>OZ014519.1:448205528-450605528 GCA_963966055.1 Lathyrus aphaca | reverse complement strand
AAATAAGGGAATAAGCGAACAACTGTACTCTGAATTCATCTGTATTGCTTACAACTTGGAAAGCTTCGAAAGGATCAAGCTTCTTTCAGAATCAGCCTCCTTCAGAAAGCAATACGAGAAGAACGACAATTGTCATACGAGTCATAGCAAAGGGGAGCTCCTTGAAGCGTCATCAACATTGCCAACATCTTTTTTTCTCAATTTGTAACAATCTCCTCATTCTAGGGGACTTGTTTCTTTGACTGTATCTTGCCAATTCAGGGCACATGAATTAATAAAATCAGATTTTCAGTCATGTTTCGCCTCGTACATTTTATTTTTGTTTGCAAAGAATGTCCGATGTCTTTAAGATACTGATTGCATAAATACAGATGCTTTTTCTTCTAAAAATACGTGCTTGCAGGAAATATGCTTACTCCCGGGAGTGTCTAAACTCTTAGGATGGGATCCGGTGAGGGATACCTCGGGATTACTTGTGCGTTTCTATGCCTTTTCAGGATTGCAGGTTTTTAAAGCACAATATGGGGCATGAAAGCTTCACCCCAGCAAGCTGGCAAATCATTATCTACTCAGTCTTAGCACCGGAGGTGTTTTCTCCCCAGCTGAGTTGCCATTTGTCATTTACTCCTCAGCCAAGTGCCAACCAAGGAACCATCTCCCCGCAGAGTTTCAACCTCTATCCGGAAAAGCAACGCGTAAAGAAATCACAACAGAGTGAAGAAATCTTCTACAAACCCCAGCTGGGTCCCTCATTACCGAGATAGATCTATCAGTGATCTACTTCCCCCATGCAGAGTCATACATGTGCTAGATCTACCAATGGTCTCATCCCCAGCTGGGATGTCCACTTCAAGCAGAACAGCCAGAGATCTTCGCGGCAATGGGATCCGAATCCCAGATCGGTATCTTTGCATAAGCATAGCATTCGCATCATATTTTCCCCACAGAGCGTAGCATTCCGTCTAAAAACGGAGCATTACGGCAAAAATCAAACATATTGCATAATCATAAGCCGTGTTCTGAATCAAACACTTGTAAATGCTAACAATCCATCAACGATGTACAGAAAACCCCCCAAATTCCCCGGCAGAGAGCTAAGGCATTTTCCCTAAAGATATAGATACTCCCTGACACCCGTCCGTGTCATATCCCCAGTAGAAAGCCAAAGCGTCCCCTTTGCACTCATAGATACACATATATACAATTCCTTGACACCCGTCCGTGTCACCTTCCCAGCATAGTTACCTAAACACTTTGTAAACCATACACCTGTTTATATTACACCTTTCTCTTTTGACACTCGTCCGTGTCACCCTCCGCAGCAAGTTAAATACTCATCTATACACCACTCATACGTGTTACTCCTGTTTTACTCATACAGATACTCGTACGTATCTTTTATACACCACTTATATCCCCTCAGATTCGACACTCGTCCGTGTTCTCTGTTAACCAGTTGGTACTCGTCCGTATCATCATCTCTGAACATGCGTCAGTGTTTGTTTCTACTGATACTCGTCCGTATCATAGTCTTAAGGATGCTCGTCCGCATCTTTAATCTATACACCGTGTCAAAACACTTAGGTCTTCTTGAATTTAGACACTCGTCTGTGTCTATTGTTCCCCAGAAGATTCCCCTCAGATCCGGCACTCGTCTGTGTTCTTTGTTAACCAGTTGATACTCATATCATCATCTCTGAACATGTGTCAGTGTTTGTTTCTACCCGATACTCGTCCGTATCATGGTCTTAAGGATGCTCGTCCGCATCTTTAATCTATACACAGTACCCAAACAATTATACCTCTCATTTCTTGGATGTAGACACTCGTCCGTGTTTACTTTTCCCCAGCAAAATCCCCAACGAAACTTGTTAAATTATTACCTTTCTATCTGACATTCTCCCTATGTCATGATACCTTTTCGGCAGCCGTACCCTGCCAGGTGATCGTCCTTCACCTCTTTGATGATCGTCCTTCATCAACCCCCAGTGGAGTCTTTATTCATTAGAACCCCTTCTTATCCGACATTCGTCCTATGTCGTGATATTTTTAGCAGCCGTCCCCTGCTAGGTGATCGTTCTTCACCTCTTGATGATCGTCCTTCATCATTTTATCCGATGGCCGTCCCCATCGTTGATCTTGTTATCTGACATTCGTCCTATGTCATGATAAACCCTGAGAGCAGCCGTACCCTGCTAGGTGATCGTCCTTCACCTCCTGATGATCGTCCTTCATCATGCTTATCTGATGGCCATCCCCATCATCGACCCTTTTATCCGACATTCGTCCTATGTCGTGATACTTTCGGCAGCCGTACCCTGCCAGGTGATCGTCCTTCACCTCTGATGACCGTCCCTCATCTTATCCCCAACAAAGCAGCCGTCCCCTGCTAGGTGATCGTCCTTCACCTTTTGATGACCGTACCTCATCATTTATTTCATTCATTTACCTATAATCCCCAGAGAGTCTTATAGCTTTACTTGATGGCCGTCCCCATCATAATCTCTTATATTCCTAGCATGTCGGCTGTCCCCGTCAGTGCTTCGTCCCCCAGCAGTTGTCCTCTGCTCGACGGTCATCCTCCGTCGCCCGCACTTTATAATTATACTTTATTTTCTTTTACAATCTATATCCCTTTTATTCTTCATTCTGTGAGTGCAAATTTTGGACTGTCTTTGATATTCAACCGCAAGTTATCTTGTTTGCCTGTTAAGCCGTTGCTTACATCCTGCACAGCTAACTCATGCTTGAATAGGGGCAGCTGTAAACACCCCAAATTTGCCCTCACCCATTCACACCATGGCTTGTGATCTTTTCATATGCATAAGTTCAATCATAGCATCTCATGTTGCATTTTTGCTTCACTGCATTGTTTCAAAGCCATCTGCATCTAGGGTTTGTGATCTGAGCCATCCAAGGGCCATTTGAGCCACTCCAAAGGTCTTCAATCACTTAAAAGGGGTCCATGTATGTTCAAGCATCATATTGTATCCCCACAAAGTCAAGAAAGTCAAAAGATCACAAGAACTGAGAATGGCATGGAAGCAGAGCCAGGTTTAACTGCACAGATGACCTAGAATTAGGGTTTTGGTTTCAAAGGCCATAAATCCAAAATTTTTGGTCATTCTTGTTTCTATTGGTCTCTATATGTTATAAGGATCATGCATATCAAGTTTCATGAAAGAAATTCCATGGGGAAGGCATCTAATCAAGAGTTGACTTCTTGAGAAAGTCAGTGAAAAATCAGGGCATCTGAGGCCCCCAATGACCCAACCAAAGGGTGTTCATCATCATTTTGATTATTTATGATATTTATTTGATCATATAAGATGTTATAAGTTCACAAAATTGAAGAATTTCAAGCCATTTTGCAAAGTTGCCTTTTTGGGGAAATGACTTGTAATGGAAACTTGCCATTTTGGGAAACTTTTTCAACCCTTTCTTTTTGATTCAAAAATGCTTCAAATGGGAAAACTTTGTTCATGAAAGTTGTAGAATGGATCATTCCCTTTTAAAAAAGTACAAGAACTCATGCTAATTCATTTTGGATCAAAAGTTATGGCTTGTCAAAGTTGGGAAAAATCACATAATTTCAAGTTATGTACCAAAGAGGCAAAGTTGCAAAATCCCTTGCCAAGGCAAGTTGTGCTTTCAAATGGACTTCTAATCTTTGCACAAACATAAACCATTGCCTAAAGTTCAGAATGCACCAAGAGTTTGTCCAATTTCATGACTTGTGCATTAAGAAATTCCAAAGGGGCCAAAAGTTCACAAATTTGCAAAACACTACATAAACTTCACTCAACTTGCTGAATTGTCTCAAAACCAATTCCATGGACATCCTTAATCTCAGCTGAGCTAGGACAATCCAATGAGCCAGCTACACCATTCCCCATACCTCAAGTACAACACTTTTGACTTTTTGGCAAAAAACACCCATACCAATCACAACAGTCCACCACCCACTCTCTGCCCAATCCAGACCTTACAAACACACTCCAAGGGTTCATTTTCATAACACACACAAGCCTGAAACACTCTCCAAGCCATAGCTCCAAGCTTTGCCCTCTTATGCATTTTCATTCGAAACACATCACACAAGCATCAAACATAAAAACAAACTCCATGGAACATCTCAGCATGTCTCACTGATCATCCATGGCCCTTCACCTTGCCTTGAAACTCCCTGAAATCAAAACACGATTTCCTCCCCTCTCTGAACAGAACTCCATCAACCTCTCAAACTAGCCTAAATAAACTCCAACCAAGCTTCATAACTTCCTCAAGAGGATCATTGGGACCATTTTGAAGCAAAGAGGCAAGCAAAAAGCTCCTGGACTGAAAGCTCAATCTCAGGTAACATGATGAACAAATTTTCCAGAACCTTGATTTCTTGTTAGAATGTTGTTCTATATGTTGCCCTGATCATGGGGATCTGTTTATTTTTGAAAATGAGCCAGAAACAAGCATGTATTGAATGTCTGAAAGTTTTCCCGTGAAAATGTTTTGCTTCGATTCTCCTTGCTCATGCTTGATAAATGATGTTTGATGATGGATTTGAGTTTAGTTTTGATAGGGAATTGTTTCTAGGAAATTAATTTGGGTTGGGGTGGCCTGTAGTGGAAACTAGGTATTTGGTTTCGCCGGAGAAGACGACCGGAGCACTGTTCCGGTCGTCTGAATGTGCTTAGCCCTAATTGCGTCATTAACGAGAGTTTAAACGTGGACCGTAGATGCGTTTGACTTAGGTTGACTCCCGCGTGAACGAATGGCCTAGATCTTTCATTAAACCCTAATTCAGATTAATTAGATTAATTAATTAGGATTAAAATTTGAATTTGCCAGAACCAATCCTGGCCACTCAAACGCGCGCCAGTCAACTCCCGCCCTCTGACTTTGAATCTCATCCCTTGGATTGCTTGACTTTTCCATTAAATTCATTTATTTTCATATTTTTCTTATTTGTTTTGCATATTTATTTTAAAATAGTTAGAAAAATCCTAAAAATATTTCCCTTTGCATTTTTGTTTCAAATATTTTTCTTAATCAGAAAATGATTTTTATTTTATTTTTTGCATTGAAAATTATTTTTAAATCATTTAAATGTTTATTTTTAATTAGTTAATGGAAATTAATTAATTAAAAATACATTTAGGTATTTAAAAATCACAAAAAAATTCATATAGCATTCAAAAACATTTAGAAACATTGTCCAACTCTCAAACCAAATTTCTTTTTTGTTCTTGATACCTTTTGATCATTTTCATTGGATTTAATTTCATTTTTAGGCAATATTTTGTTTCAAACTTCAAAAATTCTTTTCTGCCTAACCATTGAGAGTTGGATGATGATTCTTTTGGCATTGCATCTTGCATAGCATGTAGTTTATAGGGTAAATTTGATTTGAATTGATCTTGCATTTTCAATTTGTTTAGCATTTTTCTTGATAAGGTACCCCAAAACCCTAGCAATCTTAGGAAATTCATAACTTTCAATAGGTTAAGAGTTGGACCCTCTCCTTTGGGCAGTGAACTTGTATAGGTTTAGGGTATCTTTGATTGCATTTTCAAATTTTTATCTTGTCATTTGCTTCTGGTTTTGAATTTTTGCTTTGCATGATGCATGTAACCCTAATTTGTGCCTTCTTTTGCATCCATTTCTCATTTGCTTGCATCCATTGACTTGCCATGACATTTTGTGCATTCTTTTGATTCACAATACATCTTAGGATATATTAGAACCATGTTTGATCATTGCATCTTTCATTTGACATGTTGTATGTCCATTACATTTCATAACTTTTCATGTACATTCTTGGTTCAAAACATGCCTCATTTGCATCCTTATGCTTGTATGATCATTCTCATCTCTTGTCATGTGTTTGCATCATCTCTTAGCATCATTAACATCATGTTTATTCTTCTGGTTTTGGTTTGCATCATGGCATTGCATCTCATTCTCATTGTGTTTCATTTTCTCATGCTAACATTTCAGGTGGTAAGTTGTTTGAGAAGTGAATTTGCCTTCACTTCTCACAATCTCTTTTCATCTCTTTCATAATTTCTTTGCTGCATTTTGTATGTGTTTTAGAGTGAGCTTGCTCATTCATGCTCTCCTCATCTTTCTTTCTTCAAGCAACTTGTCTTCTTAATTGAAGCAAGTTGTTTTGCTTCTCTTTGCTCCTTTCATCTGCTTCCTTCCTGGTGGTTTCTCTGAAGATTTTCTTGCAAACCTCATGAACCCTAGGAACAACCAAGCATGACAATAATTAGGGTTTGATTAGTCCCCCACTTAGTTTTATCTTTGTGTCATCATTGAGTCTTCTCTTCTCATCTCATAATTAGGGGCTAAACCCTAAAGGCTTTAAGGCTTTGTGATTAAGCTTATGCCTGCATCCTTCTATTAGGATGGAGTGTATAAATTTAATCCTAAGTGTTAAGCCCTTAATGTGTTTAAATCCTTTAATCAATTCACCTAATAATCATCAAGACATCAAACTTGTAACTTGGGCCTTGCATTAGGGTTCTAATTCTTCCTTAATTGGTTAAGAAGGACTAACCCTAGTGTTAATGGACAAGTCCCCCTCAAGTTGTCTTACAAACCATAAAAATCACTTCTTCATCTTATCATTAACTAAAATCCACTTAATAAAGGTTTTGTTTTGTCATGAGGTTAATCCCTAATCATGGATTAAGTTGAGGAGTCTTTCTCAGCTTAAATGTTCTCATCTATTATCCTTCTATTAGGATGGTGTAATGAGTCCATTAAATCCTTGATTATGGCTTAAACTCATTACTTAACACTAAACAAAAACAACAAAAACATATAAGTAATCACAAGTAGGTTAATGATCTTAATCCTACTTCAGGGTGATTAAGTGTGAGATGTTGACTTCACACTTAAGGTATTCTCATTACCCCTAATCAGAGGGAGGATGTGATGAGTTTACTAACCCATTGGTTTAGGCTTAAGCTCATTAACTTATGACACATTTCCAAAAGCGATAAAAGACTGAAAACCCAAAAATAAACAATAATCGTCTCCTTCGGGATTCTTTTCTCATCATCTTCACTCACAAACGAGAACTTGCTTCTTCCGTCTAATGCAAGACAGTTTGCACCTGAGCCAGACATGTCATACACTTGAGCATAGACAAGTAAGCAGTTCACAAGTCAATTTACCTTTCAGTCTCTTTGAGTCGAACTACGGTGTTCTGACTTCCTCATTGCACGAGAGGATACGTAGGCATAACTTAACGGTTATCGAACAAAAGTCTCTGTATATTCCCCCCCTCTTCCAGCATTATTCTTTAAGCCTCATAGTCTTGAGCTTTATACTCTTGTTCCTACACTGACACTTCTCTTATACACCTCACACTTCTTTTACACTGACACTTGCATTCTTTTCCAGCTTTGATGCACAGATAGCACTGACACTACCCCTTTAAAACACAAATCTTTCAAGCGTGGATCCCGTCGAGTACGACGGACAATCTGGGTGCTAATACCTTCCCAGGTTGTAACCAACCCCCTTTCTCAGTCTCTCTGGTTCGCGACCGTCTTGTTCATATCTTTCTAGGTCTATGCAGCATTACCTTTCCTCCGGGATAAAAATGCCTAGCTGGCGACTCTTGTCTTCCTGAGTTCACCCCTGTGTGTTCTCTCCTCTTTCGTCGACCGTTCGCGTCTGTACCCCATTTGATGTAGCCTCATTTGGTGGGAGCGACATCAAGTTGTACGAAACGATGATTTGGTTCAGATTACTCGGATCGCAGTTGTTCGCTTATTCCCTTGTTTTGCGTGGATCGCCCTTTCGGGTTTTCAATCCACCAGGATACCCTTTTTTGCCTGAGCTGTCCGATGTGGCTTTTCAACTCAGCGGGTGTACATTTTTTTATTTATTTCCCTAACTTTTGCCCGAGCTTTTTATTCTGTTTTTAGCTCGCCGGGATGCCCTTTTTTTTCCTGGACTTTAATTCTGTTTTTGTGTCCAGCGGGTCTTTTTATGCGAAGTATTTTTTAACTGCGTCCGAGTTAACAGGGGATTGGAAATCTTCTCCATCCATAGTGGTGAGCATCAGTGCTCCTCCTGAGAAAACCTTTTTCACTATGAATGGTCCTTCGTATTTTGGGGACCACTTGCCCCTGCGATCTGAACCTGGAGGAACAATCCTCTTCAGCACAAGCTTTCCCACTTGATACTCCCGAGTACGTACTCGTTGGTCAAATGCACGCTCCATTCTCCTCTGATAAAGCTGACCATAACAGATAGCCGCTAATCTCTTTTCCTCAATTAGACATAGCTGATTATAACTAGCACGCACCCATTCAGCCTCATCAAGCTTCACATCCATCATCACACGCAATGAAGGAATCTCTACTTCAACAGGCAAAACTGCTTCCATACCATATACCAGAGAGAAGGGAGTTGCCCCAGTTGACGTCCTGACTGACGTTCGGTACCCATGCAATGCGAATGGTAACATCTCATGCCAATCTTTGTAAGTGACAACCATTTTTTGCACAATCTTCTTGATATTCTTATTTGCCGCCTCTACCGCACCATTCATCTTTGGTCGGTAAGGAGAAGAATTGTGATGCTGAATCTTGAAGTCCCGACATAACTCTGCCATCATCTTGTTGTTTAAGTTAGAACCTTTGTAAGTAATGATTCTTTCGGGCACTCCGTATCTACAAATGATATCCCTTTTCAAAAATCTAGCAACCACTTGACGAGTGACGTTAGCATAAGATGCTGCTTCCACCCATTTAGTGAAGTAATCAATCGCGACCAAGATGAAGCGATGGCCATTTGAAGCAGTAGGCTCTATCTTCCCGATCATGTCAATGCCCCACATAGAAAAGGGCCAAGGAGATGACATGACATTGAGAGGGCTTGGAGGAACATGCACTTTGTCTGCATAAATCTGGTACTTGTGGCACTTACGAGCGAATGAACAACAGTCTGCATCCATTGTCATCCAGTAATACCCCGATCTCAGCAATTTCTTAGCCATAGCATGCCCTCCTGCATGGGTACCGAAAGATCCCTCGTGGACTTCCTGCATTAACAAGCTTGCTTCGTGTCTATCCACGCATCTGAGCAAGACCATGTCAAAGTTTCTTTTGTACAAAACCCCGTCTGTATTCAAGAAGAAGCTAGCAGCAAGTCGCCTTGAGGTTTTCTTGTCATTGGAAGATGCCCCAGCTAGGTACTCTTGCTTTTCCAGGAACAACTTGATATCAAAATACCAAGATTTCTCGTCGGACACGGCGTCTACAGAGAAAGCATGAGCTGGTGCGTCAAGCCTGGAAATGTCAATTCTGGGCACATAATTCCAACACAAAACTTTGATAGACGAAGAAAGAGTGGCCAATGCGTCGGCAAATTGATTCTCATCACGTGGTATGTACTGAAGTTTAACTGTCGTGAAGAACGTGAACAGTTTTCTAGCATAATCCCTGTATGGAATTAGATTCTCTTGATGCGTATACCACTTGCCGGTAACCTGGTTGATGACGAGGGCTGAATCTCTGAATATATCGAGGTTCTTAATCCAAAGATTAATTGCCTCCTCTATTCCCATTATACATGCCTCGTATTCCGCTTCATTGTTGGTGCAGCCAAAAGTAATTCTGGCAGCGAAGGGAAAGTGAACACCTTCGGGAGTGATAAGAACGACACCAACTCCACGTCCATTGATATTGACTGCCCCATCAAACATCAACTTCCATTTGGATTCAGGGTCTGGCCCCTCCTCCGGAAGTGGTTCCTCGCAATCGTTTGCTTTGAGGTACATGATGTCCTCATCAGGGAAATCAAACTTCATTGGCTGATAATCATCTTCAAGAGGTTGCTGTGCAAGGTAATCCGACAATACACTTCCCTTGATGGCTTTCTGAGAAGTATACTGGATGTCATATTCAGTTAAAATCATTTGCCACCTAGCAACCCTTCCGGTTAACGCTGGTTTCTCAAAGATGTACTTGACAGAATCCATTTTGGAAATTAGC
The DNA here is from genome assembly GCA_963966055.1 of Lathyrus aphaca. Classification (NCBI taxonomy): domain Eukaryota; kingdom Viridiplantae; phylum Streptophyta; class Magnoliopsida; order Fabales; family Fabaceae; genus Lathyrus; species Lathyrus aphaca. The sequence goes on along the minus strand of OZ014519.1, from coordinate 450,595,515 downwards.
AGTGTGGTATGAGTCAACATGTACTGCCTCAGTCGACGAGCAGCCCATACCAAAGCACAACAAGTTTTCTCGAGCAGTGAGTAACGGGATTCACAGTCGGTAAACTTTTTGCTAAGGTAATAAATAGCGTACTCTTTTCGACCAGACTCGTCATGTTGGCCTAGAACACACCCCATTGACCCTTCTAGCACAGTCAAGTACATGATTAAAGGTCTTCCTTCAACTGGAGGCATTATAATTGAAGGCTCCTGCAAATATTCTTTTATCTTGTCGAAAGCTCTTTGGCAGTCATCATTCCACCTGACCGTTTGCTCTTTTCTTAGCAATTTGAATATTGGTTCGCACGTGGCAGTTAGATGAGATATGAACTGTGAAATGTAGTTCAACCTCCCTAAAAACCCGCGCACTTCTTTTTCTGTTCTCGGTGCAGGCATATCTTGAATTGCTTTTACCTTTGCAGGATCTACCTCAATTCCTTTCTGACTAACAATGAAACCCGGCAGTTTCCCGGAATGCACTCCGAAAGTGCACTTGTTTGGATTCAACCTCAGCTTGTATTTTATCAGTCTATCAAACAGCTTCTTAAGGTTGACCAGATGCTCTTCTTCGTCTCGGGACTTAGCAATCATATCGTCCACATAACACTCTATCTCCTTGTGTATCATGTCGTGGAACAATGTGACCATGGCCCGCTAATAAGTTGCCCCGACATTCTTCAAACCAAAGGGCATAACCTTATAGAAGAATGTACCCCACGGGGTAATGAACGTTGTTTTCTCCATGTCTTCCGGCGCCATCTTAATCTGGTTATATCCGGAGAAGCCATCCATGAAGGAAAATACCGAGAATTGAGCAGTATTGTCTACCAACACGTCAATGTGAGGTAACGGAAAGTCATATTTTGGGCTTGCTCTATTCAAATCCCGGTAGTCAATGCACATCCGGACCTTGCCGTCCTTCTTTAGTACAAGTACAATGTTAGCTACCCAAGGTGGGTAACTAGTTACGGCAAGGAATCCGGCATCCCATTGCTTCTGAACCTCCTCTTTGATCTTCATCGCCATGTCAGAACGAGTTCTTCTCAATTTATGTTTCACAGGAGGACAGTCTTCTCTCAAAGGTAGCTTATGCACAACGATGTCGGTATCTAACCCTGACATATCTTGATACGACCAAGCAAAGATATCCACATACTCTTGCAGCATACCAATAAGCTCTTTCTTTACTTCGGCCTGTAGACTGGCCCCAATTTTGATCTCTTTCTTCACATCTTCAGTGTTGATGTTGATGATCTCAATTTCTTCCTGATGAGGCTGAATAACTCGTTCCTCTTGTTTCAACAATCTGACCAATTCTTCAGGGAGTTTACAGTCTTCCTCAACCCCTTCATCAGCTTGGTAGACAGGATTGTCAAAGTCATGCATGGTCATAGCAGGAACGTTATCAATGGAATCCGGATGATCAACACTGCACAGATGATGTGCTTATTTCAGAATCTGCTCATTTTTTAAAAGAGACGCAAACACAAAACAAAAAGGAAAAACACATTGCCATTTTTATATTTTTGTGAAAAATTTAAAACAAAAGAAAGAGAACGCAATTTGTCTGAAAATGTCCTTTATTTCACGGTAAATAAGTGTATAACAAACATGGTGGCTCAATACAATGGATCCTAGCATCTTGGGCAGAATGCTGGATTTGACAATGCAGCATGATAAAAAAAGGAAACAAATAAATTACTCTGAGTGCCAGGTAACTTGGACGATGTCTTCAGCAGATCAGTTCCTCAGCTCCTCTCCGGGCGCACACGGATGTATCCAGTTGTCCCAGTCACCATCATTGTCTCCATCTTGGCTTGTCACACAGATTTGGTTGCGGTCGAGCATCCCAGCACTTGTAAAGGTAATGGCTTTACCACTTGGAGTAGATCCACCAGGCTGATAACCCAAACCAAACTTGTTGTCTTTCTTTTCCAATTCCAGCAATTTGCCCCAGCCTTGGGCGCTTCCTGACTGAACCACCTCCTTTTCCTGCTTGTAGGAGTGAATGGAGGTACCTTCTTTCTCACTGCTTCTCTCTATAGGAGTCAAGATGCTGACATTAACGGCTTCGAAGGCTTGACACAGAGTCTCGTGGATCTCTCCATCCATCTCCACATATTTGAAAGTCGATAAGTGGCTTACAAAGATGTCTTCCTCTCCGCATACTGTGATTACTTGGCCATCAACCACATATTTGAGCTTTTGATGCAGAGTGGATGTTACGGCTCCGGCAACATGAATCCATGGGCGTCCCAACAAGCAGCTGTATGCGGGCTGAATGTCCATGACGTAGAAGATGCTTTTGAAAACCTAAGAACCTATCTTCACAGGTAACTCAACCTCTCCAAACACTGATCTTCTGGACCCGTCGAAAGCTTTGACAATCAAATCACTGGGTCTCAGGACGATACCATCAACATTGAGCTTCATTAATGCTTTCTTCAGAAGTACATTAAGAGAAGAGCCTGTGTCAACAAGGACATGCGACAACATAGCACCCTTGCACTCCATAGTAATATGTAGTGCTTTGTTATGGTTACGGCCCTCTGACGTAAGGTCTCTATCTGTGAAGCCCAGCCCGTGGCTTGCATTCACGTTGCCCACTACAGCTTCCAGCTGATTGAAAGTTATTTCTTGAGGAACATAGGCCATCTGAAGCACCTTCAACAAGGCTTCTCTATGTGAGGGAGAACACATCAACAAGGATAGAATGGATATATTGGAAGGTGTCTGGTTCAACTGCTCGACCACCTTATAATCACTCTTTTTAATTATGCGCATAAATTCCTCGACCTCCTTCTCAAAGGTCCCCTGTCCAGCAGCAGGAGTTATTGCTTCTTCGGTCACAGTTTGCTTCCCTTTAGCCTTTGAAGAAGCCTCAGCCTCAGGATCCCCTCTCAGAACTAGGGGAGCAAATAGACGACCACTTCTTGTAAAGCCTCCAACTCCTCCGACGTTCACTACAGTCGGGTCAACAGCAACAGACTTACTCTCCACCTTTTGTCTAGCCACGTACACATTTGAGCCGTAATGTCAAGGAATGGCTTTATCATCTGTATAAGGAACAGGCCCAGGCACGGTGATAGTCACAGGGCTGACTTCAGGAACATATATGGTCACCGGATCTCTTCTAGCAGGCATCTCAGCTGCATCATAGAATATGGTTATAGTGGACACATCATCAACTTCATTACCGACTTTGCCAAACTGCAAAGATCCTTCATCAATCAAATTCTGCAACCCCCTCTTCAGGTTTTCACACCCATTCACAGAATTCAAACATTTCTCACAATCAGAACTGCATCCCAGAAGCACTTGACCTTTCAACAGCCTCTCTTTCACTACCGACAGCGGAGTCTTCACTTCTTTTATGCTCAGAATCAGACTTAATTTCTCACCACCCTCAACATCATTTATTCTATCCCCTCCATGATTCGGAATAGGGTTTGAAGTAACATTTGGCGGTGGTGCGAAGTTAATCGCCTTGGAGTCTATCAGATCTTGAACTTTGTGCTGTAGCGCCCTACACTTCTCAGTTGAGTGCCCGGGTGCCCCTGAATGGAAAGCGCATCTAGCATTGACGTCGTACCCCACTGGAAGCTCTCCAGGTGGTGGTGGTGCCAAAGTTCTCAGTTGTATCAAATTCAGGTCCAGCAATCTTGGTAGCAACGCAACATATGTCATGGGAATTGCCTCAAGCACCCTATTAGTCTGGCGAGTCTGCCTTGGCTGATAAGGTCTTTGCTGATAGTTGTTACGTTGTGGCTGTTGTTGTTGCTGTTGTTATTGTTGAGGTTGTACCTGCTGCACAGGGCTAGAAGGGATTGTGACAGCTGCCACCTGCTCGTATGAACTTCTATATCCTCGGCCCCGTCCTCGGCCAAACACAACATTGGTCTCACCTTCCCTTCTTCTCGGGGGTCCGCTGAAAGCTTTTCTTACTCCACTCGAGCTGCTCGCACTTGTATCCTGAATCTTTCCCATCTTTAACAGAGTCTCGACTCTCTCTCCAGCAATTACTATATCGTTGAACCTGGTAGCCGAACAAGACGCCAACCTTTCGATAAACACACCTTGTAATGTCCCCATGAACATATCATCCATCTCATTCTCCAGCAGTGGTGGTTACACTCTGGCAGTGAGCTGACGCCACCTTTGAGTATATTTTTTAAATCCCTCCTTAGCAGTTTGAGACATGTGTTGCAATTGAGTGCGATTTGGAGCCATGTCCAAATTATACTGGTATTGCTTCACAAAAGCTTCTGCCAGGTCTTTCCAGCTCTTAATGTTGACTCTGCTTAGCTTCATATACCATTCCAAGGAGGCCCCAACCAGGTTGTCCTGGAAATAGTACATCCATAGCTTTTCATCATCAGTGTGAGCAGCAATCCTTCCCACAAAGGACTGAAGATGAGTCTTTGGACACGTTGTGCCGTTGTATTTCTCAAAAGTTGGGACCTTGAACTTGTAAGGGATTCTAACCCCTGGAACCAAGCCTAAGTAAGTAATGTCGAATCCCAAAGAATTCTGGGATTGAATAGCACTGATCTGTTCTGCCATCTCCTCAAACTTCCTGTTCATTTCAGCCCCCTGGCCTTCAGTTTCGTCCAGCAGAGTGAACTGTTCGTCTTGACCGTCCATTTGTACGTTGTTCAGTCCATCATTGATTATGGTTACCCCTAGCTGTGTTACAGGGATTTCAACTTGACGGGCACCCGCACCGTTACGATTACCTCCCTCAGCAGTACCGTTGTTCCTGGCTTGACTATTTTCAACCAACTCCCGTAGACGTTCCTGATTCTGACCCATGCCTGCCATAAGGGTCATAAAATTGTCCATCCTCAGTCTCAAGTCAGCTAAGTCAGCTTGCATTTGATCCATGACTCTCTCTCTGTTGACCTTTGTTGGATATTTGTGTGCGACTGGCTGTTCTCGAACTTTCCTGGGAGCTATAGTGCCTGAAACAACAAGAACATTAGAAACTGAAGCACTACCTGCAAAACAAACAAACACGTCATATGCAATGCAATGTAACTTCTCATGTTTCCAAGTTTTAAGCATTTGCATGCCCCAGTTCTGGCATTTACTCCAGACAGCCACTTTCAGTATTAACTTTCAGACTTTCTCCTTGAAGAATGTTCAGATATTAGCAGTATCGGACAAACGAGCCTTGCATATTCAGAAATGATAATTGCACATTAACACTGTATATCATGGACAAACCACTGCCGGCCAAAAGTTAGAGCACAAACAGAAATATTCCCCGAAGGGTTACAAGTCATTGCATGAATAAAGATAAAAGAAATAAAAACAAGAATCCTACAACAAACCTGTAGGTAGTCTGAAAAAAATAAACTAAACTAGACTAGAGACCCAGGCCCTTCTGCAGCCACCTCTGCTCTGTTCTTCTTTACACCCGCTCTCAGCTTGAGCTCTTCAATCTCCCTCCGTGCCTCCTCCAAGGCTAACTGACTTTGTGCTAACTACTGAGTCTTTTCCCTCCGAATGTTGTGGACTTGCTCCACCTCTTCCTTCTTGAAAGCCATTTGCACCTCGAAGAACTCTTCTTTCTCTCTGAACTTCTTCTGCTCTTCCTCCCTTAGGCCTTGCAACCAAACAATGGATTGGCGAGCTTCCTTGAGAGTCTTCAAAGTCTTTTTGCATTCATCTTCTCTTTTTGCTTCCATCATACCCAACCTGTGAAAGTGAGCTTCCCTTCCAGCAAAGTCCTTCTCTTTAGCTTCCAAAGAGTCTTGGATCCTCCCCAGCTTTCCTTCTGCTTCATTATTGGCCCTGTTAGCAAGATGGTACAGGTTGACCATTTCAGCATTCTCCACTCGAACTTCATGCAGCTGAGCTTCCAATTTCTTATACTCTTCAAGGGAGACAGTACTCTGGCTTGGCACTTCTTTGGGATAAAGTGGAACTTCTAATGAGAAAGGCATGACAACTTCTTCTACATGTTTTTGCAACAATACAACAAAAGGTGGATACGTCTTGGGATCTACTCTGCCAAAGTCTTTCTTACCCTTCCTTATCCTATGAGCCCAGGCTTGAGCTTCTTGTAGAACTAACTCCTTGTTACTCTCCATAGGAAAAAAAAAGACTCAGCAAACTCTTCCATCTGTGGTGGATCTCTCAAAGGGTAACCAAATTGCTTCCTGGATAATGTTGGATGATAACTGATTACACCCTTCCTTCCCAGCAAAGGCACTCCAGCAAATCTTCCACAAGTGACTAGCAACTCTTTTCGTAGAAGATCTATGTCATATGCCTAGGCTATATCTTCAGCAGTTAACCCCATCAGTCTTCTAGACCATCTCCACTCATCCCTCATTTCCTTGAAAGCACCTGATTTGGGCAGTTGTCTGGCAAACCACTCAGCAAACAAAGAAGCACAACAGCTTACTGGTCCACCCCTACCTTTCTCATTCCTGTAATGAACGCTGTAGTAGAAGTCTCCCAACAAAGTTGGCACAGGATTTCCTTTAGCAAAGATAGAGATCACTTCTAAGCTCACAAATTCCTTCTCTCCAGGGAACAAGCTAGACCCATACACCATCAAAGCCAACAAATCACCAAAGTCACCCCATTTATCCTCTTTAGCATATCTCTCTGCCTCTGGTATGAGCACATTCCAAGGGAGTCCTTTGCCTTCACTATCCTTCAGAGCCTTATTGACTGTAGCAACTGGCAAACGACAAACTTTAGCTATGTCTTCTTCTTTAATCACCACCTCAGACCCATAGAAAGGCAAGGTGTCCCTGACTGGAACATTCAGCATGCTGGAAATCTCCTCCAAGGTAGGAGCCAAGATGTAATCTGGAAACACAAAGCAACGCAGCAGGGGATCATAAAACTGAAGCAAGGTATGCAAACTGTCCTTCTGGTCTGCAGTGGTCTTGTCCACATACTTTAATATCTGGCCATATCTCTTTCTGAAATTGTCCAAGACTTGGTCATTCATCAGACCTGCTAATTTCTGAACACTTCTAACTTCAGGCTGAAGAAAAGTATAGTGAACATTCTTTTTCCTTGCAATTCTTCTGACTTCTGCCATCTGGAGATAAGATTTACCAGAACTGGGAGCTGACTATGAACAATAACTTGAAAAATGGAAACATAAACAGTTAATGCAAGAATGATGCAAATGCAAATGCAATGCAGGCATATGATCAATCTGGGACCATCTGGATACTGGACACTGAACACAAGGACCCTTTGATCAACTGGCAAACCAACATCCTCTGAGTCATAACCCTCTGATAGAAGATCTCAGAACCATAGTACCAAGAAAACCAGAACACCAGAACCATAGGACCAAAGATCATAATAAGGACCACTGATAATGAGGGTATGTAGAGGCCAAGGGTTCCTACAAACCTGTAAACCCCTCCCAATCTCACTGGTATGCTCCGGGTCAGACATCACAGACTCTCAAAGCCGAATAGCAATAATACTTTCACCATTTCCGAGAAATGGCTCATGACCAAATCAGGGAATCAGTTTGGCATTATATACTACGCAGGGAGGCCTCAGCTGAGTCCGGGAAAACAAGGTCATCTTATGTAAGTCCCAGGTGGGCCCTCGGATGCGAATGGGTTTGCCACAAAATGTGGTATGCCACTGTCATCACTAGAGAGGGATGTTTCCACAAGGTTCTCAATGATCGGTCCCCAGCTGCACATAACTGCCAAGGTTATGAAATGAAAGAGGAAGATCCCCAAATCAAGACATTTCCAAGACGGTCGCAAATCTGGGCGTGGAACTCACTACTACCCCCATGACAAGATCTCATGAGGCCAAAGTGGAACCACTCTAAGTCCTAAGGTGCACTCGAGCCGTGGTAATGAGCTCATCTCTCAGAAATAGTATCACCCAATCCACCAAACAGAAAACCAGTCCAGACAGTCCAGTATATAATATGATGCAGAAAGTAAATACTGAAAACTGTAAATAAACAACAGTAAAATACAACACACAACAACAATCAAACATCACCCAAAGAAACAGAAAAAAAACAAGCGCTAGGAGAGACTCACAGGGGAACCAGAGATTCTGGTTCGGTCCCCAGCAGAGTCGCCAACTGTCGCTCCCCGGATTTCCATCCTGGTACAAACGCGAAAGTGGCGCGGAAAAGATGTAGAGTCGCCAGCCAGGCATTTTTATCCCGAAGAAACGGGAATGGTAATGCTGCACAAACCAGAAGAAAAGAAAAGGAAGGACACGGGTCCTGCGAACCAAAGAGACTGAGCTCGGGAGTCGGTTACGACCTGGGAAGGTATTAGCACCCCAGATTTTCCGCCGTACCCGACGAGATCCACGCTTGCAAAGAAATTGTTTCAAAGGGTGAAGAAATGAAAGTTGCTGCAAAGAAAATGAACTAGATAAAAGAAACGAAAAGGGAACTGAAAAAAGAAATGAAAAGGAAAAAATGTAGGGAAAATAAAGATTGTGCTCGAACGGGCCCTACCCCGCTGCCTACGTACCTCATCGAGAAAATGAGGATCAGAGACGCTGTAGTTCCCCTAACTAGGGGTAGAAAAGAAATTGCTCGTGAATTAAGGCTTGAACTGCCTATGCCAATGCTCAGGTGTTGCAGACTCGGACGACGAGTGCGTAACCGTCTTGCAAAGTGACAAGTAGGAGCAAGTTCGCGTACGGAGCGAATGAGATGAGAAAAGAATTCCCGAAGGAGAGACGCTTATTGTTTGTTTGTGTTTTTTAAGAAGATTTTTATGAGTGTGTCACAAGGAAGTGAACTCAAGCTCTTTTCCATGGAATGTGCACTTGTCACTACATTCCAAGATGGAATAATAGAACAAGCACACTTCAAGTAAGGAGAAGATCCCCAAAACTTGAACCCAGAGATTAGGGCCTAAGATCACTAACTCATTTACTTATTAAGTGTTTTTGGTATTTACAATGAAGAAGTGTTTTTTATGATTTTCTTTGTGAAGATGATATCTTGATCAGACTTATGCATCACAAGATAAGCTTGTACTATCCCAAGATGGGAAGACTACAAGTATCTCATGGGATAAGGCTATTACTCAAGGTATCACTTCAAACTTTATTAAGTGTTTTTTTAGAGTTTTGAGATAAGGAGAGAAGAAGAACCAAAAGGATCACAAAGGTAAAAGTCTAATGGGGGACTAAAGATTCCTAAGTGTTGTCATGCATGAGAGATCCTAGGTTAGTGTGGTTTTCTATCCTAAAGAAGAAAGAAAGAAGAAGAGAAGAAAAAGAAAGAAGAAGAAGAAGAGGAGGGAGAAGAAGAGAAGAAGAAGAAAGAAGAAGAGATGAGTAAGGCCTAAGCCCAACAATCAAAGGTTAGCACAAGTAAGAATAAGAAGAGAAGGGGTGAGATTTGGAGATGTGGGAATCACTTCCACACCTCTCACTTACCATAGCCCCTGAAATGGTTAGTGACATAAGCATATAAGCAAAACAAAATGAACTTAATGACATGCAAACATCATACAAACAGAAGTGAAGTCATACATACAAATGCTCAATGCAAATGCAAGCCACAAGAATGATAAAAGAAGCATACAAGTCAATATGATGCAACATGAAGCACATGACAAAACAAAGTGAACTTAAGAAGATGCAAATCAAAAATGCATAAGACATGAACTCAAGGCACAAGACCAGAACCAAATCAAGTCAAAGAAGTGCTTAAGAAGCAAGAAAGATGAAGAAAAGAGAAGCAAAAGACCAAACAATCACATTATGAGATGGAAAGGAGCAAAGAAGTGAGGTGAATGCACACAAGAAATGGAAGAACTTAAAAGGCAAACCAAATCACAAAATTTACAAGACATAAACCCTAAACCAAGACCAGAAAGGTACCCATACCCCAAAGAGACCCCAAATGAGAAGAAGAAGTTGGCACAAGTGCCCTTCTAATCTAATAAGAGATCCTATGACCAAAAAGAAGCAAAATGGGACAAGTTATGAACCAAAATTCACAACAAAACAACAATGCACCCAAAAATTCCACAACTTAGGACAAATGATCTTCAAAAATGATATAACAAGATGCCAAAAGGATTGGAAGAAACGCAGAAGCTAGACAAGTCAAATGGGGACATAAACATGAACTAGGGTTAAGAAACTTCCTTCACAAGGAAAGGACCAAAACCAAATGAACAAATTTCTAAAAATCAGGGCAAAAATCACACATGAACTACATCCTCTTATGAATTCAGAGCAAAAAGAACCAACAAGAAACTCCAAATGATGATCACTAAGGAAATTAGACAAGGCAGCATGCTTGAAAAGGAATTAAAAAGAATTAATTACAAGAGGAAATTAATTGACACGTGGATATTAAGAATAAATGGAAAAGAAAAATATGGAAAATTAGAGAAAACTCAATTGGACTACCACTAATTAATTTAGAATTTATTGACACTTGGAAGTATTTTTAATAATTGAAAAGCAAAATGGAATAAAAGGATAAAAGAAAAGAAAGAATTAAAATGAGAGATAAGTTGGGGGTGAGAAAAGTAAGGAAAGGCAGTTCAAATGATTTGGGCCCAGAAAGCAGGGGGATGCGAATATCAGTGGGAGGCCCACCCAGTCTGCGCCAGTTCACAATATGTTGGGTGGAAATTCAGGAAAATATGGGAAAAACAAAGGCCATCAGATGAAACTAACGCATCCTATGAACTAATTCATTAAATGACGTGGCAGTTGTATTGGATGAGAGCTGAGGGAGTATGTGAGTTATGGTGAGGTGAGAAGCATGAGGGTAGTTCAGAAACAAAATAGAAAGAGGAAAGCACGTGAAGGGGAGGGTGGTTCACTTAATGAGGTGTCACGCACACAGGAATTGAGATGGAAGATCTGATGGTTGAGGATTCGTCTTCAACCTTGGAAACCCTAGAACACGTTTTCCAGAATCCGGTGACCGGAGCTAGGGCTCCGGAACCGGAAATTGCACAATATGAACAAATCACAATAAAAATAAACAAGAAGCTCCAGACTAGGTAAACACACCACCCTGAGTTCAAAAATGATAATGAAATTTTCAAAAGATCAATGTATCCTCTGGATCGAAGGAAAACAACTTGGACCATAAAAATTCAAATTCAAATATCTAGCTCAATATTGCATCAAATTCAAAACCAAAACAAGCAGAGTGATCAGTGAACATCAAGGATCAGAATGCACACAACCAATTTCATTTCCAGATCTGAAGATTTGGATGCTTACCTGAGCTTGCAGATCTTGAGAAAGCTTGCTAGAAGTTCAGATGATGAAGCCAATCCATTCCAAATGCACTCTAGTTGCAAAATAAATGAAACTAGAGCCTTGAATCTTGCTGGATCTGAGGATTTGCAACCAACTGCCCTGAAATGGCAAGGTGATGAAACTTCAGAGATAGCTTGCACAATGTTGAGATATATGACCCTGAGCTCCCAAGGATGAAGGATCTGTGATTTGTTTTTGGAGAGAGCAAGTGTGTGAAGAGATTTGAGAGAAAATTCAAATTGTGCAAGAACTTGGAAACTGAAAAATGAGAGAGAGTTGGCTCCTCTAAAACCCTAATTTGGTTTTATATGATGTCATGAGGAAATGCTGAAGAGATGAGGAAGTTTGCACGTAAGAATGAAAAGTTTGAGTGATTTTGCAAATTTTGCAATTTTGTGATGAGAGCATGTAAACCTCATGGATTCCTTTGCCTTTTGCCCATGTGCACTCACCATCCAGCCCTTGATTTCAAACCAAAAGAATCCTGGCCATTGGATTAGAGAGTCACACTTTTTTCATGTTCATTCACAAAATACACTTATGGAATAACATTCTCACTTGGCACGAATTTTGTGTAATTCTTTGAGAAAAGTGTGCCAAATGCATTGCATTTTAACTTTGTGAACTTATTTGATCCATACCAACACTTAAAATCAAGTTTCATGACATTTGGCTTTGGTGCATAAGTGAAAACTTAAGTTTTGCCCTAATTTTGATGGAATTTTCGAGGGCCTTAGCTTTCTAACCATGAAGGCTATGAAAAAGTACTTGTACTTTTTGAAAATGGGAGGTCTTAATCTCCAACTTTCATGTTTGACTTTGGTCCATTTGAAGAAGTTTTCATTAAGTTATGCTCACTTGAATTTTAGGGCAAAACTTGCCAAAAATGGCATTTTCTCAAAACCAACTTTGCACCAATTTTGCAAAACACCTCAAAACCCCATGATTCTTGATCTTTGAACTTGCCAAACCTCTTATAACATTGTAATAACATCCCTTGGCTAGAAAAAATGGATTGGACCCCTTGAAATCACACAGTTGACTTTTTTAAGGTACAGTTGACCAGTTTCTTCATCTGCAAGCAACTGAAGAAATACCTGACTTCCACAAGGAATTTTCTCACAAAATTTGGTACCTAGGATCCTCTTGACATGTAAAATACTTTGCCCAAATGAAATGGCCAAAGTTTTGAGGTTTTCATGCTTGAATCTCAAACCCTAGTTTAGGACCATTGTGTAGGAGCTTTGCCTTAGTCTGGATTCCCTGATGATCTTCCAACCTTCTGAGCTTTTGTAAATGAACTTGAACTTGTAAATACAATGTAGACCCCTCATAGGACTGGTACAAAACAATTGGGCCCCTTGTCATGGCTTGTGACGCTTCAAAAACCTCCACAGATGATCATATGCCTAATGCTAGGTAATGAGAAATGTTATGCCTCATCTTTCCATGCTAGGATGCTAAGAATATGATATGTTCATGATGAATATGATGTGATATGATGCTTAAAATGAATAGGGCAAATTTGGGGTGTTACAGCCATGTAAATTTAGGAAATGGTATTGTTGTGGATCCTTCAAAGGTAGAAGTCGTGTTGCAATGGGAAACTCTCAGGTCGGCTACTGAGATTAGAAGCTTTTTGGGGTTAGCTGGATATTATAGAAGGTTTATTGAAGGATTTTCTAAGTTGGAACTTTTGTTAACTAGATTAACTTGTAAAAGTAAAGCTTTTGTGTGGGATGTTCAGTGTGAAGAGAGTTTTACCGAATTGAAGAAGAGATTGATGTTGGCGCCGGTTTTGACTTTACCAAATCCAGAAGAACCATTTGTAGTTTACTACGATGCTTCATTGATGGGTTTAGGAGGTGTGCTTATGAAGAATAATGAGGTAATTACTTATGAGTCACAACAGTTGAGAATCCATAAGAAGAACTATCCTACGCATGATTTAGAGCTTGTTGCAGTTGTATTTGTGTTGAAGATTTGGAGGAATTATCTCTATGGTTCTAGATTCGAAGTCTATAGTGATCATAAAATCCTAAAGTATTTGTTTGATCAGAAAGAGCTGGATTTGAGACAACATAGATGGTTAGAGTTGCTGAAGGATTATGATTTCGGTTTGAATTATCATCCAGGCAAAGCGAATGTTGTGGCCGATGCTTTAAGCAGAAAGACCTTGCATATGTCAGAAATGATGATTAAGGAATTAGAATTAATTTAGCAGTTTCGAGATATGAGTTTGGTTTGCAAAGTGACACCGCAAAGTGTGATGTTAGGAATGTTGAAGATTAATAATGACTTTCTGGATAGTATTCGAGAGGCTCAGAAGCTGGATGTGAAATTTGTGCATATCATGAACAGTTGTGGTTAATCAGAGAAGAGTGACTTTAAAATTGATGCAAGGGGTGTGTTGAGACTGCATGAACAAATTTGTATTCACAATGATGCATATATGAAAAAGAGGATTGTTGAGGAGGGTCATAGGAGTAATCTGAGTATTCATCCAGGAGCTACTAAAATGTATCAAGATTTAAAGAAAATATTTTGGTGGTCCAGAATGAAAGAATATGTGGCACATTTTGTGTATGCGTGTTTGACTTCTCAGAAGTCGAAGATTGAGCATCAGAAGCCTGTTGAGTTGATGCAACCGTTGGAAGTTCCAGAATGGAAATGGGATAGCATTTCTATGGACTTTGTGATAGGGTTGCCTGTTACTTTAAGAGGGAACGATTCAATTTGGGTGATTGTTGATAAGCTTACGAAGTCGGCTCATTTCATACCTATTAACATTACATATCCAATTGCGAAGTTGGTAGAGATTTATATTCGATTAATTGTGAAGTTGCATGGTGTTCCTCTATGTATTGTGTCAGATAGATATCTGAGGTTTACGTCAGAGTTTAGGAAGAGTATACAAGAGGCATTGAGTTTTAAGTTGAGGTTGAGTTCGACATATCATCCTCATTCTGATGGCCAAACTGAGAGAACTATTCAGTCGTTGGAGGACTTGCTACGAGCTTGTGTGCTTGAGTAGGGAGGTTCGTGGGACACTTATCTTTTGTTGATCGAGCTCACATATAATAATAGTTATCATTCTAGTATCAGAATGGCACCTTTTGAAGCGTTGTATGGTCGGAGGTGTAGAACTCTGTTATGTTGGCATGAATCTGGTGAGAGTGTACTACTTGGACCGGAATTAGTTCGAGAAACTACTGATAAATTAAAGTTGATCCGAGAGAAGATGAAGGCTTCTTAGAGTAGGCAGGAAAGTTACCATGACAAGCGAAATAAGGATTTAGAATTCCAAGTTGGTGACCATGTGTTTTTTAGAGTCACGCATGTGACTGGTGTTAGGAGAGCTTTGAAGTCTAAGAAGCTCACTCCTCATTTTATTCGTCCCTATAAGATTTTAGAGAGAGTTGGGAAAGTTGCTTATCGGATGGTGTTACCGCAAAATCTTTCGAATTTGCACAATGTGTTCCGTGTGTCGCTACTTCGGAAGTATATTTTCGATCCGTCTCATGTGGTTAGTATGGACGATGTGCAAGTGTTGGATAATCTCACTGTGGAGACGAAGCCTATACGAGTCGAGCATCATGAAACAAAGACTCTTCGAGGAAAAGAGATCGTGTTGGTCAAAGTTTTTTGGTTGGAAGCTGCTGGAGAAAGCATGACTGGGAATTGGAGAGCAAGATGCGAGACTCCTATCCCGAATTGTTTGAATCAGGAAAATTTTTTAGGACGAAAATCTTCTAAGTGAGGGAGAGTTATAACACCCAAATATTTAATTAACTGTTTTATTGAATATTTATTTAATTATTTGTGTTTAGTTGGTATATTTTTATGTTGTGGTTGATTAAGTCGATAAGCCGGAAAAATAAGTTGGAAGCTGTAGAAATATGATTAGAGTTAATAATATAGTTGTTGTGATAGTTGGGTTGGTGGGCTTAAAATCGCGTATGAATTAGTAAAATAAGGGGTGCTATAGTTAGGCCCATTAGTAATTATAAAGATTTAGTTTAATTTAATAAAAATAAAATAAATTAGTGGAAACAAGTTATATCAGTAGAAGAGGAAAACTGAATTTTTCACGATCGTGAGAGAAAGAGAAAAAGAGGAACGACAGTCGTAATCTGATTTCTAGGGCTACCTTCGATCCAAAACCTAAGGTAATGGTAGGTTTGATTCTTATAATTGGGTATGAAATTCGATAATATGATTGGGTAGTTTAGGTTGTTATGTATTTTGTTGATTTTGATACTGTTATGAATAATTTGCATCTTGTTGTTGCAATGGTTGCTTGTGTAAAATTGGTTGCCCGATTACTGATTTTTGTTTATTATAAATTATTTTTGATTATGTTGATTTATTATTGATAATTTTGTGTTGACGAATTCTGGAAAAATTATGATTGGAGACGATGAACTGAAATTATAGAGACCGGTAGTGTAGGGGTGAAATACCCCAAGTGGCCCAGTGGCGTAAGCCACTTCTCTAGGTGGCAGGTGCCACCAAATTGTGTGGGGGGCTAATAAGTGGCGTACGCACGCCACTTTAATAAGTGGAAGGAGCCACATTGATAAATGGTGATGGTCACTAGCACATGGGAGGCACTTAATTTCTTAATACACCATTATTTAACTATAATAATAATAATTCGTTAATGTTGTATTAATCATGTAGTAGGAAAAAATTAGTTGATTAAGTATAAGTATGACTATTTTAATTTTATGAAGTAGTAAATGTTAGTAAAAATCAAGAATCAGTCAATTTCCAGAATAAACAGTTTTTATAATAAACACAGTGTTGGATAGTTTTGACAGAAAAATGCAGACTTAGGAATTTTTGCAGAAAGTAACAGGTACGGATTTTTAATGACAGATAATATTTAACAGAATGCTGAGAATCCAGGTTTTGTAATAAAAATCGTACCGATCACAGAATGTTAGAAACATTACCGATTTAGTCGTTTTAGCCGAATTAGGCGGAAAACGTAATTGCCCGGAATTTAACGAAATTAATCGGGGTAAGTCGGGTAAATTAAGAGTTGGTTTTTGTTACGCTGTTTTGTCAAAAATATGTTGTATAGTTGATTTGCAGGTACAACTAAGTTTTTGTATGTTTCCGATTTACGGAATAATTCTAAAGTTGTATGTTGGAGACTTTTATGCCAAAGTTGAATATAAGTTGCTTATGTCGTAAAAGTTATTGTGTTGCTCATGTTGTTATGTTATTTGCCTTGTAAAGTCGTGTATGTCATGTAGATCATATGCTTTTTTGTCAAAGCCGTTGCTCACACCATGTTGGCCTGGATCGGCAATTTAAGTTGAAAGTTGAAGGCTTATGCCTTGATAACCTGGAAATGATTTAAGTTTGGAGTTTTACTCCGAAATGGTATCACATGCATAATTAGTAGAGTCGCATTAAAGTTGCATTATTTTGAGTTATTGTTGTGTTGTTGTGCTAGTTGATGTTGTGAAGCGGTGAATTATTTGAAATCCTTATTTATGTATTACTTTTCATAGACTGCTTATAATTATCATAACTCAACCCTTCTGTTTGAATGTTGTCCTCATGTTGGCAACATGCAGGTAATCAAGAGGAGTAGTCGGTTACCTTTAGTCGAGTCGGTGGTTAGTCTCTCTGATCCGTAGCACTCAGGGGGAATGACACGTGTATATTTTTGTTGATTTGTTGCAATGCTGAATTTTATTTAGTTGGAGTACTTTAGATTAAATTGTTGGTTATTTTGAAGTTGTTTTATGTTGGATAAAGATGCTGCAAGTTGTTTTATGAATCCGCTGCGTGATGTTTTATGAAGTTAAATTATTTAAGTAATATGATGTTGTTTTATGTTTATTTATGAAAAGTACTATGTATTAAGCATGTTATACTTCAAGTTGGAAATTGTTGAAAGTTGAAAATGTGATATCCTGTTTATGTGGAAATGTTTTTATGTAAACTCTGATTTTAATCATATTCAAGGGTAGAGAATGGGGTGTTACAGTCACAATCTGTGTGGAACTCACTACTACTCGCATGACAAGACATCATGAAAGCAAAGTCATTGTCCACGCTAAAGTCTATGGTGCACTCGAGTCTGGGTATTGGGCTTATCTCACAGAACTCCCATCCCACCAAGAAAACCAGAAAGTCCAACATAATGATGCATGAAAAATAAATACGGAAATCAGTAAATAAAGTAAAGCAACAAACTATAAATAAAGCAGTAAAGCTAAAATAAATTCCACAGCATCACACAAATAAACAACCAAAGAAATAGAAATAGACAAGCGCTAGGATTGACTCGCATAGTGGGAGGCAGGATTCCCAGCAGAGTCGCCAATTGTCGCTCCTGGGATTTCCATCCTAGTACAAACGTGAAAGTGGCGCGAAAAAGGAAGAGTCTCCAGCCATGCATTTTTATCTTGAAGGAAGGGTAATGCTGCACAAACCTGGAAGAAGAAGAAAACAGGGTCTCGCGAACCAAAGAGACAGGGTAAGAGAGTGGATTACGAAAAGGGAAGGTATTAGCACCTTGATAGTCTGTCGTACCCGACGGGATCCATGTTTGCTAGCATTGTTTCAAAGGGTGAGGGTATCTGCTACTGATGTAATTGCTACGAGAAAGGACTAAAAAGAGATAAGTAAGATTGAGATGAAAGGATAAGGATATGAAATGGCATGAAGAACGAGGAAAGAGACTGAAGGATTGTGTTCGCCAAGCGACATTTCTTGTGCCTACGTATTCCCTTTGTGCAATAGGAAAGTTAGAACACTGTAGTTCGACTCAATAAGACTGACACAAATTGCTTGTGTTTTTGGGATTGAACTGCTTATGCCTATGCTCAGGTGTTACAGGCTCATCTAAAACGAGTGCGTTTACTGTCTTGCAAAATATAGGTATGAGCAAGTTCTTTTGTTTAGAATGAGGGTGATGAGAAAATAATTCTCGAAGGAAAGACGCTTATTGTTTGTTTGAAGTTTTTTAGAAGTTTTTATTTGAGAGTTTGCATAGGAGAGTGTATTCAAGTCTCATTCAATGGAGTGTGTACTTCTCACATCACTCCAATATGGAATGAAGAAGAAACACACTAAGTATGGAGAAGACCCCCAAACTTAGTTCCAATGATCAAGGCTTAAACACACTAGCATATTTTCTTTATTAAGTGTTTTTGTTAATTTTGAATGAAGAAGTGTCTTTTAGATTATTTTGTGAAACAACTTCATGTTAAAGACTTGTGAATCATGCTAGACAAGCTCACATTACCCCCAAGATGGGATAGATGCAAGTTCCCAATGGAATAAGGCTCATTAAGTTATTTTAACCTTTATTAGATGTTTTTGATTTGATTTTTGAGATGAGGAGAGAAAGACTCAAAGAGAACAAAAGGTTAAAAATCTAAGGGGGACTAATACCAACCCTATGTTATCGTGTTGGGATGTCCTATGGTTATTGAGGTATAAGATAACTAACCTAAAAGAGAGGACGAGGAAAAGAGAAGAAAGAAAAAGGGGAAGAAGAGAGTAACTTACTTCCAAGATGGAAGTTATGTTGTTTATAAGAGGGATGAGAAAAGATTATATAAGCAAAAGCATTTTTGCTTAATAAAACACAAATTGAATGATTAAAATATGAGGGAATAAGTTGGAATATGGATGCACATCCACACTCAAATGACATACCATAGCCCCTGAAAAGTTAGCAAAAGGAACCATAATTGCAGTTAAGAATTTAAAGAGAAGTCAAACAAGTAAAGAAACCAAAAGAAAGGGATCCTAAGGTTTTAAAACCTCTAAGGTCATAACCTAACCCTATCAAAGCTCTAAGAGGCCTAAGGTACCTAAAGAAACTCAAACTAGGTCAAAGAGAAACCAAAGAAGTAAACAAGTTCACAAAATGTATAACTTAAGAAGTATGAATGCATATGACACATAACTTGAGTGAAAACATGTATGAATCATCAAAGTCAAAATGTTATGACTTGTAAGAGTGCTTATAGATTATATGAGATGAACATACAAAGCATGGATCAGTTAGTTCATAGTGAGATGAGATGAAAAGAAGAAGACAAGTTCATGTTCACATAAGAAGAAAACAAGTCAAAGTTATAAGTCAAAGAGGAAAAATGGATATGAATGAATGCAAGTCGGTATCATATGACCAATATTACATTATGAGAATGAAAATATGATCATACCAAATGCACATATGAAAGATGTCAAGACAATTCAAACAAGTAAGCAAAAGATGTCACATAAGAATCAAATGACAATTACTTGAGATGCAAGTCATAAATGCAAGATGACATACAAGAATGAATTCATATAAGTATAGGGAAGTAGAATACACTATATGAGATGTTTATGAGATGAATTAATGATCATGTTCAATGCAAACAAGAAGCATGTTAAGCATAAGAAGGGATAAAGTGTGAAATTTGTTTAAGTGTTCAAGTAAGGATGTGCAAACTCAAACACAATGCAAACACAAACCAACTTGACCTATAATATGCAATAGATGACATATAGTGTCTAAGAATGACCTATGATCCCCTAAAGATATCCTAATTAAATGGCACAAGTGCCTCCTAATGAACTAGGGTTTGGAAGAAAGAAATGATTCAAACAATGTTGCTTTAATTACAAGGAATCAAAAAATTATCAAAAAACTTATAAGAATTAAGAAAATTGGTATCAAAATACCTAAGTCAAAACCAAAATAAATGCCAAAAGATCAGCTCAAGATTAAAAACGAAACTAGGTCAAAAGAGACCTCAAAGTTACTTTGAAACAATTCAAAAGAAAGCACAAAACTAAGGTTAAAAAACATGATAAAATGACTTTAAAAATAAAAGAAAAATGGTTTTGAATGAATTAAGATGTTTTTTGATCAATGCAAAAAGAGTAAATGCAAAACTATTTAGGAGTTAGGAGAAAGAAATTATGAAAATTGAACTATCAAAGAAATAGTTAATTGAAAAAGAAATAAAATGAGAATTCACAATAAAATTTAGAAATTAATAAAATCTGAAAATAAAAATATAGAAAATTTCTAAAATGAATTATGATGATATATGAATTTTTGTAGGATTTTTTAAAGTGTTTTGATGATTTTAAAAATTTAAAACTAAACAAATGTGAAAAGAAAATAAAATGTAAACTAAAATGAAACCAGGGGTGTAAATATAACAAATATTCAGTTCAAAAGCATTGGGCTCAGAAAAGTAAGGGTGTGAATAGCAAGGGGAACCAAGTCCAATTAACACGCGTGACCAAGAGAGATAGAGTGGAATTCGGTCAAAGTTGTTGACTCAACACAAACCATTGGATTCCATCAATAAAAAGTATTCTAATTAAATGAGCATGATGCAACAAACATGATAAGCTATGATGCTCAAGCACACACGCGAACACCCAGGTCACAAAAAGATGCATGTGAGAAATCCTCTCTCATTAATGAGCTGGTATGTCTTAGAACTCAGATTAAACAGATCAGACGGTTACAATAAAACCTGGCAAAACTTAGGGTTTATAAACCTTTGAGGGTTCAGGCCACTGGAGAAGACTCCTGGTCGTCTTCTCCGGTGAGTCTCTGGTGAGGTCATGCATGCAGGTCAACCAAAATTCATGATCCATACATCAAATTAAAGCTGAAGTCATGCTGATTACGAATCTTACTTCATAATTCACAAACAATACATACACAAAGAGAAAGGAAGAAATTCATTTTGCCCTAAAAATTCTTCAACACCTCTAACAGGTCTAATTACTAACCAGCGGCAGTTCATTCTCATTATTAAGCAATATTAACATGAAAATAGGTTTGAAATAGTGATAATTGAAGCAAATGTTAAAGAATTATGGAACCTGAAAGTTGAAGAAGATGAAGATCAAAAGAAAGACACAGGTGTAGACTTTGAATTTGAGCTTCAAAGAGCAAAATAAATGCTCTTAGATCTTTGAATCTTGATGAAATAGAGGACCTGAACTTGTTTCTATGCTTGATGATTCAACCTTCTTCTTGCTTGATCTAGATCAGATAAGTGTGTAGATGAAGGATTGATGAATCTTAGGGTGAAAATATAAGGAACTCGTGTGATTCAAAGCTTTTTGCAGAGAGTGATTTTTTTATGAAAAATGTGAAAAGTGAGAGAATGATGAAGTTGAAGCAAACATATGTTAGAGTAGCTTTTATACTCATGGTTAAGGCTTAACTACCATGGTTGACAATTACAACCATGGTTAGTGGTGTCTAGCTTAAGAAGTGGTGTGATGAGCAAATTTGCAAAATGAGAGTGAGCTCGAGTTTTTTGTGATCATGTTCATGTATAAAGTTGGTCATGAGAGTTATGGTGGAGATCATGATGTGTGATGTTGATGCAATCTGATGCAACATGCTTGTTCTCCAAGTTTTCTCTATTTTTTGCATTCTTTCCCTTATGATGCATGAGGTATGATATACATGTGTGTGTATGTGAACTTTGCTTGGTTTAAAATTGAAAACTGAATGTGAGAAGTGTTTGAGGTGTGTGTGATTGAATCTGACAAGAACAAGTCATGAAACATATATCTTGGCATCCAAGAAAACCAAATGGAAATAAGGAATTTTGATGAAGCAATACTTCATGCACAAGGCACCAAATGAGGAGCTTTTGGATTCTTTGGATCAAGGACAATGCATAGCACAAGTTTGATGTTAAATCCAAGATGAGATGAGGTATCTAAGGTACTTGAAAATGATTTGAAACATGAACATACCAAACTGGCCCATGGGTGCATAAAATTAGCCTCATGCCTTAGGGCAAAAACAGTTATAATGTCACCCTCTTTGAACCATCATAGCTCTTGGTCCATTGATCCTATGAAAAATCTCTATACATAAAAATTGTAGAGGAGATCCAGATGAACAACTTTGATGTTCAGAAAAATTTCATTTTAAGCCTTCTTGATGAAGAAAAATGGTTTGGAATTTGGCACACCATGTGTTTGATAAATTGTCAGGCATCTTGCTCGCCCATGACTTGGTTTCTCGGCAAAGTTGCCTAAGTTTTGTCAAACTTTGATTGATCATATCTATCTCAATTTTGATCCAATGAAGATGTTCTTGCTATGGATTTGAAGATCAAAATGTGCTCTTTAATTAGACCAGCTTATGCCTGAAGTTTAAAGCTTGTGTATTGAAGAAAGAATGCTAGAAAGTGAGGTGCAAAATGGCCAAAAGTTGTGTTTTTTTAGAAACCCTAAGTTTCTATTTTGGGCAGTTTTGTGATTTCTTGATTTTTCCATGAATCTCTTGACTTTTCTTGATCAAATTTCAACCATTGAACATATTTAACTTGTGGAACATGATTTTGACCTCAAAGAATCAGGAGTTGACTTTTTCCTCTACACAATTGACTTTTCCCCAATTACTTGATTTTCAAGTAACTGGTCAATTGGAAACCTTCTGAAATGATCCAATGGGAAATCTCTCATACTTAGATACTTGATAGCATACAGAAACCCTTGAAATCAAGTTTGAATCAAAATTTCATCAGGAATCCCTTTGAATCCAAAACCCTAATTTGGACTTTTTGCTTAAGATGTGATGCACTGCCCCATCTTCTTGATCAATCCACATCTTCCAATGGCTTAAGGGATCAAATAAAGTGATATAAGACGTGAGAGACCCTTTAGGCTTGTTGGAAGGCACTTGGATTTTTCTCTTTGACTTTGAATGATCACAACTTTGTAAATCAACTGATCACACACCTTATGCTTCAACCAATGAATGTATGCTTCATCTTTCTATGATATGAATGCAATGAAATGTATGGAAATGATGTGCTAGATGGCATGAAAATGAGAGGGGAAAAATTGGGGTGTTAAAATTTGCATCCGACTAAAAAAATGACTCATAATATAAACTTGTAAAGAAAACAAAAGAAGTGCACAAAGGCACAAAACAACTTGAATGAGTTTGGTTCTTTTTTATTTTTGAATTGAAGTCAAATGATTAAGTTCATTGACATTTATTAAAATAAAAGAAAAAGTAAAATCCACTTGACAAAATTCAAGGTTTGATTTATTATAGTGGTGAAGATTTTTAAAACAAGAATCCTTTGAAAAAGAGAGAATGTTTTAAAAATTGAAGAAAGGGATGAGATGAAGAGGCTATCCTAAAAAATAAAATAAAAGAGATGAAGAAGGAAAGGTCTAGTCAACTTGATGATCCTTACAAGCATAAGCAAAAGAGTTCCATCCTTATAAGCATAAGCAAGTAAATGGCCAAATAAAGGCTAAAGTGCCAACTCCATGATGGTCAAAGCAAAGGGAAGGTGTCATAAGATCTAAGTCCAAAACTCCAATTCCAATGAAAAGGATAGTAAACATAGTCCTAGATTAGGAGCACAAGTTTTATAAAGGTTTAATCCTTTATTAATATTTTTGGTGTCCAAATGGATAAAGGAAAAGAAAAGCACAAAAATAAAAGTGACACAAATATAAACATGATAATGGATGATAAAGCATAGTAAAAATAAAAGAGATAAGGTCGAAAGAAGGAAATTAAAGAGGATAGGGTTCAAGAGGGAAAGTAAAATAGTAATATAGTAGTAATAATAATATATACATAGTAATGGTATGGTGAACTTAATCATCCACAGCCAAAATAGTAACAAGGCACTTAGTGCCAAAACCGAGAAGGCAATCGATTCTGCTTAGTATCTTACACTATAGTGATTAACCTATGCAATTAGACCCAAATTTGATAAAGACTTGAAATAAGATTGGGATCCCCAAAGCAACTATGCATCAAGCTTAAAAAGTCGTGGATCTAATGCAAATGATTAACCAACAATTGGGTGGTGCGACCAATTTAGGTCCATTCCACGAAAGTGCAAGTATCCAATTGGATTTTTATTCCAAAATAGGGACACATTTAGGTCTATGTTAAGCAATCACCGAGTAATTTACGAAGTAATTACCCTACAAATGAGGTCGGTCAATATAATGTGTGTGTGTGTGTGTTAATGCATGTGAGATGAACGATATGTAAATCGTCATCCTAATGCAATACCGCACAAAAATAAAGATGAATAACAAATTGAGTTATACTTATGATATTCTTTCATCTTTGAGTTCAATCACCCATCTTGGTGGATTCAAGTTGGGAATAGGTTATAAAAGAAACCTTGTAACCTAGTTTAGGACCAACCAACCAATCAACGAAAATGTAAACATCATTAGGGTTGTGTTCTTGTGGCAGTCGTGCACAACAAGGAACCCTATTATGGCTGTTTTATTTGTGATCCTCGAAGCTGCTAAGAAAGAGAAGTTGTGTACTTAACTGAAGCTTCTAAGCAAGGTTAATGTATTGTCATGGAAGTGTGGATTTTGTGTTGAATTGTTTTGTAGGTAAAGAGTCGTCAATATCAGAAACAGACTGTTGAAGACTGTGAGACATCACTGAGGTGATTGGAAGTGAGGATGGGTTTCTCATATTTAGGAGTTCCTAAGTAGAATTTGTGCAGGTAGTGATTAAGTGAGAAGACTGTAAACTGTAGGTGTTTGCTGCAAAGTCTTTGAATTGATACTACATAGTGGTTTTCCTTCCTGGCTTAGTAGCCCCCAGAGTAAATGAGTTAGCATCGAAATGGATTAACAATTTGATTATGTTCTTTACAACTTTCATTTTATTTTATGCAGTATATATGCTGAATGTCATATCAGATGTTTAAACATCCTAAAGAATGTTTGAATCTGATATATCTAAATTTTAAAAGTACTGTTGTTTGTGCCTTGCCATGTTTATATGTAACAGATAAGATGTCTCAAAATCATATTTGACATCTGATTTTGTCATACCAGAATTTCATTAGGGTTTAAGGTTTAAAGAGAAAGAAGAAAAGATGAATATCTGCAGAGAAACTCTCTGCCCACAAACTGTGAAAATCCCTTTATTTCAATTTGCAACTGCAAATATGTGAATTCAACATTGTAATACAAAATAAGGGTTTCTCCTTATTTATAGATTTAGGTTATCTTGGACTTTCAGCTAAAAGTACAAAACCATAAAAGCCCAAAATATATAATTTAGCTAACACTAATAAAATATACATTTTGAAACATCCTTGTTTCTGTCGAGCAATCTACTTCGACACAAGGAATTACAATTTAACACGCCACTTAATTCATTATGTCTAACCTATATACATTCATCATAGACCTTAGCTTCTTGAACACTTCGACCTACACTCCCTTTATCATGATATATGCAATCTAATTCTCAATTCTGCAATGTTCCAAATTCATCTTTCCATCGGTTACCTCTTTCGAAGATAATGGAACCTCATTTAATTGTGCTTGCTTCAACCATGTGATATCGGATTCTTCACCATATTGATAGCTGACAGGTTGTCAATCTTCATTGGAATTGCTCCATGACTATTTGTTGTAATCTCTTCGACCAGATTTACCATCCATGTAGCTTGACATGCACAAAGAGAAACAACTATTTACTATGATTCACATGACGATAATGCCAATACTGACTCCTCTCTCGAACTCCAAGCAACTGGTGCACCACCCAACATAAACATATATCCAGCTGTGGATTTCCAATCCACAACATCACTACACTAACTTAAGTCAGTGTACCCCAATATCTTGCATTCTTTTCCTTCATCAACTACATGAAACAAAATGTTATAGTCAAGAGTTCCTTTGAGATACCTTAGTATCCTCTTCGTTGCTGCTAGGTGTGATACCTTTGGCTTCTGTATGAATCTACTCATTATACCTACATTATATGCTAAGTCATTCCTTGTGTGACAAAGGTATCTTAGATACCCAATAATTCTTCTATATTGGGTTGGATCAACATCATCTGAATTTGAATCTTTCGACAGTTGCAATCCGGGCTCAGCTGGAGTTGAAGTTGGGTTGCAATATTGCTTCTCAAATATCTTGAGTATTTCACATGCATATCTTCTTTGATGCATCATCAAATCTATACCACTCTTGTAGAATTTGATGCCAAGGAAATATGAGAGACTTCCCAAGTTTGACATTTCAAAATCCTCACTCAGGTCACATTTGAAATCTTCGATCCCCTTCTTGCAACTTCCAATTATCAACAGATCATCGACATAGAGACATAGTATAAGTAATTCAGTATTGCTTCTTCTTACATATACTCCATGCTCAGTTGTGCACTTCATAAATTCCTTCTGCCTTAGAAATCTATCTATCTTCTTATTCAAAGTTGTTGGAGCTTGCTTAAGTCCATACAAGGCTTTATGCAACCTATACACCTTTCTTTATTCGCCTTGTTTCACAAATCCAACTGGTTGTGCAACATATCTAAGGGGTCATTCAGGAATGAAAACCTCACATCCATTTGACATGTGTGCCAATTGTTAATGTTTTCTAGACTAACAACCAACCTGATTATTTTTATCCTAGCAACAGGTGCAAAAACTTCGTCGAAGTTGATTCCTTCCTTCTAAAGAAATCCTTTTGCCACAAGTCTCGCCTTGTCTCGAGTCACTTCCCCTCTGGGATTCAGCTTCCCCTTGTATACCCATTTCACATATATTCCTTCTTGCCTTGAGGCAATTCGATAAGTGACCATGTTTTGTTGACTTCGATGGAATCCATCTCATCATTCATTGCTTTCACCCACTTCGATGGAATCCATCTCATCATAAAAATAATAGTGCACCAACTCACCTTCTTCGTCGACCACATCATTTGATGTAATCACACATTCTGGCAACCTTGCATGCATGTGTCTTGTTCTTTGAGGTCTGCTTGGGCCTGTTTCACCTTTGGCTTCTTCTTATCGAACATCTCTTTTGACTTCACAAGCCAGTTCTTCACATAATATTCTAACTGAATCTTCTTTAACATTCTCAGTCTAATCCCACTCCTTAAGCTCATTTATGATCACGTCCCTGCTGATCACGACTTGCTTGTTCACTGGGTCGAACAATTTGTATCCTCCAGTCGAATGTTATCCTATCAGAATCCTTTGAATATACTTATCATCAAGCTTTCTTCTCAACTGATCGGGCATATGTCTATGTGTTATAGATCCAAACACCTTCAAATGACTCAAGTTAGGTTTGACACCAAACCAATATTCTTCTGGTGTGATTCCTTCTAGCTTCTTCGTCGGGCATTTGTTTAAAATATATGTTGCAGTCGACAAAGCTTATCTCCATAATTCTTTGGGTAGATGCTTGCCTTTCAACATACTTCTCACCATATTCATTATGGTTTAATTCTTCCTTTCTACAATTCAATTCTGTTCTGGAGTGTAAGGGGGCACCATCTCATGCACAATCCCTTCTTTCTCACATAATGCACTAAAATATTTCGACACATAATCTCCACCACCATTAGTCCTCAGAATTTTGAGCTTTCGACCACTTTTTTTTTACCATAAATTTAAACTTGGCAAATACCTCGATCACTTCATTTTTATTCTTGATCAAGTAAGTTTATAGTTTTCGACTGAAATCAACTATGAATGTGAAAAGGTATTTATTACCTCTAATCGAATCCACCTAGATAGGACCACATACATCAGAGTATATGACTTCAAGAATTGCCTTTGACCTGCTTCATGCATAGCTTGCTGAAGTTATCCTTGTGTTATTTCGCCTGAACACATTCTTCACATACTTTGTTTAGGATGTCGATTTTTAGTAATCCTGAAACCATATTTCTTCTCTTCAGATCTTTGATGTCTTTAAAATTAATATGATGAAGTCTATAATGCCATATCCATTCATCTCTGTTGACTTCCCTTGCAAGGCATTTATGCTCCATCACATTAAGTTCGATCTTGAAGGTTCTTTTCTGAGACATTGGAGCCTTAAATATCAACCTATCACTTACGTCTGAACTCTCGCAAACTTGTCTTTGATCGACACCTTTTAGTTCTTTTCGACCAACTTCCCTATATTGAGCAAATTGATCTTCATGCCTGGTAGGTATAACATGTTTGAAATTACTGACCTCTTGCCATCTTTCCTCATAATCAGAACATCACCAATACCTTCAGCTACTAGAGCATTGTCATTTTAAAATTTCACCATGTTGTTCATCGAGGGCTTCATGTTGACAAATCAATCTTTCCTCCCAATCATGTGTGATGAGCATCCTGAGTCCAAGTACCATTGTTCCTAGAATATCTCTTTATCTCTCATTGTAACCATCAACAACATTTCTTCTTCTTCATGTTTCGCCAACTTTGCATCACTTTCTTGATTCTTCTGCTTTTCAGTGGAATCACTAAAATAATGACCATACTTCTGAGAATTATAACATTGAATGTGACTTTTGTCAGGTTTTCGACCATCACCTCTTCCTCTACCTACAACACCACCTCTTTGGTTTCCATGGTTCTAGAGTTTTCTTTTATTCGACTAACCTCCTTCTTGTTGATTTCGACCATTCGAATTGTTGTAGTCTCATCTACCTTTGTTGCCATTCCAACTTCCTTTGCCCTTCTTTTCTTTTGTTGATTGTGCCTGCAAAATTATATCACTCTTCAACTTTCCTGCAGCTCATTCAACCATTCTTTGTTCATGAGATTCAATCGTCCCTTGAAGCTTTTCCTTTGTTAATGACAAATCTTTCGACTCTTCTATGGCTACTACCACATGGTCGAACTTTGGAAGCAACGATCGCAAAATCTTTGAGACAATTGTTTTGATCGTCAACGCTTCTCCACATACTTTTATTTGATTCACAAGTTTCATAACTTTTATGAAGAAATTTGGTATGCTTTTACTTTCTTCCATCTAAAGTAATCCATGGGTTCTCTTGTGAGTTTGTAACCTCACCTTTTTCACCTTCTTTGCGCCTCTAAACGACTTCTCCAGAATTTCCCATGCATCTTTTATTGATTTTGCATCACTAACCTTCTCAAAATTATCTGAATCAACATATTGATGGATTATAAAGAGAGCTTTATAATCTTTCTTCTTCAATTTTTTGTGTGCAGTCTTTTCTTGATCCATTGTGTTTTCTGCAAGCATTGTTACTTCTTCCTTCACAAGATCCCAAAGATTTTGATAACAGAAAACAACATTTATCTGCTTGCATCAATTCTCATAATTATCTTTCTTGAGAATCATAAGGTTTGCTGGAAAATGCTTGTTTGGATGATTCATCGCCATCACGATTTCTTGCCCTTGAATCGCTCAAACCATAGCTCTAGATACCAGATGTTGGAAATCCCCAAAACCTATGAAGAATTTCAATCAATCTTGATGAACAAGATTGTTACACAATGATAATGAAAAAAATTTAGAAGAGAAAATCAGGGTTTAAGATTAGGGTTTAAAGAGGAAGAAGAAAAGATGAATATCTGTAGAGAAACTCTTTGCCCACAAATTGTGGAAAATCCTTTTATTTCACTTTGCAACTACAAATATGTGAATTCAACATTGTAATACAAAATAAGGGTTTCTCCATATTTATAGATTTAGGTTATCTTGGACTTTAAACTAAAAATCCAAAATATTTAATTTAAGCTAACACTACCAAAATAGACACTTCGACACATCTTGGTTTCTGTCAAACAACCTGATGCGACACAAGAAATTATAATGTAACAATTACAACACAAATCTTCTCTCAAATAACTATTAATTTTTCATGCTTCGATTTTCAAATAAATAACTTGATAATTGGCATTGCATATATATATATATATATATATATATATATATATATATATATATATATATATATATATATATATATACATATATATATATATATATATATATATATATATATATATATATATATATATATATTAATACTCATTTTTGTTAATGAAGGTGAGACAAAAGAGTTTTTTAGTATTCATTTTATTAATAGGGTTTTTCTAACCTATGCAGCATTGCATATGATAAGGGATAATTAATACACTATTTTATTGAAATATCATGTATTAGTTACCATTTTAATGATAATTTATTTGTGAAGCATTGTTATGCAATATTGCATATGATAAGGTGTAATTAATACATGATATTTCAATAAAAATTGTATATTAATTACCCCTTATCCTATGCAATATTTGCATAGGTTAGACAAACCCTTATTAATATATCTGAAGTTAATAACAATGATGCTTTCGAGCATTTAAAACTACGATTTTTATTTGTTTGAAAATTTGAAGTTTGCCAAATCATTCAATAAATTGAGTATTGGTACAACTATAATGTTGACAAGGAATTTGGATCAATCTAAAAGACTTTGAAATGATACAAGATTGATAGTTACTAGGCTAGCTAACCATGTGGTTGAAGCAAAAATCATTTCAGGTACAAATATTAGAAACACAATTTACATCATTATAATGTTTTTGTCTCCTTCTCAATCTTCTTACCATTCAAACTTATCAGAATACAATTCCCTATTATAATCTAATTTGCTATGACAATAAACAAATTTCAAAGTCAATGATATTAGACTATGTTAGTTTATACTCCCTCCGATTCTTTTTATAAGAAACATTTCACATTTCTAGATTCATTGAGTAATTAATGTACCTAGTATGTACTATAGACTAGATACATTAATTATTGAATGAATCTAAAAAAGTGAAACGTATCTTATAAAAAGGATCGGAGGGAGTATTTAGCAAAAGAAGTTTTCAGTCACAAACAACTCTATGTGGCAATTTCAAGAATTAAAAGCAAAGATGGATTGAAAATATTTAATACATGACAAACACAATAAATCCTTATCTCAAAGATTAAATATTATCTTCAAAGAAAAATTTCCATGATCTTATCTATATACAAATTTATTTGATATTTTTTTACTTCTTTATATTTCTATAACCTTTTAATATTAAACTTTACTAAGACTTCTATCTAACGATGCAACTATTACCCACTTCCTTTTTCTTTTTTTTTAATATACCCTATTTATTTTGGTCTTTTATGGGGAGATATATTTTCTATCTTCTAAAATTACATTTTTATATAACTCTAAAATATCACTTTTGACTCTCATTTCAATACAACACTAGTAAGATACTCGTGCTTCCGCATGAGTAAAATTATTTGATACAGTATAAAATAAATTGAAATATACATGTAAATTGAGAACGTTATAAAATGTATTTATATATGTATCTAAATTTAAAAATTAACTATTAATTTTAAAATGAACAATTATTATATAAATTCAATTGTATTAAAATACAAAAAGAAAAAATGACCCGTGAGATGAATTTTTTTTAATATTTGATAATAATGATTTTATCTTTCAAATTAAAATAATTATTGTTTAAAATAAAATATGTATTGTGATTATAGTGACCCGTAAATAGAAATAATATTTGATACAATATAAAATGTATTTATATACATATGTAAATTTGAAATGAGTTATTTAATTGTAAATTGAAAAATAATTATACAATCTCAATTATATTAAATATTCATACAAAAAAAAATGACTCGTAAGATGAAGACAACAAAGAAAATTTTGATGCAATAATGACCTGTGAAATAAAAAAAAATTATTTCATGCGATGTAAAATGTATTTAGATACAAATACAAAATTTAAAATGACATATTTTATTGTAAAATAAAAAATAATCATATAAATTAAATTGTATTAAATAATTATATAAAAAGAGAAAAAAGAATTATGAGATGGAGAAATAAAATAAAAATATTTAAAAATAAGAAATTTGTCTCTCAAATTAAGATAAATATTTATTAAAATAAAATATATATTATGTTGATAGAGACTCGTGAGATAAATAAAATTCTAATTTTATTAAAATTAAAAAATAAATTATTAGTATTTTTAGTGATAATAAATAGATAGAGAAAAAAATAAAAATGAAAATGAAAATGTGTGAGAAAAAATATGAGAAAGAATTGAAATTTGAATGAAGAGGGAGAATGAGTGTATGTAATATTTGAATGAAGATTTGAAATTTGAAATCAACTATCCCACAAAGAATAGAATATGCCAAAGCATTCCCTAATCTACCATTCTCTTCTAAAAAAATTTACACTAGCATATGCCCTTTTTGGTAATTCAATATATTAAAATTCATTATCCAATCAAAATGCTATTTTTGTACACATGGCACAAGTTTTTCAAATATTTCTTCATATTGTTTTCCCCCTTCTCACTCTCATTTTCTGAACTTTCATTTCTCTCTCTCTCTCTCTCTCTCTCCCTCTGTGTTCTCCCGAAACCCTAGCCGTCACCAAATATCCCTCCCTCTTTCTCTCTCTCGTCTCCCTATTATATTCGTTGCTTATTTATGTATTTTTGGTAGTTTGATTTCAACTATTTTGATTTGTTGACAGGTTTGGAGTTTCAGATTTGCTTATTCAGTTTATTTTTTTAGATCCAAATTTTGTGTGTGAAGATGGTGTGAAGATGTTCGGGTTTGTGGTGTACTTGCTCTATTTATTAAGATGCAGTCATCAGATAAAGATACTGATCCTGTGCGAGTTCATAATTTCAATTATTGTCTTTGTATGCATAACTTCTCCTTAACTTCGACAAGGACATTGTTGACTACAACGGTTGTTCATGTTTGACGTTATAGACAAATGTGCTTAGTTTTGGTTTTATACATTTTTATACCTTTTTTATTTCTCATTTGAATCTCAAATACTTCTTCATAGTTTCACATTTGTTCAATTAGGGTTTTCTCTTTCCCTAACACTCTTATTTATGCAAATACAAATTGGTAACTTTATTGTGTTCATTTAGAATGTGATGTTGAAATAATGATGAAAAGAGAGAAAATAGAAGGTGAAAGAATTTGAAACTCTGCTTTTGAGAAACATCTTGGAGGTGCAGTAGGAAAACCATGTTTAAGAACATGAGTATGAAATGCATCCTTCATAGTTGTGATGTTGCAAACTGTTGATATTTATTTGCTAGAAGTTGAAATTGTTGTTTCAATTTATTTTACAGATAAAAGATAAAGTCAGAAAAGCCTTAAATTTGGTAGATTATGTTTATCAATTCATTCCGGTGTTGAATAAAGTCAGAAAAGTCAATTCATTTCGGTAATTTTTTTTTCTTTCTTTTTGATATGTACAAATGTTTCAGCTGGTGGAATTATATGTCAAATAAACAAGAGAGAATGAAATTGTATAAGGTATAATCCTTATTCAAATGTTTGTGATTTGAAGGTTTTGGTAGTGATAAAGCAAACATGAGTAGAAACTTAAGATATTGAAACTTGAAACTGCATTTTATTCACAATACATGTATTTAACGTTGGAAAAGAGTTGGATTCAATTTTCATTATAGTGGGTTAGTTATTGGTGAATCTTGAATTCCATTGTTGAGGTAGAAACTTCTTTATATTTAACTATTTGTTTATATTGATCTGAGTTTGTTGATGAAATATGTATTATCTGCCACTGTTATCCAGGACTGTAGCATACACAAACCATATTGTTCTTCTGGAAGCATTGGAGAAATGGAGCATGGACCTTATGAAGAAGCTGCTTCCACGCCATGTCGAGATTATAGAGATGATTGATGAGGAGGTAATATCGATTTCCCCCCAAAAAATCTTCTATTTAAGGTAAAGGAATTGAGTTATTGCTCATATTCATGTTTGGCCATGTAGGAATCACATCGGAACCCTCACTTGAATTCATTTGGGAAAAATTTCCAGATAGAACTTTCAATATGGGAATTGTTGAGCAACATGCAGTCCTAACAAATGACTTTGTTATAATATTCAGGCTCTTGAGATATTGGAATTATATAGGCTTATCTACAAAGATCGAGGTATGCTGGTTTTGGTGTATACTTCCTACAAGTAATTATATAATTTGATTAAGATAAATCATGTGCTTATGTGTAATATTTGTGGTATATGTTTCCTGCTGTTAAAATCAATAATATTCTTGTTTTTTGTGTCAAGATTTTGAGTTCAAAGAGTTAAATGAAGTTGTGAAGTATGGTGTACTATAATTCTTCATTTCTAATATATGCTTTTTAGGCTTAATTTATAGAAATTATGTGCCATTTTGGTTATTCTTTATTTTCTATATGAATGAATACCTATGAATTTTATGTATTTTTTCGTGGATCTGAATGCATGTTGCTTTTTGACGATTTATACTAATTCTAAGATTCTCATCAATAGTTGGTGCTTGATGTTAAGCCTTATAAGATTGACCAACATAAGACTTTGACGTTGTGGTTGCAATCATGGTTGCGGACAACAATATAAAACCTTATGTAATGATACTTCATATCACATGTTTGTGTGTTCTATTATATCTTTCTTTTGATGTGTTGCACCAGGGTGTTGTCATGAATTGCAGCCATCTGAAGCAGAAGTTGGGTTTGATATTAAAGTGTCGCCAACTACGGATACAGAATCGCTGGAGAGGCAAATTGCTGAAGAGCGGGCACCTACTTGACGTAATATGTCTTTCACCGTAAGTAGCTACTTCGAAGTATTTCAGTATTTCCTATACAATTCAATTAATTTTTTTCCTTTACTAATAAGTAAAGGATTGTAACATGAAAAGAGCATATATTTTAAGTCTGAACAAAATTGGAAATTTGTATTATGTGAAGCAAATAAGTCTTATGAAACTCAACCCACTCTATTTTTATTTGATTTATGTTAATGATTTGATTCTAATTTAGAATAAGGTATCAAAGATTGAGATGTCATGACTACTCTACAAATCGTCCAATGTTCATTATAACTTTTAAATAGTGCATACATTTGTTACTTAGTAATTTCTGGAAATTGATGGTCAAAGTAAGGGTATGAAAATGGTACATAAGAATTTCTTAAACAGTCTAAATATAGCAAAACCCCTTAGTTTTTCATAATTTCAGGTTAGTTTTTCATAATTTGAGTGGATAAAGTTATGTTTATTTGGCTACCTGATGGTGCATCATGTAATTACTGATATTTGGTGATTTGTTTGGTGCATAAATATGTTTCTCTTTTTGTTTTTGTTTTTTTAAATGAGAAACAAATAATTATTAAAATGGAAATGAGACGATGTTGAAAATGAAAATAAAATGGCTGTGAAATGGTTATTAAGAAATAAAAATGAAATGGTTAAAGTTTTATACTTAATTATAATTTACTCAAAACTCATAAAAATATTTGATAAATTGGTGATGATTTTGTATAAGAAAGATTTTTTTATTATACATTGCAATCATTCTTCATATTTGGTGAGGTGGTGATGTTTTTTTATGAGTAAGATTTATGTTTAAATGTATATGAATAAAGTGAAATATTATTTATTTTAAAATTTAAATGTTTTTATACTTAATAAGTCAAATTTAAATTTATTTCTAATTATTTTTATATAATATTTAAATAAAATTGTACAGGACACAACCCGTTAAATACCGTCAAAAATAAAATCAATGGTCTTAAAAAGATTTTATTTTTATAATGTCACAAAAACATTACTTTTAAAAAAAATTAATGGTCTTAAAAAAATTTCAATGGTCTTAAAAATATTTTATAATGTCACACTTAATATATTAAATTTAAATTTGTTTATAATTATTTTTATATAATATTTAAATAAAGTTGTACGGGACACACTCCGTTAAATTCCGCTAAAAATAAAATCAATGATCTTAAAAAGATTTTAGTTTTATAATGTCACAAAAAGATTACTTTTAAAAAAATTAATGCCTCTTAAAAAAAATTTCAAAGGTCTTAAAAATATTTTATAATGTCACACTGAATATATTAAATTTAAATTTATTTCTAATTATTTTTATATAATATTTAAATATTTTTTTATCTTAAAAATATGATTGAAGTAGTTCATAAAGTTGCACGGGGCACAACCCGTTAACTTCCGCCAAAAAAACAAACATATATATTGCTTTAAATGATATTACACATAATACAATTATAACTTAGGACATTATATCATGAATTTGTTCTATATTCTTTTTATTTTTTTATTTTTTTATTTTAAACCAAACAACTTCAACCCGTGCGTGTAACACCCAAATCACCCAACAGAAATATTAATAAAATCAGAGTAAAATGTTCAACTTTCATTCGAGTGTCACAATCAACTTCATAAACGGCTCACTGATATGTTTTCAAAAACATTTGTTCAACATGCAACGAAAATAAATTTTTAAACCAACATGACTTAACTCCAATTACAGAAAGTGTTTTTAAAAGAAATAACTAATAAAAGCAACGTCGACCTGACTCCCAAAGCGACGTATAAGAGTCGACACCCTAAAGACGAGAAGTACACCGACTTCACTGACCACCACCCGACTTATCCTGCTCACCTGCACATTACCAACATGAGGGTAACATTCAAACAAAAGGGGTGAGATAATTACATTCAAACAGAAGGGGTGAAATACTTACAATTATATTTGATAATATATATTATTCTATGCACACCAACATACAATGATTCGAATAAATAATTAAATAAAAATTCGGGGCGTTACAACTTTCCCCCACTTAAAAGGTTTTCATCCTCGAAAACATACCTTAAGTAAAAAGATTCAAATACGACTCTTGGATCCTGCTTTCCAATTCCCAAGTCATATGCCCACCGAAAGCTCCTCCCCAAACCACTTGCACTAGGACAATCTCTTTGTCTCTCAACTGCTTTACCTCCCGATCATCAATTCGTTCTGGTAATGCTTAAACCGTAAGATTATCTCTTACCTCAACTTAATCGATCGGTATCACATGTGACGGATCCGGAACATACTTCCGAAGCTGTTGCACAATATCAGGTCCAAGTACAACACTCTCTCCTGACTCATGCCAACACAAAGGTGTTCTACATCTTCGACCATACAAAGGACGGTGCCATTCCGATATTGGAATGATAATTATTCTTATATGTAAACTCAATTAATGGTAAGTGACTATCCCAAGCACCTCCTTGTTCAAGCACAAAAGCCCTCAACAAATCCTCCAAGGATTGTATCGTTCTTTCTGTCTGTCCATCAGTCTGAGGATGATAAGTTGAACTCAACTTCAACTTAGAACCCAATGCCTCTTGCAAACTCTCCCAAAACCTCGAAGTAAACCTCAGATCTCTATCCGACACAATATTCAAAGGTATCCCATGTAACTTCACGATGACACCCACATAAATCTCTGCCAATCTCTGCAAGGAATAAATAATGTCAATCGAAATAAAATGTGTTGACTTCGTCAACCTATCAACAATCACCCAAATGGCATCATGCCCTCTTGGAGTAGTAGGTAATCATGTAACAAAATCCATCGGCATATTATCCCATTTCCACTCGGGTATATCCAACGATTGCGTCAAACCAGTAGGTTTCTGATGTTCCACTTTCGACTTCTGGCAAGTCAAACACGCATACACAAACTGAGCCACATCTCGTTTCATACAAGGCCACCAAAATATCTTTCTCAAATCCTGATACATTTTCGTCGCTCCTGGATGAATATCCAAGCCACTCCTTGCCCTTCTTCAAGAATCATTCTCTTCAAATCAACATCATCAGGAATATATATACGATCCCGAAATCTCAGTACTCCCTGTTCATCAACTCGAAATTCATTATTTCCCACTCGTTCATCATTAACCATTAATTCCACCAATTTCATGTCCGACTTCCGACTTTCCCGAACACGATCAAGAAAATCATTATTAACCTTCAGCATTCCCAACATCACACTATGAGGTATTTGTTCACAGACCAAACTCATATCTCTGAATTGTTCAATCAACTTCAACTCTCTAGCCATCATAGCCGACATATGCAGTGTCTTCCGACTCAAGGCATCATCTACAACATTAGCCTTACCTGGATAATAATTCAAACTAAAGACATAATCCTTCAGAAATTCTAACCAACACCTCTGCCTCATATTCAGCTCTTTCTGATCAAATAGGTATTTCAAACTCTTATGATCATTATAAACTTCAAACCTCGAACCATACAAGTAATATCTCCAAATCTTTAAGACAAAAACAACGGCAGCCAACACTATATCGTGAGTAGGATAATTCCTCTCATGAACTCTGAACTAACGCGAAGCATACGCTACAACCTGGCCATCTTGCATCAATACTCCACCTAAATCCATCAAAGAAGCATCACAATAAACCACAAACGGTTCATCTGCCTTCGGTAAAATCAAAATAGGCGCAGTAGTTAACTTCTTCTTCAGTTCAATAAAACTCTTCTCACACTGAGAATCCCACACAAACGCCTAGTTCTTACAAGTCAATTGGGTTAACGGAAGTGTCAACTTTGAAAACCCTTCAATAAACCTCCGATAATAAACGACCAATCCTAAGAAACTTCTAATCTTTGTCACTGACTTCAGAGTCTCCCATTGTAACACTACATCTACTTTGGATGGATCCACAACAATCCCTTGTTCCGAAATCACATAACCTAGAAAATTCACCTCTTTTAACCAGAATTCACACGTCGACATTTTCGCATAAAGCTTCTTTTCTTTCAACACTTGCAACACAATTCGCAAATGTTCAACATGCTCTTCTTCTGACTTAGAGTAAATCAGAATATCATCTATAAATACAACAATGAATTAATCCAAATACTCATGGAAAATATGATTCATATACTCCA
Organism: Lathyrus aphaca; assembly: GCA_963966055.1. Lineage (NCBI taxonomy): Eukaryota > Viridiplantae > Streptophyta > Magnoliopsida > Fabales > Fabaceae > Lathyrus > Lathyrus aphaca. The sequence continues at coordinate 450,556,590 of OZ014519.1, read as the reverse complement.
TGAATACACCAGGTGCATTAGTAACTCCAAATGACATCACCACATATTCATAGTGTACATATCGAGTCCTAAAAGCAGTCTTTTGAATATCATCATCCTTCACTCATATCTGGTGATAACCCAGCCGCAAATCGATCTTACTGAACACACGGGCACCAACCAACTGATCCATCAGATCATCTATCCTTGAAAGCGGATACTTATTCTTAATTGTCACCTTATTCAGTTGTCTGTAATCAATACACAACCTCATGCTACCATCCTTATTCTTCACCAATAGTACCAGTGCTCCCCACGGTGATACACTCGGTCTCACAAATTTCTTTTATAATAGTTCCTCTAACTGTTTCTTCAACTCAGATAACTCGGAAGTCGACATACGATACGGTGCATAGAAATAGGTCTCTTTCCTGGCACAAGATCGATACTCAATTCCACCTCTCTCTCTGGCGATACATCTACCACATCATCTGGAAATACTTCCAGGAAATCTCTCACCACTTGCAACTCACTAATTGCCATATTATTCTCCACCGACAACGATGCAAACAATATTAAAACTTGCGCTTCATCATTCATAAGTTCTTTCAACTCTCGGGCAGACAAATAACTAGCTTCTTCTCCCTCTTCACCAGGAATAAGAAACCGAACCGACTTGCTGAAACAATTAATATGAACATGGTTGTACTCCAACCCATTCATACCTAAAATAAAATCCATACCTCTCAACGGAAAACAAACCAAATCTACACCAAAGTCCTTACCATAGATCGATAACGGACAATTCAGGTATACAAGAGAAGTAGTTAACGACCCATCAACAGGAGTCTCGATAACCATCTCTCCTTGCATAGGAGACACAACAAGTCCTAATTTCCTCACACCATCAAGATAAATAAAACAATGTGTCGCACCAATGTCAATCATAACAATCAACAAAATACTATTAATATGACAAATACCTCTTATCAAACGATCCTCGCTGGAAGTCTGTGTCCCTGTCAAAGCGAACACCTTTCCTCCAGTAGAAGATTTCTTGGGCTTCTGACAATGCATACGGATATGAACTTGCTCCCCACAGTTGTAGCAAGTAACCAGATTTGCCTTGCACTCAGCAATCATGTATCCAGGTTGAACACACTTGAAACATTTATTCACGTCACTCGTGCACTCACTTACAAGATGACCCATCTCACCACACCTATAGCACTTAAGCGAAGTAGGAGAACCTCCCTCACTCGGCCTCTTCCCCTCATTTTGCTTCTGCTTACCCTTATCAGTAGGAGTTGTGTAACACGGTGGGAGAACTGACTTGGGCGTTTTTGTTTCCAAAAACTATGTTGCGGATAGCAAGAGTCGCCACCGACTTTTATTTTATCCAATAAGGAAAAGGAATAAAAGAACATGAAATACCTTTAAAAAAGATTTGAGTTCGGAGGGTAAGTTATACAAAGGGAATGTGTTAGCACCCTTTGTATACATGGTTATCCACGGGCTCTTAATTACTTAGTTCACTTTACTTTTGTTTGAAAAAAAGTGTAGTGTGTGTTTAGAAAATATTTTTATAAGTCTTTAACTTTGCAATGATCCTCGTATGGATACATACAAAGTGTTTAGTTTGAAAGTATTTTGAAAAGTGGAGTGTAAAGAGTGTTTTGAAAAGAAGTGAGCGAGTATTTAAGAACTACTTACCCTAAGTTTGTAAGGTCTTCCTTGTTATTTATTTCCTTTAGGGGTAAGATTGTCCTTACTATTAGTGAGTAAGTAGTCTTTACCTTGGATGTTTGAAGGGACGGGCGTAGGGTCATCGTATGGTCATAGAAGGCAACCTGTAGGGGTATCTTAGTAATTCGAAGGGACTATCATCATTTTCGTAGGGTCATCGAGGGACTAGATCATTTGTTCGTAGGCAACTCGAATTGACTATGACCTTTTATCGGAAGGGACCATGATGATTTTGTTTGTCGGCAACTTTACTAAGATACCCCTACGTTCGAGGGACTTGACCATGTTTATTGTGAGGAAACCAATAGAAGAAACCCTATGAGGTGCAGATGGCAATGTAAAATGATCGACTTACGTGTGTGAATATTGATTTCAAATATTTTATCTTGTGAATTAGGGTTAGCTAACGGTTGATTTTAGTCTTGCCATACAATCTTATTAAGCATACATCTAGCAGTTTATAGTGCAGAAAAATAAAACCCTAGTTTAAACTATTACATGGCTTTAGGAGAGATACATAAATATAAAAAATCCTGACAGAAAATGTAAAGTGCGGAAAATAAACCTAAACTATTATAAGGCTTTAGCAGTTACATTACCTTTAGAAATTGTAAAATAATCGAAACAAAAAGATCGGAAGAATATTGAGTCTTTGAGATGAGAGGAGGATATGTTTTTATCATGCTATTAGAAGAATAAAAATAAATAAACAGAGTCAGATAAAATCACTGCAGATTTTAAAATAATGGAAAATAAGAAAAGCGATTAAATAAAATCTAAAAATATTAAAACGATGCTAAAAATATAATAAAATCAAATAAAGAGCGCACCAATTTTTTCAGATTTTTTTGAAAATATCGAAATAGAAAATAAATCAAATAAAATAGAAAAAAGATGAATTTGCGATTTTGAGGGTCAAAATCTTTTAGAATTATATTCTAAAAGAGTATTGTTCTTCGATTTTTTTCTGAACTTTTGGAAAAAATTCGGAGTAAATCGAAACAGTGGCACTTACCTGACTTACCAGTCAGACTGGAATTCTTATCACTACTGCAGCCTTCAAAGTATCGGCAGAAACAGATTACAATAGATTAACCAACAATTTAGTTCTCCATGGTGCCCTAAACTTCAATTCGATCGCCCAGATAGCTTGCTCACATCATATAAAACACAAATATACAAAGAGATTAGATGTATCATGCATATAAATATGAAATTGAAAAATTAAAAACAAAAAAAAAACAAATTCGGTTATGGCGTTTTATGAGGTTTTGGAGCAATGTGATGATTTATACGCCTTCAGAAGAGTCTAAGGAATGTTCTTGGACCTTCAAACCTCCTTGAGAATTGTTGCAACCCTAAAATCGATTCCAACTTACTCTTGAGTTTTTTTGAAGTTTTGTATGCTCTCTTTGATCAAAAAATTCCGTCCTCTTGACTTGTGGAGATGATAAGTATTTATAGGGATGAAATATGTCAAAAATTGGGGCCTTTGTGGATGAATTTGAGATTGCTTGAAGGTGAAGAAAGGTGATTTCTATTTTGGTCCAAAAATTAGATGAAATCATACCCTTTTGGTTTTGCACGAATTTGGACACTTTCAATCATCAAAATCATCAAATATTTGATCCCAAAATAGACCTAAGATCAAATATTTGATTTTTCAATATTTATCTTAACTAAAATTGAATTTAAATGAAATAAATCCAATATAATATAAAATAAATATAAAAAATCAGATATTATGATCTATGGGTTTTGCATGATCTTATAATTGATTTTGGATTGGAAAAATATGGGCCCATTTGGAAGAATCTTGAGTTTTGGCCATTTTTGCTTCATACACCTCCTCAAAATTACCCAACTTCAACAATACATAACTCTCTCAATTTTTATTCCATGTATGTGTTCTAGTACTTTTTAGTAAGCTTAGAGTGTCCTTTAACTACTCCTTTTGGTCCCATGTCCATTTGATCTTCCATTTTAAGTTATGAGCTTTTGAAAAAGTTGACTTTTTGTTGACTTTTAAAAGGACCTATAATGTCTTGGCTCATAACTCTCAAATGAAGCATTTTTGGCCTTGGATTGTGAGACACAAAGTTTTAGAGAATTGAATTTCCTTCAAAATGAGATATGGATGGGAAGTTTATGATGAAGCATGTGAAAGTTATGGCTGGTCAAAATACAGTCTACTTTTCCTACCCAAAACCCTAATTTAGTAACTCTTGATTCTTGATGATTTTGAGGTTTCCTTGATAAATCATGATCAAACCTTGATCAAATGATGAATTTCACCTCATAATCTTGATATTGACTAAAAATCTTGAAGTTTGACTTTATGTTGACCACAGTTGACTTTTTAACCAAGTTAACTGATTTTTGATCATCTGAGCATCTGACTGACCAAACCTGTAGGGTAAGCCTTGAAACTTGACATGAGGATCCTTTGAAGTATATGGGATACCATGAAGTCCACTTGAGGCTTTGGAAGTCCAATTGGCTTGGGAAACTCAAAACCCTAACTTAAGATCCATTGCCTTTGAGGAGGCTTTGTCTGATGAAACCTGAAATCCTTTTGAGCAATTGTGAATCTTGTGACTATTAGGAGACCTCTTGAGGTATATTGTCTTGAATTTGTGAGGGAAAATTTTGGGGTACAACAGCTGCCCCTGTTCAATTTTCTGAAACCTAAGGAATTAGATTGGCATGTACGCCATTCGTGACCTGAAAGTGGAAGAGGATTGAACACTTAAGCCCAAAAATTTGCACTTGTCGGGGCGCAAAATAATATTGTTGATTGATTATGCTTGAATGGGCTTAGGGTTTCCAGTCAGAGTATTCGAAGATGGGCTTATGGATGCCATCCCAAGTATCTATGGGTAGGAGTGTCATAATGTGTCTACATTTGAATTTATCTTAATGTTGTTACTGCACTAATTATCAGAATTAGATCTTCGTCTCGACCATCTCTGAACTATCTCTGTAACATATCTGAACTAAGTATTAGCCCTAGATCTTTGTTTAGATCGTCTCTGAAATGTCTTTGGGGGAAAAGATACTTTGAACTAAGTATCAACACTAGATCTTTGTCTCGATCGTCTCTGAACTGTCTCTGGGAAAATATCTTGAGTTAAGTATCAGAAATACATCTTCGTTTTGATTATCTTTGAATTGCTTCTGGAAAGTATCTTGCACTAAGTATCAGCACTAGATCTTCGTTTAGATCGTCTCTGAACTGTCTCAAGGAAAATATCTTGAATTAAGCATCAGAATTAAATCTTCCTTTCGATTATCTCTGAATTGCTTTTGGACAATATACTGCACTAAGTATCAGCACTAGATCTTCGTTTAGATCGTCTCTGAACTGTCTCTAGGAAAATATATGTAATTAAGCATCAGAACTAAATCTTCGTTTATATTATCTTTGAATTTCCTCTGGAAAATATCCTGAACTAAGTATCAGCACTAGATCTTCGTTTAGATCGTCTCTAAACTGTATCTGGAAAGAAAAGCATCATGAACTAAGTATCAGCACTAGATCTTCGTTTAGATCGTCTCTGAACTGTCTCAGGAAAATTTCAGCACTAGGTACCGGGACTAGATCTTCGTATAGATCGTCTCCGTACTGTCTCTGGAAAGAAAAGCATCATGCACTAAGCATCAACACTAGATCTTCATTTAGATTGTCTCTTAACTGTCTCAAGGAGTTGGTAATGTTTATTTGACTGCAAACTATCCTGAAAAGGAAAAGTTAGTTTATGCAAGATTATTTGATGTATGCATGTATGACATGATGTTCTTAATATGAGTGAGAATGTCGTATGCATTATGGATGTGTATGCCATGATATGATGTAAATGATGTATGAATGAATTATGTAGTTGAAGCACATTAGTAGCTTCGTGTAACAACTGTTAGCCGGGTAAAATAAATCCCGATTTGTTGTTGAGGAGTATAAAGACATTGTTCCCGTCTTGTTTCAGAAAATTGTACTTAGGATCTTCTGTTTCCTGTTCGTCGCACTTCTTATTGAAAGATTAAATTCCTAAATACCCTGACTGGGGATAAAAAAGACGGACATTTCCCTGAGAGACTTATCCGACCAAGTGTCAATTCTTCTGGGGATATCAGGTTTGAGAGAAATCTGTCTGGGACTTTGTATAATTGGAAGTACAAGAGGCTACTTGGAATACTTCGCTTAAATAAATCCTTAAGGATTACTCTGTGGGGATGAATTTGCGAAGATCTGTTGGATATGAACTTTGCTGGGTATTCCTACCCCCAAGGGTCCTTAGTAAATGCTATTATTGTAATTTTGGTAAACATCAATCATATTCGAAAGCATATATTCATTCAAAGTAATCAATGGATTAAGAATTTCTGATATTCTCGACTTCCCCGAGTAATTTTCTAGGAATTATCATGACAGAATCTGAAGACATGATACTGACACCATCTGATATTATTGGTATAGACAATTAATTTCCATAATGGCTTTTGCTAAAATCCGGTATCAAGGCGATGTAATGAGAGGAATGTGCTTTCAGACTGCGGTGGATCGTGTACACCCTGGATAATGATTATGGAGCTTGCAACTGAATTTGATATGATTAAATTTGAAAAGAGAGAGTTGATCCTAGTTGCGGATGATTTGTCCCATAATGGGAGTATTTTAAAAGGGCTACCTCAAGAGAAATAAATAAAATGCCCTACAATAATATGCCCCTGGCATCGTGAACTCGGTAATGTTACCTCTGGTAATTCATATGAGGAGACCTGCCTCTGGCTATTTAAGCATTGTTGAATCTTGACCTCACTGCCCAGATGAATTGGACAATAACATGGCATGCCCCTTTGATTGGAAGATAGTGAATATGCCCCTTGTATACATTGGCTTTGATCTAGGAAGCAACTTTGTCTGTCGGGAGGACTTTGGTTTATTGAATGTTTATCATGTAAGCTTCTCTGCTATCAAACACTTAGTTATATGCAAACAATGATATTCAAAATGTAATGCTTATGTCAGTCTTGAAGTTTTGAAAAAGAATTATTTTATCAAAACAATGTTTGTAAAAATTGTGATATTAACTCAAGATTTATAATAAGCCCTAAAGGAGTCAGGATACCTTTTTGTAATAGTACACTTTCGAACTAACCATGATTTAGTTAGGACTTTTAAAGGGTTGTAACGTGGCTTGGTTCATGGTTTAATAAACAAAGGATAAAGACCCAAATTTTATTTGTACCCAACCCATCCATCGTGATGTTCTTCAGTCTTATGTTCAGTTAACTTATGCATTGAGGCTCCAAAGGAGTTTGGAATTGTAACACTGACATTTGCGATGGTTCAGAAACCAGAAGTTTATTTGAAAATCCAGTCATCTTTTTTTGTTGAGGATTTGTAGTTACCTCTTTTTATGTCGACTTTGTTATCCATTTCTATTGCCTGAACTATTTATTTCAAGATTACAGTCAGCGGGGTGTCTCAATTTTTTACTAAGTCTCATTCATAAGTTTTGACTTAGTGAGCTTTTCCTTTTGCTAGATATTGACTGTCAGACTTAATGATTACATGGAACCATCATTAGTTGTGTACAAAAATGACAACTGGTATAATTGAGTTAACCGAGGAACTACCATACCCCAGGTTATGTATAAGGGTTTTAATTTGCGTGAGAATGAAAACTCCGACTTCATAGGCTCAAAAGGGTTGACTAGGGATTAACTTCCTTATATATCCACTATTTAGGAATCGAAACAATGCCTTCACATCATCAGCATAGTCTGTTCAAAAGCATACTATATGAAATTATAGTATCGTCTTCGTCATCCTCCCTCTAAAGGCTTACAACTTTATCAAGAGTTGAATATCACAAAAGAGAAGTAAGAAGCATAGTTTAAATATAGTGAAACGAATTGATTAATTAAAAACAAACACATGCAATGCATTAATATGATAACAAAAGTTTGACATAATAATAAGTGTTTAAGCAAACAATAGAAATTAAAAATGAAAATTCAAATGTTCTCAAAGCCTCTTCCTCTAAACTTGTTACTCTGGGTGTTTGGAAGCTTCGATGTTTGATGAATAATAAGAGAATTCAACCTGGTCTTCTGGGGTAACCTCGAGGACTCCTTTGTCAATCAGGTCTTGAATCTTATTCCTCAATGCCCAACAGTTATTAGTGTCATGTCCAGGACAGTTGGAGTGATATGAATACCTTGTATTGGGATTATATCCAGGAGATGAAGTATTGGGATTTAGAGGAGGGTCTTCCAAGGTAATTAGCTTCATCTCCAACAAGAATTGCAAAGTGTGCGACATTTGCGTGTTGATTTTGATAAATTGTTTTTTATATTCCTTATGTTGAGGCAGATTAACCCTATAAGACCTTTTTCCTTTAATTGCAGAACTATCAGTAGCAGCTTGTCTCTTTCCTTTTCTTATCCATATCTTCCTTTCAACCAAGTCAACTTATTTTAACAGAGGTTGACTGATGATTAGATTCCCGACTCCGTTACCTTGAAGTTTATTGACGTAGACTCTTAGCTCTTCTTGCCCCTGGGCTAAGTTTTGGATAAGAGCCACCTAGCCATTCATCTGGATTCTCATCTCTGTCATCTCAGCTTGCAATTGTTCTAACTGATCATCCTTGTTGTCTTCAGGATTCTTCTTTTTCGCGTCCTTAGTGAGGAGGGATTTCAACTCTTCTTGCCCCTTGGACAAATTCAAGATCACTTCTTGAAATTGAGCATTCTGGGTTTGGAGATCTTTGACAGTCTGTTCGAGAGCCATTTCCACTGAAATAAACAACGAGAAGATAAGAAACCTGTCACGGAAACCTGTTATGTAATGGTATGGTATGTAAATGCGTATGCAATGTTTTCAAGGACCACATAGGATTTAAATTTGTTAAAGGAAAACAAAAACAAAACTCTTATTAGTAAGTTTAAAATATGATTGTCCCTTGGGCTTACAATGAAGGAAAACAAGAAAAGGGTATAAAGAAAATAAACATAAGAGACTCAAGTCTCCCATGGACGCTTCCTCTTTGTATTAAGGTATGTATTGAGGTTCCGCTCTTCGTGAAGTTTCTTGGTTAGCTCCAACACTTTCTCTTTGCTAGCTTTGAACCGAGCCTCAAAAGTATCCCTTTGCTCCTTCAATTGGATCCAAGATTACTGCAGCTCTTCCAGATCCGTAGGCATGTCAGGATGAAGAATGGTATAAGGAAAAAATCCTTCAACAATTGGCTCAATAGTTATTGGTAGAACAGTAGGATATGGAATCATAAGAGTATGAGCACGAGATTGCACCCATCTGAGGTAAAGTTCCATAGGGATGGAGTGTTTTGGTTCCAAAGTATTGTTGTTGATCTTGTTCACCTTGGTCAAAGCTCGTATAAACCTCTGATTGTAACCTTGAAGATCATTGTCATAATCAAACACAATGCCTTGAATAATCATATCATGAGGACCATTACTCAGAGCATAACCAAACTGACGTAATGCTAAAGAAGGATTGTAGGTAATTCCCCCTCTTATGCCAAGGAGTGGCACATTAGGGAACTCTCCACAATAGTCAATGATAGTAATATTCTCCATAAATCGGGAACACCAGTGAATATCTGAATGAGAGAGTGGCATTATCCTTTTATACCACCTCAAACCTTGTTCATTCTTCATCACAGATCGAGGAAGGTGTGAAATAAATCACCTTGATAGTAGAGGTATGCAACACATCATAGTTCACCGCCCTCGTACTACGAGTGTGAAGAGAGTGCAAGATATCTCCAAGCAAGGTAGGCACCGGATTGTGAGTCAGAAATATGTTGATACCATGTACATCTATGAATTGGTCTGGATTAGGGAACAATACCAAGCCATAAATCAATAAGGCTAAGATCTCCTCAAAATAATCATAACTCATAGCATCTAAGAACACCTGAGCTTTCTCTATCAACACTTTAGCAAGAATACCCTTAGCTCCACTTCTGGTTTCCAATATAATGTATGATTTCTTCAGATGCAAGGTTGCATCAATGACTTCAGGTTTAGGCTCCTTCTCTAAGCCTGTGAAAGGTTTCTGATTAAGAATAGGCACATTGAGTAGTTTGGATAATTCTTCCATTGTGGGCACCAGCTAATAATCGGGAAATGTGAAGCAATGATGTTTAGTATCAAAGAACTAGAACAAAACACTCATCATATCTTCATCAAATCCTGAAGTAACCAAATCAAGTAGATGACCATGCTTTTTGATGAACTGAGAGCTTTCAGAAACTTTTGAGACCAATTCCTTAAGCTTGGAAGGTATCCTTACAAAGTTAACTCGGATAATGTTCCTATGAGCGGAAGCCATAACCTGCAACAAAGAACAAAGATAAATCCCTTGGTCCTTGAAATGGTTAGTGAAAATGCTATGTTATGATGTCATTATGTTATGATGTTATGTTCATACACAAACAAGTGGCACACACAATAGCCTTAGGTTTAAAAGCTTGCATGAAGTCCATAGGTAAGTACCCTCCCCACTAAAGTGTAGTTGGTTCATCCTGTCCTAGTAATAGTAATCGGGTTCTAAGGGATCTCAATATCACTGATTCTTCTCAAAGTTTGTTGTTCAGTATGGAAACTGACTTGCCAAATAAAACTCCCCAAGATTAGAATCTCAATGAGCGTAGCATCGAGTATCAACCAACTTCAGACTTCACCAAAGCCGATTATCTCACTACTTTCTAATGGCCAAGATGGGTCAATTAGGGCTCTAAAAGTAAGTTAGTGTTAATTACAACATATGGAAGCCTCATGTTATCCTCAACTGACTTAAGGAACATAAGAACCAACCAAGAAGTCACACTAACTGTAGCCACCAGATCAACCATATCGGTATTGTCATACCCTAAATTTTGACCAGAAATTTTCGAAATTTTTGTTTATTTGACGCATTTTAGCCAATATATCGAAAATCAATCACTTCACATTTTTTAGTATGAAACATATCATTAATCATTAATCATTGTATTCTTGTTCGATTTTATATCGTTTTTATTTTATTCTTGATTTCGAAGAATTAAGTTAATTTTAGAATTTAGGTAGGTTTTTGGTTCCTCTTAAAATCATTTCCTTTTATTTAGTTATTATAATTTAAGTTTATCTTTTAAATCTAGTTTTTTTTCTTAGATTTTAATTATTACTTTTTTAAGGCCAACTTAGATTAATTTAGTCATTTTTATTAATTTACTAATTTTTACTAATTTTATTCTTTATTTTTATTTTAGACTATTTATAATTAGTTTCAATTTCACTTGAATTTAGTTTTAATTTAATTTAATTTTCTTTTAGTTTATATCATAATTAATCTTTCCTCACTTAATTATTTTTATATCAATTTTATTTTATTGTTATTTTATTTATTTATTTATTAGATTAGTGTAATTAGTTTTGGTCTATATTTGGTTGGGATAGAATTGTTTGGTTAGTTTTTAAGAGTTTTGTTCTATATATGTTCTTGGTCCAAGTCAAATACACTGCAATAAACAACACATAAGCCAAAAGCAATGTCAGCCTTCACACATAATACAATGCCTACACGCTACCTTGTTCTGAATCTTGCACATATACATCCAAACATTGCACTAAAATAGGGCCAAGCAATTCTGCACTGTAAAAAGAGGCTTTTCACAAACAGAAGAAAAAGTTTCAAAAAGAAAACCAACACTGATAACACGCTGGGAACCTCCCTTCATAAGAAAAACACGCAGAAAAAAAGAGGGGGAAAACTCAACGCAAAAGAAAAAAAAAGGTTCAAGATAACCAAAAACTGACTTTCATTTTTTTTCTTGATCAATCCGTTCAAACCAAAAACACTCCTCCATTTTTTCCGAGTTTTATCGCAAAAACAAAAAACAGATGCAAATAAACTCAATCCATAACACAGATACCAAAAATGCCGGAAACTTGAACCAATCGAACCTTAAAACGCAAAAATAGATCCAAAACGCCAAAAACTCTCACCACCATCAACCCGGATTCGAAACCGAAAACTTAACACCGCGAAACAGAACAGCGAGTTGAAGCATATACCAAACCGAAATGGAGAGCGCGAGAGAGACGAATGGAGAGAGAGGACAAAAACTGCAACCCAAAATCACTAACACTAAAACGATTTGAAACAAGCCGTAATATCGTGAGTGAGAAACCCGTAAGCAGAGCTAATCCCTAACCGCCACAGTAGAGTAGATCCACCGCGAGAAGAGCGAACCCAGGTGAAACACGAGAGCGGTGCAAATTGGGACTGAAGTTCGTGGACGAAACTTGAGACGTGGGGGAGCGATTGAAAGTTTCAGAAAGAAGAAGATCGGGTCTTTGTTTTTTATCTGAGAGTGGAAAGAGGTAAAGTTTTGGTTGAAGTAATTTGTTTTTTCCTCTTATTGTACATTGTGTGTTTTATTTATCATTTCATTTTATTGATTCTGCCACATCTCTCATTAACATTTTTTTTTTTACTTTTGATGATTAAATAACTCAAACATATTACTAGATTTTATTTTACTCAGTATATTTTATTATTTATTTCAAACAGGTTTTCTCATGTATAGATTGACTTTAACAGATATATACATATGCTCATGCACATGCCTTCAATTTTCAATTTAGTTTTACATTACTGTTTTTGTTTAGTTTATATGTATATAAATTTACTGTTTTATGTTAAACATATATATATATATATATATATATATATATATATATATATATATATATATATATATATATATATATATATATATATATATATATATATATATATATATATATATATTTTGGTTTTGTGTATGCATGTAAATTCTTCCATTTCAATATATATGTTTTACATTTTTTTTCTTTCGTGATACATATATATTTAAGTTTTGTTTTTATATATATTTTATTTTCTATTTTTAAGAGATATATATTAGGTTACTTTCCAATAGAATTTTGATGTGTAAATCTCATTTATGGCATGCTTCCCCTTTATCTTAATTAGATGATAGTTAACTAATTTCTAAATTTTTGTTTGATTATTTTTGTATATATTTTTCCTTGTATTGCGATTTCGGAATATAAATTAATTGTACTTTCGAGAACCGTATGAATGCATAAATTCTCATTCGACATCTTATAGAGTGATTCCTACATGAATCCACTCTAAGATAGTTAAAGAGTCACATTTTGACGCTTTCGATTTAATCTTAAGTACAACGCCTTCGAATATTTTAGAACACTGCACACATGCTTTCTTTTGGGCAAAATACAACGAGCTTTTTTTTTATTCCATCACAATCTTGTGTAATTTATTTTGCATACCTCTCCCGTTTATTTTGTATGCAATTTATCTTTCCGCCTTTATTTTACAGTTTCGTATTACTAAGAACACCTTTAGGGACTAGGATTCGAATCCAATTCGCTTAATCAAATAAACAATTTGTGCACCTACATTTTGCACACACGTAAGTCGGTCACTATGTGATCGCCGTCTGCACGACATTACGCGTCTAATTAATGAGGAACTGAGCTTCGGAATCTAGCATTATGCGGGTCTTTAATGAACCACACCTGGGCTAGCCCCACGCGTAGTGTTTCATTTACTCATTCGTTTCTAAAAACACTACCCCTAATTCATCCAAAATAATCGCAAGACGTCTCTAAATTAATATATTAATTAACGTAAGAACTAAACTCAGGAATCTAGCATTCCTCGGGTTTTTGAATTGAATTACTGTTGGGGCTAGCCTCCGATTTGTAATTCATTCGCTCTTTCGTTTTTAAAATGTAAATCTTAAATCGAAATCATGGAAGAACTAAACTCAGGAATCTAGAATTCCTCGGGTTTTTGAATTGAATTACTCTTGAGGTTAGCCTTCGAGCTGTAATTCATTTGCCCTTTCATCTCCAAAACAATCGCGTCTTAATTCACAAATCAAATAACGAAAGAACAGAACTCCGGAGTCTAGCACTCCGCGCGTTCTGGAATGCAATCACTCCTGGGCTAGCCCCACGCGACGTGGTTTATTCACCCTCTCGTTCCTAAAACACGGAAACCTTTAATTAAATTATACGAAGAACTGAACTCAGGAATCTAGCATTCCTCGGGTGCTTGAACTGAATTACTCTTGAGGCCAACCTTCGAGTTGTAATTCATTCACTCTTTCGTATTCAAAATAATTCAACAACCTTAAAAGATCAGACATGATTCATCTCCATAGGAAAGATATTATCTTCTATCCCCACAAACACAAACAAAAATCTTTCAAACAATTATTCTCAAAGGAAGAATATGGCATTGCTTGTCGATCCTCATATCCAAGTTTAAAGCTTCTTCCGATTTTTATCTATTCTCAAAGGAAGAATTTGGCATTGCTTGTCGATACTCATATCCAAGTTTATAGCTTCTTCCGATTTTTATTTATTCTCTAAGAAAGAATGTGGCATTGCTTGTCGATCCTCGTATCCAAGTTTAAAGCTTCTTTCGATTTCTCTTCCTCAAATGTTTGTGGTGGAATATGCGAGATACCTCCCTTAAAGATGACGACTTGTCTCTTTCTTTAGATTACAACTTAAAACTTACCAACCAATACAAACTATTTTCCGTAATTAATCAGCGAGTAACTGAACTCCGGAGTCTAGCACTCCGCACGTTCTTGAATGCAATCGCTCCTGGGCTAGCCCCACGCGACGCGGTTCATTCTCCCTCTCGTTTTAAAACACCTTAACAAAGGTCAAACACTTTTCTAAAAACGACCATTGTTTAAATCTTTCTATCTCGCAAACAAGCTAGCGCTTCAGTATCCCATCGCGAGCAGATAAGCCAACGTTTAGCAGTAGAAATCATTTCAAACAATCGTTCAATTAAAAAATACAAACCGTAGTCGCACGAAATACGAAGCTCTGACTTTCCCATTGCACAAGGGAATACGTAGGCACGTGGATTTTAATCCTTCCCGAGCACAATAATAAAAAAACTTAACCTTTCCCCATAATAAATAATAATTTTCTTTTCCCTTTAATAAGAAATCTTAACAAAAAGAAGACAATAAAATAAGTTAACATTTAAGCGCAAATTAGACTAAGAGGTTCTCGTTGAGTACAACGGACGTGAGGGGTGCTTAATACCTTCCATTTGCGTAACTGACTCCCGAACTTAGATTAGTGGTTTCGTTGACCATTTTCTTATCCGATTTAGGTTGTGTCTATATCTCCCTTTTCTTTAGTTAGAATAAATAGAATTAGGTGGCGACTCTGTTGTTTGTTTTAGGATCGTATTTTTCGAGGTATGACAGCTGGCGACTCTGCTGGGGATGGATCGACTGAATGCTTTAGGCATAAGAGACTCGAGCCTAACTTAGGATAGCTTGCGCTTGTTTTCTAACTTGTCTTGTTTGTCTTCTTTATTTACTGTTGATATTTTATCTATTTCTTCCTTCTTTATTATTTTCTCATTATTATTTTTGCCTGTTGGATCTCGGGACATCACGGGTGAAGCTTTATACTTGAGTTTTGAAAAAGAAGAGGGAACACCTAAGTTAGAATTGGTAGTTATTAGTGTTAGTCTCAAAGGACTCACTCGTTTCCAGCCTAACATGAAATCTCCCCCAGATAGTTAGAATTTTCGTAGATCTTGTCACAACACAGCTAGCCTGTCGCGTGACCTGATTCACGAAAGGGCTGTGATTTTGGGACCCTCTAGAACCTGTTTCAATTTTGGTAGTTGTGTAATTTTAGGCTCCGAGGGCTCGCCCCTTTGTTGGCCTAGCATGAGAACTCCACTCAAGGTAGACCTTATCGTCATTATCGTCACAATGCAGCTAGCCTGCGACGGGGCGTTAGTACGATAAACGTCTGTGACCTTAAGTTTCCTAATACCATCACCATAGAAGCTACCGTATGAGTGGGCTTTATGGGTAAATAATTTATAACTCTCCACTTAAGGCTTACCAGTTAGGAGATTCCGGGTTACTTGTGATACCTTGGATCCAACATCTTGCCCTCATACTCCAACTCTGGAACTGATTGTATTTGTGATTCTGAGCTTTGCATTCATTCGCATATCATTTGCATTTGTATTTGCATTGCACATCATCTCCCAACGATCGAACTCACACATGTCTTACTCTCCGTCAGTTAACTGTGCTCGACCAGTCACCAGAAAAAGATGGACCAACTTGAGCAGGAAAACAAAGAGCTTAGAGATGAAGTCACTACTTTGAGAAACCATATGGGAATATTCTCGACTACGATGAAGACCATAGTAGACAACCTTGTGCAGGAGAGCAATGAACTCCAAGAAGATATTCACAGCTTGAAAATTGGTAAAGGACAACTGATTTCTTTGATCCAAGATCTGGTCATTTCTTAGCGTCAGCCAAATTCTACTCATCAGTGACGTCAGAATCAGCAAAGATCTCCAAACAGTCCTGAAGGAGCAACCCACCAGTTTGACCCAATCCCAATGACTTACAGTCAATTGTGGTCTTATTTTTCCCGGAACTCAATAATGACACCCAGAAAGACCAGAGCCACGAGGTCCCGTCCTCATCGTTTCAATCCAAACACCAGTTGTGAGTTTTATGGTGGAGTATTGGGGCATCCGATTGAAGAGTGCAAAGTTTTCCAGGAAAAGGTTCAAGAGATGATCGATTACGAGGTGTTGACCTTCAATGGAGGAAGCCCATTTATGGACGGAGTACCTTTGTACCGATTAGAAACTCAATGGAGTCCTTTCCAAATCAGTTTGTCACTAGAGCATGGGACCAGTTCCTCAATGCACGTGATCGTTCGATGCTTTGGAGCTATCCTCTCAGATGTTTAGCTCGTTCATTGCTTTTCATATGTATTTTTCTGTGTTTTGTTAATGCATTTGTTTTTGGCATGTAAGAACTTATTTGTTTTGAATGATTAATGCAATGAATATGTTTGTCTTGAAGTAGTCCATTCGTATTCACTCATAATGCCTTTTCTACTTTTATAATGCCAACATTATCCCATCTCCTACTTAGGCAGTGAATTGGAGGGAGGATGACGAAATTAAAACACAAATTCTCTAGTTGAATGCTTTTGATTAAAACCCTACTAACGATGTACATGCATTGTTTCGAATCCCCAAACACTGGAGAAATAAGGAGTTAATCCCTAGTCAACCACTTCGAGCCTAGAAGTAGGAGTTTATTTCAGATATTTCAAAACCCTTACGCTTAACCTGGGGCAGGGTAGTGTTCAGTTAATCTGGTTACACATTCAAATCATAAGATGAAAGATCCCATCAAGGAATCCACTACAATCAATGACTTGGCAGTCACAACTTTCAGCCTTCCAAGGAAAAAGAAAAAAAAAAGAAAATCCCGCTAAGTCAAACACCCAAAAGGAGACTTAGACAAAAAAAAGATTAGGGATCAAAGAGAAATCCAAGTAGAAGAGGCTTTTAAATCCTCAACCTAAAGCAAATAAGGTTTGATGACCGCCATACCAAAATCAAAGGGGCACCAATATCACTAGAGGATAAATAAGATGACTGTCATTTCAAACAAATCTTGGATCATCATCTTCACTACAAAACCATCAAAGACAAATGTATGTGTCAATTTAGCTGAGCATAGGATTGGAGAACATCACGGAGATTGGGTGGGCACTGAATAAACTTTGAGCCTTTATCCTTTATTTCTAAAACCGTGAACCAAACCACATTACAACCCTCAAAAGCCCTAATTGAAGTGGGGTTTATTTCGAAAGCATACTCAATGAGAAAGGGTTTCCTGACTCCTATGAGCTATGCTCGAAATTTGTGTTGGCTTTATAAAAGAAAATTAATGTCGCATACTAGCTAGTGATTCGGTCACAGGCTATTGTGAAAATATTTTCAAAAAAATCATAAAAAAAACTTCGAGGCAAACATGTGTGTCGCATTAACAGTCTTAACATTAACATTTTGCTTGTTAGCATTTGCTTGATATCCTAGAAGCCTATGTACGAGCACCAGTGATGAGCTTAATCTCTTGAGATTTGAAACTCTGATGAGTAGTTGAACAACCATTTCAGAGAACGATCATCCACAAGGGCAGGTTGCTTGAAGACTTTGCCAGACAGGGGCATGCTACTTGAAGACTATGCTAGACAGGGGCAGGTTGCTTGAAGACTATGCTAGACAGGGGCAGGTTGCTTGAAGACTATGCTAGACAGGGGCTCTTTGCTTTAAGACTTTGCTAAACAGGGGCAAGTTGTTTCCCAATTTATTACTTACACATTCTGATCATCCCTAAAAGGATAAGTATTGAAGACTTATTTGGGCTAAATACAGTTAATCTGGGGCAGTTACGTCTAGATTCGACAAAATATCTCTGAGTTTGAAGACACTGAGGAATTTTGAATGCCAAGTCTTATATAAAACCCTCTTGAGATGACCTCTCCTTATGAACCATTTAGTAGGTGCATGGCCATGTGTTTCCCTAAGAAAGACGCTCTTGTGATCTACCTTGAAACTATCTCCAGATGACGGGGTCCTTATGCCAAGTTGCTATGATATGTTAGGAGCATGCCTCGGTATTTTCTGGTGAGCTCCTTTTACTACTTAGTGCTTCTAGTGAGATACTAAGTTTAGTACCCCCAATTGAACTTTGATTCAAGCTTCTCCAGCTGAATGTGATTTTCTCCCCAACGGAGTACAAATTTACTTCATCATAAGCAGACATAGTTAGTATGTTTGTTTTCCTTCTGATGGACGTTGAAGTTAGAAGATTTGCTTGGGTCTATTTCCCGATTTAAGTATCTTTCTCTCCTCAAGGAGATTTGAGCCTTGTAGCAGGACTTTTTCCATGGATGTCTCTTTACCCTATCCTCAGTGATTGTGTACACTTTGACGGGACTGATCGAGTATCCGTTTGTTGTGATGTTTATTTCGTCACCAGTTTATATCTTATGTCTGTTTTGTCTGTTTGTCAGCATAAACATAACGCATATACATACATGTACATCATAAATGATTCATATTCATATTCATGTTGCATTCATTAATGCATACCTCTTTCACCTTGGTCGTGTTTATCCCCAAGTGATGTGTCTCTCTCAAAATAGAGTTGTCAGCCTTAGGCAGAAAATGTACGATCTCTCTAATTCCCCACTAAGTTTTTACCCTCGTGGAAGATTTTTGCTTTAGTTCTCCTTTCCACACTTGGATATGATAAATCCCCAATTGAGTTCATTCCTCATGGGTTAGTGTCTTGCTTGACAGTTTCTTTCCAGCTTGTTCCTGGATTGAATTTGGTCTTTGACAATTTTGATAATTGGATCTCCAAATGGAAAGTGCATTTATTTTGCACCTTTGAATACTTTGTCTCCCAGAAAGAGTTTATTAAAGGTTCCCCAATGAAGACAAATTTTGCTCTCCAACAGTGTTGTTGCAACATTATCTTGGAATACTTATATCTGACAACAAGTGGCAGTCTCTTTATTCGAGAAGCTTGTTTCGTCCTTGAACTTATAAGTGGAGTCAACAAGTGGCGATCTCTTTATTTGAGAAGCTCGTTCTTATCCATGGATTTCCCAGTAAATCAACGGATGTAATTCTCTTTCCGAGCAGTTTGTTCATCCCCAACAAGGTTATTGTTCTATCAAATGGCATCTCCCCTGTTTGGCGAAGAAGTTTGGTATGAACTTATTTTTTCCAACAAATGACATCTCTCCCAGACAAGGTGAGAAGTTTGTTTTGAATTTCCCAATTTCCAACAAATGGCATCTCTCCCAGACAAGGTGAGAAGTTTGTTTTGAATTTCCTAATTTTCGTCAAATGGCATCTCTCCCAGATAAGTTGAGAAGTTTGAGCGTGAATTTGTTCTCCATCATATGGCTGTCTCTTTCAGAAGAAGGGAAGTATGATAAGGGTGCTATCAAATGGTATCTCTCCCAGACAAGTTGAGAAGTTTGAGCGTGAAGTTGTTCTCCATCATATGGTTGTCTCTTTCAGAAGAAGGGAAGTATGGTGAGGGTTCTATCAGGTACGTGATGTCGAATGAGATGTTTAAACACTTGAAGCCTTGAACAAAACTTAAAGTGCAGGAAATTTAAACAACACAGGAAATTGTTAACCCAGTTCAGTGTATAACCACACTTACATCTGGGGGCTACCAAGCCAGGAAGGAAATCCAATATAAGTAATATTAATTCTAGACTCAACCCACACAGTTTAGTCTATCACTTAATATCTACCCAAGGCAATTTCTACCTAAGACACAACTTAGATATGAGTACCAACTCACTCCCCCTCAATCACACAGTGATATGTTTACAAGTTTAATAAAATTGAAGTCATACTTCAAACAAAACAGCTTGATCTTACTTCACAGTTTCAATCAAGACACAAATACACTTTTGCTTAAAAGCTCATAAAGTGATACACATAAAACAACCTGCTATTAAAACACAAACACCCTATTTAGTCTTCTTAATTTCATACTCTATTCTGAGAGTTTCTGTTGCTTAAATAGGTGTTTGGATTTTGGGCTTTCTGTAGGTTATCGAATCCTGATACACATGCTGCCATCACCTTGAATTAGGGTTTGTTACTTCCTTGATTCTAGGTGAGTCAGTTCTTCTGATTATACTGAATTCATATAATCAATCTCCCTACAGATGCGCCTTCTTCTGTTTCATCCATCCATAATTAATTCCAGATAACTTCCCTTAATTTACTCAACTCTGTTAATCATTAATTAATTCTTGTAGCAGGTTTGAGATGTCACAACATCTGGTGTGACATCCTGAAAACTGAACTTACTTCATTTACTGATACAATGTCACAACATCTGGTGTGACATCCTGTAAACTGAACTTACTTCATTAACTGATACAATGTCACAACATCTGGTGTGACATCCTGAATTAAGTTCATTTACTTATACTCTGTTTGATAATGTCACAACATTTGATGTGACATCCTGAACTAAATTCAACACTTCTTGTTGGTCAAAAATTTTGCCAATTCTAAACATCTACAAACTCCCCCTTTGGCTAATTTTTGGCTAACATACTTTTCTGGTTTATCAGAGTGCAGCAGAATTTCTTTTATCAGAGTACATCAGTTCTTTTCTGTTGAGTCATGTGTGAGTTTACTCCCCCTCAAACCTACATGTGTTCAGACTTGTTGCAACAGAAATTTTTCATTAAAAACACAGCTTTAGTTCAGAAGCAAACAAAAGTTTTTCATTAATCAGTAAGCTGCACCATACATTGTTGTTGTTGTTCAGTTCTCTTTTCCCCCTTGTTAGACATAAATTGGGGCCAAAGTTTACAGAGAGAATTACAGAATTACTAATTCAAAATACAATGCTGAAGCAGACATTACATATTACTCACATACATTTTTCACTCAGAATCTTCATATTCAGTGTCTTCCTCTTCTTCAGTTTCCTCATCAGAAGCAGCAGCCTTTTGAGCACTCTCTTCAATTTCCAGCCTTTGGATAATCTCCTCAAGCTTCTGCTTCCTGGCATCCAGTTCTTTGCATGTGTTCTTCAGCTCAGCAATCAAAGCAGCTTTGGATATTGGAGACTTTGCCTTTGAAGGTCCAGCAGATGTCCCAGAGGGAGCTTCAACATCAGCTGCATGATGACTTAAGAACAGCTTGTAATGGAAGGCCAGGGGACTCTCTCTTTTGCAGATTGAATCCTTCTCAGTGAGGATACCTGGATATTGGCTAAGGATTATTCCACACAGCAAAGAAGGGAAGACAATAGGCAACTTTGTTGCAGATGTTCCAGCATGCTTCAATGTCTGATAAAAAATATAAGCCCCAAAATCTAGCTTTGTTTGGGTTCCCACAGCATATATAAACCTGCCCAATCCAGTTGCTATTGAGGAGGTATGGTTGGTAGGGACCCAGTTTGCAGTGCCAATCCTATGCAGCATTGCATACTTCCTTGTCAGCAAGCTAACAGAAAGCTTCCCCTTGACTGGCCAAGCTTTGACTTGATTAGCAATAATGACCTTGCACACCTAGTTATCTGTCTTTCCCAGCTCATTAGGTCCATCAGATTCTCTCCCTAGATAATAGTTGATAACCCTAGGAGAGAATTCCACACATCTCCCTCTTACATACACCTTTTTGAAGTCAGCTGACTTACCATCACCACAGTCCTCTTGAAGGTTGACAATAAATTCCTTAACTAGCAGCTCATAGCAAGGAGAGAAGTTTGACACTGTTTTGAATAAGCCAGCAGAAGAGATGAGATCAATTACCTCAGTGCACTCAAGTGCATTGCTGCTCAGCTCTCTTTCAAGTGCTACCCTTCTTTGGTAGACAAATTTCCATCTGCTCACACTTGACACATGATGGAATGAAATGTTGTCCAGAGGAGCTTCTGGAACAGCAGAAGAGGACCTTGAAGGTGCTGGTTTCCTCTTTGGTGGGGATGTTGGGACATCCTCTTCAACATCTGAATCTGGAGGAGTGACAGCTTTCCTCTTTTGTGTATTCACCTTGCTCCATTGTTTGGTAGGACCAAAAGCAACTTTAGATTTGTCCTTCTTTGGTGTAGGCTGCTTCTTCTCAGGAGTTGCATGTCCTGCAGTCTTCTTTTCCTTCCTAGTTCTGAGCCTTTTAGCTATGCTAGGGTTCACAGAAGCAATGATTTCTGTGTCAGAATCATGCTCTATGTCAACAACAGGAGGAGGTTGAGTAGTCTCCTTTTCAGCAGGTGGATCAACAGAGGCTTGATCATCAGTGGAGGCCTTGTGCTGGTCCTCAGATGTTTCATCATCAGCATTAGTGGATGTCTTGTGCTGTTCCTCAGATGTTTCAACATCTATTGGAACATCCTGTTGGACAGGAGTGTCTTCTTCAGCCTGATTTGGTTGTTCTTCTTGTGGAGCTGGCATGGTGTTCAGGGGAATGGATATACCACTCACAACTTTTTGCTCAGACAAAATCTTGTTCACAAGTTCCTTAATAGAATCATCCACATATTCAGAGGCTTTGGGAGTGGTGTTTGAGGATGAAGGCATTCCTTTGGCTTTGCTGAATACAGGTTCCTTTTCTCTTCTCATTGTTGGAGTTCTAGGCTTTTGAGCAAGAGGAACACTTCCTCTGATTTCGTCCATGGGAGTTGAATCCATAGGTACCACAGAAATGGGAGTTGCATGCACCACATCCTCTTGGTTGAGGATTTCATCAGAGAGGTTAGGGTTTTGGTGTTGAGACATTTTCGAAAGTGGTGGATGAAGAGTTTAAGTTTGAATGATTTTGATGAGCTCTGAAAATCAGTTAGAGTATGCAATTCGTTTTGAGAGGATGATGAGAAGATGAATAGCTGAGAGCAAGCTGGTATTTTTATAAGAGCCGTTACTTGGAGAATTTTAAGGAGTGGAATACACAGAGTTCTTGACCAGACTGGTGTTGCCATCTGGTGATCATGCCACACGATGTCATAGGACATGTTGGCACATCTCCATAACTGCTATATTTCACATAAGCAGATTCCCAATTTGCCCCTTAGGTTTTCAAATTGGGTAGCATCCAAAGCTTTAGTAAATATATCAGCCAATTGCAGATTTGTAGCTACATGTTCCAATGAGATCACTTTCTCTTCCACAAGATCTCTGATGAAATGATGCCTGATATCAATATTCTTGGTCCTGCTATGTTGAATAGGATTCTTTGATATGTTAATAGCACTTAAGTTGTCACAGTACAATGTCATGACATCTTGTGGGACATTGTACTCTGTGAGCATTTGCTTCATCCAAACCAACTGTGAACAACTGCTTCCAGCTGCAATATATTCAGCTTCAGCAGTAGATAAGGATACACAATTTTGTTTCTTACTGAACCAAGAAATCAAATTGTTTCCTAGAAAGAAGCATCCTCTTGATGTGCTCTTTCTATCATCATCACTTCCAGCCCAATCAGCATCACAGAAGCCAGTGAGAATTGGTTTGCATCCATGAAAGTACATTATGCCATAGTCACAAGTACCATTGACATATTTCAGAATTCTCTTGACTTGGTTTAGATGGCTAACTTTTGGATCAGCTTGATATCTTGCACATACACCTACTGCAAAGGCTATGTCTGGTCTGCTAGCAGTCAGATATAATAAGCTTCCAATCATACTTCTGTATAGGCTTTGGTCTACATTCTCACCATTGTCATCTTTTGTCAGCTTTAAGTGTGTGGGGGCAGGAGTTCTTTTATGAGTAGCATTGTCCATCCCAAATTTCTTGACAATGTTCTTAGCATACTTGCTTTGGGAAATGAACATGGAGTCCTCCATTTGCTTTATTTGCAGTCCAAGAAAGTAGGTTAATTCTCCTACTAGGCTCATCTCAAATTCAGATTCCATTTGAGTGACAAAATGTTTAACCATCCTGTCTGACATCCCACCAAAAACAATGTCATCTACATATATTTGAGCAATCATGACATTTCCTTCTTCATCTTTAACAAACAAGGTTTTGTCTATTCCACCTTTCCTGTACCCTTGCTTGATAAGAAAAGTAGTCAGCCTTTCATACCATGCTCTTGGGGCTTGCTTCAGTCTATAAAGAGCCTTCCTTAGTATGTACACATGGTTTGGACAGCTTGGATCAACAAATCCCTTAGGCTGTTCTACATATACCTCTTCATTAAGATATCCATTTAGAAAGGCACTTTTCACATCCATTTGAAATAGCTTGAACTTCAGGATACAAGCTATTCCTAAAAGTAGTCTGATTGATTCAAGCCTTGCTACTGGTGCAAAGGTTTCATCAAAGTCTACTCCCTCAATTTGTGTGTATCCTTGAGCTACAAGTCTAGCTTTGTTCTTTGTAACAACTCCCTGCTCATTTGACTTGTTCTTATACACCCATTTAGTGCCAATCACATTTATGTCATCAGGTCTAGGAACAAGATCCCACACTTCATTCCTTGTGAACTGACCTAATTCTTCTTGCATAGCACAGATCCAGTACTCATCAGTAAGAGCTTCCTTGATGTTTTTAGGTTCTATTTTTGAGACAAAACAAGAACCTGAAATCACCTCTCTTGATCTAGTGCTTACTCCTCTGTTGGGATCACCAATTATCAAATCTTTGGGACGATCCTTCTGGATTCTTATGGAGGGAGGTTTGATGGATTGTTCTGTCCTTGCATCAGTTTCAGTGAAGTCAGGATGATCACTCTTTTCTTCAGCTTCAGTTTGGCTGTCAGCAGATGTTCCAACATCTTCTGTAACATCTGCAGGGGCATCATCAATTATCACATTTATGGACTCCATGATAACCTTGGTTCTAGAGTTAAATACTCTATAGGATCTGCTGTTTATAGAGTATCCAAGGAAAATCCCTTCATCACTTTTAGGATCCATTTTTCTTCTTTGCTCCCTATCAGCCAGAATATAACAATTACTTCCAAACACATGGAAGTACTTAACTGTGGGTTTTCTGCCCTTCCAGACTTCATAGATTGTGGACAAGGTTCCTTTCCTTAGAGTGACTCTATTATCAATGTAACAAGCTGTGTTCATAGCTTCAGCCCAGAAGTACAATGGTAACTTTTTAGCATGGATCATAGCTCTTGCTAATTCTTGGATAGTTCTGTTCTTCCTCTCAACAATCCCATTCTATTGAGGGGTGATAGGTGAAGAGTATTCATGATTGATTCCTTCTGAAGAACAGAAATCTGAGAATATTTTATTCTCAAACTCCTTTCCATGGTCACTTCTTATTCTGACCACACAGCTGGCTTTTTCTCTTTGTATTCTTTGGCATAAATCTTTGAATACATCAAATACATCAGACTTTTCTTTGATAAAATTTATCCATGTATACCTTGAAAAGTCATCAACCACCACATAGGCATACCTCTTACCACCAAGGCTCTCAACCTGCATAGGTCCCATAAGATCCATATGCAATAATTCCAAAACTTTGGAAGTTGTCAGATGTTGGAGCTTTGGATGGGACATCTTGGTTTGCTTGCCTATTTGACATTCACCACATATTTTGCCATCATCAATCTTCATTTTAGGAATACCTCTCACAGCTTCCATAGATATGATTTTCTTTATGCCTCTGAAATGAAGATGACCCGGTCTTTGGTGCCATAGTTTCACTTCTTCTTCTTTGGCTAAAGAGCGAGTTGAAGAGAGACTGAAATCTTGAGGTTCCCACATATAACAGTTGTCTTTAGATCTGGCTCCTCTCATGACAACCTTCTGTTCTTTATTAGACACTATGCATTCAGTTTTGGTAAAGTTTACACTGTAACCTTGATCACATAATTGACTTATGCTGATCAAGTTAGCAATCAATCCTTTTACCAGTAGCACATCATCTAGTCTTGGTACATCTGGACAGTCCAAGGTCCCAACTCCCTTGATTTCTCCTTTAGCTCCATCTCCAAAGGTTACATATCTGGATGAATATGAGTTTAAGTCTACTAGCAGATTCTTCAATCCAGTCATGTGTCTTGAACATCCACTGTCAAAGTACCAGTCTTCTTTAGCTGATACTCTTAGAGATGTATGAGCTATATATGCAACACCCTTCTTTGACCATTTGTATTGAGGTTTCCTTTGATGCCTCTGCCCTGTGTAGTGTCCATTAGTAGAGCTCCAAGGTTGTTTATTGAACTTGTTCTTGGACATGTAGCTTTGATTAGCATGAAGACTAGTTTTAGGTACCCATACTTTCTTGATGACCTCTGTCTTCTGCTTAGAGGGTTGTTGATATCTTTGATGTTGATGTCTATGCAGCACTTTCTTGGTAACCTCTATTTTCTGCTTAGGAGGTTGCTGATACATCTGATTTGGATATCCATGCAACTTGTAGCAATGAGGTTTGATGTGTCCAAACCTTCCACAATGATGACATCTCTGATACTTCTTCTTCATTATGTTCTTTTCATGATGTTGAGACATCTGTTGGAACATTATGTTTGACTTTGTGTTCTTTTCATGAT
Organism: Lathyrus aphaca; assembly: GCA_963966055.1. Classification (NCBI taxonomy): domain Eukaryota; kingdom Viridiplantae; phylum Streptophyta; class Magnoliopsida; order Fabales; family Fabaceae; genus Lathyrus; species Lathyrus aphaca. The sequence continues at coordinate 450,529,898 of OZ014519.1, read as the reverse complement.
GTTGAAGCATCTGTTGGGACATCTTGTTTGACTTTAGGGAATTTGAAGTAGTTTTGCTGGTGCTAGCCTCACCCTTATGAACTTTGTTAAATCCTAGTCCAGTTCTATCCCCTGAATGCTTATTGTTGTTGAGAATAACATCCAGTGTGTTTGAGCTACTGTTCAGCATTCTAACAGATTTGGTCATATGTTCCAACTTGGAGTTGAGAAGGCTTACTTCACTTTTCAAAGTGTCAATGATCTCTAGATCACTTGTTTTTTCATCCTTTAGTGCCTCAATCTGCTTTTTCTGCTTTATACTCTCCATGCATATTTCAGTGCTCCTTTTAACCAGTTCTCTGTATGATTGTTCAAGCTCTTCAAAAGTAAGTTCCTCATCACTGGATCCACTTTCAGATTCACATAATCCAGCTAGAGCAGTGATATGCTTTGCTGATTCTTCTTCTGAATCACATCCTGAGTCTTCATCAGACCAGGTTACAGAGAAACCTTTCTTCTGCCTTTTTAAATAGGTAGGGCATTCATTTCTGATGTGTCCATATCCTTCACATCCATGACATTTAATCCCTTTTTCTTGATTGGTCTTTTCATCATAATTTGACCTTCTATTAGCATCATAAGGTCTTTTATTCTCAGAAGAGTTTGAGTATCTTCCACTTGGTCTGGACTTGTCATCCATCTTTCTGAGAATCTTTTTGAATTGTCTTCCAAGCATAGCAATGGTTTCTGATAAATTTTCTTCAGGTTCTGCTTCATCATTTTCTTCTTCTTTATCAGTATTTGACACCAAGGCTATGCTTTTTTTCTTCTTTACAATTGTGTCATTCATTCCCATCTCAAATGTTTGAAGGGAACCAATGAGCTCTTCAACCTTCATTGTGCATATGTCTTGAGCTTCTTCTATTGTTGTGACCTTCATGTCAAATCTTTTTGGCAAAGATCTGAGAATCTTTCTTACAAGCTTTTCATCAGTCATCTTTTCTCCCAAAGCACCAGAAGTATTGGCTATTTCTAAGATGTTCATGTAGAACTCATGAATTGTCTCATCTTCCTTCATTCTCAAGTTTTCAAACTTGGTGGTGAGAAGTTGAAGTCTTGACATCTTCACCTTTGATGTTCCTTCATGAGTTGTTTTGAGAGTGTCCCAAACATCTTTAGCCAGCTCACAGTGATGCACAAGTCTGAAGATGTTCCTATCAATGCCATTGAATAAAGCATTTAAGGCCTTGGAATTTCCAAGTGCTGAATCTTCTTCCTCCTTACTCCATTCTTCTTCAGGTTTCAACACTTTTGCTCCATCTTTGTTGTCTTGGACAGGGTGCTCCCATCCTTTGTTGACTGCTTTCCAGGCCCTATTGTCAAGTGATCTTAAGAATGCTATCATTCTTGGATTCCAGTAGTCATAATTAGATCCATCCAATATAGGTGGTTTATTTACAGATCCTACATCTCTGTCCATGTTTCCAGAATTTGCAGTCCCTAGATCTCACCCAGTTAAACAGGCAGGGTGCCTGCTCTGATGTCAATTGAAATTTTGTGATCAGGTACGTGATGTCGAATGAGATGTTTAAACACTTGAAGCCTTGAACAAAACTTAAAGTGCAGGAAATTTAAACAACACAGGAAATTGTTAACCCAGTTCAGTGTATAACCACACTTACATCTGGGGGCTACCAAGCCAGGAAGGAAATCCAATATAAGTAATATTAATTCTAGACTCAACCCACACAGTTTAGTCTATCACTTAATATCTACCCAAGGCAATTTCTACCTAAGACACAACTTAGATATGAGTACCAACTCACTCCCCCTCAATCACACAGTGATATGTTTACAAGTTTAATAAAATTGAAGTCATACTTCAAACAAAACAGCTTGATCTTACTTCACAGTTTCAATCAAGACACAAATACACTTTTGCTTAAAAGCTCATAAAGTGATACACATAAAACAACCTGCTGTTAAAACACAAACACCCTATTTAGTCTTCTTAATTTCGTACTCTATTCTGAGAGTTTCTGTTGCTTAAATAGGTGTTTGGATTTTGGGCTTTCTGTAGGTTATCCAATCCTGATACGCATGCTGCCATCACCTTGAATTAGGGTTTGTTACTTCCTTAATTCTAGGTGAGTCAGTTCTTCTGATTATACTGAATTCATATAATCAATCTCCCTACAGATGCGCCTTCTTCTGTTTCATCCATCCATAATTAATTCCAGATAACTTCCCTTAATTTACTCAGCTCTGTTAATCATTAATTAATTCTGGTAGCAGATTTGAGATGTCACAACATCTGGTGTGACATCCTGAAAACTGAACTTACTTCATTTACTGATACAATGTCACAACATCTGGTGTGACATCCTGTAAACTGAACTTACTTCATTAACTGATACAATGTCACAACATCTGGTGTGACATCCTGAATTAAGTTCATTTACTTATACTCTGTTTAATAATGTCACAACATTTGATGTGACATCCTGAACTAAATTCAACACTTCTTGTTGGTCAAAAATTCTGCCAATTCTAAACATCTACAAAGTTGTTCTCCATCATATGGCTGTCTCTTTCAGAAGAAGGGAAGTATGGTGAGGGTTCTATCAAATGGCATTTCTCCAATACACGTTGAGAAGTTTGATATGAATCTCTTACTTTTCTAGCAAATGGCATCTCTCCCAGACAAGGTGATAAGTTTGTTGTGATTTTCCAATTTCCGTCAAATGGCATCTCTTCCAGATAAGTTGAGAAGTTTGAGCGTGAATTTGTTCTCCATCATATGACTGTCTCTTTCAGAAGAAGGGAAGTATGATGAGGGTGCTATCAAATGGTATCTCTCCAATACACGTTGAGAAGTTTGGTACGAATCTCTTTCTTTTTCAAGCAAATGGCATCTCTTTAAGACTTGGTGAGAAGTTTCTGTGAACCTTTGTTTATCATCAAAAATAACATCCTTCCAAGCCTCGACGGAAGTTGTTTCTTTGGATTTTTCCGGCATGTCTCAGCAAAAGATTTTCAGTCTACCTCGACGGGAGGTATTTACTTTTGGGACGACAGTTGCATCCTTAGTTAAATCACGACAGAAGATTTGGCAACGGGTGTGTCCTTAGTTAATACTTGACATTAGATCTCCAGCAGACTTCAACATAAATTATTTTTCTTTCCAAGATCTCGACAGTAGATTTTTGGTTCATTTTGATACCTCGAAAGAAGGTATTTCTTTCTTAGATTCTCTGGTAATCTCGACAGTAGATCTCCAGCAGACTTCAATAGAAGATGGTTTTCTCCCCAGGATCTCGACAGTAGATTTCTGGTTCTCTTTGTTACCTCGACATAAGGTATTTCCAAATGATGTTCTAAATCTCAGCAGAAGACTTTTCCGATTGGATTTGTCCAAGGACTTCCTCTTGGGACTTGTAGATGGTTGTCGTCTGGCCTCGCTCAAAAAAGAGAATTCCTCGTGTGGATTGTACTCCGGTCATGTGTGTCTAATCTCCAGTAGTGTCAATTTTCTTTCACGGTAGCGCTGTAGCCTTTATCTTGCATTTTTACATTGCATATCACATCATTTCATCTGTATTCTCGGTCCAAATTTTAGGTATTCTGATATTTAATCCTCTTTCACTTTGAATGTCCACAAAAAATCTTTGTTACTCGTACATTCAGGTTCAAGATGATTAAATAGGGGCAGCTGTCATACCCTAAATTTTGGCCAGAAATTTTCAAAATTTTTGTTTATTTGACGCATTTTAGCCAATATATCGAAAATCAATCACTTCGCATTTTTTAGTATGAAACATATCATTAATCATTAATCATTGTATTCTTGTTCGATTTTATATCGTTTTTATTTTATTATTGATTTCGAAGAATTAAGTTAATTTTAGAATTTAGGTAGGTTTTTGGTTCCTCTTAAAATCATTTCCTTTTATTTAGTTATTATAATCTAAGTTTATCTTTTAAATCTATTTTTTTTCTTAGATTTTAATTATTACTTTTTTAAGGCCAACTTAGATTAATTTAGTCATTTTTATTAATTTACTAATTTTTACTAATTTTATTCTTTATTTTTATTTTAGACTATTTATAATTAGTTTCAATTTCACTTGAATTTAGTTTTAATTTAATTTAATTTTCTTTTAGTTTATATCATAATTAATCTTTCCTCACTTAATTATTTTTATATCAATTTTATTTTATTGTTATTTTATTTATTTATTTATTTATTTATTAGATTAGTGTAATTAGTTTTGGTCTATATTTGGTTGGGGTAGAATTGTTTGGTTAGTTTTTAAAAGTTTTGTTCTATATATGTTCTTGGTCCAAGTCAAATACACTACAATAAACAGCACATAAGCCAAAAGCAATGTCAGCCTTCACACATAATACAATGACCTACACGCTACCTTGTTCTGAATTCTGCACATATACATCCAAACATTGCACTAAAATAGGGCCAAGCAATTATGCACTGTAAAAAGAGGCTATTCACAAACAGAAGAAAAAGTTTCAAAAAGAAAACCAACACTGATAACACGCTGGGAACCTCCCTTCATAAGAAAAACACGCAGAAACAAAGAGGGGGAAAACTCAACGCAAAAGAAAAAAAAAGTTCAAGATAACCAAAAACTGACTTTCATTTTTTTTCTTGATCAATCAGTTCAAACCAAAAACACTCCTCCATTTTTTTTGAGTTTTATCGCAAAAACAAAAAATAGATGCAAATAAACTCAATCCATAACACAGATACCAAAAATGTCGGAAACTTGAACCAATCGAACCTTAAAACGCAAAAATAGATCCAAAATGCCAAAACTCTCACCACCATCAACCCGGATTCAAAACCGAAAACTTAACACCGCGAAACAGAACCGTGAGTTGAAGCATACACCAAACCGAAATGGAGAGCGCGAGAGAGACGAATGGAGAGAGAGGAGGAAAACTGCAACCAGAAATCGCTAACACTAAAATGATTTGAAACAAGCCGTAATATCGCGAGTGAGAAACCCGTAAGCAGAGCTAATCCCGAACCTCCACAGTAGAGTAGATCCACCGCGAGAAGAGCGAACCCAGGTAAAACACGAGACCGGTGCAAATTGGGACTGAGGTTCGTGGACGAAACTTGAGACGTGGGGGAGTGATTGAAAGTTTCAGAAAGAAGAAGATTGGGTCTTTGTTTTTTATCTGAGAGTGGAAAGAGGTAAAGTTTTGGTTGAAGTAATTTGTTTTTTCCTCTTACTGTACATTATGTGTTTTATTTATCATTTCATTTTATTGATTCTGCCACATCTCTCATTAACATTGTTTTTTTTTTACTTTTGATGATTAAATAACTCAAACATATTACTAGATTTTCTTTTACTCAGTATATTTTCTTATTTATTTCAAACAGGTTTTCTCATGTATAGATTGACTTTAACAGATATATACATATGCTCATGCACATGCCTTCAATTTTCATTTTAGCTTTACATTACTGTTTTTGTTTAGTTTATATGTATATAAATTTATTGTTTTATGTTAAACATATATATATATATATATATATATATATATATATATATATATATATATATATATATATATATATATATATATATATATTTTGGTTTTGTGTATGCATATAAATTCTTCCATTTCAATATATATGTTTTACATTTTTTTTCTTTCGTGATACATATATATATATTTAAGTTTTGTTTTTATATACATTTTATTTTCTATTTTTAAGAGATATATATTAGGTTACTTTCCAATAGAATTTTGATGTGTAAATCCCATTTATGGCATGCTTCCCCTTTATCTTAATTAGATGATAGTTAATTAATTTCTAAATTTTTGTTTGATTATTTTTGTATATATTTTTCCTTGTATTGCGATTTCGGAATATAAATTAATTGTACTTCCGAGAACCGTATGAATGCATAAATTCTCGTTCGACTTCTTATAGAGTGATTCCTACATGAATCCACTCTAAGATAGTTAAAGAGTCACATTTTAATGCTTTCGATTTAATCTTAAGTACAACCCCTTCGAATATTTTAGAACACTGCACACATGCTTTCTTTTGGGCAAAATACAACGAGTTTTTTTTATTCGATCGCAATCCTGTGTAATTTATTTTGTATACCTCTCCCGTTTATTTTGTACACAATTTATCTTTCCGCCTTTATTTTACAGTTTCGTATTACTAAGAACACCTTTAGGGACTAGGATTCGAATCCACTTCGCTTAATCAAATAAACAATTTGTGCGTAAAAATTTTGAACACACGTAAGTCGGTCACTATGTGATCGCCGTCTGCACGACATTACGCGTCTAATTAACGAAGAACTGAGCTTCAGAATCTAGCATTCCGTGGGTCTTTAATGAACCACACCTGGACTAGCCTCACGCGTAGTGTTTCATTTACTCCTTTGTTTCTAAAAACACTAACCCCTAATTTATCCAAAATAATCGCAAGACGTCTATAAATTAATATATTAATTAACGTAAGAACTAAACTCAGGAATCTAGCATTCCTCGGGTTTTTGAATTGAATTACTGTTGGGGCTAGCCTCCGATTTGTAATTCATTCGCTCTTTCATTTTCAAAATGTAAATCTTAAATTGAAATCATGGAAGAACTAAACTCAGGAATCTAGCATTCCTCGGGTTTTTGAATTGAATTACTCTTGAGGCTAGCCTTCGAGCTGTAATTCATTTGCCCTTTCATCTCCAAAACAACCGCGTCTTAATTCACAAATCAAATAACGAAAGAACAGAACTCCGGAGTCTAGCACTCCGCACATTCTGGAATGCAATCACTCCTGGGCTAGCCCCACACGACGTGGTTTATACACCCTCTCGTTCCTAAAACACTGAAACCTTTAAATAAATTATACGAAGAACTGAACTCAGGAATCTAGCATTCCTCGGGTGCTTGAACTGAATTACTCTTGAGGCCAACCTTCGAGTTGTAATTCATTCACTCTTTCGTATTCAAAATAATTCAACAACCTTAAAAGATCAGACATGATTCATCTCCATAGGAAATATATTATCTTCTATCCCCACAAACACAAACAAAAATCTTTCAAACAATTATTCACAAAGGAAGAATGTGGCATTGCTTGTCGATCCTCATATCCAAGTTTAAAGCTTCTTCCGATTTTTATCTATTCTCAAAGGAAGAATGTGGCATTGCTTGTCGATACTCATATCCAAGTTTAAAGCTTCTTCCGATTTTTATTTATTCTCAAAGAAAGAATGTGGCATTGCTTGTCGATCCTCGTATCCAAGTTTAAAGCTTCTTTCGATTTCTCTTCCTCAAATGTTTGTGGTGGAATATGTGAGATACCTCCCTTAAAGATGACGACTTGTCTCTTTCTTTCGATTACAACTTAAGACTTACCAACCAATACAAACTATTTTCCGTAATTAAATAGCGAGTAACTGAACTCCGGAGTCTAGCACTCCGCAGGTTCTTGAAGGCAATCGCTCCTGGGCTAGCCCCACGCGAAGCGGTTCATTCTCTCTCTCGTTTTAAAACACCTTAACAAAGGTCAAACACTTTTCTAAAAACGACCATTGTTTAAATCTTTCTATCTCACAAACAAGCTAGCGCTTCAGCCTCCCATCGCGAGCAGATAATCCAACGTTTAACAGTAGAAAGCATTTCAAATAATCGTTCAATTAAAAAACACAAACCGTAGTCGCACGAACTACGAAGCTCTGACTTTCCCATTGCACAAGGGAATATGTAGGCACGAGGATTTTAATCCTTCACGAGCACAATAATAAAAAACTTAACCTTTCCCCATAATAAATAATAATTTTCTTTTCCCTTTAATTAGCAATCTTAACAAAAAGAAGACAATAAAATAAGTTAACATTTAAGCGCAAATTAGACTAAGAGGTTCCCGTTGAGTACAACGGACGTGAGGGGTGCTTAATACCTCCCATTTGCATAACTGACTCCCGAACTTAGATTAGTGGTTTCGTTGACCATTTTCTTATCAGATTTAGGTTGTGTCTATATCTCCCTTTTCTTTAATTAGAATAAATAGAATTTGGTGGCGACTCTGTTGTTTGTTTTAGGATCGTATTTTTCGAGGTACGACAGGTATGTGTCGTACAATTTCATTGGTCTATTGCTACTTACCTAAGGTACACTAGACCCGGGTTAGGGTCTTTCACACAGTAGCCCAAAAAATAAAGATAAAGCAAATAATTCAAACACGGTGGGAGAACTGACTTGGGCGTTTTTGTTTTCAAAAACTATGTTGCGGATAGCAAGAGTCGCCACTGACTTTTATTTTATCCAATAAGGAAAAGGAATAAAAGAACAAGAAAGACCTTTAAAAAAGATATAAGTTCGGGGGGTAAGTTATACAAAGTTAAGGTGTTAGCACCCTTTGTATCCATGGTTATCCATGGGCTCTTAATTACTTAGCTCACTTTACTTTTGTTTGAAAAAGAGTGTAGTGTGTGTTTAAAAAATATTTTCATAAGTCTTTAACTTTGCAATGATTCTCGTATGGATATATACAAAATGTTTTGTTTGAAAGTATTTTGAAAAGTGGGGTGTAGAGAGTATTTTGAAAAGAAGTGAGCAAGTATTTAAGAACTACTTACCCTAAGTTTGTAAGGTCTTTCTTGTTATTTATTTCCTTTACGGGTAAGACTGTCCTTACTATTAGTGAGTAAATAGTCTTTACCTTGGATGTTTGAAGGGACGGGCGTATGGTCATCGTATGGTCATATAAGGCAACCTGTAAGGGTATCTTAGTAATTCGAAGGGACTATCATCATTTTCGTAGGGTCATCGAGGGACTAGATCATTTGTTCGTAGGCAACTCGAAGGGACTATGATCTTTTATCTAAAGAGACTATGATGATTTTGTTCGTAGGCAACTTTACTAAGATATCCATATGTTTGAGGTACTTGACCATGTTTATTGTAAGGCAACCAAGAGAGGAAACCCTAGGAGGTGCAGATAGCAATCGTAAAATGATCGACTTACGTGTGTAAATATTGATTTCAGATATTTTATCTTGTGAATTAGGGTTAAATAACAGTAGATTTTAGTCTTGCCATATAATCCTACTAAGCATACATCTAACAGTTTATAGTGCAGAAAATAAAACTCTAGTTTAAACTATTATATGGCTTTGGGAGAGATACATATATATAAAAAATCATGACAGAAAATATAAAGTGCGGAAAATAAACTCAAACTATTACAAGGCTTTAGCAGTTACATTATCTTTAGAAATTGTAAAATAATCGAAACGAAAAGATCAGAAGAATATTGAGTCTTTGAGATGAGAGGAGGATATTTTTTTTATCATGCTATTAGAAGAATAAAAAAAATAAACAGAGTCAGATAAAATCACTGCAGATTTTAAAATAATGGAAAATAAGAAAAGCGATTAAAATAAAATCTAAAAAATATTAAAATGATACTAAAAATCTAATAAAATCAAATAAAGAGCGCACAAATTTTTTCAGATTTCTTTGAAAATTTGGAAATAGAAAATAAATCAAATAAAATAGAAAAAAGAGGAATTTGCGATTTTGAGGGTCGAAATCTTTTAGAATTCTATTCTAAAAGAGTATTGTTCTTTGATATTTTTCTGAACTTCTGGAAAAAATTTGGAGTAAATCGAAACAGTGACACTTACCTGACTTACCTGTCAGACTGGAATTCTTATCACTACAGCAACCTTCAAAGTATCGGCGGAAACGGATTACAACAGATTAACCAACAATTTAGTTCTCCATGGTGCCCTAAACTTCAATTCGATCGCCCAGATAGCTTGCTCGCATCATACAAAACACAAATATACAAAGAGATTAGATATATCATGCATATAAATATGAAATCGAAAAATTAAAAAAAAAAAATAAAAATTAAAAAAGCAAATTCAGTTATGGTGTTTTATGAGGTTTTGGAGCAATGTGATGATTGATACGCCTTCAGAAGAGTCTAAGGAATGTTCTTGGACCTTCAAACCTCTTTGAGAATGGTTGCAACCCTAAAACCGAATCCAACTTACTCTTGAGATTTTTTGAAGTTTTGTATGCTCTCTTTGATAAAAAAAATTTCGTCCTCTTGACTTGTGGAGATGATAAGTATTTATAGGGATGAAATAGGTCAAAAATTGGGGCCTTTGTGAATGAATTTGAGATTGCTTGAAGGTGAAGAAAGGTGATTTCTATTTTGGTCCAAAAATTAGATGAAATCATGCCCTTTTGGTTTTGCACGAATTTGGACACTTTCAATCATCAAAATCATCAAATATTTGATCCCAAAATAGACCTAAGATCAAATATTTGATTTTTCAATATTTATCTTAACTAAAATTGAATTTAAATGAAATAAATCCAATATAATATAAAAATAAATATAAAAAATCAGAAATTATGATCTATGGGTCGTGCATGATCTTATAATTGAGTTTGGATTGGAAAAATATGGGCCCATTTGGAAGAAACTCGAGTTTTGGCCATTTTTGCTTCATACACCTCAAAATTGTCCAACTTCAACAATGCATAACTCTCTCAATTTTTATTTCGTGTATGTGTTATAGGACTTTTTAGAAAGCTTGAAGTGTCATCTAACTACTCCTTTTGGTCCCATGTACATTTGATCTTCCATTTTTAAGTTATGAGCTTTTGAAAAAGTTGGCTTTTTGTTGACTTTTAAAAGGATATGTAATATCTTGGCTCATAACTCTCAAATGAAGAATTTTTGGACTTGGCTTGTGAGACACAAAGTTGTAGATAATTGAATTTCCTTCAAAATGAGCTTTGGATAGGAAATTTTTGTTGAAGCATGTGAAAGTTATGGCTGGTCAAAATATAGTTGACTTTTTCCTACACAAAACCCTAATTTAGTAACTCTTGATTCTTGATAATTCTGAGGTTTCCTTGATGAATCATGATCAACTCTTGATCAAATGATGAATTTCACCTCATAATCTTGATGTCGACCAAAAATCTTGAAGTTTGACTTTATGTTGATCACAATTGACTTTTTGACCAAGTTAATTGATTTTTGATCATCTGAGCATCTGACTGACCAAACTTGTAGGGTAAGCCTTGAAACTTGACATGAGGATCCTTTGAAGTATATTGGATACCATGAAGTCCACTTGAGGCTTTGGAAGTCCAATTGGCTTGGGAAACTCAAAATCCTAGTTTAAGATATAATGCCTAGGATGGGGCTTTGTCTGATGAAACCTGAAATCCTTTTGAGCAATTGTGAACCTTGTGACTATTAGGAGACCTCTTGAGGCATATTGTCTTGAATTTGTGAGGGAAAATTTTGGGGTACAACAAGTTGCATAAGGTTTTCCACGACTCACTTGATGCTTACCTCTTCTCTCAGCTAAACCTATAAAGTGCTTAGATCAAGCCTTATTGTCTTCTTCAAAGATTCTGCAACAATCCACCTGTTCTGACCCGGCCCAATTCTTCCTATTGGGCCAAAAAGACTGATCCAATGACCCTGCTCGACGTCGAGCGTAATCATGAAAAGTGGTGTCGCTCCCGGGATTTTCATCCTAGTACAAACGCGAAAGTGGCGCGGAAAGGTTAGAGTCGCCAGCCAGACATTTTTATCCCGAATGAATGGGAAAGGTAATGTTGCACAAACCTGAGGAAGAAGGAAAGGACAAGGTCCTGCGAACCAAAGAGACTGAGTTCGGGAGTCGGTTACAACCTGGGAAGGTATTAGCACCCAGATCGTCCGCCGTACCCGACGGGATCCACGCTTGCAAAAGAAACTGTTTCAAAGGGTGAGGAAATGAAAACTGCAGCCAAAGAAATGAAAACGAAAAGAAACTGGAACTGGAAAAGAACCGAATAAGAAACAAAGGGAAAAATGTAGGGAAAATAAAGATTGTGCTCGAACGGGCCCTACCCCGCTGCCTACGTACCTCATCAGGATAATGAGGATCAGAGACGCCGTAGTTCCCCTAACTAGGGGTAGCAAAGGGAAATTGCTTGTGAATTAAAGGCTTGAACTGCCTATGCCATTGCTCAGGTGTTGCAGGCTCGGACGACGAGTGCGTAACCGTCTTGCAAAGTGACAAGTAGGAGCAAGTTCGCGGACGGAGCAAAGGAGATGAGAAAAGAATTCCCGAAGGAACGACGCTTGTTGTTTGTTTGTGTTTTTTAGAAGCTTTTATGAGTGTGTCACAAGGAAATGAACTCAAGCTCTCACCAATGGAATGTACACTTGTCACTACATTCCAAGATGGAATAATAGAACAAGCATACTCAAGTAAGGAGAAGATCCCCAAAACTCGAACCCAAAGATTAGGGCCTAGGCTCACTAACTTGTTTACTTATTAAATGTTTTGATTATTTAAATGAAGAAGTGTTTTTTAGCTTTTCTTTTATGAAGAATATACCTTGATCAGACTTGTGCATCACAAGGTAAACATGTACTATCCCAAGATGGGAAGACTACAAGCATATCTCATGGGATAAGGCTATGGATCAAGACATCACTTCACATTTATTAAAGTGTTTTTTAGAGTTATGAGATGAGAAGAGAAGAAGGACCAAAAGGATCTCAAAGGAAAAATTCTAAAGGGGAACTAAAATAATCCTAAGTATTCACATGCATGGATATCCTAAGGGTTAGTGAGGTTTCTATCCTAATGAAGAAGGAAGAAGAAGATAGAAGAAGGGATGAGAAAGGCCTAAGCCCAACAAAAGAGAGTTAGCTCACATAAACATAAAAGGAAGAGATAAGAGTTAGAGATGTGGGACTCAATTCCCACATCTCACACTTACCATAGCCCCTGCAAGGTTAGCATGCACAAGTGAACAAAAATGAACAAATTAACATAACATCATCCAACAATCAGAAGTGAAATGAAGTAAACAAATGCTTAATGCTAATTCAACTCAAAGAAATAAAGATGAGAAGCTTATGACTTAAAATGAGGCAACATGGATACATATGGAAACAAATGCGCACTTATGAAAGATGTAATACAAAACACACAAAATACAAACACAAAGTTCAAAACCAGAATCAAAATGATATGAAGAATGGCCTAAGAGGCCAGCAAGATGAAGAGAGAAGTCACACAATACCAAACAATATCAAAATAGAAGCAACGGAACCAAAAGATGGAATTTAAGCACTTAAAGAAACAAATGACTTGAATATGAAGCAAACTCAAAAATTTAGAAGAAACAAGACCTATCCTAGGACCAGGAAGGTACCCACACCCCAAAGGAACCCCAAATGAGAAGAAGAAGTTGGCACAAGTGCCTTTCTAAGCCTATAGGAGATCTAATGAACCAAAAGAAGCAAAATGGGACAAGGTGAGAATAAAAAAACCACAAATAATCAACCAGCCATCTAAAAATTCTACAACTGAAACCAAATGATCTTCAAACACATCATATTAATTTGCCAAAAGTATTTACAAAAATTCAGAAAGGAACTAGGCCAAATGATGGCAAGAACACAAGTTAGGACAGAAAACTTACATCACAAGATACCAGACCAAACCTCAAGAAATGACTTTCTAAAAATTCTGAGAAAAATCACATGAAAACTAGAAGATCTTAGGAACACAATGCAAAAAGAATGGGATCAAAACTCCCAATATTGAAGTCTATAGAAAATGGACAAGACAGACTGGTCAAGAAATGAAACAAATGAAGCTATGCACTTTGATGAATTAATTCTGGCACGCTAATCAATAAAAAAATAAAATAAAAAATGCTACAAAATACTAGAGACAAAAAGGAATCTCCATGATTTATTTGGGAATTTTTGGGAGAATTATTCTATTTTTAATGGATTAAAATGAAACTGAATAAGAAAAAGAATTAAAGGAAAAAAGAAATTAAGAAAGGAAAAGGGGGAAGGTGCTGGAAGCAGGCCTTGGAAGTGACTTCGTTTGGGCCATACAGGGTAGGGGGGTACGAAAATCATTCTGGCATGGGCCCAGGTCTAGTTATAGTCCATGTTCAAACACACAAACAGCTTCTCAAACTCTTCTTATTCTCTAAACACCATTATTATACTAATTAATCTTTTTACATTCCCTAAACATTATCAACTAATTCTATATTTTTATATTTTCTAAACCTTATTATTTCCCTAATTAATCTTTTTTATATTTCCTAAACCTTATTATTCTAATCTTTATTCTAACTAAACTATTTCTATTTTCTAACATTCCATTCTAATTAATCTCAACTAATTAAAATCTTTTTATTTTCTAACAATTTATTCTAATCTTTATTCTAAACAATTATCTAAACAATTATCAACTAATTAATCTATTCTATTTTCTAAACAATTATTCTAAACAAATATCAACTAATTAATCTATTCTATTTTCTAAACAATTATTCTAAACAAATATCAACTAATTAATCTATTCTATTTTCTAAACAATTATCTAACAATTATCAACTAATTAATCTATTCTATTTTCTAAACAATTATTCTAAACAAATATCAACTAATTAATCTATTCTATTTCCTAAACAATCATTATCCTAATTAAACCCCTTTTTTTTATTTTCTAAAACAATTATTCATATTCCCAAACATTTTACATTAACTGAACATTATTATATCAACTAAATCTATTATTTTCTAAACATTATTAATATTCCTAAACAATATATTCTAAACTATTATTATACTAATCAATATATTCTAAACCATTAAACTCTTTATATTTCCTAAACAATCATTATCTTAATTAAACTTTTTCTGTTTTCTAAACAATTATTTAAACTTACTAACATTTTATATTTTCCTAAACATGATTATTTACTAACATTTTATATTTTTTCTAAACATGATTATTTACTAACATTTTATATTTTTTCTAAACATGATATTTCCTAAAAAAAAAATTGTTAACTAATCAAGCATTATATTAAATTTCTAAACCATTACTATCCTAATTAATTCTTTATATTTTCTGAACTTTCATTAACTAATTAACATTTTATAGTTTCTAAACAATCTATTATCTAATTAAACCTTTTATAGTTTCTAAACAATCTATTAACTAATCAATATATTCTGAACAGTATATTCTAAATTAATTAAACAATATTATATTAACTAAAACTATTATATTTCTAAACAGATTATTCTAAACATCATTAAACTTTTTATTATTTTTTCATTATTCTAATTAAGCTTTTTAGATTAAATTTACTGAACATTATTATATTAATCCTAAAACTATTAACTAACTAAACATTATTAACTAATTGAACCCTTTGTATTTTCTAAACTTTTATTTAATTAAACTCTTTGTATTTTCTGAACATTATATTAAATTAGTTAAACTCTTTGTATTTCTAAACAGTATTCTAAACAATTCTATTATATTTCTAAACAATTATCTACACATTATTCAACTAATTAATCTATTTCTATTTCCTAAACAAATTATTTACACATTATTCAACTAATTAATCTATTTCTATTTCCTAAACAAATTATCTACACATTATTCAACTAATTAATCTATTTCTATTTCCTAAACAATTATCTAAACTTACTAACATTTTTATGTTTTCTGCTAAACAATCATTACATTAACATTTTATATTTTTCTAAACATGATTATTTACTAACATTTCATATTTTTCTAAACATGATTCAAGGAAACAACAATACAGCAACCCTAAAGAGCTTCCCCTCTCTCTCTCTCACATTTCCCCTTTCCTAAACCTCAGACCCGCCGCCGTGCTTATCACCTTCGTCATCCTCAAACCTCACCTCCGCCGTTCACCTCCGTCCTTCAACCTCACAGCCGGCGGCCATAACCTCCTCCTCTCCAGCAACCGATCGCCTTTCTCTCTCTCGAACACTTCCCCTTTCTTAACCCTAAAATCCGCCACCCTTCCTATTCATCACCTTCTCCCTAATTTCGCCCTCACACGCCCTAACCTAAACTTCTCCCTCCACTCTCAATCGGCTATCTCCGCCTCAAACAGACTAACACGAAGCTCTGCCTTACCTGCAATCTAAACCAATTCCTATCCTAAACTACTACTAGCCGGAAAATCAATCTTAACCGCAAAATCAGTATACCGTCCATCCTTATTTCTACCTCCTTCACAATCTCAGATTCAAACGAAACAACGCTCAACAATATGAATCGCAAACACAACCAGATGTAACAAACTCATGATGCAACAAATTCATAGCACAGCTAGCACTCACAGCAAATCGGCGTAAATCGAAAGTGTACCTGTTATTCGACGATGTCGCAAACAATGTGTGAACGATTCTCGATTCGGTAAGTGCTTCTCCTTCTGCTTTTGCTTCTGATTGACTCTTTTCTTTCTTATTCGAATCCGATTTGCTGCTGTTAATTCATAATCCGCTTGTTGAATCCGCTTGTAGGTAAGTTGATGGTGTTGCGGAGGCTTCGGTCAATTGAAGATGCTGAAGCGATTGCCGTAGGTTGAAGCGCGGATTCGAGATTGGATTCTAATCCGTGAAGCTGATGAAGATGATACTTGATGAATGTTGCAGCGAATTCGGTTATTGTTAGAGTCGATTATGAGTGCTCTTGGTGATGAATCTTGAAGAGAATGGAGGAAGTTATGAAGAACTGGATCAAGATTATGGAGAATTTGCTCTCAGATTTCAGAGAATTGGTTAGAGAGAGATTAGTGAGAATCAAGAATTCTGTTATATGATTCTGTTAGGATTAGTTTTTTCTTTTTTGTTATGGTGAGACCTTCTCATTCTGTTTTGGTTCTGTTATATGTGTGTAGTGAATTTGTTAGGATTGAGAAGAAGGAAAAAAACGGTTATGAAACTCTGTTGATTCTTTTCCTCCCTGAGATTTCGTTATCCTTCCCTCTTCTTCTAGAACCATTCTGCTATTTTTTTATTTCTGATATTATTATTTTTTCCAATTTTCTGTTATGAACCCTTTTTTTAATTTCTGCTAGATGCTTCATGTTGGCGGCCTCTTGAAGTCAAAACACTAAAACAAACAAAACAAAAACTTGACGTGTTCTTCTTCTTTTTTTTCACTTTTGGACGATGCAAGTTGGGGATTAGGGGAATGCACCAGATGGCCTTTTTCCGCACGTTTTGATCATTGGATGTGTTATTCACGCGGGTGGCTGGTGATACTACACCCACGGATTCTTCATTTTTCAGCTGATAGCACAAACCAAATATTTTCTTTCCAATTTTTTTTAATTGGCATAATAATAAGAAATAGGCCCAATGAAATGGGCTTTTTTTGTTGGTTTTATCAAAAAAAATGGGGATTAAATGGATTAACGAAATTGTATGGGAAAAAGAATGAGAATATGGGTCAAAAATAATAAACTAGAAAAGAATGTATGGTTAGAAATAAGTGTACAAAAAAAAGAATTGGTTTGATGGACGGTGGTTAAAAATGAAAATGACTATGATGTAAGACGGATAACGGTAAGGAAATTGGATTAAATGGACAATTGGGATAAAAATGGTTTAGGAACGGATGTAGAATTTGATATTTTGTGGGACGAACCAATTATCATTAATACGCACCTAGTCACGAAATCTCGATCCATTAGTTCATTCAAATGAACCAGCTTGCATCGCTTTAGAGTTACTTCGAATTCATCTGAATCATTCTCTAGCACAGTAAAATCCGCAGATGCACACAATGAAACTACCCATGATACATTTGAATCTTCGGACCCAAAACTATCACTTGAACCACTGCCCGGTAAATCAAGTACTTTCGCACACAACACAATTCAACGCCGAATTCGCACTGTTTGAGAAATAACCCCTGAAACATGAAGACTCAACAACTGAACTAATTTCCTGACAATTTGTACCAGATTAGGTCAAGCGCCCGTTTGCCTCAGATTACCGCACTGAAATCACTGCCAGCCTATGCTATGCTTCCACAATGAATGTTATGCTTCATTTTTCTATGCTAATGATGCAACGCAAAAGTATGAAAATGATATGAATATGATGATCATGATGCGATATGATGCTTAAAAATAAGAGGGCAAATTTGGGGTGTTACAGCTGCCCCTATTCAATCAACTGTTAATCTGAAAAGGATGAGAGCAACGGCTATCAAACATTCGAGATAAACTGTGATTGAATACCAAAAAGACCTGAAATTTGCACTCTGACGAAGAATGCAACACTGGGAAATAAACCCAACCAGATGACGTTCTGGGGATATGAGGTGGAGAAAAAAAAAGCAGACGAGCTTCTTCCAATTTGAAACTGATATCTGGAATAATAACATGTTGACAGACGAGTCTTCAAACCATCCTGTGACGCCAGGAACCGGACGTACGAGTCCTCAAAACACTTCAAGAACATACACTGGGACGGACGAGTCTCCATACAAATCCTGTGACGTCAGGAGCTGGACAGACGAGTCCTCAAACACTGCATATAGCATGAGACAGACGAGTCTCCTTCGGATTTACCTGTTACGCCAGGACCGGTAATGCACTTAAGTCTGTGGGATAGACATGCAATCAAGGTAGACGAACCTTCTTCATATATTATCCGCGGATATATGGTATAAGACAGACGAGTCTTCTAAGCAAACCTGTTACGCCAGGTGCAGCAACCATAATCGGTGCTTGAGACAGACGAGCCTCCTTCGGATTTACCTGTTACGCTAGGACCGGTAACCATTTCGACATTTAATTCCCACTGTCAGGATTCGAAACCTCTTCAACACAGACGAGTATTGGATGATCATCAAGATAACACAGACGAGTGCTATAAGTCAATGATACAGACGAGTATCAGACGATGATCTGAGAAACACAGACGAGTGCCTCAAGCAATGATACAGACGAGTATCATCAACTGGTATAGACGAATACCAGAGATTCAAACACAGACGAGCATTTGAAGTAGTCACAGAAATGTCAGGGTAAACAGCAAATCTTTATATTCAGATGTAAGCTAGCACAGACGAGTGCTGAGGATGATACATACGAGTATCCAAGAAAAACAGACGAGCTTCAGAACACAAACGATTTCTGGGGGATAAAAGCAGACGAGCTTCAAACAAACACATACGAGTGCTGGACAGTTGCAGACGAGCAACAATAAAGACTACATATCAAGGCACAGACGAATGCAGCGAAGGATCCAATACCAAACACAGACGATTGTCGGGAGATTGCAGACGTGCAACAACAAATATCATGCCAAAACACGGACGAGTGTTGAGGAGTTGCGGACGAGCAACTATCATAACCAAACACAGACGAGTGCTGGACAGTTGCAGACGAGCAATAATAAGGTAACCATTTCAAAGCACAGACGAATGCTGGAAATTGCAGACGAGCTAAATTGAAGTAATCAAGGACCACTGCTGGAGAAAACAAATGAGCAATACCACTGAGCTAACACAGACGAGTGTTGAAAGATGCAGACAAGCAGCCATAAAGCAGTGATATGTCCTTGCTGGGGAAAACTTGCTTAGGGATAACACATACGAGTGTTGAAGATTGCAGACGAGCAACAAACGAATGCCGGATCGGCAACAAGAGATACAACTCTGCAGGGGAAGACAAGTCAAGAGGTCTGGATACCCACTCTGACTGAGGTGATGAATACCTGGCTTCAGACTTGGCTGGGTCTTGGGCAAATACTCTGGCTGGGGAGAGCATCTGATGATTCAAGACTCTGAGGGGATATCAAGCTTTCAGTCACGCCTGCTGGGGAGGACTCTTGCTGATGATAAAATACTGTTAATTCCACCTCTGATGATGACATGCTCTCAGGTACCTGCTAGGCATACTCCGCTGGGGAAGAATGGACTGCTACTTCACTGGGGAAGAAGAATCTGCTTGGGCTGCCACCAAGGCTTAGCTGGATAAAAATCTCTGTCGGAGATTCCAGGCTTCACATACCTGCTGGAGAAGAAATCTCTGCTTGGGGAGATACTCCACTGGGGGAGAGTAAATTGCTTGAGAGAATGTGACGCCATCCTGCAACCTGCAACAACAGAGAGCACGCGTGTGTCCCGGGGATTTGCATGGAACGATCGTTTCATCCATCGTCACCCGACACTCAAAGAGGGTTACAGTTTCCCTGCATGTCAGTTTTCTTTTCAAAAATATCACCATGTTTAGATGCAATGCTATTTTTGCCAAAAATTCAGGACATTTTGCAAACAAAAATAAACACACACAACTTTTTTGACTGAATATTATTTTATTGAATGGCCTCTGAATAGGCAAAGATTTACATCAGGAAGCAACCACCTGGAAAGAGGTAGCCACTATAAAATTGAGAAAAGAAACTATCCTAATGGCAATGTATACGGCATCCCAAGGAGTTCCGTTTCTGCTATGACCTACATGTCTTCAAGACTCTCCATCCTTCTTTGGCTTTCTGGGAGGACAAGGGACTGTTTCCTATCCTTCTGACATTGTCAAGCTGTACGAAACGATGACGTGGTTCAGATAACTTGGATCACAGTTGTTCGCTTATTCCCTTATTTTGCGTGGATCGCCCTCTCGGGTTTTCAATCCACCGGGATACCCTTTTTTGCCTGAGCTGTCCAATGTGGCTTTTCAACTCAGCGGGTGTACATTTTTTTTTATATTTATTTCCCTAATTTTTGCCCGAGCTTTTTATTCTGTTTTTAGCTCGCCGGGATGCCCTTTCTTGCCTGGACTTACATTCTGTTTTTGTGTCCAGCGGGTCTCTTTATGCGAAGTATTTTTTAACTGCGTCCGAGTTAACAGGGGATGGGAAGTCCTCTCCATCCATAGTGGTGAGCATCAGTGCTCCTCCTGAGAATACTTTCTTCACTATGAATGGTCCTTCGTAGTTTGGGGTCCACTTGCCCCTGTTATCTGAACCTGGAGGAACGATTCTCTTCAACACCAGCTCTCCCACTCGATACTCTCGAGTACATACTCGTTGGTCGAATGCCCGCTTCATTCTCCTCTGATAAAGCTGACCATGACAGATAGCCGCTAATCTCTTTTCCTCAATTAGACATAGCTGATTGTAACGAGCACGCACTCATTCAGCCTCATTCAACTTGACATCCATCATCACGCGCAGTGAAGGAATCTCTACTTCAACAGGCAGGACTGCCTCCATACCATACACCAGAGAGAAGGGAGTTGCCCCTGTTGACGTCCTGACTGACGTTCGGTACCCATGCAAAGCAAACGGTAACATTTCATGCCAATCTTTGTAGGTGACAACCATTTTCTGCACAATCTTCTTGATATTCTTGTTAGCTGCCTCTACCGCACCATTCATCTTTGGTCGGTAAGGAGAAGAATTGTGATGCTGTATTTTGAAGTCCCGACATAAATCTGCCATCATCTTGTTGTTGAGATTAGAACCATTATCAGTAATGATTCTTTCGGGCACTCCATATCTGCATATGATGTCTCTTTTCAGGAATCTTGCTACCACTTGACGAGTGACATTGGCATAAGACGCTGCTTCTACCCACTTGGTAAAGTAGTCAATCGCGACCAGGATGAAGCGATGACCGTTCGAAGCAGTTGGCTCAATCTTCCCGATCATGTCAATGCCCCACATAGAGAAAGGCCAAGGAGATGACATGACGTTGAGCGGGTTAGGAGGAATATGCACTTTATCTGCATATATTTGGCACTTGTGGCATTTACGAGCGAATGAACAACAGTCTGCATCCATTGTCATCCAGTAATACCCTGATCTCAGCAGCTTCTTTGCCATGGCATGCCCTCCTGCATGGGTACCAAAAGATCCTCCATGGACTTCCTGCATCAACAGACTTGCTTCGTGTCTATCCACGCATCTGAGCAAGACCATGTCGAAGTTCCTTTTGTACAAAACCCCGTCTGTGTTCAAGAAGAAACTAGCAGCAAGTCGTCTCAAGGTCTTTTTGTCCTTGGAAGATGCCCCTGTTGGATATTCTTGCTTCTCCAGGAATAACTTGATATCAAAATACCAAGGTTTCTCGTCAGACACGGCGTCTACAGAGAAAGCATAAGCTGGAGAGTCAAGCCTGGAGATGTCAATTCTGGGCACAAAATTCCAACACAGGACTTTAATCGACGAAGAGAGAGTGGCCAGAGCATCGGCAAACTGATTCTCGTCATGTGGTATGTATTTGAGCTCAACTGTCGTGAAGAATGTCAACAGTTTTCTATCATAATCCCTGTACGGAACTAGATGCTCTTGATGCGTATACCACTTGCCGGTAATTTGGTTAATGACGAGGGCTGAATCTCCGAATATATCGATGTTCTTAATCCGAAGATCAATTGCTTCCTCTATTCCCATTATACACGCCTCGTATTCCGCTTCATTGTTGGTGCAGCCAAAAGTAATTCTGGCAGCGAAGGGTAAGTGGACACCTTCAGGAGTAATAAGTACGGCACCAACTCCACGACCATTGATATTGACGGCCCCATCAAACATCAACTTCCATTTGGATTCGGGGTCAGGCCCCTCCTCCGAAAGTGGTTCCTCATAATCGTTTGTTTTGAGGTACATGATGTCCTCATCAGGGAAATCAAATCTCATTAGCTGATAGTCATCCTCAAGAGGTTGCTGAGCAAGGTATTCCGACAATACACTTCCTTTGATGGCTTTCTGAGAAGTGTACTGGATGTCGTATTCAGTTAAAATCATCTGCCATCTAGCAACCCTTCCGGTCAATGCTGGTTTCTCAAAGATGTACTTGACAGGATCCATCTTGGAAATGAGAAGTGTGGTATGAGTCAACATGTACTGCCTCAGTCGGCGAGCAGCCCATACCAAAGCGCAGCAAGTTTTCTCGAGCAGTGAGTATCGGGATTCACAGTCGGTAAACTTTTTGCTAAGGTAATAAATGGCGTACTCTTTTCGACCAGACTCGTCATGTTGGCCGAGCACACACCCCATCGACCCTTCTAGCACGGTCAAGTACATGATTAATGGTCTCCCCTCCACTGGAGGCATCAGAATTGGAGGTTCCTGCAGATATTCCTTTATTTTGTCGAAAGCTCTTTGGCAATCATCGTTCCACCTGACTGTTTGCTCTTTTCTTAGCAACTTGAATATTGGTTCGCACGTGGCAGTTAGGTGAGATATGAACCGAGAAATGTAGTTCAATCTACCTAAGAACCCGCGCACTTCTTTTTCTGTCTTCGGTGCAGGCATATCTTGGATAGCTTTCACTTTAGCAGGATCTACCTCAATTCCTTTTTGACTTACAATGAAACCCAGCAATTTTCCGGAACACACTCCGAAAGTGCACTTGTTCGGATTCAACCTCAGCTTGTACTTGATCAATCTATCAAATAACTTCTTCAGATTAACCAAATGCTCCTCTTCGTCTTTGGACTTTGCAATCATATCATCCACATAACATTCGATCTCCTTGTGGATCATGTCATGGAACAACGTGACCATCGCCCGTTGGTAAGTTGCCCCGGCATTCTTCAGACCGAAGGGCATGACCTTATAGCAGAATGTTCCCCACGGGGTAATGAACGTTGTCTTCTCCATGTCTTCCGGCGCCATTTTTATCTGATTATAACCGGAGAATCCATCCATGAAGGAGAACACTGAGAATTGAGCAGTATTGTCGACCAACACGTCGATGTGTGGCAACGGAAAATCGTCCTTTGGGCTTGCTCTGTTCAAATCTCGATAGTCAACGCACATCCGGACCTTGCCGTCCTTCTTAGGCACTGGTACGATATTAGCTACCCAAGGTGGGTAACTAGTCACGGCAAGGAACCCGGCATCCCACTGCTTCTGAACCTCCTCTTTAATCTTCATCGCCATATCCGGGCGAGTTCTTCTCAATTTTTGCTTTACAGGAGGACAGTCTTCTCTCAGGGGTAGCTTATGCATCACGATGTCGGTATCTAAACCTGGCATATCTTGATATGACCAAGCAAAGATATCCACATACTCTCTCAGCATACTGATCAGCTCTTGTTTGACGTCGGCCTGCAGATTGGCCCCTATCTTGATTTCTTTCTTTGCATCTTCACTGCCAATGTTGATGGTCTCAATCTCCTCTTGATGAGGCTGAATAACTCGTTCCTCTTGTTTCAACAATCTGACCAATTCTTCAGGGAGGTCACAGTCTTCCTCAACCCCTTCATCAGCTTGGTAGACTGGATTATCAAAGTCATGCATAGTCATAGCAGGAACGTTATCCGTGGAATCCGGATGATCAACACTGCACAAATGATGTGCTTATTCAGAATCTGCTTATTTTGAAAAAGAGACGCTAACACAAAACAAAAATGAAAACACATTGCCATTTTTATATATATTGTTTTGTGAAAAAGTTTTAAAAACAAAGACAGAGAACACAGTTTGTCTGAAAATGTCCTTTTATTTCATAGCAAAATAACAATGCGATACAAAACATGGTGGCCCAATACAATGGATCCAATCATCTTGGGCAGAATGCTGGACTTGACAATGCAATATGCTAATAAAAGGAAACAAAGCAATTACTTTGAGAGCCAGGTGACTTGAACAATGTCTTCAGCAGACCAATTTCCTAGCTCCTCGCCGAGTGCACACGGGCGGATCCAATTGTTGTCCCAGTCTCTGTCACTATCCCCGTCTTGGCTTGCCATACAAATTTGATCGCGGTCGAGCAACCCAGCGCTTGTGAATGTGATGGCTTTACCACCCTGAGTAGACCCTCCAGGCTGATACCCTAAGCCGAATTTATCATCCTTCTTTTCCATCTCCAACAGCTTGCCTCAGCCCTGAGCATTGCCTGATTGGACGACCTCTTTTGCTTCCTGGTAGGAATGAATCGACGTGCCCTCGTTATTTTTCTTCACCGGAGTCAAGATACTGACATCTGCCTCAAAAGCTTGGCACAAAGTCTCGTGGATTTCCCCATCCATTTCCACATATTTAAACGTCGACAGGTGGCTGACAAATATATCTTCTTCCCCACAAACTGTGATGACCTGGCCGTCCACCACGTATTTAAGCTTCTGATGCAAGGTTGAAGTGACAGCTCCAGCTGCATGTATCCACAGTCTGCCCAACAAACAGCTATACGCAGGCTGGATGTCCATGACATAGAAGACACTTTTAAAGACTTGAGAGCCTATCTTGACAGGCAACTCAACCTCTCCGAAAACTGATCTTCTTGAACCATCGAAAGCTTTAACCACCAGATCACTCGGCGTCAGGACAATCCCATCAATGTTAAGCTTCATCAACGCCTTCTTCGGGAGCACATTCAAAGAAGAGCCTGTGTCTACAAGAACATGAGATAACACAGCGCCCTTGCATTCCATCATGATGTGCAGTGCTTTGTTGTGATTCCTTCCCTCCGAAGTGAGGTCTCGGTCAGTGAAGCCTAAGCCATGGCTAGCATTGACACTTCCAACAACAGCCTCGAGTTGATTGACCGTAATCTCCTGAGGAACGTAGGCCATTTGAAGTACTTTTAGTAAGGCTTATCGGTGCGCGGGAGAGCACATCAGCAGTGACAAGATAGAAATCTTTGAAGGTGTCTGGTTCAGTTGATCAACCACCTTGTAGTCACTCCTTTTGATGATCCTCATAAACTCCTCTACCTCCTTTTCAAACGTCCCCTGCCCAGCCACAGGAGTAGTTGACTCGTCATTCGCAGTCTGCTTTCCTTTGTCTTTGGATGAAGCTTCGGCCTCGGGATCCTTTCTCAGTGCAGGGGGAGCAAATAAACGGCCACTTCGAGTAAAACCCCCAACACCTCCCACATTCTCAATAGTCAGGTCAGCAACAGGTCTACTCTCCATCTTCTGTCCCGCCACGTAGACATCGGAACCATAATGCCACGGAATGGCCCTATCATCGGTGTACGACACTGGCCCAGGTACAGTTATAGTCACGGGACTAATCTGAGGAGCGTAAATAGTAACTGGCTCTTGTCTGACGGGCATGTCAGCTTCATCGTAGAAGATAGTAATGGTTGACACATCATCAGCCTCTTCATTACTAACCTTACTGAACTGCAAGGATCCATCATCGATCAACCCTTGCAAACCCATCTTCAATTTCCCACAGCCATTCACATCACTTATACAGTCTTCGCAACCAAGATGGCAACCAGGAAATACTTGACCCTTCAACAATCTCTCCTTCACCACCCTCAACGGCGTCTTGACTTCATCAATACTCAGCACCAAATTCAACTTGTCATCACCCTCAACAGCATTGACTCTTTTCCCTCCGTGATTAGGCATGGGGTTCGAGTTGACGTTCGGCGGCGGCGCAAAGTTGATTGCCTTTGAATCTACAAGATCTTGAACTTTGTGATACAGCGCCCTGCACTTCTCGGTTGAGTGCCCGGGTGCTCCTGAGTGAAAAGCGCATCACGCATTGACATCATAACCAGCTGGAAGCTCTCCAGGAGGTGGTGGTGCCAAAGTCCTCAATTGAATAAGGTTCAAATCTAGCAGTCTCGGCAGCAAAGCAGCATACGTCATCGGAATAGCTTCAATCACCCTGTTAGCCGGGCGAGTCTGCCTCGGCTGATATGGTCTCTGCTGGTAGTTGGTTCGAGGTTGTTGTTGTTGCTGGTGTTGTTGTGGTGGAGGTAGCATCTGTTGTACGGGAGCTGCAGGAATGGTGACAGCAGCCATATGTTCATAAGGTCTTCTGTAACCACGACCCTGGCTTCGGCCGAATACAGCATTGGTCTCGCCTTCTCTCCTTCTCGGAGGTCCACTAAAAGCTTTCCTCGCTCCATTTGAGCTACTAGCACCGGGGTCTTGTATCTTCCCCATTTTCAACAGCGTTTCAACCCTTTCTCCCGCAATGACAATATCGTTGAACTTAGTAGCAGAACTCGACGCCAATCTCTCAAGAAATACCCCCTGGAGGGTACCCATAAACATATCGGCCATTTCATTCTCTAACAAGGGTGGTTGCACCCTGGCAGCTAGCTGGCGCCACCTCTGGGCATTCTCTTTGAAGCCTTCCTTTGCTGTCTGAGCCATATGTTGCAACTGCGTGCGATTCGGAGCCATGTCCATGTTATATTGGTACTGCCTCACAAAGGCTTCAGCGAGATCCTTCCAGCTCTTGACATTGACCCTGCTGAGCTTCATGTACCACTCAAGGGAAGCTCCCACCAAGCTGTCTTGAAAGTAATACATCCACAGTTTTTCATCGTCTGTATGCGCGGCAATTCTCCCAACAAATGATTGCAGATGGGTCTTCGGGCAAGCAGTGCCGTTATACTTCTCGAAGGTTGGAACTTTGAACTTATACGGAATCCTGACTCCAGGAACCAAGCCCAAGTCTGTTATATCGAATCCCAAAGAACTCTGGGACTGAATAGCCTTGATTTGTTCAGCCATCTCTTCAAACCTCTTGTTCATTTCCACCCCTTGACCCTCGGCTTCATCAAGTAGAGTGAACTGATCCTCATGGTTGTCCATCTGAAGGTGATGCAACCCGTCGTTGACTATTGTCACTCCTGGTTGTGTAACTGGAGTTCCACCCTGACGTGCGCCCGCACCGGTATGATTATCAGCATTAGCAGCAGCAGCAGCATTCCGGTTCTGATTTTCAACCATCTCTCGCAAACGCTCTTGATTCTGCCCCATGCCGGCCATTAACGTCATGAAATTATCCATTCTCTGCCTTAGGTCTGCCAAATCTGCCTGCATTTGATCCATGGCTCGCTCTCTGTTAGTCTTGGTTGGGTATCTGTGCACTGCTGGTTGTTCTCGAACTTTTCGAGGAGCTATAGTGCCTGTTATTCGAAACACATTAGTAATTGAGACAATACCTGCAAAACAAACAAACAGGTTATATGCAATGCAATGTAACTGTTCATGTTCCCAATTTTAAGCATTTGGCATGCCCCAGTTCTGGCATCTATCTCAGACAATCCCTTTCAGTATTTAGCTTTCAAACTTTCTCTTTGATAAGTGTTCAGACATTAGCAGTATCCAGACAAACGAGTCTTGCATATTCAAAACGATAACTTGCACATTAATACTGAACATGGACAAACCACTATAGGCTAAAAGTCAGAACACCTCCAGGAATATTCCCCGAAGGGTTACAAATCAGTACATAAAGACAAAAGAAATAAAAGCAAGACTCCTACAACAAGCCTGTAGGTAGTCTGAAAAATAAACTAAGCTAAGGACCCCGGCTCTGCCACCTCAGCCCTGCTTTTCTTGACACCCGCTCTCAGCTTGAGCTCTTCGATCTCTTTTCTCGCTTCCTCCAGAGCTAATTGGCTTTGGGCTAACTGTTGGGTCTTCTCTCTCCGGATGGCGTGGGCTTGTTCCACTTCCTCCTTCTTGAAAACCATTTGAACTTCAAAGAACTCTTCTTTCTCTTTGAACTTCTTTTGCTCTTCATCCCTTTGGCCTTTCAGCCAAACAATGGACTGTCGAGCACTCTTGAGAGTCTTTAAAGTCTCCTTGTGCTTAGCTTCTCTTTGAGCTTCCCTCATACCCAACCTGTGGAAATGGGCTTCTCTACCGGCAAAATCCTTCTCTTTGTTTTCTAAAGAGGCTTGGAGCCTCTGCAGCTTGTCTTCAGCTTCCTTCTTGGCTCTATTAGCCTGGTGATATAGGCTTACCATCTCAACATTCTCTACTCTGACCTCATGCAGCTGGGCTTCTAGCTTCTTGTACTCCTCCAAGGAAACCGTATTGCTCGGACCTGGTACCTCTCGGGGATAAAGTGGAGCCTCGACTGAAAAAGGCATGAGAACTGACTCGATATGTCTTTGCAACCATTCAGCATATGGTGGATATGTCTTGGGATCAACCCGGCCGAAGTCTTTCTTCCCTTTTCTTATCCTGTGAGCCCAGGATTGGACTGCTTGTTGGACTAACTCTCTGTTTCCGTCAGCAGGAAAATACAAAGATTCAGCAAACATTTCCATCTGAGGAGGATCTTTCAAACGGTATCCAAACTGCCTTCTGGCTAATGTTGGGTAGTAACTGATGACCCCTTTCCTTCCCAGCAAAGGTACTCCAGCAAACCTTCCGCAACTAACCATCAACTCTTTTCCTAGCAAATCCCTGTCATAACCCCAAGCAATGTCTTCTTCAGTCAGTCCCATCAATCTTCTGGACCATCTCCATTCGTCTCGTATATCCTTGAAGGCACCTGACTTAGGCAACTGTCTAGCAAACCATTCAGCAAACAAAGGAGCACAGCAGACCACTGGACCACCTCTACCTTTCTCATTTCTGTAATGGACACTAAAATAAAAGTCACCCAATAGAGTAGGCACTGGATTGCCTTTTGCAAAGATTGAGATCACTTCTAAGCTGACAAACTCTTTCTCTCCGGGAAACAAGCTAGACCCATATATCATCAATGCAAGCAAAGCTCCAAAGTCGTTCCACCTAGCCTCTGTAGCATACTTCTCAGCCTCTGGGATAAGCACACTCCAGGGTAGGCCTCTGCCTTTACTCTCTTGCAAAGCTTTTCTGACTGAAACAACTGGCAACCTACAAACCTTGGCTATGTCTTCATCTCTGAGCACAACCTCTGACCCGTAGAACGGCAATGTCTCTCTGATCGGAACACTCAGCATGCTGGAAATCTCTTCCAATGTCGGAGCTAAGATGTAACCTGGAAAAATAAAGCAACGCAGCAGGGGATCATAAAATTGCAACATGGTATGCAGGCTGTCCTTTTGGTCTGCAGTGGGCTTGTCCACAAACTTCAGTATCTGGCCATATCTTTTCTTGAAATTACCCAAGACTTGATCGTTCATCAAACCTGCTAACCTCTGAACACTTTTAACTTCCGGCTGAAGAAAGGTATAATGCACATTCTTTTTTCTCGGATCTCTTCTGATTTCTGCCATGGAGATAAGAATACCAGAACCGGGAACAGATGTGAGCAATGACCTGAAAAAAATGGGAAACATAAACAGTTAGTCAAGGAATGATGCAAATGTAATGCAATGCAAGCATATGACCAACTGGGACCATCTGGACTGGAACACTGACAAGGGCCCCTCTGAATAACTGGCAAACCCAAAAGTTTACTGAGTCACACTCTCTGATAATCACAACCCTCTGATAGAAGATCTCAGAATCACAGTATCAAGAAATCCAGAATTCCAGAACCATAACTTCGGAACCATAGAATCATAGAACCATGGATCATAATCACATGACCAAAGATCATAACAAGAACCACTGAACAGATGAGTGTATGCTGAGGTCATGGGTTCCTGCACACCTGTAAACACCCCCCAATCTCACGGGTAAAAGGCTCCGGGTCAGACATCACGGACTCTCAAAGCCACATAGCAATAATATTGTCACCATCTCCGAGAAATGGCTCATGACCAAATCAGGGAATCGGTTTGGCATTATATACTACGCAGGGAGGCCTCAGCTGAGTCCGGGAAAAACAAGCATCCCTTATAAGTCCCCAACTTCAAGCGCTGAAATCGAGAAACAATAGTACATTCAGCCCGTAGGATACAGTACTAATGTCATACGACCAGATGCTTTGACTGAGTTCTTATAAGAGAACCAGGCCATCCTATGCGAGTTCCCAGTGGACCCTCGGGTGCGAATGGGTTTGCCACAAAATGTGGTCTGCCACTGTCACCACTGGAGAGGGTTGTTTCCACAAAGGTTCTCAATGATCGGTCCCCAGCTGCACATAACTGTCAGGGTTATGTAATGAGAGAGGAAGATCCCCAAATCAAGACATTTCCAAGACAATCGCAACCTGGGTGTGGAACTCACTACTACCCCCATGACAAGATCTCATGAGGCCAAAGTGGAACCACTCTAAATCCTATGGTGCACTCGAGTCGGGTACTTGGCTCATATCTCTCAAGAACCAGTAACTCCCATCCCACCAAAGAAAACCAGTCCAGACAGTCCAGTATATATGCATGAGGCAGTAAATAAAGACTGAAAACTGTAAATAAAGCAGTAAAGAAAGCTGTAAATAAAGCAGTAAACAAACAACAATACAATACAACAAGCCACATCAAACAAACATCACCCAATGAAACAGCAACACACAAGCGCTAGGAGAGACTCACAGGGGAACCAGAGATCATCTGGTGTGCAGTCCCCAGCAGAGTCGCCAGCTGTCGCTCCCGGGATTTTCATCCTAGTACAAACACGAAAGTGGCGCGGAAAGGTTAGAGTCGCCAGCCAGACATTTTTATCCCGAATGAATGGGAAAGGTAATGTTGCACAAACCTGAGGAAGAAGGAAAGGACAAGGTCCTGCGAACCAAAGAGACTGAGTTCGGGAGTCGGTTACAACCTGGGAAGGTATTAGCACCCAGATCGTCCGCCGTACCCGACGGGATCCACGCTTGCAAAAGAAACTGTTTCAAAGGGTGAGGAAATGAAAACTGCAGCCAAAGAAATGAAAACGAAAAGAAACTGGAACTGGAAAAGAACCGAATAAGAAACAAAGGGAAAAATGTAGGGAAAATAAAGATTGTGCTCGAACGGGCCCTACCCCGCTGCCTACGTACCTCATCAGGATAATGAGGATCAGAGACGCCGTAGTTCCCCTAACTAGGGGTAGCAAAGGGAAATTGCTTGTGAATTAAAGGCTTGAACTGCCTATGCCATTGCTCAGGTGTTGCAGGCTCGGACGACGAGTGCGTAACCGTCTTGCAAAGTGACAAGTAGGAGCAAGTTCGCGGACGGAGCGAAGGAGATGAGAAAAGAATTCCCGAAGGAACGACGCTTGTTGTTTGTTTGTGTTTTTTAGAAGCTTTTATGAGTGTGTCACAAGGAAATGAACTCAAGCTCTCACCAATGGAATGTACACTTGTCACTACATTCCAAGATGGAATAATAGAACAAGCATACTCAAGTAAGGAGAAGATCCCCAAAACTCGAACCCAAAGATTAGGGCCTAGGCTCACTAACTTGTTTACTTATTAAATGTTTTGATTATTTACATGAAGAAGTGTTTTTTAGCTTTTCTTTTATGAAGAATATACCTTGATCAGACTTGTGCATCACAAGGTAAACATGTACTATCCCAAGATGGGAAGACTACAAGCATACCTCATGGGATAAGGCTATGGATCAAGACATCACTTCACATTTATTAAAGTGTTTTTTAGAGTTATGAGATGAGAAGAGAAGAAGGACCAAAAGGATCTCAAAGGAAAAATTCTAAAGGGGAACTAAAATAATCCTAAGTATTCACATGCATGGATATCCTAAGGGTTAGTGAGGTTTCTATCCTAATGAAGAAGGAAGAAGAAGATAGAAGAAGGGATGAGAAAGGCCTAAGCCCAACAAAAGAGAGTTAGCTCACATAAACATAAAAGGAAGAGATAAGAGTTAGAGATGTGGGACTCAATTCCCACATCTCACACTTACCATAGCCCCTGCAAGGTTAGCATGCACAAGTGAACAAAAATGAACAAATTAACATAACATCATCCAACAATCAGAAGTGAAATGAAGTAAACAAATGCTTAATGCTAATTCAACTCAAAGAAATAAAGATGAGAAGCTTATGACTTAAAATGAGGCAACATGGATACATATGGAAACAAATGCGCACTTATGAAAGATGTAATACAAAACACACAAAATACAAACACAAAGTTCAAAACCAGAATCAAAATGATATGAAGAATGGCCTAAGAGGCCAGCAAGATGAAGAGAGAAGTCACACAATACCAAACAATATCAAAATAGAAGCAACGGAACCAAAAGATGGAATTTAAGCACTTAAAGAAACAAATGACTTGAATATGAAGCAAACTCAAAAATTTAGAAGAAACAAGACCTATCCTAGGACCAGGAAGGTACCCACACCCCAAAGGAACCCCAAATGAGAAGAAGAAGTTGGCACAAGTGCCTTTCTAAGCCTATAGGAGATCTAATGAACCAAAAGAAGCAAAATGGGACAAGGTGAGAATAAAAAAACCACAAATAATCAACCAGCCATCTAAAAATTCTACAACTGAAACCAAATGATTTTTCAAACACATCATATTAATTTGCCAAAAGTATTTACAAAAATTCAGAAAGGAACTAGGCCAAATGATGGCAAGAACACAAGTTAGGACAGAAAACTTACATCACAAGATACCAGACCAAAACTCAAGAAATAACTTTCTAAAAATTCTGAGAAAAATCACATGAAAACTAGAAGATCTTAGGAACACAATGCAAAAAGAATGGGATCAAAACTCCCAATATTGAAGTCTATAGAAAATGGACAAGACAGACTGGTCAAGAAATGAAACAAATGAAGCTATGCACTTTGATGAATTAATTCTGGCACGCTAATCAATAAAAAAATAAAAAAAAATGCTACAAAATACTAGAGACAAAAAGGAATCTCCATGATTTATTTGGGAATTTTTGGGAGAATTATTCTATTTTTAATGGATTAAAATGAAACTGAATAAGAAAAAGAATTAAAGGAAAAAAGAAATTAAGAAAGGAAAAGGGGGAAGGTGCTGGAAGCAGGCCTTGGAAGTGACTTCGTTTGGGCCATACAGGGTAGGGGGTACGAAAATCATTCTGGCATGGGCCCAGGTCTAGTTATAGTCCATGTTCAAACACACAAACAACTTCTCAAACTCTTCTTATTCTCTAAACACCATTATTATACTAATTAATCTTTTTACATTCCCTAAACATTATCAACTAATTCTATATTTTTATATTTTCTAAACCTTATTATTTCCCTAATTAATCTTTTTTATATTTCCTAAACCTTATTATTCTAATCTTTATTCTAACTAAACTCTTTCTATTTTCTAACATTCCATTCTAATTAATCTCAACTAATTAAAATCTTTTTATTTTCTAACAATTTATTCTAATCTTTATTCTAAACAATTATCTAAACAATTATCAACTAATTAATCTATTCTATTTTCTAAACAATTATTCTAAACAAATATCAACTAATTAATCTATTCTATTTTCTAAACAATTATTCTAAACAAATATCAACTAATTAATCTATTCTATTTTCTAAACAATTATCTAACAATTATCAACTAATTAATCTATTCTATTTTCTAAACAATTATTCTAAACAAATATCAACTAATTAATCTATTCTATTTCCTAAACAATCATTATCCTAATTAAACCCCTTTTTTTTATTTTCTAAAACAATTATTCATATTCCCAAACATTTTACATTAACTGAACATTATTATATCAACTAAATCTATTATTTTCTAAACATTATTAATATTCCTAAACAATATATTCTAAACTATTATTATACTAATCAATATATTCTAAACCATTAAACTCTTTATATTTCCTAAACAATCATTATCTTAATTAAACTTTTTCTGTTTTCTAAACAATTATTTAAACTTACTAACATTTTATATTTTCCTAAACATGATTATTTACTAACATTTTATATTTTTTCTAAACATGATTATTTACTAACATTTTATATTTTTTCTAAACATGATATTTCCTAAAAAAAAAATTGTTAACTAATCAAGCATTATATTAAATTTCTAAACCATTACTATCCTAATTAATTCTTTATATTTTCTGAACTTTCATTAACTAATTAACATTTTATAGTTTCTAAACAATCTATTATCTAATTAAACCTTTTATAGTTTCTAAACAATCTATTAACTAATCAATATATTCTGAACAGTATATTCTAAATTAATTAAACAATATTATATTAACTAAAACTATTATATTTCTAAACAGATTATTCTAAACATAATTAAACTTTTTATTATTTTTTCATTATTCTAATTAAGCTTTTTAGATTAAATTTACTGAACATTATTATATTAATCCTAAAACTATTAACTAACTAAACATTATTAACTAATTGAACCCTTTGTATTTTCTAAACTTTTATTTAATTAAACTCTTTGTATTTTCTGAACATTATATTAAATTAGTTAAACTCTTTGTATTTCTAAACAGTATTCTAAACAATTCTATTATATTTCTAAACAATTATCTACACATTATTCAACTAATTAATCTATTTCTATTTCCTAAACAAATTATCTACACATTATTCAACTAATTAATCTATTTCTATTTCCTAAACAAATTATCTACACATTATTCAACTAATTAATCTATTTCTATTTCCTAAACAATTATCTAAACTTACTAACATTTTTATGTTTTCTGCTAAACAATCATTACATTAACATTTTATATTTTTCTAAACATGATTATTTACTAACATTTCATATTTTTCTAAACATGATTCAAGGAAACAACAATACAGCAACCCTAAAGAGCTTCCCCTCTCTCTCTCTCTCACATTTCCCCTTTCCTAAACCTCAGACCCGCCGCCGTGCTTATCACCTTCGTCATCCTCAAACCTCACCTCCGCCGTTCACCTCCGTCCTTCAACCTCACAGCCGGCGGCCATAACCTCCTCCTCTCCAGCAACCGATCGCCTTTCTCTCTCTCGAACACTTCCCCTTTCTTAACCCTAAAATCCGCCACCCTTCCTATTCATCACCTTCTCCCTAATTTCGCCCTCACACGCCCTAACCTAAACTTCTCCCTCCACTCTCAATCGGCTATCTCCGCCTCAAACAGACTAACACGAAGCTCTGCCTTACCTGCAATCTAAACCAATTCATATCCTAAACTACTACTAGCCGGAAAATCAATCTTAACCGCAAAATCAGTATACCGTCCATCCTTATTTCTATCTCCTTCACAATCTCAGATTCAAACGAAACAACGCTCAACAATATGAATCGCAAACACAACCAGATGTAACAAACTCATGATGCAACAAATTCATAGCACAGCTAGCACTCACAGCAAATCGGCGTAAATCGAAAGTGTACCTGTTATTCGACGATGTCGCAAACAATGTGTGAACGATTATCGATTCGGTAAGTGCTTCTCCTTCTGCTTTTGCTTCTGATTGACTCTTTTCTTTCTTATTCGAATCCGATTTGCTGCTGTTAATTCATAATCCGCTTGTTGAATCCGCTTGTAGGTAAGTTGATGGTGTTGCGGAGGCTTCGGTCAATTGAAGATGCTGAAGCGATTGCCGTAGGTTGAAGCGCGGATTCGAGATTGGATTCTAATCCGTGAAGCTGATGAAGATGATACTTGATGAATGTTGCAGCGAATTCGGTTATTGTTAGAGTCGATTATGAGTGCTCTTGGTGATGAATCTTGAAGAGAATGGAGGAAGTTATGAAGAACTGGATCAAGATTATGGAGAATTTGCTCTCAGATTTCAGAGAATTGGTTAGAGAGAGATTGGTGAGAATCAAGAATTCTGTTATATGATTCTGTTAGGATTAGTTTTTTCTTTTTTGTTATGGTGAGACCTTCTCATTCTGTTTTGGTTCTGTTATATGTGTGTAGTGAATTTGTTAGGATTGAGAAGAAGGAAAAAAACGGTTATGAAACTCTGTTGATTCTTTTCCTCCCTGAGATTTCGTTATCCTTCCCTCTTCTTCTAGAACCATTCTGCTATTTTTTTATTTCTGATATTATTATTTTTTCCAATTTTCTGTTATGAACCCTTTTTTTAATTTCTGCTAGATGCTTCATGTTGGCGGCCTCTTGAAGTCAAAACACTAAAACAAACAAAACAAAAACTTGACGTGTTCTTCTTCTTTTTTTTCACTTTTGGACGATGCAAGTTGGGGATTAGGGGAATGCACCAGATGGCCTTTTTCCGCACGTTTTGATCATTGGATGTGTTATTCACGCGGGTGGCTGGTGATACTACACCCACGGATTCTTCATTTTTCAGCTGATAGCACAAACCAAATATTTTCTTTCCAATTTTTTTTAATTGGCATAATAATAAGAAATAGGCCCAATGAAATGGGCTTTTTTTGTTGGTTTTATCAAAAAAAATGGGGATTAAATGGATTAATGAAATTGTATGGGAAAAAGAATGAGAATATGGGTCAAAAATAATAAACTAGAAAAGAATGTATGGTTAGAAATAAGTGTACAAAAAAAAGAATTGGTTTGATGGACGGTGGTTAAAAATGAAAATGACTATGATGTAAGACGGATAACGGTAAGGAAATTGGATTAAATGGACAATTGGGATAAAAATGGTTTAGGAACGGATGTAGAATTTGATATTTTGTGGGACGAACCAATTATCATTAATACGCACCTAGTCACGAAATCTCGATCCATTAGTTCATTCAAATGAACCAGCTTGCATCGCTTTAGAGTTACTTCGAATTCATCTGAATCATTCTCTAGCACAGTAAAATCCGCAGATGCACACAATGAAACTACCCATGATACATTTGAATCTTCGGACCCAAAACTATCACTTGAACCACTGCCCGGTAAATCAAGTACTTTCGCACACAACACAATTCAACGCCGAATTCGCATTGTTTGAGAAATAACCCCTGAAACATGAAGACTCAACAACTGAACTAATTTCCTGACAATTTGTACCAGATTAGGTCAAGCGCCCGTTTGCCTCAGATTACCGCACTGAAATCACTGCCAGCCTATGCTATGCTTCCACAATGAATGTTATGCTTCATTTTTCTATGCTAATGATGCAACGCAAAAGTATGAAAATGATATGAATATGATGATCATGATGCGATATGATGCTTAAAAATAAGAGGGCAAATTTGGGGTGTTACAAGTGGTCCTCAGTCGACCACCAATAATCCGTTCACAATGAGACCCTCTAACGGCTAGTATTGACCGTTTCCTATCTTCACGGACCCCTCGATCCGCGCCTCACAAAATGGACCAATAATCTTCCAGCAGGTCCCTTATATAAACCCTCTCATTTGAGAGGGTCAGGTATTCAATTCTCTAACCCTGATACTTGTACTTGCTCACTCTTGCTCGATTACTTACTTTAGCATCGGAGTTCCTTGCAGGTACAACCCCTTTTCTCCTCAACGACCATATTCGTCCGCTCTCGAGACCAGCCGCATCGGATCCTGATCTCCAGGTACGATCAGGTGGCGTCGTCTGTGGGAAACTGATTTCCCCGTTCTTCTTTCAAAATCCTCAAAGAACCAAAGTTTAACAAGATCCATGGCTGCTCGGGACAACCAGGAAAATCGATCGAATGATGATATGATTCTCACACAACGTGAGAGCAACATCCAGCCTCCTCTGCATGACGAAACGGTGCAAGACCGTCCAGAAGGAAGGGCGACGTCACCTTCACCCGATCGCGACCAACCCTTGGAGAGTCGCCCGGAAACTCTTTTTCCTTCAACTCCTTCAGGGTCAGATTTCGCCGCATTGGCCGAAATCCTAAATCAAACGAACTTGCTGCTCCTCACTCATGGCGAAAAGATCGCTCGACTTGAAGATAATTCTCGGCGACCTCATTCTCCCAAGAGACCCCAGAGGGAGCATTCTACGTCTCCTACGAAGAAGAAGAAGAAGAGAGGGCACACAGACGAATCGACAGGCAACAAACGCTTTCGTCAGTCTTCCCCACGACCCTCTCCTAAAAGAAAATCAAGAAGGAGCAGATCAAGATCCGCCTCCCCTCGAAGAACAAAGAAGCATGATCACAGATCCTCATCACTTATTTCCAGTGACGACAAGGACGCTCGGGGTCCCCTGTCATCTGAAATTATGGCGGCCAAGCTCCCAAGAGGTTTGGAGAAACCCCCTCCGTTAGGCTCGTACGATGGGACCACCGACCCAGACGAGCACATCGAGAACATCGATGCCTTGCTCGACTATCGGGGCGTACGTGGGGCAATTAAATGTCGACTCTTTCCCACGACGCTGAGGAAAGGGGCAATGACATGGTATAAAAGCCTTGAGGCTGAATCTATCACATCATGGAAACAGCTTGGACGCACGTTCTCCAGGCACTTTACCGCGTCAAGACGACACCCTAAGACAGAGGCTTCGCTCGAAGCAATAATCCAGGGGAGGGACGAGCCTTTACGAACTTACATCGAAAGGTTCAATAAAGAGGCGGTCCAAGTATCCACGACCGACGACATGAAAAAATACTTGCTGGAACGAGGGCTGCGTCCCTCGACCGATTTCCATCGGGCGGTCGGCATTGAGACCCCGGCCACCCTCGACGCGTTCCTGCTAAAAGCCCAAGCTTACATCCAATATGAAGAGAAGCAGGCGGCCAGTTCAATAAGAGACGCTCGACGCCGTGAAGACGCCAAACCACACCGAGTTGATGAACCCTCGACATCTCGTCGGGGAGGAGACAAAAGAAAGGATGATCGCTCCCGTGAACCGCGGGAGCACCGAGGACCTATTGGTCGGTTCCACGAATACACGCCTCTCCTAGCCTCCAGGGAAAAAATTTTGTCTGAGTGCGCCAACTCGGAATTCAAACAGACAGGAGTACGCTTTCCGAGGCAACAACCTAGCAAGCCCGGCACGGATAAAACGAAATGCTGCAGATTCCACAAGAGTCACGGGCACAACACAGAGGATTGCATCCACCTCAAAGACGCGATCGAAATCCTCATCAAAGACGGACACCTGAAGCAGTTCACCAAGTCTAGAGACAACCCTCGACAGGATACACAAGAGACCCAGAAAGTCGAGGAAGCCGTACCCATCCCTGCAGATGCTAACATGCAGGTCTCCCTGAGCATTTATCGCCCGGAAGATTTCTTTCTACCAGATCACACCAAGAGTCCAGGGTACCTCTCCTCCCATAGTCCATGGGAAACTTTTCCTTCGGAAATGGTCATATCAGGAGGAGGCTTCAACAAAATCACGGTCGGTTCCGTGAAGAGAAAATTCGATCAGTTAATCGCCAAGGGGCCCGCGCAAAACGCCACCCTGGATCCACCGAGGGAGGGTTCCATACCCCTTGCATTCTATCGGGAAGAACTCCTAGGAGGAGCACCCAATGCTAGCATCCCTTTACTCATCCGAGCGCGCATGGCGAACTTCGATGTAAGGAGGATATTAGTGGACCAAGGTAGTTCATGCGACATCATGTACTCCCAACTGTTTTCAACACTTCAACTGAACGAAACACATCTAACTCCATACGTCGGATCAGACCTGCAAGGTTTCAACGGAGCAGTATCCCGACCATGGGGTTATGTCGACCTATTTGTCACCTTCGGGGCGGGCGAGACAGCCAGGACAGTTAGGGTCCAATTCCTTGTTGTGGATTGCCCGTCGCTATACCAATGCATACTAGGACGACCAACTTTGGCCGAGTTAATCGTTGTGCCGTCCACCGTCCACCTGAAGATGAAGTACTACACTACTTCAGGTAGAGTCGCCACATTGCACGGAGACGTCGACGCTGCCCGCAGATGTTTCGAGGCAGCATCAAAAGGTCTCAGCTCGATATCATACCAACCAAGTCCCCCGACATTGGATCCGCCAGATGTGCCAAAGGCTCTCCCTCAAGTAGATTCAATCGACCTAGACTGCAGGTTTTCAGATAATAGCGAGAGCGTCCAGAGACCAGCATAGGCCTTATCCCGACCAATACCGGACGGAGATTTCGAACTAATTCCCTTGGGGGAGGACCCAGCCCGGTGTGTCAAAATCGGGGCACATATGCCCGAATTAGTGAAGCGACAATTGGAAGCTTGCCTCAAAGGGAACGCAGACTTATTTGCCTGGAGCGCCGCAGAAATGCCAGGGCTCGACCCCGAAACAGCTTGTCACCACCTCTCTATCGACCCAACACATAAAGCGGTCGCTCAACGCAGGAGAAAGCAGTCGACCGAGAAGACCGAAGCTGCCGAATCTGCTGTTAAAGACCTCCTAGAGGCTAAATTTGTAACCGAGGCCAGGTATACGACCTGGCTCTCAAATGTTGTACTTGTGAAAAAATCTAGTGGAAAATGGAGGATGTGCGTTGATTATACCGATCTCAATCGGGCATGCCCGAAAGATGCATACCCTTTACCTAACATCGATAAATTGGTCGACAATTCGTCCGGATACAAGTTATTATCCTTCATGGATGCATATTCGGGGTACAATCAAATACCCATGGCCGTGTCTGACAAAAAATACACGGACTTCATGACCGAATCGGGCAATTACTTTTACAACGTTATGCCCTTCGGTCTAAAAAACGCAGGAGCAACATATCAGCGCATGATGAATAAGGTTTTCCGAGCCGAAATCGGAGATATGCTCGAAGTATAAATGGACGACATGATCGTCAAATCTCAACGAGAAATGGACCACGCGTCCCATTTGCAAAAAGTGTTCGACCAGGCACGAAAGTGCAAAATGCGCTTCAACCCTGAGAAATGCACCTTTGGTGTCCGAGCGGGAAAATTCCTCGGATTCTATTTGACTGAACGAGGCATCGAGGCAAATCCCGATAGGTGTCGAGCGTTCGCAGAGTTCCCAACTCCCACTTCCAAAAAATCCATACAATCACTAAACGGGGTCATTACCTCCCTCGCTCGATTCGTGGCAAAATCAGCTCAACACGCTCTCCCCTTTTACAAACTCCTCCGTAAAGAGGCAACTTTCGAGTGGACAGCGGAGTGCGAGCTAGCACTATCCCACCTGAAAAAGGCATTAAGTGAACCTCCAGTCTTATCCAGACCAGAAGAGGGAGAGACACTGTATCTCTACCTTGCGGTCGCGACCGAAGCAGTAAGCGCGGCCCTCGTGCGCGAATGACCCGAAGGACAAAAACCTGTATATTTCACGAGCAAAGCACTTCACGGCCCAGAAATTCGGTACCTTCAGATAGAAAAGGTCGCTTTGGCCCTCCTTCTCGCAGCTAGAAGGCTACGCCATTACTTTCTGGCTCACACCATCATCGTAAGGACCGATCAACCCATTAGACAGTTGCTCGGTCGTCCGGACATGGCCAGCCGAATGTTAAAATGGTCACTAGAACTAGCTGAGTTCGACATCAAGTTTGAAGGAAGACAGGCTCTCAAAGCTCAAGCGCTGGCCGACTTCGTGGCTGAACTTACATTCACCGAGCAAGACCCGGAAGCTTCGTCCAGGTGGGTTATTTTCGTGGACGGTGCATCTGGCCCGACGGGCAGCGGAGCCGGAATCATTTTGGAAAACGAAGAAGGGAACATCATCGAAGTGTCCCTAACTTTATCTTTCCCCACTTCTAACAACCAAGCAGAATATGAAGCCTTCTTAGCGGGCATACGGCTCGCAACCGATCTGGAAGCAGAAGAGATCACGATCTGCACAGATTCCCAATTGGTTGCAAGCCAAGTCCGGGGGGATTTCCAGGCCAAAAACGATAACATGGCCGAATATTTGGCCCTTGTAAAAGACGAAATAAAACGGTTTAAGAGTGTGGAAATCAAACACGTTCCGCGGGAAAACAACGCCCGCGCAGATATCCTGTCCAAATTGGCGAGCACTAAAAGGAAAGGAAACAACAAGTCCGTCATATAGAAATTGCTCCCCCGACCAAGTATCGGACAATCATCAACCTGCGTACACATTA
This sequence comes from Lathyrus aphaca, assembly GCA_963966055.1. Classification (NCBI taxonomy): domain Eukaryota; kingdom Viridiplantae; phylum Streptophyta; class Magnoliopsida; order Fabales; family Fabaceae; genus Lathyrus; species Lathyrus aphaca. The sequence goes on along the minus strand of OZ014519.1, from coordinate 450,487,553 downwards.
ACGTCGTGGGCGACACAGGTTGTTGGATGACCCCAGTGTTCAACTACCTAACAAAAGGAGAGTTACCAACCAACCCAAAAGAAGCCAGTTCTATACGACGAAGGGCATGCTCATATTCTTTAGTAGGTGGACGTATGTATCGTCGAGGATTTTCTACACCCCTCCTCAGGTGTGTAGAGGAGGAAAACATTCCACACGTGCTAAGGGAAGTCCACGAAGGAATCAATGCACAGCATCCGGGCGGACGTTCATTGGCTCGAAAAATCCTAAGGGCAGGTTACTACTGGCCCACTCTCCAGCATGATGCGAGGGAGCATGTGAAGAGGTGCGACAAATGCCAACGACATGGAGACGTGCACGCAGCGCCCCCATCCGAGCTAAAATCGCTATCGTCACCCTGGCCGTTCGCGTGGTGGGGAATGGATATTTTAGGACCATTCGTCGTCGGGTCTGGTCAGAATAAGTACTTAATTGTAGGTGTCGACTATTTCACTAAATGGATAGAATCTGAGGCCCTGGCCAAAATCACTGCGCTCAATATACTTCGTTTCTTCAAAAGAAACATCCTCGCCCGATTCGGGGTACCCCTCGCCATTGTGACCGACAACGGGACTCAATTCACGGATAAACACTTCAAAGAATTCGTTGCATCAATGGGGACGAAACAACACTTCGCTTCAGTCGAGCATCCTCAAACTCACGGGCAAGCAGAGGCCGCGAACAGGGTAATCCTAAGAGGTTTGAAACGAAGGTTGGACGAGCATAAGAAACATTGGGTCGAGGAGTTACATAGCATACTGTGGGCATATAGGACCACACCCCACTCAACGACCGGAGAATCCCCATTTCGATTAGCATATGGGACCAAAGCAGTAATCCCGATAGAAATGCACGTCCGATCGAGGCGCACGGAATTCCCCATGGAACAAGATACCAATGTTGAAGCTATAAGAGACGAGCTCGACATGGTCGAAGAAATCCGGTCGGAGGCCGCTCTTCGAGAAACTATTCTCAAACAAAAGGTAGCTGCTCGGTATGATTCTAAGGTCATAAGGCGAACGTTCGAGGTAGGCAGCCTTGTCCTTAGAAGAAACCACAGAGATCCCCGCGAGGGAAAATTAACGCCCAACTGGGAAGGCCCGTATCGCGTTCGAGCAAAAACCGAGAACGGTGCTTATTATTTAGAAAATCTACACGGGGAAGAACTCGCTCGGCCTTGGAACGCCGAGAAACTCAAACAATACTATAGTTAAATCAGTCACCTTACTCAACTCCCAAGTGAGGAGAAAGGGAGACTAACGAAAAACTGCGTGCCTAGGTACGAGCACTACAGCCCAAATATAACAAAATCAAGCAAGATATCTTTTCGAGCAAAAGAGAAGCCTGTCGCACGAACGGATACTCAAACGAGTCCGACGTCGCCTAAGTACCACGACCAGGTAGAACCCCAGCTCGCGATGGGACGTTCACGCCACGGAGCCCAGGCCATTATCTTGGTCCGAGCACCGATCGGGAGTAAGACTCTCAAATACTGATTGGTCCCCCTAACCAACAGATCTTCCACACTTCCCCGTATCTATTCAGTTATCTTTAATTAACGCAAAGACGCACGTCAAACACTTAGTAAAAATAATAACTAAACAATGTCCTCCGACGGACGCATTACTACGAGCAAACAAAATATATAACCGACCACCAAGGTCAAACACATAACATTTAAAAGAAATGCGACACCAAAGGGCCGACTTGTTCGGAGTTACAAATAAAGGGGGCCACGCCCCCAAAACAGAATGCATTTTAAATTACAAAGGCACGCTGGCCATAAATTAATTATCCTCGCCCCCCGGGCGGCCTTCATCTGCACATGCTTCCTCTTGGTCCAGCTGCTCTTCTGGTTGGCCAGGCTGAGCAGTCGACCCCGGCTGAGAGTCTGCCACCACCAAATCAGAGGGGACCACTATTCGACCATCCACCACCTTGTAGAGATAAATCATGCGACCAACATCCAAGGCTAGGTCAGGGTGGAGAGCTTTCACTTGGTTCACCGCATTCAGGAAGCTAAACTCAGTTGATGCGTTCAGATCTTCCATATCTTGGTCGATCCGAGCAAGAAACTGAGCCCTCGTCACCAAATGCTTGGTATCCTCATCCCCGTCCTCCTTGGGGCAAAAGGCATCCTTCAGTTTCTTGTTCTGCTCGAGCAACCTCTTCTTGTCAACCTCCAATTTGGCGATGACCGCAGCTCGTTCGGTCGACTCTGTGGTAACGGTTTTAACCTCCTCGGTGGCCGCTGTCAGCTTAGCCTTGGAAGCAGCCAGCTGCTCCTTAAGCTTGCTGTTCTCCCGCTCTAGCATAGGAGCCCCCTCGGCCGTCAGCCAGGCCATTGTCAGGACCCGCATGACTGCGCTCGCGTCTTGAGCCAGAGAAAGCCGCCGAGCAGGACGGTCCATCCCCTCCAGAAATAGAGAGTCTGCCCGATCCACCTCCATACTGGTCCCCTCGAAGAAGTTGCGAACAACAAAACATGGGGGTATCCCATGCTTTGGCTTTGGGGGAGCACCGGCCGTCAGATCCACAGTGGCCGCCGATTTGTGCTTCTTCATTAAAGAGCCAGTAGAGGCGCCCGGAGAACCCTGGACCAAAGGACCCGAACCCGAACCACTCGCTTCGGCCAGCCTGGTCTGCACGACCCTTGATCGTTTCCGTTGCTGCTGAACCAAACGCTCGTGAATTTTATCCAGAGGGTTTGTCAAGGAACCTGAAAAGAAGAATAAAATCACATTAGTCACAAACAATAAAATTAAACCAAGAAGTTAACGAGCGCAAGTAAATAGATACCAAAAAAGTCGGACACTTCCTGCCCGTTACAACAGGCCAGCAGTTCAGTAACACTAATCAGGGGACGCTCCAAAGCTTCCCCTCCATCGTGGTCGACCATAACTTTCCCGTCTCCGTCTAATAGAGGGGTCGGGGTAAAGGAGGCTATTAATTTCCTAAAGGCCTTGAAACTGGCCGCGTCGTCATCATTTAAGGTGTCCCCCACTTGAACGAATTCCCCCACGGGTCTTTCATAATGAGCGTGACTCCAAGAGAAGGGAAACAACCACAACCTCCTCGGAATCACCTGACCTTGATCGTCAAGCTTGGGCTCGTCGTTCTCGTCAGTATCTATCCCAAGAAAACTCATAGCTCTTACGGCCGCCTCGCTCGCAGGCTTTATCAAGAAATAGTCAGTTTTAAAGGCCCAGATGGATTCTGAGTGGGCTTTAAAGATCTTGGTCCGCTGCTTGAAGGACACGAACCCCTTCCGGTCGGTTCCTCGCCCAACTTGGCGATGTAAGGAGAAGAGGCGGAAGAAGAGAGGAAGTGTGGCTCCAACGCCCAGGAAGGCACACGTCATCTCGAACGCCCTCAGGAATGCGTATGAGTTGGGGTGCAACTGAGAGGGAGCTACGCAAAGATGTCCGAGCACAGCACTCACGAGGTCGCTGAAAGGCAACGTCACCCCCAGAACCGAAGTTGCGTATTCGTACATGGAGAACGCCCGACCGTGAAAATCTGAGAAGATACGGTCGTCGTCTCCCGGGCAGGTCACAACCCAATCAGCTGGATCCCCAACAACTGGCAGCGGCTCCGATCGAGGTCTCGAGAAGGAAGACACCTTGTCCAGCAAATCTTCCATCACCCATTCTTCGGGCGAGACCCTCGGCTGGGCAGGACACTGAGGTGATTCTGTCGACTGTCCCATAGTGCTTGTATCTGAACTTTCCGAAGAGCTTCCTGAGTCTGAAGGTATGGACGCAGACGACCCCGAATTCCTCGAGGACGTATCCTCAGAAAGCACGTCCAGCGGATTCACGAGCGAGTTTTCACCTGAAAAGCAGAGGAAAGGCATCAGTGAATTCGATTAAGAATATCAAATCCACCCTTCCACCGCTCGACAAGTGAAAGGGCGCGCATCAGCTCAGAAACTATGTCCCGAGCTGTAGCCCTGGCTGACCATCGCTCGGAGCAACGGCTGATGCCCAACATTGTATATGACAAAAATCTAACCAAAAAATCCAAAGTCCAAGTCGACCAATACTTCCGTCGACCCTAAAGTTAGGGTTCGCAATCGGCCGGCTACGGTGGCAGAAGTTTTAAGGTTTACTAATCCCAAATCTAAAAACTACCGGTAGAATCGTCCTAAACCGCATGCATTCTACGGAATCTACGCTATAAACACCTAAAAGAAAGAAAAAGAACGGTACCTTGAGCTTGAGAAGACATTCTTGAAGAAAATGGGCTTCTGTAAAGGTGGTCGGTAAGAAACGGCGGTGGTCGACGGCTGAGACAACGGCGGTTGAACGAGCAGAGTCTTGAGGAAGAAGATGAAACGAAAAGGTCAAAATGGGCCCTGAGAATCCTATTTATAGGAAGGAAAACACGTGCGCGCGCGCATGATCCCTACACGCTAGCCCCTAGACTAGCCGTCAAATCATTAATAGGCGCGAATTCCCAGATATTCCAGCTTTTCGTTTCACATTCTTCTGCCGAGTAACGCATCGCTTGCCCGTTCTCAAAAGATCGACAGCGCAGATCCTCGACCCTGATATTACACTTCGCCGAGCACAATATCGCTCCTAAGTCACTGCTCTACAGCACGAGCAATGACTTGGGGGGCTCCTGTTCTGACCCGGCCCAATTCTTCCTATTGGGCCAAAAAGACTGATCCAATGACCCTGCTCGACGTCGAGCGTAATCATGAAAAGTGGTCCTCAGTCGACCACCAATAATCCGTTCACAATGAGACCCTCTAACGGCTAGTATTGACCGTTTCCTATCTTCACGGACCCCTCGATCCGCGCCTCACAAAACGGACCAATAATCTTCCAGCAGGTCCCTTATATAAACCCTCTCATTTGAGAGGGTCAGGTATTCAATTCTCTAACCCTGATACTTGTACTTGCTCACTCTTGCTCGATTACTTACTTTAGCATCGGAGTGCCTTGCAGGTACAACCCCTTTTCTCCTCAACGACTATATCCGTCCGCTCTCGAGACCAGCCGCATCGGATCCTGATCTCCAGGTACGATCACCACCAAATCCATAAACCTACGGATCCTCAGAAAGTCAATCGCTTGCTTGATCTCAGGCCTCAAACCATTCTCGAACTTAAAACACTTCGAGAACTTAGCAATTGCTTCAGTATAATACGGATAGAACTTCGCCAAATCAGTGAACTTTGCAGCGTACTCAGTCATAGACATGTTGCCCTGTTTTAGCTCCAAAAACTCTATTTCCTTCTTTCCCTAAACATCTTCAGGAAAATAATTCCTCAAGAATTCCCTCTTGAACACAGCCCAGGTGATTACCTCACCAGATGCATCCAATCGTTGGCGAGTGCCAACCCACTAATCATCAGCCTCAGATACCAGTATATGCGCACCCAATCACACATTGCTTCCCTCAGAGCATTCCATAACTCTGAAGATCCTCTCAATCTCCTTGAGTTAATCTTGTGCTCCATTAGGATCATACTTCCCCTTGAATGTTGGCGGATCATTCTTCCTGAACTCGTCACTTTCACGATCCCCAACATTCCTCAGATTTTGCACAGACTGTGCCACCGCTTGCATAGCAGCGGCAAGTGCAACATCATTCCTCCCAGTCATTATAAATCTGTCATATAACACAACACAATTCAACAACGATTTAGAATCAACAACAACACAACTAAAGTGCGTTAACTACGCTCAACACAACGACTTAACGACTTAACTACATGGTCGAACGAACTGACCTGCTCTGATACCACTTTGTAACACCCAAATCACCCCACGGAAATATTAATAAAATCAGAGTAAAATGTTCAACTTTCATTCAAGTGTCACAATCAACTTCATAAACGTCTCACTGATACGTTTTCAAAAACATTTGTTCAACATGCAGCAAAAATAAAATTTTAAACCAACATGAATTAACTCCAATTACAAAAAGTGTTTTCAAAAGAAATAACTAATAAAAGCAACGTCGACCCGACTCCCAAAGCGACGTATCAGAGCCGACACCCTAAGGACGAGAAGTACATTGACTTTACTGACCACCACTCGACTTATCCTGCTCACCTGCATGTTACCAACATGAGGGTAACATTCAAACATAAGAGGTGAGATACTTACACCATAAAGATAATACAATAAGAATTAAGCAAGTATCATAAAACTACACCTCATACAACAATAACACGTAAACCACAACATCATATACAACAACCACACCAATCATGCAATGAGACTCAACTTGACTCTATGCATGCGGTACCATAATCTGATCTCTATTTCAAGATCCAGTTCCTGTCGGAACTCTCGACCCCTCTTTCATGGTCCAGTATGATCCCTATTTCATGATCACACACTCGGCCCCTATTTCATGACCACGTACGATCCATATTTCATGACCGCATTAACATCACAATAACGACATACCCCACCTTGGTATGTTACACAACTATGCAACATGTCATGCAACATCAATGACATACATGCATACATACAATAATTACATCATACAACATCAACAACAACAACCACATATCGCAACATCAATCAATATACTACTAGTTATCATCATCACGAGTATCATGCACATAACATATAATCATATAATTCAACTCGTATCACAACAACGCAACACAACATATATCACAACAGATCAAATACTCATATATCATTAGTAAGCATATGAAACATATCAACACAACACAACTCCTCACGACAACAACACCAACATCGACGAACATATAAATTATGTTAAATTCAACTACACTAATTATCCCTAAAATTAAGTGTATAACTCCCATTTCACTACCTTTAACTACACCACAATGATTCCTAAGCATTACTAACTTAATTAAGTAATTTTAAGGAATTTTCTGGAATTTAAAAATTTATTTTTCATGCTACAGGTATCGCTAAGCGAGGATCACTGCTTGCTAAGCGAAGAACTCCCTGACTCTTCCCGCTAAGCGAGCTTTGCGATTTTGCAAATCGCCCAACCGCTCTCTGCTCTCAAAACCTTCTACGAAATCAGTCTCCCAAAACACCAAAACAAACCAGAATTCTTAGCAATTACCAATTATATTGTCTAATTCATGCAATAACCAACCAACAACAACAAACAACAACTCTTAATTCAACGAAATTCTTCGACCATTCATCACAATTTCAATCCCTAGTCTTCAACCTACTCAATTCCCATTATAAAACCCGTAAAATGGAAGAATCTCACCCTTTACCTTAGGTTTTGTCCATAATGTAGTGTAAAAATATTTTGGTAAAAGGGCATAATAGGAAAAATATGCAATCTACTTTTGATATGTAGATAGTAGATAATATATTTAATTGTAAAATAAAAAATAATCATATAAATTAAATTGTATTAAATAATTATATAAAAAGAGAAAAAAGAATTATGAGATGGAGAAATAAAAAAATTAATATATAAAAATAAGAAATTTGTCTCTCGAATTAAGATAAATATTTATTAAAATAAAATATATATTATGTTGATAGTGACCCTTGAGATAAATAAATTTTTTATTTTATTAAAATTAAAAAATAGATTATTAGTATTTTTAGTGATAATAAATAAATAGAGAAAAAAATGAAAATGAATAAGTGTGAGAAAAAATATGAGAGAGATTTAAAATTTGAATGAAGAGAGAGAATGAGTGTATATAATATTTGAAATTTGAAATTTAAATGAAGAGAGAGAATAGGTGTATGACATGTGTCATACATAGAGAGATTTAATGATGTTTTAATTGTAACACTAGTAATATACCCGTGCTCCCGCACGGGTGAACTTATTCAATACAATCTTGCATATGTTTAAATGTATATTAGACTGCAATATTGTAGTACAAACTAAGAACTACCATAAAAAGAAAAAGAAGTATATATGTAATAAAATAGTATCTCAATTGTTGCAAAATTGAAGTGTAATAAATTGTTTAAAACAACAAACATTGTAGTGACTTCAAAATACTTCCAATATATGAATTGTTTCAAAGTTATGAACACAAAAATACAGAAATAGTGCAACATCAACATGTATTGCACTAAAAAAATCATGTAACAAAACAAACATGAGTCTTCAATTTGGCATGGACAATTCGACCTGAAATTAAAATATCGTATGTTATATGGCAAAAAGGTAAAAATTATAAATTTTTGAAATGCTCTAGTTGTTGTATAAGTTGTAAAATATATCTATTAAATATTGTGGAAAACCTCCTTGAATACAACATTAGTGGTAGTTGTTTTTGCAATGTTGTCTTTGTCATGAATCAAAATCTTAAGACATTCTTTAGACTTAACTCGAGACATTGCAACATACAGTTGACCATGAATAAAAACATCCTTCGGCAGATATAAATCCACATTGTCTAAAAATTGTCCTTGAGATTTATTAATTGTCATGGCAAAAGAAACAATAATGGGGAATTGTCTTCTAACCAACTTAAATGGACATGGTGATTGTGACAGGGACAAAGACATTCTAGGAATATAAATGGTGTTACCTAAATTCTTCCCGGAAATGATCTTAGCTTCAATGACATGATTAGCAAACCTTGTTACAGTTAGTCGTGTTCTATTGCATAAGCCTTCAGAATGATCCAAGTTCCACATCAACATAATAGTCGCACCAACCTTCAACTTGATAGAATGATTAGGCAAACCAGAAGTCTTAAGAGCATTTAGAAATTCAGGAGTAAGGTGCTCAAAAGCATCAAAGTCTGTAGATGCAACTCTATCAATTGAATCACTACTAAAGAATTCTTTCTCTTCTCCTATAAACATAAAATGACATGGAAATGAAAAACAAAATTAATGCAAAGTAGAGTGTATGTCATAGTATTTAGATTAAAAAATATCAATCAATTTCTATAGTACCTGGAAGACGATTAGTGATGTGTTGAATAATGTCATCGACCACCTCAATTGTTGAAGCCAATATTGCCCTTCTTTGCAAGTAATTGGGATCATGGTAGTTATGAATGAGATCGGGATACGTATTTTGAACAATAGCCTCAATAGGATTTGAAAAATTAGAAATTAGAAACTCGTCAGGAATTAAAAGAATCAACATAACCATCGTTTGGCTCTGAAATGCTACCATCTCCAATTTTCAATATCCACTCTGAAAAAAGGCGGACCTCCTCTTGGTTGGAAGTGTTTGTTTTACCTTGCAGGCGCATGTTTTTTATAAGTCTGAGGACTCTGCATTCATCCCAAATGTAAGAAGCATTAATTGAGGCATGTATAATATCAGATCTACTACCTCTTGGGACAACATGGAGAATTTGTCTAAAGTCACCACCAAAAACTACAACTTTGCCTCCAAAAAATTTATTCTTTGCATGAGGAATTTCAGACATAATGTCTTTCAAATACTTATCAAGAGCCTCAAAGCAAAACTTGTTTGCCATTGGAGCCTCGTCCCATATAATAAGATCTGTCAATTTTAAAAGCTCAGCAAGATCATCTTGTTTGTCAATATTGCAAATGGAAGATTCCAAGGTAGGGACAGGAATCTTAAACCTTGAGTGAGCGGTTCTACCACCTGGCAACAACAAACTTGCAATACCACTCGATGCAACTGGCAAGACAATTTTTCTCTTTGCACGTAGTGAAGCTGCCAAGGTGTTCCACATGAAAGTTTTACATGTTCCGCCATATCCATATAAAAAAACACTACACCATTTTGTCTTTCTACAACATTCATGATTTCAACATAAATGTCTTTTTGTTCTCCTACAAAAACCAATGTTGTGACAAAGAATTTAGTATGAAATTGTCTCAAACCATGGTATATAACAACATAAGAAATAAGAACTGAATTCAAATATTTGATGCAAGAATTACCTGTAAGTGATGAGTATAAATCATTAAAAATTATGCTTTGAGAAATTGGATCATACTGCCCCTCTTCATAAACCAATCAGTTTCCAACAAAAGAAAGTACAAAATCATCTGGATATGGCATTGGCTTGAAGTCTTTCAAATTTTTGTTGTTCTTTTGTAACTGGGTTTCTATTGCAATAAGAGTGAGTTGTTTTATTTCCTCATCAGTAAGTGTTAATCCTAAAATAGAAAAAGGAAACAGTTTTGAAGTAAATAACGAAATTCATAATACATTTTATTACAAAAAAAAAATTTCATCAATATTGTACCTGGATTTCCGGTCAAAACACGTTTCTCATAAAGAATACCATCAGACAAGTATTTCCATGTATTATTCCAAACATGCTCTGGTCTACTCATTGATGAAGATAACAACATAGTAACAAACAACTTCCTTAAAAAAAACACCAGACCCCCATACATGAGCATCTTTAATAGCCTTAATAAATTCCCTATCATCTTGTAGAAACCCCATAGCGAAGCATGCCTCTCTGAAAGTCTTGTGTTGGAAACCATCAATTTTCTTTATGTCGTCATAACTTATAGGTCCTTTCTTGACAGTCAACATCAATCTTATATAATACAACTCACCTATGCTTTGAGGAACCCAAATAAGACGACCAATAGTATACCCTATCTTCCTGGGCCTCCAAGTTCTGCTCCGCTTATGATAAAAAAATTTAGTGACAAACACTATATGTCAACAACTTAGCTTCATCATAGATCTTGTTTGCCTCAAACCATGTTGTAAACATAATTCGGTCACATTTGGTTTAAGTAAAAAATTCCCAATTTGCTCAAAGTCTTTGTAGTAAACAAAATTCTCTCCTTCCATGTGAAAAATCAATCTTTCTACAGCTGGTTTCCTACCATGTATGGAATATGAAAAAATCCTCCAACATGCCTCACTTGGGGAAATGTAACGACAATCAAGGTATTGCTTGATTTCATCCAAATTCTTCTTCACTCCAATTGGATTATCATCAGAAGAATGAATAACATCAGAAATTCTATCAGAACCTTTGTTGATATATTTGAATAAATACTTGATAGAAGTACTCTAATTGCACCATTCCATGTTGATGTGTGCTTCATACTTCAACAATAAACTTGGATTATGAGGAACTACATGACCACTATGAAGGATGATTCCATTTTTTTCAATAGTGTGTCCATTGTCGCTTCTCCTATAAACTGGATAGCCATCTTGACCAACCAAAGTTGTCGCTTGAAATTTCTTTGGGTAATACTTAGAGCACTTTCCACCTTTAATGCAAGGTGAATTTAGATTTTCCAAACTGCAAGGACCATGAACCATGTGAGTTTTAACCAAGTTGTACAACTTTGGATCCTTTAAAGGATCTGGAACTTCAGCACTAATTATCCTATCAATATCTTCGGGTCCTGGATACTTATTAGAAGGATGCAAGAATAGCAAAATATGTGCATGTGTAAGCCTCTCTTTTGGAACTCAATGGTGTACATATCTACAAAAATGTATGAAATTAATAAGTTATTCTAAGTAAAAGCAGTCAAATTGTAAAGTAAGCATTAGGTATTAGAACTTACATGCAACGACTTTGCCTAAGACACCATTCTTTGTTAAATCAGATAGAAGTTGGTCAAATTTAATTTTGAATATCCTTGATATGACATCGGTACGATCTTACGGTTTAAGATGAAGTGATCTCAGTAATCTTTGAATTTCAGTCCAATTAGGATTGCATGTGAAAGTTATAAACAGGTCGGGGAACCCCACCTTGCTACAAATAGCCATACCATCATAATACAACTGATCCATAAACCTCCGTCCACCTACATAGGTAGATGGAAAAACCACTCACTTTCCCGTGGATGCTCCCCATGTTTCACTTTGATCACCCTCTTCATTTAGATTTTTGTACTTAGAAACCCTTAGCTTTGGTTGATTTTCACGAATCCACTGCAATCTTTATGACTCTAACATGGTGTAGCCATCAACCAAGAATTGTTGGAACAGTCTTCTGGATGATAATAAAGTCTTTGCCTCTCCAGATCTATTGTGAATTTGGAACGTTAGCCACTCTCTTATAGTAAGTCTATTTCTCTTGTTATCTTGGAAGATGGGTAAGTCTTGATGAGCAATGTTTGACCTATAACCGTCTTCTCCATAGGGAAAAATCAAATGATATTGATAAGCTATGTAGGCTGCATGGAGCTCATTAATTCTCTGTAATTGTCCTCCCCTATTTTGCATGATTATATCCCTCTGCTCGGCCGTGTCAAGATCACCCACTGTAACACGGTGGGAGAACTGACTTTAGTTAAATGTTGCGGATAGCAAGAGTCCCCACCGACTTTTATTTTATCCAAAGGAAAGGGCATAAAAGAATAGGAAAGACCTTAAAGATTTTTGGGTTCGGGGGGTAGGTTATGTAAAGGAAAGGTGTTAGCACCCTTTACATCCATCGTTATCCATGGGCTCTTAGTTACTTAGCTCACTTTTAAAATGTTTTGAGAAGTGTAGTGTGTGATTAGAAATTTTCTTAAGTACTTTATAATGATCCTTGTACGGATATATATAAAGACTTTGTTTTGAAAATTGTTTAAAATCTAAAGTGTAATGAAGTATTTTGAAGGAGTGAGCAAGTACTTAAGAGGAACCTACCCTAAATTGAATCTTTTCTGTTCTTAAATGTTCTTTCAATAGTAAGACTATCCCTATTATTAAGGAATAGGTAGTCATTACCTTGGATGTTGTATGGGACATGTGAAGGGTCATCTGTGTTTAGGCAACTGTAAGGTGTCTTAGCAATACGAAGGGACTTATCATCTTATATTCGAAGGGACAAGATCTTTTACCGTATGCAACATCGAAGGGACTTGATCTTATAATCGTAAGAGGGACTTGATGATATTTCATGAGAAGGGACTTTGCTTTTTAGACACCTTACTTGACCTTATAGTTTAGGCAACATGAGGGATAACATTAGGAAGTGAGATGGCGATCAAAGATCGACTTACGTGTGTGCGTGTACATGTTCATATATTTATCTTATGATTAGTGATCTAAATTAATTTTAAAGCAAATAGGTTATCACTCCCTATAATTACTAACCATAGCAAGAATATTTATAAAATAAATAAACGATAAAAACTACGACTATTACAACGCTTTTACAGTTACATTATAATAAAAATAATTAAATAATAACTATATAATAAAATAAGTAATTAAATAAAAAGGTTAGTGATAAAATAATTATAAGAAGAAAAGGTTAGTAATAATATACAAAATATATATATAATTTAATTAAGTATTTTTAGATTTAAATAAACAACTTTAAAGAATTTTTGAGATGAAAATAAGATGATATGAATAATAATAATAAACCATATAATAATTATTTACAAAGAAAATGTTATTAATTATTTTAATTAGATATTAGAAAAGTTTAATTAATTTTAATATTTAAAGATTAGGATTAGGAATTTTAAAGAAAATAGAATTAGGGTTTATAATTTGAATTACAATATTAATTTAACTATTTACAAAAATAAATATATAATAATAATATATACATATTTTAATTAAAAAAAACTAAGATTAAAATTTTTAGAAAATAAATTAGAGATCCCTTTTAGAAAAATAAGAAGTTAATATATATATATATATATATATATATATATATATATATATATATATATATATATATATATATTTACATATGATTATTTAAATATATTTTCTTATAAGAAAAATAATTTATATTAAATATAAAACAAAACAATAAAGAAAATAATGAGAAATTGAATGAAAAAACAAAACTTACCTGGGGTTGGGATTCGAACCCGAGCCCTAGCAATGGCACTTAGTTGTTTCTTCAAAACACTTTGATATAGCCTGCAAAATAGAATCCGAATTATGATTTTTTTATGAAAATTTGAAGTATTGTTCTTACTCTTGGAAGCAGCCAAATTCCTCTCCTTTGTGCTGTGATCTCTTCATGTATATATAGTGAGTATAATTAGATCAAAAAATCATATCCTACTTTGGACTTTTGGATCACTTGAGATTGAAAAAGATATGCTTTCAAATATTGAAAAAAAAATTGATATCTTCTTACTATTTTTGGTTGATATGATCTTATATGATTTCAATCATCTCTAAATGGACTTTAAGAATTTCTAGAACAAAGATCAAATCAAATATTGAGAAAAAAATTGATATCTTCTTACTATTTTTTATTGATATGATCTTATATGATTTCAATCATCTCTAAATGACCTTTAAGAATTTCTAGAACAAAGATCAAATCAAATATTGAGAAAAAAATTGATATCTTCTTACTATTTTTGATTGATCTGATTTTGTATAGTTTCAATCACTTCTAAATAATCATTAAGACCTTCTAGAACCAAAATCAAATCAAATATTCACACTTTTATATTTTATTTTGATTTAAAATGATTTTTAATGTAAAAAATCATAATAAATAAAATAAAATGAATAAAAATATGAATAAATAATTTTTAATTCGTGCATGATGTCATGGAAGTGTTTGGATCATAAAAAAGCAAGCCCATTTGGTAAATTATGGTTTTAAGACCCCATTTGCTTCATAAACCTCTCAAAACTTTCCCAACTTTGCAAGGACATAAGTCCCTCAATTTTAATGCTATGAAGGTGTTCTTAGACATTTTGGAAAGCTTAAAGAATCCTCTAACAAACCTATTTTGTCTCATGTCCATATCTTTTACCATTCTCAAGTTATGCTCTTTGGAAGATGTTGACTTTTTGTTGACTTTTGAAATGACCTATAATGTCTTAGCTCATACCTTCCAAATGAAGAATTTTTGGGCTTGGCTTGTGAGACACAAAGTTGTAGAGAATTAAATTTCCTTCAAAATGAGATTTGGATGGAAAATTTTTGATGAAGCATGTGAAAGTTATGGCTGGTCAAAGTTCAGTTGACTTTTCCTATGAAAACCCTAATCTAGAAACTCCTGATTCTTGATGATCTGAAATCTCCTTGATGAATCATGATCAACCCTTGATCAAATGATGAATTTTACTTCATATACTTGATGTTGGCAAAAAATCATGAAGTTTGACTTTGGTTTGACCACAGTTGACCTTAGTTTGACTTTTTAATTGCTTTGACTGATTTTAACTTATCTGATCATCTGACTGAGCAAATCTTTTGGGAAAGTATTGAAACTTGACATGGGGATTATTGAACACATATAGGATGCTATGAAGCTCACTTGAAGTCTTAGGGGTCCATTTAGCCTGATGAAAGTCAAAACCCTTGTTTATGATGCATTGCTTAGGAGGATGCATTGTCTGAGGGAATTGTCAAACTTTCTGACTAATTGTGAACTTTGTGAACCTTGTAAACCTCATGAGATGTATTGTGAACCTTGTGAACCTATTAGTACACAATGTCTTGTCTTGGGCAGGGCAAATTTTGGGGTGCAACAGCTGCCCCTGTTCAATTTTCTGAAACCTGAGGGGTCAGATTGGTATATGTGCCAGTCGTGACCTGGAAGGTTGAAGGGGATTGAACATAAAAGCCCAAAAATTTGCACTCGCCGGTGTGCAAAGTAAAGCTGATGATTAATTGTATATGTTTGAGTGGGCTTGAAGATGCCACTTGGAAGAACTGGAGATGGGCTTATAGATGCCATCCATAATATCAGGAGGTGATAATATCTTGATGTTGATACTGGATATCAGTACTAGGTCTTTGTATAGGCCGTCTCTGAATCGTTTATGCAACATGTTTTGAATTGTTGAGTAGACCGGTAGAAATAAATCTTTGTGGCGATTATCTCTTCTGGAAGTATCTTGGATTAGGGAATGGATCTTTGTACATATCGTTTGCCTACTCTCCAAGGTCAAAAGAATGTCAGGATTAATTCTTCTGAAAAATATCTTGAACCAGGGAATGGATCTTTGTACAGACCGTTTGCCTGCTATTCAAGGTCAAAAGAACATCAGGATTAGTTCTTCTGAAAAATATCTTGAACCAGGGAATGGATCTTTGTACAGACCGTTTGCCTGCTATTCAAGGTCAAAAGAACGTCAGGATTAGTTCTTCTGAAAAATATCTTGAACCAGGGAATGGATCTTTGTACAGACCGTTTGCCTTCTATTCAAGGTCAAAAGAACGTCAGGATTAGTTCTTCTGAAAAATATCTTGAACCAGGGAATGGATCTTTGTACAGACTGTTTGCCTGCTATTCAAGGTCAAAAGAACGTCATGATTAGTTCTTCTGAAAAATATCTTGAACCAGGGAATGGATCTTTGTACAGACCGTTTGCTTGCTATTCAAGGTCAAAAGAACGTCAGGATTAGTTCTTCTGAAAAATATCTTGAACCAGGGAATGGATCTTTGTAGAGACCGTTTTCCTGCTATTCAAGGTCAAAAGAACGTCAGGATTAGTTCTTCTGAAAAATATCTTGAACCAGGGAATGGATCTTTGTACAGACCGTTTGCCTGCTATTCAAGGTCAAAAGAACGTCAGGATTAGTTCTTCTGAAAAATATCTTGAACCAGGGAATGGATCTTTGTACAAACCGTTTGCCTGCTATTCAAAGTCAAAAGAACGTCAGGATTAGTTCTTCTGAAAAATATCTTGAACCAAGAATGGATCTTTATACAGACCGTTTGCCTGCTATTCAAGGTCAAAAGAACGTCAGGATTAGTTCTTCTGAAAAATATCTTGAACCAGGGAATGGATCTTTGTATAGACCGTTTGCCTGTTATTCAAGGTCAAAAGAACGTCAGGATTAGTTCTTCTGAAAAATATCTTGAACCAGGGAATGGATCTTTGTATAGACCGTTTGCCTGCTATTCAAGGTCAAAAGAACGTCAGGATTAGTTCTTATGAAAAATATCTTGAACCAGGGAATGGATCTTTGTATAGACCGTTTGCCTGCTATTCAAGGTCAAAAGAACGTCAGGATTAGTTCTTCTGGAAAATATCTTGAACCAGGGAATGGATCTTTGTATAGACCGTTTTCCTGCTATTCAAGGTCAGATAGATGAAATCTTCTGGAAGTATCCTGGATTAGGGAATGGATCTTCTTACAGACCGTTTTCCTACTCTCCGAGGAAATAGATTAAATCTTCTGAAGATATCTTGAACCAGGGAATGGATCTTTGTACAGACCGTTTGCCTGCTATTCAAGACCAGATAGATGAAATCTTCTGGAAATATCCTGGATTAGGGAATGGATATTCTTACAGATCGTTTTCCTACTCTCCGAGGACATCTTGAGTAATGTATGGATCATTTCTGACCTGTTGTGGATCGTTGATATTGTTTTATCTGCATGTAACTATCCTGCAAAGGGAAATATTAGTTTATGCATTATATATGCATGCATAGTATGATGCACCTAAGTAATTGTATTATGTAATTATGGATGTGTATGTTATGGTATGATGTATGTATGCATCATGTAGTCTGAAGCATCTAAATATTTTTCGTATATCGACTGCCGGCCAGGGAAAATAAATCCCGATTTGTTGCTGAAGACTATGAGGAACTTGTTCCCGTCTTGTTTGATAGTATAGTATTTATAACCTCCCGTCTTCGTTCGTCGTACTTCTATTGAAGGAATAAATTCCTGAGTATCCCGACTGAGGATAAAAGAGATGGACATAAATTCAAGGGGAGATGCAACTCGAAGTATCTATAAAGATAGATTTTCCCTGCTGGGGATTTGTAGTTGTCTGGTGGGGATGAACCGGCGAAGCTTCGTTGAATTCCTACCCTCGTTCGTCCTTAGAAAATACTATTACTGCATTTTATGCATTTCTGGTAAACATCAATCATATTCAAAAGCATACATACATTCAAACACCACCAATGGACGTTTTTGCTTAGGTAAACAGGGAACAATAATCCTGAATAAAGAGGAAAAGTAAAGCTGAACTCGAAAACAGAATCGTTTCAACTTCGAGAGTGTATAACCAATTGGATTTAGAGCTCCTGAGATTCTTAACTTTCCTGAATACCTTCCCAGAAATCCTCATAGCTGGATCTGAAGACATGATACTGACACCATCTGATACTACTGGCGTAGACAATTAGTTTCCACAATGGCTTCTGCTGAGAATCCCATATCAAGGTAATACAATGAGAGGAACGTGTCTTCAAATTAGATTTGAAAAGAAAACATTGCCTCTTGGTTGAGGATGAATTATCCCATAATGGAAGTATCTGAATGTAGTTACCTCAAGAGAAATAAGTATAATGCCCCACAATAATATGCCCCTGACATCATGAACTTTATAATGTTACCCTTGGTAATTTAGATAGATGAGGAAATCTGTCTCTGGCTACTTAAACATAGTTGAATCCTGTCCTGATTGCCCCAAATGAGTTAGGCAGTATCATGGCCTGCCCCCTTGATTGGGAGATAATGACTATGCCTCTTTGTATACATGGACTTTGATCCAGGAAGCAACTTTGTTTATCGGAAGGACTTTTGTTTATTGAACATTCATCCTGTAAGTTTCTCTGTTTATCAAACACTCAGGTATATGCAAACAAATATATTCAAAAATGCAATGCTTATGTCTGTCTTGAAGTTTTGAAAAATAGTTTTTTTTTAGAAAAATAGTTTTTGTGAAAACTGTGATATTAACTCAAGTTTTATAATAAGCCCTAAAGGAGTCAGGATACCTTTTTGTAGCAGTATGCTTTCGAACTAACCATGCTTCAGTTAGGACTTTTAAAGGGTTGTAACGTGGCATGGTTCACGGTTTAAGAAACAAAGGATAAAGGCTCAAATTTTATTTGTACCCAACCCCATCTCCATGATGTTCTTCAGTCATATGCTCAGTTAACTTATGCATTGAGGCTCAAAGGAGTTTGGAATTGTAACACTGACATTTGTGATGGTTCAGAAACCAATTTATTTGAACATTCAGTCATCTTTCTTTGTTGAGGATTCATAGTCACCTCTTTTTTATTTTGACTTTGTTATATCTTCCTTTTGCCTGAACTGTTTATTTCAAGGTTACAGTCAGCGGGATGCCTTAATTTTTTACTAAGTCTCCTTCATAGGTTTTAACTTAGTGAGATTTGCTTTTGCTGGATATTGACTGTCAGGTTTAATAATTACAGAGAACCATCATTAGTTGTGTACAACACAGATAATTGGCATATTTGAGTTAACATAGTAACTACCCTGCCCCGGGTTATGAATAAGGGTTTTAATTTGTGCGAGAATAAAAACTCCTACTTCATAGGCTCAAAAGGGTTGACTAGGGATTAACTTCCTTATATCTCCACTGTTTAGGAATTGAAACAATGCCTGTACATCGTCAGCATAGTCTGTTCAAAAGCATACTGCCTAATATTATGGTATTGTTTTTGTCATCCTCCCTTTACAGGCTTATAGCTTTATCAGGAGTTAAATATCACAAAATAGAAATATGAAACATAGTTCAAAGCATAGTGAAACGAATGGATTAATTCAAGACAAACATATGCAATGCATTAATGAAAACAAAAGTTTAACATAATAGTAAGTGTTTAAACAAAATAAAAGAAGTTACAAATGAAAGTTCAAATGTTGTCCCATCCAGTTGGCTGAATGTCTTCAATTGCAATCTGTGAACTTTGAGGAGCAGTATACTTCACCATGAAATCAAATTTACCACTTGGATGTCCCAAGGTGCCCCATGTCTCAACAGGAATTGGTAGGCTTCCTTTCTTGCTACCCTGGGCAACTTGCCTTGTAGCTTCGGTGTTTGATGGACGATAGTAAAATTCAACTTGACCTTCTGGAGTAACCTCTAGGATTCCTTCGTCAATCAGGCCTTGAATCTTTTTCTTCAATGCCCAACAGTTATTAGTATCATGTCCAGGACTGTTGGAG
Source organism: Lathyrus aphaca (assembly GCA_963966055.1). Lineage (NCBI taxonomy): Eukaryota > Viridiplantae > Streptophyta > Magnoliopsida > Fabales > Fabaceae > Lathyrus > Lathyrus aphaca. The sequence continues at coordinate 450,467,725 of OZ014519.1, read as the reverse complement.
TGATACTCACACCTTTCCTTGGGATTATAGTGGGGAGAGGAAGTTTTAGGATTTTGAGGAGGATTTTTCAAGGAAATTAGCTTCATCTCCAACAAGCATTGCAGAACTTGTGACATTGGAGTGCTGAACTTGATAAACTACCTTCTACATTCCTTGTGTTGAGGTGGATTAACCTTATCAGGTCTTTCTTCTTCAACTGAAGAACAATCAATGGCAACCTGTCTCTTACCTTCTTTTATCCTTATCTTATTTTCAACCAAATCAGCTTGTTTTAATGGAGGTTGACTGACAATTAGATTCCTGATTCCATTACTTTGAAGTTTGTGGACAAAGGTTTTTAGCTCTTCTTGCCCCTGAGCTAAACTTTGAATAAGAGCCACCTGGTCATTCATCTGGGTCCTCATTTTTGTCATCTCAGCTTGCAGTTGTTTCAACTGATTGTCCTTGTTATCTTCAGGATTTTCAGAGAGGAGTGATTTCAACTCTTCTTGCCCTTTGGACAAATTCAGGATCACTTCTTGGAACTGAGTATTCTGAGCCTGGAGATCTTTAACTGTTTGTTCAAGAGCCATTGCTGAAATAAACAGCGAGAAGATAAGAAACCTGTGCACAAGAAACCTGTGATGCAATGATATGGTGTATAAATGCGTATGCAATGTTTTCAAGGACCGCAGGATTTAAATTTGCTTAAACAACCAAGAAAGTAAACTTTTATTAGTAATGAACTTGTTTGCCACTTGGGCTTACAATAAAAATGAAATGAATACAAATATGGGGTTTTAAGTCTCCCATGGACGTTTCCTCTTTGTGTTGAGGTATGAGTTGAGATTCCGCTCCTCGTGAAGTTGTTTTGTTAGCTCCAGGATTCTTTCTTGACTTGCTTTGTAATGAGTCTCAAAAGTATCCCTTTGCTCCTTCAACTGGATCCAGGACCTCTATAAGTCTTCCATGTCAGTGGGCATGTCTGGGTGAAGGATGGTATAAGAAGTATCTTCTTCAGCAACAGGCTCCATAGTAACTGGCAGGATGGCAGGATATGGCATTATGAGAGTCTGAGCACGAGATCGCACCCATCTGAGGTAAGCTTCCATAGGAATAGTGTACTTGGGCTCCAGAGTTTTGCTGTCAACCTTGTTCACTTTTCCCCATGCTCGTATGAATCTTTGACGGTAACCTTGCATATCATTGTCGTAGTCAAACACAATACCCTGAATCAACATGTCATGAGGACCATCATTCCGAGCGTAACCAAACTGTCGTAAAGCTAAGGAAGAGTTGTAAGTAATGCCTCCTCTTATGCCTAGAAGTGGCACATTAGGAAACTCCCCACAACGGTCAATGATAGTGACATTCTCCATAGATCTGGAGCACCAATGGATATCTGAATGAGAGAGCAACATAATCCTCTTGGACCACCTGAACCCTTGTTCATTCTTCATCACTGAGCGAGGAAGGTGAGAACTAAACCACCTAGATAGCAAAGGTATGCAACACATCAGAGTTCCTCGTGCCTTTGTAGTACGAGTATGAAGAGAGTGTAGAATGTCTCCAAGCAATGTAGGCACTAGATTGTGACTCAGAAATATGTTGATGGCATGAACGTCTATGAACTGATCTTGATTGGGGAACAATACTAAGCCATAAATCAACAAGGCTAAGATCTCCTCAAAAGCATCATAGCTCATAGCCTTCAAGAACACTTGAGCTTTCTCAATCAATACTTTAGCAAGAATGCCCTTAACTCCGCTTCTCGTTTCTAGAACAATGTCTGACTTCTTCAGATGTAGAGCTGCAGCAATAACCTCAGGTTTAGGCTCTTTTTCCAAGCCTGTGAATGGTTTCTGATCAAGTACAGGTATACCCAGAAGTTTGGAGAACTCCTCCATGGTAAGAACCAGCTGATAGTCGGGGAATGTGAAGCAATGGTGCTTAGGATCAAAGAACTGAAACAGGACACTCATCATGTCTTCATTGAACCCTGAAGTGACTAGATCCAGTAGGTGACCATGTCTTTTGATAAACTGGGAGTTTTCAGAAACCTGAGAAACCAATTCTTTAAGCTTAGGAGGTATTCCTACAAAGTTGATCCTGATAGTGTTCCTACAAGCAGAAGCCATGACCTGCAACAAAGAACAAAGATAAATCCTTTGGTCCTTGAAATGGTTAGTGAACATGATATGCTTATGATGCATGATGTCATGATGTTATGCTCAATCACAAACATGTGGCACACACAAAAAGGGTAACACAATAGCCCTAGGTTTGAAGGCTTGCATGAGGTTTAAAGGTAAGTACCCTCCCCTGAAGTTTAGATGGTTCATCCTGTCCTACAAAAGTAACCAGGTTCTAAGGGATCTCAATATCATTGATCCTTCACAAGGGTGGTTGTTCAGTAGGCAACTTACTTGCCAACAAAAACCCTCCAAGTTTAGAATCTCAATGAGCGTAGTATCGAGTATCAACCAACTTCAGTCTTCACCAAAGCCGGTTATCTCACTACTTTTCTAAAGGCCAAGATGGGATAACTAGGGTTCTAAAAGTTAGTTAGTGTATTGACAACATATGGCAGCCTCATATTATCCTCAACTTGACTTAAGGAACATAAGCACCAACCAATAAGTCACACTAACTATGGCCACCAGATCAACCATATCGGTATACGCCGTACGGTTTCCTTGGTCTATTGCCATTTACCTAAGGTACACTAGATCCGGGTTAGGATCTTTCACACATAAGAGAACCCAACAAGTAAAGTAAAGCAATCAAAGCAAACAAGTTTAAAGTGATCTAATTCCTAAGGGTACCCCTCTTTTATTAAATCCCCAGCAGAGTCGCCAGTTCTGTAACACGGTGGGAGAACTGACTTTAGTTAAATGTTGCGGATAGCAAGAGTCGCCACCGACTTTTATTTTATCCAAAGGAAAGGGCATAAAAGAACAGGAAAGACCTTAAAAGATTTTTGGGTTCGGGGGTAGGTTATGTAAAGGGAAGGTGTTAGCACCCTTTACATCCATGGTTATCCATGGGCTCTTAGTTACTTAGCTCACTTTTAAAATGTTTTGAGAAGTGTAGTGTGTGATTAGAAATTTTCTTAAGTACTTTATAATGATCCTTGTACGGATATATATAAAGACTTTGTTTTGAAAATTGTTTAAAATCTAAAGTGTAATGAAGTATTTTGAAGGAGTGAGCAAGTACTTAAGAGGAACCTACCCTAAATTGAATCTTTTCTGTTCTTAAATGTTCTTTCAATAGTAAGACTATCCCTATTATTAAGGAATAGGTAGTCATTACCTTGGATGTTGTATGGGACATGTGAAGGGTCATCTGTGTTTAGGCAACTTTAAGGTGTCTTAGCAATACGAAGGGACTTATCATCTTATATTCGAAGGGACAAGATCTTTTACCGTATGCAACATCGAAGGGACTTGATCTTATAATCGTAAGAGGGACTTGATGATATTTCATGAGAAGGGACTTTTCTTTTTAGACACCTTATTTGACCTTATAGTTTAGGCAACATGAGGGATAACATTAGGAAGTGAGATGGCGATCAAAGATCGATTTACGTGTGTGCGTGTACATGTTCATATATTTATCTTATGATTAGTGATCTAAATTAATTTTAAAGCAAATAGGTTATCACTCCCTATAATTACTAACCATAGCAAGAATATTTATAAAATAAATAAACGATAAAAACTACGACTATTACAACGCTTTTACAGTTACATTATAATAAAAATAATTAAATAATAACTATATAATAAAATAAGTAATTAAATAAAAAGGTTAGTGATAAAATAATTATAAGAAGAAAAGGTTAGTAATAATATACAAAATATATATATAATTTAATTAAGTATTTTTAGATTTAAATAAACAACTTTAAAGAATTTTTGAGATGAAAATAAGATGATATGAATAATAATAATAAACCATATAATAATTATTTACAAAGAAAATATTATTAATTATTTTAATTAGATATTAGAAAAGTTTAATTAATTTTAATATTTAAAGATTAGGATTAGGAATTTTAAAGAAAATAGAATTAGGGTTTATAATTTGAATTACAATATTAATTTAACTATTTACAAAAATAAATATATAATAATAATATATACATATTTTAATAAAAAAAAACTAAGATTAAAATTTTTAGAAAATAAATTAGAGATCCCTTTTAGAAAAATAAGAAGTTAATATATATATATATATATATATATATATATATATATATATATATATATATATATATATATATATATATATATATATATATACATATGATTATTTAAATATATTTTCTTATAAGAAATATAATTTATATTAAATATAAAACAAAACAATAAAGAAAATAATGAGAAATTGAATGAAAAAACAAAACTTACCTGGGGTTGGGATTCGAACCCGAGCCCTAGCAATGGCACTTAGTTGTTTCTTCAAAACACTTTGATATAGCCTGCAAAATAGAATCCGAATTATGATTTTTTTATGAAAATTTGAAGTATTGTTCTTACTCTTGGAAGCAGCCAAATTCCTCTCCTTTGTGTTATGATCTCTTCATGTATATATAGTGAGTGTAATTAGATCAAAAAATCATATCCTATTTTGGACTTTTGGATCACTTGAGATTGAAAAAGATATGCTTTCAAATATTGGAAAAAAAATTGATATCTTCTCACTATTTTTGGTTTATATGATCTTATATGATTTCAATCATCTCTAAATGGACTTTAAGAATTTCTAGAACAAAGATCAAATCAAATATTGAGAAAAAAAATTGATATCTTCTTACTATTTTTGATTGATATGATCTTATATGATTTCAATCATCTCTAAATGACCTTTAAGAATTTCTAGAACAAAGATCAAATCAAATATTGAGAAAAAAATTGATATCTTCTTACTATTTTTGATTGATCTGATTTTGTATAGTTTCAATCACTTCTAAATAATCATTAAGACCTTCTAGAACCAAAATCAAATCAAATATTCACACTTTTATATTTTATTTTGATTTAAAATGATTTTTAATGTAAAAAATCATAATAAATAAAATAAAATGAATAAAAATATGAATAAATAATTTTTAATTCGTGCATGATGTCATGGAAGTGTTTGGATCATAAAAAAGCAAGCCCATTTGGTGAATTATGGTTTTAAGACCCCATTTGCTTCATAAACCTCTCAAAACTTTCCCAACTTTGCAAGGACATAAGTCCCTCAATTTTAAGGCTATGAAGTTGTTCTTGGACATTTTGGAAAGCTTAAAGAGTCCTATAACAAACCTCTTTGGTCTCCTGTCCATATCTTTTACCATTCTCAAGTTATGCTCTTTGGAAGATGTTGACTTTTTGTTGACTTTTGAAATGACCTATAATGTCTTAGCTCATACCTTCCAAATGAAGCATTTTTGGGCTTGGCTTGTGAGACACAAAGTTGTAGAGAATTCAATTTCCTTCAAAATGAGCTTTGGATGGGAAAAAAATTATAAAGCATGTGAAAGTTATGGCTGGTCAAAGTTCAGTTGACTTTTCCTATGAAAACCCTAATCTAGAAACTCCTGATTCTTGATGATCTGAAATCTCCTTGATGAATCATGATAAAACCTTGATCAAATGATGAATTTTACTTCATATACTTGATGTTTGCAAAAAATCATGAAGTTTGACTTTGGTTTGACCACAGTTGACCTTAGTTTGACTTTTTAACTACTTTGACTGATTTTAACTTATCTGATCATCTGACTGAGCAAATCTTTTGGGAAAGTATTGAAACTTGACATGGGGATTCTTGAACACATATAGGATGCTATGAAGCTCACTTGAAGTCTTGGGGGTCCATTTAGCCTGATGAAAGTCAAAACCCTAGTTTATGATGCATTGCTTAGGAGGATGCATTGTCTGGGGGAATTGTCAAACTTTTTGACTAATTGTGAACTTTGTGAACCTTGTGAACCTCATGAGATGTATTGTGAACCTTGTGAACCTCTTAGTACACAATGTCTTGTCTTGGGCAGGGCAAATTTTGGGGTGCAACACCCACCACTAAAGCAGCAACTTCTGAAACAGTTGGTTGATTGTATATTCGACCATCGGTTTTTCTATCAGAGATGAGTTTCAACTTCAATTCTTGTGTATTAGAATTAAACAACCATTGTTTGGCCATTTGAAAACTCTTGGCATGCGGGTTATGTTCATAGAGCATAGCTGACAACTGTTGTACAATGATTGGATCAATGTGTTTTGTGTTCCTATAAAATGGAAAGTAAGTAAATATAATGAATTAGAGAAATAGATCCATTAATTGATCATTTTTATAAAGATGGTTCATGAAGCCTTAATAAAAATATCATCAGAATTGTAATTTGGGATATCTTAAACCTTGCATTCTGTTTTGGACTTCATTTTCTGTATCAAAAATGTAAAGTTGTGCAAACTTTGATGGGTGACCTTCTGGAGGTAACAAACTTCCAATACGATGACAAGATTGTCCTTGAATCTGTAATGTAGGTGGTCCACCTCCGTTGTTAAATCTGTTATCCAACTTTGCGCCAGGTGAAGTGAAAGCAAACATCATGTTATAAAAAGAGCATAATGAGCAAAGTATGTAATCTACTTTTGATATGTAGATAGTAGATGATATATTTAATTGTCAAATAAAAATAATCATATAAATTAAATTGTATTAAATAATTATATAAAAAGAGAAAAAAGAATTATGAGACGGAGAAATAAAAAAATCAATATATAAAAATAAGAAATTTATCTCTCAAATTAAGATAAATATTTATTAAAATAAAATATATATTATGTTGATAGTGACCCTTGAGATAAATAAATTTTTTATTTTATTAAAATTAAAAAATAGATTATTAGTATTTTTAGTGATAATAAATAAATAGAGAAAAAAAATAAAAATGAAAATGAAAAAGTGTGGGGGAAAAAATGAGAGAGATTTGAAATTTGAATGAAGAGAGAGAATGAATATATGTAATATTTGAATAAAGATTTGAAATTTGAAATTTAAATAATGATAGAAAAAGAGAGAATAGGTGTATGACATGTCTCATACATAGAGATGTTTAAAAATGTTTTAATTATAACATTTAATTACTATTTTGTCCATAATATAATATAAAAATATTTTGGTAAAAAGATATAATGAGCAAAATATGTAATCTATTTTTAACACGTAGATAGTAGAAATCCAAAATTACTCCAAACACATCCTACTATAACAACTGAATCATGAAACTTACAATTGCATTTTTTGATAAGCAAAGGATTATCGATGGAAAACCAGTTTCATTGAGCAATAATATTTTGTCTTCTCGCAAGTATAGAACCAATATATTTTGTCTTCAAGATTAACTTATAATAAACATGATAGCCTTATAATTGTAGGTTACTAAAAGTCTAAAACATGTGAATGTTGTAAATTTCAAAATATAAATTTAAATAATAGTGATTGAAGAACGAGAGTCTAAAACTATAGAAAAATCTTTATAATAATTGGAATGTGGGACACTCACTAAAGTTGATAAGATGGGCCTAAAAATCTAGAGGAAAAAGAGGTGTGATGGGATAATGGTGGAGGAAGTAAGTAAGAAAGAGATGTATTGGGAAGCATGTGAGGTGTTTTGAGTTTGGCCAAAGGAATGATTAATCATAGATTGAGACCTCTAATTAAGTCGGTATGTTTGGTTTATCAAGATAGACATAAAAATTACCTTGTAAATGCTAAGTACAAAACAACAAATGTTGGGTTACATCATAAAGGTTTGACTCTACTACCTATATATCTTATTAAGTGTTTTTAAGGTTGTACATACTTCTTTTTTAACAAATCATGGAGTACACATATTTTGTAATAAGATATTGATAACAAGTGTCTTGCTCTTAGTCTTTGTTAACGAACTACTAGTAGAAAGAAAAAAAAAAGGGGTTTGTGTTGAAAAAACAAAATTTTAAAATTTTAAGAGATTAAATACTCGCTTTAAAAAATTGTAGAATTGCTAATGTGTATATGTGTGTTGTGAGTGTAGAAGTAAATGAGATTTATGGAGTATTTGGAGTGAAGTGATTCATAATAATATTGATATTATTTGGTGTCTTTGTGGGAGAGAGAAGTATTTACATACACATTGACGTCCAAGTCACAAACTATTAAAAATGTAAGTCAAATCAATATGGGGAGCTTATCATAATTTTAAGAAATAGACCTAGAAAATATTAATTTATATCGAAGTTTTAGAAAAATTAGCATAAATTTGAAAATAAATTATGATTATATATATATATTTTTTATAAAATAGGTGTAAAATAGATTTTTAAAACAAATATGATATTACATATGTTTTTGAAAACAGGTGTAAAATGTATTTTTTTAGTAATTAAAAAAAAAGTGGGCCTTCTAGAATTAGGGGTCCAGTGCTATAGCACAGGTTGCACATGCACTAGGTCGGTCCTGATTATTAGAGGTAGAAGAATGTGCTTTAGGTTTAAAAGACTGTGTAACAAAATTTGATGTTTGTTAATCCTTTTATAGGTTGATTTTAGGGTTTCGAGAGTTTAGAACCTTCTTATACATGATAGTTGTATGAATGAGCAAGTGTTAAAGTATTGTTTGTTCTATCTTCTGACGGATGTATTTCATTCACTCACCTTGATTAGTTGTTTCTTAGGGAAATACCATGTGTGTTTCCGAGATCCCGTGATCAATTTCATAGGGGCATTTCATTATTCGTGTTTGTTGATCTCTTGGTCTTGATTTGATAGGCCCTAATGTTAGGGATCAAATGTTTATTTCTTTTTCATGGGCTTATATTATTATTGGGCCTCTTAAAACATATATGTCGGCCCATGCAGGAACAATAACCTCCCAAGCCTGATCTAGCGAAGCTAGAGCGTGGCTTGTGCTCTAGGTCCGTCCATTTATAACATCTTTTTGGTCTTCTTTAGTTTGATGTTTAATCATTATTAACATATCTTATCTATTTTGATTTTTGATAATCTTTTTTCCCTTATTAGGGGCTGGTAGGACTCCTTGAGATATGTCGCATTTCTTGTCTTTCATGTGTCTTTTACAATGCATTGAGTGATAATGTAATAGTATGATAGTATGATCACTTCCAAGGAATCATAACAACCATTATTACTTAGGTGACGCCATCTCCGATGATGTAGTGCTTGTGTACTAGTTTATACACGACCCTTGTGATCATTGTTTTACATTTGGAATACTCTTTCCCTTGAGGGTCTTTCTACTTCACTTGTCGGTTTTCCTTAGATTTCTTACTAATAATTTTTCCTTACGCTTCTTTAGTTACTTTGCTTTCTTTCCTTTTGGTTGTGAGTGATATTCAATTGCAAATTCTCCCGCTCTTCCTGCTTCTCTACCCCCCCCCCCCATTTGACTTTCTCATTGATAATAATTTAGGGGAGTTTCTTGTACTGTAGTGTGACCACTGGTGCAACGGTGTTTTTGTTGAAGAAGTGAAGCCAAGAACAAAAGACATGAAAAGTTATTTATGATATTAAAAAATTGTGATTAGTTTAACATCAATTACTTAAAACAAAAATTTATGTTAGTATGATTCAAAGGCAGCGATAAAAGTAGCACAATAAAAGTAGCAGAAAAAAGGAAATATTAAGGAAAGTAAATAACAAAAGGTAAAGATAAATAACTTAAGAGAGTTGCACTAGGATTTATAGAGGTTAAACCGGTTTCTTGGCCTACTCCTCTCACCAAGAAATTCTTCTTAACAATTCAACTAAAATTATATCTTTGAGATTTTCAATAAGTTATGCCCAAGAACCTTCTTACAACTGACTGAGAAATTTTAATAGGTTGATCTCTCAAACCAAAAATTAGTTTTTATTAACAAGCAAAACTCACAAACCAAGAATGAGATTTTATCTTGCTGATCTTGGAAACCAAATAATGGTTTTACCAAGATAACCTTGACAACCAAAAAAGAGAAACACTTCAAGAGAATCACATTCTTTATGAAAATATGAACGCAATTACAACTTAATACCTCACAAATTTATTTCACTCACAAAGTCAACTTTTAGTGTGTGTGTGTGTGTGTGTGTGTGTGTGTGTGTGTGTGTGAGAGAGAGAGAGAGAGAGAGAGAGAGAGAGAGAGAGATGTTAGAATGAGAAAAGAATGATTGAATTTTGAACTCTAGTGTGTATAATAGTGAGGATGCTCCCTTCTTATATAGGACAAAATATAGCTAAAAAAGGAAAATGATCCATGAGATTTTAACGCTCATAATCGATTATGCCATAGGGGCAATAGATTATATGGTGTAAATATGGAAATTTTAAATTTGTGCCATTATTAATCTATTATAATCCCTAATGATCAATTATGAGGAATTACAAAAGAGATAATCAACTATTCTTAAGTGTTGATTATCTAATGTAATTTTCAACCATAAAGGATTATTTGAGTTGGTAATTAACTAGCTACTTGTGGAAAAACATTTTTCGATGATTTTATCGACAACAAAAAAGTCCTAAAAAATGTTTGGCGAGTTTGTGAGAGTTTCCTAGTTACTTATGATTTACTCTTAACACTTTAACAATACCCTGGTCATTCAGGCATTCCGTTAAGTGCACAATTTACCCGACGAGCTTTCACACTTCCTCTCTTTCAAAACTTTAAATATTTAGGTCCCTTGCTACATTATCTTTGACTCTAGCACCTCAATGGAACCTCGAATCTTCCCCCTAACGGGGCTTGAGATAACTTCAAGATGAGCATTATCATCAGAAACACCTACAAAGATAACATCATAGAGTAGTATGATCAAGTATCAGGATTCCACCGAACATCAGAGTCATCATGAAAATCACCATGATAAACATATGATTAAAGTATCGATTGTAGTCTTTTATACCTTCAAGCACATAGATAACAATGTGTCTCTCAGAGAGGTAGACAAAAAAAGAAAATCAAGATGATATATTAGAGTTGTTAAACTCCCCATAACAAATATAGAAAGTATATCCCACTTCCTTTAAGAGCATACTTCTCCCCTTCGACATTACCAAAATGGCAGAAAAATAAAATAGTGCAAACACATAAATAATATATACCCACTACTACAAAAAACACATACAACAATAGTTAAAAAAGATGTATTATTACGCAGAATTGGCCGTTTCTATGTAGCGTGTGGTTGTATATGCGTTACTTACAATCACAGTCCTATGACCATTGTAGAAAACCTGAAAGCGCACGACATATTACCACAATTGCTTTAACTAATCATTGTAATATAATAAAGGTCTCAAGTTCGATTCTCAACAACTCCTTTTTGATATATATATATATATATTATTCTGGACAACATTCACTTTACAACAACGATCATTAAATTATCTGTTTTTTAAAAAAAAAAATTTCTGCTTTTTGATTTTTTTTCATTTTCTAACATGTATTTTTATGAACCGTATCATAATAGAAACAATAATTGTATTGTAATACATCAAATCCATATATTAGATTAAGAACCAAACATTGTGTGTGTGTGTGTATATATATATATATATATATATATATATATATATATATATATATATATATATATATATATATATATATATATATATATATATATATATATATATATATATATATATTACATCAAAAGAAAAATGACTCAAAACAACCTACAACACATTATATAACATCACATAATTGTATCTTAGTGTTTTTGTGTCTTGTCTCTTGGTGTCTTGACTTTAAACACCTACAATTTCAAATAATCATAGTTGTTAGTAACTATATTTATAAATAATAACTTACATTAAATTATGAATAAAAATAAAATACTTACATGTTAATTTTCCCATATGCCTTCATTATGATCGATACGAATAACATGCACGCCATCTTTATCAACTTCATCATATGTGGTAGGCACTTGTGTTGTGTAAGAATAAGTATAAGGAATATAAAAACTTTCATCACTACTAGGAATATATTTTCCTCAGAGAACGATTGACAATTTCCCAAATGTGTCTGAAGGGTCGGTCGCATAGAAAACTTATTTTGCTATGAAGCCAAGATGAATGGTTCAGTCATATAATTTTCCTTGCCAAGGTCAAACCGGGTGAATCCTAAGTCATTAGTTTATACACCAATAATATTATTGGGAACCCACTTGTATTTAAATAAAGACACTTTGAAGATACCATAATCAATCTCCTCAATGACACCATATAACACACTAGATGCCAATATTAGATTCTTACCTTTCGAACTAGAGAAATACATAAATTTGGTCTCAACCATAACCCCACTATTTTGCATTGTACTATGATCATCTTTAGATTTTATATAAAAGGTATAATGACCAACATTATATGTAGTCCAAGTTATCACATTAAAGTTTAGCATGTACGACAACCATTTAATTGTCTCGGATATACTATGGTCATTTGGTATCCTTTTATTAAACCAATCTAGGAATTACTTGTTATGCTCGATCAACAACAACATGTCACTCATTCGTGGATACCTTTTATTCAAAAGTATTTTGTGAGTAGCCATATAAGGTTGAACTTCTTCAATATTATTCATTATATAGAAATGTGCCTAAATAATTATATCCTGGACCATTGACTTAACATTTAAACCTTGAATACCTCTCTACCTTCAGTGTCAACATGACGAGACTTTGGAATTCCTATAGACTATGCTTCCGAAAAACAGTTTGATTATCAGTGTGATTATAATGAAAATCTCTTGTAAAACAAGGGGATTGAACTACTCTCAATTAATGAAGGAACTATGATAAATCTTCTATGTCTTATGCTGTTATTTACTTTACTTCTGTTTTGTATCCGCTGCCAAATGAACTAATCAGAATCTGAACATCATTTCTAATTCTGAAACTCTGATCAGATGTTGAAATAAAAAAAAAACATGAAACACAATTCAACCCCCTTTCTTGTGTACTTTTCACACATTCATAGTAAACTCCAAAGTCTCGTTTCTTTCTATAGCCTCAAGTTCTTTTGCCATGGCCTTCAACCACACCTTCTTCTTTAGCGTTTCTTCAACACTAATTGTTTTAGAGTCTACTAACATGGCACATTGAATGACTTCCCCTTTAGAGTCTATCTCAGTATCTTGTAACATGTTAAACTCTGCAAATTTTCTTGGAATGTTTCTGATTCTGTATGGCCTCTGAACTTATTCAGAATCTTCTTCAGAAACTGGAACGATATTAGATGGTTTAACCCTAGAAGTATCACCTTTGGAGGCATGCCCACCTTTAGAGTCTAGAATATTCCCAGAGTCTGGATCTCCACCAAAGTCTGAATCACCATCAGAATCTGGATCAAAATCAGATTCACCTTTAGAGTCAAACTTGCCTTCATAGTCACCTTCAGAATCATCTTCTGATTCTGACTCATCTTCAGAACCTTCGTATTTTGAAGTATCTTCAGAAGTTAACTAAGGTGTTAACACCGCACCAAAGTTGGATTGAGATATATTCCAATCCCACACTTTTGATTCCTTCACAATGGCATCTCTGCTGAGTTCAACCTTGTTAGTGATAAGATAGTAGAACTTATAAGCACGTGTATTGTGGTAGCCTACAAGCAACATAACTCTTCTTCTGCCATATAACTTCCTTCTCTTAACATTTGGAACATGTTTGTAATAAACAAAACCAAACACCTTCAGATGGCTTAATTTTGCTTATCTCTAATCCATTTCTCTAAAGAAACAATTTCCTTTATCTTCTTGGTTGGACACCTCGTGAGCACATATGCTGCAATGGTAACAACTTCTCCCTACAAAGTGTGTGAGAGCTTCTTCTCCTTCAATATGCACCTTATCATATCAAGAAAAGTTCGATTTCTTATTTCAACAAGACCATTGTATTGAGGATTGTCGCTCCCACCAAATGAAGCCGGGTCAAATGGGGTACAGACGCGAACGGTCGGCGAAAGGGGGATGCGAGGACACACAGGAGTGAACTCACAGGGAATGAATAGAGTCGCCAGCTAGGCATTTTTATCCCGGAGGAAAGGCAATGCTGCATAGACCTAGAAAGACATGGATAAGACGGTTGCGAACCAGAGAGACTGAGAAAGGGGGTTGGTTACAACCTGGGAAGGTATTAGCACCCAGATTGTCCGCCGTACTCGACGGGATCCACGCTTAAAAGATTTGTGTTTTAAAGGGGTAGTGTCAGTGCAATCTGTGTATAAGAGAGGCTGGAAGAAAATGTACAGGTGTCAGTGTGAAAACAGCGTGAAGTGTATAAATGCACAGTGTCAGTGTGAGGATGAGAGTGAAATGCTCATGACTATGAGGCTTAAAAGAATGAAGCTGGAAGGAGGGGGAATATACAGAGACTTTTGTTCGATAACTGTTAAGTTATGCCTACGTATCCTCTTGTGCAATGAGGAAGTCAGAACACCGTAGTTCGACCCAAAGAGACTGAAAGATAAATTGACCTGTGAACTGCTTGCTTGTCAATGCTCAAGTGTATGACCTGTCTGGCTCAGGTGCAAACTGTCTTGCATTAGACGGAAGAAGCAAGTTCTCGTTTGTGAGTGAATGAGATGGGAAAAGAATCCCGAAGGAGACGTTTATTGTTTGTTTTGTGTGTTTTCAGTCTTTTATTGTTTTTGGATTTTGTCATAAGTTAATGAGCTTAAGTCTAAACCAATGGATTTAGTAAACTTATCACATCTTCCCTCTGATTAGGGGTAATGAGAATACCTTAAGTGTGAAGTCAGCTTCTCACACTTAAACACCTTTGGTGTAGGATTAAGATCATTAACCTACTAGTGATTAATTAGATGTTTTTGTTGTTTTTGTTTAGTGTTAAGTAATGAGATTAAGCCATAATCAGGGATTAAACAGACTCATTACACCATCCTAATAGAAGGATAATAGATGAGAATGTTTAAGCTGAGGAAAACTCCTCAACTTAATCCATGATTAGGGATTAAACTCATGACAAAACAAAGCCTTTATTGAGTGGGTTTTAGTTAATGATATGATGATGAAGTGAGTTTTAGGTTTTATAAGACAACTTGAGGGGGACTTGTCCATTAACACTAGGGTTAGTCCTTCTTAACCAGTTAAGGAAGAATTAGAACCCTAATGCAAGGCCCAAGTTACAAGTGTGAAGTCTTGATGATTATTGTGTGAATTAATTAGAGGATTTAAACACATTAAGGTTTCAACACTTAGGATTAAAGTTATACACTCCATCCTAATAGAAGGATGCAGGCATAAGCTTAATCACAAAGCCTTAAAGCCTTTAGGGTTTAGTCCCTGATTATGAGGTGAGAAGAGAAGACTCAATGAGACACAAAGGTAAAACTAAGTGGGGGACTAATCAAAATCCTAACCATTGTCATGCTTGGTTGTTCCTAAGGTTTGTGAGGTTAACAAGAAAGATCTTCAAAGGGACCACCAGGAAGCAGATGAAAGGATCAGGAGAAGCAAAGTAACTTGCTTCATTTAAGAAGACAAGTCACTTGAAGAAAGAAAGTAGGAAGGAGAAGAAAGAGCAAGCTCAATCTCAAACACAAAGCAAAATGCAGCAAGGATGCATAAGAGAGATGAAAAGAAATTGTGAGAAGTGAAGGCAAATTCACTTCTCAAAGCCACTTACCACCTGAAAAGTTAGAAAAGAAATGCAATGAAATGCAAAATGGGATGGAATGGCATGATGAGAGGCAAAACCAGAAGCACATACATGATGCTAATGATGCTATGAGATGTCATAAACATGAAACAACACATGGGGATGATCATACAAACTCATGGATGCAAATGAAGCAAGCTAAGGAGCATGAACATACATGAAAAGTTATGAAATGCAAATGGCATACAACATGGGAAATGCAAGATGCAATGATCAAACATGCTTTCAATATGTCTTAAGATGCCAAATGAATCACAAGAATGCATAAAATGCCATGGCAAGTCAAGGTATGAATGCAAATGCAAGATGGATGCATATGGGAACCCAAATTAGGGTTTATGAACAACACATCAAACAAAAACCAAAATCAGAAGCAAACAACATTACAAAAAATTGAAAATTCCCTCAAAGGATCCCTAAACCTATACTAACCCAAAGCCCAAAGGAGAAGTCCCAACTCTTAACCTAGTTCAAGTTATGATTTTTCTAAGTTTTCCAAGGTTTTAGGGTTCCTTAACAAGAAAAATGCCAAACAAATGGAAAATGGAAGATCAAATCATGGCCATTTAATCTAACAAACTACATGATATGCTAAACACAATGCAAAAAGAATCAAAGTCCAACTCATCATGGTTAGGCAGAAGTGATTTTTGGAAGTTTGGATCAAAATAATGCATCAAAATGATTTTAATTCTATGAAAAATTCTCAAAATGCATCAAGATCAAAAAATAAATTTGGTTTGAGGGTTGGACAATGTTCCTAAATGTTTTTAAATGTTTCATGAATTTTTTGGTGATTTTTAAATACCTAAAAGTATTTTTAATAAATTAATTCTCATTAATTAATTAAAAAGAAACTTTTAAATATTTAAAAATACTTTTTTAATGCCAAAAATAAAATAAAAATATTTTTGTGTTCTGAAATTAAATAATAACTTGTATAAAAAATTTCAGAATTTTTGAATGGATTTTACTATTTTTAAATAAATGTACAAAAGAAATGCAAAACAAATGAATTAATATTAATAAAAATGAAAAGTAAACACAATGGATGGCCAGGATGGATTCTGGGGAAGAAGCTGTTGACTACGCGCGCAGATCAATGGTCCACATTCAAACTTCCTAATTCTGATTTATGAATTAATTAATTGAGATTAGGGCTTAATGAGTGCATCTGGGCCACTCAATCACGCGCCAAGTCAACAAAGTCAAGGGATCCAACGCTCAGCATTCAAACTGCACTAATTACAGGGATTAAACCCTAATTATTTTCAGGTGGCCGGAGAAGACCTCCGGTCGTCTTCTCCGGTGGGAACCCCACCTGAAAATTCCTAGAATCTTCAAAACGCAACTAAAATGAAATCTAAACAAACAGAAATCTTTCCCATACTTCACTGAATCAAAACCCTAACATAAACATCATTTATATTTCATCAATCACATGAATCGAAACAAAAGAAATTTTAGGGCAAAACTTTCAGAACACGATTAAACTCTCATCTCTTCACCATTTTCAAAACCAACAACATCAGGGTGATCAGTGAACTACAAAGAACAACTTAGGAACTTTAAAAATCATTTCTGGAAAAAAAGTTCTTGAGCTACCTGAGTTTTGAAGCTTTCAGTTTACAGCTTTCTGGCCTTTCTCCTTTATGCAATCCACTCCTTATGGTCCCTTGATGATGTCTGGATGCTTAGAAGGAGTTTGTGTTGGCTGGTTTGAGAGTTTGAACAGCTTCTGCTCAAGCTCAGGTGAGAATCGTGTTCTTGATTCTTTGAGTTTCAAGTTGATTTTAGGGGTGCTTTGTGATCAGGGTGATGTGTTGAGAAGGTCTGTGCAATTTGTTTGAGTGTTTGTGAGTTGTATGAAGTGTTTCGAAAGCTTTTGCTTCAAGGGTGGAAAATGAGAATGCTGAGTTCTTGTGTGTTTCAGGCTTATGTCTTGTGATGTTTAGCTTGCATTTTGTTTGTATAAACTAATCCTATTGGTCAGATGACATGACATGTCCTTTTGTGATAGGTATGGGTGCTTTTTGCAAATTGTCAACTTTGTGTAAGAAGGGCATGGGCTACTTTGCTAGCTTGGTACAAGGGGCTTGTCTTGCGCAGCATGAGGTGAGGAGAGGGCTAGGGTGGTTCAGCAACCAAGGCAGCAAGTGGATGAGATGTTATGATGGATTTTGCAACTTGGTCCACTTTGGTTCTCATGAAAAGATCTTGTTCCAAAAACCATACAAACATGTAATTCTTTGGTCCAATCTGAACTTTAGATGCCTCATTGTCATGTTATATGAATTAGAAGTCCATTTGATAGCTTTAGAACACTTGATCAAGTCATTTTGCAAAATAACTCTTTGGTGGAAACTTTGAAATTTTGTGATTTTTGCCAACTTTGACAAACCATAACTTTTGATCCAAAATGAATTAGGTCATGTTCTTGTACTTTTTGAAAAGGTAAAGATCTATTCTACAACTTTCATGACCAAAGTTTTTCCATTTGAAGAATTTTTGGATCAAAAAGTAAGGGTTGAAAAAGTTGCATAAAATGACATTTTCATTAAAAGTCAAACTTGCCCAAAAAGTCAACTTTGCAAAAGACTTGAAATTCTTGAATTTTGTGAACTTCCAACTTCTTCCATGATCAAATAAAGATCATATACACTCAAAATGATGAAGATCACACCTTGGTTGGGTCATTGGGGGCCTCAGATGCCCTGATTTTGCACTGATTTGTCCAGAAAGTCAACCTTTGATCAGATGACTTCCCCATGGAATTTCTTCATGAAAATTGGTATGCATACTCCCTATACCATATAGAGACCAATAGAAACAAGAATGACCAAAAAATTTGGAGTTATGGCCTTTGAAACCAAAACCCTAATTTTAGGTCATCTATGCAGTCAAGCCTGACTCTGCTTCCATACCAATCCCAGATCTTGTGATTCTTTGGCATTCTTGACTTTGAGAGGATATAATATGATACTTGGACACACATAGACCCCTTTGAAGTGATTGTTGACCTTTGGAGTGGCTCAAGAAGCTCTTGGATTGCTCAAATCACAAACCCTAGGTGCAGATGACTTAGAAACAATGCAATGACTCAAAATTAAGATATGAGATGGTATGATTGTGTTTATGCATATGAAATGATCACAAGCCATGGTGTGAATGGGTGAGGGCAAATTTGGGGTGTTTACAGCTGCCCCTATTCAAGCACGAGTTCACTGTGCAGAATGTAAGCAACGGCTTATCAGGCAAACACGGTAACTTCTGGTTGAATACCAAAGACAGTCCAAAATTTGCACTCACGAAATGAAGAAGAAAAGGGATATAGATTGTAAAAGAGAATAAAGTATATTGTAAAGTATGGGTGACGGAGGACGACCGTCGAGCAGAGGACGACTGCTGGGTAAAGAGCAATGACGGGGACGACCGACATGCTGGAAAGGTGCGGGAAATAAAGCAATGACGGGGACGACCGACATGCTGGGGATAAAAGAATTATGATGGGGACGGCCATCAAGTAAAGCTGTAAAATTCTCTGGGGATTCATGAAACATGACGGGGACGGCCATCAAGTTCACAAAGTAGAGTAACCAACGATGGGGACGGCCATCGGGCTAAACTGATGAAGGACGATCATCAGGAAAAAGAAAAAGGGACCACGACGGGGACGGCCATCGGGTTAAAGAATAAATGAAATAAACAGATGATGAGGTACGGTCATCAAAGGTGAAGGACGATCACCTAGCAGGGGACGGCTGTTCTGTTGGGGATAAGATGAGGGACGGTCATCTAAGGTGGAGGACGACCACCTGGCAGGGTACGGCTGCCGAAAATATCGCGACATAGGACGAATGCCGGATAAAAGGTCAACGATGGGGACGGCCATCGGATGAGCATGATGGAGGACGACCATCAAGAGGTGGAGGACGACCACCTAGCAGGGGACGGCTGCTCTCAAGGTTTATCATGACGTAGGACGAACGCCAGACAACCAAAATCAACAATGGGGACGGCCATTGGATAAAATTATGAAGGACGATCATCAAAAGGAGGTGGAGGACGACCACCTAGCAGGGGACGGCTGCTAAATATCACGACATAGGACGGATGTCAGATAAAAAAAATTAAAAAAAATTGCTTTGTTGGCGATCTCCTGGGGAGTAGTAAACACGGACGAGTGTTTACATCCAAGAAATAAAAGGGTAAGTATTTAGATGTTTGTGTATAGATTAAAGATGCGGACGAGCATCCTTAAGACTACGATACAGACGAGTATCGGGTAGAAACAAAAGCTGACACGCGTTCCGAGATGATGATACAGACGAGTATCAACTGGTTAACAAGGAACACGGACGAGTGTTGAATCTGAAGGGACTCTTCTGGGGAGTAGTAGACACAGACGAGTATCTATATTCAAGAAGACAAGAGTGTTTGACACAGTGTATGGATTAAAGATGCGGACGAGCATCCTTAAGACCATGATACAGACAAGTATCAGGTAGAAACAAACGCTTGACGCATGTTCTGAGATGATGGTACGAACGAGTACCAACTGGTTAACAAAGAACATGGACTAGTGCTGAATCTGCGAGGATATAAGTGCTATATACAAGATACGGACGAGTATCTGTATAAGTGTGAGTGGTGTATAGATGAGTGTTTAATCTGCTGGGGAGAGTGTGACACAGACGAATGTCAAGGAATTGTATATATAAGTATCTGTGAGTGCAAAGGGGACTATCTTTGGCTTTCTGCTGGGGGGTATGACACAGGCGAGTGTCACGAGGAGTATATACTGGTGTTCGGGCATGTAAGGCAACTGTGTTTGCTGGGGAATCTGGGGGGTATTCTGTATATCGCTGATGGATTGTCATGATTCACGAGTGTTTGATTCATAACATGGCTTATGATTATGCAATATGTTTGATTTTTGCCGTAATGCCCCGTGTTAGACGGAATGTTACGCTTTGTGGGGTGAATATGATGCGAATGCTATGATTATGCAAAGATACCAAACCGGGATTCGGATCCCGTGGATCAAGAAGATCCTTGGCCGATCTGGTTGAAATGGACTTCCCAGCTGGGGGTGAGATCATTGGTCGATTTTATGAGATAATATCTGCTTGGGGATATAGGTCACTGATAGATCTATCCTAGTAATGAGGGTCCCAGCCGGGGTTTGTAGCAGCTTTCGTCACTCTGTTGTGATTCCTTCATGCGCTGCTCTTCTGGATAGAGGCTGGAGCTCTATGGGGAGATGGTTCCCTGACTTTTGTATTTGGTTGGGGATGAAATGGCAACTCGGCTGGGGAGAAAACACTTCAAGTGTTAAGAAGGAGCGAGCATTGATTTGCCAGCTTGCTGAGACGAAGCTTACATGCCCCAAGTTGCGTTCTGGATACCTGTAATCCTGCAAAGATAGGGAAACGCACAAGTAATCCCGAGGTATCCTTTACCGGATTCCGTCATAGGAGTTAGACACTTCTGGGAGTAAGTATATTTCCTGCAAGCACGTGTTTTATTTTTGAAGATAAACATCTGTATTTTATGCAATCAGTTTTCTCTTAAGACATCAGACATTTTTGCAAATAAAAAATGTACAAGACGAGACATGACTGAAAATCTGTTTTTATTAATTCATATGCCCTGAATTGGCGAGATACAGTCAAAGAAACATATCCCCTGAAATGAGGAGATTGTTACAAATTGAGAAACAAAATGCTGGCAATGTTGATGACGCTTTAAGGAGCTTCCTCTTTACTATGACTCGTATGACTTTTGACGTTCTTCTCATCTTGCTTTCTGAAGAAGGCTGATTCTGATTGAAGCTTGATCCTTTCGAAGCTTACCAAGTTGTAAACGATACAGACGAATTCAAAATGCAGTTGTTCGCTTATTCCCTTATTTTGCATGGATCGCCCTTTCGGGTTTTCAATCCATCGGGATACCCATTTTTGCCTGAGTTGTCCAATGCGGCTTTTCAACTCAGCGGGTGTACATTTTGTTTATTTTCCCTTATTTTTGCCCGAGTCTTTTATTCTGTTTTTGACTCGCCGGGATGCCCTATTTTTGCCTGGACTTACATTCTGTTTTTGTGTCCAGCGGGTCATTTTTATGCGAAGTATTTTTTAACTGCATCTGAATTCACAGGGGACGGGAAGTCTTCACCATCCATAGTGCTGAGCATCAGTGCTCCACCCGAGAAAACTTTCTTTACTACAAATGGTCCTTCATAATTTGGAGTCCACTTGCCCCTGTGGTCTGTATGAGGAGGGAGGATTCTCTTTAGCACAAGATCTCCTACTTGGTACTCTCGGTGCCTGACTTTCTGATCGAAGGCTCTCTTCATTCTTTTCTGATACAACTGCCCATGACAGATTGCAGCCAATCTTTTCTCTTCAACCAGACTCAGCTGTTCATATCGGGCCCGAACCCATTCTGCTTCGTTCAGCTTTACATCCATCAATACCCGTAGGGAGGGTAATTCAACTTCGACAGGTAGGACTGCTTCCATACCGTATACAAGCTGATACGGTGTTGCCCCAGTGGATGTTCTGATTGACGTGCGGTACCCATGCAAGGCAAACGGTAGCATTTCATGCCAGTCTTTGTAGGTGATTACCATCTTCTGCACAATCTTCTTGATGTTCTTATTAGCTGCCTCAACTGCGCCATTCATCTTTGGCCTGTAAGGAGAAGAATTATGGTGTTAGATCTTGAAGTCCCGGCACAGCTCTGCCATCATTTTGTTGTTTAAGTTGGAACCATTATCAGTAATGATTCACTCGGGAACTCCGTATCGACAGATGATATCTCTCTTCAGAAATCGGGCTACCACCTGCCTTGTAACATTTGCATAGGAGGCTGCTTCGACCCACTTGGTGAAATAGTCAATAGCAACCAGGATGAATCTGTGGCCATTCGAAGCAGTCGGTTCAATCTTGCCAATCATGTCAATGCCCCACATAGCAAAGGGCCAGGGTGAAGACATCACATTCAGAGGATTGGGAGGCACATGCACCTTATCCGCATAAATCTGGCATTTATGGCATTTTCTGGCATAGGCACAACAGTCGGCATCCATTGTGATCCAGTAATAGCCCGATCTTAGCAACTTCTTGGCCATCGCATGTCCTCCAGCATGGGTACCAAAGGATCCTTCGTGCACCTCGTGCATCAACGAGTCTGCTTCCGTTCTATCAACGCATCTGAGGAGTACCATATCAAAGTTTCTCTTGTAGAGGGAACCATCGGTGTTCAGAAAGAAACTACCAGCAAGCCTTCTTAATGTCTTCTTATCATTGGATGATGCCCCAGGTGGGTATGTTTGATCCTCTAAGAAGCACTTAATGTCATGGAACCAAGGCTTATTATCTTTAACAGCATCTGCTGCGAACACATATGCTGGTTTGTCAAGTCTGGACACTGAAATTTGAGGTACAAAGTTGGCAGCTTGAACTTTGATCATGGATGAAATGGTAGCCAGAGCGTCTGCAAACTGATTCTCGTCCCGAGGGATATACTCAAGCTTGACTGTTGTAAAGAAAGTCAATAACCTCCTTGTATAATCCCTGTAAGGTATCAGATGATCCTGGTGTGTATACCATTTGCCGTTGGTTTGATTGACTACCAAAGCTGAATCTCCGAATACAGTCAACGTCTTGATCCTGAGGTCAATGGCTTCCTCAAGACCCATAATGCAAGCTTCGTATTCAGCTTCGTTGTTAGTGCAGTTGAAAGTGAGTTTTGCCGAGAAAGGCATGTGAACTCCTTTAGGTGTAATGAGTACTGCACCAACACCACGACCATTCATGTTAACAGCCCCATCAAACATCATAGTCCATTCTTCTTCCGGGTTGGGCCCTTCAGTGTGAACAGGCTCTTCATGATCTTTTGCTTTTATGAACATGATGTCTTCATCAGGGAAGTCAAATCTCATAGGCTGGTAATCATCAATAGGTTGCTCAGCAAGATATTCAGACAATACACTGCCCTTGATGGCTTTCTGAGAGGTGTATTGGATGTCATACTCTGTAAGGATCATTTGCCATCTTGCAACCCGCCCGATAAGTGCTGGCTTCTCAAATATGTACTTGACTGGGTCCATCTTTGAGATCAACAAAGTTGTGTGGGTCAACATATACTGTCTCAGTCGGCGAGCAGCCCATGCTAAAGCACATCAAGTTTTCTCGAGCAGTGAATAACGTTGTTCACAGTCGGTAAACTTTTTGCTTAGGTAGTATATTGCATACTCTTTTCGACCAGACTCGTCATGTTGGCCCAACACACACCCCATTGACTCTTCTAATACTGTCAAGTACATGATCAGAGGTCTTCCTTCAACTGGAGGCATAAGTATTGGAGGTTCTTGCAAGTACTCTTTGATCTTGTCAAAAGCCTTCTGACAGTCTTCGTTCCACCTGACCGTTTGTTCTTTTCTCAACAATTTGAACAAAGGTTCACAGGTTGCTGTAAGGTGAGATATGAACCTTGAGATGTAGTTCAATCTTCCTAGAAACCCTCGAACTTCTTTTTCTGACTTTGGTGCAGGCATTTCTTGAATGGCTTTGACTTTATCAGGGTCAACTTCAATCCCTTTCTCGCTCACAATAAAACCCAGCAGCTTACCAGATCGCACCCCGAATGTGCACTTGTTGGGGTTCAACTTTAGTTGGTACTTCCTCAGACGCTTGAATAGCTTTAGCAGATTTACCAGGTGGTCTTCTTCAGTGAGGGACTTGGCAATCATATCATCCACGTAACATTCTATCTCTTTATGGATCATATCGTGGAATAATGTCACCATAGCCCGTTGATATGTCGCACCGGCATTCTTCAGTCCAAATGGCATCACCTTGTAGCAGAACGTGCCCCAGGGCGTGATGAAGGTTGTCTTCTCCATGTCTTCAGGTGACATTTTAATATGATTGTATCCTGAAAATCCATCCATGAAGGAGAATACCGAGAACTGAGCCGTATTATCCACCAATACATCAATGTGAGGTAATGGGAAATCATCTTTCGGGCTAGCTCTGTTCAGATCCTGGTAGTCAACACACATCCTTACTTTGCCGTCTTTCTTAGGCACAGGAACAATATTAGCGACCCACGGTGGATAGCTAGTTACAGCAAGGAAACCGACGTCCCATTGCTTTTGTACCTCTTCTTTGATTTTCATTGCCATGTCTGGGCGAGTACGGCGCAGTTTCTGTTTAACCGGTGGGCATTCTTCTCTTAAAGGCAGCTTGTGCACAACAATGTCGGTGTCCAACCCTGGCATATCTTGATAGGACCAAGCAAACACGTCCACATACTCTTGAAGCAGGTCAATCAGTTGTCTCTTCACTGAGTCTTGCAAGCAGGCCCCGATTTTAACTTCTTTCACGTCTTGATCTGTACCAAGATTGATCGTCTCCACTTTCTCCTGGTGAGGAGTGATAACCCTTTCCTCTTGTCTCAACAACCTAGCTAGCTCCTCAGGAAGCTCATACTCTTCTTCAACCCCTTCATCAGCTTGATTGATTGGATTGTCAAAGTCATACGAAGTCATAGCCGTGCTGTTGTCGGTGCTGTCTGGAAGGCATTCTCTGCAAGGGTTCAGTTCGTTCATTTTAGTGATTTAATTTTAATTTTGTTTAGAAAAGTGAAATAAAGTTGTCATTTTGAAAACACTGCCATTTATTTTTTGTACAAAAAGAAAAATGGGAAAAACAGTGAGCAGAAAAGAAAAAGACTCATTTGCAAAAGATGTCTGATATTTCATTGATTAATCTTGTTGCACAAAAATTACAGATGGCCCGATTACAAAATGAGTCTTGTCATCTTGGGCAAGATGCAAGACTTTGATGCATGCTATAAAATACAGGAAATAATAATTACTCTGCATGAGTAACTCTTATAATTTCCTGGGAAGACCAGTTTGAGATACTGCTCCCCGAGATCTTTGGACGTATCCAACTCTCCAGGTTGCGGTCGCTTTCATCCTCGTCTTCCAAATTGTTGACAGCATCGGGGGTGAGCATCCCCCCACTAACAAAGTTGGGCACCTTAGCAGCCTCTGCTTGATCTTGTTGAGTTGGTTTGTAACCCAACCCAAATCTATCCTCTTTCTTCTCCACCGGTAACAGTTTGCCCCAGCCTTGGGCAGTTCCTTCTTTAACAACCTTCCGGGCTTGTTGATATGATGTCATTGAGGTTCCAGGTACAACAGATGTTTCATTTATGTTCAAGGCCTCAAACCCTTGACTCATTGTTTCGTGGATCTCCCCATCCATCTCAATGTATTTGTAGGTAGCCAGGTGACTAACAAAAATATCCTCCTCTCCACAAATAGTAATGACTTGGCCCTCCCACTCGAATTTTAACTTCTGGTGAAGGGTTGATGTCACGGCGCCAGCGGCGTGTATCCATGGTCTACCCAATAGACAGCTGTAGGCAGGCTGTATATCCATCACGAAGAAGGTCGTTTTGAAAGTCTGTGGGCCAATCGTTATAGGCAACTCAATTTCTCCCAGAACTGATCTCTTAGAACCGTCAAAGGCTCTCACTACCAAGTTGCTGGGACGTAATGCCAGTCCTTCATACTCCAGCTTCACAAGGGCTTTTTTAGGTAAGACATTGAGGGATGACCCTGTGTCTACCAGTACATGGGAAAGAACTGCACCTTTACACTCCAAGGTAATGTGCAAAGCCTTGTTGTGATTGCGGCCTTCCGTTGTCAAATTAGTGTTGGTAAATCCTAGTCCATGACTAGCGTTGACGTTTCCAACCACTGCCTCTAACTGATTGACGGTAATCTCCTCTGGCACATAAGCTGCGTGCAAGACTTTTAATAGTGCGTTCCGATGAGCCTCGGAGCACATTAGCAATGATAAAATGGAGATTTTGGAAGGTGTCTGGTGAAGCTGATCCACTATTTTGTAATCGCTCTTCTTGATGATTCTCATGAACTCATCAACTTCTTGATCAAAGGGTGTTTTCAAAGCTTCCTTAACAATCTGCTCTTCCTGCACCAAGCCTTTTCCTTTTGCCTTGGCAGCAGCTTCTGCTTCGGCAGTGGGTCTTTGAGTTTGTGGAGCAAAGAGACGTCCGCTTCGAGTGAAGCCTCCGCCTCCTCCCACATTGTCTATTTGTGGTGCAGGGGTTGATGATTCAAGAGTGACTTTCTGTCCTCCGCAGTATAGATCAGAGCCGTAATGCCAGGGGATGGCATTACTGCTTTCATAAGGTACTGGCCCAGGCACCGTGATGGTGACTGGACTGATGGCAGCTGCAGAAGGGGCTGTGATAGTCTGTGGATCGTAGTATATCGTGACTGGTGCTCTGATGGGAGTAGCACTTTGTGAGTTGTAAGCAGAATCATTTTCAGGATCATAATAAATCGTAACTGTTGAGACATTTGCTGCTGAAGTTGTAGGAGACATTGTCGGAAGGATGGGTGTTGTTGTTGTAGGAGTTTCTGAATGAAGTGGCGCTGAAGTTGTAGAAGGGATATTTGTTGATATCTGGTCCGTTGAAAGAACAGATGAAGCATTTGTTGATGAGATTGAAGAGTTGCTTGGAACAATGGTTGTTGCATTTGTAGAAGACATGGGAATTGTTGCTGATGAGACTGCTGGGTTGGTAGGAATTGATGTTGTGATTTGAAGCAGGCCACTCTGGATGAGACCATCTATGCCATCTCTCAAATTATCACAACCATTCACTGAAATGTTGCAATAAGCACACCCTAGCTCACATCCCGGGAACATTTGACATTCAAGGAGTTGAGCTTTGATCTCTACCAACAGTGTCCGAATCTGACCCACACTGGCTATCAAGTAAGACGGTTTGTCTTCTTCAATAGCATTGATTCTGGGACCTCCGTGGTTTGGCATAGGGTTTTTGTTAACATTCGGTGGTGGTGCAAAGTTCAGAGCTTTAGAGTCTACCAGGTCTTGTACCTTCATGTGCAAGGCTCTGCACTTTTCTGTACTATGGCCAGGTGCATTTGAGTGAAAAGCACATCTGGCGTTGGAGTCGTAATTTCTGGGTAGACTGGTGGGATCTGGAGGTGCCAACGTCCTTAGCTCAACCAGGTTGAGTTTCAGGAGTTGTGGCAGTAATGTGGCATAGGGCATAGGGATCGGATCGATCACCCTATTGGCCTGAGAAGGTCTCTGTTGGAACGGTCTTTGCTGATTGTTGTTGCTGGTGTTGTTGTAGTTTCTCTGAGGAGGATACTGATTCTGTTGCTGATAATTTTGTTGCGGTGGTTGATAAGCTGGTTGTGGATGAATTGGAGCGGGAATGGTGACTGCTGCCACGGATCTATGAACATATTGGGGTCTGCCCCTGTTGGTGTGGATAACATTGGTCTCACCAGTTCTTCTTGGGCCCGCAAAAGGCTTCCTTGTGTTGCTGGATGAGCTAGCACCGTTGTCAGAAATCTTGCCCATCTTTAACAGGCTCTCAATTCTCTCTCCAGCTATAACGACATCTGCAAAGCTGGTAGAAGAGAAAGCAGCCAGCCTGTTAATGTATGTTCCTTGGAGGGTGTTCATAAACATATCTGCCATCTCCCTCTCTGACATAGGTGGTTGGACAGCAGCAACCAGCTGCCTCCACCTTTGGGCGTACTCGCGGAAGCTTTCCCTAGATGACTGTGACATCCCCATCAGGAGGGTCCTGTTGGGTGCCATATCCAAATTATACTGGTGTTGTCTGATGAAGGCCTCTGCCAAGTCCTTCCAACACCTGATGGTTGCTCTAGTCAGATGGGAGTACCATTCCCTTGATGCTCCAGTTAAGCTATCCTCAAAATAAAACATCCATAGCTTCTCGTCCATGGTATAGGCTTTCAACCTCCCCAAAAAGGATTGTAAGTGGGTCCGTGGGCAGGAAGTCCCGTTGTATTTCTCAAAACAAGGAGGCTTAAACTTATGGGGAATCCTGACCCCGTCCACTAAGCCCATGTCCATAACATCAAAACCCAGAGAGTTTTGAGATTCCAAGGATCTTAATTTTTCAGCAATTTCATCCAGCCTTCTGTCATAGGCTTCTTCCCCAGCACCCATTACTGTGAACTGATCCTCCTGGGGGTCTTCTTGCAGTACTCTGCCTGCAGTGGCATTCCCTTGAACATTAGCAGGAATGTTGATCTCTGGATGAAGGTGGGGTCCAAATACAGGGGGGTTGACATGAGGTTGGACCCTCTCATTGTTGCTTGTGCCAGCAGTCCCTATATGGGGATCTTCCTGATTCTGCCTTTCCACCATTGCTCTCAATCTTTCTTGGCTCTGAGCCATGTTGTTCATCACTTCCATAAACTGCGTCATCTGAGTTCTCATTTCCAATCTTTCGTTTGCCATTTGGTTTCTGACCTCTGCAAGGTCCTGTTGTACCTGATCCATTTGTATGCCCGGAAGGTTGTTACGGGTTGGATATCGGTGTGGACGGTTGAGTGGAAATACCCGACGTCGAGCAATAGTTCCTGAATATCACAACAGAGTTAGTAACAATAAAACAAAAACCTGCAAAACCAAACAAAAGGTTAGCATGCAATGCAATATGCTTATTTGTTTCCAAGGTATCCGGCTTGGCACTCAGTTTTGACCCTTCCAGACCCTTGAAGATGCTGTTGATGTTGCTTTTGAAGTAAACTCGGATGGAACAAACTGATACATATATTACAAAAGGCAAATGGTACATAGTTTGTTCTCTTACAAAACGTGCCCTCAGAGGGGTCAAAATACATCATAAGAAAATGAAATGAAAGCGACAACAAGCAAAAATCAAACACCAAGACCAAACTCATCCTCCTGAACTTCCTTGAGAAGTGCTTCAGTCACAGGATCAACTGGACGCTCCGTGAGATTCCTGATAAGGAGATTCCGGGTAGTAACAGCTGCAGTTAGTTTCTTGTGTTGACTCTGGTCCTTTGACCTCTTCACTCCAGCTCTGATCTTCAGCTCTGAGATCTCACTCTGGGCTGCTGCCAGGGCTTCCTGCTGCTCTTTTGCACTAGCTTCCAGCTGCTCTATCTTGTCCTGAGTCCTCTTATCCTCCAGAGTACGAGCTTCAGTGATCCTGACCCACCTAGCTTGACTCTCCTTCAGATACAAGTCAGTCATGGCTTTCTGGAATTGGGCTTCCTTGCAAGCATTCTTCAGAATTTGCTCTCCAGCCCTAGACTTCTTGATGTAATCCTCAGACTTCTCAATTTTAGCCAGATGTTCCACCTTCAACTTTTCCAACCTTTCAATATCCAACCTACCATCACTCCTCTCCCAGAGGGTATTCTGTAAAGCCTGGGTCAAATTCTCATTTCTCTCTTTCAAGCTCTCAAACTCCTCTAAGCCGACAGTGGCAGGAGGTGGTGCCGAGGATGGTCCAGGTATATCTTCCATAGTGAAGGGCATCCCAGAAATTTGTGCCCTGGCATGAGACCACTCATAGTATTGTGCTGATGCCACATTGTTGCACTTCCCCAGGATGGTTACTCCTTTAGTTTGAACATTGTCCCAGGCCCAGGCTGCCTGCCTGACAATAGCCAGATTAGGCTTGTTCTCACAGTAAAGAGTCTCAGCCAAGTCTTGTGCCTTAGGAGTGTGGATCAGTGCATAGCCCAGTTGCCTTTTGAGCAGCAGAGGGTTGTAATTAATGCAACCTTTAACTCCTATCAGGGGTACATTGGGAAAATGCCCACAACTGGTAATGATATCCCTGCCCTTGGTGCTTTGAGTGCACCACCTGATATCAGCTGAAGTCAAAGCAGTGAGTCTTCTAGCCCAGTTCCTCTGCTGATGAGGATTTAAAAATGCATCTGTCTTGGGAAAATGCTTGAGAAGCCAAGTATGGAACAAAGGAGCACAGCACCGCACTAATCTTCCCCTCTGCTTTTCATTCCTCTGGTGTATTGAGTAGTAAAAATCCCCCAATAAAGTGGGCACTGGGTTCCTCAGGATGAAAAGATGGATTGCATTCTTGCTAATGAATCTAGGCTCATCTGCAAATAATATGATCCCATATATGCTCAGGGCCAACAAAGCACAAACTGCTTTCCACTCTCCCAGAGAAGCCTTCAGGGTAGCTTGAGAGATCAAGAAATCCAGATGTAGACCAGAGATTCCAGCCTTGGTAGTCATATTTTGCCCAATCAAAACTGGCTCCAAATGCAATGCCTTTGCTATCTCCTCATTACTTGGGAAAGCCAACTCAGGGTTGAAGGGGACTCCACCCCTGATAGGTATACCAACCAATGATGAGTATTCCTCCAATAAAGGTCCCAACTGGAAATCCTGAAAAGTGAAACACCTTAGGGGAGGATCATAAAATTGCAGGCAAGTATGAATCAGGCTCCTCTGTGAAGGGTCCAAATCCATAACCACATTAAGTATGTCTCCATAGTGTTCTCTGAAAAGTGGTACATGGTCTGGAGTGATCAGGGTTTGAATCATCCTGATGTCAGCTAACTCAGGTTGAAAGAAGTGGTAGGAGATATTAATCTTCTTAGGTGCCATGATGTTGAGGATGAGTTGAGACAGGTGCTGATGATAACACTGAAAGATGGGCCACTGACTGGCTGGTGCAGGTGACTGAAGCAGGTAGCTGATAACTGAGGCAGATGCTGATGAAGATGGGTCTATACTGATGATGGGGTCAAAACCAAGCCAAAAATGAAGATGGATACCCTGAAAAACAAATAAACAAATGTCAAAATGATGCAATGAGGATGTATGCAAATGATATGCAAGGGTTTGTGACTAAGCTGGATCTGATCAAACGCTCTGATATAAGTCCAGGTATGTTCAAGAAATCCAGATGGAGGTCTATAAGTCCAGTAACCAAGGTGGGGGACTCAAATAAAGAGTCACATGTCCAGGGTTTAGAATCACAAGAACTGTTCCAACATGGAGTACTCTTAATCAAACAAAGTAACAGGGTATGCTGAGGTCAAGGGTACCTGCAAACCTGTAAACAGCCCATCCCCCTCACAGGTGGTGTTCTAAAACAAGGATCCTCAGACTTGGATCAGTTATGAGAAGTGTAAACACTTCTAACCCGGAGGTACAGTGTTTACAATAACCATAAAAGATCCTCCTCTAATTCACCTCAGTTTCTGAAGGTCAATACTAAAGGTCATCCAGACTTAGCAGGCTTCCCAGATAGCCCTAGTATTGCAGGAAATCTGCAACACAGAGTTCTCAAGAAGAAACCCATATCTGAACCGTGTTTCATATTCCCGCACCAGACCGAGATGGAATGAGAAAGAATATGAACCACTCTATCCTAGGTGTCACTCAGGTCCCAGGTATAGGACCTCAACTCTCAATAGAACACCCACCCACCAAAGCAAACAAACAGATCCAGCCAGCACAGTATGACAATATGATATAATGCAAAGCTATACAAAAAGCAGTAAAATAACTGTACATAAAGCAAAAATAAATACAAATATACAAACACAAATAACACATAACACCCCAGTAAACACAAATCAATCAAGCGCTAGGAGGAACCCACAAAAAGAACCAGAAGCCCTGGTTGCAGTATAAGGGTCCCCAGCAGAGTCGCCAAGCTGTCGCTCCCACCAAATGAAGCCGGGTCAAATGGGGTACAGACGCGAATGGTCGGAGAAAGGGGGATGCGAGGACACACAGGAGTGAACTCACAGGGAATGAATAG
This sequence comes from Lathyrus aphaca, assembly GCA_963966055.1. NCBI lineage: Eukaryota > Viridiplantae > Streptophyta > Magnoliopsida > Fabales > Fabaceae > Lathyrus > Lathyrus aphaca. The sequence continues at coordinate 450,435,350 of OZ014519.1, read as the reverse complement.
AGTCTCCAGCTAGGCATTTTTATCCCGGAGGAAAGGCAATGCTGCATAGACCTAGAAAGACATGGATAAGACGGTTGCGAACCAGAGAGACTGAGAAAGGGGGTTGGTTACAACCTGGGAAGGTATTAGCACCCAGATTGTCCGCCGTACTCGACGGGATCCACGCTTAAAAGATTTGTGTTTTAAAGGGGTAGTGTCAGTGCAATCTGTGTATAAGAGAGGCTGGAAGAAAATGTACAGGTGTCAGTGTGAAAACAGCGTGAAGTGTATAAATGCACAGTGTCAGTGTGAGGATGAGAGTGAAATGCTCATGACTATGAGGCTTAAAATAATGAAGCTGGAAGGAGGGGGAATATACAGAGACTTTTGTTCGATAACTGTTAAGTTATGCCTACGTATCCTCTTGTGCAATGAGGAAGTCAGAACACCGTAGTTCGACCCAAAGAGACTGAAAGATAAATTGACCTGTGAACTGCTTGCTTGTCAATGCTCAAGTGTATGACCTGTCTGGCTCAGGTGCAAACTGTCTTGCATTAGACGGAAGAAGCAAGTTCTCGTATGTGAGTGAATGAGATGGGAAAAGAATCCCGAAGGAGACGTTTATTGTTTGTTTTGTGTGTTTTCAGTCTTTTATTGTTTTTGGATTTTGTCATAAGTTAATGAGCTTAAGTCTAAACCAATGGATTTAGTAAACTCATCACATCTTCCCTCTGATTAGGGGTAATGAGAATACCTTAAGTGTGAAGTCAGCTTCTCACACTTAAACACCTTTGGTGTAGGATTAAGATCATTAACCTACTAGTGATTAATTAGATGTTTTTGTTGTTTTTGTTTAGTGTTAAGTAATGAGATTAAGCCATAATCAGGGATTAAACAGACTCATTACACCATCCTAATAGAAGGATAATAGATGAGAATGTTTAAGCTGAGGAAAACTCCTCAACTTAATCCATGATTAGGGATTAAACTCATGACAAAACAAAGCCTTTATTGAGTGGGTTTTAGTTAATGATATGATGATGAAGTGAGTTTTAGGGTTTATAAGACAACTTGAGGGGGACTTGTCCATTAACACTAGGGTTAGTCCTTCTTAACCAGTTAAGGAAGAATTAGAACCCTAATGCAAGGCCCAAGTTACAAGTGTGAAGTCTTGATGATTATTGTGTGAATTAATTAGAGGATTTAAACACATTAAGGTTTCAACACTTAGGATTAAAGTTATACACTCCATCCTAATAGAAGGATGCAGGCATAAGCTTAATCACAAAGCCTTAAAGCCTTTAGGGTTTAGTCCCTGATTATGAGGTGAGAAGAGAAGACTCAATGAGACACAAAGGTAAAACTAAGTGGGGGACTAATCAAAATCCTAACCATTGTCATGCTTGGTTGTTCCTAAGGTTTGTGAGGTTAACAAGAAAGATCTTCAAAGGGACCACCAGGAAGCAGATGAAAGGATCAGGAGAAGCAAAGTAACTTGCTTCATTTAAGAAGACAAGTCACTTGAAGAAAGAAAGTAGGAAGGAGAAGAAAGAGCAAGCTCAATCTCAAACACAAAACAAAATGCAGCAAGGATGCATAAGAGAGATGAAAAGAAATTGTGAGAAGTGAAGGCAAATTCACTTCTCAAAGCCACTTACCACCTGAAAAGTTAGAAAAGAAATGCAATGCAATGCAAAATGGGATGGAATGGCATGATGAGAGGCAAAACCAGAAGCACATACATGATGCTAATGATGCTATGAGATGTCACAAACATGAAACAACACATGGGGATGATCATACAAACTCATGGATGCAAATGAAGCAAGCTAAGGAGCATGAACATACATGAAAAGTTATGAAATGCAAATGGCATACAACATGGGAAATGCAAGATGCAATGATCAAACATGCTTTCAATATGTATTAAGATGCCAAATGAATCATAAGAATGCATAAAATGCCATGGCAAGTCAAGGTATGAATGCAAATGCAAGATGGATGCATATGGGAACCCAAATTAGGGTTTATGAACAACACATCAAACAAAAACCAAAATCAGAAGCAAACAACATTACAAAAAATTGAAAATGCCCTCAAAGGATCCCTAAACCTATACTAACCCAAAGCCCAAAGGAGAAGTCCCAACTCTTAACCTAGTTCAAGTTATGATTTTTCTAAGTTTTCCAAGGTTTTAGGGTTCCTTAACAAGAAAAATGCCAAACAAATGGAAAATGGAAGATCAAATCATGGCCATTTAATCTCACAAACTACATGATATGCTAAACACAATGCAAAAAGAATCAAAGTCCAACTCATCATGGTTAGGCAGAAGTGATTTTTGGAAGTTTGGATCAAAATAATGCATCAAAATGATTTTAATTCTATGAAAAATTCTCAAAATGCATCAAGATCAAAAAATAAATTTGGTTTGAGGGTTGGACAATGTTCCTAAATGTTTTTAAATGTTTCATGAATTTTTTGGTGATTTTTAAATACCTAAAAGTATTTTTAATAAATTAATTCTCATTAATTAATTAAAAAGAAACTTTTAAATATTTAAAAATAATTTTTTAATGCAAAAAATAAAAATAAAAATATTTTTGTGTTCTGAAATTAAATAATAACTTGTATAAAAAATTTCAGAATTTTTGAATGGATTTTACTATTTTTAAATAAATGTACAAAAGAAATGCAAAACAAATGAATTAATATTAATAAAAATGAAAAGTAAACACAATGGATGCCCAGGATGGATTCTGGGGAAGAAGCTGTTGACTACGCGCGCAGATCAATGGTCCACATTCAAACTTCCTAATTCTGATTTATGAATTAATTAATTGAGATTAGGGCTTAATGAGTGCATCTGGGCCACTCAATCACGCGCCAAGTCAACAAAGTCAAGGGATCCAACGCTCAGCATTCAAACTGCACTAATTACAGGGATTAAACCCTAATTATTTTCAGGTGGCCGGAGAAGACCTCCGGTCGTCTTCTCCGGTGGGAACCCCACCTGAAAATTCCTAGAATCTTCAAAACGCAACTAAAATGAAATCTAAACAAACAGAAATCTTTCCCATACTTCACTGAATCAAAACCCTAACATAAACATCATTTATATTTCATCAATCACATGAATCGAAACAAAAGAAATTTTAGGGCAAAACTTTCAGAACACGATTAAACTCTCATCTCTTCACCATTTTCAAAACCAACAACATCAGGGTGATCAGTGAACTACAAAGAACAACTTAGGAACTTTAAAAATCATTTCTGGAAAAAAAGTTCTTGAGCTACCTGAGTTTTGAAGCTTTCAGTTTACAGCTTTTTGGCCTTTCTCCTTTATGCAATCCACTCCTTATGGTCCCTTGATGATGTCTGGATGCTTAGAAGGAGTTTGTGTTGGCTGGTTTGAGAGTTTGAACAGCTTCTGCTCAAGCTCAGGTGAGAATCGTGTTCTTGATTCTTTGAGTTTCAGGTTGATTTTAGGGGTGCTTTGTGATCAGGGTGATGTGTTGAGAAGGTCTGTGCAATTTGTTTGAGTGTTTGTGAGTTGTATGAAGTGTTTCGAAAGCTTTTGCTTCAAGGGTGGAAAATGAGAATGCTGAGTTCTTGTGTGTTTCAGGCTTGTGTCTTGTGATGTTTAGCTTGCATTTTGTTTGTATAAACTAATCCTATTGGTCAGATGACATGACATGTCCTTTTGTGATAGGTATGGGTGCTTTTTGCAAATTGTCAACTTTGTGTAAGAAGGGCATGAGCTACTTTGCTAGCTTGGTACAAGGGGCTTGTCTTGCGCAGCATGAGGTGAGGAGAGGGCTAGGGTGGTTCAGCAACCAAGGCAGCAAGTGGATGAGATGTTATGATGGATTTTGCAACTTGGTCCACTTTGGTTCTCATGAAAAGATCTTGTTCAAAAACCATACAAACATGTAATTCTTTGGTCCAATCTGAACTTTAGATGCCTCATTGTCATGTTATGTGAATTAGAAGTCCATTTGATAGCTTTAGAACACTTGATCAAGTCATTTTGCAAAATAACTCTTTGGTGGAAACTTTGAAATTTTGTGATTTTTGCCAACTTTGACAAACCATAACTTTTGATCCAAAATGAATTAGGTCATGTTCTTGTACTTTTTGAAAAGGGAAAGATCTATTCTAAAACTTTCATGACCAAAGTTTTTCCATTTGAAGAATTTTTGGATCAAAAAGTAAGGGTTGAAAAAGTTGCATAAAATGACATTTTCATTAAAAGTCAAACTTGCCCAAAAAGTCAACTTTGCAAAAGACTTGAAATTATTGAATTTTGTGAACTTCCAACTTCTTCCATGATCAAATAAAGATCATATACACTCAAAATTATGAAGATCACCCCTTGGTTGGGTCATTGGGGGCCTCAGATGCCCTGATTTTGCACTGATTTGTCCAGAAAGTCAACCTTTGATCAGATGACTTCCCCATGGAATTTCTTCATGAAAATTGGTATGCATACTCCCTATACCATATAGAGACCAATAGAAACAAGAATGACCAAAAAATTTGGAGTTATGGCCTTTGAAACCAAAACCCTAATTTTAGGTCATCTGTGCAGTCAAGCCTGGCTCTGCTTCCATACCAATCCCAGATCTTGTGATTCTTTGGCATTCTTGACTTTGAGAGGATATAATATGATACTTGGACACACATAGAACCCTTTGAAGTGATTGTTGACCTTTGGAGTGGCTCAAGAAGCTCTTGGATTGCTCAGATCACAAACCCTAGGTGCAGATGACTTAGAAACAATGCAATGACTCAAAATTGAGATATGAGATGGTATGATTGTGTTTATGCATATGAAATGATCACAAGCCATGGTGTGAATGGGTTAGGGCAAATTTGGGGTGTTTACAAGGATTTCATGGAGTAGTCACCTCATGCTCAATTCCATTCTCCTCATAGAAATTCTTGAACTCTATAGAGTTTTACTCACCTCCACCAACAATTATGAGAATTTCCAGCTTTTGACCACTCTGTTTTTCAAGCTTCATCTTGAACTTTTGAAACTTAACAAACACCTCATAACTTGATGAGTGTTACCCATGTCATTCTTGTGAATTCATCCACAAACTACACACAATATTTGTTTCCTTCAAGTGAAGGTACTTCAAATGGTCAACAAAAATCAGAATGTACTACTCCTAAATCATGCTTTATTATTGAGATTAATTCTGATGCAAATGGAAATCTAGGTTGCTTGCCTTTCATACATATCTCACAATACTTCTCAGGCTTCACAATCTTAGGAATGACATATACTAGCTTCTTAGAATTAAAATGCCATAAGTTTCTGAAATTAAGATGCCTCGATCTCTTGTGCCATAACTTACTGTCACCTTATGCACTAAGGCATTTAGTTTCAGTTGTATCCACATCAACCTTGAATATTTTGAAGCTTCCCTACTCATATTGCATAATCAATTTCTGATCAGAACCATACAACTTCAAGGGATTGTTCTTCATAGTAACTGAGAAACCTTCTCAATGAACCGACCTACACTCATCAGACCACTCTTCCTGCCAGGAACATACCAAACATCATTGATCAGAACAATTTTACCATTCTTCACATTGACTTTGACATTTCCCATACCTTCAGTGTTGAGGTATTTATCATCAGCACATCTAATCTTTATCCTCTTTCTAGAGTCAAAATTAACCAACTATTATTTGTTTCCAGTTAGGTAATTTGAGAAGCCAATGTCCATATACCACCAGTCTACTATATACACACTATCATACTAAGAAGCAATCAATAACACATATTCATCATCAAAATCTTCTCTGGCTATGTTTTCTTCTTCTGATTTCCTTTCCTTGTTTGACCAACAATCAACAACGAAGTGGCCAAGCTTCTTACACCAGTAGCATTGAACCTTCATATTGTCATACTTTTCCTTCCCCCTTTTTAGCGCTCTTTTGCCTTCAGAAGTTTAGGTTTCTGACTTCTGAAGACCATCAAATTTCTTCTTGGCTTCTGACCAACACTACCCTAATACTTCTTACAGAAGCTACTTTCAGAGCCTGCTGCTCAACCTCTCTTTCAGAGTTTCTCTCAGTCAGACGTAATGTAAGATCAAAGTGCGCCTAAGAGGGGGGGGGGGGGTGAATTAGGTGTTATCAAATTTTTCGATTCTTTTTCTTCGATGGATGGATTTTGCTTTTTACAGTTTATGGAATGAAAACGGTAAAACAGGAAAGTAAAAATGACACGGAGGTTTATCCTGGTTCCCTTCACAATCCGAAGGTACATCCAGTCCCATTTCAACACGAAAGAGATTTCCACTAGTTTCTTTAGAATAGTACAACCTATCACACCTTCAATGGTGAGACCTACTTTCTAACAAACTAAACAAATAAGTGTGCAAGAACAATCCTCTTGCCACACTTACCCTTATGTCCAAACAATCCTTGGAACACAAGTCACAAATAGAAAACACTTTCTATAATTTTTGTTTGAGTGAGAATACAATGATTGGTATCAATATAAATTGATCTTCTCCTATATTCAAAATTCACTACTTAAGATTCAATACAAGTGTTCAATGAAAATATGAATGATGAACTTATGAACACTTTTTGAAATATGAAAATTATTTGAATTTAGTGATTTTGATTGTATGATAATATTTGAAAATTCTAGGAGATGTTTATGAATTTGAAATTTTAAGAATTTATAATAGTTGAAACACCTATCCAAAAAGGTATGAGAATTTTTGAAAAAATTCTTTGAAAAGGTATAAAAAAGTTATGAAATAAAATCATGAAGAGGTATAACACTTAACAAAAATTTGAATTTGAAGAGAAACAATTTTTCAAAAATTCTTCAGTGTTAACCGGTTAACCATATGGGTTAATCGGTTAACGCCCAGAAACGTTACCACAGAATTGAAAAATTGAGACCGTTAACTGGTTAACCCATATGATTAACCGGTTAACAATGTTAAAACACAGAAAAATATTTCTGTTTTAAGTGTTAAAACCAGTTCCGATTAATTTTAAAATGTGCATATGCATTAAATTAATATGATAAAATATTTTGAACACTTGTATATCATTTTAAGAAGTAAGTTTTGATATACCTAAGCCTTGTGTCCAAGTCTTGAAAATGTTGCACAAAAGCTTGAATCGAACGGAAGCATTCCATTGATGATGCATAGCCATGATCTTGATCTTTGTTGTCATCTCGACTTTTTGCAATATGGAATGAGCTTGAATAATGTTGACGTCATCAAAACATTGAGCTTGAAATATGCTTCTACACGTAACTCTTGTACCTCTAAAATGCTTTGCAGCTCTTCAATTTTCATGGTACTAAGATTCTTAGAATGTTCAATTTCTACAACAATGTAATCAAATGAGGAGTTAGAGATCTAAGTATCTTTTCAATGATCTTTTCTTTAGAGATAATTTCTTCACACGACTTCATCTCATTTGTGATCAGAATCACTCTAGAGATGTAGTCAGGTACCCTCTTAGTGTTTTTCATGTTGAGATTCTAATACTGCCTACATAGAGATTGAATCTCTACCTTCTCCACTGATGCATCACCGCCGTAGCACCGTACCAGTGTGTCCCACGTAGCATCCACGGTCGTCGAATCAACGATTTTCTCATACACGTTCACATCCACACACTGGTGGATATATAACAACTTCTTTTGATCATTCTTCCTCAGATCACATTGAACATTCATATGTGCATCTGTTGCATATGCCGGAAGTGCAACCAGAACGTAAATGTTGTTGACGAGATCAAGTACATCTTGAGCGCCAAACAACACATGCATCTGAATCATCCATCGATTCCAGATCTTGCCATCGAACATTGGAAACTTAGTACTCAAATTACCGTTTTCGTTCATCTTTAACCTTGTGCAATTCACTCAGATCTCACCTAACACTAGTGTTTCCCAATCCCATATAATTAAGAAATGTGATTTTGTTACGGTTTCGATAAAAAATTCTACATGAATTCAAGAAACAAAATCAATCATACAACGCCTCACCGTTCACTCGTGTTTCCCTATGTTTTCTTGTGGATCTGAACCGAAGTTCTAGATACCAATTTTTGGTGCACAAGATGAAGAATATGAAGATGGAAGAAGAGAGAAAGAAGGAGAGAGAATTGAATAACAAACTTCCATTACTCTTTCAAAACAGTTACAATAAATGATTACGCCCTACACTTTATTGACATCTACATTTATTTATATACACAAACAATAATGCCACGTAGACGAAAATACTAACCTACACTAGCTAGATTAAGCTTAACAAAACTAATACTACTACTACTGAATATAAATTACTTCTAACATACTCTATAAATAAGCACACATATATATTACTTTTGTATTTTTTTAAGAGACCAAAAGGCCAAAGAGGCAAATTTTGTTTGAATCACTTATGTCCTCAACATGATTTGTGGAATGCTCGTCAACTATCTTTATGATCATTAAGTTACAACGTTTGGAAAACGACTTCACATTTATGTTCCATAATAGTTTAAAGTCGAAGAAGGAAATAAGTCGATTATAAATCATTTTAAGTCACATTTAATAGACTTAATTATTCTAATAAATTTATTAGGTCATAAGGTTAAATGACAATTATTAATCCTGTAATTGTAAAATTTAAATCTTCAAAATTAAAATTTAAAACTTTTATTTTTATTAAATTTAATTATTCTAGAACAATAGAAGAAAACAGCGTTTAGAAAAAGCTATGCTATGAAACAAACAACACACCCTTTAAAAATTTCTTATTATTCCTATGCATTTGGAATTAACTTTTCATTCCTCTCTCGCTATCTTCAAATCATTCCATTTCCATGAACCTTCTCCTCACGCTCCAACAAACGATTTGGTAGTAATATTCATCCCTTTCCGTTCTTTTTTGTTTGCATTCCCCTGTTTTTTTGGATCGGTTGCATTTTATCTGCAAATTTTTCGTTTTCATTTTCCCTTTTTTGAGTCTAGTGTGCGATTTTTATTTTATTCTTTATTATATTATATTTGTTAGTGCAGTTTTTGTATTATAGCATTCAAAGTTGGTGTGGTTTGTGTTTGTTTTGATTGTGTGGTTATAGTACAATAGGTTTTGGCATGATTCATGAATTTTGTGTATTTGTGTTGTGTTTCATAAGCTATTTAGCATCATTCAAAACTTCTAATTGAAGTTGCGTGTGTCACTGATGACACTGATACATGAAGTTACATTCCATTTTGTATATTCTTAAAAATAATTATCGGTGTCGATGTATTAGTGTCAATGAATATTTTCCTTAAAGATTATATGTTTGTAGTTTGAATGAATGAGGATTAGTGAGTTTATAGAGAGATGAAAGATTCTGTTCTAACAGTTCTTATTAGTCTTTGAGTAATGCTTCAGTTTATTTGTGTTGCCATTGCATTTGTTTCGGTTGTTGGTTATATATTTTTGTGCATAGTGCATGTTTATTATACACACAAAGAAAAACTGTATTTATTATTCGTAGTGGTATCAATTGGGGATTGCGGATAAATGCGGGTTGTTTAAATTTTGTTACGCTGCGGTGCAATAGCCAGCACTGCTAATTTACAACATATTTTTCTAAATAATGTATCGTGGAACATTAGTTTTTTTGTTTTTTTCTTAATTTTTTTTTTAATTCTGCTATGTTGTAGTGCATCTATAGTCATTATTTGATAACACTTATTATTAGTTAATTGATCAGGTGAAGCATACTTGCCTTCTCTGTAAACTTTGTTTTGCGCATGCATGTGTGTGTGTGTGTTTGTTAAGAAATCGATTTACAAACCTTAACTTTCGTGTGTTGATATTGACTGATTTGGTATGAGACGGGCTGATTGGAATTGCCATAACATCACAAACGTTATCTGAACTTCATATTAAATATTGGTTTAGGAAATCAAAGCTTGAATGAATTTTATGTTACTTAACCTTTCTATGATTGTTGAGCTTTTATGGGGTTTTGTGGTGGATTTATATTTTGTTTTGGGGGCTTAAGCTTAACAAATGTGTTTTAACTTTTAAGTCTATTAGCGTATTTCGTACGTGCAAGTGACTTTTAGAAATTACTCTGTGACTAGAGTGGGAATGTTTTTTTCAGTAGTTGAATAACTTGCATATCCAACTTTAAGATTTGGGATTGGATCAAAGATTAAGAACAACAACTTATCTGCGATCAGGTTGTTTGATTATAGAGGTAACTGAACGTTTTTCATGTCCTTTGAATTTTTAAATTTCTGACGCAAGCTCTCTTAAACAATGATTTATGCTAATAATTGAAGGTGAAAGGCACCCACAAGGCATTAGTAGCTTTTATGGGCTATTTGAGAAAGCTTATGCAAGCAACTCATGTATTCAATCTGGGTTGTAGCTTTTTTACTGGCTATCTTGCTAATTCGTATATTTATCCGGTCAATTTATTATTTTTCTTCAAATTTACGCAGGTTGTGCTAAGTTTAGCTTGTACTTGAAGCGTATTACATAGTTTTGCATAGAGAGAATGGGTTATATTGGGTCCCATGGTGTTGCAGCTTTGCATCGATACAAATATAGTGGTGTAGATCATTCCTATGTGGCAAAATATATACTACAGCCCTTCTGGACTCGCTTTGTTCATTTTTTCCCTCTATGGATGCCGTGAGTACTTTTTTATTTTTCAACCTAAGTTGTTATTCTTTTTGCTATAACCTAACTATTGTATGATAAAATATATGTTTTTCATTTTCTGACTCTTACCACACACACACACACACACACACATGCTCATTTGTAGATATAATACTATTATTTACTCTTCTGTTGATACTATAGTTTAATTATTCTGCAATCTTATTTTTAATTTCTTAATTCACTAACTTATACCTTTTTCTGTTTTTTTAATCCTCATTATTGGGCGTTTTGGCATTCTTTGATATGTTGCAGTCCAAACATGGTACACATTTGTTTCCTTTATTTTTGTAGTATATCATCTTTAATTGTTACTCTTGTTAGGGTCATAATCTATATTTCCTTGGCACTGATATTTCTTAAATTGTTTGGTTCCAGATAACTCTGATGGGCTTTATGTTCTTATTATTGTCTGCAACGCTTGGCTATGTGAGTGGAATCCAAGTCCATTAATTTTCCTGATTCATAAATTGGAAAACCTAAACACAATAGTAATAGTTTTCCAATGCATCACATTAATTTTCATTTTTCCATATGATATGAAATGAAATTTGCAATTTCTTTAAACAAATATATGAAATAAGTATCTTTAAGATTGCTGGTTAAGTTCATGGTTTATCGAGATTTTCTTTAATGGAAGTGTTCAGTACGTGGCCATGGAAGGGAATTTGGATATTGTATGATTGGCTTCGTTGAAACAATGAATTCTTTGATCGATTATACTGAAATCTTTTTATTTATTCAGATATACTCACCTCATTTGGACTCACCTCCTCCAAGATGGGTTCATTTTGCACATGGGCTACTTTTGTTTTTGTACCAGGTTTGTTAAATTATCATACTGTGGTACCAATCTCTTGATGGTAACCAATTCTGGTAAATTTCATGTTTGAATATAGTTTTGATCTTTGAAAAAGAAGTCTTTTGAAATTAGTTCATATTTATTTATTCTTTTATTTTTAGTTCCTACATTTTAAAAATAGCATGCTTTAGCCTTTATTTTTTATGTCGCAAGACTTGAACCATCCGGAAATCCCATTGGACTCTGACTAATCCGAGTCAATGTGAGTACACTAAAGCACTAACACAAATACAGTGTTAAGCTTTTTCAGCGCCTATTTTTAATTCTCACCAAGACTTAAAACATGCTTTTAATGACTAAAACATAATTTTTGTTAAGTATTCTTTGATTATTGTTTCCTTTCATATATGTGTGTTTGTTTATATGTAGACCTTTGACGCTGTTGATGGGAAGCAAGCTAGACGGACAAATTCTTCAAGTCCATTAGGGGAGCTGTTTGATCATGGTTATTTTCATTCACCATGTTTTTCATTCAATTAATTTTTATCGTGTATGTCATTAATGATGATATTTTCAACTACATTGCAGGGTGTGATGCACTTGCTTGTACAGTATGTCTCTTTTAGCTCTTTGACTATTATTTTCAAACCATTAAAAGCAAATAAAGACAGTCATCTATTAGAACTACTTTTCAGTTTGAAGCGCTTGCTTTTGGGAGCACATCCATGTGTGGAAGAAGTACTTTCTGGTGGTGGTTAATATCTGCAATTACATTTTATCTTGCAACCTGGGAGCAGTAAGTTATCACATCAATTAATATTTAGTACAATTATTCTATTTCCAATAACAATACTTTTAAGCTTTTCATTTTAGAAGTCTTATGGCTGATTTTGCCTTTTTGGATTTGACTTATTTGAGTTTATCTAGCGACATAGCACTTGTGATAATGTTTGGGGGATTTTTTTCTGAAACTATATATGACATGTTTTGGAATATCTTATGAAAACAAGTTATAGCTTATATGAAAACAAGTTATAGCTTATTGAATCTTTTATTACAAAAATAGCTTATACCATAATCTATGTATACTTTTTAGACATTATAGTGATATTGTTTCTCTTTTAAAAATGTTGTTTTGGATGCAGCTATTTCACCAATACACTTATACTGCCAGTTGTAAATGGACCTACAGAGGGTCTTATGATAATATACTTTGCTCACTTTTTCACTGCTGTCGTTGGTACGCCCTTTGAGTTTTTGTTATTATGTTATACATGCTTAAAATCCAATGCATATTGTAACTTACTATTTTTCTGCAGGTGCTGAGTGGTGGGCTCAGCAATTTGGAAAGTCCTTGCCTTTTTTGAATTGGTTGCCGGTTCTTGCTGGTAAGCTTTTCCATCTTTATATTGTGTTTTTTCTATATTTGATATAAAGGCTTACATTTCTCTGTTCTATATTTGTAGAGTTAATCTCATTGTTGTGTAAGAATTTACTGCTGCCTGATTTTAAATTTTTCTTTCTGGATTTCAGATGTCCCAACATTCACAGCTATATTGTGTTTGATGATAACTTTTGGTGTTATACCAACAGTCGCATTCAAGTATGTATAGCTAAAATTGCCGAACTTTAATCTTTACTAGCATCCACATGCACATGTACAATAGTAGTATTTTCTAACTTTTAAACCTGAGATAATGTCTTTTATGTTGACTTTTGATTACCTTCGTTTAATGTTGTGTCATATTAGGAAAATAAAAATATTAAAAATAAGCACCACTTTATAGTTTTACAGTTAGTTATTATGTTCCAATTCTACCCTCAAATTAATAGTATGTGCATCACTCTTAATTCCATCGCAATCTACTATTCATTTATGACAATGGTCAGTAAGGATAATTTTGTAAAATAGTTACACTTTTCAATTTTTTTATGTCCTATTATTTTGAGTCTTTATTCCCCAATTCATTCCCTTTCCTAAAATCAATAATTTCAAAATTTCTTCTTCATATAGATTAATACAATTCTTTATGAAGTTATCACATTAAAATATTCTAAAATATTGTACTCTTTGTTAGTGTACTTTTTTTATTTCCCCAAATTTTCTTGCCTTGTCAAGTTATCATGCTATTCGCCCAGAGAAATTTCAGCTACAATTCTGAATAATAACAACAATGATTTCTACTGTTTCACTGATAAATTATGCTGGAGAATGATGATGGTTCCTCCATGTCTGTGGTCAGTCTAAGTTTTAATCTCAGAATTGTGGGGTTTTCAACTATTATTTTGGTGTTTGAAGCTTCCAAATGTAGTTTGGACCTAGTTGTACTTGATTTTTTGGATGGTCATACTTGCCTTCTCATTGACGACCCCGACTTTCTGATCATGTTTTGCAGAGTCCACTATATACACGTGTGCATGTGTGTTATTTTCTGTTTTTAAGGGTTTTAACTTGAGGAGTAATGTTGTTTAAAATTAGGAAAACTAATAATAGTAGATTACTATCTTCGTTGCATCTTAGAATCTTTTCAAGCATCATAAATGATCTCTTATTTGTAGTTTCTAGATTATTATTTTGGATAAAGTTTCTACATTTCATTATAGTGTAAAAATCATTTTAGTTCTTGAACCGCCTTAAGTCCATGAATTAACCAATTTATAAAAACATCCTCGAAAGTGTCTCTTTTTAGCAGTATTGTCAAATATGGGCTATAGCTGACGTCGTGGCAATTTTTTGGATGTCCGCCATGGTCTAACATCCGCCATCGATAACATTGTTTGTTAGTCAGTTTGGTCTTCGAATGTGTTTTTCTTCAATTAGTTTGGTCCTTGAATGCGTCTTTCATTAGTCAGTTTGATCCACCAAATCACTAACAGAAGATATACTCAAGGATGGTTTGTAATTTTGATACATTTATGAACTACTGTGTCACTACCCACATTTAGGGACCAAAATGTGTTTGATCTTTCATTTTATCATTTGACCTTTTTCTTTTTTATATTGGAATCTGGCTTACATTACACGTAAATAGGGCTTAGTGCTTTGTATTTTTATTTTATCACATCTTATTGGCATATCGGTTTAGTATCCTATTTTCTTTGAGTATCTTTTCTCTCTTTTTCTACTTTATTACCTAAACTCTAATTTGAACACAAGTATAAGATTTTGACATACTTCATTCTTATTGTTATATTCATTTATTGATAATTTTTGCACATGTAGGTAGTATATCTTAAATTACGCTTGTTTTTTTGTTTACTGTTTTCTAAGTTATTTGATGAAGATCTTTTCAAATGACAAAATTATTATCTATTGGTTCCATGCAGTGTTATTAATGTTTCTAAGGTTGTGAAGTCAAGAAATGGAAGTATAGCTCTTGCATTGGCAATGGTAACTAGTTTTCGTATTAGAATTCTTCCATATAATCTGGTTCCTTTATTTATAAGTTCTTTTTTTGTGCAGCTTTACCCATTTGTTGTCCTTGTCGGAGGAGTGCTTTTATGGTATAACTCAACTCAAGACCCTTCATTTTTGTTTCGAAGATATGCATATTCCATTATTCTTTGTATATATATTAGCTTAAACTTGGGTGATTTTGGTGCAGGGATTATTTGTCACCATCTGACATCATAGCCAATTATCCACATTTAGTGATTATGGGAACAGGACTTACTTTTGGATATCTTGTGGTAAGATAGCTGGCTTTGTCTTAAATCCATCAAATCGTTGGTTTTTATAAGATAGCTTCTTGGGTTGAGGTAGACTTTAGCCCTTGTTTGGATAAACAAATTTATTACATGTTTATTGCATAGAAGCTTTTTATGTAAGTTTGTATGTATAAGTATTTCTATAACAAAAAACAAAATAAAGTCAAACTGTTATCATAAGCTATCATGAAGAGCTTATGAAAATAAGCTGAAACAGATCCTTAATAAATTTTAGTTTTTTTATTCCTTGTGCGTACACTCTAAACTCCTTATATTATGACTTTTACTGAGGGAAGGTTAATTTTGCAGGGAAGGATGATCTTGTCTCACTTATGTGATGAACCAAAAGGCTTAAAAACTGGAATGTGCATGGTATTAAACTGTTTTATTTGAATGTTACTCTCTCAATTTTTTAAGAAGCATTATTTTTCAAGTGATTAATTATTTAAGTTTGTTACACAAAGATAACTGATGTTGGCATTATTCATTTTATACAGTCCCTTATGTATCTCCCACTCGCAATCGCTAATGCACTTGCATCAAAGCTAAATGATGGGTATGTACTATGTACTGTGACTTCGCATTATAAATTTATCTGATTGGCATGGTTTAATGTTGATTAATTTGTTATTGTCACCCCTATCTTCTCATAGAATTTGTTTGATATATTTTTGGCAGGGTTCCTATAGTTAATGAGAGACTAGTTCTTCTTGGTTACTTTGCATTTACAGGTACATCTACCTTTTTTCTGTTTCGCAAAACAGTACTATATTATATCTTAAACTTGGATTGGATCCTAACTCTTCAAAATTGGAGTTAGATTTTGTTTTTGGTTTATAATTGAGATGGAATACTTATCTATTTTATTATATAACTTCTTACTTCTCTTGCTTGATTATTCTGTTTCTGCAAATACAGCATCTCTTTACTTGCATTTTGCGACGTCTGTAATTCGTGAAATTACCAATGCACTGGGAATATATTGCTTCAGGTAAGTTAACTAGCATTAAATTAGCGTAATCGTTGATGTCTTTCTTTAGTTTAGTGTTAGTGTATGTAGAAAATTAGTTTTGTGTTAGTGTATATAGAAAATTAGTTTTCTTTCTATTCTACAAATATGTGGATTATTTGGTTAAATTAGTACATAAATGTGTTTTTGTTGAACTTGGATTGTGAAAAAGCTGATATTATCTTGTCCTTAGTGTGGTTTACCTATGAAAAACTGACACCGAACACGCCGGTATTGATAATAACTTGAACAAATGGATTAATTAAACGTAATCACATGTGAGTGTCAGCCATGTCAGTGTCTGACACTAGACACACTTTCGTTCAGAGGTGTGAGTCAGTGTCTAGACACACTTTCGTTCAGAGGTGTGAGTGCTTCAGAGTGGTTTACTATTGTGTTTTAGGTCTTTATTAAGAACAATGTCTTTTGATTCAAAGTATCTCACCTTTTGTAAAAATTGCAGGATAACTAGGAAGGAAGCTTGATTCTATCCATGATTTGATTTAGGTATATTGTTCTTTTATAATTCATTACTTGAGTGTTTGGATTCTTTATTTCTAAATTGTCAATTTCAATTTATAATAGAATCACTTTTGTAAGAATCAACAGTGATTCTAGACATGTAAAATTGATTGACATATTTGACTATTTTCGAAAAGAATTGATTTTGCCTCTAGAATAAATTCCGACAATTCAATATATGAATGCAATCAGACATTAATAATCACTTTACATTCAACTCATTTGCATCAGAGCATGATCAAACACACGAGATCTATTTCCTCTCTCTCCATGTTAATTCGCAATTTTTTGTGATTTCAGCTTGCAAGTGAAGAAAACTACTGGCAAGGTTTATGTCAATACTAATTTTGCTACATGGATTTTTTCATTATGTATTGATTCTTAGATAGGCTAGAAGATCTATTTGTGGAATCTTAACTGTTTCACCATTATGAATATTAATGTTAGTTTCAATATATATTGGACTACTCTTTTGGATGGAATATTTATTTTTGTGTACTTTTTTATTTTGCTTCCTTTTCCTTCTTTAGGAGCTTTTAGGTTTTTCTTCAATATTTTTTAGTTGAATTTTAAATTTTTATTATAGTTAAACTAATCTCTTCACATCAATTCACTATAACTTTACCAAATATAAAAAAAAGTATGAAAAATAGTAAGACATTTACATTTTTGCATGCAGAATAAGTGATATGAATTCTGTTGTATTCTATCTCCTACCGTCATATTTTTTTTCTTCTCTGAATTGGGTTGTCTTGTTCTTTCATAAAATTTTCAGACAATAAAATGTAATCTTTATTCCACTCCTTTCTTTTATGATATTTATCCAAATAATGTTGAAGATGATACTATTAAATTACGTGGTTCAATTATTTTTTATTTTTTCAGGAAATCTGTTATAAGACTGATTCAGCTGCTGAAATGTATTATTTAACCTTTAAAATTATGATTTGTAATTTTAATATTTAAAAGTGGTGCAAATTAAACTACATGAGTTCAAATTGAAATAAAAAGTGACTGCAAATGATTTAAAAAAATATAAAACAGTTTGCGAAAGAGAAGTTAAAAACAATATATATTTGAAATTAAAAAGATACCATTTTGAGATATTTCCAGACACATCTGGACGTATAATCAAAATCAATTCTAATTGCAATCCAAACACCCTTAATAATATGTATATCTAATTATTATAACTATTGTCTCAACTTTTTTTTGTAGCTGTTTTATTGAATATTTATTGAAGATATTTTAAGGGAATTCTTAACACATCATGACACATCTTTTTTTGAATTTTTGAATTTTTTTTTTGTATATGCACATACGATATAAGTTCTGTCTAACTTATAAAAAACCTAGGATAAATAATTTCTGGTTAACTTTTTAATATGATTACAGATACGGAAAAATCTTATAAATATTGTTTTCGGACTTGTACATTCGGAACTTTTTCCATATCTGCATATCAGAATATTCTTAACATAACATGATATTAGAGTCTTGGTTTTGTTGTATTAATACATAATGCTTGATATGGAAAATTTTCTTCTTGGTTTATTTAATTGAAAAGACAGGCAGATATGAACTTGCTTATGCTTCTTCTTGCATTGATGTGTCACTTACTGCCACTATTGTTCCAATATGGTGGATCTTTAGTTGCCACTCATACAAATTCATCTATGAAGTTTTCAAGAGCTGCTAGTATTGTGATAGTGATTGCATTACATATTTGGTGTATCTTACCTTCAAACTATGGACTCACCGGCAATTATTTATTTTGTAAGATCAATAAACACTCTATCAAAACACATCCATTTTTTTTATGGTGTCGGTCCACTAATACAAGAAACAAAAGGCTCATAAAGTGCATCAAACTTTTCTTTCTTTTCGTAAAGCAACGTGTATAATTCTTTATGGGTCCTCCTCAACTCATGGATAAGTTGATGGCCGACAAATGTTTGATTTATTTCTTTACAGAGTAAAGCCAAAATAGTTTGAAAATCACAATTACTATCATCCTCAACATTGACGATCTGTTTTATGTATTTGTGCATAAAAACCGATATCTCGTCAATGAATGAAATTTTTGGTGAAGGAGGTGGTTTACTACTGCGAGCTCCTTAAAATTTTTTTTTTTGTTGAGATTTTGGAGTTGGTGAGTTTGAAAAAACTTTATCAACATGTTCAAAATATGAAGGATGCCGCACAGTTGAATCGTCACTCGATGTAGGCTTGACTTTCTTTGGAACACCTTTTGTTTTTACCAATTGAGAGGGTGGTTTGGTTTCAAATCATTGGTTTTCGGATAAGAAATCTTCCTCAATTGTTCTTTGATGTGGAGTTTCATATTTTCACCAGCTTTAAATATATCTCTTGTATCACTTCCCATTCGATCAAGATAGAGATATTCGATTTATCGTCTTTCATGACACCATCATCTTCAAACCTAAGCCTTTTTCCAATGATCGCGAACTTCATCCATTCTTAACAGGCTACCAAGTTTCATCTTTTTTGCTATAAGACAAGCACATAGGAGATCATATTGTAACACCCTTTTTACCCCAACACAAATAAACACGTAAATTCAAATAAAATCATAGTAGCCACGTATGGGCGTCACATTTTTCTTCAAACAACAACAAATACAACTGGGTCCTGTCCCGTAACACGAGTTACATCAAATCTTTTCAAATAAATCATTTCCTATGTAGCGAAAAACTTAAACTTCATTATATCGTCGTAAAATTCCAACAAGTCAACATGTGTTCAAAAACCTTCAACATAAACAAATTCAAATCAACTTAATACATAATAAAACAAACGAATGCAATGGTTCAAAAATGTTCCAGACCCGACGTTACATGACACAGAGCAGGACACTATTCCTTAGATCTAAACAGAAACAAATAAATGTGAACGACCCCAACTCGACTTCACGCACCAAAGCTATCCTTCTTGAGTATCTGCGCGTTACCCACGTAGGGACAACATTACAACAGACAGGTGAGTAATCACAAATTAATATAAATAATGCAAGTAAATATAAGTAAATATTCATTCATCATATCACAACGCAAGATAATCTCACCCAACATCTTACACAACTCATCAAAACACCAAGTCAACAAATGCATCATGTTATTCCACCAAGAAGGAAATGCAACATCATAAATGCATGTGGTACTGATTTCAACATGTGATGGACACTAAACCATCTACTTTCCACAAGGAAGCACAACATAAACAACATCACCCCAAATCCATACAATGAGATTCAAAGCCTCAAATCAATATAGGTATGCCATGAATGCAAGACACAACAACATCATCATATCAACATGTTAAACCAACAATTGCATCAGCATTAATGAATAACTCCTCGCAAACATTCCACATACTCCTCAACATGTCATCTATACATCATTAAACATAATGAACAATTTCACATAGTATTCCTCATCAAACATTATCAACTAGCTTCTAAAACATCAAGACAACCCATTTCAACAAGTGAAATACATCATAGCATCATTACATCATGTCTACGTATTACTCTCTAATTTTCTGCAATTAAAACAACATTTTTCACCTTCCAAGTTGCGCTAAGCACCCTAACATTCTCACTAAGCACGCTGCTCTCGGTTTCGAAGAAACAAAAATTCACCAGAGCGTGTTAAGCGGGCTCGGCCATGCTAAACGAGCTCTACGATTATGGCAGAAAAACCTTACGATAACAACATACCGCCTGCTACGATTTTCACACCTAAAACCAGTCTTTTACCATATTTAATCATAGATTACATTATTAGGACCTATCTCTAATATACAAACAACATTTACCACAATTATCAACAACAATTCATCAATCATATCAACTCTACTCATCACAAATCCTAGGTTTTCCCTCAAATCCCCAAATACCCACAACACCTAAACCATACATCATGAATATTGAAAGGCAATACTCCCCATACCTTAAATTATCGCTTCCTAATTGTCATCTCTTCGAACTCTCCAGAAATCCTCTAAGCCATAGTCTATTATCCTTGTTCTTCAGAGCTTTTCTCCTTTTCTCCAAAAATGTTATGAATGATCGTGTTCTCCCTTCTCACTATCAGTATATCCCATACCCCTAATACTCATTCTCCATAATACCATCAACTTAACTTCCACAATTACTAACATACCCTCAAGACCTCTAAATCTTATATTTAATTAATTAATTAATAATAATTTGGAATAATCTAATATAATTACCCTTATATTAATATTTATTAAAATATTTTCTATTAATCTCATCAACTAATACAACAACAACCCATAAAACACCAAATAATCAACAACAACAAGTTAAAAAATTTAATCACGAAATCAGGGCGCTACAACTCTCCCCCATTTAAGAAATTTTTGTCCTCGAAAATGTACCAGAAGCAAACAGATTCGGATACGCCTCCTTCATATGATCTTCACGCTTCCAAGTCCAACTTTCACCGGTTGGTCCACACCACAATACCTTTACCAAGTGAATCTCTTTCCTTCTTAACTACTTCATTTCTCGGCCATCAATCCTCACGAGTAAAGCATCAACAGTCAGGTTATCTCTTACCTACACGTCATCCATCTAAATCACATGCGACATATCACACACATACTTCCTCAACTGCGACACATGAAATATATCATGCAAATTCGTAAGTGATGATGGTAATGCAATACGGTATGCCACCTCTCTAATCCTTTGAAAAATCTGATATGGACCAACAAAACACGAAGTGAGCTTCCTAGACTTTAAAGCTCGCCCGACACCAATCACCGGAGTAACTCTCAAGAACACATGATCTCCCTCTTGGAACTCAAGTGTCTTCCTTCTCTTATCATGATAACACTTCTGACGACTCTACGACGTCTTCATTCTCTCTTGGACCAAGTTAATCTTCTCGGTCATCTCCTGCACTATTTCAGGCCCGAGTACAACATTCCCACCTGATTCGTTCCAACACAAAGGAGTTCGACAACATCTATCATACAATGCCTCATACAGTACCATGCCAATACTTACATGAAAATTGTTATTGTATGTAAAATCAATCAATGACAAATGACTGTCCCAAGCTACATTGTGGTCCATCACACATGCCCTCAACAAATCCTCTAAAGATTGGATAGTCTTCTCCGTTTTACCGTCCGTCTGTGGATGGTATGCAGAACTTATCCTCAACTTAGTACCTAAAACATTTTGTAGACTCTTCCAAAACTTCGACGTAAACCGTAGATCTCTATCCGATACAACACTCGACGATATTCCATGCAACTTCAAAATTTCCTCAATATACATCTTGTAACACCCTTTTTACCCCACAAAAAATTCAAATATATTATTTAAATAAATCAGAGTTCAACACAAAAGGGCATCACATTTTCAACATAATTATCAAATAAACATCATGTATGTGTCTTGTCCCGTAACACAGGTTGCAACTTATGTCATAAATCAAACAAAGCCTCAATTCATGGCAGCAAATCATTATTCAACACCTTAAATCATCATGATAAAAAAGATTCAACTATAATCCAAAACATTTTCATCAAGTATTAAAAAAAACCAAAACAACAAAATAAACCAAGTGTTCCCCAGTGTTACACGACACAGAGCAGGACACCACCTAGACTCTATAAACAACGAGAGACGCACTCCGAGCTACTTTCGATCACCGAACTATTCTTGAGAATCGTCGCTCTCGGGATTTTCATCCTAATACAAACGCGAAAGTGGCGCGGAAAAGATAGAGTCGCCAGCCAGGCATTTTTATCCCGAAGGAACGAGAAAGGTAATGCTGCACAAACCTAAGGAAGAAGGAAATGACGAGGCCTTGCGAACCAAAGATCTGGTTTCGGGAGTCAGTTACGAATTAGGAAGGTATTAGCACCCCAATCCGTCCGCCGTACCCGACGGGATCCACGCTTGTTTGTTTGTTTCAAAGGGTGAGAAATAAAATACTGCTGAAGAAAACTGCTAACTGGAACTGGAATGAGAAAGGGAATCGGAAGAGAGAATGGAAGGAAAAGGGGAAATGTAGGGAAAATAAAGAATGTGCTCACACGGGCCCTACTCCGCTGCCTACGTACCTCATCGGGAAAATGAGGATCAGAGTCGATGCAGTTCGCCTCACTAAGGCGGGAACTTTGTTTGTATTTTTTAGGATGACGTTGCCATAGCTCTAGCTCAGGTGTTACCGGCTCTGACTCGAGGGTGTTTACCGTATCGCTGTTTGAACTGTCGAGGCAAGTCACATTCGTCCGCAAAGTTAGTAGATGAGAATAGAATACACGATGTCTTTGTTGGTTGTCTTTTATGAGAAGTGTTTTGGAGTTTATTGTTTGTGAAAGTAGCCTCATGATTAGACTTGTACGTCATGCTAAACAAGCTCACACTATTCCAAAATGGAATGAATATGAGTGCCCCATGGAATAAGGCTATACACTGGAGACTATTTCAATCCTTTATTAAATGTCTTTTGGATTTTTGTTTGAAGATGAGAAAGAAGACTCAAATCGAAAAAGGACAAAAATTAAGGGGGACTAAGACACAACCCTAAGTTATTTTTTAAAATGGTGGTCCTAATGGTGAGTGAGGCTTTTCTAATCCTAAGGAGCAAAAGGAAAAGAGAGAAGAAAAATGATGCAACTTACTTCCTAAGGAAGATAAGTTGGTCCTAACAAAAGGGGAAATCCTACCAATCACAAATATAGAAGTAAAAGGTGAATTAAATGCATAAAGGGAATGCATAAAAAAAATAAAAAGGATAAGGTGTAAGGAAACATACCTTTCCCTCCCTACAAAACAAAGATTAGTGTGCATTTTTATTAAAAATAATAAGGCAAACTCACACCAATTAAATCCTAATAACTCTAGGACTCAATCTAAACTCTATCTTAATTCTAAAAGAACTAAAAAAATGCTAAAACAAAAATTCAACACCTACTACAGCCCCTAAAATAAAAACAGCTATGAAAACACAAGCACAACGCAAGTAGCTTTTTACAGCTAGCATACAACATACAAAAACGGGTGTAAAAGATTACAGACAACATGAACTATAACAAACAACATACAATTTACAGCTCCTATACGTAAAAACAGATGCGAGAACATGGCAGAATTTATCAATTTCATATTTGTGCACAAAGTGAATGATAAACAACACATTAATGTGAATTAAAATGGATCTACCTACATCACAAAATGAATTCAAACATGTGAATTTATTTTCATTTATTTGATTTAAAGGAACAATGATCAACAAGAACAACCACACTTTTCCATATTGCACAAAATAAGCATTTATCATGACTTTGAACAAGTATCACTACAAGCATCAATTATTTCACATGTATTGCATAACAATCCAGAATTGAATTCATGTTAAGAAGTGATCCATTGAGCACAAGAAGCATGCATGAACATGTGGAGTATTTAATCACTTTTGGCAAAAAAATCAACATGTAACACTTAATCATTTAATCAATCCTACAAGCAAGGATCATAATCATGAAGCACAAATCAATTTTAAGTAAACATTTAACATGTGAAACAAATGATTAAAGAGTGGAAATACACATCAAGAATTGATCATAACACATATGCATATTTAACACAAAACATGGAAAATTGAACGAAATCATGTCGAAACGACTCAAAACCATGGAATCGGCTACTGGAAATAGACCAAAAATTCCCTAAAATCAATACCTAAACATACATGAACATTAGAGGCACAGAGGAACAAGAACAAGCAAGCAAATAAGCTAAAAAACCAAAAACCAACAGCGTTAACCGGTTAACCAAATGGTTAACCCGTTAACGCACCCCAGATAACACTAAAAATGGCCATAAACGCATGTGTTAACCGGTTAACCAAAGCGTTAATCGGTTAACACTGAACATAAAGTGAAAAATTGTTTTGAAATAAGTGCTTTTGGCAACAATCTTACTTCTAAACAACCCTAACACACATCTAATCATGCTAACACGAATTTCTACTCAATTAGGGCTTATTAACACATGCTAAAACTTATAACAAGCTACAACCTAGCTTCTAATCCATTAAAAACCACAAATCGCAAGCAAAACGTAACAGAAACATAATCAACCATAAGTAATACGAAAAGCACTTAAAGAATACCGAAATGGCGAGATGGAGAGAATAACTTAAAGCTAGCATGGTGTTAGATTACCAACCTACGAAGCAGAGAAATGCTTCGGTAAATGTTGCAAGAATCAGAGCTTGATCGAAGAGAAAACCAAGAAAACCGCGAATCCAAAAAATAAATGCGTTCTTGATGCTTGAGAATTATTGCACTTACGATAAGTCGAAGTCTTCACAAAAATCAGTAGCTTCTTCTTCTACAATCCACAATTCAATGGAGGTTGGAGGCTAAGATTTAAGATCTTCAAGTTTCAATGTGAAACTTGAAGAGCTTCTTCAAAAAAGCTTTGGTGAAAAGGGAAATGGAGGAAAAGTGAGAGAGAAAAAGTGATTCTAGAAATTGTGAGAGAGTGAAAAAATTGGGAACCTTTTGCATTGAAGTGATTAATGATTATATAGGGGATAGGTTTGGGAATTGATTTAGGTTTAGGAATGGAGTTAGGTTTGTAGTTAGTTAGGGTTAGGGTTGGAGAGGGAATATTCCTTAGAATATTCCTTGGAATATTCCATGGAATACTCTAGAAGGTTGTAGAACATGGTAGAAGCATCCAAGGGAAAAGGAGTGGAATTGAAGTGGAAACAATAAGAGGGGAAAGAACGAAAGGAAACGTGGAAGGAAAGTGGAAGGAAATAGAGAAAAATGTGAATTCTTCCTTTTTTTTGGTTGGTTAGCTTGGAAGTAGTTTGAATTATTTTTGGTATATTATTTTTCTCTTGAACTCCAATGTTTGGCAAGCCTCGATCGACCACACACCTCATGCGTATGCAAAGGATGATGATTTATTTATTTATTTTTCAAATGTGATACAATGATATGCGGAATGATGCGGGCATGAAGCGCACACTGCTCGAGGTTGATAATAAATAAGAGGGAAAATTTTGGGGTGTTACAGTTGCCCCTATTCAATCACTGTAGACTTGAATGGATGATAGCAGTCGCTTTCAGACGTTTGAAGTATGCAGGGATTGAATACTAACAACAACCGGAAAATTTGCACTCGGTGGAAGAAGAAAAGGGAAATAAACCCAACCATTTGAACTCTGCTTGGGGAGAACTCTGATGTGAAGAGTAGTAATCGAATGAATGCTTTGGAATAACGCTGGGAGATTGCTGATTTGCCACACTACAGGTGGACTTTTGTTGGGTTATTAATGACATGCCACACAACGGGTGGTCTTCTGAATGCTTTGCCAAACTACGGGGGTCACTGCTCGCTACGGGGGCCTTTTATTTCTACCACACTGCAGGGATGCTCTTCTCACTACGGGAGACTTGATACCTTGCCGCCCCGAGGATGGACTTTTTCTCGCTCTACGGGGATATTCTGCCACACTATGGGGGACTTTGGAAATCCTGCCACTCTACGGGGACACATTGCTCAGCTACGGGAGACTTTGAAAATTCGCCACACTACGGGGGCACATTGCTCAGCTACGGGAGACTTCTGCTCACTACGGGAGACTTCAATGTTTTGCCACACTACGGGGGCTGCTGCTCGCTACGGGAGACTTTGGCTCACTACAGGAGACTTTTGCTCACTACGGGAGACTTCAATGTTTTGCCACACTACGGGGGCTGCTACTCGCTACGGGAGACTTTGACTCACTACAGGAGACTTTTGCTCACTACGGGAGACTTTGGCCCACTATGGGGGACTTCAATTTCTTGCCACACTACGGAGGCTGTTGCTCGCTACGAGAGACTTTGGCCCACTACAGGGGACTTTTGCCCACTACGGGGGACTTTGGAAATTCGCCACACTACGGGGGCAGATTGCTCACTACGGGAGACTTTGGCCCACTACGGGGGACTTTGGAAATTTGCCACCCAGAGGATGGACTTTCACCAATCTACGGTTGGACTTTAAGAATTTTCCACCCAGAGGATGGACTTTGGCCAATCTACGATTGGACTTTGGATAAGTTGCCACGCTACGGGTGGACTTTGGATATCAACCTTGAATGGAGCATGCATATGTTGAACTGCATGACATGATTCCCCATGACACTGGGGGATAGATACAAAGGGAATTCTTGACGTGGAAATAACAAACCCTTGCTGACTCTGTGGGGAATACAGATGATTGCCGATATTTCTATTAGAGAAGAGTGTAACTAGTCTGTCTCGACTTATTACCTTTTCCAAAAATAAATTAGACTTTAGATTTGAAGGCCCTGATAGGGGATGCCTCAACTGCTGGGGATTGAATCTCACCCCGCAGATTTCGCTGGGGAATCGACAACGTTTCGGCTTAGCTGGGGGAAGACCTGTCAAGGCTCTGCTGAGGAGAACTCTTTTGTCTACCTGAATTTTCCAAACCTCTGTGGGGAAGGGAACCGTTCAGCTAACTGCCGGGAATTTCTGGATTCTTGTAAGAAGTGCTTCACTACGGGATGACGACTCTTGTTAGGGATAATCCTTATTGCTCTGCTGGGGAAGAGAAGGATTTGGTTTGAGATCTGCTGGGAAATAAGATCAAGGAAACCTGCTGAAGAAGGGTTTGTCGACTTTATTGGGGATAACTTCCATGCGCCTGTTGGGGATAACGAAACTGAACCGCGTCCTGCTTGAGGAGGAAATCCTTCTCGTCGTTTCATGCTATGGATCATTTTCTTTTATCCGAACTTTACCTTAAGAGGATTTTACAAAAGACTTGGTGTCTTTAAACTATTCAGGAGTATAATTTCCACGATATTCTGAACTTCCGATTATTTATCTTCGGGAAAGAATGAATCCTCGCGCGATTGGGGTGACTTGCCCCAGTATGAATCTTTGACCAATTGCTCTGGGAGAGATTTGAATCTCGAGGTGATTGCCCTAGTTTGGCTGAATTTTGAAGAGATTGCTCGACGTAACTTCCCCAGATTGGTTGGCTCTTACCATGACTGGTTGGGAAAGTCCTTACTCAATGGACTCGGAAAAGTGCACCTCGACGTGACTATCTTTCAGAAGTTTTAGACTTATCAACTTGGCAAGCTTAAGCTTCTGGACTGAATTTCCACATGTGAGCTTTTTATGATGTCAAACAAATGTATGCAGGCAGAAAATGTTTATTCTGAGAATGGAAATTCTAATGCAACACACATGTTAATCTTGAAATTTTAAAAAGGGGTCGCAAACCTTTGTGAGCAAATCACTAGTTGAGATACGACATTATTTTTGACTGAAAGAACGCATGCACATGAAATACCAACAAGGTCTTTTAGCACAACTCATAGGAGTCAGGAATGCCATCTCGTGGTAGTACGCTCTCAAATTAACCCTATTTCAGTTATGACATTTAAGGATTATATCGTGGTCTGGTTCACGGTTATAGAAACAAATGATATAGGCTCGAAGTGTATTTGTGCCCACCCCTCTTTGTGATGTCCTTCATTCCTATGTTCAGCTAATTTTCGCAAGCGCTCACCTTTCATAAGGGTTTTGTGATAGTTGAGGAACCATTGCTGCTAACAGTTTAAGCACCAATCAGGTTATTGTTTGGAGTCAGTCACCCCTTTATTTTCCGTGTCTGTCGCACAAATTTGTTCTTGCTTAAGGATCTTTCTTTGTAATCCTCTTTGCATTTTTCGCCTTTCATTCTTTTGCTTATCCCTAACTTTTACCTGGACTGATTCTCGTGAATCTTTGATTGTGAAGTCCAGCGGGATGCCCTAACTTTTGCCTAAGTCGCTTGTTTTCAAGTTTCGACTTAGCGGGCTTTTTCATTTTTCTTTTCCTTTTTTTTTGAACAAATCGTGTGACACTGTTTGTCTTGATTGCTTTGCGAGGGTTGTGACTGCCTTATTCTTTGGTCGATGAAGGATAACCATTGTGGCTTCCAATCTTTGGACCTCTTGATTTGGATAACCATTGTGGTTTTCGGTCTTTCGACCTCTTGATTAACATAGTGGAATGTAATGGATCCTCAAATGCATTCCTTTATGAAAGTCTGAACGCTTGGTCCAACTAGCTGATACCTACCCTGCCCCTGGGTTACATGTGAGGGTTTTTTCATGTGAAAAGGAAACTCCTACTTCAAGGCTCAAAGGGGTTAGAGAGGGTCTATCTCCCTTATATCTCTAGTGTTTAGGGATTTGAAACAAAGCCTGTACATCGTCAATAGGGTCTTATTCAAGAGCACACAATTAAAGATTTTTGCGTTTTTGTTTCGTCATTCTCCCTCCTAGAGTTTAAGCACGACAATTGGTATTGCGATGTAAACATGCAAAATTAAATTGACAAATGAATTACTTCAAGAAAAACATATGAGTTTTATTATTGATAACATTCAAAAGAAAACAAATTTGATACATGTATAACAAATAAAAGAAACTACAAATGGAAATGCAGTAAAGAAACTGAATAATGCCGTAGTTGAGGTGGTTTGACTCCGTCTAGACCTGCCAGTCTTGTATACTTTCAGTGATTAATAACTCTTTCACAAACTTGTAATCTTCAATTTGCAGCCGTATACCCAACCATGGCAATCATACCTCTTCTTCTAGTTATACTGACTCTGACACGAGACTTCTGAAGGAAATAGTGAAATTGGGGAGTAAAGTTGCCTCATAAGGTTGCTCGGAAAGACATGACGATCTTCTGCCTACGTATCTCCATTGACCAATGACCAATGAAGAATTAGAGCGACGTAGTTGCCCTTAATAGGGGTGAAAATGCATTGAAGAAAAACAAACAAACAGTTTCCATTGTTGAGAATATCTGAATACTGATGGCTTTATTTGCTTTTTGAAGATTCCAGCTTAACGTGGACCATCTGGTAAAACAACAGTGACACCGACTCCGTTGTGATTAGGCATTGGATTCTGGAGTACATTTGGGTGAGGCGCAAAATTGATCGCCTTGGAGTCAATTAGGTCTTGTACCTTGTTCTGAAAAGCCCAACATTTCTCAATATTGTGCCCCTGGGCACCCGAATGAAATTCGCATCTGGCATTTGCATCAAAGTTTGGAGGTAGATTATCAGGAGAAGGAGCTCTCATGGTACAAAGCTCGACCATGTTCAACTTTAGCAGCTATGGAAGAAATACAACATATGGGCATGGGATGGGATCAAGTTTGCGATTTCTCGCTCTTGTTCTTTCCCGATTTGTTCTTTGTGCCTGATATTGCTGACCTTGAGGTTGTGGTTGAACCTGTGGCGTAATAGTCACTGCAGCTGTTTGGTAGTAACCTTGAGAACGAACCTTGTCTCGGCCCCTATACACATCATTGGTCTCGCCTTCTCTTTATCTTTGATCATTTCCAAAAGGTTTCTTCACACCAGAAGAACCAACACTGCTTGCATCCTGGATCTTTCCTAATTTTAGGAAATTTTCTATCCTTTCTCCAGCGATGACAATATCAGCAAAACCAATAGAAGGGCAAGCGGCCAGACGATCTAAGTATGCACCTTGCAAGGTTCCCATAAACATGTCTTCCATTTCCCGATCGAGCAATGGAGGTTGAACCTGTGCGGCCAGCTCACGCCACCTCTGAGCATACTGCTTAAAACTTTCCTTGGGTCCTTGAGACAAGTTCTGCAACTGAGTGCGGTTTGGATCCATATCAATATTGTATTGATACTGCTTGAGAAAAGCTTAAGCTAAATCTTTCCAGCATTGGATAGAGACCCTGCTCAGCTTCATGTACCAGCTCAATGAAGCTCCAAATAGACTATCTTGGAAGAAATGCATCCAAAGTTTCTCGTCATCAGTGTGAGCCGAGATTCTTCCAAAGTATGCATGAATGTGAGTTCTAGGGCACGTGCTGCCGTTGTACTTGTCAAATGACGGCACCTTGAACTTGGGAGGGATTCGGACTCCTGGCACTAACCCAAGACTAGTTACATCAATGCCCAGGGAATTCTGACATTCCATAACCTTAATCTTCTCTTCCAGCTTTTCATACTTCGATTTTTGACCTCATTCATATTACCCATATCAGCATCCAGTAGAGTGAACTGGTCCTCTTGTGTGTCTTCATTATGGGCCACACTCCCATTTAGATTTGGCCATCCGTTACGGGCAATGTCAGGATCCACATTCTCAGTTGGTGTTCCAGTATTAGCATTCACATGGGGTTGCTCAACCATCAACCTGAGACGCTCCTGGTTCTGGGCCATGCCAGTCATCATTTCCATGAACTGATCCATCCTCTATTGGAGCTCATTGAGATCAGTCTGCATTCGTTCAGCCATTCTCACTCGGTTTCTTTTTGTTGGATACCGATGAACGCGTTGACCAACTATATTGCCTAAAGTTGAATAAGTTAGGAAGTCCGAATAACCTATTAAAATGAAAAATATGAAAATCATGCAGTAAGTGCGTATGATATGTTCATGAGGATGCGACATGCGACCCTGCAAATGAGTAAGCATTTGTTAGTAATGCAAGCATGCAGAGGATATTATGCAATGCACTGGCATGTGATCAAAGGTCTGGCGATCACTGGTCTAATGCTGGTGCTGAGAAGACGGTCATGTGCTATTGAAGAATCATTATAACAGTACCACTGACATCCCGGATTTCAAAACCAAAGGACCATGTAGAACCTGATCATAATACTGAATAATGATGGCAAAGTGGGTATGTTGGAAGTTTCAGGGTTCCTGCAAACCTGCAAACCTGTAAACCCCTCCCCCTCTCACGGGTGTGCTACTCGGGTCAAACATCACGGACTCTCAAAGCCGAATAACAATAATACATTCACCATTTCCGAGAAATGGCTCATGACCAAATCAGGGAATCGGTTTGGCATTATGTACTACTCCGGGAGGTCTCAGCTGAGTCCAAGGAAACAAGCATCCCTCATAAGTCCTCAACTTCAAGCACTGAATCAAGAAACAATAGTACATTCATCCCGAAGGGTACAATACTATCGTCATACGAACAGTTTGCCTTGACTGGGTTCCTATGAGAGAACCAGACCATCCTATGCGAGTTCCCAGTGGGCCCTCAGATGCGCGTGGGTTTGCAAACAAATGTGGTTTGCCACTGTCATCACTGGAGAGGGATGTTTCCACAAAGGTTCTCAAAGATCGGTCCCATTGACTGCACATAACTATCAAGGTAGTGTATTGCCCCAGAAAGATTCCGGCGTCAATACATTTCCGAGAAGGTCGCAAGTCAAGGCGTGGAACTCACTAATACTAACATAGCAAAATGCCATGAAGCCAAAGTGGAACCACTCTGAATCCTAGGTGCACTCAAGTCGGGTATTTGGCTTATCTCACAGTAACAAATCCCATCCCACATAAAAAATGAAACCAGCACAGTCCAGCATATGATGCATGTGAAAATAAATACTGAAAGTAATAAATAAAGCTATAAAGTAAAGCTGTAAAGTAAAACTATAAATGAAAACAGTAAAGCTAAACTAAAGCACACAACAACAAATAGATAAACACCCAAAGAAATCAAAAACAAACAGGCGCTAGGATTGACTCTACAAGGGAAACCAGAGATTTTGGGTTCGACCCCCAGCAGAGTCGCCGGTTGTCACTCCCGGGATTTTCATCCTAGTACAAACGCGAAAGTGGCGCGGAAAAGATAGAGTCGCCAGCCAGACATTTTTATACCGAAGGAACGACAAAGGTAATGCTGCACAAACCTAAGGAAGAAGGAAAAGACGAGGCCTTGCGAACCAAAGATCTGGGTTCGGGAGTCGGATACGAATTAGGAAGGTATTAGCACCCCAATCCGTCCGCCGTACCTTACAGAATCCACGCTTGTTTGTTTGTTTCAAAGGGTGAGAAATAAAATGCTACTGAAAAAAACTGCTAATTGGAACTGGAATGAGAAAGGGAATCAGATGAGAGAATGGAAGGAAAAAAGGAAATGTAGGGAAAATAAAGAATGTGCTCGCACGGGCCCTACCCCGCTGCCTATGTACCTCATCGGGAAAATGAGGATCAGAGTCGACGCAGTTCGCCTCACTAAGGTGAGAACTTTGTTTGTATTTTTTAGGATGACGTTGCCATAGCTCTAGCTCAGGTGTTACCGACTCTGACTCGAGGGTGTTTACCGTATCGCTGTTTGAACTGTCGAGGCAAGTCGCATTCGTCTGCAAAGATTAGGAGATGAGAAGAGAAGACGCGATGTCTTTGTTGGTTGTCTTTTATGAGAAATGTTTTTGAGTTTATTGTTTGTGAAAATAGCCTCGTGATTAGAATTGTACGTCATGCTAGACAAGCTCATATTATTCCAAGATGGAATGAATATGAGTGCCCCATGGAATAAGGCTATACACCAGAGACTATTTCAATCCTTTATTAAATGTTTTTTGGATTTTTGTTTGAAGAT
This sequence comes from Lathyrus aphaca, assembly GCA_963966055.1. Lineage (NCBI taxonomy): Eukaryota > Viridiplantae > Streptophyta > Magnoliopsida > Fabales > Fabaceae > Lathyrus > Lathyrus aphaca. The sequence continues at coordinate 450,402,128 of OZ014519.1, read as the reverse complement.
GAGAAAGAAGACTCAAATCGGAAAAGGACAAAAATTAAGGGGGACTAAGACACAACCCTAAGTTATTTATTAAAATGGTGGTCCTAATGGTGAGTGAGGCTTTTCTAATCCTAAGGAGCAAAAGGAAAAGAGAGAAGAAAAAGGATGCAACTTACTTCCTAAGGAAGATAAGTTGGTCCTAACAAAATGGGAAATCCTACCAATCACAAATATAGAAGTAAAAGGTGAATTAAATGCATAAAGGGAATGCATAAAAAAATAAAAAGGATAAGGTGTAAGGAAACATACCTTTCCCTCCCTACAAAAAAAAGATTAATGTGCATTTTTATTAAAAATAATAAGGCAAACTCACACAAATTAAATCCTAATAACTCTAGGACTCAATCTAAACTCTATCTTAATTCTAAAAGAACTAAAAAAATGCTAAAACAAAAATTCAACACCTCCTACAACCCCTAAAATAAAAACAGCTATGAAAACACAAGCACAACGCAAGCAGCTTCTTACAGCTAGCATACAACATACAAAAACGGGTGTAAAAGATTACAAACAACATGAACTATAACAAATAACATGCATTTTACAACTCCTATACGTAAAAACAGATGCGAGAACATGGTAGAATTTATCAATTTCATTTATGTGCACAAAGTGAATGATAAACAACACATTAATGTGAATTAAAATGGATCTACCTACATCACAAAATGAATTCAAACATGTGAATTTATTTTCATCATTTATTTGATTTAAAGGAACAATGATCAACAAGAACAACCACACTTTTCCATATTGCACAAAATAAGCATTTATCATGACTTTGAACAAGTATCACTACAAACATCAATTATTTCACATGTATTGCATAACAATCCAGAATTGAATTCATGTTAAGAAGTGATCCATTGAGCATAAGAAGCATGCATGAACATGTGGAGTATTTAATCACTTTTGGCAAAAAATCAACATGTAACACTTAATCATTTAATCAATCCTACAAGCACGTATCATAATCATGAAGCACAAATCAATTTTAAGTAACCATTTAACATGTGAAACAAATGATTAAAGAGTGGCAATACACATCAAGAATTGATCATAACACATATGCATATTTAACACAAAACATGGAAAAGTGAACGGAATCATGTCGAAAAGACTCGAAACCATGGAATCGGCTACTGGAAATAAACCAAAAAATTCCCTAAAATCAATACCTAAACATACATGAACATTAGAGGCACAAAGAAACAAGAACAAGCAAGCAAATAAGCTAAAAAACCAAAAACTAACAGCGTTAACCGGTTAACCAAATGGTTAACCCGTTAACGCACCCCAGACATCACTAAAAATGGCCAAAAACACATGTGTTAACCGGTTAACCAAAGTGTTAACCGGTTAACACTGAACAGAAAGTGAAAAATTGTTTTGAAATAAGTGCTTTTGGCCACAATCTTACTTCTAAAAACCCCTAACACACATCTAATCATGCTAACACGAATTTCTACTCAATTAGGGCTTATTAACACATGCTAAAACTTATAACAAGCTACAACCTAGCTTTTAATCCATTAAAAACAACAAATCGCAAGCAAAACGTAACGAAAACATAATCAACCATAAGTAATACGAAAAGCACTTAAAGAATGCCGAAATGGAGAGATGGAGAGAATAACGTAAAGCTAGCATGGTGTTAGATTACCAACCTACGAAGCGGAGAAGTGCTTCGATAAATGTTGCAAGAATTGGAGCTTGATCGAAGAGAAAACCAAGAAAACCGCAAATCCGCAAAATAAATGCGTTCTTGATGCTTGAGAATTCTTGCACTTCCGATAAGTCGAAATCTTCACAAAAATCAGTAGCTTCTTCTTCTACAATCCACAATTCAATGGAGGTTGGAGGCTAAGATTTAAGATCATCAAGTTTCAATATAAAACTTGAAGAGCTTCTTCAAAAAAGCTTTGGTGAAAAGGGAAATGGAGGAAAAGTGAGAGAGAAAAAGTGATTCTAGAAATTGTGTGAGAGTGAAAAAATTGGGAACCTTTTATATTGAAGTGATTAATGATTATATAGGGGCTAGGCTTGGAGCTAGGTTTGGGAATGGAGTTAGGTTTAGGAATGGAGTTAGGTTTGTAGTTAGTTAGGGTTAGGGTTGGAGAGGGAATATTCCTTGGAATATTCCTTAGAATATTCCTTTGAATATTCCATGGAATACTCTAGAAAGTTGTAGAACATGGTAGAAGCATCCAAGGGAAAAAGAGTGGAATTGAAGTGGAAAAAATAAGAGGGGAAAGAACGAAAGGAAATGTGGAAGGAAAATAAAGAAAAATGTGAATTCTTCCATTTTTTTGGTTGGTTAGCTTGGAAGTGGTTTGGATTATTTTTGGTATATTATTTTTCTCTTGAACTCCAATGTTTGGCAAGCCTCGATCGACCAGACACCTCATGCATATGCAAAGGATGATTTATTTATTTATTTATTTATTTTTCAAATGCAATGCAATGATATGCTGAATGATGCGGGCATGAAGCGCACACTGCTCGAGGTTGATAATAAATAAGAGGGCAAATTTTGGGGTGTTACAAGAATCTGCAGGATGGCATAATAGACCCTCACGAAAGGCAAGCAGGGTGAGTAATCCACATTCAGTATACATAATATAAATATGGAATTATAAGACAACATACAATCATACATCATTTACATCAAATCTCACTCACATACAACAACAACAAGTCACATCATCATAAAACAAATGCAATCATGATATGCCATATATAATGAAATGCAACTTCATAAATGCAGGTGGTACCAATTTTCAACATGTGATGGACACTGGCCATCAATCCTACACAAGGGAGCACAACATAATCAAAAACACCTCAATCCATACAACGGGATTAAAGCCTCAATCATCATAAGAATACCATGAATGCACGATGCAACAACAACAACATAATCATCATCATCAACATATGCATCAACATTTATCATCATACATTTACTTCGCCTACTCACATTACTAATACTACATGGCATCATTTTACAACATATTCATCATAACATCATTTCATCATTATTATTACACATTTAGCCTAGTATAACATGGTAACAACTCACAACAACTACACAACAACATGCACAACAAAAACAAATCATCACAAGTCATCCAACAAGAGAAATTATTTTTTAAAAGACTACAGGTCTCGCTAAGCGAATAGCTAGCTCGCTAAGCGAGCAACTCTCTATTTGCGAACTTCCAAAATTCTCACTCGCTCGCTAAGTGAGCCCCTGCTCGCTAAGTGAGGATGCGATTTCTAGCAGAAATCCCTACGATTTTATATACATCTTAGCCACGCCCAAAATCCCTCAAAACCCAAATTTACAACATAAAATAATAGAAAACAATTATACAACCTATTATCGTCATATAATCATCACTTATAACCTCTAACCACAACAAATCATCAAATTCTATCACCAAACTACCCGACCCTAAGTTTCCCCTAAAAAATCCCCTTTCCTCATAAGACAATCCATACATTATAGACATTGAAAGAGAACTATTCCCCATACCTTAATCGATTAAGCATTCTCTTTCACCTCGTGAGTAATTACCCTTTGTCTCCTTGTTCTTTAGAGAAATCCTCCAGTCTTCACCAAAAACACGATTATGAGAAATTTTGATCGTAATCCCTTTTTTCATACACTACTCAAAAGACCATTATACCCTTTAGACCTCCAACTTCTTTTATTTTATTATTTTAATAATAATATTTAAATAATATCCAATTATTATAATATCATTATTTAATAAATTATTTCCTTCTTTTTAATATTCCACTAAATACCACAAATTACCACTTATTCATAAATAATTACATAAATAATTTTATGAAATTGGGGTGCTACAACTCTCCCCCACTTTAGGAATTTTCGTTCTCGAAAATGTTACCTGAAACGAACAGAGTCAGATACAAGTACGACTCATTCATCTGATCTTCACGTTCCCAAGTCTAACTTTCACCTGCTGGTCCACCCCACAATACCTTTACTAAGGCAATCTCTTTTCCTCGCAGTTGCTTCATTTCTTGGCCATCTATCCGCAATGGTAAAACTTAAACAGTCAGATTATCTCTTACCTGAACGTCATCCATCTGAATCACATGCGATGGATCGCATACATACTTCCTCAACTGCGACACGTGAAATACATCATGCTAATTTGCAAGCAATGGTGGTAATGCAATCCGATATGCTACCTCTCAGATCCTTTGCAAAATCTGATACGGAGCAAAAAAAAGCAGAGTGAGCTTTCTGGACTTCAAAGCTCTTCCGACTCCAATCACCAGAGTAACTATCAAGACACATGGTCTCCCTCTGGGAATTCAAGAGCTTTTCTCCTCTTATCATGATAACTATTCTGTCGACTCTGAGAAACCTTCATTCTTTCTTGTATCATCTTAATCTTCTAGTCATCTCTTGCACAATCTCAGGTCTGAGTACTGCACTCTCTCCTGATTCATACCAACACAAGGGAGTCCGACATCTTTTACCATACAATGCCTCATATGGTGCCATTCCAATACTAGCATGATAACTATTATTGTAGGTAAACTCAATCAACAACAAATGACTATTCCAAGATTCTCCTTGATCCAACACATAAGCCCTCAATAAATCCTCTAAAGATTGGATAATCCTCTCTGTCTGACCATTTGTCTGCGGATGATAAGCAGAGCTCATACTCAACTTAGTACCCAAAGCATCTTGTAAACTCTTCCAAAATCTCGACGTAAACCGCAGATCTCTATCCGATACGATACTCGACGGTATCCCATGCAACTTCACAATCTCTTCAATATACAACTCAACTAGCTTCTGCATAGAATGATTAATCTTCATCAGAAAGAAATGGGCCGACTTAGTAAATCTATCTACAATTACCCAGATAGAATAATTTCCCTAAGAAGTCTTCGGCAAACCTGTCACAAAATCCATGGAAATCCTATCTCACTCCATTCTGGATTATTCAACGACTGTATCATACCTAACAATTTTTGATGTTCAATCTTCGACTTCTAACAAGCCAAGCATGCATACACAAATTCAACAACATCCTTCTACATACCTGGCCACCAAAACTTTTTTTTGCAGATCATGGTACATCTTCGTAGCACTAGGATGGATACTCAATCTACTTCGATGTCCTTCTTCTAAGATACTCTTTTTAATTTCCGGAACATCAAGAATACACACTCTATCCCGGAATCTCGTCACACCATTCTCATAAAATCGGAATTCACCTTCGTTACCTTGGTTAATCAAAGTCAACTGATCAACCAACTTCAAGTCAGATTTTTGTTCTTCACGGAACCTTTCCCCAATTTCACTGGTCAACTTCAGCATTCCCAACTTCACACTTTCAGATGTAGCTTCACACAATAAACTCATGTCTCTGAACTGTTCAATTATTTCTAGTTCTTTCACCATAAGCATCGACATATGTAATGTCTTCCTACTTAAAGCATCTGCAACCATATTTACCTTACCAGGATGGTAATTCAAATCAAAATCAAAGTCTTTCAAAAATTCTAACCATCTTCTCGGCCTTATATTCAGTTCCTTCTAATCAAACAAATATTTCAATCTCTTGTGATCGCTGAACACTTCGAATTTCAAACCAAAAAGATAATGTCTCCATATCTTTAACACAAATACCACAATTGCTAACTCCAAATCATGTGTAGGATAATTCCTTTCATGAAATCTCAATTGTATTGAAGCATAAGCAACCACTTGACCATTTTGCATCAAAACTCCATCAACTCCCACCTTCGACACATCACAATAAACCTCGAACGACTCATTTGGATTCGGTAAAATCAACACTGGAGCAGTTGTCAACTTCTTCTTCAACTCTGCAAAACTCTTTTCACACACAACACCTCACACATAAGCTTGACTCTTTCGAGTCAACTGAGTCAAATGTAGCGCCAAGTTCAAAAAACCTTCATTGAACTTCCTGTAATAACCTGCTAAACCCAGAAAACTTCTAATCTCAATAGCAGATTTAGTAGTCTCCCACCATAACACTGCATCAATCTTTGACGAATCTACAATAATTCCACTATTGGAAATTACATGTCCCAGAAAACTTACTTCTTGCAACCAGAACTCACACTTTGACAACTTCACATACAATTTCTTCTCTCGCAACACTTGTAATACAATTCTCAAATGTCATGCATGTTGCTCTTCTGTCTTGGAATAAATCAGAATATCGTCAATAAAAACTACCGCAAATTTATCCAAGTACTCATGGAATAGTCTATTCATGTACTCCATGAGCACACCGTGTGCATTGGATACACCGAACGATATCACCGTATACTCATAATGACCATACCTTGTTCTGAACACTATCTTCAAAATATCATCAGACTTAACACGAATATGATGGTAACCGGGCCTTAAATCAATCTTGCTGAATACACAAGCTCCCACCAACTGATCCATCAAATCATCGATTCTCGGGAGTGGATACTTATTCTTAATATTAACCTTGTTCAACTGTCGATAATCAACACATAACCTCATACAACCATCTTTCTTCTTAACCAACAACACTGGAGCACCCCACGGAGAAACACTAGGTCGAACAAACTTCTTTTCCAACAATTTTTCTAGCTGCTTCTTCAACTCGCTCAATTCTACAGCAGATATCCGATATGGAGCCATAGACATAGGACTAGTACCAGGTAATAAATCAACTGCAAACTCATATTCACGCTCTGGAGTTAAATCACTTATATCCTCCGGAAACACATCTAGAAACTCTTGAAAAAATGGTAAATCAATACTCGATGTCTTCTCTTCGACTTGCAACGATGCAAACATTGCAATAATCTGAGCTTCGTCTTTTAACAATTCATCTACTTGCTTAGCCGTCAAGAACATTAGTTCACCATTATCACCAATTTCAGGAAACTCAACAGTCTTCGCATAGCAATTGATATGCACAAAAATGAACTCTAGCCACTTCATTCCAAGAATAACATCAATTTGGTGTAAAGGAAAACACACCAGATCCATAAAGAAATCCTTCTAAAAAATAGTCAAAGGACACTTCAGACACACAAGTGTAGTAGTAACAGAACCATTAGCTGGCGTTTCTATTACCATACTACCATTCATACTAGACAACTTCAAACCCAACTTATTAGCACATTCAAGATAAATAAAAGAAAGTGTAGCACCAATATTAATAATTGCAATCAACTCAACACCAATAATAAAACATGTACCTCAAATCAGGTTGTCCTTCTTAGGAGCTTCAGAACCACTAAAAGCAAACACTCTGCCATTGGTCTGAGCACCTGTAGCATTCTTCTTAGGCTTCTGGCAATGGGTGTTGATATGTCCATGTTCACCATAAATAAAACACGTTGGACCTTCATTCGGACAATCACCAACCCGATGACCTCTCTTGCCACACCTGTAGCATCGCACCACTGGATTACTACACACATCCAACTTGTGACCGGATTCACCACACTTATGACACTTGGGAGGAATAGAACCTGCTCCCCCACTTGGCTTCCTCCCATATGAAACCTTTTACTTCCCCTTCTCAACTGGAATCACATAAGTCTTTCCTCTAAACTGGCCTTTCTCTTTCTCTCACTCAGTTGCTTGTAGTGAGCAGATCCTTGGCTATCTTCATCATAAATTCTGCTCTTATCCACCAGCTCAGCATATCTACGGAACTACTGACATCCAATTCAATGTTTGATCTCTGGTCTCAGCCCATTCTCAAACCTTAGACACTTCAAAAATTCAACATCAACACGGTTGTAGTGAGGATAATACTTCACCAACCTCTCAAACTTAGCATTTTACTCTGCTATCGTCATACTTCCTTGCTTCAACTCAAAGAATTCTACCTCCATCTTACCATGAGCATCTTCCGAAAAATACTTTCCCCGAAACTCCCGCTTGAACACTACCCAGGTCACTGCAGTGCCATCATCCTCCAAACATTGACAAGTATTATTCCACCAGTCTTCAGCCTCTTTAGAAAACATGTGGGGTACCAAATTGTACCTTTTGCACATTCGTACACATCATCACCCTAAAGATCTTATCAATTTCCTTGAGCCACTTCTGTGCATTATGAGGTTCATGATCACCTTTAAACACTGGCGGACTGTTACTCTGGAACTTTTCCAAAGCATGAAACACATCCTGTTCATTGTTTCTAGTCGTAGCCTCATCCAGCACCGTAATAGCTTCCGCAAGAGCACACATGCTATTTCCAACCATTATGCACAACACTCACAACATCAAAAAGAAATAATCGTTAAAAAATAACATCTAAAAACAAACCAACAATTAATGACACACAACCTGACAAACCAACCTGCTATGATACTACTAATGTAACACCCTTTTTACCCCATAAAAAATTCAAACATATTATTTAAATAAACTAGAGTTCAACACAAAAGGGCATCACATTTTCAACATAACCATCAAATAAACATCATGTATATGTCCTGTCCCATAACACGAGTTGCAACTTATGTCATAAATCAAACAAAGCCTCAATTCATGGCAACGGATCATTATTCAACATCTTAAATCATCATGATAAAAAGGATTCAACTATAATCTAAAACATCGTCATCAAGTGTTAAAAACAACCAAAACAACAAAATAAACCAAGCGTTCCCTAGTGTTACATGACACATAGAAAGACACCACCTAGACTCTATAGACAACAAGAGACGCACTCCAAGCTAGTTCTGATCACTGAACTATTCTTGAGAATCTGCAAGATGGCATAATAGACCATCACAAAAGGAAGGCATGGTGAGTAATCCACATTCAGTATACATAATATAAAGACAATTATAAGATAACATATAATTGTACATCATTTACATCAAATCTCACCCACATACAATAACAACAAGTCACATTATCATAAAACAAATGCAATCATTCTATGCCACATATAATGAAATGCAACTTTATAAATGCATGTAATACCGATTTTCAACTTGTGATGGACACTGACCATCAACCCCCACAAGGGAGCACAACATAATCAACAACACGTCAATCCGCATAATGGAATTGAAGCTTCAATCATCATAAGAATACCATGAATGCACGATGCAACAACAACTTAATCATCTTCATCAACATTTTCATCAACATTCATCATCATACATTTACTTCTCCTACTCACATTATTAATACTACATGGCATCATTTTACAAAATATTCATCATAATATAATTTCATCATTATTATTACACATTTAGCCTAGTATAGCATGGTAGCAACTCACAACAACAACATAACAACATAACACAACAAAACAAATAATCACAAGTCATCTAACAAGAGAAATAATTTTTCAAAAGACTACAGGTCTCGCTAAGCGAGAAACTCTCTGTTTGCGAACTTCCCAAATTCTCACTTGCTCTCTAAGCGAGCTCCTGCTCGCTAAGCGAGGAGGCAATTTGTAGCAGAAAACCTTGTGATTTTCTGTACATCTCAGCCACGCCCAAAAACCCTCAAAACACCAATTTACAACAGAAAACAACAGAAAACGATTATACAACCTATTATCATCATATAATCATCACTTATAACCTCTAACCACAACAAATCATCAAATTTTTTCAACAATCTACCCAACCCTAAGGTTTCCCCTCAAAAATTCCCTTTCCTCATAAGACAATCCATACATTATAGACATTGAAAGAGAACTACTCCCCATACCTTAATCGATTGAGCTTTCTCTTTCACCTATTGAGCAATTACCCTTTGTCTCCTTGTTCTTCAAAGAAATCCTTCAGCCTTCACCAAAAACACGATTATGAGAAATTTTGATCGTAATCCCTTTTCTCATACACTACTCAAAAGACCACTCTACCCCTTAGACCTCCAACTTCTTTTATTTATTATTTTAATAATAATATTTAAATAATATCCAATTATTATAATATCATTATTTAATAAATTATTTCCTTCTTCTTAATATTCAACAAAATACCACAAATTACCACTTATTCATAAATAATTACATAAATAATTAAATTATGAAATTGTGGTGTTACACACCTCATCTAACTTCTGCATAGAATGGTTAATCTTCATCGGCAAGAAATGAACCGACTTAGTCAATCTATCCATAATTACCCAAATCGAATCATTTCCTTTTGCAATCTCCGGCAAACCTGACACAAAATCCATGGAAATGTTATCCCATTTCCATTCTGGAATATTCGATCGTTGCATCATTCTATAAGGTTTTTGATGTTCTACCTTCGACTTCTGACAAACAAAACACAAGTACAAAATTTAGCAATATCCCTCTTCATACCCGACCATCAAAACAATTTTTGTAAATCTTGATACATCTTCATAGCACCATGATGAATACTCAACTTACTACTATGTCCTTCCTCCAAAATACTCTACTTAATTTCCTGAACATCTGGAATACAAAATCTATCTCGGAACCGCGTTACACCATTTTCATCAATCCGAAATTCACCTATGTTACCTTGGTTAATCAAAGTCAACTGATCAACCAACTTCAAATCAGATTGATGTCCTACTCGGATCCTCCCTACAATATCACCAGTCAATTTCAACATTCCCAACTTCACACTGTAAACACCCCAAATTTTCCCTCACTAATTCCACACCATGGCTTGTGATCTTCCATATTTGCATTATTTTAAGCATACCACCTCATATTGCATATTTGTTTCACTGCATTAGTTCAAGTTCATCTGCATCTAGGGCTTGTGATCTGAGCAATCCAAGGGTCCATCTGAGCCACTCCAAAGGCCTCCAATCACTCCAAAAGGGTACATAGGTGTTCTATCATCATATTATATCCCTCAAAGATCAAGGAAGTCAAGAAATCACAAGAACTTGGCAAGCATGGAAGCAGAGCTAGGGTTTCACTACACAGATGACTAGAAATTAGGGTTTTGGTTTCAGAGGCCATAACTCCAAATTTTTTGGTCATTCTTGTTTCTAATAGTCTCAATAGGTTATAAGGATCATGTGTACCAAGCTTGATGAAGAAATTCATTGTGGAAATCATCTGTTCACTGGGTAACTTCTTGAGCAAGTCAGAGCAAAATCAGGGCATCTGAGGCCCCCAACAATGGAACCAAAGTGGCATTTTCATCAAATTGAAGTTATATGATCTTTATTTGATTATTGAAGATCTTGGAAGTTCACAAAATTGAAGAAATTTGAGCTAAACCAAAAGTTGCCAAAAATGGAAATGACTAGTAATGGAAACTTTCCATTTTGGGAAAGTTTTTCAACCTCCTCTTTCTCAACAAAAAATGCTTCAAATGAAAAATTGTTGGTCATGAAAGTTGTAGATTGGATCATTAACTTTTCAAAAAGTACAAGAACAAGTTCTAATTCATTATGGAACTCAAGTTATGACCTTGCAAAGTTGGCAAAAATCACATAATTTTCACATTCATGCCAAAGAGGGATTTTTGCAAATTCACTTGCCAAGCTTCTAAGTGACCTCTAATTGACTTCTAAACATCATAACAACATCACATGACTCATTTTGATGAGAATTACCCAAGGAATCTCAACATTCCATGCCTCGCACTTCAAGATTTCTCAAAGGGGGAAAATCACATAACACTTGCAAAACCTATGAGATCTTTGATTCTAGGCCATCCAGTTGCATAACCTCTATCTCATGGCTCTCCTTGATCAATGATGAGGCCAGACATGCCCTTGAACAACCTCTGCCATAGCCCATCCCTCAAGTACAAGTTATGTTGACATTTTGGCAACTTGCCCATACCAATCACCACAGGCCACCACCCACTTTCTGACCTATCAAATAATGTTATGTGGATCAAAAGCAACTCATAACATAAGTCACACAAGCTTGAAACCTCAGATTCACCAAGTCCCACAAAAATCACCTTCAAGCAAAAGCTTTCGAAATTCTCTGCCCAGCCACTAAAACCACAAACAAACTTCATAAACCAACTCACCATCATCCATAGATCATAAACCAACCATCACACAAGCCTCAAAGCCCCTCTACACAAAACACGATTCTGGTGCAGCAAGAGTGCAACCTTACATCCCAGCCATTCTAAACTTCATCAAAGCATTCCAACATCATCAGGAGGTCAAGAGGAGTAGATTTGCACAAGAGAAGAGGTCCAAAAGCTTCAAACTGAGAAGGCTCAAGCTCAGGTAACCTCAAGAACATTTTTTCCAGAAATGTGTTTTTAAGTTCCTAAATGATTCTTCATGATTCACTGATGATCCTGATGTGTTTAGTTTTGTAAATGATTAAGTATTAAGCATGTATGAGCTCTCTGAAATATTTTGACCTAGAACTAATTTGCTTCGATTCAGCTTGAATATGTGAAATAAATTTGTTTTGATGGATGATTCTTGTTATATGATGCGTGGGGTTTGATTCTGGGCAGAAAAAATTAGGTTTTAGAGGCTTTGGGAGAGAGATAGCATTTTGGACTGCCGGAGAAGATGACCGGAGCACTGTTCCGGTTATCTGAAAATAATTAGGGCTAATCTCAGGTGATTAGCCAAGTTTGAATCTGGAGCGTAGGATCTTAGTTTCGCGCGCGTGTGGAAGGCTGAGATCTGTTCACTTAACCCTAATCCTTTTGATTTATTTAATTAATTAAAATTAGGCCAGATTGAATATGGACCTTTAGATTGCGCGCTGGTCAACCATTTTCCCCCCAGTTCAAATCCTGTCCATCAGATCATCATACTTTCTCTTATTTTAATTTTATTTCATTTAAATTGCATTTATTTTGTGCATTTTATTTAAAATACTTAGAAAATTCCACAAAAATATTTTCTTCTGCATTTTGACTTCAAATATTTTTCTTCATCCAAAAACATTTTTATTTTTATTTTTTGCATTTAAAAATCATTTTAAAAATATTTAAATGTTTATTTTAATTAATTAATGGAAATTAATTAATTAAAATACCATTTAGGTTTCTAAAAATTCCAAAAAAATTCAAATTGTATCTTAGGACATTTAGAAACATTGTCAAACCATCCATACAAATTTCTTTTTGGTTTTGATCCAATTTTGACATTTTTCTTTGAATTTAGGGTTCATAAAATCCCTTTTTGGAACCCTAACTTTGAAAATTCTTTTCTGCCTAACCATGAAGGGTTTGACAATGGATCTTTTTGCATTGATTTCTATATAGAATGTAGTTCCTAGGATAGTTTTTTCATGAATTTATCTTACATTTTCCATTTGATTTGCATTTTCCCTCTTAAGTTACCCAAAAACCCTAGTTTACTTAGAAAAATCACAACTTTCTTTAGGTTAAGAGTTAGACCTTATCCTTTGGGATGTGATATCATATGGGGTTAGGGTTCCTTTGAGTTCATTTGCAATTTTTTATCTGGTGATTTGCTTCTGTTTTTGACATTTGCATCTCATCCTTTCATGTAACCCTAATCTTGTATCCATACTTGCATCTTACATTGCATTGCATGAACATGTGGACTTGTATGAACATTCATAGCACTTGTATGTCATCTTAGACATCTTAAGACATTACTTGAACATTGCCTGGTCATTTCTTCATACATTTGCTATGCTCTGCATCCATTTCATTTCATAAACATACATGTGTTTTCATGCTTCCTACATGCTTCATTTGCATTCTAATCTCTTGTATGAACCTTCATAGCACTTGGTATACCTTTGCATCATCTCATAGCATCATTTTCATCATGTGTTTGGTTCTGGTTTTGGTTTGTACCTTTGCATATGTTTCATTTTTCATTTCATTTCTTCCCTTATGCTAACATTTTCAGGTGGTAAGTAACTTGAGAAGTGAATTTGCCTTCACTTCTCATTTCTCTTCATCTTATTCTTATGCATCCTTGCTGCATTTTTCATTGTCTTAGAGTGAGCTTGCTCATTCATGTTCATCATTCACTTTCTTTCTCCAAGTTACTTATCTTCTTCAGTGAAGTAAGTAACTTGTTTCTTCTGCTTCTCCTCCTTTCATCTGCTTCTTCCATTGGTGGCTTCTTTGAAGATCTCTTTTAAGCCTCACAAACCATAGGAGCATCCAAGCATGACAATAATTAGGGTTGTGATTAGTCCCCCTTTAGTTTCTACCTTTGTGTCTTCTTTGTGTCTCTCTTCTCATCTCATCATTAGAGACTAAACCTTTAAGGTTTTAAGACTTTGTGATTAGGGTTATGCCTGCATCCTTCTCTTAGGATGGAGTGTATAACTTTAATCCTAAGTGTTAAACCCTTAATTTGTTTGAATCTCTTAATCAATCCATCTTAATAATCACTAAGACATTAACTTGTAACTTGGGCCTTGCATTAGGGTTCTAATTCTTCCTTTATTGGTTAAGAAGGACTAACCCTAGTGTTAATGGACAAGTCCCCCTCAAGTTGTCTTACAAACCATAAAATTCACTTCTTAATCTTACCCTTAATTAAAATCCACTTTAATAAAGGCTTTTTTTGTCATGAGGTTAATCCATAATCATGGATTAAGTTGAGGTATCTTCCTCAGCTTAAGTGTGCTCATCTATTATCCTTCTATTAGGATTGTATAATGAGTTCACTAATCCTTGATTATGGCTTAAGCTCATTACTTAACACTAAACTAAAACTAAAAAACATCTAAATAATCACAAGTAGGTTAATGATCTTAATCCTAGATCATCATGGTAATTAAGTTGAGATGTTTATCTCATACTTAAGGTATTCTCATTATCCCTAATCAAAGGGAGGATATGATGAGTTTACTAACCCTTGGTTTAGGCTTAAGCTCATTAACTTATGACAAACACAAAAAGAAATAAAAGATTGAAAACACAAAAACAAACAATAATCGTCTCCTCCGAGATTCTTTTCTCATCCCCTTCATTCACAAGCGAGAACTTGCTTCTTCCGTCTAATGCAAGACAGTTAGCACTCGAGCCAGACGAGTCATACACTTGAGCATAGGCAAGCAAGAAATTCATCTGTCAATTTATCTTTTTCAGTCTCTTTGAGTCGAACTATAGTGTTCTTACTTCCTCATTGCACGAGAGGATACATAGGCATAACTTAACTGTTATCGAACAAAAGTCTCTGTGTCTTCCCCCTCTTTCAGCATTCTTTTTAAGCCTCCGTCCTGAGCATTTCACTTCTTTTTACACTGACACTTGAATTCTCTTTTCCAGCTTTTGCACACAGATAGCACATAAACCTACCCCTTTAAACACAATCTTTCAAGCGTGGATCCCGTCGAGTACGACGAACAATCTGGGTGCTAATACCTTCCCAGGTTGTAACCGACCCCCTTTCTCAGTTTCTCTGGTTCGCGACCGTCTTATCCATATCTTTCTAGGTTTATGCAGCATTACCTTTCCTTCGGGATAAAAATGCCTAGCTGGCGACTCTATTCATCTTCACTTCATTTTCTCCTTTCGCCGACCGTTCGCATTTGTACCCTATCTGACCTGGTGTCTTTTCGGGGGAGCGACAGCTTGGCGACTCTGCTGGGGACCCTTATACTGCAACCAGGGCTTCTGGTTCTTTTTGTGGGTTCCTCATAACGCTTGTTTGATTTGTGTTTACAGGGGTGTTATGTGCTACTTGTGGTTGTGTATTTTCTTTATTTATTGCTTTATGTACAACTTTATTTACTGCTTTCATTTACAATTTTATGCATTTCATACTGTCATTATCATGTGCTGGATCTCTTGTCTGTTTTGATGGGTGGGGTTTCATTGAGTGATTAAGGTCCTATACCTGGGACCTGAGTGACACATAGGCTAGAGTGGCTTCATATTCTTTCCCATTCCATTTTGGTCTGGTGCGGGAATATGAAACACGGTTCAGATATGGGTTTCTTCTTGAGAACTCTGTGCTACGGATTTCCTGTAGTACTAGGGCTATCTAGGAAGCCTGCTAAGTCTGGATGACCTTTTATGACCTTCAACATCTGAGGTGAATTAGAGGAGGATTCTTTATGGTTATTGTAAACACTGTACCTCCGGGTTAGAAGTGTTTACACTTCTCATAACTGATCCAAGTCTGAGGATCCTTGTTCTAGAACATTACATGTGGGGGGTTGGGATGTTTACAGGTTTGCAGGAACCCTTGGCCTCATCATACCTTGTTACTAGGTTTGTTAAGGTTGTATTATTTGGACAGTTCTTGTGATTACCCTGGACTTGTGACTCTTTATTTGAGTCCCCCACCTGGTTACTGGATTTCTAAGCCTCCATCCGGACTTATAAACATACATGGACTTTTACCAAGGCAGATAAACAGATCTAGCACTTGATCACAAACCCTTTGCATATCATTTGCATACATCATTCCTGCATCATTTAACATTTGCCTATTTGTTTTACAGGGTATCCACCTTATCGTCTTTGGTTTGGTTTTGACCCCTTCTGCTGCTCAGACTTCTTCATTCATCTTCTTCAGCATCTCCATAAGTTTGTCAGTGATTCCTCTCCGGCTATCTTTATCAGAGACTCACATCCAACATCTCATTCAGTGAACTTCATCAGTAGTTGCTCTCATCTTCTTCATCAGCATCCATCATCAGCATGGACACTTCAAGAAAGAGCAACATCACATACCACTTCTTTGAGCCTACCCTGACTAGCATCAGGCATATCCAGTCCCTCATTACTCCTGATCATGTCCCACTATTCAGAGAACATTATGGGGGCATATTGGACATGGTCATGGACTTAGATGCATCTCAGAGGAGCATGATCCATACTTGCTTGCAGTTTTATGATCCTCCACTCAGATGTTTCACGTTCCCCGATTTCCAGTTGGGACCTTTGCTAGAAGAATTTTCCATGTTGTTAGGAGTTCCTATCAGGAGAGGGATTCCTTTCAACCCTGAGATGGTTGCTCCAAAAAATTAATACATAGCCAGGGCATTGCATCTGGAGTCTGCCCTCATTGATCAGAACATGACAACCAAGGCTGGGGTTCCAGGCCTTCACCTAGACTTCTTGATCTCTCAGGCCACCCTGCATGCTGCAGTAGGAGAATGGAAGGCTGTCTGTGCACTTCTAGCCCTTAGCATATATGGGGTTATCTTGTTTGCAGATGAGCCAAAGTTTGTGAGCAAGAATGCCATTCACCTATTCTTATTAAGGAACCCATTTCCTACCTTGCTTGGAGACTTCTACTACTCAGTACACCAGAGGAATGAGAAGCAAAGAGGAAGACTGGTCAGATGTTGTGCTCCTCTTTATTACTCTTGGATGCTAAAACACTTACCAAAGTCAGATACCTTCCTGAACCCCCATCAGTCAAAGAACTGGGCTAAGAGATTTACTGCCTTGACACCAGAAGACATCAGATGGTGCACTCAGAGCACCAAGGGCAAGGACATCATTACTAGTTGTGGACAATTTCCTAATGTGCCTTTGATAGGAGTGAAAGGTTGCATCAACTACAACCCTTTACTGTTTAAGAGACAATTAGGATATGCTTTGGTTCAACCTTCAAGAGGGCAAGATTTGAATGAGACCCTCTACAGTGAAATCCAGCCTAACTCTGCTGTTGTCAGACAAGCTGCCTGGGCTTGGGATAACATTCAGACCAAGGGAACAGCCATCCTTGGCAAGTGCAACAACATTGCTTCAGCACAGTATTCTGATTGATCTCGTACCAGAGCTCAGATCACCCGGATGCCATTCACCTTAGAAGATATACCTGGACCTTCAACAGTGCAACCTGCAGCTACTGTCAGTTTGGAAGAGTTTGAAAAGCCGAAGGAAAGAAATACTCAGCTATCCGAAGCCTTGAAGAAGACTCTATGGGAGAGAATGACAGCCGTCTAGATAATGAGAGATTGGAAAGGCTCAGGATTGAGCACTTGACCAAGATTGAGAAGACGGATGACTACATCAGGAAAGCTAGGGCAGGGGAGTTAGTACTGAAGAATGCTTGCAAGGAAGCAAAGACTCAGAAGGCTAGGGCAGAGCATTAGAGGAAAGCCAGGCTAGGTGGATCAGGATCACTGAAGCCCGTGCACAAGAAGACCAAAGGACTCAGGCTAAGATAGAGCAGTTGGAGGCTAATGAAAAGAAGCATCAGAAGGCATTATTGGCAGCACAGAGGGAAATATCTGAATTGAAACTCCGGGCGGGGTTGAAGAGGTCAAAAGGATTAGGACAAGCATAAGAAGTTAACTAGTGCCATTGCTACCAGGAACCTCCTCATCAGGACTATTACAGAGCACCCAGTGGGTCTAGTGACTGAGGCCCTCTTGAAGGAAGTCCGAGAAGATGACTTTGGATTAGATGTTTGACTCTTTTTGCTTGTACTTTTCTTCTGTTGTACTTTTGATTTTATTGTTGTATTTTGGCCCACCATGGGGATGTTGTTGTAATCATACTATGTATTTTCACTCTTTGTAATATATTGGTTTGTGTTATTGGTGGGCTTTATCTCTCTCTGCTACATCATCATCATTTCCTCGAGGTTTGGAAAGGTCAAAACCAAAGAACCAAACCGGATACCCTTGGAAGACAAATAGGCATCCTGCATTGCATACTAACATTTTCTTTATTTTTGTAGGTTTTGTTTTATTAAATTTTCTCACTTTGTTGTGGTTTCAGGAAACATTGCTCGAAGAAGAGTGTTCCCTGTCAACAGAATACACCGGTACCCGACAAGAAACAACCTTCCAGGAATTCAAATGGACCAAGTTCAACAAGATTTGAACGAAGTAAGTGTCATATCCTAATTTTTGATCCTAGGATTTTTCGCATCTCATCTGCATTTGCATACAAACAAGATCACCCACGGTTCGTTTATCCTTTTTCAGGTGCAGGTCTATGCTTCACAGGAGATCACCATGTTTAATTTCTGTTATTTGTTTATATTCACTAACTTCTAACCAAAATATCAAAAAATATGGTGCAGTCTGCTTCTTCTTCTTCTCTGTGTTGCAGGATTTCAAAGACATGGCAGTGATTTTCAATTCAGATGTGGTTATTCAATTATGATTCGATTCAGATGGATGTTTGACCTAATCTTGGTCAAACTAT
Source organism: Lathyrus aphaca (assembly GCA_963966055.1). NCBI lineage: Eukaryota > Viridiplantae > Streptophyta > Magnoliopsida > Fabales > Fabaceae > Lathyrus > Lathyrus aphaca. The sequence goes on along the minus strand of OZ014519.1, from coordinate 450,383,009 downwards.
CAGAAGATTTTTTCAATTGCAAGTTGTGTGTGCCAGTGAATTTTCCTCAGACTGTGCGTATTCAAACTTCAAGTCTGTGTTATGTGCGAAGTCATCAGTTATCAGACAGTGTTTTGTGCGAAGTTTGGTTCGAATCTTTAGTGTTCATCAGTTCATCAAGGGTTCACATGTGGATTTATTTTCCTTAGTGTGAATTCGAATAATCAAGACAGATTTCAAGTGATTGTGGTATAAGTGGCAGGTTGTGCAGTGGTTCAGAAGTGTCTGTGTTCATTTTATCAGTGGCTTGTGGAAAAATCCAGATTTTTGTTTGGGCTGAATAATCAATTTCATATCCATTCTCACCCGTTTACAAAATTAGTCCACATTCATTTCATAAATAATTTTCTTTCTAAACCAATTCTATTTTTCTATTATATCCAATTTCATTATCCATTTTCCGATTAACCATTTTCTTTTTATTTTATCCATTTCTATCCATTTTTAATTCAATTCACAAAAATTCCAAATTCTATTTCATTATCCATTTTTTTTTTCATTTTTTAGCCAATCATATTATTTAGAAACTATCCATTAGTTTTCTAATCCATTTTTAATAGCCATTTTCCAATTATCATTAATAATCAAATTCATTTCTTTCTTTTTTTTTTTTTTCAATTATCATTTTTTTTTCAATTCCCATCACAAAATAGATGTAGGTTCATTTATATTAAGAAAAAATTATTATCACTTTTATACCAAATGAAATCCATTGTTATTTTCATTATAGGCCTATATTTTTTTGTTAAGCCCATTACCAAATCACTTCAAAAAAAAAAATGAAAGAAACACTCCAACTTGCTCCTTCACGTGACAACTTCAATAGCTTTCAACAATTCTAATCCAGTTTCAGCTTCCAGCCAAACACATTCCCAGCCGTACAGCCAGCCCAGCTCAACAACAGCTCCAACAGGCAAAACAAAACAACACGCAAAATGCCTCAGCTCAGCAACAAAGCCTTAGCCAACTACTTCTCAAAACACACACATGAAGCACGCCGTACAAGCTATCACACATGCCGCACACAAACAGCAGCTTCCCAAAGCCACAAACACAAGCTTCCGCAGCATTCACAAGCCGCGTCACACACATGAACATCAAGCCTTTCAGCCAAAACGCACCGCTTCAAGTGAACAAAACACACTGAAATGAAAAAGCAGCATACGCACGCATACGACACGAGATTCTTCACAACTTACCAAAATGAAAATATCAATAAAGCAAAATGCAGCTGCAAGATGAACGACACACGCGGAACTCAGCCATCAAAACGCAGCAAGATCATGCTTTTCTCGTGAACCCGAAACGCAGACGAAATCAAGCAAAACGGCATCGAAATTTCAGCTTCAAATCCTCCATCATCCCTCTATAAATTCAACCAATTCCTCTTCAATTTTTCAAGCTTTGAGAGCACATTAAATCCCTGCTAAAATCGAATTCAGAGCTTCAATCCATTCACCTTCTTCATCTTCAATCATTTCACAGACTATTATTGAAATCCTTCTTTTCACCATCAAACCCTAACCTTGATTCTTCTTGAATCTTCATCCAAATTCATCACTCAAACATCTCCTACATTTCCGTAAGTCGTTCGAATCACAACCTCATAAACATTTCGCAAAAGCATCAACAACAACAAGAGAAATAAAAAAAAAAGAGGAAGAAGAAGAGGATGTGTTGCTGCGTTTCTTGTTTCTTATTGTGGTTCATTTCAATTTTTTTTAAATAAAATTTTGTGAAAATACTGATTGTGTTTGGGCCTTGGGCTTGGATCCATTTGCTTCTATTTCCACCTCATTTTCCTGCGCCTCCCCTATCTCCTTTTTCTCCTTTTTATTATTTTGTTTTTATGTTTTCTTTAATAAATTCTTGTTTTTTTTTTATAGATTTGGATATTAAAAAAATGTGAAAGGCCTTTAACATTTCTCTAACATTTCTCTAACATGTATTAGCACAAATATTTTCCACCTTAATTGGTGGTGGCCGACCTCATTTGTACGGTAATTACTCTGTAAATTACTCGGCGATTGCTTAACATAGACCTAAACTTGTCCCGATTCGGAATAAGATCCATTTGGATCCGGTTGCCTCGATTTTGTTTATCTTTTTGTGGTTGTGTTTGATTAAGTTCATCATACCATTTCTATGTAAATATTATAATGCTATTAATATACTAACCATTTAAATTCAATCTCTCGCACCATATCCTCTTTATTTCAATTTCTCGCTCCTTATCTCTTTTATTATGCTATTATTATATTATATCATTTATCATATTGTTTATGTTTATATTGTTATGCTTGTGATTTTTCTTTTGTCCATTTGGACACAAAAAACATTAATAAAGGATTAAACATCTAAAAGATTTGTGACTTTAATTTCGGACTATGGTTACTATCCTTAGCATTGGACTTGGAGTTTCGGACTTAGATTTTAGGATCTATCCCTTTGCTTGAGTTGTTATGGATTGAAGACTTTGGCTCCGATTGAGCTCACTTGTTTATGAAGATGGAAATCCGATTGTTTTCAAAGAATGTTCACCATGCGGTTTGATCGTTCTTCCTTTAACTTTTACATTTAAGTTTTAGGATAGTCCCTTCATCTCCTCCCACTTCTTAAAATTTCAAATCTCCTTCCTATTTTCAAAAACTTTCTTTGTTTTCAAACTTCAAACCTTTTCGCAATCAAACCTTGACTTAGGTCATGCAGTTTTACCTTTTCATTTCATTTTCTTAATAAATGCTAAACCACATAAGCATATCGAAACTTTCTTCTCAAAAAAATATTAAAAATATTCAAAACTCATTCAATTGTTTTTGTGCCCTCGTGCACGTTTCTTTTAACCTTTTTCATGTTTAGATATAATTCATTCTTTCTAGCGGAATTATTCGCTAAAGAATGACGACTTATCTTTACATTTTAAAATCAATTCAACTCATTTTTCTTTTCACAATTTGTCCCACGAACTACGGGGTTTTGATCTCGCATTGCACTTTGTGGGTACGTAGACATGAGACGTTCGTCTCTTCAAACACAAAAATCTTAAAAAACATTCTTCTTCTCATCTCTTCAATCTTTTTTCAAGCAAACCAATTTCAGACCAAAAAAGAAGTAAATATTTCAAAGGGTTCCCGTGGAGTACCACGGACATTTCGGGTGCGTAAAACCTTCCCGATTTGTAACCTATCCCCTTACCCGTTCTCTGTTTGTTTCTTTTAGCTTTTGCTTTTAGATTCCTTAGGTTTTTGTTCGTTCTTTTTACCTTTTCCATTTGGAAATAAATAAAAGCGCGGTGGCGACTCTGTGTATATTGAGTTAAGTTAATCAATAGCTTACACTCATGATTTTACCGCTACAGTAAGGACCCAAAAATGGCCAATGAGAGGGTCGAGATGAGGAATCAAATGACTCAATTTAGGACTGTAATGACTGGCTTAGCTCACAGCCAGGAAAGACTGAGAGAGTTGGTTGAAAGACAAACTCCCGAAGAACACCATCCAGGTACAGGAGGTACCAGTAACAATGATCACGTGCAGCCTCGCACTGATCCACCAGAGTTTGGGCCTCATCTAAACCCATAAATCAATTCCATAAGGAATACTCAGGGTAACACTGCTGGAGGAAGGGTCTTGCAAGAGGATCCTCAAGAAGAGCAGTTTACAGTTGTTGGGGATGGAGACGAGGTTTACGACCGTCGATTGGATGAGATTGCAGAGAAATTGAGGTCTCTCGGATCCCAAAATTCCCTAGGTTTTGATGTCATGAACATGGGACTGATGGAAGGGGTGAGAATTCCTCACAAGTTCAAACCCCAGTGTTTTGAAAGATATAATGGCACATCCTGCCCACACACCCACCTTCAATCATTCTTGGGAAGATTAAAAGCATACACCATGGATGAGAAGCTATGGATGTTTTACTTCGAAGATAGTCTGACAGGGGCATCCCGAGAATGGTCTTCCCATTTGACCAGAGCCACAGTAAGAAACTGGAAAGACTTGGCTGAAGCTTTTATCCGCCAGTATCAGTATAACTTGGATATGGCTCCAAACAGGACCCTTCTGATGGGAATGTCTCAATCCTCCCGTGAAAGCTTCAGAGAATACGCCCAAAGGTGGAGGCAACTTGCTGCTGTAGTTCAACCCCCCATGTCTGAAAGGGAGATGGCAGACATGTTTGTGAATACTCTCCAGGGTACATATATTGACAGATTGGCTGCATTTTCATCCACCAGATTTGCAGATGTGGTGATAGCCGGGGAAAGAATAGAGAGCCTATTGAAGATGGGAAAGATCTCCAACAACGGTGCCAGTTCAAGCAGTGCAAGAAAGCCATTTGTTGGGCCCCGTAGATCTGGTGAGACAAACTCTGTGCACATGGGAAGAGGGAGACCCCAATACTTGCCCAGGACAGTTGCTATTGTTACTATCCCTGCTCCACCTCCTCAGTTTACTCAACAACCGCAACACTTTCCACAACAACAACAGTTTCCACAACAGAGATCATACAACAATAACAACAATGATCAACAACACCCGTTTCAACAACGACCATCTCAGGTCAACCGGGTGATTGACCCCATTCCAATGCCGTATGCTAGACTGCTGCCACAACTCCTAAAGCTCAATCTTGTTGAGTTAAGGACATTGGCTCCACCTGATCCTCAAAACCTTCCTAGGAACTACGATGTCAAAGCTAGGTGTGCTTTTCATTCCAACGCACCTGGCCACTCTACGGAAAAATGCATAGCTCTACATATGAAGGTTCAGGATCTGGTAGATTCAAAGGCCCTAAACTTTGCACCACCTCCCAATGTAATGAAGAATCCTATGCCAAGCCACAGTGGGCCAAGGATTAATGCTATAGAGGATGGTTCACCCATGAGTTTAATAGAATACATTGCAGATATTCAAACACCTCTAGCAGAGGTTAAAGCCCAGCTTTTAAAGTGCCAAGTGTTTCCAGGTTGTGAGGACTATTGTGAATTATGCCAATTTTCTGAGAATGGGTGTGCTGGCTTAAGGAGTGGAATTAATAGTTTGATTAGAGAAGGCATTCTGCAATTTACAACCACAACTTCTACAACACCATAAACCCTTTTGTCAACAACAAGTGAATCTTCTACAAATGCAACAACCATCTTTCCTACTGGTTCTTCTACAACTGCAACAACCATTGTTCCAACTAATCCAACTACAACTTCAACAATCATTCCATCTGTCACTTCAACACACAACAATTCATTTGCACCGGCTACTACAACTTCAGCAACCACCAACAATGATGTTTCCATTATCACAATCTATTATGACCCAACAACGGTCCTGAATTCCAGTAACTTTCAACAATCTCAACAACAATCTCAACAAAGCTTCAATTCACCTCCACCAACATCCACCATAGGTCCTGTTACTATTTTCTATAATCTGCATACTATTTCAGTCCCAACATCCACTGCAGCAAGCCCAGTCACCATCATGGTACCCGGGCCAATCCCATATGATAAAGATAGTGCTATACCATGGCATTATGGTGCTGATCTGTACTGCAATGGAGAAAAAGTCCTTCTTGATTCTCCAGTTCTCACTCCCCAAGTAGATAATGTTGGGGGAGGAAGAGGCTTCACCCGAAGCGGACGTCTCTTCGCATCACAAATCCCTAGAACCAACACTGAGGCAGAGGCTGTTGCCAAAGCCAAAGGGAAGAGTGTCGTACCAGAAGAATCTGCGCCAAAAGAAACTCATAAATCATCCTTCGATCAAGATGTGGATGAGTTTATGAGAATTATTAAAAGAAGTGACTATAAAGTTGTGGACCAGCTCCACCAGACTCCTTCAAAGATCTCAATCTTATCTCTGCTGTTGTGTTCCGAAGCCCATCGAGATGCACTACTTAAAGTTCTGCACGCTGCCTACGTGCCAGAAGAGATCACTGTGAATCAGCTGGAAACATTAGTGTCAAATGTCAATACTAGCCATGGGCCAGGGTTCACTAATGCTGACTTAACAACAGAAGGACGTCTCCACAACAAAGCCTTGCACATAACCCTGGAGTGCAAAGGGGCTGTACTATCTCATGTTCTTGTAGACACTGGCTCCTCACTCAATGTCTTACCCAAGAAAGCCCTTGTCAAGCTCGAGTATGATGGGATAGCTCTCCGGCCAAGTAACCTTGTGGTCAGGGCTTTTGATGGCTCCAAAAGATCTGTTCTTGGAGAGGTGGAGCTGCCAGTGATAATCGGTCCACAAGTCTTTAAGAGTATTTTCTATGTGATGGACATACAGCCGGCATACAGTTGTTTGCTAGGTCGACCTTGGATTCACGCCGCAGGCGCAGTAACGTCGACCCTTCACCAAAAACTGAAGTATGAATGGGAATGACAGATTATCACCATCTGTGGTGAGGAAGACATATTTGTTAGCCAGTTAGCTACTTACAAATATATTGAGATGGATGGTGAAATCCATGAGACAATGAGCCAAGGGTTCGAGGCCCTGAATGTCAATGAAGCGACTGAAGTATTTGCTGCATCCCAGGAAGACAGGATGGGTACTTCAATTGTCTCCTATCCGCAAGCCTGAAAGGTTGTTGAAGACGGTAATGCCCGAGGCTGGGGCAAGCTGCTACCGGTGGAGAAGAAGGAGGACAAATTTGGTTTGGGTTACAAACCATTCCGACAAGGTCAATCAGAGGCTGCCAAGGAGCCCAAATTCATCAGTGGGGGGATGCTCACCCCAGATGCTGTTAACAATCTGGAAGACGAGGCGGAAATCGACCACAACCTGGAGAGCTGGATACGTCCAAGGATCCCAGGGAACCAAGTCCTTAATTGGTGTTCCCAGGAAATTATAAGGGTTACTCCTGCAGAGTAATTATTATTTCCTGTCTTTTTAGCATGCATCAAGTCCTGCATCTTGCCCAAGGTGTCAGGACTCATGTTGTAATAGGGCCATATTGTATTTTTGTGCAAATGGATTAATCAATGAATATCAGACATCTTTTGCAAACGAGTCTTTTTTCGCTTACTGTCTTTTCATTTTTTTCACTTTTGTACAAAACAATAAAATGACAATGTTTTCAAAATAAACAACTTCATTTTCACTTTTTCTAAACAAGATTAAAATTGATCACTAAAACGAACCAATCTCAACCCTTGCAGAGATTATCCTACAGATTGCACCGACAACAACACTGCTATGACCTCGTATGACTTCGATAATCCAATTAATCAAGCTGATGAAGGGGTTGAAGAAGACTATGAGTTATCTGAAGAGTTAGCCAGATTGTTGAGGCAAGAAGAGAAAGTGATTACTCCTCATCAGGAGGAGGTTGAAACAGTTAATCTTGGTACCGAAGAAGACTTGAAAGAGGTGAAGATTGGGGCCGGTCTGCAAGATTCAGTGAAGGAATAACTTATTGACATGCTTCGAGAATACGTCGACGTCTTTGCTTGGTCCTATCAAGACATGCCTGGTCTGGATACTGATATTGTTATGCACAAGTTGCCTTGAAAGAAGATTGCCTTCCAGTGAAGCAGAAGCTACGCCGTACTCGTCCAGATATGGCCATGAAGATTAAAGAGGAGGTACAAAAACAGTGGGACGCCGGTTTCCTTGCTGTAACTAGTTACCCGCCGTGGGTTGCTAATATTGTACCAGTGCCTAAGAAGGATGGAAAAGTAAGGATGTGTGTGGATTACCGGGATCTGAACAGAGCTAGCCCAAAGGATGATTTCCTTCTACCTCACATTGATGTATTGGTCGACAATACGACTCAGTTCTCGGTGTTCTCTTTCATGGATAGATTTTACGGGTATAATCAGATTAGGATGTCACCCGAAGACATGGAAAAGACCACCTTCATCACACCCTGGGGCACATTTTGTTATAAGGTAATGCCTTTTGGATTGAAGAATGCCGGTGCAGTTTCCCCAACGGGCTATGGTGACGTTATTCCATGATATGATCCACAAAGAAATTGAATGCTACATGGATGACATGATTTCCAAGTCCCTTACTGAAGAAGATCATCTGGTGAATCTGCTGAAAGTTGTTCAAGCGTCTGAGAAGGTATCAGCTGAAACTAAACCCCAATAAATGCACATTCGGGGTGCGGTCCGGTAAGCTGTTGGGATTCATTGTAAGTGAAAAAGGAATTGAAGTTGATCCTGACAAAGTCAAAGCTATTCAGGAGATGCCTGCACCTAGGACTGAAAAGGAAGTTCAGGGTTTCTTAGGTAGGTTGAACTACATATCAAGGTTTATATCTCACCTTACTGCAACCTGTGAGCCCCTGTTCAAATTGCTAAGAAAGGAACAAATGGTCAGGTGGAATGAAGATTGTCAGAAGGCTTTTGACAAAATCAAGGAGTACCTGCAAGAACCTCCAATTCTGATGCCTCCAGTTGAAGGAAGACCTCTAATAATGTACCTGATAGTATTGGAAGGATCAATGGGGTGTGTGTTGGGCCAGCATGACGAGTCTGGTCGAAAAGAGTATGCAATATACTACCTAAGAAAAAAGTTTACCGACTGTGAACAACGTTATTCACTGCTCGAGAAAACTTGTTATGCTTTAGCGTGGGCTGCTCGCCGACTAAGACAATATATGTTGACTCACACTACTTTATTGATTTCAAAGATGGATCCAGTCAAGTACATATTTGAGAAGCCAGCACTTACCGGAAGGGTTGCAAGATGGCAAATGATTCTGACAAAGTATGAAATTCAGTACACATCTCAAAAGACCATCAAAGGTAGTGTATTGTCTGACTATCTAGCTGAGCAACCCATTGATGATTATCAGCCAATGAGATTTGACTTCCCTGATGAAGACATCATGTTCCTGAAAGCAAAAGATCATGAAGAGCCTGTTCACACTGAGGGGCCTGACCCAGAAGAAGAGTGGACAATGATGTTTGATTTGGATGTCAATATGAATGGTCGTAGAGTTTGTGCAGTGCTCATTACACCAAAAGGAGTTCATATGCCTTTCTCGGAAAAATTCACCTTTGCATGCACTAACAACAAAGCTGAATACGAAGCCTGTATCATGGGTCTTGAGGAAGCCATTGACCTCGGGATCAAGACTTTAACTGTGTTCGGAGATTCAACTTTGGTAATCAATCAGACCAACGACAAATGGTACACTCACCAAGAGCACCTGATTCCATACCGTGACTACACGAGGAGATTATTGACTTTCTTCACAACAGTCAAACTTGAGTATATCCCTCGAGACGAAAATCAGTTCGCAGATGCTCTAGCTACCATTTCCTCCATGATCAAGGTTCAGACTGCCAATTATGTGCCTCGGATTTCGGTATCCAGACTTGACCGATCAACATACGTATTCTCCGTGGACATTGCTAAAGATGACAAGCCTTGGTTCCATGACATCAAAAGCTTCTTGGAGGATCAAACATACCCACTTGGGGCATCATCCAATGATAATAAGACATTAAGGAGGCTGGCTGGTAGTTTCTTCCTTAATGCTGACGGTTCATTATACAAACGAAACTTTGACATGGTTCTACTCAGATGTGTTGATAAGAAAGAGGAAGACTTGCTGATGCACGAGGTGCATGAAGGATCTTTCGGTACCCATGCTGGAGGACATGCAATGGCTAAGAAATTGTTAAGGTCAGGTTACTACTGGATCACAATGGATGCAGACTGTTGTGCCTATGCCAGAAGGTGTCACAAATGCCAGATTTATGCAGATAAAGTGCATGTGCCTCCGAATCCTTTGAACGTGATGTCTTCACCTTGGCCCTTTGCCATGTGGGGCATTGACATGATTGGAAAGATCTAACCGACTGCTTCAAATGGCCACAGATTCATCCTGGTAGCCATTGATTACTTAACTAAATGGGTTGAAGCAGCTTCATACGTAAACGTCACCAGACAAGTGGTAGCCAGATTCCTGAAAAGAGACATCATCTGTCGATATGGAGTACCCGAGCGAATCATTACTGATAATGGTTCCAATTTGAACAACAAAATGATGGCAGAACTATGCCGGGACTTCAAAATCCAACATCACAACTCTTCTCCTTACAGGACAAAGATGAATGGCGATGTTGAGGCAGCTAACAAAAACATTAAGAAGATTGTGCAGAAGATGGGGGTTACTTACAAGGACTGACATGAGATGCTACCATTTTCCTTGCATGGGTACCGTACCTCAATCAGAACATCCACTGTGGCAACACCGAATCAGCTTGTGTATGGTATGGAGGAAGTCCTACCTGTTGAAGTTGAATTACCCTCCTTACGGGTACTGATGGATGTTAAGCTGAATGAAGTAGAGTGGGTCCAATCTCGGTACAATCAACTGAATCTGATCGAAGAAAAGAGATTAGCTGCAATCTGTCATGGGCAGTTATATCAGAAAAGAATGAAGAAAGCCTTCGATCAGAAAGTCAGGCTTCAGGAATACCAAGTAGGAGATCTTGTGCTGAAAAGACTCCTTCCTCCTCATATAGACCACAGAGGCAAATGGACTCCAAATTACGATGGTCCATTCATAGTAAAGAAGGTCTTCTCTGGTGGAGCACTGATGCTCACTACTATGGATGGTGAAGATTTCTTATCCCCTGTGAATTCAGATGCAGTTAAAAAATACTTTGCATAAAATGACCCGCTGGACATAAAAACAGAATGTAAGTCCAGGCAAAAATAGGGCATCCCGGCGAGTCAAAAACAGAATAAAAAGACTCGGGCAAAAATAAGGGAAAATTAAGAAAAATGTACACCCGCTGAGTTGAAAAGCCGCATTGGACTGCTCAGGCAAAAATGGTTATCCCGGTGGATTGAAAACCCAAAAGGGCGATCCACGCAAAATAAGGGAATAAGCGAACAACTGTATTCTGAATTCGTCTATATCACTTACAACATGGCAAGCTTCGAAAGTTAAAGCATTAGTCAGAATCAACCTTCTTCAGAAAGCAAGATGAGAAGAACGTCAAGGTCATACGGGTCATAGCAAGGGAAGCTCACCGGAGCGTCGTCAACATTGCCAACACTTTTACTTTTCTCAATTTGTAACAATCTCCTCATTTCAGGGGATCTGTTTCTTTGACTGTATTTGCCAATTCAGGGCACCCAAATGAATAAAACCAGATTTTCAATCACACCTTGTCTTGTACATTTTCGTTCCGTTTGCAAAATGTCAAATATCCATGATATAATATCTGCATAAAGAAAATGAGCTTTTCTTAATAAAATGCTTGCAGGAAATATATTTACTTTCAGGAATATCTAACTCCTATGACGGAATCCGGTAAGGGATACCTTGGGATACTTGTGTGTTTCTTTGTCTTAACAGGACTGCAGGTATTCAAATACGTAGCATGGGGCATGCCAAGCATCACTTCCCCCAGCACGCCTCCTTCAAAACAGCATCCGGAATGCTTTTCCCCAGCGGAGTTTTTAAAGCCTCCTCATTCCCCAATCAAGATCCCCACAGAGTTCTCTAGGAAGATCGTTTAGTGATCTTTTCTTCCCCAAACAGAGTACCAGGTCTCTCAGAGATAAAAGAGCTATCTCCCTACAGAGTTCCAGCCTCTCCCCAGAAGAGCAATGCCTGAATTTCTCACACAACAAAGTGACAGAAGCTTCCTCATCCCCAGCTAGGTTGTCTCCTTACCGGATAGATCTATCAGTGATCTATTTCCCCAAGCAGAGCCATATATTTTATCAGATCTACCAATAATCTCATCCCCAGCTGGGATTCTCCTTCAAGCAGATCAGCTAGAGATCTTCACAGCAGCGGGATCCGAATCCCGGATCGGTTTCTTTTGCATAATCATAGCATTCACATCATTTTTCTCCACAAAGCGTAGCATTCCATCTAATATGGAGCATTACGGCAAAAATCAAACATTTTCATGATCACAAGTCTGGTTCGAATCAGTCACCTGTAAATACCCTCAGTATTTCATCAGCAATGTGTAAAAGCTCACATCCCTTACAAATAAAAGCCAAAGCGTCCCCTTTGCACTCTCCAACACAAGTACCTGTTCATATATACCTTTTCTACACTCATTTGTGTCATACTATTCCCCTGCAGATATAAGCCACAAACATCCTCTGTGATTACTGTTGCACCCCAAAATTTGCCCTCACAATACAAGACTTTGTGTTCTAAAAAGGTTCACAAGATTCACAAGCTTTCTCAACATTTACATAACCTTGCATGAGGTTCATGAAGCCCACAAGTTGCTTCTTGAAGGTTCACAAGGTTCACAAGTTCCACAATGCTTTCAATACCTTTCATGAGGTTCATGAAGTCTACAAGTTACTTCTTGAAGATTCACAAGGTTCACAAGTTTCACAATGATTACAAAGCTTTCCTGAGGTTTATGAGGTCTACAAAGTCACTTCATGAGGTTCACAAGGTTCACAAGCTTCACAATACCTCCCATGAGTATCATAAGACATTTTATGAAGGTTCACAAGGTTCACAAAGTTCACAATTGGTCAAAAGAGTTGACAATTCCCTCAGACAATGCACCTCCTAAGCAGGGCATCCATAACTAGGGTTTTGACTTTAATCAGGCTAAATGGACTTCCAATACCTCAATTGAGTTTCATAACATCTTATATGTGTATAAGAACCCCCATGTCAAGTTTCAAGACTTTTCTCAAAAGTTTGCTCAGTCAGATGATCAGATAAGTCAAAATCAGTCAATGCAGTTAAAAAGTCAAACTGAGGTCAACTGTGGTCAAACCAAAGTCAAACTTCATGATTTTTTGCCAACATCAAGTATATGAAGTAAAATTCATCATTTGATCAAGGGTTGATCATGATTCATCAAGGAGATTCCAGATCATCAATAATCAGGAGTTTCTAAATTAGGGTTTCCTCAGTAAAAGTCAACTGAACTTTGACCAGCCATAAATTTCACATACTTCATCACCAAGTCTCCATCCAAAGCTCATTTTGAAGGAAATTGAATTCTTTACAACTTTGATGTTGAAGGTTAAGCCCAAAAATGCTTCATTTGAAAGATATGATCTAAGACATTATAGGTCATTTCAAAAGTCAACAAAAAGTCAACAACTTCAAAAGGGCATAACTTGAGATTGGCAAATGATATGGACCTGAAACCAATGGGGTTGTTTAGAGGACTCTTCAAGCTTTCCAAAAAGTCCAAAAACACCCTCATACCCTTAAAATTGAGGGAGATGTGCCTTTGCAAAGTTGGGAAATTTTGTGATGGTTTATGTTGAAAATGGAGGTTTAAAATCATTTCTTTCCAAATGGGCTGCCCAAATTGTGACCCAATCCATTTCATAATAGCTTGCACGAAATTAATTTAATTTATTCATAATTTTATTTATTTTATTTTTATTTATTATGATTTTTATATTAAAAAGTCATTTTAAATTCAAATAAAATATAAAATCATGAAAATAAATTTTAATTTTATTTCTAGAAAATCTTAAATCATATTTAAGTGTGATTGATACAAAAATTATGAAAAATCTCCAAAGATAGCAAGTCTTCATGATCAAATATTTGAATTTTACAACATGATCTTTTTCAATATTTTTTGGACCAAATCTTCACACAACCCATCCATGTTTCTGACCTAAATCATTCTCACATATATACTAAGCATAACCCTAGCCTCAAGCCACGAAATCCAGCAGCCAAAAGTGTAAGTTCATTGTTCAAAAATTCATCAAAAAAGTGAGATTCGGATTTTGAGTTACAGGGCATTATAAGGTAAACTATGATCATAGAGATGTTCCTTGATCTTCCATGATGCAAAACCAATGCCCATACGCATCTATAGCATGCATATATGAGCAACCCGAAGCCAAGTTGTTCTTGAATAAACTTTTTTTCGATTCTAATGATTCACTGCATTTAAATGAATTTTGATTGTTTAATGTTGTTTATGATGTTGTGTAGCTTGATTCCGGGCAGGAAAACTCAAGAACCAGTACCTAATTCGTGAGATGCCATTATTAGGGTTTTGACCTAGGTTTAGGGACTTTTGATTTAGTGAATATAAATCAATTCTAAAAACATAGGACTAATCGTGTGGATGCCTGAATCATGATGCTGGTCTTAATTTTGTGAAATTGTACTGTTTCGATGGTTATTGATGTTTGTAGGTTTTGCTGGGAATGTTGTTTTCGCAGGAAAATTTGCAATAATATTCGCAGGTAAAATCATAAGTCTCAAGGAAGAAGAAGATCAGTTCCCGCGCCTTCAACAATTCAAATTGTGTTAATTTATTTTATTGTTGTTTTGCTGTTTTAATATCACACGCGCGTGTGTGCCCTGTTGGTAAGCTTGTTATGTGTATGTTGAAAGGACCTGGGTTCGAAACTGGGTTGGTGCCATTGTTTTTTTGTTAATTTTTCAGGATAAAAGCCAGCATAATATATAATGTGTTGTTGTCAATCCATGACCAGAAGGGCTCTCCCAGCCAGGTGGTCAAGCATGCGCGCATACATCCCAAAGGTTCTGGGTACGAATCCAACCCCAGGCCTTTTTGTTCATTTATTTTTCTGGATTTTCAAGGGCAAAGCACAAAACCAACTGTTCTCCTCATTCTCACATCTGTGCACGTGATGGCCTGGTGGAAGGTGTTTTTGGCTGGTAAACATGAGGACAGGGGATCAAAACTTAGCCAAGGTAAGTTCTAAATTTTTGTCACTTTTTCTTCTATTTTCTTAATTAATTATATTTTTGTTTATTATAAAAACTTAATTTCTAAATAACCTTATATTATTTTCTTTGAGTTCTAAAAAATATGTTATAATTTATTTTCTCAAATATAAAAATGTTTTTTTTTAATTTGTAAATATATTCATATTATGTATATATGCTTGTAAATAAATTAGATAATTAGGTTTAGATTAATTCTATAAACCCTAATTTATAACTAAAACCCTAATTTTTCAAAACCCTAAAATATTTTCTAAAAGAAAACAAACCCTAATTTATTTTTTTTAAAAACCTAATTCTATTTTCTTCTAAATAAATTTATTTTCTTAATGTAATTATTATATATATTCCTTATAATTCTTAAAAATTTTGTAAATATGATCATTGTTTAAAATTTATTTTCTCCATAATATGTAAATATTTTTTTATTATTGTTGATATATTTAGAAATAATTAAAATTTTATAATAATTAAAACTTATAATTATATTATATTCAAAATTTTTATTCTTATTATATATTAAAATTAAAATTTGTGTTTATCATGTCATTCTAATATTTTGCTATTTATTCTTATTTTATTTTAATTATTGTTACTAACTACACTATTATTTATTATTTATCTTATATTTTTATTATTTCTCTAACCTTATTTACTTTTCTAATTATTATTATTATTATATTATTATCACTAACCCATTTATATTTTAATTGTGCTTATTATCATTATTTTGCTAATCTTATTTATTATTATTTACTAACCCCTTATTTTTTATTATTGCTTATTTATTTATTATTTATTTTGCTTATTATTATAATTTTGTAATTGTTTCCTGGATGTAAATTGTTTAATTATTTAATTATTATTATGGTTAGTAATTAGGGAGTGAAAAATATGTATTTTATTTAAAATTAATTCTAGATCACTTGTAAATATAAGATAATTAAAATAAACACTCACACACACGTAAGTCGATTTTAATCGCCGTCTCACTTTCTAAGGTTATCCCTCAAGTTGCCTACGAATAATGGTCAAGTGGGGTGTATAAAGCAAGTCCCTAAAAGAAAAATCATCAAGTCCCTCATGGTTGCCTTTATGAATCGAGTCCCTTTGAATAAATGATGATAGTCCCTCCCGTATGCTTATTACACCCCACAGTTGCCTTCATAACCAGATTGTCCCTCATATGTCCCTTAACATCCAAGGTAATGACTACCTACTCCTTAATAGTAGGGATAGTCTTACCAAGGAAAGGATAAAGAACAAGAAGGACTTTAAACTTTAGGGTAGGTTCCTCTTAGTTACTTGCTCACTCCAATTTTCAAACTTTCCACAATTTCAAACAAATTTTCAAACAAGTTTTTACACATCCGTACATGGATTATTATCAACTATTCTGAAAATTTTTCTATTCACACACTACACCTTCAAAAAACAATTTAAAGTGAGCTAAGTAACTAAGAGCCCATGGATAACCATGGATGTAAAGGGTGCTAACACCTTCCCTTTACATAACCTACCCCCCGGACCCAAAAATATCTCTAAGGTCTTTCCTGTTCTTTTATATCCTTTCCTTATGGATAAAATAAAAGTCGGTGGCGACTCTTGCTATCCGCAACATTACTTAAAGTCAGTTCTCCCACCGTGTTACAATTACAGATACATATACACTCTCTTGACACCCGTCTGTATCACCACTCCCCAGCATAGTGGGCTAAACACTTGTTGCAAACCAGATGCTTGTTTATAATACACTCTCATTGACACCCGTCCGTGTCATCCTATCCCCACAAGTCGCCAGAATACCTCTTACTCTCATAAGTTCGTAATTTATACACTTTCCCTTCTGACACCCGTCCGTGTCAAATTTTTCCCCAACAAGTTGAACACTCTTCTGTGTCCTACTCATCTTTCAAATGCTCATTCATACCTATACATATACTCGTTTGTATCTCATATATACACTTATTCCCCACAGATTCGACACTCTTCCGTGTTCTTTGTTAACCAGTTGGTACTCGTCCGTATCATCATCTCTGAACACGCGTCAGCGTTTGTTTCTACCGATACTTGTCCGTATCACGATCTTAAGGATGCTCGTCCACATCTTTAATCTATACACATTATCAAACACCTATACCTTTTATTTCTTAAGCGTAAGCACTTGTCCGTGTTTACCATGCCCCAGTAGAACAACTTTTCATCTATCCGACGTTCGTCCTATGTTGTGATACTTCCAGAAGTCGTACCCTGCCAGGTGATCGTCCTTCACCTTTGGATGACCATCCCTAATCCTTTCCCCAATGGAGTCTCCATTATTGGAACCCTTTTCTATTCGGCATTCGTCCTATGTCGTGATATTTAGCAGCCGTCCCCTTCTAGGTGATCGTCCTTCACCTTTTGATGATCGTCCTTCATCATTTTATCCTATGGCCATCCCCATCGTTGATCTTGTTATCTGACATTCGTCCTATGTCATGATAAACTCGAGAGCAGCCATACCCTGCTAGGTGATCGTCCTTCACCTCTTGATGATCATCCTTCATCATGCTTATCCGATGACCGTCCCCATCGTCGACGGTTTCTATCTGACATTCGTCCTATGTCGTGATAGAGAACAGTCGTCCCCTGCTAGGTGATCGTCCTTCACCTTTGATGACCGTCCCTCATCATTATTTCATTTATTCTTTAAACCGATGGCTGTTCCCATCGTTGTTTACTTTACTTTCCGAAGCCTGGTGGCCGTCCCTATCATTGCCTTTACTTTAATCCCCAGATAATCTTGTTTCTTTACCTGATGGTTGTCCCCATCATGATCTCTTTATTTCCCCAGCTTGTCGGCCCCGTCCCCGTCATTGCTTTATCCCCAGTAGTCGTCCTCTGCTCGATGGTCGTCCTCCATCGCCCGCATTTTGTAATCATACTATACTACCTTTTGCAATTTATATCCCTTTTCTTCTTCTCCCCAGTGAGTGCAAATTTCGGACGGTCTTTGGTATTCAACCACAAGTTATCTTGTTTGTCTGTCAAGCCAGGCGCTTACATCCTGCACAGCTAACTCATGTTTGAATAGGGGCAGCTGTAAACACCCCAAATTTTCCCTCACTAATTCCACACCATGGCTTGTGATCTTCCATATTTGCATTAGTTTAAGATACCATCTCATATTGCATATTTGTTTCACTGCATTAGTTCAAGTTCATCTACATCTAGGGCTTGTGATATGAGCAATCCAAGGGTCCATCTGAGCCACTCCAAAGGCCTCCAATCACTCCAAAAGTGTCCATAGGTGTTCTATCATCATATTATATCCCTCAAATATCAAGGAAGTCAAGAAATCACAAGAACTTGGCAAGCATGGAAGCAGAGCTAGGGTTTCACTACACAGATGACCTAAAATTAGGGTTTTGGTTTCAGAGGCCATAACTCCAAATTTTTTGGTCATTCTTGTTTCTAATAGTATCAATAGGTTATAAGGATCACGTGTACCAAGCTTGATGAAGAAATTCATTGTGGAAGTCATATGTTCACTAGGTAACTTCTTGAGCAAGTCAGAGAAAAATCAGGGCATCTGAGGCCCCCAACAATGGAACCAAAGTGGTATTTTCATCAAATTGAATTTATATGATATTTATTTGATTATTTAAGAGCTTGGAAGTTCACAAAATTGAAGAAATTTGAGCTAAACCAAAAGTTGCCAAAAATGGAAATGACTTGTAATGGAAACTTTCCATTTTGGGAAAGTTTTTCAACCTCCTCTTTCTCAACCAAAAATGCTTTAAATGAAAAATTGTTGGTCATGAAAGTTGTAGATTGGATCATTCCCTTTTCAAAAATTACAAGAACAAGTTCTAATTCATTATGGAACTCAAGTTATGACCTTGCAAAGTTGGCAAAAATCACATAATTTTCACATTCATGCCAAAGAGGGATTTTTGCAAATTCACTTGCCAAGCTTCTAAGTGACCTCTAATTGACTTCTAAACATCATAACAACATCACATGACTCATTTTGCTGAGAATTGCCCAAGGAATCTCAACATTCCATGCCTTGCACTTCAATATTTCTCAAAGGGGGAAAATCACATAACACTTGCAAAACCTATGAGATCTTTGCTTCTAGGCCATCCAACTGCATAATCTCAATCTCATGGCTCTCCTTGATCAATGCTGAGGCCAAACATACCCTTGAACAACCTCTGCCATAGCCCACACCTCAAGTACAAGTTATGTTGACATTTTGGCAACTGGCCCATACCAATCACCACAGGCCACCACCCACTTTCTGACCTATCAAACAATGTTATGTGGATCAAAAGCAACTCATAACATACAACACACAAGCCTGAAACCTCAGATTCACCAAGTCCCACAAAAATAACCTTCAAGCAAAAGGTTTCGAAATTCTCTGACCAGCCACTAAAACCACAAACAAACTTCATAAACCAACTCACCATCATCCATAGATCATAAAACAACCATCAAACAAGCCTCAAAGCCCCTCTACACAAAACACGATTCTGGTGCAGCAAGAGTGCAACCTCTCATCCCAACCATTCTAAACTTCATCAAAGCATTCCAACATCATCAAGAGGTCAAGAGGAGTAGATTTGCACAAGATAAGAGGTCCAAAAGCTTCAAACTGAGAAGGCTCAAGCTCAGGTAACCTCAAGAACATTTTTTCCAAAAATGTGTTTTTAAGTTCCTAAATGATTCTTCATGATTCACTGATGATCCTGATGTGTTTAGTTTTGAAAATGATTAAGTATTAAGCATGTATGAGCTCTCTGAAATTTTTTGACCTAGAACTAATTTGCTTCGATTCAGCTTGAATATGTGAAATAAATTTGTTTTGATGGATGATTCTTGTTATGTGATGCGTGGGGTTTGATTCTGGGCAGAAAAAATTAGGTTTTAGAGGCTTAGGGAGAGAGAGAGCATTTTGGACTGCCGGAGAAGATGACCAGAGCACTGTTCCGGTCATCTGAAAATAATTAGGGCTAATCTCAGGTGATTAGCCAAGTTTGAATCTGGAGCGTAGGATCTTAGTTTCGCGCGCGTGTGGAAAGCTGGGATCTGTTCACTTAACCCTAATCCTTTTGATTTATTTAATTAATTAAAATTAGGCCAGATTGAATCTGGACCTTTAGATTGCGCGCTGGTCAACCATTTTCCCCCTAGTTCAAATCCTGTCCATCAGATCATCATACTTTCTCTTATTTTAATTTTATTTCATTTAAATTGCATTTATTTTGTTCATTTTATTTAAAATACTTAGAAAATTCCAAAAATATATTTTCTTCTGCATTTTGACTTCAAATATTTTTCTTCATCCAAAAACATTTTTATTTTTATTTTTTGCATTTAAAAATCATTTTAAAAGTATTTAAATGTTTATTTTAATTAATTAATAGAAATTAATTAATTAAAATACCATTTAGGTTTCTAAAAATTCCAAAAAAAATCAAATTGCATCTTAGGACATTTAGAAACATTGTCAAACCATCCATACAAATTTCTTTTTGGTTTTGATCCAATTTTGACATTTTTCTTTGAATTTAGGGTTCATAAAATCCCTTTTTGGAACCCTAACTTTGAAAATTCTTTTCTGCCTAACCATGAAGGGTTTGATAATGGATCTTTTTGCATTGATTTCTATATAGAATGTAGTTCCTAGGATAGTTTTGTCATGAATTTATCTTGCATTTTCCATTTGATTTGCATTTTCCCTTTTAAGGTACCCAAAAACCATAGTTTACTTAGAAAAATCACAACTTTTTTTAGGTTAAGAGTTAGACCTTCTCCTTTGGGGTGTGATATCATATGGGGTTAGGGTTCCTTTAAGTTCATTTGAAATTTTTTATCTGGTGATTTGCTTCTGATTTTGACATTTGCATCTCATCCTTTCATGTAACCCTAATCTTGCATCCATACTTGCATCTTACATTGCATTGCATGAACATGTGGACTTGTATGAACATTCATAGCACTTGTATGTCATCTTAGATATCTTAAGACATTACTTGAACATTGCTTGGTCATTTCTTCATAAATTTGCTATGTTCTGCATCCATTTCATTTCATAAACATACATGTGTTTTCATGCTTCCTACATGCTTCATTTGCATTCTAATCTCTTGTATGAACCTTCATAGCACTTGGTATGCCTTTGCATCATCTCAGAGCATCATTTTCATCATGTGTTTGCTTCTGGTTTTGGTTTGTACCTTTGCATATGTTTCATTTTTCATTTCATTTCTTCCCTTATGCTAACATTTTCAGGTGGTAAGTAACTTGAGAAGTGAATTTGCCTTCACTTCTCATTTCTCTTCATCTTTTTCTTATGCATCCTTGCTGCATTTTTCATTGTCTTAGAGTGATCTTGCTCATTCATGTTCATCATTCACTTTCTTTCTCCAAGTTACTTATCTTCTTCAGTGAAGTAAGTAACTTGTTTCTTCTGCTTCTCCTCCTTTCATCTGCTTCTTCCATTGGTGGCTTCTTTGAAGATCTCTTTTAAGCCTCACAAACCATAGGAGCATCCAAGCATGACAATAATTAGGGTTATGATTAGTCCCCCTTTAGTTTCTACCTCTGTGTCTTCTTTGTGTCTCTCTTCTCATCTCATCATTAGAGACTAAACCTTTAAGGTTTTAAGACTTTGTGATTAGGGTTATGCCTGCATCCTTCTCTTAGGATGGAGTGTATAACTTTAATCCTAAGTGTTAAACCCTTAATTTGTTTAAATCTCTTAATCAATCCATCTTAATAATCACTAAGACATTAACTTGTAACTTGGGCCTTGCATTAGGGTTCTAATTCTTCCTTTATTGGTTAAGAAGGACTAACCCTAGTGTTAATGGACAAGTCCCCCTCAAGTTGTCTTACAAACCATAAAATTCACTTCTTAATCTTACCCTTAATTAAAATCCACTTTAATAAAGGCTTGTTTTGTCATGAGGTTAATCCATAATCATGGATTAAGTTGAGGTATCTTCCTCAGCTTAAGTGTGCTCATCTATTATCCTTCTATTAGGATTGTATAATGAGTTCACTAATCCTTGATTATGGCTTAAGCTCATTACTTAACACTAAACAAAAACTAAAAAACATCTAAATAATCACAAGTAGGTTAATGATCTTAATCCTAGATCATCATGGTAATTAAGTTGAGATATTTATCTCATACTTAAGGTATTCTCATTATCCCTAATCAAAGGGAGGATATGATGAGTTTACTAACCCTTGGTTTAGGCTTAAGCACATTAACTTATGACAAACACAAAAAGAAATAAAAGATTAAAAACACAAAAACAAACAATAATCGTCTCCTCCGAGATTCTTTTCTCATCACCTTCATTCACAAGCGAGAACTTGCTTCTTCCGTCTAAAGCAAGACAGTTAGCACTCGAGCCAGACGAGTCATACACTTGAGCATAGGCAAGCAAGCAATTCATCAGTCAATTTATCTTTTTCAGTCTCTTTGAGTCGAACTATAGTGTTCTTACTTCCTCATTGCACGAGAGGATACGTAGGCATAACTTAACTGTTATCGAACAAAAGTCTCTGTGTCTTCCCCCTCTTTCAGCATTCTTTTTAAGCCTCCGTCCTGAGCATTTCACTTCTTTTTACACTGACACTTGAATTCTCTTTTCCATCTTTTGCACACAGATAGCACATAAACCTACCCCTTTAAACACAATCTTTCAAGCGTGGATCCCGTCGAGTACGACGAACAATCTGGGTGCTAATACCTTCCCAGGTTGTAACCGACCCCCTTTCTCAGTTTCTCTGGTTTGCGACCGTCTTATCCATATATTTCTAGGTTTATGCGGCATTACCTTTCCTTCGGGATAAAAATGCCTAGCTGGGGACTTATTCATCTTCACTTCATTTTATCCTTTCGCCGACCGTTCGCATCTGTACCCTATCTGACCTGGTGTCTTTTGGGGGAGCGACACACACTATTGGAAGTAGTCTAACACAACAAACTCATGTCTCTGTACTGTTCAATCATCTCAAGTTCTTTCACCATAAGCATCGACATATGTAATGCCTTCCTACTCAGAGCATCTGCAACCACATTCGCCTTACCAGGATGGTAACTCAAATCAAAATCATTCAACAATTCCTACCACCTTCTTTGCCTCATATTCACTATCTTCTGATCAAACAGATATTTCAAACTCTTATGGTCACTGAACACCTTAAATTTCGAACCAAAAAGATAATGTATCCAAATCTTCAACATAAACACCACTGTTGCTAACTCTAAATCATGCATAGGATAATTCCTTTCATAAACTCTTATTTGTCTAGAAGCATAAACAATTACCTGCAATTTTGCATGAACACTCCTCCAAGTTCCATCTTTGACTCATCACAATACACCACAAAAGACTCACTCGGATTAGACAAAATCAACACTGGAGCAGTAGTTAACTTCTTTAATTCCACAAAACTTTTTTCACACGCAACATCCCACACATAAGCTTGACTCTTTCGGGTTAACTGAGTTAAAGGCAACACTAACTTAGAAAAACCTTCAATAAAGTTCCGGTAGTAACCTGTCAATCCAAGAAAACTTCGGATTTCTGTAGCAGACTTCAGAGTCTCCCAATTCAACATAGAATCAATCTTCGAAGGATCCACAACTATTCCACCATTCGAAATTACATGACCAAGGAAACTTACTTCCTTCAACCAAAATTCACACTTTGATAATTTCGCATATAACTTCTTCTCTCTCAAAATCTGCAAAAAGTCCTAAGATGTTCGACATGTTCTCCTTCCAACTTAGAATATATCAGTATGTCATCAATGAAAACCACAACAAACTCATCCAAATATGAATGAAAGTTATGATTCATGTATTCCATAAACACATCAGGTGTATTGGATACACCGAATGACATCACAATATATTCATAGTGACCATATCTCATCCTGAAAGTCGTCTTCGAGATATCATCAGGTTTAAATTGAATTTGATGCTAACCAAACCTCAAATCAATATTTCTAAACACATAAGCTTCTACCAACTGATCCATCAAATCGTCGATCCTTGGAAGTGGGTACTTATTCTTAATAGTCACTTTATTCAACTGTCGATAATCGACACACAACCTCATACTACCATTTTTCTTCTTTACTAATAACACCGGAGTACTCCACGGAGAAATACTTGGTCGCACAAACTTCTTCTCAAGTAACTCCTCAAGTTTATTCTTTAACTCATGCAATTCGGATGCTGACATCTGATAAGGAGTCATCAACACCGGACTAGTACCTGGTACCAAATCCACCGCAAACTCTACTTCACATTCTGGAGGCAAATCACTTATGTCGTCCAGAAACACATTTGGAAATTCATCGACAACTGTTAATTCGACACCCCCAACTTCTTGATCAACTTGCAATGACACAAACATCGTAAACATCTGAGCTTCGTCTCTTAGAATTTCATCCACCTGCTTAGTCGACAAGAACATCAACTCACCACGTTCACCGACTTCTGAAAACTCTACCATCTTAGCATAGCAATTGATATGCACAAAATTGAACTCTAACCGGTTCATCCCCATAATAACATTGATTTGGTGCAAGGGTAAACACACCAAATCCATCAAGAAACTTTTATCAAAGATAGATAAAGGATAACTTAAACACACATGTACCTCAAATCAAGTTATCCTTCTTGGAAACTTCTGATCCACTCAAAGCAAACACTCTGCCATTGGTCTGGGCAGCTGTAGCAGCCTTCTTCGATTTTTGACACTGAGTACTAATGTGTCCCTCTTTACCACAATTGAAACAAGTTAGTCCTTTATTTGGGCAATCACCAACCCTATGACCTCTCTTGCCACACCTATAGCATCTCACCACTTGATTGTTGCACACATCAGACTTGTGGCCTAATTCTACACATTTGTAGCACTTGAGAGGAACATAACTTGCTCCCCCAATTGGCTTCTTCCCATTTGGAACATTCTGTTTCCCCTTATCAGCTGAAGTCACATAAGGTTTTCCTCGAAATTGGCATTTCTCTTTCTTCTCACCCAATTGATTATAGTGAGTAGATCGAGCTCAACTATCCTCATCATAAATCATACTCTTATCCACAAACTTGGTATATCTACGACTCTGTTGACATCCAATCCCTTGCTTGATTTCTGGTCTTAACCCATTCTCAAACTTGAGACACTTAGAAAGTTCAACATCCGCACGGTTGTAGTGAGGATAAAACTTCACCATCTTCTCGAACTTTGCAACATACTCTGCTACAACCATACTTCCTTGCTTCAACTCAAGGAACTCAATTCCTTCTTACCACAACCATCCTCAGGAAAATAATTTCCCAGAAATTCTACTTTGAACACAACCCAAGTCACCACATTTCCAACATCTTCCAATCATTGACGAGTATTATCCCACTAGTCCCCAGCTTCTTCCAACAACATGTGCATACTAAACTGCACCTTCTGAGCATCAGTGCACACCATCACTCATAAAATCTTCTCAATCGCCTTAAGCCACTTCTTTGCGTTATCCGGGTCATGAGTACCTTCTAATGTCGGAGGATTATTTCCCTTAAACTTGTCCAAACCACGAAACTCATCAGGAACATTGTTCTGAGCCGTAGCTTCAGCAAGTGCAGCCACTGCATCCGTAAGAGCATGATTTTCAGCCATTCTGAATATCACCAACATCATCAGAAGAACAAATCATTAACATTATGGTCACACGCAATAACTGATAAGGATTGATAAAGACACGACTTGACCAGACAGACCTTCCTACTCTGATACCACTAATGCAACACTATTTTTACTCCAACACAAATAAACTCTTAAATTCAAATAAAATCAGAGTAGCCACGTAAGGGCGTCACATTTTTCTTCAAACAACAACAAATACAACTGTGTCGTGTCCTGTAACATGGGTTACATCAAATATTTTCAAATAAATCATTTACTATGCATCGGAAAACATAAACTTCATTATATTATCATAAAATTCCAACAAGTCAACATGTGTTCAAAAACCTTCATCATTTCAACATAAACAAATTCAAATCAACTTAATGCATAATAAAACAAACGAACACAATGGTTCACAAACGTTCCAGACCCAATGTTACATGACACAGAGAAGGACACTATTATTTACATCTAAACAAAAACAAATAAATATGAAGGACTCCAACTCGACTTCACGCACAAAAGCTATCCTTCTTGAGTATCTGCGCGTTACCCACGTAGAGGAAACATTACAGCAAGCAGGGTGAGTAATCACAAATCAATATAATAATTCAAGTAAAGATAAGTAAGTATTCATTCAACATATCACAATGCAACATAATCTCACCCAACATCTTACACAACTCATCAAAACATCAAGTCAACAAATGCATCATGATATGCCACCAGGAATGAAATGTAACATCATAAATGCATGTGGTTCCGATTTCAATATGTGATGGACATTGGGCCATCTACCCTCCACAAGGGAACCCAATATAAACAACATCACCCTGAATTCGCACAATGGTATTTGAAGCCTTAAATCAACATAGGTATGTCATGAATGCAAGACGCAACAACATCATCATATCAACATGTTAAAGAAACAATTGCATCAACATTCATGAATCATTCCTCGCAAACATTCCACATACTCCTCAATATTTCATCTATACATCATTAAACATAATGAACATTTTTCACATAGTATTCCTCATCAAACATTATCAACTAGCTTATAAAACATCAAGAACCCATTTCAACAACTGAAATACATTATAGCATCATTACATCATGTCTACATATTACTCTCTAATTTTATGCAATTAAAACAACATTTTTCACCTTCCAGGTCGCGCTAAGCGCCCTGGCATTCATGCTAAGTGCGCTGCTCTCCGCTTCGAAGAAATAAAAATTCTCCAGAACTCGCTAAGCAGGCTCGACCGCGCTAAGCGGGCTCTGTGATTCTGGCAGAAAACCCCTGCGATAACGACATACCTCCTGCTATGATTTTCACACCTAAAACCAATCTTTTACCACATTTAATCATAGATTACAATATTAGGACCTATCTCTAATACACAAACAACATTTACCACAATTATCAACAACAATTCATCAATCATATCAACTCTACTCATCACAAATCCTAGGTTTTCCCTCAAATCCCCAAATACCCACAATACCTAAACCATACATCATGAATATTGAAAGGCGATACTCCTTATACCTTAGATTATCTCTTCCTAATCATATTCTCTTTGAATTCTCCAGAAATCCTTTAAGCCATGGCCTTTTCTCCTTGTTCTTCAGAGCTTTTCTCCCTTTCTCCAAATATGTTACGAATGATCGTGTTCTCCCTTCTCACTATCAGTATATCCCATATCCCTAATACTCATTCTCCATAATACCCTTGATTTAACTTCAACAATTACCAACATACCCTTAAGACCTCTAAATCTTTTATTTAATTAATTAATAATAATTTGGAATAATCTAATATAATTACCCTTATATTAATATTTATTAAAATAATTTCTATTAATCTCATCAACCAATACAATAAAAACCTAACAAACACCAAATAATAAAAAACAACAAGTTACAACATTTAATCAAAAAATTGGGGCATTACATTATGTTTTGACAATCATGCAACCATACTTTGTGATATCGGAACCTACATTATCAGCTCGTTTAGCTTCATGAAAAGTATAATTCAAACCTGCTCAAGATATGTTGCCAACCAACTGAGAATAAAGATTGTTGTCGTTAAATTTGTGTTCCAAAATTGTGATGCTCAAACCAAATGATGTTTGTATCTCATTATGCTTCTTCTGAATCATTTGGTTCACAATGTCCAAATCTCTACCCAAACCGCCCTTACTATTTCCTAACCAATTCTTTGATGTAGCATGGGAAGACTCAACTTGGTTTGTTGTTGTATTCCCAAGGTTTCTAACTTGACCGATCCATACACAAACAATTTTCTCCTTCACCTGGTACATAATTGTGCTTTCAACATATTTCAACATATTTGGATATTTTTCGCACACTTTTCTAAAACATATAACAAATTCGATATATAACTCTTATACAGAGATGATACAGACAGGTCTTCATGGTCTTCAGTTGGTATTGTGATGATGTTTGTAGGAGAAGGGGTGGTGTAACTGCAAGGTACTTCGACGCTCAAGTAAGTTTCAATGTGAGACAAACTAAAGCGTAAGGAAATTGGGTGATTAGAATTGAATACTCGGACCTCCAAAGATGGAGGGTATTTATAAGTTTATATGCTTGTAGACTGCAGACTGCAGACATGTAGACTTTGACTGAGCACAACTGCCTCCTGTAAATCTGGAGGGTTGTTGGCCGCGTAAAAGACGTTATGGCACGTGAGGGGAGGAGTCCCCAACGGCTATATGCTAACGGCTCTTTTCTTACAACGCTCATATCTTCGCTGATCTCTTAGTGGATTTATGCCCAGTTGAATATTGGATTGGGCCTCAATTTGGCGTAGGGCACTTGCTAGGCAAGTCCAGAACATGAGCCCCCAAGTCGTTGTGCTCGAGCGAGGATAGTGACTTAGGATGCTAAGGGTCGTGGCCGACACAACTTTCTGTCAATGCAAGTTTTTCCTTTTGTTTTGGGCATCATGGCGGGAAGTTGTCCGTAGGAGGGAGATAAACAGACATTGCAAAAGATTCTCTTTTTGAGAAGGAAAAACGTTTAAAGCTTTTAGTGACACGTGTAGAGAAGCCCTGTAATTCATTTATAACACTTGGGGGCTAGACCTAGGTAATAATTACTTGGCTTTTGCGATTCTCCACATGAGGTTAAGGCCTTATAAAAGGGGAGGGAAGAAATTCATTTGTTCATTTTGCACGAACTCTTCCTCTCACCGAAAAATTTCTGCAACTTTTTTCGTCGGACACTCATCGTCGCCGCCGTTCATTTCCCAGAAAACCTCCATGGATCAATGTAATCTTCATCCTCTTCTTCTTTTTCTGCAGTTTTACCTGATGAACATCCATCAATCTCCTATGAACTTCATAGGATCTTCATGGTTTCTGGGAATTCTGATGAATGTTCATCAGTGCATATGAATGTTCATGAAAGTCTAGGGTTAGCTTTAAGATATAAGCAGGTTAATGTTAGATCCATGCTAGATTTTAGTTGTGACAACTTAGTGTTGGTTGACCAGGCATAGGGTCATGTAGGGATTATCCCCGGTGGATTTCAATTTAAGGGCAGCGAAGCTGAGCTCAATGTGTCGGCTTTGTCCTCGTGGTATTTTCCTTGGTTAAGGGGCTAACATGGGGTACGTGCCCAGTCCTTATTCAAGCCTTTTCACTTGACTTGCAGTGGAAGGGTGGATTTAAGATCGTCAAATTCATCGTGTTTCCTATACTTTAAAGGTGAAAGGAGTAAAAAATACGCGCACGATTTCGAGGAAAACCCTGCTGCAAACGTCGCGGATGTCCCGACATCCAACCGTTTAGGGATTATGGATGAGCCGCTCGATACAGCGTCTCAATTCGCGGTGAATGCCTCTAATGCGTGGGGCAAAATTGAGAAGAGGAGAAAAGGGTAAACTGCAAATTGGCGGGCATTACCACCGAAACCTACTAAGAGGATTTGTTTGCGCTATCCTGCTCTTTGTTTCCAAATGTACAAATTTTCTTTTCACGAGGCTAGGTACCGCCTACACTTTACTAACTTTCAACAAGCGGTTTTTACCCACCTCGAGCTTGAACCCTCCCAGTTGCACCCAAATGCTCTGGCCTTCATAAGGGCCTTCGAGCTGGTATATTGTTACTTGGAGATAGGGGCGACAATTAACTTGTTCTTTAGGATCTTCCACCTTCAAAGGAAGTCCCAGGACGGTCGACACAGTTGGGTGTCGTTCAAACATGCGAGCAGACTCTTCAAGGCCTGCTTGGATTCTGTTCGGGACTTCAAATATCGCTTCTATGTAATTCAATCATGCTCGCAGGCTGCCAAGGATGCACTGTACGACAGGGAGATTGTCGATGACAAGGAAAGGATGGTGGCCCACTTTCCGTTGGAGTGGGTGGATGTTCATTTCCGTCATCCCAGAGAGCATTATATGTCAAAGCCCGAGGACCGAAAAGCGGATGACAAAACGACTTACAATAAGTTGTTTAACTTCGTTGCTAGTTTTCGTCCCTCAAAACTCGTGGATTCTGATGGGCATGCCCTCCTTCGAACTGATGGGATCCCATCCACTCAGGCCAGATTAATAAACGTGAAGTCGTTGCTCAGCTATCCGAACAAAGAGGCAGTGATGCGACTCTTAGGTGTTTTTTTTAGCTTTTCAGTTTTTCGTCCGTGGATTTGTCTGGTAACTGACTCCTTTTCTGCTTTCTTTTGCAGCGCAAATGGCCAAGATGCATGACCTCCTGGTGAAGATGAATAAGGGTAACCTCAAGAAAGGTCCCAAGAATAGGGTTGAGACCATCAAGGATCAGGCTACCTTAGATGGTTTCGTAGCTTCAGGAAGTTCTACACCGGGGACTACTCCGCTAGGAAATTCTCCATTGGGTAAAAGGCCTAGGGTCGAGGAGCCCCCTTATCCTCTAATAACTAACGCAACATTTTCAGGACCGTTCGACCTGCCCTCGTGTGTGACACAGAGGTCACTATTCGTTGAAGTATCATCTGTTCGGATCCCCGATCTCGATGTTGCGACCATCCTCTCAACTGATCGCAAGACTCTGAGAGCTGAACTATGTTAGGATGCTGCAGGGATGATTCAGATGTTGGAGACTACCCTTGATTTTAGCAATGCTGACCTAGTGTCTAGGAAGGATATGTTTTCCGCCCAACAGAGGGTATCTAACGTCGTGGAAGTAAGTGCAGAGCTTTATAACAAGTTGCTCCAGCTCGAATGGCATTTAGAGGCAAAGAAGGAGTTGTTGATCACGCTGAGGGTAGAGCAAGAAAAAGTGAAGGCAACCATTTTAGAGAATGAAAGGTTGAATGAAAAGGTCCAGGAGCAAGAGAAGGCGCTGGCTTGTGGCGAGGATGAGACTGAGGAAGAAAAAGGTATGGTGTTCAGGGATGACCTTATTTCTCGGATTCTCCTACTGGCTCAAGAAAATTTGTCGATGGCCTCATTTGGTTATTATAATGTTATAGAACAACTTAAAGTAACTAACCCTGGTGTGGAGCTGGTCGTCGAAGGTAACGGTCCTTTGCATCGCGTGGAGAACGACATGGTGGTCCCTCCTGATGATGAATAGTTGTTTGGCCTGCGTGCCTCATTTTGATGGATTTTGTATGGGGCTTCGTCCCCTTTCTTTTCAAGTTATGACAATGTCTGGCCCCATGGTCGGTATTTTTGTGTTAATATAGTGTTAATCTCTATTTTGTTTGTGCAATGTTACTTATTATATGTATGCTTTTACAATTTCCAAGTTTTTAAAGAATTGGGTGAATGCTTGACGTAGTAATATTAAACTCGACAGTGTATGGAACTTGACAAGGGGTGAGATATGTTCTCACTAGGAGGGAGTGAGGACGCGGTCGTGTCCTTTTTTTCGCTAAGGCTTAGATTTTTTCCATCGCGAGATGGGGGTCTGCCATGCTGGCATACCAACGGCGGAGCTCGTTTGAGGTGTCCCCGTTGGGTGATTCAGTTGCCTAAATAATGGGAAAATGGACGCGCATGTTTATGTTGAGGGTTGTATTTATACCATGATACATCCCTGTGGCCGATCACTTCTTCCCCTATTGATGAGGTTTATTAGCCGACAGTTATTCCACGCTTTGGCTGGATTTTTAGCTGTTATATTGTTTTAGCTTTTCAGTGTTTCATGGTCGAGCAAATGGTTCCTTATTTAGTTCTTCGAGGTAGTACGCTTCGGTACCCGTTTTTGACTTAACACGATATGGGCCTTCCTAGTTGGCTGCGAGCTTGCCTTTGCGCGAGTCTTTCTGGTTTCTACACAGGACAAGGATGCCCACTTAGAATTCTCATTTGACGATTTGGTTATCGTAGCGTAAATTTGTTTTAGGGACTCTTCACCGAGAGCTAACCCTGAACACACTTCCTCGACCAAGTCGAGTTCCTCTCTTAGTGCCTCGTCATTGACTTCTTCTTCTAAAGGAAACTCTATTCAACGAGAAGGCTCTCTGATTTCCACGGGGATGACTACTTCTGTCCCGTATGTCGTCCGGAATGGGGTCTCCCCGATAGTCGAGTGTGGGGTGGTTCGGTAGGCCCAAAGTACGTTGTGGAGTTCCTCGACCCACCTTTTTTTTCGCTTTGCCTAGCCTTCGTCTTAGGCCCTTTAAAATGACTTTGTTGGTGGCTTTGGCCTGCCCGTTTTTCTAGGGGTGCTTGACAGATGCGAAGTGTTGCTTGGTTCCTGTCTTGGGGATAAAATCTTGAAAATTCCTGTCTGCGAACTGGGTACCGTTGTCCGTTATGGGACTGTGGTACACCGAATCTGGCCAGGATGTTCTCTTATAAAATCATAAAATGTTGAATACAGTGATTCTGGCCAGGGCCTCGGCCTCTATCCATTTGGTAAAGTAGTCAACAACCACGATCAGATACGCTTCGTGTATTTCATGCAAGACGTCAAATACACTTTCTTCCTTGACGCACTTTAGGAGTGACATTGAGAATCCTAGGCGGTACATCTTGCCGTTCACAAGGACGTAGGAGGAGGCACGATGTTTAGTGGCACTGGCCTCCTTCTTGTCCTCGAGAAACTCACCTATTGTCAAGTATCGGAATATAGGAGTCATCCAACAACCGTTGTTACCTATGACATTGATGTCGACGATCGACGGTAACGCCAAACTTTTCAATGCTAGGACGAGGAAGCGTTTCCTAGATATTGGATATGTTTCCGCCTTTCTTTCACGTACTTGCTAATTTTGATAGGACATCTGCTCGTTGTCGCTCCCGGGATTTTCATCCTAGTACAAACGCGAAAGTGGCACGGAAAAGGTAGAGTCGCCAGCCAGACATTTTTATCCCGAAGGAATAGGAAAGGTAATGCTGCACAAACCTGAGGAAAAAGGAAAAGACAAGGTCCTGCGAACCAAAGATCGGGGTTCGGGAGTCGGTTACGACCTGGGAAGTGTAAACACCCCAAATTTGCCCTCACTAAGTTCACACCATTGCTTGTGATCTTTTCATTTTCATAAGTTCAATCATATCATGTCATGTTGCATTTTTGCTTCACTGCATTGGTTCAAAGTCATCTGCATCTAGGGTTTGTGATCTGAGCAATCCATGGGCTATCTGAGCCACTCCAAAGGTCTTCAATCATATCAAGAGGATCCATGTATGTTCAAGCATCATATTATATCCTCCCAAGATCAAGGAAGTCAGAAAATCACAAGAACTGAGAAAGGCATGGAAGCAGAGCCAAGCTTAACTGCACAGATGACCTAAAATTAAGGTTTTGGTTTCAGAGGCCATAACTCCAATATTTTTTGTCATTCTTGTTTCTATTGGTCTCTATATATTATAAGGATCTTACACACCAATTTTCATGAAGAAATTCAATGGGGAAGGCATCTGATCAATAAATGACTTCTTGAGCAAGTCAGTGCAAAATCAGGGCATCTGAGGCCCCCAATCATCCAAACAAAGGGTCTTCTCCATCATTTTGGGTGTATATGATCTTTATTTTATCTTAGAAGAGTTTAGAAGTTCACAAAATTGAAGAATTTCAAGCCATTTGCAAAGTTGCCATTTTGGGAAAGTGACTTGTAATGCAAAATTGCCATTTTGGGAAAGTTTTTCAACCTCCTCTTTTGATTCAAAAATGCTTCAAATGAAAAATTCTTGGCCATGAAAGTTGTAGATTAGATCATTCCCTTTTCAAAAAGTACAAGAACTTGATCTAATTCATCCTAGAACTAAAGTTATGGCCTTGCAAAGTTGGGAAAAATCACGAAATTTCACTTATGCACCAAAGAGGGAAACTTGCAAAAACTCATGTCAAGGCAAAATGTGACCTCTAATTGACTTCTAACCATTACACAAACATGATACATGACCTAAAATTCAGAATTCCCCAAAGAATCACTCATTTTCATGCCTTGATCATCAAGTATTTCAAAAGGGGCCATAACCTTCACAAATTGCAAAATGCCCCAAATCTTGACATCCACTAGTACCAGCTCTTCAAAACAGTTTCCATGGACCTCCCTAAAGCCAGCTGACTCGAGCCATGCCTCACAACCAGCCTGCCATGAGCCCATACCTCAAAGGACAACTTTCTTGACTTTATGCAATTTGAGCCATACCAATCAAACTATTCCACAACAACTCTACTGACAGATGACAGCTTCACAAACATGCCTAAAAGGTTACATTTCATAACTTCTTGGAGCTAAGCATAACACACACACTCAGTTCTCAAAATTTCCCTCTTACCTTCATCCCTTCGAAACACATCACACAAGCATCAAATCTTCAAACAAACTTCACATACCAACTCACCATCACCTATAGAACATTTTCCACCCCTTGAAACAGCCTGCAACACTCCAAATCAAAAACACGATTCTTGGCCGGTTGGAACGCAAACCTTCAAAATACCTCATTTAAACTCATCCAAAGTATCAAAGCATCACAAGGGAGGTCATTAGAGTTGATTGACACGAAGGAGGAGGTCAGAAAGCTCCAAAAGTGGAAGCTCCAGTTCAGGTATCACCAAGAACATTTTTCCCAGAACTTGATTTTTATGTTATAGAAATGTTGCTTATGCTTCACTGATCACAATGCACTTGTTGGTTTTGAAAATGATTGAGTTTTGAGCCTGAACCGTGTCTCTGAAAGTTTGACCTAAAAATTTGTTTGCTT
Source organism: Lathyrus aphaca (assembly GCA_963966055.1). NCBI lineage: Eukaryota > Viridiplantae > Streptophyta > Magnoliopsida > Fabales > Fabaceae > Lathyrus > Lathyrus aphaca. Next base: position 450,348,407 of record OZ014519.1, on the reverse strand, counting down.
CGATTCTTGCTTGTGATGAAATATAAATGTGTTCTTGTGATTGATTCATGTTTGGGGTGGGTAAAGGATTAAATCTGGAGCTTTAGAGCATTTGAAATAGCCTAGGGAAGAAGTTAGGATTTTGTCTCACCGGAGAAGATGACCGGAACCACTGTTCCGGTCATCAGAAGTGAATTAGGGTTAATCATGTTTATGGCTCAGTTTGAACGTCAGCCATAGGATCCAGCTTCGCGCGCGAAATGAATGGTCCAGATCACGTGTTAAAACCCTAATCCAGTCATTAACTTAATTAATTATGTTTAAAAAATTCAAATTGCCAGGTTTGATCCCAGCCCTCCAAACACGCGCCAGTCAACTCCCGCGCGTTTCATTTAAATCCTGGCCTTTAGATTGGTTTACTTTTCCATTTAATTCATTTAAATTCATATTTTTGTTATTTGTTTTGCATATTTATTTTAAAATAGCTAGAAAAATCCCAAAAATTTTATCTTTTGCATGCTGACTTTAAATAATTTTCTCAATCCAAAAATGATTTTTATTTTATTTTTTGCATTAAAAAATATTTTTAAATCATTTAAATGATTATTTTTAATTAGTTAATGGAAATTAATTAATTAAAATTACATTTAGGTATTTAAAAATCCCAAAAAAATTCAGAGAGCATTTTCAAACATTTAGAAACATTTACAAACTCACAAAACAAATTTCTTTTTGGTTTTGATCATACTTTGGCAATTTTCTTTTGAATTAGGGTTCTTTAATTTGAATATTTTCAACCCTAACTTCAAAAATTCATAACTTTTGATCCAAGTTGAGTTTGTGAATGGTTCTTTTTGCATTGTGTTATGCATCCTTTCAAGCATCTAAAAACATTTTTGTTTCATTTATATCTTGCATTTGTAATTTGTTTGGCATTTTCCCTTTAGAATCACCCTTTAAACCCTAGAAATTTAGGAAAATCATAAGTCCTTTAGGGTTTAGCTTCTGACCTTCCTCTTTGGGCAGTGAACTTGTATAGGTTTAGGGTCCCTTTGATTCCATTTTAAATTTTTTTATCTTACCATTTGCTTCTGATTTTGAATTTTGCATCTCATGTTGTACATAAACCCTAATTTGCATCTTCATTTGCATCCATCTTACATAAGCTTGCATACATGAACTTGCTATGACATTTTGTGCATCCATATGACATATAAGATATCTTAGGACATATTGAAATCATGTTTGATCATTGCATCATCCATTTGCCATTTTTTTTTCATTTAATGTCATATGCATTCATGAACTTTCATGCTTCTTACATGTCTCATTTGCATTCTCATCTCTTGTATGAACATACATATCACTTGGCATGCTCTCATGCCATCTCATAACATCATTTGCATCATGAATATGTTTCTGACTTTGTTTTTCATCTTTGCATTTCATCTCATTTTCATTTCATTTCATTTCTTTTTGCTAACTTTTCAGGTGGTAAGTGTTTGAGAAGTGAATTTGCCTCCACTTCTCATAATCTCTTCTCATCTCTTTTATGCATCATTGCTGAATTTTACTTGTGAATTAGAGTGAGATTGCTCATTCATGCTCCTTCCTCACTTTCTTTATTCAAGCAACTTATCTTCTTAAGTGAAGTAAGTTGTCTTACTTCTTCTTTCTTCTCTTCCTTCATCCTGCTTCTTCCTTGGTGGCTTTTCTCTTGAAGATCTTCTTGCAAGCCCCATAAACCCTAGGAACACCCAAGCATGATCACAATTAGGGTTTGATTAGTCCCCCATTAGTTTCTACCTTTGTGTCATCTTTGAGTCTTCTCTTCTCATCTCTTAATCAAGGACTAAACCTTCAAGGTTTTAAGGCTTTGTGATTAAGCTTATGCCTGCATCCTTCTATTAGGATGGAATGTATAACTTTAATCCTAAGTGTTAAACCCTTAATGTGTTTAAATACTTTAATCAATTCATCTAATAATCACTAAGACATCAAGCTTGTAACTTGGGCCTTGCATTAGGGTTCTAATTCTTCCTTAATTGGTTAAGAAGGACTAACCCTAGTGTTAATGGACAAGTCCCCCTCAAGTTGTCTTACAAACCATAAAATCCATTTCTTAATCTCACCATTAACTAAAATCCACTTTAATAAAGGCCTTGTTATGTCATGAGGTTAATCCCTAATCAAGGATTAAGTTGAGGAGCCTTTCTCAGCATTAATGTTCTCATCTATTATCCTTCTATTATGATAGTGTAATGGGTCCATTAAATCCTTGATTATGGCTTAAACTCATTACTTAGCACTAAACAAAAACTCCAAAAAACATCTAAATAATTAAAAGTAGTTTAAGGATCTTAATCCTACATCATGGTGATTAAGTGTAAGGTGCTTACTTCATACTTAAGGTATTCTCATTACCCCTAATCAGAGGGAAGATGTGATGAGTTTTCTAACCCTTGGTGTGGGCTTAAGCTCATTTTCTTATGACAAACTCAAAGGGCAATAAAAGACTGAAAACACCAAAAACAAACAATAATCGTCTCCTTCGGGATTCTTTTCTCACCTCATTCGCTCATAAACGAGAACTTGCTTCTTCCGTCTAATGCAAGACAGTTTGCACTTGAGCCAGACAGGTCTTACACTTGAGCGTAGACAAGTAAGCAGTTCATCAGTCAATTTACCTTTCAGTCTCTTTGAGTCGAACTACGGTGTTCTGACTTCCTCATTGCACGAGAGGATACGTAGGCATAACTTAACAGTTATCGAACAAAAGTCTGTGTACATTCCCCTTATTCCAGCTTTATTCTTTAAGCCTCATTGTCTTGAGCTTTGCATTATTTCCTTACACTGAAACTCCTTTTACTCACTTCACACTTCTTTCTAGCACTGACACATGCATTCTTTTCCAGCTTTTACGCACAGATAGCACTGACACTACCCCATTGAACACAAATCTTTTAAGCGTGGATCCCGTCGAGTACGACGGACAATCTGGGTGCTAATACCTTCCCAGGTTGTAACCAACCCCCTTTCTCAGTTTCTCTGGTTCACAACCGTCTTATCCATCTTTTCCTAGGTTTATGCAGCATTACCTTTCCTTCGGGATAAAAATGCCTAGCTGGCGACTCTTTTCAGTTCACCCTTGTGTTTTCTCCTTTCGCCGACCGTTCGCGCCTGTACTCCTCTTGGCCATGTGTCATCAGGTGGGAGCGACAACTTGGCGACTCTGCTGGGGACCCTTATATTGCAACCAGGGCTTCTGGTTCTTTTTGTGGGTTCCTCCTAGCGTTTGGTTGATCTGTGTTTACGGGGGTATTATGTGCTATGTGTGTTTATTTATTTTGCTTTATTTATTGCTTTATGTACAATTTTATTTATTGCTTTCTTACAGTTTTGCATATTTCATACTGTCATTTGCTGGATCTGGTTTGCTGTTTTGGTGGGTGGGTTCCATTGAGAGTTTAAGGTCCTATACCTGGGACCTGAGTGACACCTAGGCTAGAGTGGTTCATGTTCTTTCCCATTCCATTTCGGTCTGGTGCGGGAATATGAAACACGGTTCAGATGTGGGTTTCTTCTTGAGAACTCTGTGCTACAGAATTCCTGTAGTACCAGGGCTATCTGGGAAGCCTGCTAAGTTTGGATGACCTTTATTATGACCTTCAGAAGCTAAGGTGAATTAGAGGAAGATCTTTTATGGTTATTGTAAACACTGTACCTCCGGGTTAGAAGTGTTTACACTTCTCATAACTGATCCAAGTCTAAGGATCCTTGTTCTAGAACATTACCTGTGAGGGGGTTGGGCTATTTACAGGTTTGCAGGAACCCTTGGCCACATCATACCCTGTTACTGTTTTTGTTTAAGAGTACCTCACTTTGGACAGTTCTTGTAATTAACCTTGGACATGTGACTCTTTATTTGAGTCCCCCACCTTGGTTACTGGATTTCTAAGCTTCCATCTGGACTTTTGAGCATACTTGGGCCTTATATCAAGACAAATAATCAGATCCAGCTTGATCACAAACCCTTGCATATCATTTGCATATATCATCATTGCATCATTTAACATTTGTTTATTTGCTTTTCAGGGTATCCACCTCATTGTATCTTGGTTTTGGTTTTGACCCCTTCTTCTGCATAGACCTCTGCTTCAGTTATCTTCTTCAGCATCTGCTTCAGTTATCTCCATCACCACCAACATCAACCTGTCAGGGATTTATATCCAGCCTTAGTCTGTGACCTCCATCAGCACTTATCTTTAGTTTCTTCATCAACACTCATGGCTACTCCCAGGAAGAGCAACATATCCTACCATTTTTTGAGCCTGTGTTGACTGGTATCAGGCAAGTCCAGTCATTTATCACACCTGACCATATCCCACTGTTTAGGGAACACTATGGGGGTATCTTGGATATGGTTATGGACCTTGATCCTTCTCAGAGAAGCATGATCCACACATGCTTGCAGTTTTATGACCCTCCATTGAGATGTTTCACCTTTCCAAACTTTCAGTTAGGGCTTCTGCTGGAAGAGTTTTCTTTATTGATTGGAGTACCTATCAGAGGTGGAATCCCTTTCAACCCAGAGATGACTGCTCCCAGAAGTGAAGAGATAGAAAGGGCATTGTACTTGGAGCCTGCCCTTATTGAGCAAAGTATGACAACAAAAGCTGGGATTCCTGGTTTGCATTTGGACTTCTTGATTTCTCAGGCCATCCTGAAGGCTTCATTGGGAGAGTGGAGGGCAGTCTGTGCACTGTTAGCCCTCAGCATATATGGGGCTATACTGTTTGCAGATGAGCCTAAATTTGTCAGCAAGAATGCCATCCATTTGTTTCTTCTGAAGAACCCAGTACCTACACTGCTAGGAGACTTTTACTACTCAATTCATCAGAAGAATGAGAAACAAAGGGGGAAGTTGGTAAGATGTTGTGCTCCTTTGTTTTACTCCTGGCTGCTCAGACACCTGCCTAAATCAGATGCTTTCTTGAACCCACACCAGCAGAAGAATTGGGCTAAGAGGTTCATTGCATTGACTTCAGATGATATCAGATGGTGCACCCAGAGCACCAAAGGCAAGGACATTATCACCAGTTGTGGGCAATACCCAAATGTGCCTCTGGTAGGAGTAAAGGGTTGCATCAATTACAATCCTTTACTGTTTAAGAGACAATTGGGATATGCCTTAGTTCACCCTCCCAGAGGATAAGATTTAGCTGAGACCCTATATTGTGAAGTGCAACCTAATTCAGCTGTTGTCAGACAAGCATCCTGGGCTTGAGACAACATTCAGACAAAAGGGGTGGCTATTCTAGGAAGATGTAACAATGTTGCTTCAGCTCAGTACTATGACTGGTCCCGTACTAGAGCTCAGATTACCAGAATGCCTTTCACATTGGAAGACATACCTGGACCATTTACAGTACAGCCTGCAGCAACAATTAGCCTGGAGGAATTTGAAAAGTTGAAGGAAAGGAATGAGCAGCTATCTCAAGCCCTGAAGAAGACCCTTTGGGAAAGAAGTGATGGTCGTCTGGACATTGAGAGATTGGAAAAGCTCAGGATTGAGCACCTTGCCAAAATTGAAAAGACAGAGGACTACATAAGGAAAGCAAGGGCTGAAGAACAGATATTGAAGAATTCCTGCAAGGAGGCCAAGATTCAGAAAGCAAGGGCTGAGCACTATCTGCAACAGAGCCAGGCTAGGTGGGTCAGGATCACTGAAGCCCGTACACAAGAAGACCAGAAGACTCAAGCCAAGATTGAACTGCTAGAGGCCAATGAGAAGAAGCAGTAGGAAGCTTTGTCGGCAGCTCAGAAGGAGATATCAGAGTTGAAGCTTAGAGTAGGATTGAAGAGATCAAAAGACCAGGACAGGCATAAGAAGCTGACTACTGCTATTGCTACCAGGAACCTCCTCATTAGGACCATTACAGAGCACCCAGCTGGTCCGGTGACTAAGGCACTCCTGAAGGAGGTCAGGGAAGATGAGTTTGGATTGGATGTTTGATTTCCCTTTGCTTGTTGTTCTTTCATTTTGATGTACTTTTCCTTTTGTTGTATTTTTTAACCCTCCACGGGCATGTATTGTAAAACAACTATGTATGTTTCATCATTTGTAATATATTAGTTTGTTTTCATTGGGCTTCTTTTCTCAACAACATCAAGCATCTTCCTCGAGGTCTGGAAAGGTCAAAACCAAGAACCAAACCGGATACCTTGGAAAACAAATAAACATACTGCATTGCATACTAACTTTGTTTTTGTTTTGTAGGTTTTGTTATTATTATTGTTTCTAACTTTGTTGTGATCTCAGGAAACATTGCTCGTCGCCGAGTGTTCCCTGTCAACCGCACGCACCGGTACCCGACTCGTAACAACCTTCCCGACACTCAAATGGAGCAAGTACAGCAGGACCTGAATGAGGTCAGAAATCAAATGGCAAATGAGAGAGTAGAGATGAGAAACCAGATGTCTCAATTCATGGCTGTCATGACTGGCTTAGCCCAGAGCCAAGAAAGACTGAGAGAACTGGTGGAAAGACAGACTCCTGAGGAACCTCATCTTGGAACAGGGGGAACCAGCAACAATGAACGGGGGCAACCTCGTATTGACCCACCGGAATATGGACCCCATCTGAATCCGAAAGTTAACATCCCGAGGAATGTTCAAGGTAATACTGTTGGGGGCAGAATCCTGCAAGAGGATCCCCAAGAAGAACAGTTTACTATTATAGGGGCTGGAGATGAGGTATATGATAGAAGATTGTATGAAATTGCAGAAAAGTTAAGATCTTTGGAATCTCATAATTCTTTGGGCTTCGACGTGATGGATATGGGACTAGTAGATGGGGTGAGGATTCCCCACAAATTCAAACCCCCATGCTTTGAAAAGTATAATGGTACCTCCTATCCGCGTACTCACCTGCAATCTTTCTTGGGAAGGCTCAAGGCTTATACCATGGATGAGAAGTTATGGATGTTCTACTTTGAGGACAGTCTGACTGGAGCTTCAAGAGAATGGTATTCACATTTGAATAGAGCCACCATAAGATGTTGGAAGGATTTGGCCGAAGCTTTGATCCGGCAATATCAGTACAACCTGAACATGGCTCCCAATAGAACTCTTCTAATGGGCATGTCTCAGTCTTCTAGAGAGAGCTTCCGGGATTATGCTCAGAGATGGAGATAGCTTGCTGCCGCTGTCCAGCCACCCATGTCAGAAAGTGAAATGGCTGACATGTTCATGAACACATTGCAAGGGACTTATATTGATAGATTTGCTGCTTTCTCCTCTACCAGTTTTGCTGATGTTGTTATAGCTGGTGAGAGAATTGAGAGTCTCTTAAAGATGGGAAAAATCTCCGACAATGGTGCAAGTTCCTCCAGCAACCCCAGAAAACCCTTTACCGGACCCCGAAGGGTAGGTGAAACCAATTCTATTCATGCAAGCAGGGGCATGCCCCAATATTCTCACCGGTCAGTAGCAGATGTTACCATCCCAGCTCCAGTTCCACAACAACCTTTATATCCTCAACAAAAACAACATCACTATCACCAACCATCTCATTTCCCGCAACAGAGAACCTACAACAATAACAATAGCAACCAACAACAGCGTCCCTTCCAACAGAGACCATCTTAGGCAAATAGGGTGATTGACCCTATCCCTATGCCTTATGCTGCCTTATTGCCACAACTCCTGAAGCTTAACTTGGTTGAGTTAAGGATGTTGGCACCACCAGATCCTCTCAATCTCCCAAAGAATTATGATGTCAACGCCAGGTGTGCATTCCACTCCAACCCACCTGGTCACCATACTGAGAAATGTAGGGCGTTACAGATGAAGGTACAAGATCTAGTCGATTCTAAAGCTCTCAATTTTGCACCTCCTCCGAACGTCAATAGAAATCCTATGCCTAATCATGGTGGGCCTAGGATTAATGCTATTGAAGAGGACCAACCATCTACATTGATTGATAATGTTGCACAGATTCAAACACCACTGGCTGAGGTCAAAATTCAACTTTTGAGATGCCAAGTGTTCCCAGGCTGTGGGGCCTGCTGTGAGTTGTGAAGTATAGATAGTAATGGTTGTGAGAAGCTAAGGATTGTCATAGATGGCCTTATCCAAGATGGGATTTTACAAATTACTTCAACAGCTCCTTCAGCAACTTTTGTTTCAGCAACACTGGATCCACCTACAACATCAACAATCATTCCTTCAGCAACAAATTCTCCTACAACAGCAACAACAATCATTCCTACCAATTCATCAACATCACCAGCAATTACTCCGTCCATCACTTCAGCAAGTCAAAATTCAACAACTGTTTCTTCTACAACATCAGCGTCCGTTTTGTTAACAGAATCTTCTACAACGCCAGCAAAAATTAATGAAGATGTCTCAACAGTTACAATCTACTATGACCCATCAAATGTTCCTCCCAGCAGTAATTTCCAACAACAAACTATGGTACCTCCTGCCATATCACCAGTCACGATTTACTATGATCCTCACACCATTACAGTACCTTCCTCTGCAGCAATCAGCCCAGTTACCATCACGGTACCCGGGCCTGTTCCTTATGAAAGCAGTAATGCCATACCTTGGCATTACGGCTCTGATCTCTACTGCAATGGGGAGAAGATCGCCTTGGATTCATCAACCTCTTCACCACAAATTGATAATGTTGGGGGAGGCGGAGGCTTCACCAGAAGCGGACGCCTTTTTGCCTCATAAACACAAAAACCTAATGCTGAAGCAGAAGCTGCTGCTAAGGCAAAAGGAAAGAATGTGGTATCTAAAGAACCAACTGCCAAAGAAACTCATAAGACATCTTTTGAACAAGATGTAGACGAGTTCATGAGAATAATAAAAAGAAGTGATTACAAGGTAGTGGACCAGCTTCACCAAACACCCTCCAAAATCTCCATATTATCACTGTTAATGTGTTCCGAAGCTCACCGGAATGCACTATTGAAGGTCCTGCATGCAGCATACGTGCCGGAGGAGATTACTGTTAATCATCTAGAAACTGTGGTTGCAAATGTCAACACTAGTCATGGACTGGGCTTTACAAATGCTGACTTAACAATAGAGGGACGGAACCACAACAAGGCTTTACATATCACCTTGGAATGCAAGGGTGTTGTTCTGTCTCATGTACTGGTGGACACTGGGTCATCCCTCAATGACCTACCAAAGAAGGCCTTAGTGAAGCTGGAATATGATGGCTTGGCATTACGTCCGAGTAATTTGGTGGTGAGAGCATTTGATGGCTCTAAACGATCAGTGCTTGGGGAGATTGATCTTCCTGTGTTGATTGGCCCACAGACCTTTAAAACTACCTTCTTTGTGATGGACATACAGCCGGCCTACAGCTGTCTGTTGGGTAGACCCTGGATCCACGCCGCTGGTGCTGTTACGTCTACCATTCACCAGAAGTTAAAATTCGAGTGGGAAGGCCAAATCATCACCATTTGAGGGGAGGAGGACATCTTTGTTAGCCAGCTGGCTACGTATAAGTATATAGAAATGGATGGGGAGATCCATGAGACCATGAGTCAGGGGTTTGAGGCCCTTAATATTAATGAAGCACCTGCTATGTCTGGGACTTCCATCACATCATATCAACAAGCCCGAAAGGTTGTTGAAGAGGGTACCGCTCAAGGCTGGGGCAAGCTGCTGCCAGTTGAAAAGAAAGAAGACCGATTCGGGTTGGGTTACAGACCAACTCGACAAGATCAACCAGAGGCTGCAATGGAGCCCAAGTTTGTCAGCGGGGGGATGCTCACCCCGGATGCTGTGAATAGTTTGGAAGATGAGTCAGAAGACGAGCGCAACCTGGAAAACTGGATACGTCCAAGGATCCTGGGGAACCATGTCTCAAACTGGTCTTCCCAGGAAATTATAAGAGTTACTCTGGCAGAGTAATTATTATTTCCTGTCTTTAAGCATGCATCAAGTCCTGCATCTTGCCCAAGATGTCAGGGCTCATTTTGTAATCGGGCCATCTTGTATTTTGTGCAAACGATCAATTAATGAATATCAGGACATCTTTTGCAAATGAGTCTTTTTCTTTTCCGCTCACTGTTTTTCATTCTTTATTTTTTGTACAAAAATAAAATGGCAATGTTTTTATAAAAAATGATAACTTCATTTTCACTTTTTCTAAGCAAGATAAAATTGATCACTAAAATGAACAAATCTAAACCCTTGCAGAGAGTGCCCTCCAGACTGCACCGACAACAACACCGCTATAACTTCGTATGACTTTGACAATCCGATTAATCAAGTCGATGAAGGGGTTGAAGAAGATTATGAGCTACCTGAAGAACTAGCCAGGTTGTTGAGACAAGAGGAGAAGGTTATAACTCCTCATCTGGAGGAAGTTGAGACGGTTAATTTTGGTATAGAAGAAGACTTGAAAGAAGTAAAAATCGGGGCCCGTCTGCAAGATTCAGTGAAAGAGCAACTTATTGACATGCTTCGGGAGTATGTGGATGTTTTTGCTTGTCTTATCAGGATATGCCAGGTCTGAATACCGACATTGTCATGCACAAGCTTCCTCTAAAAGAAGATTGTCCTCGAGTAAAACAGAAGATGTGCCGTACTCGTCCGGATATGGCCATGAAGATAAAAGAAGAGGTACAAAAACAGTGGGACGCCGGTTTCCTTGCTGTAACAAGCTATGCCCTGTGGGTTGCTAACATTGTACCTGTGCCTAAGAAGGATGGAAAAGTGAGGATGTGTGTGGATTACCGAGATCTGAACAGAGCCATCCCGAAAGATGACTTCCCATTACCTCACATTGATGTATTGGTCGACAATACGGCTCAGTTCTCGGTGTTCTCCTTCATGGATGGATTTTCAGGATATAATCAGATCAAGATGTCGCCTGAAGACATGGAGAAGACAACTTTCATCACACCCTGGGGAACATTCTGTTATAAAGTGATGCCATTCGGACTGAAGAACGCTGGTGCCACTTATCAACGGGCTATGGTAACATTATTCCATGACATGATCCACAAAGAAATTGAATGTTATGTGGATGACATGATTGCCAAGTCCCTCACAGAAGAAGACCACCTGGTGAATCTGTTGAAGCTATTCAAGCGTCTGAGGAAGTACCAACTGAAGCTAAACCCCAACAAATGCACATTTGGGGTGCGATCCGGTAAGCTGCTGGGATTTATTGTAAGTGAAAAAGGGATTGAAGTTGGCCCTGACAAAGTTAAAGCCATTCAAGAAATGCCTGCACCGAAGACTGAAAAGGAAGTTCGGGGGTTCCTAGGTAGATTGAACTACATTTCATGGTTCATATCTCACCTTACAGCAACCTGTGAGCCTTTGTTCAAGTTGTTAAGAAAAGAGCAAACGATCAGGTGGAATGAAGACTGCCAGAGGGCTTTTGACAAAATCAAGGAATACTTACAAGAGCCTCAAATCCTTATGCCTCCAGTTAAGGGAAGACCTCTAATAATGTACTTGACAGTATTAGAAGAGTCAATGGGGTGTGTGCTGGGCCAGCATGACGAGTCTGGTCGAAAAGAGTATGCAATATACTACCTAAGCAAAAAGTTTACCGACTGTGAACAACGTTATTCACTGCTCGAGAAAACTTGACGTGCTTTAGCGTGGGCTGCTCGCCGACTAAGGCAGTATATGTTGACCCACACTACCTTATTGATCTCAAAGATGGACCCAGTCAAGTACATATTTGAGAAGCCAGTGCTTACTGGACGGGTTGCAAGATGGCAAATGATTCTCACAGAATATGACATTCAGTACACATCTCAAAAAGCCATCAAAGGCAGTGTATTGTCTGATTATCTTGCCGAGCAACCCATTGATGATTACCATCCTATGAGATTTGACTTCCCTGATGAAGACATCATGTTCATAAAAGCAAAAGATCATGAAGAGCCTATTCACACTGAAGGGCCTGAACCAGAAGAAGAATGGACTATGATGTTTGATGGGGCTGTTAATATGAATGGTCGTGGTGTTGGTGCAATACTCATTACACCTAAGGGAGTTCACATGCCTTTCTCGGCAAAACTCACCTTTAACTGCACTAACAACGAAGCTGAATACGAAGCTTGCATTATGGGTCTTGAGGAAGCCATTGACCTCAGGATCAAGACTTTAACTGTATTCGGAGATTCAACTCTGGTAATCAATCAAACCAACGACAAATGGTATACTCACCAGGAGCATCTAATTCCTTACCGGGATTATACAAGGAGGTTACTCACTTTCTTCACAACAGTAAAGCTTGAGTATATCCCTCGAGATGAAAACCAGTTTGCAGATGCTCTGGCTACCATTTCATCCATGATCAAAGTTCAAGCTACCAACTTTGTGCCTCGGATTTCAGTATCCAGACTTGACAGACCAGCATACTGTAAACACCCCAAATTTGCCCTCACCCATTCACACCATGGCTTGTGACCATTTCATATGCATAAATACAATCATATCCTCTCACATCTCATTTTTGATTCACTGGATAGTTTCTAGGTCATCTGCACCTAGGGTTTGTGATCTGAGCAATCCCAAAGCTTCTTGAGGCACTCCAAAGGCAACTAATCAACTCAAAGGGGTCCATGTGTGTTCTTGTATCATGATACATCCTCACAAAGTCCAAATTGCAGAGGAATCACAAGAACTAGGGTTTGAGTGGATGCAGAGCCAGGATGAACTGCACAGTTGACTGAAAATTAGGGTTTTGGTTTCAGAGGCCATAACCCCAAATTTTTTGGTCATTCTTGTTTCCATTGATCTCTATATGGTATAGGGAGTATGCATATCAATTTTCATGAAGAAATTCCATGGGGAAGTCATCTGATCAAGAGTTGACTTTCCAGACAAGTCAGTGTAAAATCAGGGCATCTGAGGCCCCCAATGACCTAACCAAGGGGTGATCTTCATCATTTTGAGTGTATTTGATCTTTATTTGATCATGGGAGAAGGTTGAGGTTCACAAAATTCAAGAATTACAAGTTTTTGCAAAGTTGACTTTTTTGGGCATAGTTGACTTTTCAAGAATGCATCATTTTAGGTCATTTTTCAAGCCTTGATTCATGATCCAAAAATGCTTCAAATGGAAAAACCTTGGTCATGAAAGTTGTAGAATACATTTTTCCCTTTCCAAAAAGTACAAGAGCATGATCTAACTCTTCTTGGATCAAAAGTTATGGCAATGCAAAGTTGGCAAAAATCATTGTTTTTCAAGGCATGCCCTAGATGAGAATTTTGCAAAATCATGTACCAAGTCAAATTGCAGCCTCTAATTCATTTCAAACCATTACACAAACATTCTCTAAGTCCTAAAAATCAGAATTGGATCAAGTTTGCCCATGGTTTGGTTTGTGTAACAAGGCATTTTCTCATAGAATTCCATAAAGCAACAACTTGCAAAAACCATCATTATGCTTCCTACAACTTGATGCATTGGATGCTGCATTTTGGCTAGCCCCTCACCTCACCATGCTGCACCAGAACCAACTTTGTACTTGCCTAGACTTTGAGCCATGCCCTATCTTACAAAAGTGGACATTTTTGCAAAAGTGGCTACACCTATCATAGCAGGCCATGTCACATCAAAAAGCCAATCAGATTTGTTTATTGTATCAATTTGCAAGCTAGCCATAACATGAAGCAAGGCTGAAGCATCCTCATTCACAACATTCACAAAAACTCACCACATTGCATTTTCTATCGAATCTGCCTCCACAGCCAAGAAACACTCAAACTTTCTTCATCATCCAACTCAATACACTCCATAGGCCTCAAACCACCAAAGCTCAAGCCTGAAACAAGCCTGACCTAAGCTCCACCATTCTTCACCCTCAGAACCAGTTCTCTTCGAATCTCACAATCCAGCCATCAAACACCTCATCTTTCTTCACCAACAAGTCAATCACACTCAGAGGAGTCCAAACCACCCATTACACTGACCTAAAACAGCCTGTACACCAAGGTCATTCTCTGCTATATCAGTTTGGTAACCCTTGAAATAGCTTGCTAAACTTCATTCCAAGCCTGCCATTAGCACCAGGGGAGTCATTGGAGCTAGCTTGCATCAAGAAACTGCTCTGAAAGCCCAGAAACAGGAGTTGTCACCTCAGGTATGGTCATGAAACTTTCCTCTCAAAGCTTGGTTTTTAAGTTATAAATTGATTATTCATGTCTTGCTGGTCATGGGGTTGGCTTCAGAATCAAAAATGAGTGAAAACTGAGCTTGTATGGTCCCTCTGAATTTTTGCCCGTGAATTTCTTTCCTTTCGATTCCTTTGATTCTTGGTGCATAAATGTTGTTTGAGCTTGGATTCGTGACCTAGGAAGTTAGAGGATCATTTAGGTGTGCTTGATTTGTAGAATAGTTGCTTGATTCGTGTTCTAGGGTTTTCGTGCAACCGGAGAAGATGACCGGAGCTCCTCTCCGGTCACCTGAGGGTGATTAACCCTAAACTCAGGTCATTATGGCCATTTGAATGATGAGCGTAGGATCTGTAGACTTTGTTGACTTCCCGCTGCTTTGAATGGCCCAGATCAATCCCATTAGCCCTAATCCACGTGTTAGGTTTTAATTAATCACAATTTAATTAATTAAGTCAGAAGCTGTGTGGACCCTTGGATCTGCGCGCCAGTCAACCATCCCTAGCCTAGTTTGAATCTCCACCTTAGGATTAGATTACTTTTCATTTAACTCAGATTAAATCAATTTTATTTTCATTTCTTTTCATTAAATTTGTACAATTAATTTAAAATAGGTAAAAATTCATAAAAATTATGAAACTTTTTCTTTAAGGTTTTATTAATTTTTATGACACAAAAATATTTTTATTTTATTTTTTATCATTAAAAAAGTATTTTTAAATATTTAAAAGATTATTTTTAATTGATTAATGGGAATTAATTAATTAAAAATACTTTTAGGTATTTAAAAATTACAAAAAAATTCATGAAATGTTCTAAGACATTTAGAAACATTGTCCAACCTTCAAACCAAATTTCTTTTTTGATCTTGATGCATTTTAAGAATTTTTCATTGAATTAAATCATATTTTGTGCATTATTTTGATCATGGATTCAAAAATTCATTCCTGCCAATTGGTGAAGGTTGAGACATTGATTCTTCTTGCATTGTCTTTTGTTTTGCATGTAGTTCCTAGGATAAAAAGGCCACAATTTGATCTTTCATTTTCATTTTGTTTGACATTTTTCTTGTTAAGGTACCCTAAAACCCTAGAAATCTTAGGAAATTCATAACCCTAATTAGGTTAAGAGTTAGAACCCCTCCTTTGGGCAGTGAGTTTGTGTAGGGTTAGAGTTCCTTGGAATGCATTTTCAATTTTTTATCTTGATGTTTGCTTCTGATTTTGGTTCTTGTTTGTTGCATTGATCATAAACCCTAATTTGGGCTTCCTTTTGCATTCATCTTGCATTTGCTTACATACCATGACTTGCCATAGCATTTTGTGCATCCATTTGATTCATTAGACATCTTAAGACATAGTAGAATCATGTTTGATCATTGCATCTTGCATTTGCCATATTGTATGTCATTTGCACTTCATATCTTTTCATGTATGATCATGGTTCTAAGCATGCTTCTCTTGCATCCATGAGCTTGTATGATCATCCCCATGCCTTGTTTCATGTTTGAACCATCTCATAACATCATTATCATCTCATATATGCTTCTGGTTTTGATTTGCATCATGTCATTTCATCTCATCTTGCATTGCATTGCATTCCTTTCATTAACTTTTCAGGTGGTAAGTAACTTTGAGAAGTGAATTTGCCTTCACTTCTCACAATTTCCTTTCATCTCTCTTATGCATTATTGCTGCATTTTATCTTGTGTTTGAGATTGAGCTTGCTCATTCTTCTTCTTATTACTTTCTTTCCTCAAGTGACTTGACTTCTTGAATGAAGCAAGTTACTTTGCTTTCTCTTTGCTCCTTTCATCTGCTTCCTGGTGGTTCCTCTGAAGATGTCTCTTGTAAACCTCACAAACCTTAGGACCAACCAAGCATGATAGTGAATTAGGGTTTTGATTAGTCCCCCCATAGTTTTTACCTTTGTGTCTCTCTTTGAGTCTTCTCTTCTCACCCCATAATCGGGGACTAAACCCTAAAGGCTTTAATACTTTGTGATTAAGCTTATGCCTGCATCCTTCTCTTAGGATGGAGTGTATAACTTTAATCCTAAGTATTAAACCCTTAAGGTGTTTAAATCTCCTTAATCAATTCACTTAATAAGTATCAAGACATCACACTTGTAACTTGGGCCTTGCATTAGGGTTCTAATTCTTCCTTAACTGGTTAAGAAGGACTAACCCTAGAGTTAATGGACAAGTCCCCCTCAAGTCATCTTACAAATCATAAAATTCACTTCATCATCATATCATAAACTAAAATCCACTTAATAAAGGCTTGTTTTGTCATGGGTTTAATCCCTAATCATGGATTAAGTTGAGGAGTCTTCCTCAGCTTAAACATTCTCATCTATTATCCTTCTTTTAGGATGGTGTAATGGGTCTGTTTAATCCTTGATTATGGCTTAACCTCATTACTCAACACTAAACAAAATCACAAAAACATCTAAATAATCACAAGTAGGTTAATGATCTTAATCCTACACCAAAGGTGATTAGGTGTGAGAATCTGACTTCACACTTAAGGTACTCTCATTACCCCTAATCAGAGGGAAGATGTGATGAGTTTACTAACCCATGGGTTTAGGCTTAAGCTCATCATCTTATGACAAACTCCAAAAAAGAAATAAAAGACTGAAAACTCAAAAACAAACAATAATCGTCTCCTCCGGGATTCTTTTCTCATCATCTTCACTCACAAACGAGAACTCGCTTCTTCCGTCTAATGCAAGACAGTTAGCACCTGAGCCAGACAGGTCATACACTTGAGCATAGGCAAGTAAGCAGTTCACAAGTCAATTCATCTTTCAGTCTCTTTGGGTCGAACTACGGTGTTCTGACTTCCTCATTGCACGAGAGGATACGTAGGCATAACTTAACAGTTATCGAACAAGAAGTCCCTGTTCATTCCCCCTCTTTCCAGCTTCATTCTTAAGCCTCATTGTCATGAGCATTTCACCTCTTTCTCTTTTACACTGACACATCATTATACACTTCACTTCCTTCACACTGACACCTGTACATATTGCTTTCCAGCCATTTTACACACAGATTGCACTGACACTACCCCTTTAAAACACAAATCTTTTAAGCGTGGATCCCGTCGAGTACGGCGGACAATCTGGGTGCTAATACCTTCCCAGGTTGTAACCAACCCCCTTTCTCAGTCTCTCTGGTTCGCAACCGTCTTATCCATCTTTTTCTAGGCTTATGCAGCATTGCCTTTCCTCCGGGATAAAAATGCCCAGCTGGCGACTCTTTTCATCTCCAGTGAGTTCACGGCTGTGTGTTCTCATTGTCCCTCTCGCCGACCGTTCGCGCTTGTACCTGGATGCAAATCTTTGGGAGCGACAGCTTGGCGACTCTGCTGGGGAATCTTATACTGTAACCAGGGCTTCTGGTTCTTTTTGTGGGTTCCTCCTAGCGCTCGATTGATTTGTATTTACTGGGGTGTTATGTGCTTGTTTGTGCTTGTACTTATTTTTGTTTATTGCTTTATGTACAGTTGATTTATTGCTTTCTTTATAGCTTTATATTTTTCATACTGTCATACTGTGCTGCTGGCTGGATCTGGTTTTTCTTTGGTGGGTGGGTATTTCATTGAGAGTTAAGGTCCTATACCTGGGACCTGAGTGACACCTAGGCTAGAGTGAATCATATTCTTTCCCATTCCATTTCGGTCTGGTGCGGGAATATGAAACACGGTTCAGATATGGGTTTCTTCTTGAGAACTCTGTGTTGCAGATTTCCTGCAATGCTAGGGCTATCTGGGAAGCCTGCTAAGTCTGGATGACCTTTTAGTATTGACCTTCAGAAACTGAGGTGAATTAGAGGAGGAATTGTTATGGTTATTGTAAACACTGTACCTCCGGGTTAGAAGTGGTTACACTTCTCATAACTGATCCAAGTCTGAGGATCCTTGTTCTAGATCATTACCTGTGAGGGGGTTGGGCTGTTTACAGGTTTGCAGGTACCTTGACCTCAGAATACCCTGTTACTTTGACTTTGTTAAGAATGCTCCATGTTGGATAGTTCTTGTAATTCTAAACCCTGGACTTGTGGCTCTTTATTTGAGTCCCCCACCCTGGGTACTGGATTTTTAGACCTCCCTCTGGAATTCTTGAACACACATGGATCTATACCAAGGCAGTTAATCAGATCCAGCTCAGTCACAAACCCTTGCATTTCATTTTGCATACATACTCATTGCATCATATTAACATGTGCTTATTTGTGTTTCAGGGTATCCATTTCTCATCTGGTTTTGGTTTTGACCCCATCTGCAGTTTTGACCTATCTCCACCAGCACTTGCATCAGTTTGTCAGCCATATACTTCAGTTACTAGCACCAGCCAATCAGTGGTTCACTCTTTCAGCATCTTCATCAGCACTCTACTCAGTCTTCAGCATCATGGCTCCAAAGAAAAGCAACATCACCTATCATTTCTTCCAACCAGACTTATCAGACATCAGGAGGATCCAAACCCTGATCACTCCAGATCACATTCCTTTGTTCAGGGAGAGTTATGGAGATATACTGGACATGGTTATGGATCTGGACCCTTCTCAGAGGAGCCTCATCCACACCTGCATTCAGTTTTATGATCCTCCATTGAGATGTTTCACCTTTCAAGACTTTCAGTTGGGTCCTCTTTTGGAAGAATACTCATATTTGGTTGGTTTGCCTATCAAGAGAGAAATCCCTTTCAACCCTGAAATGGTCTTTCCCAGCAATGGAGAGATAGCAAAAGCTTTACATCTGGAGCCTGTTTTGATTAAACAGCATATGACCTCCAAAGCTGGAACCCTTGGGTTTCATCTGGACTTCCTGATTTCTCAAGCTAGTTTGAAGGCCTCCTTGGGGGAGTGGAAAGCTGTTTGTGCTCTGTTGGCCTTAAGTGTATATGGAATTGTGCTGTTTGCAGATGAGCCTCGATTCATCAGCAAAAGTGCAATCCATTTGTTCATCCTGAAGAACCCAGTGCCAACTTTACTGGGTGATCTCTATTACTCAGTACATCAGAGAAATGAGAAGCAGAGGGGAAGATTAGTGAGGATTTGTGCTCCATTATTTCATGCTTGGCTTCTCAGGCATCTACCCAGGACAGATGCATTTCTCAATCCTCATCAGCAAAGCAACTGGGCTAAGAGGCTCACTACTCTCACTTCAGCAGACATCAGATGGTGTACTCAGAGCACCAAGGGCAGAGATATAATCACCAGCTGTGGGCACTTTCCCAATGTGCCTTTGATAGGAGTTAAGGGGAGTATCAATTACAACCCTCTGCTGTTCAGAAGGCAATTAGGCTATGCACTGGTTCATACTCCTAGGGAACAAGATTTGGTGGAGACCCTCTACTGTGAGAACAAGATTAGTTTGGCTGTTGTTAGGCAGGCTGCCTGGGCCTGGGATCATGTTCAAACTAAGGGAATTACCATTCTGGGTAAGTGCAATAATGTGGCATCAGTCCAATATTATGAGTGGTCCCATGCTAGGGCCCAATTCTCTGGAATGCCCTTCACCATAGAAGACATGCCTGAGTCATCTTCAGCACCACCCCCTGCCACTATCAATCTGGAGGAGTTTGAAAGCTTGAAGGAAAGAAATGAGAAGTTAACTCAAGCCTTGCAGAAGACCCTCAGGGAGAGGAGTGAAGGTGTGAGGGAGGTTGAAAGATTGGAGAAATTGAGGGTAGAACACTTGATTAAGATTGAGAAGTCTGGAGATTATATCAACAAGTCTAAGGCTGGTGAATAGATTCTGAAGAATGCTTGTAAAGAAGCCCAGTTTCAGAGAGCAAGAACAGACTTGTACTTGAAAGAGAGTCAGGCCAGGTGGGTCCGGATCACTGAGGCCCGTACTCTAGAAGACAAGAGAGCTCAAGACAAGATGGGGCAGATGGAAAAAGCCCTGGCAGCAGCCCAGGAGGAAATATCAGAGCTGAAAATCAAAGCAGGAGTGAAGAGGTCTAAGGACCAAAGTCAGAACAAGAAATTGACTGCAGCTGTTGCAACAAGAAACCTTCTCATCAGAAGTCTCACAGAGCATCCGGCTGATCCTGTGACCGAAGCACTTCTCAAGGAAGTTCGTGAGGATGAGTTTGGCCTTGGAGTTTGATCATTTGCTTGTTGTTGTTCCTTTTCCATGTACTTTTTCTTTTTTGTGATGTATCTTGACCCCTTTGAGGGCTTGTGTTGTAATTTGAACAATTTGTATTATTTCACCTTTGTAATATATTTGTTGGTTCACTTCAAAAGCAACTTCAACAGCATCACCTTCAAGGGTCTGGAAGGGTCAAAACTGAAGGCCAAACCGGATACCTTGAGAACAAATAAGCATAACTGCATTGCATGCTAACCCCTTTGTTTGTTTTGTAGGTTTTTGTTTTGTTGTTGCTAACCTCTGTTGTGATGTTCAGGAATTATTGCTCGCCGCCGGGTATTTCCTCTCAACAGGCCTCACAGGTACCCAACTAGAAACAACCTTCCGGGAATTCAGATGGATCAGTTGCAACAAGACCTTACGGAGGTCAGAAACCAGATGGCAAATGAAAGGTTAGAGATGAGAACGCAGATGACGCAGTTCATGGAAGTTATGAACAACATGGCTCAAAGCCAGGAGAGACTGAGGGCCATGGTGGAGAGGCAAAATCAAGAGGAGCCTCATGTAGGAACTGCAGGCACCAGTAATAATGAAAGGGTGCAACCACATGTTAATCCCCCTGTGTTTGGCCCACATCTACATCCTGAGATCAATATTCCTGCCAACATTCAAGGAACAGCTACTGCAGCCAGGGTACTTCAAGAAGATCCTCAGGAGGACCAATTTACAGTAATGGGTGCTGGAGAGGAAACTTATGATAGACGATTGGAAGAAATAGCTGAGAAGTTAAGGTCTCTGGAATCTCAAAATTCTTTGGGTTTTGACGTCATGGACATGGGCTTGGTTGATGGGGTCAGGATTCCCCACAAGTTCAAGCCTCCTTGCTTCGAAAAGTATAATGGGACTTCATGCCCCCGAACTCATCTGCAATCATTTCTGGGAAGGCTGAAGGCCTATACAATGGATGAGAAACTGTGGATGTTCTATTTTGAGGATAGCTTGACTGGAGCATCGAGGGAATGGTATTCCCATCTAACAAGAGCAACTATAAGATGCTGGAAGGACCTGGCGGAAGCCTTCATCAGACAGTATCAGTATAATCTAGATATGGCACCCAACAGGACCCTCCTAATGGGAATGTCACAGTCTTCGAGGGAAAGTTTCCGAGAATATGCCCAAAGGTGGAGGCAACTGGCTGCCGCTGTTCAACCACCAATGTCTGAAAGAGAAATGGCAGACATGTTTATGAACACTCTTCAGGGAACCTATATCGACAGGTTAGCTGCTTTCTCTTCCACCAGCTTCGCAGATGTTGTCATAGCTGGGGAGAGAATTGAAAGCCTGTTGAAAATGGGCAAAATTTCCGACAATGGTGCAAGCTCGTCCAGTGGTACAAGAAAGCCTTTTGCAGGCCCGAGAAGAGCTGGCGAGACCAATGCCATCCACACCAACAGGGGTAGGCCCCAATATGTTCAGAGGTCAATAGCAGCAGTTACTATCCCTGCTCCAGCTCATCCTCAGCCAGTCTATCAACCTCCTCAACACAACTTCCAACAACAACCTCAGTATCAGCAGAATCAGTATCCTCCAAGGAACTTCAACAACAACAACTCCAACAACAACAATCAACAGAGGCCATTCCAACAGAGGCCATCTCAAGCCAACAGAGTGATCAACCCGATCCCAATGCCGTATGCTGCCTTGCTGCCACAACTTCTGAAACTCAACCTAGTTGAGCTAAGAACGTTGGCACCGCCGGATCCCAACAGTCTACCAAGAAACTATGACTCCAATGCTAGGTGTGCTTTCCATTCAAACGCACCTGGTCACAGTACAGAAAAGTGCAGGGCTCTGCATATGAAGGTACAAGACTTGGTAGACTCCAAGGCTCTGAATTTTGCACCTCCGCCCAATGTCAACAAAAACCCAATGCCAAACCATGGTGGTCCTCGAATTAACGCGATTGAAGAAGACACACCGTCTTATTTCATAACCAGTGTGGATCAGATCAGGACACCATTGGTGGAAATCAAAGCTCAGCTCCGTGAAAACAATATATTTCCGGGGTGTGAACTAGGATGTCCATACTGCAATATTTCATGGAATGGGTGCGAGGACCTAAGGAATGGCATTAACGACCTTATTCAGAGTGGCTTGCTACAGATCACTACATCATTCCCGACAAATCCGGCAACTTCATCAGCAACGGTTTCAGACACTCCTACAAATACAGCAACTATTGTTCCCGACAATTCATCAGCACCGTCAACAAGTACTTCACCTGTCCTCCCAAGTGATCAGACTTCAACAGTTTCTCCTGCTACCACATCAGCTTCATTCCATTTCGACTCTCCATCAACAACAGCGACAGTCCTTCCAACGGAACCTCCTACAACACCAGCAAACAATCATGAAGATGTCTCCACAGTTACCATATTCTACGATCCAGAAAATAATTCCGCCTACCATTCAGAAGGTGCTGCTCCCACTAGAGCACCAGTCACAATCTTTTATGATCCACAAACAATAACAGTCCCTTCAGCAGCAGCAATCAGTCCAGTTACCGTCACGGTGCCTGGACCTGTACCATATGAAAGCGATAGGGCCATCCCTTGGCACTATGGCTCTGACTTGTATTGCGAGGGAAAAAGAATCACTCTTGAAACAGCAGCACCTGCACCACAAATTGATAATGTGGGCGGAGGCGGAGGCTTCACCCGAAGCGGACGTCTCTTTGCTTCACAAGTCCAAAAACCTACTGCCGAAGCAGAAGCTGCTGCCAAGGCAAAAGGAAAAGGCCCGGTGCAGGAAGATCCAGCTGCCCAGGAAGCCCTGAAGACTCCATTCGATCAGGAAGTTGATGAGTTTATGAGGATCATCAAAAAGAGTGATTACAAAATTGTGGATCAACTTCACCAGACGCCATCCAAAATCTCCATCCTCTCACTGCTTATGTGCTCCGAAGCCCATCGGAATGCACTACTTAAAGTCCTGCACGCAGCTTACGTGCCGGAGGAGATTACTGTCAACCAATTGGAAACCGTGGTTGGAAATGTTACTGCTAGCAATGGGCTAGGGTTTACCAATTCTGACTTGACAGCGGATGGCCGCAACCACAACAAAGCCTTGCACATAACCCTGGAATGCAAAGGAGCTGTCCTTTCTCATGTGCTGGTGGACACAGGTTCTTCCCTGAATGTCTTACCAAAGAAGGCTCTGGTGAAACTTGAATATGATGGATTGGCATTGAAGCCCAGCAACCTAGTGGTGAGAGCCTTTGATGGTTCGAAGAGATCGGTTCTGGGAGAGATTGAGCTGCCCGTGACAATTGGCCCGCAGACCTTTAAAACTATCTTTTATGTGATGGACATTCAGCCCGCCTACAGCTGTTTGTTGGGTAGACCCTGGATTCACGCCGCCGGCGCAATAACGTCTACCCTTCACCAAAAGTTAAAATTTGAGTGGGAAGGCCAAGTTGTCACAATCTGTGGAGAGGAGGACATTTTTGTCAGCCACCTGGCAACCTATAAGTACATTGAAATGGATGGAGAGATCCATGAAACAATGAGCCAGGGGTTTGAAGCTTTGAATGTGAATGAAGCATCTGCTATATCTGGTACTCCAATGTCATCTTACCAACAAGCCCGGAAGGTTGTTGAAGAAGGAACTGCCCAAGGCTGGGGCAGGGTCTTAGCTGTGGAGGAGAAGAAGGACAGGTTTGGGTTGGGTTACAAACCAACTCAACATCAAGCAAAGGCTGCTGCAGAGCCTGGTTTTGTCAGTGGGGGGATGCTTACCCCCGATGCTATCAACTGTCTGGAAGACGAGCTGGAAGAGGAGCGCAATCTGGAGAATTGGATTCGTCCGAAGATCCCGGGGAGCAGTGTCTCGAACTGGTCTTCCCAGGGAATTATAAGTGTTACTCGAGCAGAGTAATTATTATTTCCTGTATTTTTTATAAGCATGCATCAAAGTCTTGCATCTTGCCCAAGATGACAAGACTCATTTTGTAACCAGGGCCATCTGTACTTTTGTGCAAACAAGATTAAATTAATGAAATATCAGACATCTTTTTGCAAACGGGTCTTTTTCTTTTCTGCTCACTGTTTTTCCATTTTTCTTTTTGTACAAAAATAAATGGCGGTGTTTTCAAAATGATAACTTCATTTCACTTTTTTCTAAAGCAAGATTAAAATCAATCACTAAAACGAGCAAACTTAACCCTTGCAGAGAATGCCTTCCTGACAGCACCGACAACAGCACGGCTATGACATCGTGTGACTTTGACAATCCGATCAATCAAGCTGATGAAGGGGTTGATGAAGAATGTGAGCTTCCTGAAGAGCTAGCCAGGTTGTTGAGACAGGAGGAAAAGGTTATTACTCCTCATCAGGAGGAGATTGAAGTGATTAATCTTGGTACGGAAGAAAACGTGAAAGAAGTAAAAATCGGGGCCTGCCTGCAAGACTCAGTGAAGAGACAACTGACAGATCTGCTTCAAGAGTATGTTGATGTGTTTGCTTGGTCGTATCAAGATATGCCAGGGTTGGATACCGACATTGTTGTGCATAAGCTGCCTTTGAGGGAAGAATGCCCACCAGTTAAACAGAAGCTGCGCCGAACTCGCCCAGACATGGCTATGAAAATCAAGGAAGAGGTACAAAAGCAATGGGACGCCGGGTTCCTTGCTGTGACTAGCTACCCGCCGTGGGTTGCTAACATAGTACCTGTGCCTAAGAAGGACGGCAAAGTAAGAATGTGTGTTGATTACCGGGATCTGAACAGAGCCAGCCCGAAAGATGACTTCCCATTACCTCACATTGATGTATTGGTGGATAACACGGCTCAGTTCTCGGTATTCTCCTTCATGGATGGATTTTCGGGATATAATCAGATCAAGATGTCACCTGAAGACATGGAGAAGACAACATTCATTACACCTTGGGGCACGTTCTGTTACAAGGTGATGCCATTCGGACTGAAGAATGCTGGTGCCACATATCAACGGGCTATGGTGACATTGTTCCACGATATGATCCACAAAGAAATAGAATGTTATGTGGATGATATGATCGCCAAGTCCCTTACAGAGGAAGACCACCTGGTGAATCTGCTAAAGTTGTTCAAGCGTCTGAGGAAATACCAATTGAAGTTGAACCCCAACAAATGCACATTCGGGGTGCGATCCGGTAAGCTGCTGGGCTTTATTGTAAGCGAGAAAGGGATTGAGGTTGACCCTGATAAGGTCAAGGCTATTCAAGAGATGCCTGCACCGAAAACTGAGAAAGAAGTTCGAGGGTTCTTAGGTCGATTGAACTACATTTCAAGGTTCATATCTCACCTTACAGCAACCTGTGAGCCCTTGTTCAAACTGTTAAGAAAAGAACAAACGGTCAGGTGGAACGAGGATTGCCAGAAGGCTTTTGACAAGATCAAGGAGTATCTGCAAGAACCTCCAATCCTCATGCCTCCAGTTGAAGGAAGACCTCTGATAATGTACTTGACAGTTTTAGAAGAGTCAATGGGGTGTGTGCTGGGCCAGCATGACGAGTCTGGTCGAAAAGAGTATGCAATTTACTACCTAAGCAAAAAGTTTACCGACTGTGAACAGCGTTATTCACTGCTCGAGAAAACTTGCTGTGCTTTAGCGTGGGCTGCTCGCCGACTGAGGCAGTATATGTTGACCCACACTACCTTATTAATCTCAAAAATGGATCCAGTCAAGTACATATTTGAGAAGCCAGCTCTTACCGGACGGGTTGCAAGATGGCAGATGATTCTCACAGAATACGACATACAGTACACATCTCAGAAAGCCATCAAGGGCAGTGTACTATCTGAATATCTGGCTGAGCAACCTATCGATGACTACCAGCCTATGAGGTTTGACTTCCCTGATGAAGACATCATGTTCATTAAAGCAAAAGATCACGAAGAGCCTATTCACACTGAAGGGCCTGACCCGGAAGAAGAATGGACTATGATGTTTGATGGGGCTGTTAACATGAATGGCCGTGGTGTTGGTGCAGTACTCATTACACCCAAAGGAGTTCACATGCCTTTCTCGGCAAAACTCACTTTCAACTGCACTAACAACGAAGCCGAATACGAAGCTTGCATTATGGGTCTTGAGGAAGCCATTGACCTCAGGATCAAAACATTGACCGTATTCGGAGATTCGGCTTTGGTAGTCAATCAGACCAACGGGAAATGGTACACCCACCAGGATCATCTGATACCTTACAGGGATTATACGAGAAGGTTACTGACTTTCTTCACAACAGTCAAGCTTGAGTATATCCCTCGGGACGAGAATCAGTTTGCAGATGCCTTGGCTACCATTTCATCCATGATCAAAGTTCAAGCTGCCAACTTTGTACCTCAGATTTCAGTGTCTAGACTTGATAGACCGGCATATGTATTTGCAGCGGATGTCGTAAGAGACGATAAGCCTTGGTTCCACGACATTAAGTGCTTCTTGGAGGATCAAACATACCCACCTGGGGCATCTTCCAATGATAAGAAGACTTTGAGAAGGCTTGCTGGTAGTTTCTTTCTGAACACTGATGGGTCTTTATACAAGAGGAACTTTGATATGGTACTCCTCAGATGCGTTGACAAGACGGAAGCAGATTTGTTGATGCATGAAGTGCACGGAGGATCTTTTGGTACCCATGCAGGAGGGCATGCCATGGCTAAAAAGTTGTTGAGATCAGGCTATTACTGGATCACGATGGATGCAGACTGTTGTGCCTACGCCAGAAAATGCCATAAATGCCAGATCTACGCAGATAAGGTGCATGTGCCTCCCAATCCTTTGAATATCATGTCTTCACCATGGCCCTTTGCCATGTGGGGCATTGATATGATTGGCAAGATTGAGCCAACTGCTTCAAATGGTCACAGATTCATCCTGGTCGCCATTGACTATTTCACCAAGTGGGTTGAAGCAGCCTCATATGCAAACGTCACTAGACAAGTGGTAGCCAGGTTTCTGAAGAGAGATATCATCTGTCGATATGGAGTGCCCGAGCGAATCATTACTGATAATGGTTCCAACCTGAACAACAAAATGATGGCAGAACTGTGCCGGGACTTCAAGATTCAACATCACAATTCTTCTCCTTACAGGCCAAAGATGAACGGCGCTGTTGAGGCTGCGAATAAGAATATCAAGAAGATTGTGCAGAAGATGGTAGTCACATACAAAGACTGGCATGAAATGCTACCGTTTGCCTTGCATGGGTACCGCACATCAATCAGAACATCCACTGGGGCAACACCGTATCAGCTTGTGTATGGTATGGAAGCAGTCCTACCTGTTGAAGTTGAATTACCCTCCCTACGGGTATTAATGGATGTCAAACTGAGTGAAGCAGAATGGGTTCGGTCCCGATACGAGCAACTGAGTCTGATCGAAGAGAAGAGATTGGCTGCAATCTGCCATGGGCAGTTATATCAGAAGAGAATGAAGAGGGCCTTCGATCAGAAAGTCAGGCACCGAAAATACCAAGTGGGAGATCTTGTGTTGAAGAGAATCCTCCCTCCTCATACAGACTACAGGGGAAAATGGACTCCAAATTATGAAGGACCATTCGTCATAAAGAAAGTTTTCTCTGGTGGAGCACTGATGCTCAGCACCATGGATGGTGAAGATTTCCCGTCCCCTGTGAATTCAGATGCAGTTAAAAAATACTTCGCATAAAATGACCCGCTGGACATAAAAACAGAATGTAAGTCCAGGCAAAAATAGGGCATCCCGGCGAGTCAAAAACAGAATAAAAGACTCGGGCAAAAATAAGGGAAATAAATAAAAAATGTACGCCCGCTGAGTTGAAAAGCCGCATTGGACAGCTCAGGCAAAAATGGGTATCCCGATGGATTGAAAACCCGAAAGGGCGATCCATGCAAAATAAGGGAATAAGCGAACAACTGCACTCTGAATTCGTCTGTATCACTTACAACTTGGTAAGCTACAAAGGATCAAGCTTCAATCGGAATCAACTCTCTCCAGAAAGCAAGACGAGAAGAACGTCATTGTCATACGAGTCATAGCAGGAGAGGAAGCTCCTCAAGGCGTCGTCAACATCGCCAGCATTTTGTTTCTCAATTTGTAACAATCTCTTCATTTCAGGAGATATGTTTCCTTGACTGTATCTTGCCAATTCAGGGCACATGAATTAATAAAATCAGATTTTCGGTCATGTTTCGTTTTTACATTTATGTTTTGCAAAGAGTTGTCTGATATCTCTAAAAATACAATTGCATAAGTACAGATGCCTTTCTCTAAAAATAAAAAGAAAAAAAACACATGCTTACAGGGAATGTGATTATTCTCGAAAGTACTTGACTCCTATGACAGAATCCAGTGAGGGATACCTCGGGACCTTTTGTACGTTTCCTTACCTTTGCAGGATTGCAGGTATCCAGAACGCAACCTGGGGCATGCAGGTTATGTCTCAGCAAGTGGGCGAATCATTATCAACTCGGTCTATCTTCCACATGGCACTAGAAGATGCCCATTTCCCCAGCGGAGCTGCCAAATCAACATACACTCAATCTCAGCATCCGAAATGCTCTATCCCCAGCTGAGTTGCTCCCCATTGCTTCCCCCAGCAAAATTGCCAAATCAACTAACAGGTTTAATACTCAGGATGTTTTCTCGCCAGCCGAGTTGCCTCTCATTACTCTCCCCAGCTGAGTTATCAACAGCATTCCCCAGCTGTAGTGCCAACCATTCTTCCTCAGCAGAATGCAGAAATCAAGGAATCATCTCCCACAGAATCCCCAGCTTCTATTCAGAAGAGCAACGCACGGAGAGATCACAACAGAGTACGAAAGCTTCTACAAACCCCAGCTGGGTCTCCCATATTATAAGGATATGTCAATCAGTGACATATGTCCCCAAGCAGATGCATCAATAGATCTACCAATGATCTCATCCCCAGCTGGGATGTTCACTTCAAGCAGATTGACCAGAGATCTTCACAGCAACGGGATCCGAATCCCGGATCTGTCTCTTTGCATAATCATAGCATTCACATCATATTATACCCTCAGAGCGTAGCATTCCGTCTAATACGGAGCATTACGGCAAAAATCAAATGCATGGCATAATCATAGGTCATGTTGTGAATTGAACGCTTGTGATTAGTAACCATTCATCAGAATACAGATTACTTTCCCCCAGAGTCCCCATCAGAGTCCCAGCAAAAGCAGCTGCCCTTTCAAATTACAAACACCAGTATATACACCTTTTGGCACCCGTCCGTGTCATCATTCCCCAGTAAAGTCGCCTGAACATCTTTACGAACAAGATCACCTGTATTACAGATACGTCCTGACACCCGTCCGTGTCATATCACCAGCAGAAAGCCAAAGACATCCTCTTTGCACTCACATATACCTATACATACACCCTTTTTGACACCCGTCCGTGTCGTATCCTCAGCGCAGTCGCCTAGACTTTGTATAGCAGATACTTGTTCATATTACACTCTTCTCTCTTGGCACCCGTCCGTGTCATTATCCCCAGCAGATAACACTCATCTATACATTATGCTCACTCATGGTACACTTATACAGATACTCGTCCGTATCTTGTATACATCATCACTCGTATCCCCACAGATTCGACAGTAGTCCTTGTTCTTTGTTAACCAGTTGATACTCGTCCGTATCATCATCTCTGAACATGTGTCAGTTTGTTTCTACATGATACTCGTCCGTATCATAGTCTTAAGGACGCTCGTCCGCATCTTTAATCTATACACAATACCAAACACTTATACCTTTTGTTTCTTGGATGTAAACGCTCGTCCGTGTTTACTATCTCCCCAGTAGATCGCCAACAAAGCAAATCTTTCCTTTTTTATCTAACACTCGTCCTGTGTTATGATAACCCTGAGAGCAGCCGTACCCTGCTGAGTGGTCGTCCTCCACTTCTTGATGGTCGTCCTCCATCAGGCTCATCCGATGGCCGTCCCCATCGTTGATTTTAGCAGCCGTCCCCTGCTAGGTGGTCGTCCTCCACCTCTTGATGATCGTCCTTCATCACTTTATCCAATGGCCGTCCCCATTGTTGATTTTGGTTATCTGACATTCGTCCTATGTCATGATAAACCCTGAGAGCAGCCGTCCCCTGCTGAGTGGTCGTCCTCCACTTCTTGATGGTCGTCCTCCATCATGCTCGTCCGATGGCCGTCCCCATCGTTGACCTTTTCTATCCGATGGCCGTCCCCATCGTTGATATTTTCGGCAGCCGTACCCTGCCAGGTGGTCGTCCTCCACCTTTGATGGCCGTCCCCATCATTTTTCTTTTATACCCAACAGAGCAGCCGTACCCTGCTAGGTGATCGTCCTTCACCTTTGATGGCCGTACCCCATCATCTGTTTATTTCATTTATTCTTTAACCCGATGGCCGTCCCCGTCGTGGTCCCTTTTCCTTTTTAGCCCGATGGCCGTCCCCATCGTTGGTTACTTTACCTTTATGAACTTGATGGCCGTCCCCGTCGCGTTTCATTAATCCTCAGAGAATTTTATAACTTTATCTTGATGGCCGTCCCCATCATAATTTCTTTTCTTTCCCCAGCTAGTCGGCCGTCCCCGTCTTAGCTTTACCTTTTCCAGCATGTCGGCCATCCCCGTCATCGCTTTACTTCACATTTTTCCAGCATGTCGGCCGTCCCCGTCATTGCTATTTACCCAGCAGTCGTCCTCTGCTCGACGGTCGTCCTCCGTCGCCCACACTTTAAAATATACTTTATTTTTCATATACAATCTATATCCCTTTTCTTCTTCATTTTGTGAGTGCAAATTTTGGACTGTCTTTGGTATTCAACCACAAGTTATCTTGTTCGCCTGTTAAGCCGTCGCTTACATCTTGCACAGCTAACTCATGTTTGAATAGGGGCAGCTGTAAACACCCCAAATTTGCCCTCACCCATTCACACCATGGCTTGTGACCATTTCATATGCATAAATACAATCATATCCTCTCACATCTCATTTTTGATTCACTGGATAGTTTCTAGGTCATCTGCACCTAGGGTTTGTGATCTGAGCAATCCCAAAGCTTCTTGAGGCACTCCAAAGGCAACTAATCAACTCAAAGGGGTCCATGTGTGTTCTTGTATCATGATACATCCTCACAAAGTCCAAATTGCAGAGGAATCACAAGAACTAGGGTTTGAGTGGATGCAGAGCCAGGATGAACTGCACAGTTGACTGAAAATTAGGGTTTTGGTTTCAGAGGCCATAACCCCAAATTTTTTGGTCATTCTTGTTTCCATTGATCTCTATATGGTATAGGGAGTATGCATATCAATTTTCATGAAGAAATTCCATGGGGAAGTCATCTGATCAAGAGTTGACTTTCCAGACAAGTCAGTGTAAAATCAGGGCATCTGAGGCCCCCAATGACCTAACCAAGGGGTGATCTTCATCATTTTGAGTGTATTTGATCTTTATTTGATCATGGGAGAAGGTTGAGGTTCACAAAATTCAAGAATTACAAGTTTTTGCAAAGTTGACTTTTTTGGGCATAGTTGACTTTTCAAGAATGCATCATTTTAGGTCATTTTTCAAGCCTTGATTCATGATCCAAAAATGCTTCAAATGGAAAAACCTTGGTCATGAAAGTTGTAGAATACATTTTTCCCTTTCCAAAAAGTACAAGAGCATGATCTAACTCTTCTTGGATCAAAAGTTATGGCAATGCAAAGTTGGCAAAAATCATTGTTTTTCAAGGCATGCCCTAGATGAGAATTTTGCAAAATCATGTACCAAGTCAAATTGCAGCCTCTAATTCATTTCAAACCATTACACAAACATTCTCTAAGTCCTAAAAATCAGAATTGGATCAAGTTTGCCCATGGTTTGGTTTGTGTAACAAGGCATTTTCTCATAGAATTCCATAAAGCAACAACTTGCAAAAACCATCATTATGCTTCCTACAACTTGATGCATTGGATGCTGCATTTTGGCTAGCCCCTCACCTCACCATGCTGCACCAGAACCAACTTTGTACTTGCCTAGACTTTGAGCCATGCCCTATCTTACAAAAGTGGACATTTTTGCAAAAGTGGCTACACCTATCATAGCAGGCCATGTCACATCAAAAAGCCAATCAGATTTGTTTATTGTATCAATTTGCAAGCTAGCCATAACATGAAGCAAGGCTGAAGCATCCTCATTCACAACATTCACAAAAACTCACCACATTGCATTTTCTATCGAATCTGCCTCCACAGCCAAGAAACACTCAAACTTTCTTCATCATCCAACTCAATACACTCCATAGGCCTCAAACCACCAAAGCTCAAGCCTGAAACAAGCCTGACCTAAGCTCCACCATTCTTCACCCTCAGAACCAGTTCTCTTCGAATCTCACAATCCAGCCATCAAACACCTCATCTTTCTTCACCAACAAGTCAATCACACTCAGAGGAGTCCAAACCACCCATTACACTGACCTAAAACAGCCTGTACACCAAGGTCATTCTCTGCTATATCAGTTTGGTAACCCTTGAAATAGCTTGCTAAACTTCATTCCAAGCCTGCCATTAGCACCAGGGGAGTCATTGGAGCTAGCTTGCATCAAGAAACTGCTCTGAAAGCCCAGAAACAGGAGTTGTCACCTCAGGTATGGTCATGAAACTTTCCTCTCAAAGCTTGGTTTTTAAGTTATAAATTGATTATTCATGTCTTGCTGGTCATGGGGTTGGCTTCAGAATCAAAAATGAGTGAAAACTGAGCTTGTATGGTCCCTCTGAATTTTTGCCCGTGAATTTCTTTCCTTTCGATTCCTTTGATTCTTGGTGCATAAATGTTGTTTGAGCTTGGATTCGTGACCTAGGAAGTTAGAGGATCATTTAGGTGTGCTTGATTTGTAGAATAGTTGCTTGATTCGTGTTCTAGGGTTTTCGTGCAACCGGAGAAGATGACCGGAGCTCCTCTCCTGTCACCTGAGGGTGATTAACCCTAAACTCAGGTCATTATGGCCATTTGAATGATGAGCGTAGGATCTGTAGACTTTGTTGACTTCCCGCTGCTTTGAATGGCCCAGATCAATCCCATTAGCCCTAATCCACGTGTTAGGTTTTAATTAATCACAATTTAATTAATTAAGTCAGAAGCTGTGTGGACCCTTGGATCTGCGCGCCAGTCAACCATCCCTAGCCTAGTTTGAATCTCCACCTTAGGATTAGATTACTTTTCATTTAACTCAGATTAAATCAATTTTATTTTCATTTCTTTTCATTAAATTTGTACAATTAATTTAAAATAGGTAAAAATTCATAAAAATTATGAAACTTTTTCTTTAAGGTTTTATTAATTTTTATGACACAAAAATATTTTTATTTTATTTTTTATCATTAAAAAAGTATTTTTAAATATTTAAAAGATTATTTTTAATTGATTAATGGGAATTAATTAATTAAAAATACTTTTAGGTATTTAAAAATTACAAAAAAATTCATGAAATGTTCTAAGACATTTAGAAACATTGTCCAACCTTCAAACCAAATTTCTTTTTTGATCTTGATGCATTTTAAGAATTTTTCATTGAATTAAATCATATTTTGTGCATTATTTTGATCATGGATTCAAAAATTCATTCCTGCCAATTGGTGAAGGTTGAGACATTGATTCTTCTTGCATTGTCTTTTGTTTTGCATGTAGTTCCTAGGATAAAAAGGCCACAATTTGATCTTTCATTTTCATTTTGTTTGACATTTTTCTTGTTAAGGTACCCTAAAACCCTAGAAATCTTAGGAAATTCATAACCCTAATTAGGTTAAGAGTTAGAACCCCTCCTTTGGGCAGTGAGTTTGTGTAGGGTTAGAGTTCCTTGGAATGCATTTTCAATTTTTTATCTTGATGTTTGCTTCTGATTTTGGTTCTTGTTTGTTGCATTGATCATAAACCCTAATTTGGGCTTCCTTTTGCATTCATCTTGCATTTGCTTACATACCATGACTTGCCATAGCATTTTGTGCATCCATTTGATTCATTAGACATCTTAAGACATAGTAGAATCATGTTTGATCATTGCATCTTGCATTTGCCATATTGTATGTCATTTGCACTTCATATCTTTTCATGTATGATCATGGTTCTAAGCATGCTTCTCTTGCATCCATGAGCTTGTATGATCATCCCCATGCCTTGTTTCATGTTTGAACCATCTCATAACATCATTATCATCTCATATATGCTTCTGGTTTTGATTTGCATCATGTCATTTCATCTCATCTTGCATTGCATTGCATTCCTTTCATTAACTTTTCAGGTGGTAAGTAACTTTGAGAAGTGAATTTGCCTTCACTTCTCACAATTTCCTTTCATCTCTCTTATGCATTATTGCTGCATTTTATCTTGTGTTTGAGATTGAGCTTGCTCATTCTTCTTCTTATTACTTTCTTTCCTCAAGTGACTTGACTTCTTGAATGAAGCAAGTTACTTTGCTTTCTCTTTGCTCCTTTCATCTGCTTCCTGGTGGTTCCTCTGAAGATGTCTCTTGTAAACCTCACAAACCTTAGGACCAACCAAGCATGATAGTGAATTAGGGTTTTGATTAGTCCCCCCATAGTTTTTACCTTTGTGTCTCTCTTTGAGTCTTCTCTTCTCACCCCATAATCGGGGACTAAACCCTAAAGGCTTTAATACTTTGTGATTAAGCTTATGCCTGCATCCTTCTCTTAGGATGGAGTGTATAACTTTAATCCTAAGTATTAAACCCTTAAGGTGTTTAAATCTCCTTAATCAATTCACTTAATAAGTATCAAGACATCACACTTGTAACTTGGGCCTTGCATTAGGGTTCTAATTCTTCCTTAACTGGTTAAGAAGGACTAACCCTAGAGTTAATGGACAAGTCCCCCTCAAGTCATCTTACAAATCATAAAATTCACTTCATCATCATATCATAAACTAAAATCCACTTAATAAAGGCTTGTTTTGTCATGGGTTTAATCCCTAATCATGGATTAAGTTGAGGAGTCTTCCTCAGCTTAAACATTCTCATCTATTATCCTTCTTTTAGGATGGTGTAATGGGTCTGTTTAATCCTTGATTATGGCTTAACCTCATTACTCAACACTAAACAAAATCACAAAAACATCTAAATAATCACAAGTAGGTTAATGATCTTAATCCTACACCAAAGGTGATTAGGTGTGAGAATCTGACTTCACACTTAAGGTACTCTCATTACCCCTAATCAGAGGGAAGATGTGATGAGTTTACTAACCCATGGGTTTAGGCTTAAGCTCATCATCTTATGACAAACTCCAAAAAAGAAATAAAAGACTGAAAACTCAAAAACAAACAATAATCGTCTCCTCCGGGATTCTTTTCTCATCATCTTCACTCACAAACGAGAACTCGCTTCTTCCGTCTAATGCAAGACAGTTAGCACCTGAGCCAGACAGGTCATACACTTGAGCATAGGCAAGTAAGCAGTTCACAAGTCAATTCATCTTTCAGTCTCTTTGGGTCGAACTACGGTGTTCTGACTTCCTCATTGCACGAGAGGATACGTAGGCATAACTTAACAGTTATCGAACAAGAAGTCCCTGTTCATTCCCCCTCTTTTCCATCTTCATTCTTAAGCCTCATTGTCATGAGCATTTCACCTCTTTCTCTTTTACACTGACACATCATTATACACTTCACTTCCTTCACACTGACACCTGTACATATTGCTTTCCAGCCATTTTACACACAGATTGCACTGACACTACCCCTTTAAAACACAAATCTTTTAAGCGTGGATCCCGTCGAGTACGGCGGACAATCTGGGTGCTAATACCTTCCCAGGTTGTAACCAACCCCCTTTCTCAGTCTCTCTGGTTCGCAACCGTATTATCCATCTTTTTCTAGGCTTATGCAGCATTGCCTTTCCTCCGGGATAAAAATGCCCAGCTGGCGACTCTTTTCATCTCCAGTGAGTTCACGGCTGTGTGTTCTCATTGTCCCTCTCGCCGACCGTTCGCGCTTGTACCTGGATGCAAATCTTTGGGAGCGACACATACGTATTCTCTGCAGACCTTGCCAAAGATGATAAGCCTTGGTTCTATGACATCAAATGCTTCTTGGAGGATCAAACATACCCACCTAGGGCATCTTCCAATGATAAGAAGACATTGAGAAGGCTAGCTGGTAGTTTCTTCCTGAATGCTGATGGTTCCTTGTACAAGAGAAACTTTGATATGGTACTTCTCAGATGTGTTGATAGAACAGAAGCGGATTTGTTGATGCACGAGGTGCACGAAGGATCTTTTGGTACCCATGTTGGGGGGCATGCAATGGATAAAAGGTTGTTAAGATCAGGCTATTACTAGATCACAATGGATGCAGACTATTGTGCTTATGCCAGGAAATGCCATAAATGCCAGATTTATGCAGATAAAGTGCATGTGCCTCCAAATCCTTTGAACGTAATGTCTTCACCTTGGCCCTTTGCCATGTGGGGCATTGACATGATTGGAAAGATCGAACCGACTGCTTCAAATGGCCACAGATTCATCCTGGTAGCCATTGATTATTTTACCAAGTGGGTTGAAGCAGCTTCATATGCAAATGTCACCAGGAAAATGGTAGCCCGATTCCTGAAGAGAGACATCATCTGTCGGTATGGAGTGCCCGAGCGAATCATTATTGATAATGGTTCCAACTTGAACAATAAAATGATGGCAGAACTATGTCGGGACTTCAAGATCCAACATCACAACTCTTCCCCTTACAGGCCAAAGATGAATGGCGCTGTGGAGGCAGCTAACAAGAATATCAAGAAGATTGTGTAGAAGATGGTGGTCACATACAAAGACTGGCATGAAATGCTACCATTTGCCTTGCATGGATACCGTACCTCAATCAGAACATCCACTGGGGCAACACCGTATCAGCTTGTGTATGGTATGGAGGCAGTCCTACCTGTTGAAGTTGAATTACCCTCCCTGCGGGTATTGATGGATGTCAAACTGAACGAAGCAGAATGGGTACGATCCCGATACGAACAACTGAGTCTGATTGAAGAGAAGAGATTAGCTGCAATTTGTCATGGGCAGCTATATCAGAAAAGAATGAAGAAAGCTTTCGATCAGAAAGTCAGGCTTCGGGAGTACCAAGTAGGAGATCTTGTGCTGAAAAGACTCCTCCCTATTCATACAGACCATAGGGGCAAGTGGACTCCGAATTATGATGGTCCATTCATAGTAAAGAATGTTTTCTCTGGTGGAGCACTGATGCTCAGTACTATGGATGGTGAAGATTTCCTGTCCCCTGTGAATTCAGACGCAGTTAAAAAATACTTCGCATAAAATGACCCGCTGGACATAAAAACAAAATGTAAGTCCAGGCAAAAATAGGGCATCCCGGCGAGTCAAAAACAGAATAAAGGACTCGGGCAAAAATAAGGGAAAATAAATAAAAAAATGTACACCCGCTGAGTTGAAAAGCCACATTGGACAGCTCAGGCAAAAAATGGGTATCCCGGTGGATTGAAAACCCGAAAGGGCGATCCACGCAAAACAAGGGAATAAGCGAACAACTACATTCTGAATTCGTCTGTATCACTTACAACATGGCAAGCTTCGAAAGGTTCAAGCATCGGTCAAAATCGACCCTCTTCAGAAAGCAAGATGAGAAGAACGTCAATGTCATACAAGTCATAGCAAAAGGGAAGCACACTGAAGCGTCATCAACATTGCCAGCACCTTTTTGTTTCTCAATTTGTAACAATCTCCTCATTTCAGAGGATCTGTTTCTTTGACTGTACTCGCCAATTCAGGGCGCACAAATTAATAAAATCAGATTTTCAGTCACATTTCATCTCGTACATTTTATATTTTTTCATTTGCAAAAATGTCCGATGTCCTTAAAATATCGATTGCATAAATACAGATGCGTCTTTTCTAAATTACATGCTTACATGAAATATATTTGCTCCCGGGAGTGTCTAAATTCCTATGATGGAATCCAGTAAGGGATACCTCGGGGTACTTGTACGTTTCTTTGTCATAACATGATTGCAGGTGCTCGAAGTGAAACATGGGGAATGAAAGCTTCTCCCCAGCAGGATGCCAAATCATTAATTCCTCAGCACTTTCTCCAGGACAGCATTAGGAGGGGCTCATTTCCCCAATTGAGTTCATCATCCTCAGCAGGATCCCCACAGAAATCACTAGGAAGGTCGTTCAGTGATCGTTCCTCCCCAACCAAGTGCAAAGATAGGGAACCATCTCCCCGCAGAGTTCCAGCCTCTATCCAGAAGAGCAATGTCTGAAGATCTCACAACAAAGTGACGGAAACTTCCGCAGACCCTAGTTGGGCCCCGCATTACCAAGATAGGTCTATCAGTGACTTATTTCCCCAAGCAGAATCACCTGTATCAGATCTACCAATGATCTCATGCCCAGCTGGGATATCATTGCAAGCAGATCAATCGGAGATCTTCACGGCAACGGGATCTGAATCCCGGATCAGTATCGCCACATAATCATGGCATTCGCATCATATTTTCTCCCAAAGCGTAGCATTCCGTCTAATACGGAGCATTGCGACAAAAATCAAACATATTGCATAATCACAAGTCATGTTTTGAATCAAACACCT
This sequence comes from Lathyrus aphaca, assembly GCA_963966055.1. Lineage (NCBI taxonomy): Eukaryota > Viridiplantae > Streptophyta > Magnoliopsida > Fabales > Fabaceae > Lathyrus > Lathyrus aphaca. The sequence continues at coordinate 450,309,527 of OZ014519.1, read as the reverse complement.
GTATATACCAACATTCCATCAGCAATATATATATATATATATATATATATACAAAGACCCACAGTCACAGCAGAAAGCCAAAGCCTCCCCTTTGCACTCACTAATGCACATATATACTCTTTCGACACTCATCAGTGTCGTATCATTCCCCTATAGATATAAACCACAAACAGATATCTATACACTCCTTTGACACTCGTCTGTGTTACCTTTCCCCAGCATGATTACCAAAACACTTATGGAAAAACAAACACTTGTTTATAACACACTCCTTCTGACACCCGTCCGTGTCATCTTATCCCCACAAATCGTCAGAATATCTCTTAAGATCATAACTTATACACTTCCTCTTATGATACTCATATGTATCATACTCTCCCCAGCATATTGAACACTCGTCTGTGTCTCACTCATGTTTACTTTTTTATTCATACAGATACTCGTCCGTATCTTGTATACACCGCTTATCTTTCTCAAATTCAACACTCGTCCATGTTCTTTGTTAACCAGTTGATACTCGTCTGTATCATCATCTCAGAACATGCGTCAGCGTTTGTTTCTACTGATACTCGTCCGTATCATAGTCTTAAGGATGCTCGTCCGCATCTTTAATTTATACACAGCGTCAAACACTTATACTTTTCCTGTCTTGAATGTAGACACTCGTCTGTATCTACCATTCCCCAGAAGAGTTCCCAAAAAATTCCCAGTAAAAAACAAAGTTTCTTTTCTATTTGACATTCGTCCTATGTCATGATACTTTCGGTAGCCGTACCCGGCCAGGTGATCGTCCCTCACCTTTTTGATGATCGTCCTTCATCATCCCCCCAGCGGAGTCCCCATTATTGGAACCCTTTCCTATCCAACATTCGTCCTATGTCGTGGTATTTTAGCAGCCGTCCCCTGCTAGGTGATCGTCCTTCACCTCTCGATGATCGTCCTTCATCATTATTATTCGATGGCCGACCCCATCGTTGATCTTGTTATCTGACATTCGTCCTATGTCATGATGAACCCCGAGAGCAATCGTACCCTGCTAGGTGATCATCCTTCACCTCTTGATGATCGTCCTTCATCATGCTTATCCGATGGCCGTCCCCATCGTCGACCTTTTCTATCCGACATTCGTCCTATGTCGTGATACTTTCGGCAGCCGTACCCTGCCAGGTGATCGACCTTCACCTTGGATGACCGTCCCTCATCCTTCTCCCCAACAGAGCAGCCGTCCCCTGCTAGGTGATCGTCCTTCACCTTTGATTTCATTAACCCGGTGGCCGTTCCCCATCGTTATTTACCCTTTACTTTATGAACCTGATGGTCGTCCCCATCATGATACCTCCATCACCCCAGCATGTCGGCCGTCCTCGTCATTGCTTTATCCCTAGCAGTCGTCCTCTGCTCGACGGTCGTACTCCGTCGCCCGCACTTTGTAATCATACTTTTCTTCCTTTTACAATCTATATCCCTTTTCTTCTTCATACCCAGTGAGTGCAAATTTTGGATTGTCTTTGGTATTCAACCACAAGTTATCCTGTTTGTCTGTTAAGCCCGTCGCTTACATCCTGCACAGCTAACTCATGCTTGAATAGGGGCAGCTGTAAACACCCCAAATTTTCCCTCACTAAGTTCACACCATGGCTTGTGATCTTTTCATTTGCATAAGTTCAATCATATCATGTCATGTTGCATTTTTGCTTCACTGCATTGGTTCAAAGTCATCTGCATCTAGGGTTTGTGATCTGAGCAATCCATGGGCTATTTGAGCCACTCCAAAGGTCTTCAATCATCTCAAGAGGATCCATGTATGTTCAATCATCATATTATATCCTCCAAAGATCAAGGAAGTCAGAAAATCACAAGAACTGAGACAGGCATGGAAGCAGAGCCAAGCTTAACTGCACAGATGACCTAAAATTAGGGTTTTGGTTTCAAAGGCCATAACTCCAAATTTTTTAGTCATTCTTGTTTATATTGGTCTCTATATGTTATAAGGATCCTACACACCAATTTTTATGAAGAAATTCAATGGGGAAGGCATCTGATCAATAGATGCCTTCTTGAGCAAGTCAGTGCAAAATCAGGGCATCTGAGGCCCCCAATCATCCAACCAAAGGGTCTTCTCCATCATTTTGGGTGTATATGATCTTTATTTGATCTTATAAGAGTTTATAAGTTCACAAAATTGAAGAATTTCAAGCCATTTGCAAAGTTGCCATTTTGGGAAAGTGACTTGTAATGCAAAATTGCCATTTTGGGAAAGTTTTTCAACCTCCTCTTTTTGATTCAAAAATGCTTCAAATGAAAATTTCTTGGCCATGAAAGTTGTAGATTAGATCATTCCCTTTTCAAAAAGTATAAGAACTTGATCTAATTCATCCTAGAACTAAAGTTATGGCCTTGCAAAGTTGGGAAAAATCACGAAATTTCACTTATGCACCAAAGAGGGAAACTTGCAAAAACTCATGTCAAGGCAAAATGTGACCTCTGATTTTGAATTTTGCATCTCATGTTGTACATAAACCCTAATTTGCATCTTCATTTGCATCCATCTTACATAAGCTTGCATACATGAACTTGCTATGACATTTTGTGCATCCACGTGACATATAAGACATCTTAGGACATATTGAAATCATGTTTGATCATTGCATCATCCATTTGCCATGTTTTTGTTTCATTTAATTTCATGTGCATTCATGAACTTTCATGCTTCTTACATGTCTCATTTGCATTCTCATCTCTCGTATGAACATACATATCACTTGGCATGCTTTCATGCCATCTCATAACATCATTTGAATCATGAATATGTTTCTAACTTTGGTTTTCATCTTTGCATTTCATCTCATTTTCATTTCATTTCATTTCTTTTTGCTAACTTTTCAGGTGGTAAGTGTTTGAGAAGTGAATTTGCCTTCACTTCTCATAATCTCTTCTCATCTCTTTTATGCATCATTGCTGAATTTTACTTATGAATTAGAGTGAGCTTGATCATTCATGCTCCTTCCTCACTTTCTTTCTTCAAGTAACTTATCTTCTTAAGTGAAGTAAGTTGTCTTACTTATTCTTGCATCTCTTCCTTCATCCTGCTTCTTCCTTGGTGGCTTTTTCTCTTGAAGATCTTCTTACAAGCCCCATAAACCCTAGGAACACCCAAGCATGATCACAATTAGGGTTTGATTAGTCCTCCATTAGTTTATACCTTTGTGTCATCTTTGAGTCTTCTCTTCTCATCTCTTAATCAAGGAATAAACCTTCAAGGTTTTAAGGCTTTGTGATTAAGCTTATGCCTGCATCCTTCTATTAGGATGGAGTGTATAACTTTAATCCTAAGTGTTAAACCCTTAATGTGTTTAAATCCTTTAATCAATTCATCTAATAATCACTAAGACATCAAGCTTGTAACTTGGGCCTTGCATTAGGGTTCTAATTCTTCCTTAATTGGTTAAGAAGGACTAACCCTAGTGTTAATGGACAAGTCCCCCTCAAGTTGTCTTACAAACCATAAAATCCATTTCTTAATCTCACCATTAACTAAAATCCACTTTAATAAAGGCCTTGTTATGTCATGAGGTTAATCCCTAATCAAGGATTAAGTTGAGGAGCCTTTCTCAGCATTAATGTTCTCATCTATTATCCTTCTATTAGGATAGTGTAATGGGTCCATTAAATCCTTGATTATGGCTTAAACTCATTACTTAGCACTAAACAAAAACTCCAAAAAACATCTAAATAATTAAAAGTAGTTTAAGGATCTTAATCCTACATCATGGTGATTAAGTGTGAGGTGCTTACTTCATACTTAAGGTATTCTCATTACCCCTAATCAGAGGGAAGATGTGATGAGTTTGCTAACCCTTGGTGTGGGCTTAAGCTCATTTTCTTATGACAAACTCAAAGGGCAATAAAAGACTGAAAACACCAAAAACAAACAATAATCGTCTCCTTCGGGATTCTTTTCTCACCTCATTCGCTCATAAATGAGAACTTGCTTCTTCCGTCTAATGCAAGACAGTTTGCACCTGAGCCAGACAGGTCTTACACTTGAGCATAGACAAGTAAGCAGTTCATCAGTCAATTTACCTTTCAGTCTCTTTGAGTCGAACTACGGTGTTCTAACTTCCTCATTGCACGAGAGGATACGTAGGCATAACTTAACAGTTATCGAACAAAAGTCTCTGTACATTCCCCTTCTTCCAGCTTTATTCTTTAAGCCTCATTGTCTGGAGCTTTGCATTATTTCCTTACACTGACACTCCTTTTACTCACTTCACACTTCTTTCCAGCACTGACACTTGCATTATTTTCCAGCTTTTGCACACAGATAGCATTGACACTACCCCTTTGAACACAAATCTTTTAAGCGTGGATCCCGTCGAGTACGAAGGACAATCTGGGTGCTAATACCTTCCCAGGTTGTAACCAACCCCCTTTCTCAGTTTCTCTGGTTCGCAACCGTCTTATCCATCTTTTCCTAGGTTTATGCAGCATTACCTTTCCTTCGGGATAAAAATTCCTAGCTAGCGACTCTTTTCAGTTCACCCTTGTGTTCTCTCCTTTCGCCGACCGTTCGCGTCTGTACCCCTCTTGGCCATGTGTCATCAGGTGGGAGCGACAAGAAGGTATTAGCACCCCAAATCGCCCGTCCTACCCGAGGGGATCCACGCTTGTTTGTTTGTTTCAAAGGGTAAAAGAATATAACTGCTGCTACTGAATAAAACTGCTGACTGGAAGGGAAATGAAAGGGGAAAGGGAATTGGAGAAAGAGAATGGAAAGGAATGGGGAAATGTAGGGAAAATAAAGAATGTGCTCGAACGGGCCCTACCCCGCTGCCTACGTACCTCATCGGGAAAATGAGGATCAGAGTCGACGTAGTTCGCCTAACTAAGGTGGGAACTATTTGTTTGTGTTTTTTATGGCTGGAACTGCGTATGTCTATGCTCAGGTGTTGCAGGCTCGTCTGGTACGAGTGCGTTTACCGTCTTGCATGCGAGACAAGTCGTCGCAAGTTCACGTATAGAATGAATGAGATGAGAAGCGAATTCCCGCAGGATAGTCGCTTATTGTTTGTTTTTGCCTTTTAAGAGTTTTGTATGAATTTGGCACAAGGAAGTGAATTCAAACTCTTTTCCATGGAATGTGTACTTGTTACTACATTCCAAGATGGAATAATAGAACAAGCACACCAAGCAAGGAGAATTTATTCAAGACTTGTTTCCTAGGATTAGGGTTCAAGTTCACTAGCTTGTTGAACTTTATTAAGTGTTTTTTTGTAGCTTTTGTGAAGAAATGTCTTTTATGTTGTCTTTGTGAAACAACCCCTTGATGAGACTTGTACATCATGCTAGACAAGCCTACACTATTCCAAGATGGAATGAATGTAAGTGCCCCATGGAATAAGGCTATACACAAGGGATCCTTTCATGCATTTATTAAGTCTTTTTGGATTTTGTTTGAAGATGAGAAGAGAAAGACTCAAATAGAACAAAGGGAAAAACTAAGGGGGACTAAGACACAACCCTAAGTTATTTATTAAAATGGTGGTCCTAATGGTGAGTGAGGTTTTTCTAATCCTAAAGATCAAAAGGAAAAGAAAAAGGAAAAATGATGCAACTTACTTCCTAAGGAAGATAAGTTGGTCCTAACAATGGGGAATCCTACCAATCACAAATATGGAAGGAAAGAAGGAATTAAATGCATAAAGAAAATGCATAAAAAATAAAGGATAAGGTGAAAGAAACTTACCTCAATCTTCCCCTCTACAAAACAAAGGTTAATGTGCATTTTTATTAAAAAAGGAATGAGGTAAACACATACCAAACAAATCCTAAGGCAACTTGGACCTAAACTAGACTCAATCTTAAGTTTAAGGGTGCCTACATTATGCTAAACCAAAATTCAGCCACTATTTACAGCACTCAAACACACAATCAGCTATGAAAACAATGCATAACACAAATCAGTTTTTTACAGCCAGCATGCAGCATGAAAAGGTAGGTGTAAAAAGTCACAAACAGCATGCACTACACAACACACATCATACATTTTACAGCACCTATATACAAAACCAGCTATGAAATGCAAAAATCCAGAATTGATTATTTTCATTTTATGCACAAAGTGAATGATAAACAACACATTAATGTCACTTAACATGAATCTACATGCATCACAAAATGAACTCAAACATGTGAATTTATTTACATCATTTATTTGATTAAAAATGACAATGATCAATCAAGAACAAACATATTTTTTATGTTGCACAAATGAGCATTTTATCATGAGATTGAACAAGTATCACTACAAGCATCAATTGTTACACATGCATGGCATAAAAATCAGAATTGAACTCATGTTAAGATATGATCAATTAAGCACAAGAAACTTGCATGAACATGTGAAGCATTTAATCACTTTTGGCAAAAAAAATCAACATGACATTTAATCACTTTATCAATCAAGCAAGCAATGACAATAATCATTAAGCACATATTGAATTTAAGCAAGCACTTAACATGTGAAACAAATGATTAAAGTGTAGCAAAACAACATCAAGAATCACTTATATTACATTTGCACATTTAACACCAAACATAGAAAAGAGAACGAAATCATGTCGAAACGACTCGAAACAAATGAATTAGCTACTGGAAATAGACCCAAAAATTCCCTAAAATCAATACCTAAACATACATGAACCATAGAAGCACTAGGAAGCAAGATTGAGCAAGAAAATAAGCTAAAAATCCAAAAATGAACAGCGTTAACCGGTTAACCAAATTGGTTAACCTGTTAACAGACCCTGGACAGCACTAAAAATGGCCAAAAACGCATGCGTTAACCGGTTAACCAAATGCGTTAACCGGTTAACGCTGAACAGAAAGTGAAAAAAAGCTTTTGAAATAAGTGATTTTGGCCACAATCTTCCTTCTAAACAACCCTAACCCCCCACCTAATCATGATAACATGAATTTCTACTCAATTAGGGCTTATTAACACATGCTAGAATCTATAACAAGCTACAATCCTAACTTCTAATCCATCAAAACCACATATCGCAAGCAAAACTTAACGAACACGTAATCAAACATAAGCAATACGAAAAGCACTTAGAGAATGCCGAAAAGGCGAGATGAAGAGAATAACTTAAAGGAAAAGTGATTTAGATCACCAACCTACGAAGCGGAGAAGTGCTTCGGTGAATGTTGCAAGAATCGGAGCTTGATCGAAGAGAAAACCAAGAAAACCGCGAAACCGCAAAATAAATGCGTTCTTGATGCTTGAACCTTCGTGTGCTTCCGATAAGTCGAAACCTTCACCAAAATTCAGTAGCTTCTTCTTCCACAAAATCAATGGAGGTTGGGGCTAAGCTTCAAGATCTTCAAGTTTCAATGTGAATCTTGAAGAGCTTATTCAAAAAGCTTTAGTGAAAGGAGGGAAAAAGGAGGAAAAGTGAGAGAGAAAAAGTGATTGTGAGAGAATGAGAAATTTGGAAATGAAAAAATTGTGTGTGAATCCCCTTTGGTTTGGATGAAAATGGATTAAATATGGCTTAGGTTTGGGGCCCAAAAATTAGGCTTGGGATCCAAAATTATGGTTTGGTAATGAGGTTAGGATTTAGCAATGGAGCTAGGTTAGGAGAAGGAACATTCTAGAAGATGGTAGAACATGGTAGAAGTTTCCAAGGGAAATGGAGTGGAATTGAAATGGAAAAAGAAGAGGGAAAGAATGAAAGGAAGTGTGGAAAGAAAGTGGAAGGAAAAGTGGAGGGAAATGCAAAACCAACCACTTTTCAAATGATTTTTCTTTGAATTTTTTATGATTCCTCCATCATTTCTTGACCAAATTTGAACCATAGGATCATTGTAACCCTAATTTCATGATTTCGATCTTAAAAGTCCGGAGTCGACCCCCTTTTACCTAGCTCGGTTGCCTTCTCCCATATTCCTCGATTTTCCATCGTCTGGCCAGTCGAACCCCTTCCAAAATGAATTTGTGGACGAGATTTGAACCCTATGCATTTGACATAATATATAAGACAAAGGAATCCACTTTGAATCAAAACTTCATGCCAAAGCCCAATAGAAGTGAGACCCTAATTTGACCCTTTTCATCAGGAGATGTTGCACTGCTCGCCTCCTTTGATCAACTCCATCTGTCCATGGCTCGTGGCTTTAAGTGAAGACTTGTGGAATGTTATGAACCCTTTGCACAAGGTTGAGAAGCTTTGTGGCCCTTCAGTTGCCTTTGTAATGCATTCAGTCGCTCCAATCATTAATCACATGCCTATGCCTCAGCTATGCAATGCATGATGCAATGTTTTTGGTTATTTTATGAATTTATGAATGCAAAATGATATGCAAAATGTTGAGGAAATGAGAGGGCAAATTTTGAGGTATTACACTCGTGAGTTACGCTCGCGCGGGATATGATGGACGTCCCAGGACTTGAAGTGTGCGAGCATTCGCTGCACTAGCGCCAAGTATTCGACTAAATTTTCATTCTTCGCTTGATACTCCCCTTTGACCTGTGACGCAACCAGGTATGAATCGGTGTAAATCTTGACGTCTTAGGCGCCCATGTCCCTTGCGAGGCGGATTCCTGCTAGGAAGTCTTCATATTCAGCTTGGTTGTTAGATGCCAGGAAGGAGAGGACTAGAGATACCTTGATCACGAGGCCTTGTTCATTTTCGAGGATGATCCCCGCCCCACTTCAAGAGGGTCTAGATGCTCCATCGATGTAGATGATCCACTTGTGGATGTTTTCTGTCGTGGTTTCTGTTGGGTTCATCTCAGCGACGAAGTCGGCCAGGGCTTAAGCATTTAGAGCTTTCCTACCTTCGTAGCGTATATCAAATTCATATAATTCCAAGGACCACCCGAGCATTCTCCCGACCATATCTGGTCAGGATAAAAGTTGCTTGATGGGATGATCGGTTCTCACGACCACCGTGTGCCCCAAGAAATAATGTCGCAGACTTCCGGAGGAATTCACGAGCGCGAGGGTGACTTTCTCGATCTACTGATTTCTAAGCTCTGGCCCTTGTAAGGATTTACTTATGAAGTACAAGGGATTATGCCCATCAAGATCCTCTCTTATGACAGATCCACTGATGGCTTCAGTATAGACAGACATATATAGGTAGAAGATTTCCCCAGTTGTTAGTCTAGACAGAACCGGGGATTCCGATAAGGCTTGTTTAAGGTGCCGCAGAGCCTTCTCGCATTCTTCTGTCCATTCAAACGCGGCTTCCTTATGAAGTAGCTTGAATAAGGGGGAGGCATGTAGAGCGGATTTCGCTACGAACAGAGACAAGGAAGAGAGCATACCGTTTAAAGATTGGATTAACCTTTTTGAGTCGGGCGTAGGAAATTCTAAGAAGGCGCGACATTTTTTTGGGTTGGCCTCGATTCCTCTCTGTAAGATAGAAGCCGAGGAACATGCCTGCTCTTACATCAAAGGAGCACTTGTCAAGGTTAAAACGCATTTTGTATTTCCTAGCCTGGTCAAACACACCCTGGATATGAGAGGTGTGGTCGGATTCTTGAATGGACTTTACGACCATATCGTCAATGTAAACTTCTAGCATGTTCCCAATTTATGATTGGAAGATGTTGTTCATCATGCGTTGATATGTGACTCCTGCATTTTTTAACCCGAAGGGTATTACGTTGTAGTAATAGTTTTTCGTTGGGGTCATGAACGTGATATGCCTTTTATATTTGTCGGTCATAGGTATTTGGTTGTACCCATAATATGCTTCCACGAAGGATAGCAATTTAAAACCTGCAGAATTATCTACCAACTTGTCTATGTTGGGCAGAGGGTAAAAGTCTTTCGGGAAAGCCCGATTAAGATCGGTGTAGTCAATACAGAGGCGTCATTTCCCATTAGATTTTTAAACAAGTACAGTGTTCGAGAGCCAGGTCGTATACCTGGCCTCAATTACAAATTTGGCTTCTAGAAGGTCCTTGACTAGTTTTTCAGCAACTAGAGTTTTTTCTTCGGACTGCTTGCTCCTGCGCTGGGCAATTGCGCGTGTTGTTGGGTTGATGGCGAGCTCATGGCATGCAATCTCAAGGGATATGCTATGCATATTGGCTGCACTCTATGCGAAGAGGTTTGCGTTGTTGCGTAGGCATTGCTTCAACTCTTTCTTGACGTCGTCGGGGAGGCTTTCACCGATGCGGACTCCTCTACCTGGATTGTCACCGAAAGTTATGACTTCAAACTCTCCTGTGAGAAAAGGATACAAAACAGTTGTTCTGTCTGCAGCGATGTCTTCCTCGGAATCTGAGGGGATGCGGGGGTCGAGGTCGATAGTGTTGATTTGAGGTGTTAGCTTCTTCTCGGATCGAAGGTCGTCGGCTGGAGAGCCTTCGTCTCTTGCTCGCTTGCAGTTCTTTGGTGCGGTCTCTATCACGGTCTGACCTTTGGTCGCTACTTCAAAGCATCTCCATGTTGCCTCAATGTCCCCATGGAGAGTAGCCACGTGAACTTTCTCCGTGTAATACTTCATTTTGAGGTGGACTGTTGAAGGGACGATGATGAGTTCGGCCAATGTTGGCCTTCCCAGAATGCATTGATAGAGAGATGGACAGTCGATCACCAGAAAGTGTATCTTAATTGTCTTGGAGGAATTGCTTTCCCGAACGTGACCTTTAGCTTGATGTAGCCCCAAGGCTTGGCGGTGGCCCCGTTGAATCCTTACAAATCAGAACCAACGTACGGAGATAGGTTTTTCTGATCGAGTTGCAGTGCTCGAAAGAGTGAAGTGTACATGATGTCGATCGAGCTTCCTTGGTCGACGAGAATTTTGGGCATATTTGTCTTTGCCATCTTTGTGCGGATCAACAAAGGGATATGGTAGTTTGGAGACCCATCGAGGAGCTCCTCCCTATAGAAAGTGATTGGATGGGATTACCCCTTGACTCTCTCGATAGACGAAAGTTGAATCGACGATGAATCGACCAGGTGCTCAAGGTTTCGCCTAATGGACCCGACAATCATCTCGTTGTAGCCTCCACCCGAGATGAGCATGGCCGATGGGAAGCACTCCCAGGGGTTGTGTGATGCGAAGTATCATGTTCTTAAGAGGTGTCGAGGAATGAAGAAATCCTCGGATATGGTGACTGGCAGGGTGACTTGCATGGGGGCGGCTTCCCCGGTGACTTCATCGACTCTTTTCGTCTCTTCTTGTCGAGGAGCTCCGTCCTTGACGTACTTATTGAGGTGTCCCTCTTTGATGAGGATCTCAATCACGTCTTTGAGGTGGATGCAATCCTCGGTGACGTGACCGTGACTGCGGTGGAATCAACAATATTTTCTCTTGTCGGTATTGGCCTTGGAAGCAGTCCATTTAGGGAAACGAACACCTCCATGCTTGAACTAGGTGTTGATGCTCTCACTGAGAATCTTCTCGCAAGGAGCGGTGAGAAGAGTGTATTCTGAGAAACGACCTGCTAGTCCTCTACTCTCTCGGGGATGCTCGTCCCTTTGTTTTTCGCATCAAAGGGCCTCGTCGTTGTCTTTCTACCTATGAGTTTTTGCGTTCTCCTGATTTCTTGAATCCCGTGTTTTGTACGCATCCTCCTTTTCCTCGTACTGGATGTACGCTTGGGCTTTATGGAGCAGCTCGACAAGGGATTGGGGAGGTTCGATACCCACAACTCTTCGGAATTCGCTGTTAGGTGTCGCTCCCAAAGATTTGCATCCCGGTACAAGCGCGAACGGTCGGCGAGATGGACAATGAGAACACACAGCAGTGAACTCACTGGAGATGAATAGAGTCGCCAGCTAGGCATTTTTTATCCCGGAGGAAAGGCAATGCTGCATAGACCTAGAAAGACATGGATAAGACGGTTGCGAACCAGAGAGACTGAGAAAGGGGGTTGATTACAACCTGGGAAGGTATTAGCACCCAGATTGTCCGCCGTACTCGACGGGATCCACGCTTAAAAGATTTGTGTTTTAAAGGGGTAGTGTCAGTGCAATCTGTGTATAAATGAGCTGGAAAAGGATGTACAGGTGTCAGTGTAAGGAATAAGAATGAATTGCTCAAGATCATGAGGCTTAAAGAGTGAGACTAGAAAGAGGGGGAATGTACAGAGACTTTTGTTCGATAACTGTTAAGTTATGCCTACGTATCCTCTCGTGCAATGAGGAAGTCAGAACACCGTAGTTCGACCCAAAGAGACTGGAAGATGAATTGACTTGTGAACTGCTTGCTTGTCAATGCTCAAGTGTATGATCTGTCTGGCACAGATGCAAACTGTCTTGCATTAGACGGAAGAAGCAAGTTCTCGTTTATGAGTGAATGAGGTGAGAAAAGAATCCCGGAGGAGACGATTATTGTTTGTTTTTGTGCTTTCAGTCTTTTATTGCTTTTTGAAGTTTGTCATAAGTTAATGAGCTTAAGCCTAAACCAATGGGTTTAGTAAACTCATCACATCTTCCCTCTGATTAGGGGTAATGAGAATACCTTAAGTGTGAAGTCAGATTCTCACACTTAATCACCTTTGATGTAGGATTGAGATCATTAACCTACTTGTGATTATTTAGATGTTTTTGTTGTTTTTGTTTAGTGTTGAGTAATGAGGTTAAGCCATAATCAGGGATTAAACAGACTCATTACACCATCCTAAGAGAAGGATAATAGATGAGAATGTTTAAGCTGAGGAAAACTCCTCAACTTAATCCATGATTAGGGATTAAACTCATGACAAAACAAGCCTTTGATTAAGTGGATTTTAGATTAATGGTAAGATGATGAAATGATTTTTTTAGAGTTTGTAAGACAACTTGAGGGGGACTTGTCCATTAACACCAGGGTTAGTCCTTCTTAACCAATTAAGGAAGAATTAGAACCCTAATGCAAGGCCCAAGTTACAAGTGTGATGTCTTGATACTTATTAAGTGAATTGATTAAGAGATTTAAACACATTAAGGGTTTAACACTTAGGATTAAAGTTATACATTCCATCCTAAGAGAAGGATGCAGGCATAAGCTTAATCACAAAGCCTTAAAGCCTTTAGGGTTTAGTCCCTGATTATGAGGTGAGAAGAGAAAACTCAAAAGAGACATAAAGGTAAAACTAAGAGGGGAGACTAATCAAAACCCTAATCATTGTCATGCTTGGTTGTTCCTAAGGTCTGTGAGGTTTTCAAGAGAAGTCTTCAATGGAACCACCAGGAAGCAGATGAAAGGATCAAGAGAAGCAAAGCAACTTGCTTCATTCAAGAAGTCAAGTCACTTGAAGAAAGAGAGTAAGAAGAAGAGGAATGAGCAAGCTCAATCTCAAACACATATAAAAATGCAGCATGGATGCAAGAGGAATGAAAAGAAAAGTTGTGAGAAGTGAAGGCAAATTCACTTCTCAAAGTCACTTACCACCTGAAATGTTAGAAAAGAAATGCAATGCAATGCAAAATGGGATGAGATGACATGATGAGAAACAAAACCAGAAGCATTTACATGATGCTAATGATGCTATGAGATGCTATAAACATGAGGCAGCACATGGAAATGATCATACAAGTTCATGAATGCAAATGTAGCAAGTTGAGAAGCATGGACATACATGAAAAGTTATGAGATGCATATGGCATACAACATGGCAAATACATGATGCAATGATCAAACATGCTTTCAATATGTCTTATGATGTCAAATGAATCAAATGGATGCTTGAAATGTCATGGCAAGTCATGTTATGCAAGAGAATGCAAGATGTATGCAAATGGAAGCTCAAATTAGGGTTTATGAACCATACATCAAACAAAAGTCAAAATCAGAAGCAAACATCAAGATAAAAAATTGAAAATGCCACTCAAAGGACCCCTAATCCTATACTAAACCAATGCCCAAAGGAGAGGTCTCAATTCCTAACCACTTTCAAGTTATGATTTTTCTAAGATTTCTAGGGTTTTAGGGTTTCCAAACAAAAGAAATGCCAAACAAATTGAAAATGAAAGATCAAATCATGGTCATTTAATCTCACAAACTACATGCTAAACACAATGCAATGCAAAAAGAATCAATGTCCAACTCTTCATGGATAGGCAGAAATGATTTTTTGAACTTTAGATCAAAATAATGCACAAAAATGATTTTAATTCAATGAGAAATTCTTAAAATGCATCAAGATCAAAAAATAAATTTGGTTTGAAGGTTGGACAATGTTTCTAAATGTCTTAGAACATTTCATGAATTTTTTGGTGATTTTTAAATACCTAAAAGTATTTTTAATAAATTAATTCTCATTAATCAATTAAAAATAAACTTTTAAATATTTAAAAATACCTTTTTAATGCTAAAAATGAAAATAAAAATATTTTTGTGTCATAAAAATTAATGAAACTCTTGAGAAAAAGTTTCATAATTTTTAAACAATTTTTACTATTTCAAATAAATTATGCAAATTAAATGAAAAGAAATGAAATAAAAATTAAAATAAACTGAAGTATGCAGGATGGAAGGCCAGGATTCAATCTGGGTTTGCAAATGTTGACTGCGCGCCAGATCTTGTGGCTCACATTCAAACTGAGTTAAATACAATTATGAATTAATTAATTACGGTTTAGGGTTTAATGATGAAATCCAGCCATACACACGCGCGGCAAGTCAACTGGTCAGAGCAATCCAACGCTCCAGATTCAAAATCTCATTAATTACAGGATTAAGCCCTAATGATTTTCAGGTGGTCGGAGAAGACCTCCGGTCGTCTTCTCCGGTGGGAACCCCACCTGAAAATCTCCAAAACTCTCAAAACCTAACTAAAATGAAATCTAAAAACATGGAAATGATCCCCACAACTTACTGAATCAAAACCCCAAGCCAAAACTCATTTATATTTCATTAATCTCATGAATCGAAGCATAAAAGATTTTAGGGCAAAACTTTCAGAGACAAATTAAACTCTCATCTCTCCACCATTTTCAAAACTAAAGATATCAGAGCAATCAGTGAAGCATGGAGAACAACTTTAGAACTTAAAAATCCATTTCTGGAAAAAAAAAGGTTCTTGAGCTACCTGAGTTTCGAAGCTTTCACTCCAGCAACTTCCTGACCTCTCCCTTTGATGCAATACACTTTACTTGGTCCCCTGATGATCCTTGAATGCTTAGGAGGAGTTTATGTTGGCTGGTTAAGGAGTTTGAACAGCTTCTGCTCAAGCTCAGTTGAAAATGGTGATGGTGATTCAGGCTGTTTCAGGCCAATGTAAGTGGTTCTTTGTGATCAGGGTGATGTTTTGAGAAGGTTTGTGGAGTTTGTTCAAGTGTTTGTGGCTTGTGGAATGAGTTTCGAAAGCTTTGGCTTTGAGAGTGAAAAATGGAAGAATGATGTTCTTGCTTGATTCAGGCCTAAGTCTTGTTGGTTTTGGCTCAGTGAAGCAAAGTGAGTTGATCCATGGAATTGGTTTTTGTGTTGGTGTGTTGTGTAGAGAGATTCGAAGGCTTTTGCTTGAGGGGGTGGTTTTTGTGAATGTGATGCTCTTGTGTGTTTCAGCCTTGCTTGATGTTATGTTTTGCTTGCAAATGGATAGTATAAACAATTCCAATTGGTCAGATGATGTGACCTGGCCTGCTGTGATTGGGATGTCCACTTTTGCAAAAAGTCCACTTTGTTGTAAGAGAGGCATGGGCTTGGTTCTAGGCTAGTACAAGCATGGGGGCTGGCGCAGCATGGTGTGTGAGTGAAGCTAGAAAGGTTCAATAGCCAATGCAGCAAGTTGGTGAGAGTGTGATGATGGTTTTGCAAGTTGGTTCCTTCTTGGTTCATATGGAAAGATCTTGTCCCACAAACCATGAAACATGAGAAGTTTTGGTTCAAATCTGATCTTTAGGTCACATAGAATGTTTATGTAGTGGTTAGACATGAATTAGAGGTTGCAAATGCCTTGGTACAAAGTTCTTGCAAGTTTCTCATTTGGTGCACATCTTGAAAATTAATGATTTTTGCCAACTTTGTCACACCATAACTTTTGATCCAAGAAGAATTAGATCATGTTCTTGTACTTTTTGAAAAGGGAAAAATGTATTCTACAACTTTCATGACCAAAGTTTTTCCATTTGAAGCATTTTTGGATCAAAAAGCAAGGCTTGAAAAGTGGCATAAAATGACATATTCTTGAAAAGTCAACCATGCCCTAAAAAGTCAACTTTGCAAAAACTTGTAATTCTTGAATTTTGTGAACTTCAACCTTCTTCCATGATCAAATAAAGATCATATACACTCAAAATGATGAAGATCACCCCTTGGTTGGGTCATTGGGGGCCTCAGATGCCCTGATTTTGCACTGACTTGTCTGAAAAGTCAACCTTTGATCAGATGACTTCCCCATGGAATTTCTTCATGAAAATTGATATGCATACTCCCTATACCATATAGAGACCAATGGAAACAAGAATGACCAAAAAAAATTGGAGTTATGGCCTCTGAAACCAAAACCCTAATTTTGGGTCAACTGTGCAGTCAAACTTGGCTCTGCATCCACACCAATCCCAGTTCTTGTGATTCTTTTGCATTTTTGACTTTGAAAGGATGTAATAAGATATAAGAACACACATGGATCCCTTTGAAGTGATTGATGGCCCTTGGAGTGGCTCAGGAGGCTCTTGGATTGCTCAGATCACAAACCCTAGGTGCAGATGACTTTGAATATATGCAGTGAATCAAAATGAGATGTGAGATGATATGATTGTGTTTATGCATATGAAATGATCACAAGCCATGGTGTGAATGGGTGAGGGAAAATTTGGGGTGTTTACAGCTGCCCCTATTCAAACATGAGTTAGCTGTGCAGGATGTAAGCAATGGCTTAACAGGCAAACAAGATAACTTGTGGTTGAATACCAAAGACAGTCCAAAATTTGCACTCACAGAATGAAGAAGAAAAGGGATATAGATTGTAAAAGGAAAATAAAGTATATTGTAAAGTATGGGCGACGGAGGACGACCGTCGAGCAGAGGATGACTGTTGGGTAAATAGCAATGGCGGGGACGGCCGACATGCTGAGAAAAGTGTGGGAAATAAAGCAATGACGGGGACGGCCGACATGCTGGGGATAAAAGGCAAAGCCAAGACGGGGACGGCCGAATAGCTGGAAAAAGATTATGATGGGGACGGCCATCAAGATAAAGTTGTAAGGTTCTCCGGGAGTTAATGAAACATGACGGGGACGGCCATCAAGTTCATAAAGCAAAGTAACCGACGATGGGGACGGCCATCGGGCTAAAAAGAAAAGGGACCACGACGGGACGGCCATCGGGTTAAAGAATAAATGAAATAAACAGATGATGAGGTACGGTCATCAAAGGTGAAGGACGATCACCTAGCAGGGGACGGCTGCTCTGTTGGGGTTAAGATGAGGGACGGTCATCTAAGGTGGAGGACGACCACCGGGCAGGGTACGGCTGCCGAAAATATCGCGACATAGGACGAATGCCGGATAAAAGGTCAACGATGGGGACGACCATCGGACGAGCATGATGGAGGACGACCATCAAGAGGTGGAGGACGACCACCTAGCAGGGGACGGCTGCTCTCGAGGCTTATCATGACATAGGACGTATGTCAGATAACAATATCAACGATGGGGACGGCCATCGGATAAAATGATGAAGGACGATCATCAAGAGGTGGAGGACGACCACCTAGCAGGGGACGGCTGCTAAAAAAAATCAACGACGGGGACGGCCATCGGAGGAGCATGATGGAGGACGACCATCAAGAGGTGGAGGACGACCACCTAGCAGGGTACGGCTGCTCTCAAGGTTTATCATAACACAGGACGAGTGTCAGATAAACAGGAAGATTTGCTTACTTGGCGATCTACTGGGGATATAGTAAACACGGACGAGTGTTTACAACCAAGAAAAGAAAGTATAAGTGTTTGGGTGTTGTGTATAGATTAAAGATGCAGACGAGCATCCTTAAGACTACGATACGGACGAGTATCGGGTAGAAACAAACTGACACGTGTTCAGAGATGATGGTACGGACGAGTATCAACGGGTTAACAAAGAACACGGACGAGTGTTGAATCTGAAGGGACTCTTCTGGGGAATAATAGACACAGACGAGTATCTATATTCAAGAGGACAAAAGTGTTTGACACGGTGTATGGATTAAAGATGCGGACGAGCATCTTTAAGACTATGATACGGACGAGTATCATGTAGAAACAAACACTTGACGCATATTCTGAGATGATGGTACGGACGAGTACCAACTGGTTAACAAAGAACATGAACCAACGTCGAATCTGTGGGGATATAAATGGTGTATACAAGATACGGTCGAGTATCTGTATAAGTATGAGTGCGAATATTGTATAGATGAGTTTTTATCTGCTGGGGAGAGTGACACGGACGAGTGTCAAAAAGGAGAGAAGTATAGTATCAACAAGTATATGGGTTGTAAAAATGTAAGCGACTGCGATGGGGATATGACACGGACGGGTGTCGAGAAAGTGTATATAGGTATATGTGAGTGCAAAGAGGATGTCTTCGGCTTTCTGCTGGGGGTATGACACGGACGGGTGTCAGGACGTATCTGTAATACGGGTGGTGTTGTTTGCAAGGAGTGTTCAGGTGACTTTACCGGGGAAGGATGGCACGGACGGGTGTCAAAACGAGTATATACTGGTGTTTGTGATTTGTGAGGCAGCTGCTTTTGCTGGGGAACCTGGTGGGGATTTTTCTGTATGTTGATGAACCGTCATTATTCACAAGTGTTGATTCAAAACATGGCTTATGATTATGCTATGTGGTGGATTTTTGCCGTAATGCTCCGTGTTAAAACGGAATGCTACGCTTTGTGGGTGAACATGATGCGAATGCTATGATTGTGCAAAGATACCAAACCGGGACTCGGATCCCGTTGCTGCGAAGATCTTCGATCGATCTGCCTGAAGTAAACATCCCAGCTGGGGATGAGATCATTGGTAGATCTGATGAGATGATGTCTGCTTGGGGAAATGGGTCAATGATAAACCTATTCCAATACATGAGAGACCCAGCTGGGGTTTGAAGAAGCTTTCTCCGCTCTGTTGTGATTCCTTCGTGCGCTGCCCTTCTGGATAGGGGCTGCAACTCTGTGGGGAGAGCTCCTTGGCTTTTGTACTTTGGCTGAGGATGAAATGGCAACTCGGCTGGGAGCAGTAGCAAGCGGCAGCTCAGCTGGGGGAAGTCATGAGAGGCAACTCAGCTGGGGAGAGAGCACTTCGGGTGCTAAAATTGAGTGTTGATTTACCAGCTTACTGGGATGAAGCTTTCATGCCCCAAGTTGCGCTCTGGATTCCTGCAATCCTGAAAAGATAGAGAAACGCACAAGATAATCCCGAGGTATCCCTTACTGGATTCCGTCATAGGAGTTAGGCACTTTTGAGAGTAAGTACATTTCCTGCAAGCATGTTTTTTATTTGAGGATAAAACATCTGTATTCTGTGCAATCAGTTTTTTAAACATCAGACATTTTTGCAAATAAAATGTACAAGGCGAGACGTGACTGAAAATCTAATTTTATTAATTCATATGCCCTGAATTGGCGAGATACAGTCAAAGGAACATATCCCCTGAAATGAGGAGATTGTTACAAATTGAAAAGCAAAATGCTGGCAGTGTTGATGACGCTTTAAGGAGCTTCCTCTTCACTATGACTCGTATGACTTTTTGACGTTCTTCTCATCTTGCTTTCTGAAGAAGGTTGATTCTGATTGAAGCTTGATCCTTTCGAAGCTTACCAAGTTGTAGGTGATACAGACGAATTCAGAATGCAGTTGTTCGCTTATTCCCTTATTTTGCATGGATCGCCCTTCCGGGTTTTCAATCCATCGGGATACCCATTTTTGCCTGAGCTGTCCAATGCGGCTTTTCAACTCAGCGGGTGTACATTTTTGTTTATTTTCCCTTATTTTTGCCCGAGTCTTTTATTCTGTTTTTGACTCGCCGGGGTGCCCTATTTTTGCCTGGACTTACATTCTGTTTTTATGTCCAGCGGGTCACTTTTTTACGCGAAGTATTTTTTAACTGCATCTGAATTCACAGGGGATGGGAAATCTTCACCATCCATGGTGCTGAGCATCAGTGCTCCACCGGAAAAAACTTTCTTTACCACAAATGGTCCTTCATAGTTTGGAGTCCACTTGCCCCTGTGGTCTGTATGCGGAGGGAGGATTCTTTTCAGCACAAGATCTCCTACTTGGTACTCTCGGTGCCTGACTTTCTGATCGAAGGCCTTCTTCATTCTTTTCTGATACAACTGCCCATGACAAATTGCAGCCAATCTCTTTTCTTGAATCAGACTCAGTTGTTCGTATCGGGATCGGACCCACTCTGCTTCGTTCAGCTTAACATCCATTAGTACCCGTAAGGAGGGTAATTCAACTTCAACCGGTAGGACTGCCTCCATACCATACACCAGCTGATACGGTGTTGCCCCAGTGGATGTTCTGATTGACGTGCGGTACCCATGCAAGGCAAATGGTAGCATTTCATGCCAGTCTTTGCAAGTGACTACCATCTTCTGCACAATCTTCTTGATATTCTTGTTCGCTGCCTCAACAGCGCCATTCATCTTTGGCCTGTAAGGAGAAGAATTGTGATGTTGGATCTTGAAGTCCCGGCACAGCTCTGCCATCATTTTGTTATTCAAGTTGGAACCATTATCAGTAATGATTCGCTCGGGTACTCCATACCGACAGATGATATCTCTTTTCAGAAATCTGGCTACCACTTGTCTCGTAACATTTGCATATGAGGCTGCTTCAACCCACTTGGTGAAATAATCAATGGCGACCAGGATGAATCTGTGGCCATTTGAAGCAGTTGGCTCAATCTTGCCAATCATGTCAATGCCCCACATGGCAAAGGGCCATGGTGAAGACATTATGTTCAAAGGATTGGGAGGCACATGCACCTTATCCGCATAAATCTGGCATTTGTGGCATTTCCTGGCGTAAGCACAACAGTCTGCATCCATTGTGATCAAGTAATATCCTGATCTTAACAATTTCTTAGCCATGGCATGCCCTCCGGCATGGGTACCAAAAGATCCTTCGTGCACTTCATGCATCAACAAATCTGCTTCCGTCTTATCAACACATCTGAGGAGTACCATATCAAAGTTCCTTTTGTATAAAGACCCATCAGTGTTCAGAAAGAAACTACCAGCGAGCCTTCTTAAAGTCTTCTTATCATTGGAAGATGCCCCAGGTGGGTATGTTTGGTCCTCTAAGAAGCACTTAATGTCGTGGAACCAAGGCTTATCATCTTTAACAACATCTGCTGCGAACACATATGCTGGTCTGTCAAGTCTGGACACTGAAATCTGAGGTACAAAGTTGGCAGCCTGAACTTTGATCATGGATGAAATGGTAGCCAGGGCATCTGCAAACTGATTCTCGTCCCGAGGGATATACTCAAGCTTGACTGTTGTAAAGAAAGTCAGTAACCTCCTTGTATAATCCCTGTAAGGTATCAGATGATCCTGGTGGGTGTACCATTTGCCGTTGGTTTGATTGACTACCAAAGCTGAATCTCCGAATACAGTCAATGTCTTGATCCTGAGGTCAATGGCTTCCTCAAGACCCATAATACAAGCTTCGTATTCAGCTTCGTTGTTAGTGCAGTTGAAAGTGAGTTTTGCCGAGAAAGGCATGTGAACTCCTTTAGGTGTAATGAGCACTGCACCAACACCACGACCATTCATGTTAACAGCCCCATCAAACATCATAGTCCATTCTTCTTCCGGGTCAGGCCCTTCAGTGTGAATAGGCTCTTCATGATCTTTTGCTTTTATGAACATGATGTCTTCATCAGGGAAGTCAAACCTCATAGGCTGATAATCATCAATAGGTTGCTCAGCAAGATATTCAGACAATACACTGCCCTTGATGGCTTTCTGAGATGTGTATTGAATGTCATACTCCGTAAGGATCATTTGCCATCTTGCAACCCGTCCGGTAAGAGCTGGCTTCTCAAATATGTACTTAACTGGGTCCATTTTTGAGATCAACAAAGTAGTGTGGGTCAACATATACTGTCTTAGTCGGCGAGCAGCCCACGCTAAAGCACAGCAAGTCTTCTCGAGCAGTGAATAACGTTGTTCACAGTCGGTAAACTTTTTGCTTAGGTAGTATATTGCATACTCTTTTCGACCAGACTCGTCATGCTGGCCCAACACACACCCCATCGACTCCTCTAATACTGTCAAGTACATGATCAGAGGTCTTCCTTCCACTGGAGGCATAAGGATTGGAGGTTCTTGTAAGTACTCCTAGATCTTGTCAAAAGCCTTCTGGCAGTCTTCATTCCACCTGACCGTCTGTTCTTTTCTCAACAATTTGAACAAGGGTTCACAGGTTGCCGTAAGGTGGGATATGAACCTTGAGATGTAGTTCAATCGACCTAAAAAACCTCGAACTTCCTTCTCTGTCTTCGGTGCAGGCATCTCTTGGATGGCTTTGACTTTATCAGGGTCGACTTCAATCCCTTTCTCGCTTACAATAAAACCCAGCAGCTTACCAGATCGCACCCCGAATGTGCACTTGTTGGGGTTTAACTTCAGTTGGTACTTCCTCAGACGCTTGAACAACTTCAGCAGATTTACCAGGTGATCCTCTTCAGTAAGGGACTTGGCAATCATGTCATCCACATAACATTCTATCTCTTTATGAATCATATCGTGGAATAATGTTACCATAGCCCGTTGATATGTCGCACCGACATTCTTGAGCCCAAATGGCATTACCTTGTAGCAGAACGTGCCCCAGGGTGTAATGAAGGTCGTCTTCTCCATGTCTTCAGGTGACATCTTAATCTGGTTGTATCCTGAAAATCCGTCCATGAAGGAGAATACCGAGAACTGAGCTGTGTTATCCACCAATACATCAATGTGAGGTAAAAGGAAATCATCTTTCGGGCTAGCTCTATTCAGATCCCGGTAGTCAACACACATCCTTACTTTGCCGTCTTTCTTAGGCACAGGTACTATATTAGCAACCCATGGTGGATAGCTAGTTACAGCAAGGAACTCGGCGTCCCATTGCTTTTGTACCTCCTCCTTGATTTTCATTGCCATGTCCGGACGAGTACGACGCAGTTTCTGTTTAACCGGTGGGCATTCTTCCCTCAAAGGCAGCCTGTGCACAACAATGTTGGTATCCAAACCTGGCATATCTTGATAAGACCAAGCAAACACGTCCACATACTCTTGAAGCAGGTCAATCAATTATCTCTTCACTGAGTGTTGTAAGCAGGCCCCGATTTTAACTTCTTTCACGTCTTCATCTGTGCCAAGATTGATCACTTCAACCTCCTCCTGGTGAGGAGTAATAACCCTTTCCTCTTGTCTTAACAACCTGGCTAGCTCTTCAGGAAGCTCACATTCTTCTTCAACCCCTTCATCAGCTTGATTGATTGGATTGTCAAGGTCATACGAAGTCATAGCCGTGCTGTTGTCGGTGTTGTCTGGAAGGCACACTCTGCAAGGGTTCAGTTTGTTCATTTTAGTGATTTGATTTTAATCTTGTTTTAGAAAAGTGAAATAAAATTGTCATTTTGAAAACACTGCCATTTATTTTTTGTACAAAAAGAAAATTGGAAAAACAGTGAGCAGAAAAGAAAAAGACTCGTTTGCAAAAAGATGTCTGATATTTCATTGATTAATCTTGTTGCACAAAAAGTACAGATGGCCCGATTACAAAATGAGCCTTGTCATCTTGGGCAAGATGCAAGACTTTGATGCATGCTATAAAAATACAGGAAATAATAATTACTCTGCATGAGTAACTCTTATAATTTCCTGGGAAGACCAGTTTGAGACACTGCTCCCCGGGATCTTTGGACGAATCCAGCTTTCCAGGTTGCGCTCTTCTTCCAGCTCGTCTTCCAGACAGTTGACAGCATCAGGGGTGAGCATCCCCCCACTCACAAAGTTGGGCTCTTTCGCAGCCTCTGCTTGATCTTGTTGAGTTGGTTTGTAACCCAACCCAAATATATCCTCTTTCTTCTCCACCGATAACAGTTTTCCCCAGCCTTGGGCGTTTCCTCCCTCAACAACCTTCCGGGCTTGTTGGTATGATGATATTGAAGTACCAGGCACAGCAGATGTTTCATTGACATTCAAGGCCTCGAACCCCTGACTCATTGTTTCATGGATCTCCCCATCCATCTCAATGTATTTATAAGTAGCCAGGTGGCTGACGAAAATATCCTCCTCTCCACAGATTGTAACGATTTGACCCTCCCACTCATATTTTAACTTCTGGTGAAGGGTAGAGGTCACGGCGCCAGCGGCGTGAATCCATGGCCTACCCAATAGACAGCTGTAGGCAGGCTGTATATCCATCACGTAGAAGGTCGCTTTGAAAGTCTGCGGGCCAATCGTTATGGGCAACTCAATCTCTTCCATAACCGATCTCTTAGAACCATCAAAGGCTCTCACCACCAGGTTGCTGGGTCTTAACGCCAATCTGTCATATTCTAGCTTCACCAGGGCCTTTTTAGGTAAGACATTGAGGGATGACCCCGTATCTACCAGCACATGGGAAAGGACAGCACCTTTACATTCCATGGTTATGTGCAAGGCTTTGTTATGGTTGCGGCCTTCCGTTGTCAAATCAGTATTGGTGAACCCTAGTCCGTGACTAGCATTAACATTCCCAACTACAGTTTCCAGCTGATTGACAGTGATCTCTTCAGGCACGTAAGCTGCGTGCAAAACCTTGAGTAGTGCATTCCGATGGGCTTCGGAGCACATAAGCAATGATAGGATTGAGATCTTGGAAGGCGTCTGATGAAGCTGATCCACTACTTTATAATCACTCTTCTTGATGATTCGCATGAACTCATCAACCTCTTGATCGAATGGTGTTTTCAAAGCTTCTTTAACAGTATGCTCTTCCTGCACCAAGCTTTTCCCTTTTGCCTTAGCAGCAGCTTCTGCTTTGGCAGTGGGTCTCTGAATTTGTGGAGCGAAAAGACGTCCGCTTCGAGTGAAGCCTCCGCCTCCTCCCACATTGTCAATTTGCGGTGCAGGGGTTGATGATTCAAAAGTGATTCTTTGTCCTTCGCAGTACAGGTCAGAGCCGTAATGCCAGGGGATGGCATTACTACTTTCATAAGGTACTGGTCCAGGCACCGTGATAGTGACTGGACTGGTTGCAGCTGCGGAAGGGATTGTGATAGTCTGTGGATCGTAATAAATTGTGACCAGTGCTCTGATGGGAGCAGCACTTTCTGAGTTGTAGACAGAGTTGTTTTCAGGATCATAAAATATTGTGACAGTTGAGACATCTTCATGATTTGTTGCTGGTGTTGTAGGAGACATTGGTGGAAGGATGGATGTTGTTGTTGTAGGAACTTCAAAATGAAGTGGTGCTGGAGTTGTAGAAGGAACGTTCATTGATATCTGGTCAGTTGAGATGACAGATGAAGTACTTGTTGATGAAGCCGAAGAATTGTCGGGAACAATGGTTGTTGCAGTTGTAGGAGGTTCTGGAGTTGTTGCTGATGAGATTGCTGGATTTGTAGGAAATGATGTGGTGATCTGAAGTTGGCCACTCTGAATGAGACCATCTATGCCATTCCTCAAGTTATCGCACCCATTGACTGAAATATTGTAGTAGGCACACCCTAACTCACACCCCGGGAACATTTGACATTCGAGGAGCTGAGCCTTAATTTCCACCAACGGTGTCCGGATCTGACCCACACTGGTTATTAAATAAGACGGCTTGTCTTCTTCAATAGCGTTAATTCTGGGACCTCCGTGATGTGGCATAGGATTTTTATTGACATTGGGTGGTGGTGCGAAATTCAGAGCTTTCGAGTCTACCAGGTCTTGTACCTTCATGTGCAAGGCTCTGCACTTTTCTGTACTGTGGCCAGGTGCATTTGAATGGAAGGCACATCTGGCGTTGGAATCATAATTCCTGGGTAGACTGTGGGGATCTGGAGGTGCCAACGTCCTTAGCTCAACTAGGTTGAGTTTCAGGAGTTGTGGCAGTAATGTAGCATATGGCATAGGGATCGGATCGATTACCCTGTTAGCTTGAGAAGGCCTCTACTGGAACGGCCTTGGCTGATTATTGTTGTTGGTGCTGCTGTTGTTGTAATTTCTCGGAGGGTACTGAGCTTGTTGATGGTACTGAGGTTGTTGCTGATAGTTTTGCTGCGGAGGTTGATAAGCTGGTTGTGGATGAGCTGGAGCGGGAATGGTGACTGCTGCCACAGATCTATGAACATATTGGGGCCTGCCCCTGTTGGTGTGGATGGCATTGGTTTCACCAGTTCTTCTTGGGCCCGCAAAAGGCTTTCTTGCATTACTGGATGAGCTTGCACCGTTGTCTGAGATCTTACCCATCTTCAATAGGCTTTCAATTCTCTCCCCGGCTATGACTACATCTGCAAAGCTGGTAGATGAGAAGGCAGCTAGCCTATCAATGTAAGTCCCCTGAAGGGTGTTCATAAACATGTCTGCCATTTCCCTTTCAGACATAGGTGGCTGAACAGCAGCAGCCAATTGCCTCCATCTCTGGGCATATTCTCGGAAGCTTTCCCTTGACGATTGTGACATTCCCATTAGGAGGGTCCTGTTGGGTGCCATGTCTAAGTTGTACTGATACTGTCTGATGAAGGCCTCTGCCAGGTCCTTCCAACACCTGATAGTTGCCCTTGTCAAGTGAGAGTACCATTCTCTTGACGCTCCAGTTAAGCTATCCTCGAAATAGAACATCCAGAGCTTCTCATCCATAGTATAGGCCTTCAGCCTTCCCAGAAATGATTGCAAATGAGTCTGGGGGCATGAAGTCCCGTTATATTTTTCAAAACAAGGAGGCTTGAACTTATGGGGAATCCTGACCCCGTCTACCAAGCCCATGTCCATGACATCGAAACCCAAAGAGTTTTGAGACTCTAAGGACCTCAATTTCTCAGCTATCTCATCCAGCCTTCTATCATAGGCTTCTTCCCCAGCACCCATTACTGTGAATTGATCCTCTTGGGGGTCTTCTTGCAGTACCCTGGCTGCAGTGACAGTCCCTTGAACATTTGCAGGAATATTGACCTCTGGATGGAGATGGGGGCCAAATACAGGGGGGTTGACATGAGGTTGGACCCTCTCGTTATTGCTTGTGCCAGCAGTTCCTATATGTGGATCTTCTTGATTCTGCCTTTCCACCATGGCCCTCAATCTTTCCTGGCTCTGAGCCATGTTGTTCATCACTTCCATAAACTGAGTCATCTGGTTCCTCATTTCCAACCTCTCGTTGGTCATTTGGTTCCTGACCTCCGTAAGGTCCTGCTGCATTTGATCCATTTGTATGCCTGGAAGGTTGTTACGGGTTGGATAACGGTGCGGACGGTTGAGGGGAAATACCCGGCGTCGAGCAATAGTTCCTGAACATCACAACAGAGTTAGCAACAATAAAACAAAAACCCACAAAACAAACAAAAGGGTTAGCATGCAATGCAGTATGCTTATTTGCTTTCAAGGTATCCGGCTTGGCATTCAGTTTTGACCCTTCCAGACCCTTGAAGATGTCGTTGATGTT
Source organism: Lathyrus aphaca (assembly GCA_963966055.1). Classification (NCBI taxonomy): domain Eukaryota; kingdom Viridiplantae; phylum Streptophyta; class Magnoliopsida; order Fabales; family Fabaceae; genus Lathyrus; species Lathyrus aphaca. Next base: position 450,281,964 of record OZ014519.1, on the reverse strand, counting down.
GCTTTCGAAGTGAAACTTGGATGGAACAAACTAAAACATATATTACAAAAGCAAAATGGTACATAGTTTGTTTACAAATACAAGCCCTCTGAGGGGTCAAAATACATTACAGGAAAATAAGAGTACATGGAATGAAAGCAACAACAAACAAATGGTCAAACACCAAGACCAAACTCATCCTCACGAACTTCCTTGAGAAGTGCTTCGGTCACAGGATCAGCTGGACGCTCCGTGAGATTCCTGATGAGGAGATTCCGGGTCGTAACAACTGCTGCTAGCTTCTTGTGCTGGCTTTGGTCCTTTGACCTCTTCACTCCAGCTTTGATCTTCAGCTCTGATATCTCCCTCTGGGTTGCTGCCAGGGCTACCTGCTGTTCTTTGGCACTAGCTTCCAGTTGCTCCATCTTGTCTTGAACTCTCTTGTCCTCCAGAGTACGAGCTTCGGTGATCCTGACCCACCTAGCCTGACTCTCCTTCAGATACAAGTCTGTCCTTGCTCTCTGGAACTAGGCTTCCTTGCAAGCATTCTTCAGAATCTGTTCTCCAGCCTTAGACTTTTTGATATAATCCCCGGACTTCTCAATCTTAACCAGATGCTCCACTCTCAGCTTCTCTAGCCTCTCAATCTCTGTCCAGCCATCATTACTCTCCCGGAGAGTCTTCTGCAAAGCCTGAGTTAACTTCTCATTTCTTTCTTTCAAGCTCTCAAACTCCTCCAAACTGACAGTGGCAGGGGGTGGTGCTGAAGATGATTCAGGCATATCTTCTATGGTAAAGGGCATCCCAGAGAATTGAGCCCTGGCACGGGACCACTCATAATATTGTGCTGATGCCACATTGCTGCACTTCCCCAAAATGGTTATTCCCTTGGTTTGAACATTATCCCAGGCCCAAGCAGCCGGCCTAACAATAGCCAGATTAGGCTTGTTCTCACAATAAAGAGTCTCAACCAAGTCCTGTGCCTTAGGAGTGTGGACCAGCGCATAGCCCAGTTGTCTTTTGAACAGCAGAGGGTTGTAATTAATACTACCCTTAACTCCTATTAGGGGCACATTGGGAAAATGCCCACAGCTGGTGATGATATCCCTGCCCTTGGTGCTTTGGGTGCACCACCTGATATCAGCTGAAGTTAGTGCAGTGAGTCTCTTAGCCCAGTTTCTCTGCTGATGAGGGTTCAAAAATGCATCTGTCCTGGGTAGATGCCTGAGAAGCCAAGTATGGAACAATGGAGCACAACACCTCACTAATCTTCCCCTCTGCTTTTCATTCCTCTGATGCACTGAGTAGTAAAAATCCCCCAATAAAGTTGGTACTGGGTTCTTCAGGATGAACAAATGGATTGCATTCTTGCTAATGAATCGAGGCTCATCTGCAAACAATACAATTCCATATATGCTCAAGGCCAATAAAGAACAGACAGCTTTCCACTCTCCTAGAGAAGCTTTCAGGGTAGCTTGAGAGATCAAGAAATCCAGATGGAAGCCAGGGATTCCAGCTTTAGAAGTCATATGCTGCTCAATCAGAACAGGTTCCAGATGCAAAGCCTTTGCTACTTCTCCATTACCAGGAAAGACCATCTCAGGGTTGAAAGGGATTCCACCCCTGATAGGTATACCAACCAATGATGAGTATTCTTCTAATAGAGGGCCCAACTGAAAGTCTTGGAGAGTGAAACACCTCAGTGGGGGATCATAAAACTGAATGCAAGTGTGGATCAGGCTTCTCTGTGAAGGGTCCAGATCCATAACCATATCAAGTATATCTCCATAATGTTCCCTGAACAATGGTATATGATCTGGAGTGATCAGGGTCTGAATCCTCCTGATGTCAGATAGCTCTGGCTGGAAAAAGTGATAGGTGATGTTGCTCTTTTTAGGTGCCATGATGCTGAGGCTGAGTAGAGACAGGTGCTGATGATAACACTGAAGAATGGGCCACTGATTGGCTGGTGCAGGTGACTGGAATAGATAGCTGATAACTAAAGCAGATGCTGATGAAGATGGGTCAAATACTAAAGATGGGGTCAAAACCAAACCAAAATGAAGATGGATACCCTGAAACACAAATAAGCAAATGTCAATATGATGCAATGATTATGTATGCAAATGATATGCAAGGGTTTGTGACTGAGCTGGATCTGATCAAATGCTTTGATATAAGTCCAAGGTATGTTCAAGAAATCCAGATGGAGGTCTATAGGTCCAGTAACCAAGGTGGGGGACTCAAATAAAGAGTCACATGTCCAGGGTTTAGAATCACAAGAACTGTTCCAGCATGGAGTATTCTTAATCAAATCAAAGTAACAGGGTATGTTGAGGCCAAGGGTACCTGCAAACCTGTAAACAGCCCAACCCCCTCACAGGTGGTGTTCTAAAACAAGGATCCTCAGACTTGGATCAGTTATGAGAAGTGTAAACACTTCTAACCCGGAGGTACAGTTTTTACAATAACCATAAAAGTCCCTCCTCTAATTCACCTCAGTTTCTGAAGGTCAATACTAAAAGGTCATCCAGACTTAGCAGGCTTCCCAGATAGCCCTAGCATTGCAGGAAATCTGCAACACAGAGTTCTCAAGAAGAAACCCATATCTGAACCGTGTTTCATATTCCCGCACCAGACCGAGATGGAATGGGAAAGAATATGAACCACTCTAGCCTAGGTGTCACTCAGGTCCCAGGTATAGGACCTTAACTCTCAATAGAACCCCACCCACCAAAGCAAACAAACCAGATCCAGCCAGACAGCATGACAGTATGATATATGTAAAGCAATAAAGAAAGCAGTAAAGCAACTGTACATAAAGCAAAAATAAATACATGTATACAAACACAAATAACACATAACACCCCAGTAAACACAAATCAATCAAGCGCTAGGAGGAACCCACAAAAAGAACCAGAAGCCCTGGTTGCAATATAAGGGTCCCCAGCAGAGTCGCCAAGCTGTCGCTCCCAAAGATTTGCATCCCGGTACAAGCGCGAACGGTCGGCGAGATGGACAATGAGAACACACAGCAGTGAACTCACTGGAGATGAATAGAGTCGCCAGCTAGGCATTTTTTATCCCGGAGGAAAGGCAATGCTGCATAGACCTAGAAAGACATGGATAAGACGGTTGCGAACCAGAGAGACTGAGAAAGGGGGTTGATTACAACCTGGGAAGGTATTAGCACCCAGATTGTCCGCCGTACTCGACGGGATCCACGCTTAAAAGATTTGTGTTTTAAAGGGGTAGTGTCAGTGCAATCTGTGTATAAATGAGCTGGAAAAGGATGTACAGGTGTCAGTGTAAGGAATAAGAATGAATTGCTCAAGATCATGAGGCTTAAAGAGTGAGACTAGAAAGAGGGGGAATGTACAGAGACTTTTGTTCGATAACTGTTAAGTTATGCCTACGTATCCTCTCGTGCAATGAGGAAGTCAGAACACCGTAGTTCGACCCAAAGAGACTGGAAGATGAATTGACTTGTGAACTGCTTGCTTGTCAATGCTCAAGTGTATGATCTGTCTGGCACAGATGCAAACTGTCTTGCATTAGACGGAAGAAGCAAGTTCTCGTTTATGAGTGAATGAGGTGAGAAAAGAATCCCGGAGGAGACGATTATTGTTTGTTTTTGTGCTTTCAGTCTTTTATTGCTTTTTGAAGTTTGTCATAAGTTAATGAGCTTAAGCCTAAACCAATGGGTTTAGTAAACTCATCACATCTTCCCTCTGATTAGGGGTAATGAGAATACCTTAAGTGTGAAGTCAGATTCTCACACTTAATCACCTTTGATGTAGGATTGAGATCATTAACCTACTTGTGATTATTTAGATGTTTTTGTTGTTTTTGTTTAGTGTTGAGTAATGAGGTTAAGCCATAATCAGGGATTAAACAGACTCATTACACCATCCTAAGAGAAGGATAATAGATGAGAATGTTTAAGCTGAGGAAAACTCCTCAACTTAATCCATGATTAGGGATTAAACTCATGACAAAACAAGCCTTTGATTAAGTGGATTTTAGATTAATCGTAAGATGATGAAATGATTTTTTTAGAGTTTGTAAGACAACTTGAGGGGGACTTGTCCATTAACACCAGGGTTAGTCCTTCTTAACCAATTAAGGAAGAATTAGAACCCTAATGCAAGGCCCAAGTTACAAGTGTGATGTCTTGATACTTATTAAGTGAATTGATTAAGAGATTTAAACACATTAAGGGTTTAACACTTAGGATTAAAGTTATACACTCCATCCTAAGAGAAGGATGCAGGCATAAGCTTAATCACAAAGCCTTAAAGCCTTTAGGGTTTAGTCCCTGATTATGAGGTGAGAAGAGAAAACTCAAAAGAGACATAAAGGTAAAACTAAGAGGGGAGACTAATCAAAACCCTAATCATTGTCATTCTTGGTTGTTCCTAAGGTCTGTGAGGTTTTCAAGAGAAGTCTTCAATGGAACCACCAGGAAGCAGATGAAAGGATCAAGAGAAGCAAAGCAACTTGCTTCATTCAAGAAGTCAAGTCACTTGAAGAAAGAGAGTAAGAAGAAGAGGAATGAGCAAGCTCAATCTCAAACACATATAAAAATGCAGCATGGATGCAAGAGGAATGAAAAGAAAAGTTGTGAGAAGTGAAGGCAAATTCACTTCTCAAAGTCACTTACCACCTGAAATGTTAGAAAAGAAATGCAATGCAATGCAAAATGGGATGAGATGACATGATGAGAAACAAAACCAGAAGCATTTACATGATGCTAATGATGCTATGAGATGCTATAAACATGAGGCAGCACATGGAAATGATCATACAAGTTCATGAATGCAAATGTAGCAAGTTGAGAAGCATGGACATACATGAAAAGTTATGAGATGCATATGGCATACAACATGGCAAATACATGATGCAATGATCAAACATGCTTTCAATATGTCTTATGATGTCAAATGAATCAAATGGATGCTTGAAATGTCATGGCAAGTCATGTTATGCAAGAGAATGCAAGATGTATGCAAATGGAAGCTCAAATTAGGGTTTATGAACCATACATCAAACAAAAGTCAAAATCAGAAGCAAACATCAAGATAAAAAATTGAAAATGCCACTCAAAGGACCCCTAATCCTATACTAAACCAATGCCCAAAGGAGAGGTCTCAATTCCTAACCACTTTCAAGTTATGATTTTTCTAAGATTTCTAGGGTTTTAGGGTTTCCAAACAAAAGAAATGCCAAACAAATTGAAAATGAAAGATCAAATCATGGCCATTTAATCTCACAAACTACATGCTAAACACAATGCAATGCAAAAAGAATCAATGTCCAACTCTTCATGGATAGGCAGAAATGATTTTTTGAACTTTGGATCAAAATAATGCACAAAAATGATTTTAATTCAATGAGAAATTCTTAAAATGCATCAAGATCAAAAAATAAATTTGGTTTGAAGGTTGGACAATGTTTCTAAATGTCTTAGAACATTTCATGAATTTTTTGGTGATTTTTAAATACCTAAAAGTATTTTTAATAAATTAATTCTCATTAATCAATTAAAAATAAACTTTTAAATATTTAAAAATACCTTTTTAATGCTAAAAATGAAAATAAAAATATTTTTGTGTCATAAAAATTAATGAAACTCTTGAGAAAAAGTTTCATAATTTTTAAACAATTTTTACTATTTCAAATAAATTATGCAAATTAAATGAAAAGAAATGAAATAAAAATTAAAATAAACTGAAGTATGCAGGATGGAAGGCCAGGATTCAATCTGGGTTTGCAAATGTTGACTGCGCGCCAGATCTTGTGGCTCACATTCAAACTGAGTTAAATACAATTATGAATTAATTAATTACGGTTTAGGGTTTAATGATGAAATCCAGCCATACACACGTGCGGCAAGTCAACTGGTCAGAGCAATCCAACGCTCCAGATTCAAAATCTCATTAATTACAGGATTAAGCCCTAATGATTTTCAGGTGGTCGGAGAAGACCTCCGGTCGTCTTCTCCGGTGGGAACCCCACCTGAAAATCTCCAAAACTCTCAAAACCTAACTAAAATGAAATCTAAAAACATGGAAATGATCCCCACAACTTACTGAATCAAAACCCCAAGCCAAAACTCATTTATATTTCATTAATCTCATGAATCGAAGCAAAAAAGATTTTAGGGCAAAACTTTCAGAGACAAATTAAACTCTCATCTCTCCACCATTTTCAAAACTAAAGATATCAGAGCAATCAGTGAAGCATGGAGAACAACTTTAGAACTTAAAAATCCATTTCTGGAAAAAAAAAAGGTTCTTGAGCTACCTGAGTTTCGAAGCTTTCACTCCAGCAACTTCCTGACCTCTCCCTTTGATGCAATACACTTTACTTGGTCCCCTGATGATCCTTGAATGCTTAGGAGGAGTTTATGTTGGCTGGTTAAGGAGTTTGAACAGCTTCTGCTCAAGCTCAGTTGAAAATGGTGATGGTGATTCAGGCTGTTTCAGGCCAATGTAAGTGGTTCTTTGTGATCAGGGTGATGTTTTGAGAAGGTTTGTGGAGTTTGTTCAAGTGTTTGTGGCTTGTGGAATGAGTTTCGAAAGCTTTGGCTTTGAGAGTGAAAAATGGAAGAATGATGTTCTTGCTTGATTCAGGCCTAAGTCTTGTTGGTTTTGGCTCAGTGAAGCAAAGTGAGTTGATCCATGGAATTGGTTTTTGTGTTGGTGTGTTGTGTAGAGAGATTCGAAGGCTTTTGCTTGAGGGGGTGGTTTTTGTGAATGTGATGCTCTTGTGTGTTTCAGCCTTGCTTGATGTTATGTTTTGCTTGCAAATGGATAGTATAAACAATTCCAATTGGTCAGATGATGTGACCTGGCCTGCTGTGATTGGGATGTCCACTTTTGCAAAAAGTCCACTTTGTTGTAAGAGAGGCATGGGCTTGGTTCTAGGCTAGTACAAGCATGGGGGCTGGCGCAGCATGGTGTGTGAGTGAAGCTAGAAAGGTTCAATAGCCAATGCAGCAAGTTGGTGAGAGTGTGATGATGGTTTTGCAAGTTGGTTCCTTCTTGGTTCATATGGAAAGATCTTGTCCCACAAACCATGAAACATGAGAAGTTTTGGTTCAAATCTGATCTTTAGGTCACATAGAATGTTTATGTAGTGGTTAGACATGAATTAGAGGTTGCAAATGCCTTGGTACAAAGTTCTTGCAAGTTTCTCATTTGGTGCACATCTTGAAAATTAATGATTTTTGCCAACTTTGTCACACCATAACTTTTGATCCAAGAAGAATTAGATCATGTTCTTGTACTTTTTGAAAAGGGAAAAATGTATTCTACAACTTTCATGACCAAAGTTTTTCCATTTGAAGCATTTTTGGATCAAAAAGCAAGGCTTGAAAAGTGGCATAAAATGACATATTCTTGAAAAGTCAACCATGCCCTAAAAAGTCAACTTTGCAAAAACTTGTAATTCTTGAATTTTGTGAACTTCAACCTTCTTCCATGATCAAATAAAGATCATATACACTCAAAATGATGAAGATCACCCCTTGGTTGGGTCATTGGGGGCCTCAGATGCCCTGATTTTGCACTGACTTGTCTGAAAAGTCAACCTTTGATCAGATGACTTCCCCATGGAATTTCTTCATGAAAATTGATATGCATACTCCCTATACCATATAGAGACCAATGGAAACAATAATGACCAAAAAAAATTGGATTTATGGCCTCTGAAACCAAAACCCTAATTTTGGGTCAACTGTGCAGTCAAACTTGGCTCTGCATCCACACCAATCCCAGTTCTTGTGATTCTTTTGCATTTTTGACTTTGAAAGGATGTAATAAGATATAAGAACACACATGGATCCCTTTGAAGTGATTGATGGCCCTTGGAGTGGCTCAGGAGGCTCTTGGATTGCTCAGATCACAAACCCTAGGTGCAGATGACTTTGAATCTATGCAGTGAATCAAAATGAGATGTGAGATGATATGATTGTGTTTATGCATATGAAATGATCACAAGCCATGGTGTGAATGGGTGAGGGAAAATTTGGGGTGTTTACATCTGCCCCTATTCAAACATGAGTTAGCTGTGCAGGATGTAAGCAATGGCTTAACAGGCAAACAAGATAACTTGTGGTTGAATACCAAAGACAGTCCAAAATTTGCACTCACAGAATGAAGAAGAAAAGGGATATAGATTGTAAAAGGAAAATAAAGTATATTGTAAAGTATGGGCGACGGAGGACGACCGTCGAGCAGAGGATGACTGCTGGGTAAATAGCAATGGCGGGGACGGCCGACATGCTGAGAAAAGTGTGGGAAATAAAGCAATGACGGGGACGGCCGACATGCTGGGGATAAAAGGCAAAGCCAAGACGGGGACGGCCGAATAGCTGGAAAAAGATTATGATGGGGACGGCCATCAAGATAAAGTTGTAAGGTTCTCCGGGAGTTAATGAAACATGACGGGGACGGCCATCAAGTTCATAAAGCAAAGTAACCGACGATGGGGACGGCTATCGGGCTAAAAAGAAAAGGGACCACGACGGGACGGCCATCGGGTTAAAGAATAAATGAAATAAACAGATGATGAGGTACGGTCATCAAAGGTGAAGGACGATCACCTAGATGGGGACGGCTGCTCTGTTGGGGTTAAGATGAGGGACGGTCATCTAAGGTGGAGGACGACCACCGGGCAGGGTACGGCTGCCGAAAATATCGCGACATAGGACGAATGCCGGATAAAAGGTCAACGATGGGGACGACCATCGGACGAGCATGATGGAGGACGACCATCAAGAGGTGGAGGACGACCACCTAGCAGGGGACGGCTGCTCTCGAGGCTTATCATGACATAGGACGTATGTCAGATAACAATATCAACGATGGGGACGGCCATCGGATAAAATGATGAAGGACGATCATCAAGAGGTGGAGGACGACCACCTAGCAGGGGACGGCTGCTAAAAAAAATCAACGACGGGGACGGCCATCGGAGGAGCATGATGGAGGACGACCATCAAGAGGTGGAGGACGACCACCTAGCAGGGTACGGCTGCTCTCAAGGTTTATCATAACACAGGACGAGTGTCAGATAAACAGGAAGATTTGCTTACTTGGCGATCTACTGGGGATATAGTAAACACGGACGAGTGTTTACAACCAAGAAAAGAAAGTATAAGTGTTTGGGTGTTGTGTATAGATTAAAGATGCAGACGAGCATCCTTAAGACTACGATACGGACGAGTATCGGGTAGAAACAAACTGACACGTGTTCAGAGATGATGGTACGGACGAGTATCAACGGGTTAACAAAGAACACGGACGAGTGTTGAATCTGAAGGGACTCTTCTGGGGAATAATAGACATAGACGAGTATCTATATTCAAGAGGACAAAAGTGTTTGACACGGTGTATGGATTAAAGATGCGGACGAGCATCTTTAAGACTATGATACGGACGAGTATCATGTAGAAACAAACACTTGACGCATATTCTGAGATGATGGTACGGACGAGTACCAACTGGTTAACAAAGAACATGAACCAACGTCGAATCTGTGGGGATATAAATGGTGTATACAAGATACGGTCGAGTATCTGTATAAGTATGAGTGCGAATATTGTATAGATGAGTTTTTATCTGCTGGGGAGAGTGACACGGACGAGTGTCAAAAAGGAGAGAAGTATAGTATCAACAAGTATATGGGTTGTAAAAATGTAAGCGACTGCGATGGGGATATGACACGGACGGGTGTCGAGAAAGTGTATATAGGTATATGTGAGTGCAAAGAGGATGTCTTCAGCTTTCTGCTGGGGGTATGACACGGACGGGTGTCAGGACGTATCTGTAATACGGGTGGTGTTGTTTGCAAGGAGTGTTCAGGTGACTTTACCGGGGAAGGATGGCACGGACGGGTGTCAAAACGAGTATATACTGGTGTTTGTGATTTGTGAGGCAGCTGCTTTTGCTGGGGAACCTGGTGGGGATTTTTCTGTATGTTGATGAACCGTCATTATTCACAAGTGTTGATTCAAAACATGGCTTATGATTATGCTATGTGGTGGATTTTTGCCGTAATGCTCCGTGTTAAAACGGAATGCTACGCTTTGTGGGTGAACATGATGCGAATGCTATGATTGTGCAAAGATACCAAACCGGGACTCGGATCCCGTTGCTGCGAAGATCTTCGATCGATCTGCCTGAAGTAAACATCCCAGCTGGGGATGAGATCATTGGTAGATCTGATGAGATGATGTCTGCTTGGGGAAATGGGTCAATGATAAACCTATTCCAATACATGAGAGACCCAGCTGGGGTTTGAAGAAGCTTTCTCCGCTCTGTTGTGATTCCTTCGTGCGCTGCCCTTCTGGATAGGGGCTGCAACTCTGTGGGGAGAGCTCCTTGGCTTTTGTACTTTGGCTGAGGATGAAATGGCAACTCGGCTGGGAGCAGTAGCAAGCGGCAGCTCAGCTGGGGGAAGTCATGAGAGGCAACTCAGCTGGGGAGAGAGCACTTCGGGTGCTAAAATTGAGTGTTGATTTACCAGCTTACTGGGATGAAGCTTTCATGCCCCAAGTTGCGCTCTGGATTCCTGCAATCCTGAAAAGACAGAGAAACGCACAAGATAATCCCGAGGTATCCCTTACTGGATTCCGTCATAGGAGTTAGGCACTTTTGAGAGTAAGTACATTTCCTGCAAGCATGTTTTTTATTTGAGGATAAAACATCTGTATTCTGTGCAATCAGTTTTTTAAACATCAGACATTTTTGCAAATAAAATGTACAAGGCGAGACGTGACTGAAAATCTAATTTTATTAATTCATATGCCCTGAATTGGCGAGATACAGTCAAAGGAACATATCCCCTGAAATGAGGAGATTGTTACAAATTGAAAAGCAAAATGCTGGCAGTGTTGATGACGCTTTAAGGAGCTTCCTCTTCACTATGACTCGTATGACTTTTTGACGTTCTTCTCATCTTGCTTTCTGAAGAAGGTTGATTCTGATTGAAGCTTGATCCTTTCGAAGCTTACCAAGTTGTAGGTGATACAGACGAATTCAGAATGCAGTTGTTCGCTTATTCCCTTATTTTGCATGGATCGCCCTTCCGGGTTTTCAATCCATCGGGATACCCATTTTTGCCTGAGCTGTCCAATGCGGCTTTTCAACTCAGCGGGTGTACATTTTTGTTTATTTTCCCTTATTTTTGCCCGAGTCTTTTATTCTGTTTTTGACTCGCCGGGGTGCCCTATTTTTGCCTGGACTTACATTCTGTTTTTATGTCCAGCGGGTCACTTTTTTACGCGAAGTATTTTTTAACTGCATCTGAATTCACAGGGGATGGGAAATCTTCACCATCCATGGTGCTGAGCATCAGTGCTCCACCGGAAAAAACTTTCTTTACCACAAATGGTCCTTCATAGTTTGGAGTCCACTTGCCCCTGTGGTCTGTATGCGGAGGGAGGATTCTTTTCAGCACAAGATCTCCTACTTGGTACTCTCGGTGCCTGACTTTCTGATCGAAGGCCTTCTTCATTCTTTTCTGATACAACTGCCCATGACAAATTGCAGCCAATCTCTTTTCTTGAATCAGACTCAGTTGTTCGTATCGGGATCGGACCCACTCTGCTTCGTTCAGCTTAACATCCATTAGTACCCGTAAGGAGGGTAATTCAACTTCAACCGGTAGGACTGCCTCCATACCATACACCAGCTGATACGGTGTTGCCCCAGTGGATGTTTTGATTGACGTGCGGTACCCATGCAAGGCAAATGGTAGCATTTCATGCCAGTCTTTGCAAGTGACTACCATCTTCTGCACAATTTTCTTGATATTCTTGTTCGCTGCCTCAACAGCGCCATTCATCTTTGGCCTGTAAGGAGAAGAATTGTGATGTTGGATCTTGAAGTCCCGACACAGCTCTGCCATCATTTTGTTATTCAAGTTGGAACCATTATCAGTAATGATTCGCTCGGGTACTCCATACCGACAGATGATATCTCTTTTCAGAAATCTGGCTACCACTTGTCTCGTAACATTTGCATATGAGGCTGCTTCAACCCACTTGGTGAAATAATCAATGGCGACCAGGATGAATCTGTGGCCATTTGAAGCAGTTGGCTCAATCTTGCCAATCATGTCAATGCCCCACATGGCAAAGGGCCATGGTGAAGACATTATGTTCAAAGGATTGGGAGGCACATGCACCTTATCCGCATAAATCTGGCATTTGTGGCATTTCCTGGCGTAAGCACAACAGTCTGCATCCATTGTGATCCAGTAATATCCTGATCTTAACAATTTCTTAGCCATGGCATGCCCTCCGGCATGGGTACCAAAAGATCCTTCGTGCACTTCATGCATCAACAAATCTGCTTCCGTCTTATCAACACATCTGAGGAGTACCATATCAAAGTTCCTTTTGTATAAAGACCCATCAGTGTTCAGAAAGAAACTACCAGCGAGCCTTCTCAAAGTCTTCTTATCATTGGAAGATGCCCCAGGTGGGTATGTTTGGTCCTCCAAGAAGCACTTAATGTCGTGGAACCAAGGCTTATCATCTTTAACAACATCTGCTGCGAACACATATGCTGGTCTGTCAAGTCTGGACACTGAAATCTGAGGTACAAAGTTGGCAGCCTGAACTTTGATCATGGATGAAATGGTAGCCAGGGCATCTGCAAACTGATTCTCGTCCCGAGGGATATACTCAAGCTTGACTGTTGTAAAGAAAGTCAGTAACCTCCTTGTATAATCCCTGTAAGGTATCAGATGATCCTGGTGGGTGTACCATTTGCTGTTGGTTTGATTGACTACCAAAGCTGAATCTCCGAATACAGTCAATGTCTTGATCCTGAGGTCAATGGCTTCCTCAAGACCCATAATACAAGCTTCGTATTCAGCTTCGTTGTTAGTGCAGTTGAAAGTGAGTTTTGCCGAGAAAGGCATGTGAACTCCTTTAGGTGTAATGAGCACTGCACCAACACCACGACCATTCATGTTAACAGCCCCATCAAACATCATAGTCCATTCTTCTTCCGGGTCAGGCCCTTTAGTGTGAATAGGCTCTTCATGATCTTTTGCTTTTATGAACATGATGTCTTCATCAGGGAAGTCAAACCTCATAGGCTGATAATCATCAATAGGTTGCTCAGCAAGATATTCAGACAATACACTGCCCTTGATGGCTTTCTGAGATGTGTATTGAATGTCATACTCCGTAAGGATCATTTGCCATCTTGCAACCCGTCCGGTAAGAGCTGGCTTCTCAAATATGTACTTAACTGGGTCCATTTTTGAGATCAACAAAGTAGTGTGGGTCAACATATACTGTCTTAGTCGGCGAGCAGCCCACGCTAAAGCACAGCAAGTCTTCTCGAGCAGTGAATAACGTTGTTCACAGTCGGTAAACTTTTTGCTTAGGTAGTATATTGCATACTCTTTTCGACCAGACTCGTCATGCTGGCCCAACACACACCCCATCGACTCCTCTAATACTATCAAGTACATGATCAGAGGTCTTCCTTCCACTGGAGGCATAAGGATTGGAGGTTCTTGTAAGTACTCCTTGATCTTGTCAAAAGCCTTCTGGCAGTCTTCATTCCACCTGACCGTCTGTTCTTTTCTCAACAATTTGAACAAGGGTTCACGGGTTGCCGTAAGGTGGGATATGAACCTTGAGATGTAGTTCAATCGACCTAAAAAACCTCGAACTTCCTTCTCTGTCTTCGGTGCAGGCATCTCTTGGATGGCTTTGACTTTATCAGGGTCGACTTCAATCCCTTTCTCGCTTACAATAAAACCCAGCAGGTTACCAGATCGCACCCCGAATGTGCACTTGTTGGGGTTTAACTTCAGTTGGTACTTCCTCAGACGCTTGAACAACTTCAGCAGATTTACCAGGTGATCCTCTTCAGTAAGGGACTTGGCAATCATGTCATCCACATAACATTCTATCTCTTTATGAATCATATCGTGGAATAATGTTACCATAGCCCGTTGATATGTCGCACCGGCATTCTTGAGCCCAAATGGCATTACCTTGTAGCAGAACGTGCCCCAGGGTGTAATGAAGGTCGTCTTCTCCATGTCTTCAGGTGACATCTTAATCTGGTTGTATCCTGAAAATCCGTCCATGAAGGAGAATACCGAGAACTGAGCTGTGTTATCCACCAATACATCAATGTGAGGTAAAAGGAAATCATCTTTCGGGCTAGCTCTATTCAGATCCCGGTAGTCAACACACATCCTTACTTTGCCGTCTTTCTTAGGCACAGGTACTATATTAGCAACCCATGGTGGATAGCTAGTTACAGCAAGGAACTCGGCGTCCCATTGCTTTTGTACCTCCTCCTTGATTTTCATTGCCATGTCCGGACGAGTACGACGCAGTTTCTGTTTAACCGGTGGGCATTCTTCCCTCAAAGGCAGCCTGTGCACAACAATGTTGGTATCCAAACCTGGCATATCTTGATAAGACCAAGCAAACACGTCCACATACTCTTGAAGCAGGTCAATCAATTGTCTCTTCACTGAGTCTTGTAAGCAGGCCCCGATTTTAACTTCTTTCACGTCTTCATCTGTGCCAAGATTGATCACTTCAACCTCCTCCTGGTGAGGAGTAATAACCCTTTCCTCTTGTCTTAACAACCTGGCTAGCTCTTCAGGAAGCTCACATTCTTCTTCAACCCCTTCATCAGCTTGATTGATTGGATTGTCAAGGTCATACGAAGTCATAGCCGTGCTGTTGTCGGTGTTGTCTGGAAGGCACACTCTGCAAGGGTTCAGTTTGTTCATTTTAGTGATTTGATTTTAATCTTGTTTTAGAAAAGTGAAATAAAATTGTCATTTTGAAAACACTGCCATTTATTTTTTGTACAAAAAGAAAAATGGAAAAACAGTGAGCAGAAAAGAAAAAGACTCGTTTGCAAAAAGATGTCTGATATTTCATTGATTAATCTTGTTGCACAAAAAGTACAGATGGCCCGATTACAAAATGAGCCTTGTCATCTTGGGCAAGATGCAAGACTTTGATGCATGCTATAAAAATACAGGAAATAATAATTACTCTGCATGAGTAACTCTTATAATTTCCTGGGAAGACCAGTTTGAGACACTGCTCCCCGGGATCTTTGGACGAATCCAGCTTTCCAGGTTGCGCTCTTCTTCCAGCTCGTCTTCCAGACAGTTGACAGCATCAGGGGTGAGCATCCCCCCACTCACAAAGTTGGGCTCTTTCGCAGCCTCTGCTTGATCTTGTTGAGTTGGTTTGTAACCCAACCCAAATATATCCTCTTTCTTCTCCACCGATAACAGTTTGCCCCAGCCTTGGGCGTTTCCTCCCTCAACAACCTTCCGGGCTTGTTGGTATGATGATATTGAAGTACCAGGCACAGCAGATGTTTCATTGACATTCAAGGCCTCGAACCCCTGACTCATTGTTTCATGGATCTCCCCATCCATCTCAATGTATTTATAAGTAGCCAGGTGGCTGACGAAAATATCCTCCTCTCCACAGATTGTAACGATTTGACCCTCCCACTCATATTTTAACTTCTGGTGAAGGGTAGAGGTCACGGCGCCAGCGGCGTGAATCCATGGCCTACCCAATAGACAGCTGTAGGCAGGCTGTATATCCATCACGTAGAAGGTCGCTTTGAAAGTCTGCGGGCCAATCGTTATGGGCAACTCAATCTCTTCCAGAACCGATCTCTTAGAACCATCAAAGGCTCTCACCACCAGGTTGCTGGGTCTTAACGCCAATCTGTCATATTCTAGCTTCACCAGGGCCTTTTTAGGTAAGACATTGAGGGATGACCCCGTATCTACCAGCACATGGGAAAGGACAGCACCTTTACATTCCATGGTTATGTGCAAGGCTTTGTTATGGTTGCGGCCTTCCGTTGTCAAATCAGTATTGGTGAACCCTAGTCCGTGACTAGCATTAACATTCCCAACTACAGTTTCCAGCTGATTGACAGTGATCTCTTCAGGCACGTAAGCTGCGTGCAAAACCTTGAGTAGTGCATTCCGATGGGCTTCGGAGCACATAAGCAATGATAGGATTGAGATCTTGGAAGGCGTCTGATGAAGCTGATCCACTACTTTATAATCACTCTTCTTGATGATTCGCATGAACTCATCAACCTCTTGATCGAATGGTGTTTTCAAAGCTTCTTTAACAGTATGCTCTTCCTGCACCAAGCTTTTCCCTTTTGCCTTAGCAGCAGCTTCTGCTTTGGCAGTGGGTCTCTGAATTTGTGGAGCGAAAAGACGTCCGCTTCGAGTGAAGCCTCCGCCTCCTCCCACATTGTCAATTTGCGGTGCAGGGGTTGATGATTCAAAAGTGATTCTTTGTCCTTCGCAGTACAGGTCAGAGCCGTAATGCCAGGGGATGGCATTACTACTTTCATAAGGTACTGGTCCAGGCACCGTGATAGTGACTGGACTGGTTGCAGCTGCGGAAGGGATTGTGATAGTCTGTGGATCGTAATAAATTGTGACCAGTGCTCTGATGGGAGCAGCACTTTCTGAGTTGTAGACAGAGTTGTTTTCAGGATCATAAAATATTGTGACAGTTGAGACATCTTCATGATTTGTTGCTGGTGTTGTAGGAGACATTGGTGGAAGGATGGATGTTGTTGTTGTAGGAACTTCAAAATGAAGTGGTGCTGGAGTTGTAGAAGGAACGTTCATTGATATCTGGTCAGTTGAGATGACAGATGAAGTACTTGTTGATGAAGCCGAAGAATTGTCGGGAACAATGGTTGTTGCAGTTGTAGGAGGTTCTGGAGTTGTTGCTGATGAGATTGCTGGATTTGTAGGAAATGATGTGGTGATCTGAAGTTGGCCACTCTGAATGAGACCATCTATGCCATTCCTCAAGTTATCGCACCCATTGACTGAAATATTGTAGTAGGCACACCCTAACTCACACCCCGGGAACATTTGACATTCGAGGAGCTGAGCCTTAATTTCCACCAACGGTGTCCGGATCTGACCCACACTGGTTATTAAATAAGACGGCTTGTCTTCTTCAATAGCGTTAATTCTGGGACCTCCGTGATGTGGCATAGGATTTTTATTGACATTGGGTGGTGGTGCGAAATTCAGAGCTTTCGAGTCTACCAGGTCTTGTACCTTCATGTGCAAGGCTCTGCACTTTTCTGTACTGTGGCCAGGTGCATTTGAATGGAAGGCACATCTGGCGTTGGAATCATAATTCCTGGGTAGACTGTGGGGATCTGGAGGTGCCAACGTCCTTAGCTCAACTAGGTTGAGTTTCAGGAGTTGTGGCAGTAATGTAGCATATGGCATAGGGATCGGATCGATTACCCTGTTAGCTTGAGAAGGCCTCTACTGGAACGGCCTTGGCTGATTATTGTTGTTGGTGCTGCTGTTGTTGTAATTTCTCGGAGGGTACTGAGCTTGTTGATGGTACTGAGGTTGTTGCTGATAGTTTTGCTGCGGAGGTTGATAAGCTGGTTGTGGATGAGCTGGAGCGGGAATGGTGACTGCTGCCACATATCTATGAACATATTGGGGCCTGCCCCTGTTGGTGTGGATGACATTGGTTTCACCAGTTCTTCTTGGGCCCGCAAAAGGCTTTCTTGCATTACTGGATGAGCTTGCACCGTTGTCTGAGATCTTACCCATCTTCAATAGGCTTTCAATTCTCTCCCCGGCTATGACTACATCTGCAAAGCTGGTAGATGAGAAGGCAGCTAGCCTATCAATGTAAGTCCCCTGAAGGGTGTTCATAAACATGTCTGCCATTTCCCTTTCAGACATAGGTGGCTGAACAGCAGCAGCCAATTGCCTCCATCTCTGGGCATATTCTCGGAAGCTTTCCCTTGACGATTGTGACATTCCCATTAGGAGGGTCCTGTTGGGTGCCATGTCTAAGTTGTACTGATACTGTCTGATGAAGGCCTCTGCCAGGTCCTTCCAACACCTGATAGTTGCCCTTGTCAAGTGAGAGTACCATTCTCTTGACGCTCCAGTTAAGCTATCCTCGAAATAGAACATCCAGAGCTTCTCATCCATAGTATAGGCCTTCAGCCTTCCCAGAAATGATTGCAAATGAGTCTGGGGGCATGAAGTCCCGTTATATTTTTCAAAACAAGGAGGCTTGAACTTATGGGGAATCCTGACCCCGTCTACCAAGCCCATGTCCATGACATCGAAACCCAAAGAGTTTTGAGACTCTAAGGACCTCAATTTCTCAGCTATCTCATCCAGCCTTCTATCATAGGCTTCTTCCCCAGCACCCATTACTGTGAATTGATCCTCTTGGGGGTCTTCTTGCAGTACCCTGGCTGCAGTGGCAGTCCCTTGAACATTTGCAGGAATATTGACCTCTGGATGGAGATGGGGGCCAAATACAGGGGGGTTGACATGAGGTTGAACCCTCTCGTTATTGCTTGTGCCAGCAGTTCCTATATGTGGATCTTCTTGATTCTGCCTTTCCACCATGGCCCTTAATCTTTCCTGTCTCTGAGCCATGTTGTTCATCACTTCCATAAACTGAGTCATCTGGTTCCTCATTTCCAACCTCTCGTTGGTCATTTGGTTCCTGACCTCCGTAAGGTCCTGCTGCATTTGATCCATTTGTATGCCTGGAAGGTTGTTACGGGTTGGATAACGGTGCGGACGGTTGAGGGGAAATACCCGGCGTCGAGCAATAGTTCCTGAACATCACAACAGAGTTAGCAACAATAAAACAAAAACCTACAAAACAAACAAATGGGTTAGCATGCAATGCAGTATGCTTATTTGCTTTCAAGGTATCCGGCTTGGCATTCAGTTTTGACCCTTCCAGACCCTTGAAGATGCCGTTGATGTTGCTTTCGAAGTGAAACTTGGATGGAACAAACTAAAACATATATTACAAAAGCAAAATGGTACATAGTTTGTTTACAAATACAAGCCCTCTGAGGGGTCAAAATACATTACAGGAAAATAAGAGTACATGGAATGAAAGCAACAACAAACAAATGGTCAAACACCAAGACCAAACTCATCCTCACGAACTTCCTTGAGAAGTGCTTCGGTCACAGGATCAGCTGGACGCTCCGTGAGATTCCTGATGAGGAGATTCCGGGTCGTAACAACTGCTGCTAGCTTCTTGTGCTGGCTTTGGTCCTTTGACCTCTTCACTCCAGCTTTGATCTTCAGCTCTGATATCTCCCTCTGGGTTGCTGCCAGGGCTTCCTGCTGTTCTTTGGCACTAGCTTCCAGTTGCTCCATCTTGTCTTGAACTCTCTTGTCCTCCAGAGTACGAGCTTCGGTGATCCTGACCCACCTAGCCTGACTCTCCTTCAGATACAAGTCTGTCCTTGCTCTCTGGAACTAGGCTTCCTTGCAAGAATTCTTTAGAATCTGTTCTCCAGCCTTAGACTTTTTGATATAATCCCCGGACTTCTCAATCTTAACCAGATGCTCCACTCTCAGCTTCTCTAGCCTCTCAATCTCTGTCCAGCCATCATTCCTCTCCCGGAGAGTCTTCTGCAAAGCCTGAGTTAACTTCTCATTTCTTTCTTTCAAGCTCTCAAACTCCTCCAAACTGACAGTGGCAGGGGGTGGTGCTGAAGATGATTCAGGCATATCTTATATGGTAAAGGGCATCCCAGAGAATTGAGCCCTGGCACGGGACCACTCATAATATTGTGCTGATGCCACATTGCTGCACTTCCCCAAAATGGTTATTCCCTTGGTTTGAACATTATCCCAGGCCCAAGCAGCCGGCCTAACAATAGCCAGATTAGGCTTGTTCTCACAATAAAGAGTCTCAACCAAGTCCTGTGCCTTAGGAGTGTGGACCAGCGCATAGCCCAGTTGTCTTTTGAACAGCAGAGGGTTGTAATTAATACTACCCTTAACTCCTATTAGGGGCACATTGGGAAAATGCCCACAGCTGGTGATGATATCCCTGCCCTTGGTGCTTTGGGTGCACCACCTGATATCAGCTGAAGTTAGTGCAGTGAGTCTCTTAGCCCAGTTTCTCTGCTGATGAGGGTTCAAAAATGCATCTGTCCTGGGTAGATGCCTGAGAAGCCAAGTATGGAACAATGGAGCACAACACCTCACTAATCTTCCCCTCTGCTTTTCATTCCTCTGATGCACTGAGTAGTAAAAATCCCCCAATAAAGTTGGTACTGGGTTCTTCAGGATGAACAAATGGATTGCATTCTTGCTAATGAATCGAGGCTCATCTGCAAACAATACAATTCCATATATGCTCAAGGCCAATAAAGAACAGACAGCTTTCCACTCTCCTAGAGAAGCTTTCAGGGTAGCTTGAGAGATCAAGAAATCCAGATGGAAGCCAGGGATTCCAGCTTTAGAAGTCATATGCTGCTCAATCAGAACAGGTTCCAGATGCAAAGCCTTTGCTACTTCTCCATTACCAGGAAAGACCATCTCAGGGTTGAAAGGGATTCCACCCCTGATAGGTATACCAACCAATGATGAGTATTCTTCTAATAGAGGGCCCAACTGAAAGTCTTGGAGAGTGAAACACCTCAGTGGGGGATCATAAAACTGAATGCAAGTGTGGATCAGGCTTCTCTGTGAAGGGTCCAGATCCATAACCATATCAAGTATATCTCCATAATGTTCCCTGAACAATGGTATATGATCTGGAGTGATCAGGGTCTGAATCCTCCTGATGTCAGATAGCTCTGGCTGGAAAAAGTGATAGGTGATGTTGCTCTTTTTAGGTGCCATGATGCTGAGGCTGAGTAGAGACAGGTGCTGATGATAACACTGAAGAATGGGCCACTGATTGGCTGGTGCAGGTGACTGGAATAGATAGCTGATAACTAAAGCAGATGCTGATGAAGATGGGTCAAATACTGAAGATGGGGTCAAAACCAAACCAAAATGAAGATGGATACCCTGAAACACAAATAAGCAAATGTCAATATGATGCAATGATTATGTATGCAAATGATATGCAAGGGTTTGTGACTGAGCTGGATCTGATCAAATGCTTTGATATAAGTCCAAGGTGTGTTCAAGAAATCCAGATGGAGGTCTATAGGTCCAGTAACCAAGGTGGGGGACTCAAATAAAGAGTCACATGTCCAGGGTTTAGAATCACAAGAACTGTTCCAGCATGGAGTATTCTTAATCAAATCAAAGTAACAGGGTATGCTGAGGCCAAGGGTACCTGCAAACCTGTAAACAGCCCAACCCCCTCACAGGTGGTGTTCTAAAACAAGGATCCTCAGACTTGGATCAGTTATGAGAAGTGTAAACACTTCTAACCCGGAGGTACAGTGTTTACAATAACCATAAAAGTCCCTCCTCTAATTCACCTCAGTTTCTGAAGGTCAATACTAAAAGGTCATCCAGACTTAGCAGGC
The DNA here is from genome assembly GCA_963966055.1 of Lathyrus aphaca. NCBI lineage: Eukaryota > Viridiplantae > Streptophyta > Magnoliopsida > Fabales > Fabaceae > Lathyrus > Lathyrus aphaca. The sequence goes on along the minus strand of OZ014519.1, from coordinate 450,260,629 downwards.
TTCCCAGATAGCCCTAGCATTGCAGGAAATCTGCAACACAGAGTTCTCAAGAAGAAACCCATATCTGAACCGTGTTTCATATTCCCGCACCAGACCGAGATGGAATGGGAAAGAATATGAACCACTCTAGCCTAGGTGTCACTCAGGTCCCAGGTATAGGACCTTAACTCTCAATAGAACCCCACCCACCAAAGCAAACAAACCAGATCCAGCCAGACAGCATGACAGTATGATATATGTAAAGCAATAAAGAAAGCAGTAAAGCAACTGTACATAAAGCAAAAATAAATACATGTATACAAACACAAATAACACATAACACCCCAGTAAACACAAATCAATCAAGCGCTAGGAGGAACCCACAAAAAGAACCAGAAGCCCTGGTTGCAATATAAGGGTCCCCAGCAGAGTCGCCAAGCTGTCGCTCCCAAAGATTTGCATCCCGGTACAAGCGCGAACGGTCGGCGAGATGGACAATGAGAACACACAGCAGTGAACTCACTGGAGATGAATAGAGTCGCCAGCTAGGCATTTTTTATCCCGGAGGAAAGGCAATGCTGCATAGACCTAGAAAGACATGGATAAGATGGTTGCGAACCAGAGAGACTGAGAAAGGGGGTTGATTACAACCTGGGAAGGTATTAGCACCCAGATTGTCCGCCGTACTCGACGGGATCCACGCTTAAAAGATTTGTGTTTTAAAGGGGTAGTGTCAGTGCAATCTGTGTATAAATGAGCTGGAAAAGGATGTACAGGTGTCAGTGTAAGGAATAAGAATGAATTGCTCAAGATCATGAGGCTTAAAGAGTGAGACTAGAAAGAGGGGGAATGTACAGAGACTTTTGTTCGATAACTGTTAAGTTATGCCTACGTATCCTCTCGTGCAATGAGGAAGTCAGAACACCGTAGTTCGACCCAAAGAGACTGGAAGATGAATTGACTTGTGAACTGCTTGCTTGTCAATGCTCAAGTGTATGATCTGTCTGGCACAGATGCAAACTGTCTTGCATTAGACGGAAGAAGCAAGTTCTCATTTATGAGTGAATGAGGTGAGAAAAGAATCCCGGAGGAGACGATTATTGTTTGTTTTTGTGCTTTCAGTCTTTTATTGCTTTTTGAAGTTTGTCATAAGTTAATGAGCTTAAGCCTAAACCAATGGGTTTAGTAAACTCATCACATCTTCCCTCTGATTAGGGGTAATGAGAATACCTTAAGTGTGAAGTCAGATTCTCACACTTAATCACCTTTGATGTAGGATTGAGATCATTAACCTACTTGTGATTATTTAGATGTTTTTGTTGTTTTTGTTTAGTGTTGAGTAATGAGGTTAAGCCATAATCAGGGATTAAACAGACTCATTACACCATCCTAAGAGAAGGATAATAGATGAGAATGTTTAAGCTGAGGAAAACTCCTCAACTTAATCCATGATTAGGGATTAAACTCATGACAAAACAAGCCTTTGATTAAGTGGATTTTAGATTAATGGTAAGATGATGAAATGATTTTTTTAGAGTTTGTAAGACAACTTGAGGGGGACTTGTCCATTAACACCAGGGTTAGTCCTTCTTAACCAATTAAGGAAGAATTAGAACCCTAATGCAAGGCCCAAGTTACAAGTGTGATGTCTTGATACTTATTAAGTGAATTGATTAAGAGATTTAAACACATTAAGGGTTTAACACTTAGGATTAAAGTTATACACTCCATCCTAAGAGAAGGATGCAGGCATAAGCTTAATCACAAAGCCTTAAAGCCTTTAGGGTTTAGTCCCTGATTATGAGGTGAGAAGAGAAAACTCAAAAGAGACATAAAGGTAAAACTAAGAGGGGAGACTAATCAAAACCCTAATCATTGTCATGCTTGGTTGTTCCTAAGGTCTGTGAGGTTTTCAAGAGAAGTCTTCAATGGAACCACCAGGAAGCAGATGAAAGGATCAAGAGAAGCAAAGCAACTTGCTTCATTCAAGAAGTCAAGTCACTTGAAGAAAGAGAGTAAGAAGAAGAGGAATGAGCAAGCTCAATCTCAAACACATATAAAAATGCAGCATGGATGCAAGAGGAATGAAAAGAAAAGTTGTGAGAAGTGAAGGCAAATTCACTTCTCAAAGTCACTTACCACCTGAAATGTTAGAAAAGAAATGCAATGCAATGCAAAATGGGATGAGATGACATGATGAGAAACAAAACCAGAAGCATTTACATGATGCTAATGATGCTATGAGATGCTATAAACATGAGGCAGCACATGGAAATGATCATACAAGTTCATGAATGCAAATGTAGCAAGTTGAGAAGCATGGACATACATGAAAAGTTATGAGATGCATATGGCATACAACATGGCAAATACATGATGCAATGATCAAACATGCTTTCAATATGTCTTATGATGTCAAATGAATCAAATGGATGCTTGAAATGTCATGGCAAGTCATGTTATGCAAGAGAATGCAAGATGTATGCAAATGGAAGCTCAAATTAGGGTTTATGAACCATACATCAAACAAAAGTCAAAATCAGAAGCAAACATCAAGATAAAAAATTGAAAATGCCACTCAAAGGACCCCTAATCCTATACTAAACCAATGCCCAAAGGAGAGGTCTCAATTCCTAACCACTTTCAAGTTATGATTTTTCTAAGATTTCTAGGGTTTTAGGGTTTCCAAACAAAAGAAATGCCAAACAAATTGAAAATGAAAGATCAAATCATGGCCATTTAATCTCACAAACTACATGCTAAACACAATGCAATGCAAAAAGAATCAATGTCCAACTCTTCATGGATAGGCAGAAATGATTTTTTGAACTTTGGATCAAAATAATGCACAAAAATGATTTTAATTCAATGAGAAATTCTTAAAATGCATCAAGATCAAAAAATAAATTTGGTTTGAAGGTTGGACAATGTTTCTAAATGTCTTAGAACATTTCATGAATTTTTTGGTGATTTTTAAATACCTAAAAGTATTTTTAATAAATTAATTCTCATTAATCAATTAAAAATAAACTTTTAAATATTTAAAAATACCTTTTTAATGCTAAAAATGAAAATAAAAATATTTTTGTGTCATAAAAATTAATGAAACTCTTGAGAAAAAGTTTCATAATTTTTAAACAATTTTTACTATTTCAAATAAATTATGCAAATTAAATGAAAAGAAATGAAATAAAAATTAAAATAAACTGAAGTATGCAGGATGGAAGGCCAGGATTCAATCTGGGTTTGCAAATGTTGACTGCGCGCCAGATCTTGTGGCTCACATTCAAACTGAGTTAAATACAATTATGAATTAATTAATTACGGTTTAGGGTTTAATGATGAAATCCAGCCATACACACGCGCGGCAAGTCAACTGGTCAGAGCAATCCAACGCTCCAGATTCAAAATCTCATTAATTACAGGATTAAGCCCTAATGATTTTCAGGTGGTCGGAGAAGACCTCCGGTCGTCTTCTCCGGTGGGAACCCCACCTGAAAATCTCCAAAACTCTCAAAACCTAACTAAAATGAAATCTAAAAACATGGAAATGATCCCCACAACTTACTGAATCAAAACCCCAAGCCAAAACTCATTTATATTTCATTAATCTCATGAATCGAAGCAAAAAAGATTTTAGGGCAAAACTTTCAGAGACAAATTAAACTCTCATCTCTCCACCATTTTCAAAACTAAAGATATCAGAGCAATCAGTGAAGCATGGAGAACAACTTTAGAACTTAAAAATCCATTTCTGGAAAAAAAAAAGGTTCTTGAGCTACCTGAGTTTCGAAGCTTTCACTCCAGCAACTTCCTGACCTCTCCCTTTGATGCAATACACTTTACTTGGTCCCCTGATGATCCTTGAATGCTTAGGAGGAGTTTATGTTGGCTGGTTAAGGAGTTTGAACAGCTTCTGCTCAAGCTCAGTTGAAAATGGTGATGGTGATTCAGGCTGTTTCAGGCCAATGTAAGTGGTTCTTTGTGATCAGGGTGATGTTTTGAGAAGGTTTGTGGAGTTTGTTCAAGTGTTTGTGGCTTGTGGAATGAGTTTCGAAAGCTTTGGCTTTGAGAGTGAAAAATGGAAGAATGATGTTCTTGCTTGATTCAGGCCTAAGTCTTGTTGGTTTTGGCTCAGTGAAGCAAAGTGAGTTGATCCATGGAATTGGTTTTTGTGTTGGTGTGTTGTGTAGAGAGATTCGAAGGCTTTTGCTTGAGGGGGTGGTTTTTGTGAATGTGATGCTCTTGTGTGTTTCAGCCTTGCTTGATGTTATGTTTTGCTTGCAAATGGATAGTATAAACAATTCCAATTGGTCAGATGATGTGACCTGGCCTGCTGTGATTGGGATGTCCACTTTTGCAAAAAGTCCACTTTGTTGTAAGAGAGGCATGGGCTTGGTTCTAGGCTAGTACAAGCATGGGGGCTGGCGCAGCATGGTGTGTGAGTGAAGCTAGAAAGGTTCAATAGCCAATGCAGCAAGTTGGTGAGAGTGTGATGATGGTTTTGCAAGTTGGTTCCTTCTTGGTTCATATGGAAAGATCTTGTCCCACAAACCATGAAACATGAGAAGTTTTGGTTCAAATCTGATCTTTAGGTCACATAGAATGTTTATGTAGTGGTTAGACATGAATTAGAGGTTGCAAATGCCTTGGTACAAAGTTCTTGCAAGTTTCTCATTTGGTGCACATCTTGAAAATTAATGATTTTTGCCAACTTTGTCACACCATAACTTTTGATCCAAGAAGAATTAGATCATGTTCTTGTACTTTTTGAAAAGGGAAAAATGTATTCTACAACTTTCATGACCAAAGTTTTTCCATTTGAAGCATTTTTGGATCAAAAAGCAAGGCTTGAAAAGTGGCATAAAATGACATATTCTTGAAAAGTCAACCATGCCCTAAAAAGTCAACTTTGCAAAAACTTGTAATTCTTGAATTTTGTGAACTTCAACCTTCTTCCATGATCAAATAAAGATCATATACACTCAAAATGATGAAGATCACCCCTTGGTTGGGTCATTGGGGGCCTCAGATGCCCTGATTTTGCACTGACTTGTCTGAAAAGTCAACCTTTGATCAGATGACTTCCCCATGGAATTTCTTCATGAAAATTGATATGCATACTCCCTATACCATATAGAGACCAATGGAAACAATAATGACCAAAAAAAATTGGAGTTATGGCCTCTGAAACCAAAACCCTAATTTTGGGTCAACTGTGCAGTCAAACTTGGCTCTGCATCCACACCAATCCCAGTTCTTGTGATTCTTTTGCATTTTTGACTTTGAAAGGATGTAATAAGATATAAGAACACACATGGATCCCTTTGAAGTGATTGATGGCCCTTGGAGTGGCTCAGGAGGCTCTTGGATTGCTCAGATCACAAACCCTAGGTGCAGATGACTTTGAATCTATGCAGTGAATCAAAATGAGATGTGAGATGATATGATTGTGTTTATGCATATGAAATGATCACAAGCCATGGTGTGAATGGGTGAGGGAAAATTTGGGGTGTTTACATTAGGGCGTAGGCACATCTCCAAAATATACCGCTTCATGCGGTTAGTAGTGTGCACTTCAACGACTTCTTTGTTAAATTGGTCGATGTAGTCCCTCAGGGGATATTCTTTATCTTGTATGATCCCCTCGGAGGTGGTCTCGAACTTCGGGTAACATCTAAATGTTGTGAAGTGCCCGGTGAATTGGATTTTCAAGATCCTACACGATGTGATAGACCCTGCGGGGAGGTGCTTGTACCAAGACATTGCGCCCTTACGCAAGGTGATAGGAAACAACCTGCATTTGATCGCACCCTCCACGTTGTGATAGTGGAGCATGGCTTCGAGATTTTCAATGTGATCGTCGGGATCAGTGTTCCCGTCATATGTGGTCACTGGAGGGGTTTCTCGAGTCTGCGTGGGATGCGGGTCTCCATAATCTCGCGGCTGAGTGGTCCGCGATGATCTTCATCATCGCTGCTCCCAGACTTGAGATACGGGGATCTGCTTCGCTGTTGACGATCTTCGTCATAACGAGACTTCTTGCTTTGATCCTGATCTTCAGGCGAGCGCCTCGTCTTACGGGGAGGAGATCGAGTACGTTTCCTGACCCTTTCTGGGCGTGAACCTTCAGACATATCTTGATCTCTAGGAGGAGAAAGGTGTCTAGGATCTTTCCCTTTCCGACTTCACGGAGGAGATCGAGAATGGAAGGGAGAGCCTCTATGACGCTGTCTCCTGGATGGTGAAGGGGAACGATGGTTACGTTCGAGCACCTGTATGCATTCTCTCTGTTGAAAGAGATTGAGGTTTTCCCGGTTGAGGGCGGTGATAAGAGCCTGAGAGCCAACATCTGAGTCCGATGGGATGGAGGTTAGTTAGAACACAAGGTCCCCGTGAGTGACGAGCGGTTGTTTCAGATTGTTTGAAGATGGGGAAGGATGATGTCATTCGTTGTGACTGGCATTGTATTGGGTAATTTTGTGGTTGTCGGTGTTATCCCCGTCGCTAATAACGATGGTTGGGGTGTCTTTCACAATCTCGTTGACTTGGGAAGCCATGAAGACGAAAATATGAGCTTTGATCTTATGGTGAAAGAAAGAAAGGATCTTGGTCACGAAAGATGGGGGAGCTGTTAGTTTGCAACAGACGACGCCATTGTACATAGATGATCCGGATAGGTCTTCGTGGCCTTTAGATGGGATTGTGATGATGTTTGTAGGATAATAGGTGGTGTACCTGCAAGGTACTCCGACGCTCAAGTAAGTTTCAATGTGAGACAAACTAAAGCGTAAGGAAATTGGGTGATAAGAATTGAATACCTGGCCCTCCAAAGGTGGAGGGTATTTATAAGGGTACATGTCCGTAGACTGCGGGTGTGTAGACTTTGACTGAGCACAACCGTCTCTTGTAAATCTGGAGGACAAATGGTCGCGTAAAAGACGTTATGGCGCGTGAGGGGGAAATCCCCAACGGCTATATGCTAACGACTCTTTTCTTACAACGGTCATATCTTCGCTGATCTCTTAGTGGGTTTATGCCCAGTTGAATACTGGATTGGGCCTCAATTTAGCGTAGGGCACTTGCTAGGCCAGTCCAGAACAACTCCTTAGTAGAATAATTTATTATAACATTCCATGCATCCATTATTTTATCCACTATCACAATCGCCTTCACCATTTTTCCATCTTCAGCGTTTACCTGTTTCATCTCTACCACAGATTTAACCTGATTTCTCACATTCTTTGTTATGTGATACCTACAAAGTAATGCATACAAAGTAGATAATACCTTTGCAACCTCATCAAAGCAGTATCACGGCCGATAACAATTACTTTCGGCGTATTTTCTTGGTCCTTCAACATTATCCGACACACATCTAAAGCCCAAGTAACATTTTTTTTGCTCTCTAGAAATACTAACCTGGAAGAATAGGTCTTCTCAATAAAGGTAACACCAACCATCTCCAATAGTGGAAGTTTGTACTTGTTGGTCTTATACGTTGAATCAATGGTGAACATAGTACGAAGCATGTTGAACAACTTGATGGAATGAGGATGAATCCAAAATATATCTCTAATGGTTACTCCATCATCTCACATTGGATATCATGAAACATAACAATTATCATCCAAGAGTTTCAATAGTTGTTTCGTTTCACTTTTATCCCTCTTAGAGCCTTGTTATTTTGGTACGAAATATTGTACACTTGCTTGATATTTCAGATATTTACAGTTCTTTTACGTTTCAAAATTGCAAGTATATTTTTTGTTTGAACCAAATTTAATGTCATGTCTAAAACACATTCCTTCTCTTTCGGCATGAGGCGACACACAATTGGATGACCGACTGACTTTTAACACAAGTCATGGTTATGTAAACCACGTATGATATTAAATATCCATTTCTTATTTGCTGACATATAATCACACAACTTAAAGGGACACTCACATTTTCTTGAACCAATGTCATCTCATTTAAAATTATGGAGAAAAGTAGACTTCCCACTTCTTTCGTATGTCATTGTCACAAATTCACCTCTTATATTCAAACCATTATCAGACCTTCTGATAACCACACCAAACCCCAATTTGGAGGTCTCCATACAAATCCATTGAAGCATTTGATCACAAAATTCAAACTCTTGGTCATTTTTAAATTGGTTGTTAACATCTAACTCTTTCACAACAACATCTTTGGCATCAGGAGACATAACATGTTTGGGGGAAACATCAGGGTACATCATTATCTAATGAAAAAAAACAGTTACAATAAAACACTAAAAAACCGCTAATACTGTAAACAGAGTTGAAAAATGAAAATATATAGTTTATGGAGATGCATCTCCGGACGAGTTCATAGAATCCGGAGATGTATCTCCGGATAAAACAAACATTTTTCAAACTAAAAACAAGCTTAATGTGAGCAATGAGACTTGATATTAATGATCTTTACCTAGAATTTCAGTTTCTAATACTCCATTTGATATGATGAAACACAAGAATGAAGATTTGAAGTGAAAATATTGATTGAGAATGAAAGGATTTTGAGTAAAAAACAAGTATGATTCTGTGATTATGCCGATAAGTGTTCTATCATCTTGTTTGGGAAATACATGTCCAAAAATATCTGACATCAAAGATGACTGAAATTTTAAAATTCCACCTGAAATTTCCGTAGATACATCTTTGAAATTTTCATTAAATTGTTCAACTATCAATATTTATTGAAAATAACCGAAGATACATCTTTGAAATAAAATTTGGTTTTACTCATAAATGACATTCATTTGATATGTTATAGATGCTGCATGAAGCATCTCTGAAATCTAAAGCATTTTGAGTTTTCCAGATATTTTTCCACAAGAAATTCCCTATTTATTTTATTGATTCATTATATATTGTTCTTTATTTATTTTATTTTATTGTTTCATTATATAGTATTTGTTCTAATTTAATTTGCCACTATATTTTACGTATTCACATGTAGAAAATGTTTTTAAAAAACAGAGAAAAGAATTGTGTTATCAAGCTCAAAATTGTACATAAAAAGTCTCACCAAAATTGATAAATAATTTTTTGAGTTAACCTTATATTATGATACAGATTGTATATATAGCTTCAAATGGCTTTCTCTAACCATTTTGGCAAAGACAGTGAAGATTTCATTCCCATTCTAGTAAGAAAAACAGAATACAACATGTGAAGCAAGAACATGAAACATCCACTATTCAACAATACCTGAAAATCAAAAAAACAACACATCAACAATGTTTCAATGTCTCAAGAAATGTAAATCAATAGAAAGAGAACATACCAAGGTTCCAAATAGGGTATATATGAAGTTCATTGAAGGAATAGTATTGACACCGGCCGCAACGAGCACAAATGTAAGAGAAGCATGAATGTTAATGGTGATCTACAAGAAGAAAATGAAAACAAATACGTCAGCGGTTTAGTTGTATAAGTACATGTTTGGATTGATAGTGAATTTGGTGAGATCACGTTGGTGACATGTTTATAGTGTAGATTTTGTTATAATCACGATGGCACGTTGTGACTCTGTCAAAATCGTTGTCAATCCAAACATGCACTAAGATGGATGAAAAATTGGAAAGATAAAATTGTGGAAAATGTTACCAAAGCTAGTATGTTTTCCCTTATCAAGAAGGACGAAATCAAGACGAAGCCAACTGCACCGAGTGATCGTACCTGTAAAACATGATTAAGTTTCTGTTATGAAAAAATTGCTAAGAAAATCACATTAAATAGGCTTAAGTTTGATACCAAAGGTGACAAATATTACAATTGTGCACACGAAAATTGATTGGCTCCAACTGGCTTCCAACCTGATAAGACGCAGAAAAGTAGTTACAAAATCAATTTTCGTCGTTGCAGAACCAAACACACACTTAGCTTATTTCAACTAAAAAAAGTAGATATAGGTCACAATTTTCTATCTTTGTAAGAATAAGATAACATTTTGCAGTCTTGCAATAGAACTATGCATAGTATCAAAAGTCGTGTATAAGGAAATATATTCCATACCTCCATAGAGTGCCCATTGTGTAACCGACTATACCATGCTTAAGCTGCACGAGAGAATTATTCACAAAATCAAGTAATTTATACGAAGTTTTGCTACAATACACAAACTAGGCATAGATATTTACCACAAACGGAAGAAGAAGAATCAAGAGTTTGTATTTTCGTCAACAAAATTATTGAGTATAAAGACGTTAATAAAAAAACCGACAACTAGAAGGTAAACACAGAACCGAGCATTTTATCGCCTAGATCAGAAAATCAATGAAGTTAAAGGCAAGCTCACCAGGTAAGTTAGAGCTTTGACTGGACCAGATAGAACAAACAAAAGTATAGTTGTTGCAACCTACAACAAGAATAACAAAAATCTGATAATGCAATAATAACTATTCAAGAATTATCGATCGCATTTAGTAAAGCAACTAGCAAGTCTAACCAGAGTTTTCCTTCCAGCGTCAATACCCCATCTCATCGAGGATATCACTATCGGCAACGAGAAGAAACAACTGAGGTAATTCTGCAACCAGAAAACAAACAAAATACCGATTATTCTACTTTCTTTGACAAACTTTGCACACAAACAAATATTGAATTTTGGTTCGAGCCAACCAATTTTCAACCCCAAAGTAAAACCCTCGGCAAGCAATCCGCGCAGTCACACTTTCAGTGAAATCGAAAGCATAGTTCTAAATTACAATCCGCAACTGCAATTATAGCGGAAATATAAAGATTTCAGAGGCTTCCGCAAAAGCACGACAATCGTAATTGCAGCTGCATTTGCTTGTATATTTATCAAGGTTCGCAGCGTAATTGCGACCACAATTTACAACCATAATCAAAACCATTATGTGAGATCAGATGGTTCATATGCTAAAACTACACAAGTCAGTTTCAACCATTCAAATTTCATCACAATAAAAACCAATGACCCAAATTTTCAATCACAATAAAATTCTAAAAAGCAGATCAAACCACACACACAAAGATCAAATTTTTATCACATCCAACCAATTTTCAACCAAAAAGAATACAAACTCATTATTCCAATTTCTTAACCAAACAAGCCTATACAAAACCACAAGACCCAAATTTTGATTCTAAATAACAAACCTCTATAGCAAGCAAATTGCCCCCAAAAAAGTAGACAAAACCACATTATTCCAAATCAAAGATGCAATTTTTGTTGTAGCTAATCAATTTCAACCAAAAATAACACAAACCCATTATTCCAAATCCTTAACCAAACAAACCTATATTAAAAAAAAAAAAAAAAAACCAAAATTTGATTCTTAATAACAAACCTCAATGGCAAGAGAATTGCTCAAGAAATAGACCAAACCAGTGAGTGCAGCAAACATGGAACACTCAACCAACTGCAGTGTCTTCTGATACACTTGTCCTTTTGGCGATAAGTCCTGAAGTTGTTCATCGTTGCTGAAAAGTGGTAATTCGATATTTGAAACCCTTTGAATGGGGAATGAAAGAGAGAGTGGTTGGGGTTTGAGTATGAGAGGGAGTTTTTGTGGGGGAGATGGTGGAAGAGAGAGAAAGTGCGGTTGGAGAGAGAAAGTGTGGAGTGGGTTTGGTTTAGAAATGGAGAAGAAGGGAGAATGGTGTTGATGAGTTTTCAGTGAAATCATGGAGGAGAAGATTTTAAGATTGTGTTTGGTTCAATTGAAAGTAAAGTATTCACATGAAAAAGTATTGTAGGATTTTCTCTTTATTTTCATGTCTAAATATGTAGTGACAAAAATATGTTACAAAACTCATTCTTTAAGGTTTTTATAAGAGAATAAAATAAAAAGTTTAGGTTATTAGTCATCATTTCCTTAAATTTCAGAGATATATTTTTGAAAATATTTTTTTTATGTAAGGGATATATTTTTCTGGAAACACCGTAAAAATCGTTTTTGAATCAGATCTCCAAAGCTACAAACAAATTATTTTTAAAATATATTTTTGAAAATAATTTTTACCATTTTTTAATAGTAAAATTATTGTATATCAATTTTAATTTCATATTAAATAAAATATAAATGTACAACTATATTGATTAAAAATAAATAAATAAAATTTAGTACAATAACTTAATAAATTATTTATATTATAAAATTTTTAAATAAAATATTTTTGAATACTAGAATTATAGTGTATCAATTTTAATTTTTTATTAAATAAAATATAGTTGTACAATTATATCGATTAAGAAAAATTAAATAAAAATGAGTACAATAAATTAATAAATTATTTTATATTATAATTTTTTTTAGATAAAAATATATTAATCAAATATATTGAATGATATTGGTAGGACGGAGGATGAGAAAGGGCTGGTACTTGGTTTGATAATGCCTTGTGAGAGCATATCTTGAATGATATTGGTCATTGCCTCTTTTTGTGAATGAGGATAACGATAAGGTTTGATATTTATGGGAGGTGTGTTTGGGTTGAGAGGAATGTGGTGATCATGTGGACGAGAAGGGGGCAACATGTGGGGTTCTTGGAACACTGTTGGATAGGCTGTTAAGAGGGATTCAATTTCAGGAAGTTGTGAGGTTGGCTAGGTTTTTTGGAGATGTGGTGTTGACAAGGTGGGATAGGTAGAGGTAGGTTGATATATTAGTAAATGGATGGAAGCAATGGAATCCGTGCGTAAGAGATGACGGAATTGGCTATAGGTAGATGGGGTTGGGCTCAAATTTGAATCACCTGTTATAGTAATTTCTTTGTTTTCATAGGTGAAAGAAATCTAAAGAATTTGAAAATCTGCCATGAGAGGGCCAAGGGTTCTCAACCATTCCATTCCTAATACAACATCAGCTCCTTTTATTGGGATTAAGTAGAATGGAATAAAGAAGAGGTGTGATTGTAAGGTGATTGGTACCTGAGGGCATAGACCGGAACATTGAAGTTTTGAGCCATTTCCCACCATAACTGAGAAGTTAGGAATGTTTTGGCACGGAATTTGCAAGTGGTTGGCTATTCTTGGCTGAAGAATGTTATGAGTGATGCCCGTGTCAATAAGAACTGTCACAGAAAGCCCATCAAGCAGGCCTTTGAATTTTTGTGTTTTGGGGGAAAAATTCTCCACTCACAACTTGTGGGGACTACTGAAAATAAGTTTTTGTATTCTGTTGTGTTGATGGCTCATTTTCCACAATTTCCGTAGTTTCAACTAGATCTTGGGGGGAAGAATTTGTGGACTCATCCTCTACCATAAGTAGAAGAAATTTTGCAGCAGCACATTTATGGTCAGGGATGAATTTTTCATCACAATTGAAACAAAGTCCTTGTGCCCTTCGTTCAGCTTCTTGGGTCGGAGTAATTCTTCGGATAGGAAAACGATTTGTGAGTGAAGTAGTTGCTGGGGTGGGTATTGGTTTTGGTGGTTGGGATGTGTTAGCAAGAGTAGCTTTTTGAGGATTGGCAGATGGGTTGGATGGGGTGTGTATGGGGGTTTTAAACTTAGGCTTAGAATCCTTGATTTTGGCTTCAATAAGTTTGGCTAAACCCACAACATGTGAAATGGATTGAGGTTTTTGGACATCAAGTTCATTTCGAATTTCAGGAATTAATCCCGAAATAAAACAATTAAGAATTGCATCAGGTGGTAATCCAATAACTCGATTTCCTAATTTCTCAAAATGAGTTTGATATTCCGTAACTGAGCCATGCTGCCTAAGTTTAAACAGTTGGCCTTGATGATTTTCGTATGTTGATGGGCCGAATCGCAATTCTAAGGCTTTTTCAAATGAATTCCAATCAGATAATTCATTACTTTGAAACATCCACTTATACCAACCAAGTGCATCGCCTTTCATATAAAAAGCAACCAATGATAAACAATTTTCATAAGTAATATTATAAAAAGCAAAAAATTGCTCCGCTTGAAATAACCATTCCAACACATCAGTTCCATCAAAATTGTTAAGTTCAATCTTTGGTTGTCTAAAATTCAAATTTTGATTTGTGGTGGATTGTAAGGGAGTGTAAGGTGGGTTATGCTGAACAATATTCCTGAATTGAAAATTTGGGTAAATGGGAGGTTGGGATAGGGTGTTGTATGGTGGAATAGAATAATAGTAAGAGGGTTGGGTGAGGAAATGTGGTGGTTGGGTGTATTGTGGCGGAAATGGGGCTGTATATGTTTGAGAAAAGGGTTGAAATGCAGAATTTAAAGAATAAAGGGAAGGTGAAGGTCTTGTAAACGATGGTTGTGGACTATAAAGTTGTGTGAAAGCTAGGGTTGAGTGGATTTGTGAAAAAGAACTAGTTAAGGGAATAATAGCATTTCATATGACAGATCTGGGTGTGGAAATGAGAGTAGATCTTGGGGCTGATAAAGGGGCAGATCTGGGTATGACAGCAGCAACTGTTGCAGTAGCATCCATGGCAGAAAATTGTTGAGTCATGAGGGTGGTTAGAGCAGCAAAATTGTTGTTCATTGTTGTCTCTAAGTTGTTGTGGTTTGTGGTGAGTTTACCAAGTTGTAAAGCAACAACATGATTATTAGCTTCCATGGAGGATTCAAGATTTTCATGGGTAGAAATTAAGGTTTCAATGCGTTGATTAGTGACTTGGAGAGTGTCATCTAGGTCTTTGGGTGTGAGATTTGTGATTTTGGAAGGCATTGAGAGAAAGATGAAAGCACCAAATGATAACTAACTCGACTACTACCAAGAAATTAGGATTTACTCATAAAGACAAACACAATAAAAAATGAAATAAAAGATAACTTTGTCATTAATTTCCTGCCTCATTTCAAGGGACAACAATCCTAAAATACAAAGATTACTAAATGGGCTACAACTATTGGCTCAGCCCACTTGAAGAAAAAAGGAAATAAACTTAAAAACCAAACAAAGGAATTTAATCCATCAAATAATCATTCTGCCACAAAGGTTTTATCACTTTTCTCATGGATTATCTGAACTGCCTATCACTTTCGAATATATCTCTAAAATGATTTCATTTCTTAAGCAAAAAAGTGTTGACCTCATGGTGAGTTTCAACAAAAATACAACCACATAAAAGTACGAAAACAACATATCCATATTACAACTCAAAGGAACCTACTCTCTTTTATTGATTATGTTTCACAATCATAAAGAGAAACTAGAAAAAGCAATGAGGTAGAGATCATGTGATGAACTAAATATATGATATCCAAAGCATATAGTTATGCTTTGGTTTTATTAATTTGGTGATTACTTAGTTATGTGTTCATATGGTTTGATCCAATGCTAAGATGGTGCTAAGATTCATTGGATTCATGTAAGCCTTAGAGCCAGACATAATATCATTCACAATAAGCTTGTTTGCCTTTTCAGATGGATGAAATGCATCCCAAAATGCATACTCTTCTCTATTCGAACACAGGTTTGAAAGTGGTGTGCATAGACCTAATCCATTGTTTGGTCCTTGTCCACAACATGCTATTTTTGATGTTTTGAAACCATATTCTTCCGGCTTCCGTACGAAATTCAGGTGTGTTTTTCCCGTGTTTGCTGCGATGAAAACATCTCTACCTAGTTTCTTGTTCAGTGCTAGTAACATGTTTTCAAGTTGAGGATTGAACAATGATGAAGCTCTTTGAATCTCCGTTGAACATTCTCCGTTTCTTCCACGTTGGGCGATTTCGGATGGAACGCATCCCATCGGTCCCGTTCCTGTCACAAGAACTCTTCTAGCTCCCAAATCATACAGTTTCTGAAACAACAAACCATATTCAACTTACATGCACCAACACAGACACACAGACACCAGACACGACGCTGATCAGTAATAATTTAAAGGGAATGTTACCTGCAAAAGTTTTTTGTACTCAGAAATGAGAAACTTGACATATTGAGGTAATGGATACTGACGAGACCTTGCGGAATAAGGAACCAAGTAGTAATTATTTACGAAATCATTCCCACCAACAGTGATTAGAACAAGTGCTTGATTCACACGAGTTTTAGCTTGTGATGCTCCAATAAGTGCACTTAATCTATTCTGATACTCTTCAAAATACTCATATTGTCTATACATTCTTATAATGTTAACAAATTGAATTCCAGTGTCATTGAGTATTCCAATTCCAGCAGAAGCAAAGTTAGCTCCAACAAGAAGCTTTTCTCCTCTTAATTCAGGACTTAAATATGGCAATGTTGCTTCTGCACCAAGTCTCTCACCTGATACAATTGAATTATAGTTAGATACATGAGAAAATGGAAGGTTAATTATACTATATATATAAATAGAATGAATATGAACTTAACTGATAAGATCAGGAATGTTGAAACCATTGGAGAATCTACCGGTTGGTCTGTGAGTTGGATAATCGATTCCATACGGCGGAGCATCGGCACGAGCAGTTGTAGCCAAGTAATTGTTATTTCCATTATCAACAAGTGAATCACCAAACACAAAAAATGTTCTTGGAATTGCTTCAACAAATAATATTCCTCCAAAAACCAAAACAACAACAAAACTTAATGAAAAACAAGAATGTGCCATTTCAAAACACTACTATAGTTGTTGTTTAGATGTTTTTTGGATGTGGAAAATTACATATGATTTATGTGTTTATATAATGATGAATTCTTTCATAGTTTTATTGTGATTCTACTAACATAGGAGGCTCTTTAAGAATTGAAGGTTTTTCTTTTTATGTTTTGTTACCGTAAATGGTGGCAATGGTAGAAAGATTAAATGTGATTGGTTGGATTCAATAAATAAGATTCAACTAGAATGGTAGATCATTATGCTTTTCATGCTACTTAATATATGCAGCTTATAAGTGTTGATCAAATAATTCAGCCTATAAATAAAGTGTTGAACCAAATCATAAATGAAAGGCATGCAAAAGCACTTTATTTTTTCTTTTCTGGTATTCCATTTTGACACTTGTTTTTCAAACTTGATGATATAATTGATTACAGTGTTAGGGTTATATATGAAGCACATCAAGAATGGTCCTAGATGAGTATAAATTGTGTTAGGCAAATGTGAGAATGATAATGGTTTTTGTAGGATACTGATAATAGTAATGAGGAGTGTCTAAAAACGTGACACTCATAAATTTAAATAATAGTAGTAGTTTTTTTTTTTGTTATAAAAAATAACAGTAGTTTTATTTTTAGTAAAAGATATAAAAGGTTGTGATTTTAGGGTCAAGTGTTTAATGTGATTTTAGGGTCTAGACTTGTAGGTGCTATTAATGTCTTCTCTTGACCAATGTTCCATTTCTTTTTAGAGGTGAGAGCACCTATTTGTTTGGTTAGAGAGGTAAAGAGAATATATAATCTTTATAATTTAATTTTTTTTTTACATTATTCTTATTTTTATTTTAAAGTTTTAAAACTATTGGTTGGAGAGGAAAATATATGGTTTCTTCTCCCTCTTTGTCATTATCAAAAAGAAGGGGAAAAATATGTGAAAGAGTATTTGAAAATATACATAAATGATGAATACAAACAATATAACATAACATATATAATAGCATCATAAAATCAATGAGACCAAATAATAAAATTACTATCATGTAAATAAAGATCTTACTTATAAATTAATTTTAATAAAGAAGAATACATGTACCTTGTGATTCTTTGTGAGATATTGTGACTTTATTTAGATGAAACTTAATTTTAATAAAGAAGTCTTGGCTTGATTTGATATCACTTTCGTTTAGTATACCAAGATCTCTTCAAATTTTGTAAAATACGTCCCGAGGAAGTGGCTTAGTGAAGATGTCTGCTAGTTGATTTTGAGTATTGATGAAGGAAATTTCAATGTCGCCTTTTAGAACACGATCCCTTAAGAAGTGATGTCTAATATCGATGTGTTTGGTTCTTGAGTGCATGATTGGATTCTTTGAAATATTGATTGCATTAATATTGTCGCATTTGAGAGAGTTGTTTCCTAGAATCGCACCATAGTCATGAAGTTGTTGCTTCAACCAGAGTATCTGTGCACGACAACTACCGACGACTATATATTCTGCTTATGCAGTGCTAAGAGCCACACTTGCTTTTTGCATGACCAAGAGACTAAGGTATTTTAAAAAATGTGACATTTTCCACTTGTGCTTTTCCTGTTCATCTTACATCCTGCAGAATCTTTGCAGAGAAACCAACAAGATTACATACACTACCTTTGGGGTACCATAAACCGACATTGGATGTTCCTTTGAGATACTTCATTATTCTCTTCACATCAGTGAGATGAGATTCCTTTGGACAAGCTTGAAATCATGCACATGAACATACACTAAACATAATATCAGGTTTACTAGCCGTTAAATATAATAAAGAACCGATCATACCTCGATATTTAGTGATATCAATTTGAATTTCAGATTCGTCATGATCAAGATATGTGCCAGATCCCATTGGAGTTGTTATATCTTTGCAAGTATCCTTGTCAAACCAAAAACTCGCTAACTTACAGGGACAAAAACGTTATTTAAGCCTAAAATTAAAATTAAATAGAAATAATAATAATATTAAGATTTTACACGCTGGATATTATAAAAGCAGACAAGAGTGTCTGTCTGGATGCTAATGATAATAATGTGAAAATGTATTTCAAAAAGTATCGAAGTATGAAAGATGTGTAGAAAATAAATGTAGAGAGATTTTGATATTTAGTTTGTATGAAAGCGGTAAATGAAAAAAGAAAATTTTAAATAAATTTATAGTGATGAAAGCAACCATTCAAAAGTTATGGCAATGGTTATAAAAATTATGAAATTTAATCAGAGAAATGATATAAGGGATGTCATGAAAAGATATGATGAAAATGTGCATTAAAACAAAGTATTTTTCAATTCTGCTACGGTACTTGTTAAGTCGATTAAACAGATAGCTGACTTAACAAGTTCGCAACAATTTTATTGGATTACATTAAATATTATATATTACAACATATATATTAATACAATTTAATTAATAATTTTAATAAAAATGAAATCCCTTAAATTTATATATTGTTTAATGTAATTATATACTAATTTTATTTGCTTAATTTTATATACTAGTTTTATAAGGTAAATATTTAATAACTATGCAAAATATCCAAATTGGTTTCTTAACTCTGTTTCGGGGTCTAATTTAGTAGTTCTTTAATTGTTCAAAAAAGTCAATCGAAAAAGTCCTTCGGGGTCTAATTTAGTAGTCCTTTAATTGTTCAAAAAAGTCCACGTTAGTCATTTCCGTCAATTTTTCCATGCTGGCATATGACAAGGTATTTGTGCACTTGGAATTTGACGTGACATATGTTTATAAGGTCATTAAAATTTTGAAAAAATATTGCAACATTTTGGAATGAGTTAGTTTTAATCCCATGTCATCTAACTTGAAAGTGATAACAAACTACCACTACACCACTTTACAATCGTTATTAGTTATATCATTCAACTTTATTATTATATTCAAATAAGATGCGTAAGGCAAAACCTGCAGAAAACA
This sequence comes from Lathyrus aphaca, assembly GCA_963966055.1. Classification (NCBI taxonomy): domain Eukaryota; kingdom Viridiplantae; phylum Streptophyta; class Magnoliopsida; order Fabales; family Fabaceae; genus Lathyrus; species Lathyrus aphaca. The sequence continues at coordinate 450,241,155 of OZ014519.1, read as the reverse complement.
AATGAAACCACATATAAGTAGAATTGAGGTTAAATTCTTGTTGTTGGTTTTGAAGTGACCACTGTTGGTGACAACAGGGTTTAAGAATTGGTGACATCAGACATTAATCAAGAGAAATAAAAACAAAAACATATTAATAAAGTTGAATGATATAATTAATACAATAATATAAAAACATCAATTTTTTGACTTTGTTTATTTATGCAGGACCTCTGAAGCATGAGTACTTCTGAAATGGTGAAGTACCGGTACAGGGTACGCACCCGTACCGGGTACTCGTACCGTACTCGTGGTACTTCATTTTTTTCTATTATTTGATTTTGAATGAAATTTGTAATTTTTTCAAATATCAATATAGTATATTTATGTGTTTAAATTTTTTTGTTATTGTATCTTATCATTATTTTTTGTTTTTTCAATTTTTATAGTTGTATTTTGTTATGAACCTAATAATTTAGTTCACTACTCATACATTTTATACAAAATTCTTATTTCTTATTAGCGTACCCGTATCTTGATTTTTTTTTTAAATACAGTATCTCGTACCGGTACCAGTACCCACACCGGGTACGTACCCGTACCTATGCATTATAGTGCAGGATAAATGAGAATGATCTATTCAAACATGGATGGAGAAGTAGATCAAGAGTTGAAGCATTACAATACATACATATTCTTGAAATGGTTACTTGCATTTCTTGTTGGATTTCTCACTGGTATTATAGCAACACTTATAAATCTTGATGTTGAGAAGATTGTTAGGTACAAATTTTTTACTGTTATAAATACATCAATGAAGAAGGGTTAGACTTTAGAGAAATCCTTTTTGTTATTTTAGTTTTTAAGGAAATTTGACTTAAAAATAAGTGATTTTGCATTGATATGCATGGTACAGGTACTTGACAGGTTTTCTATATTTTGCGAGAGTTAATTTCGTCTTAACATTTGTTGCTGCTATTTTGTGTATGTGTGTGTGTGTTTTGCACCCACAATAGTTGGACCTGGAATACCTGAAATCAAAGCTTATCTTAATGGTGTTGATACACCAAATATGTTTGATGCTACAACATTAATAGTTAAGGTAGATAATAATGTTTAGTTGTCTTGTTTCTTACTCCACTAACTACTTCAATTCTCTTAGGTTATTCATTTGTAGTGCAGTAAAAATCTTTCAGGAAATTGACATATAGGTGACTGTTGAATCAACATAAAATTGTCAAGAAATCAAGTTTGGCATTTAAATTTAAAAGAATTGACTATAGGTGACTGTTAAATCTTTTCAGGAAATTGACATATAGGTGACTGTTAAATATTTTTCAGGCAATTGACATATAGGTGATTGTTAATTGACATCACCTACAAAGGACATAATGTTTTACGGAAAAGCAATTAGGCACTGGTGGAATCAAACAGACAGTCTTGTCATACTACAATTTACATGTTTCATGTGCTTCCTATCTGGTTCTTTTGGCTCCAATTGTGCAGCTCCAGATGAAACTGAAATATCTGAAGTTTATTGTCATTTGATACTGCTCCTTGGTAAACTACTGAGATTGAGAAACATGATTGAGGTCACCATAGATCTTTGTTAATTGTCATTTGATGCTGCAAATCCTTGATGTCATTTGAGCTACTTCACTATTGAGTCTAACAACCCGTAAACTTACAAATCTAGAAGAGTTTGTATATATTGTTCATAGTTAAAATTAGTTTGGCAGATAAGGCAATCCAACATAGCCAATAATTCTCAAAAGGTCAATTCTCACTACAGATTGACACATAATACACTCTTGGATCAACAAACCTAATATAAAAGGTCAATTCTCACTACAAATTGACCCGTAAAACTAAAGCAGGAAATTAGGAATACTAAATCCTACAACTTAACAAAAAAACTTGTGAGGAAAAAAGACAAACAAGTGTGAGGTGGGAGTATTTCTGTTGCTGGGAGTGTTTCTGCTGATAATAGCTATGATAATCGTATTGAAAGTATTAACAAACAAGTGTGAAATGGTGTAGTGGTTGGATATGTTGTTTATTATTTAATATTTATGTTTCTTTAATATAACTAATAATTTATACATTAAATTTAATTTACTGTAACTATTAATATTTTTATATAAAATTAAAAGCATTGAAATGCTGAAAAGCATTATAACATTGAAATATTTATTATTAAATTTATTTTATGTTAAGCATAAACTTATATACTTTGCAAATTTAATTGTAACATAAACTTATATACTGATATACTTTATAACACTGTAAGCATAAACTTATATACACTATCTCAAACAAGACCTTAGACAGCATTTTTTTTTCCTTAGACAGCTCTTTAAAGCGTTGTCTAAACCTGCGCTACTAAAGATTTAGACAGCGTTTTGGTTAATGACAAAAGCGCTGTCTAAAGGGGCTTTATACAACGCTTTTATTGTCAAAATCGCTTTCTAAACCCCACTTTAGACAACGTTTTTTTGCCTTTTTCTCATATACCTTAGACAACGCTTTTTTTATTTTTATTTTAATGGTATACCTTAGACAACACTTTCACTAAAAGCATTGTCTAAACCCCACCTTAGACAACGCTTTTAGTGAAAGCGTTTTCTAAACCCCACCTTAGACAACGCTTTTTCTTGAAAGCGCTGTCTAAGGTATACGAAAATTTTAAAATTTTTTCCTTTAAAAAACGCTGTCTAAGGTTGCCAAATTATAGGCACCTATTTTTATCCACTTTTTCACCTGGTTTTTAAACCAGAATTTGTACCTGTTTTCCAATCCATAATTTGCACTAAATTATCCTATTTAAACCTACTAATTTAGGCACCGATTTATAGATAAAAATAATCGGATTTTCAATCACCAATATCTACGAAACAATTCATACAATCGTACCAATTTACGAACCAAATTAAATAATATACAACATATACTATAACCAATATCTACGAAACAATATTAATGAAACAATTCATACAATTCATTTCATCCAACTATACATTTTTGGTTCAAATGAAATTCTACATAAACTAAAATGTGATAACACTCCGAGCTATACATTTTCATCCAATTGCAACTATACTATAACCTGAAACAACACAAAAATATTGTAATTGATCAATTAAAACAAGTCATAATCAATATGTCTATAGTTACATACACATACTCAAAATTTTCATCAATTAAAGTAAGAGTACAATATACCTTATAACACATTTAGCCCCATAATGAATTGACATTGTTCCTCTTTAATTTCATCCAAATGATTACTTGAGTAATACGTACACTTGAATTCATCAAAGTACTACATAATAATATAACATAGTTTGATTTAGTTTCAACTATTTAATTATATGAGAAATATGTGTTAAATATTAAAATAACACATAAGTTAGAAATACATACATCATGTGGAATCTCTAATCGACCCAAAGAAAGAGTTTCTATCATAAACCTCAACATAAAATATCCACAATCTATACCATTACGTTGCAGAGGACACTACACATGAATAAAAAATATGGATAAATCCTAAGTTTTATCAAATATCATCACTAATATAATAAAAAATGTGATAATTAATAATATACCGCCACTTTTATCCATGTAATGTTGTTGGCTCTCTTCTTTGATACTTGGATATCTCGTTGGGCTCGAAAAGCTTGTATAATGCTAATAAAATATAAATGAATATTTAGAATAATTCACATAAATTAATAAATACACACAAGAATATTTAGAACAATTTCACTTACGTGTCAATCATGTTCTTCATATTCGGGTATGTTGTCCAATCATTTCCTAACGAGTCAAGATAATAAACAATTTCTCTGATAGGATTAACTGCGACCAACAACCAATGACCACTGTATGATTAAACAAATGTTAGATGGAAATTTTCTAAACGACGTCAAAATACAAAATAATTATAATAAATGAATTTAGAATGAAAACCTAACCCGGTATTAAACGGTAAAAATAACAACTTTTATGTATCTTTGTTGGCCATGAAGAGGTTGCGAACATACACCATCACATCATCTGTTCTACTTAAGATTAAAGTTAAGTTGACAGACGCGGGGCTTAAGAATCCAAATCTTTCGTCCAATCCACTTGGGCGCATCACTTTGTCATACAAAAACCTTAAATAAAAACATCATTAACATTAGACTATTCATTTGAAATATAAATTAAATAAGTTGTTCAATTAATATAACAAAGTAGACCGGATATACCTCACATATGTATTGACAACACTGACGCCTATTTCTTCATGACGAAAAACTTGCCCAAATTCTTCATTACCAACTGATTGTTCATATTCAAAGCCAAAAATACCTTCCTCCATATGTATAAGACGAATACCTCCGGTCGGAATATCTGTCAACTCTAGAAATGTCTGAAGGTACGACCTATTCTTGGAGGTAGGTTTTTTCCTAGCCGATGTCTTCTTAGCACCAACTTTTTGTTGTTGTGTGGAGACGTTGCTAACCTCCTTATCATAAAGCTACATATCATATAAATAGTTAGATGAAGTATAAAATCAAGAATTTAACATTTTCCATGCATAAATATCATATAATTGTAATGTACCTGTTTTTTTGAAACAACGGACTCGGTATGCCGCAGAATAGCCTTATCTTTTGATTTGGATCTTGTTGGAGTCTAATTAACATAACCATGTAAAAAATGTACGTAAAATACGCGTAAAAACTTTGAATCTACACATTAAGGTTAACAAAGGTTCATAATGGTTTTAAGTATACCTCATATCCTACGCTAATGAGGCTTGTCGTCCATGCAACAAATGAACCTATTGCTTGTTCCACCATTGTTGCATCCGAAACATCGTCGGGATATGGTAATAATGCATCCTTCTCTACTGCAATTTCAACTGCAACTTTCAAACATCCAGTAGGAGCGATCTAGTGTTAAGTAATTCTCCGCTACTGTTATGCACATTTCTCTTGCCAACCATCCGATAATATGGTGACGATAAGTAGAGCTGACAATGGGAAATGCCCTAAAACCAATAATAAATATGAAGTTGTTAATGTGTATATATGTAAATTACATGATTTAAGCTAATAGTTCAATTTAAGACAAATACATATAATTACCTCTGGAATGTTCGGTTGAAAGTTACAGTTGATACTATCTTTGTCCGAACCATCTTTAAAACATGCTGAAGCGCTAGCCTTTTTTTCTTTCCTTAATACACGAACTTCAGCTTCCAGTGCTTCCAATTTTGCATTAAGCTCTTTATTACTAGGAGCATTTCCTTTTTTAATACTCAAGGAGGTCGCAGTGTTCCCAAATCCCTTACCTCTCACCCGAACCGAATACTCACAGACATCTAATGCCCGACTAAGTATGCTCCTAGTATCATCTGGAGATAAAGCTGACTGAGATAGCGTCTCCTGAAAATCAGATGAATATCGAATACTTGTAAAATATTTGTTAATAAATTTTTTATTTAATTAAAGAAATAATGTTATACTTACACGTTTCTCAAATACTTGTTGAACATCTTCTTTAGCAACTCCAGATTTGCCCACATGAGCTTCCTTCCACAAAACATGTGTAGGAAGAGATGTTTCAGAATTTTTCTCCTTCTGCAACTACACATTAAGTCATATAATATGTTCAAATAAAACTCATGATGAACAAATATATTATTGCAATTTATAGATACTTACCATAGATTGTTCTAAGCGTCCATATCCGACACGTCCCTTTCAGTATGGATACACGAGACTTGATGCTCTTTCCCGATTTGTGTCACTTATTCTTTTAAATGTTGGGTCCTTTCGTTTGGATTTAAACGCTTCCCATTCTTCTGGTGAAATCAAACTTTCATATTTCTTTGGAAGCTTCGCATCAACATGATTACCATCTTCATCCATAAGATACTTGGATGATAAAAATGTTTTAAACCTTCTTAGTAGCTTTTCGGCCAATTTAAGACAAAAATATCGTCTATCATCTTCGATGTTGAAACACCTCTAAGAAAAACATACACATTATGCGTTAGTACAAGTAATTTAAAAGACATAATTAGTTTTCATAATTAAAGACATAATTATTGTACCTTTATCTCAGTCAAAAAATTTTCTTTGGATTCATTCAACTCTTTTTTTCTCCAATAATCACAAGTAATTGTAATCTCATTCCTTACTGGTGCACCAATGAAAATAGTCAAGGTATGACCGTCATGTTCTATAAGCTACCCAAGCTCGCTCCAATGCACATCTAGAATGATGCCTCGGTCTCTACCATGGACCACTTTCCTCATCACTATTATGCCTTTTCTAATCTCGTCTTCCATGGATACCTTTTTATTACCTCCTTCATGCGTAGAATGATCATCATGTGGGTGATCATCTTTAGTGGCCATATCTAACCTGTAATAAAGAAACCAAGGATATTAAATATAAATTATAATCAAAGCAATTGAAAATGAAAAATAAAGAAACCAAGGATATCAAATATAAGTTATAATAAAAGCAATTGAAAATGAAAAATAAAGGAACCAAGGATATCAAATATAAATTATAATGAAAGCAATTTAAAATGAAAATGACATAATATATAACATTTTACTATATTACCTCTTTCACTAACATCTATTTCTTTTCTTTGTTGGAATATTAATTACTTATTTCTTAGCAATGCGGACGGATGAATTGATCCAAATTCCCTCATTATGATCATTCCTGATATATGACTCGTTCGCTATAAGATTCTCATCTTGATCATTTCTATTCAACTCATTTTGTCTAATGAATGACTCATTCTCAACATCAATATCACATTGATCGACATTGTTATCATCAACCACTTTGTTAGAAAAAAGCATTATAGACCATTTTGTACTCGTCGGGTCATTCACATAGAACACTTGTTTAGCTTGAGATGCTAGAATAAAAGGTTCATCTTTATACCCCACCCTAGTAAGATCAACTTGCAAAAATCCAGACTTATACATTCGTATGTCACTACTATTTACCCAGTTGCAACCAAAGATGGGAATCTGAAACTTCTCGTAATCAAACACCCAAATATGCTCAATAACTCCAAAATATGACAAATTTACATATTTGGGGTTTAAGTCCCTCATACTTGATATATGCATTTCTTCAGCTAGCACGGTGACACCACTATTTTACATAGTACTCTTATCATCTTGTTCTTTGGTATAAAATGTGTATCCATTAATTGCGTATGCGCTATGAGAAAACACATGCAAACTTGGACCATATGCCAAACATCTCAACCTTTATGTTACCGAAGCAGGATCTGAAGAGCGCTTCGAATAAATATGATCCTTTAACCATTGTATGAAACTATGATTGTGCTCTCGTACGATCCAATTTTCATTTCTGTTCGGATTTTACCTTCGGAGTACATCCTTGTGCATTTCAACATATGGCTCAACCTCATTATCATTGTGCAGACATACAAATGCACTTGATCCCGTTCATCCCTTGATATTGTCACAATTTTATTTCCAATTCATTTTTAACCTTCCTTTTTTTTCCCGAAAATCTGAGCTTTGGGGAGTCCAATCGATTGAACGTTGGACAAATATTCAGTACAAAAATCAACAGCTTCTTCAACAATATATCATTCAACAATACAACCCTCTGGTCGACTTCGGGATTTCACGTACCCTTTTAATATTTTCATATACCGTTCAGCAGGGTACATCCATCTCATATAAGTTGGTCCACATAACTATGTCTCTTTCACAAGATGAACCATTATGTCAAAAAAGAGGGAGGAAAATATATTTCAAGCTCACACAAGGTAATTGCAATCTCTTTTTGTAGTGTTGGTAAGATCTCGGGATCAATCACCTTACTACAGATTGACCTGGAAAAAAATACAATTTAGTTATTGCACTTCTTACTTTTTATGGAAAAATAGAACGTATACCTATTGGTAGAAAATGTTCCATTATAACATGGCAATCATGTGTCTTCAAACTCTTCAACTTGAGGTCTTTCATAGACACAAGTCTTCTAATATCTGAAGAGTATCCTTCTGGAACCTTAAGCTCACTCAGAAACTTACACACAAAAATTTTCTCCTTTCTTGATAGAGTAAAACCAGCAGGTGGTAGATATGTTCGTCTTCCTTTCTTCACGGGTGCTAATTCAGTTCTCATTCCCATTTTAACATGTCATCCCTTGCTTTAAGGTCATCCTTAGACTTTCCTTTTATATTGAGTAACATACCGATAACACTTTCAAATACATTTTTTTTCAATATTCATAACATCAAGAAAATGTCTCACGTACAAAGACTTACAATATGGAAATTCAAAAAATATCGACCTCTTCTTCCACCCACCTTTGACAATCTTATGTTCAAAAGGCTTGCCAAACTCAGTATGCACATCTTTCACCTTTTCAAAAACTTGGTCACCTGACAATGCGGGTGGAGCCTTACGTTGTTCGGTGTCTCCATTGAAGGCTTTTCTCCACCCACGATAGTGATGTTTAGAATGTAAGAATCTAAGATGACCGAGAAACACATTCTTCTGACAAATTTCCAATCGAATCGTATCGGTTCCATCTTCACAAACAGGACAAGCACGTTGACCTTTAATGCTATACCCAGATAGATTCTTGTATGCTGGAAAATCATTAATTGTGCCAAACAACATCGCCCTCAAATTGAAACTTTCTTTCCTATATCCACCATAAACCTCCTCACCGTTCTCCCACAAAATCTTTAAATCTTTGATCAAAGGTGTCAAGTATATGTCTATGTCATTCCCTGGTTGTTTAGGCCCAGAGATTAACATAGATAACATCATGTACTTACGCTTCATACATAGCCATGGAGGTAGGTTATAAATCATAAGAATCACAGGACATGTGGTATGTGAGATACTTTGAAGACCATGCGGGTTCATTTCATCAGTAGATAATGCCAAGCGAAGGTTTCTTGCTTCTTCTCCAAAGTCAGGATAATCATTATCAATCTTCAACCACTATGGTGAATCAGCTGGATGCCGATACTTTGCATCAATAATTCTTTCATCTGCATGCCAAGTCAGGTGTCTTGCATCGGTTTCACTACGAAACATGCGCCTAAATCTCATAATTATAGGAAAATACCATAAGACTTTTGCTGGAGACAATCTTTTATTATATTCAGACAAACCGCATTTAGGTCACTCAGTTAACGATGCATATTCGTTACGAAACAAAACGCAATCGTTAGGACAAGCATGTATCTTATCATAGCTCATGCCAATAGAGCACAACATTTTTTTGCCTCATAGGTTCGATTAGGAAGAACATTATCCTCCGGTAGCATTTCTCTCATAAGGGCCAACAACTCTGTGAAACTTTTATCCAACCATCCATTGCCCGCCTTTAAGTTATACAACTTTAATACCGCAGACAGTCTTGAGAATTTAGTGCAACCTTTATACAACGATTTCTCTGCATCGCTTACCAACCTCTCAAACATTTCAGGACAATCATGAAGATCTTCTTCAAGTGCTTCTACAATCTCTTCAACTCGGTCACAATCGTATGTTTCCATGTCTTTGTCGTCTGAAGCATAGGTCGTATTACTTTTCCCACTCGGTTCAACATTCTCGTTAATTTTCTCACCATCAAATTTCCAACACTAATAACTTTGATCAATTCCATGCCTTAGTAAATGCAATTTCAATCCATCTGTGTCAACCTTACCAATATAACAACAACGCAAGCAAGGACATTTCATTCGTCTGGGGTTTTTAATGTGTTGAACAACAAACTTAACGAATTCCGCAACCCCATTCTCGTACTCTTTGGACAATCGATCGGCACACATCCATGTTTTATCCATGGTTTTCCTACTTATTAAGGTAAGTAATCAATATCAACTTTAATAACGTATACATAACCAATGTAAATCCAAACGATAATAACATATATATACATAACCAATGTAAATCCAAACAGCAATAACCTATACATAACCAATGTAAATCCAAACGCCAATAACCTATACATAACCAAGGTAAATCCAGACGAAAATACTATTTTCACAAAATCAGTCAAGAACGAAAACTATTGTATTAGAATTATAGAGTTTTGGACATGAGAAGCAACTAGATTGATATTGCAGCAGACTACAAGCTAGATTAATAGTCGGGTAGTATCTTCGAATATCCTAAATATAATGCTACTAAATATTACGATCTTACTACACTTTCCATACCCGTGTGTCGCATAACTTTTAAGAAAGAAACTAAACAATTTCCTTAAAAGACTAAAAATTACATTGGATGAGGTATCATCACAACTCACTTCTTAATTCTGTCCTCAAACAACAAATCTTCCAAAATGATTGAAACTTGAACTTTAAACATCATATTAGACTCTTTCATAAGGAAAATAAACTTATCATCTTATAAAAATCATTCTCAAATCTCAATCATTGTTCATCTAAATGACAAATAATTTAGCTTCTAACAACTTTCAAGTTCACTTCATTTTCTCACAATTAACAGTTATTTACATCATTCAAGTTGAAAATAGAGTTACATATAATAACAACAATATTACAGTTATCGAACATAACAACAAAATAACAACAATATAACCGATATTACAATCAATAAACAACATTATAACCAAAAACTCAGTCAAGAAAATAACAACAATATTATGACTTATCGAGCATAACAACAATGTACCTTATGAGAACTCAGTAGAGGACGAACTCGGACGAACTCAGTCAAGAAAATGGACGAACTTGGTTGCTTATCGAACTCAGTCTACATATTCAACAAAAACTCAGTTTCTTATACAAACAAGCAGACATATCAGATGGCTAAAATGAAATAACCTAAACCTCAACTAAAATGAGACAAAAACTCAGTTTCTACACGATTCAACAAAAACCCAAATGTCTGTTATATGTTATGAAGAACAACGTATCTCTTCTTCTACACGATTCAACAAAAACCCAGTCAACACCCAAATGTCTGTTCACGATTCTTCAAACACTTCTTCACAAGAACGACAATGATCGAAACCGAGAAACGAAGAGGATTCAAGGTTTATGGAGGTTTTTCAGGTTTAGGTTTCGCGTTCGTAGAGGGGGAAAAGAATAGAAACGAACGAAAATAGAAACTGAGGTCTAATATTTTAATTTAATTAGACCTTAGACAACACTTTTGAGAAAAGCGTTGTCTAAGGGCGACCTTTAAAAGCGCTTTCGAAAAGCGCTGTCTAAGGTTGACCTTAGACAACGCTTTTGATTTTATTTTATTTTTAAATTTTAAGACCTTAGACGGCGCTTTTGAGAAAGCGTTGTCTAAGATATACCTTTAAAAGTGCTTTGAGAAAACGTTGTCTAAAGGGCACCTTAGACAGCGTTTTTAAAAATATTTTGTGAACAGTTTCCGTGTTTTATAATTTTTCACTTATAGCAGTGTTTTTTTAAATAAGCGATGTCTAAGGTGCAGTGTTAAATGTCATTTTTGGCATAGTGTATACTTTATAACATTTTAACTTTGAAATAATGTAAGTATTATAACATTGTAAATTTAATTTACTTTAACTAATACTTTATATATTAAATTTATTTTATTTACCATTTAATATTTATTATATTTAATCAAGATAATATATTTTAATTAAGATAATTTAATTGACTAAAATATATATAATTTATTTTTAATCAACTAAATTATTTTTAATATATTAATTAAATGTTAATAAAATATTAACTAAATATTAACTAAATTATTTTTGATATTTTAATTAAACATTATATTATTATTGAATTGAAATTAATATTTAAACTACAATAATTATATTCAGTTTTATAATTATATTTAAGCTGCATTGTTGTATTAGAATTATATTTAAACTGCAATAATAATATTCAGTTTTATAATAATAGTATTTCAATGCTTTCAGTTTTAATAGAATTATTGTAATATATAGTATTTGATGCAAACAAATAAACAAGAAAAGCAATTAACACAATGGTTGGGGGCGTCCATTGCAAGCATGTTGTCCTATAAAAAAGAATATATATATATATATATATATATATATATATATATATATATATATATATATATATATATATATATATATATATATATATATATATATATTGGAGTCCACGTCACATTAAAAATAAATAAATAAATAATAAATAAAGTCAACAAATCAATGTCACGTCACAAATTCAGCTGACTGAGTTTCTTGAGGGGGCAAAACAAAATTATCTTCAAATGACAGGGTGGGAATCTAAACTTTTTTTTTACAGAGGTCTTTTTTAAAACTTGCCTATATGGCAGGGGGCAAAATAACTATTAGTCCAATTAATTATAATACTCGTCCATTTTCAATTAATTCGTATTTTCAAAAAATTGAATAATAATTATAATAAATTTGATATTTTAAGATTAAGAAAGTTAAGTGGTTAACACGTAATAAAGTTATAATTAATAAGGATAAGAAATTAATTTTAATATGCAAGTGTGGTGCGAGTGCAAGGCATGTACTAGCTAAAAGCACATAATATCATTTGGTATCATTTATGTGCTTTAAGTATCAATTGTGTTTTGATGTTTTATAATTCGATTATTGTTTCATTGAGTAATTTTAATTTGTATGTTATTTAAATTTGTCGCTCCCGGGATTTTCATCCTAGTACAAACGCGAAAGTGGCGCGGAAAAGGTAGAGTCGCCAGCCAGACATTTTTATCCCGAATGAATGGGAAAGGTAATGTTGCACAAACCTGAGGAAGAAGGAAAGAACGAGGTCCTGCGAACCAAAGATCTGAGTTCGGGAGTCGGTTACGACCTGGGAAGGTATTAGCACCCCAGACCGTCCGCCGTACCCGACGGGATCCACGCTTGCTTGTTTGTTTCAAAGGGTGAGAAATAAGATGTTGCTGAACAAATGAACTGCTACTGGAATGGGAATAAGAAATGAGAAAAGGAACTGAAATAAGAGAATGAGAATAAAAGGGGAAATGTAGGGAAAATAAAGAATGTGCTCGAACGGGCCCTACCCCGCTGCCTACGTACCTCATCAGGATAATGAGGATCAGAGTCGACGTAGTTCGCCTAACCTAGGCGGGAACTATTTGTTTGTGTTTTTTATGCTGGAACTGCGTGTGTCTATTGTAAACACCCCAAATTTACCCTCACCCATTCACACCATGGATTGTGATCATTTCATATGCATAAACACAATCATATCATCTCACATCTCATTGTGATTCACTGCATAGATTCAAAGTCATCTGCACCTAGGGTTTGTGATCTGAGCAATCCAAGAGCCTCCTGAGCCACTCCAAAGGCCACCAATCACTTAAAAGGGATCCATGTGTGTTCTTATATCATATTACATCCTCTCAAAGTCAAAAATGCAAAAGGATCACAAGAACTGGGATTGGTGTGGATGCAGAGCCAAGTTTGACTGCACAGTTGACCTAAAATTAGGGTTTTGGTTTCAGAGGCCATAACTCCAAATTTTTTGGTCATTCTTGTCTCCATTGGTCTCTATATGTTATAGGGAGTATGCATATCAATTTTCATGAAGAAATTCCATGGGGAAGTCATCTGATCAAGGGTTGACTTTTCAGACAAGTCAGTGCAAAATCAGGGCATCTGAGGCCCCCAATGACCAAACCAAGGGTTGATCTTCATCATTTTGAGTGTATATGATCTTTATTTGATCATGGAAGAAGATTGAAGTTCACAAAAATCAAGAATTTGAAGTTTTTTGCAAAGTTGACTTTTTAGGGCATAGTTGACTTTTAAGGAATTTGTCAATTTATGCCATTTTTCAAGCCTTGCTTTTTGATCCAAAAATGCTTCAAATGGAAAAACTTTGGTCATGAAAGTTGTAGATCACATTTTTCCCTTTTCAAAAAGTACAAGAACATGATCTAATTCATTTTGGATCAAAAGTTATGGTGTGACAAAGTTGGCAAAAATCATTAAAATTCAAGATATGCACCAAAAGGCAAAGTTGCAAATTCTCCTTTCAAGGCCAATTCAGTCATCATATGGGCTTCTAATTCACTCAACATGATCACACAACTTCTAAAAATCAGATTTGAACCAAAACTTCTCATGTTTCATGGCTTGTGTAACAAGATAGTCACATGTGAACCAAAGAGGAACCAAGTTGCAAAAGCTCATGATCACTTCCATCCACTTGCTGCATTGGCCATTGAACCTTCCTAGCACTCCACACACACCATGCTGCGCAGCCCATAGCCATTGTACCAGCCTAGAACACAACCCATACCTCTCTTACACAAAAGTGGACTTTTTGCAAAAGGTGACTTACCTATCACAGCAGGCCAAGTCACATCAACTGACCAATAAGCTTTGTTTATGTGGATCAAATGCTGGCCATTAGACACATCAAGCAAGCCTGAAGCAAGCCCTAGCACAGCATTCACAAACTCACTCCCTTGAGCAAAAACCTTCGAATCTCTCTCCACAAGCCTCAAACACAAAAAGAAACTTCACAAACAATCTCAAAACACTTCACTGACCAGGAACCAACCATTGTTTTGGCCTGAAACCTCCCATATCACAAATACGATTTTCACACTCCCTTGACCTGAGCTTCTGCAAACTCACTCAAGAGGCTGTTTAAACTCCAACCAAAGGTCAAAAGCTTCTAAGGAGGATCATTGGGACTTGTTTGAGCCAAAGAAGCAGCCAGAAGGTACCTGAATCGAAAGCTCCATCTCAGGTAGCTTCATGAACTTTTTTTCCAGAACTCCTTTTTCTTGTTAGAATCTTGTTTGGTATGTTGCACTGATCATTGGGATCTATTTACTTTTGAAAATGAGCAAGAAATGAGTATGTTATGATGTTCTGAAAGTTTGACCTAGAAACTTCATTGATTCGATTCGTGTTTGTGTTTGAGTTTTAACATGATTTTGTGCTGGATTCGTGCTTAGGGTAGTGAGTAGATGATTTCTGGAGAGTTAGAGCTCTTGAAATGGCCTAGAGTGAGAGTTTGATTTTTGGGGTGAACGGGGAAGATGACCGGAACACTGTTCCGGTCACCTGAGGGTGTTTAACGGCAAGATTAGGGCTTAAACATTAATTAGCCAGGTTTGAATGCTGGCCCTTGGATATGGCGCCAGGTCAATGCGCGCGCTGGCCAGTTTGAATCTCACGCGTTGGATTTGATTACTTTTACTTTTTCAGTTTTAAATTCATTTATTTTCTTATTTATTTCATTTGTTTTGCACAATTTATTTAAAATAGCAAAATTTGTTTAAAAATTATGAAACTTTTTCTCAAGAATTTCATTAATTTTTATGACACAAAAATATTTTTATTTTCTTTTTTTACATTAAAAAAGTATTTTTAAATATTTAAAAGTTTATTTTTAATTGATTAATGGAAATTAATTTATTAAAAATACTTTTAGGTATTTAAAAATCACCAAAAAATTCATGAAATGTTCTAAGACATTTAGAAACATTGTCCAACCTTCAAACCAAATTTCTTTTTTGATCTTGATGCATTTTGAGAATTTTTCATTGATTTAAAATCATTTTTATGCATTAATTTGATCCAAAGTTCCAAAAATCATTTCTGCCTATTCATGAAGAGTTGGACATTGATTCTTTTTACATTGCATTGTGTTTAGCATGTGGTTTGTGAGATTAAATGGCCATGATTTGATCTTTCATTTTCAATTTGTTTGGCATTTCTTTAGTTTAGGAACCCTAAAACCCTAGAAATCTTGTGAAAATCATAACTTGAAAGTGGTTAGGAGTTGAGGCCTCTCCTTTGGGCATTGGTTTAGTATAGGATTAGGGGTCCTTTGTGTGGCATTTTCAATCTTTTATCTTAGGGTTTGCTTCTGATTTTGATTGTTGTTTGTTGCATTGATCATAAACCCTAATTTGGGCTTCCATATGCATCCATCTTGCATTCTCTTGCATAACATGACTTGCCCTGACATTTCAAGCATCCATTTGATTCCTTTGACATCATAAGACATATTGAAAGCATGTTTGACCATTGCATCATGTATTTGCCATGTTGTATGCCATGTGCACTTCATAACTTTTCATGTATGTTCATGGTTCCTAACTTGCTTCATTTGCATTCATGAACTTGTGTGATCATTTCCATGTGCTGCCTCATGTTTGTAGCATCTCATAGCATCATTAGCATCACATATATGCTTCTGATTTTGGTTTGCACCATGTCATTCCATCCCATTTTTGCATTGCATTGCATTTCTTTTCTAACCTTTCAGGTGGTAAGTGATTTTGAGAAGTGAATTTGCCTTCACTTCTCATGCTTTCTTCTTATCTCTCTCTTGCATCCATTGCTGCATTTTTGTTTGTGTTTGAGTTTGAGCTTGCTCATTCTTCCTCTTCCCACTTTCTTTCTTCAAGTGACTTGACTTCTTGAATGAAGCAAGTCACTTTGCTTCTCTTGCTCCTTTCATATGCTTCCTGGTGGTTCCATTGAAGACTTCTCTTGAAAACCTCACAAACCTTAGGAACAACCAAGCATGACAATGATTAGGGTTTTGATTAGTCCCCCCTCTTAGTTTTACCTTTGTGTCTCTTTTGAGTCTTCTCTTCTCATCTCATAATCAGGGACTAAACCCTAAAGGCTTTAAGGCTTTGTGATTAAGCTTATGCCTGCATCCTTCTCTTAGGATGGAGTGTATAACTTTAATTCTAAGTGTTAAACCCTTAATGTGTTTAACTCCCTTAATCAATTCACTTAATAATCATCAAGACATCAAGCTTGTAACTTGGGCCTTGCATTAGGGTTCTAATTCTTCCTTAATTGGTTAAGAAGGACTAACCCTAGTGTTAATGGACAAGTCCCTCTCAAGTTGTCTTACAAACCCTAAAAATCACTTCATCATCATATCACCAAATAAAATCCACTTAATCAAAGGCTTGTTTTGTCATGAGTTTAATCCCTAATCATGGATTAAGTTGAGGAGCTTTCCTCAGCTTAAACATTCTCATCTATCATCCTTCTATTAGGATGGTGTAATGAGTCTGTTAAATCCTTGATTATGGCTTAACCTCATTACTCAACACTAAACAAAAACAACAGAAACATCTAAATAATCACAAGTAGGTTAAGGATCTTAATTCTACATCAAAGGTGATTAAGTGTGAGAATCTGACTTCACACTTAAGGTATTCTCATTACCCCTAAACAGAGGGAAGATGTGATGAGTTTACTAAATCCATTGGTTTAGGCTTAGGCTCACTAACTTATGACAAACTTTCAAAAGCAATAAAAGACTGAAAATACAAAAACAAACAATAATCGTCTCCTTCGGGATTCTTTTCTCATCTCATTCACTCACAAGCGGGAACTTGCTTCTTCCGTCTAATGCAAGACAGTTAGCATCTGTGCCAGACAGATCATACACTTGAGCATTGACAAGCAAGCAGTTCATCAAGTCAATTCATCTTTCAGTCTCTTTGGGTCGAACTACGGTGTTCTGACTTCCTCATTGCACGAGAGGATACGTAGGCATAACTTAAAGGTTATCGAACAAAAGTCTCTGTATATCCCCCCTCTTTCCAGCTTTATTCTTTAGCCTCATGATCTTGAGCATATTATTCTTGTTCCTTACACTGACACTGTCCATATTACACACTTCATTTCTCTACACTGACACCTGTACATCCTTTTCCAGTTCATCTACACACAAATTGCACTGACACTACCCCTTTAAAACACAAATCTTTCAAGCGTGGATCCCGTCGAGTACGACGGACAATCTGGGTGCTAATACCTTCCCAGGTTGTAACCAACCCCCTTTCTCAGTCTCTCTGGTTCGCAACCGTCTTATCCATGTCTTTCTAGGTCTATGCAGCATTGCCTTTCCTCCGGGATAAAAATGCCTAGCTGGCGACTCTATTCATTCCCTGTGAGTTCACTCCTGTGTGTCCTCGCATCCCCCTTTCGCCGACCGTTCGCGTCTGTACCTTTATTTGGGCCGATTCCCATTTATCGGGAGCGACAGCTTGGCGACTCTGCTGGGGACCCTTATACTGCAACCAGGGCTTCTGGTTCTTTTTGTGGGTTCCTCCTAGCGCTTGTTTGATTTGTGTTTACTGGGGTGTTATGTGCTTATTTGTGTTTGTGTATTTGTATTTATTTTGCTTTATGTACAGTTCTGTTTATTGCTTTCTTTATAGCTTTATGCATATATTATCATATTGTCATACTGTGCTGCTGGCTGGATCTGTTGTTTGCTTTGGTGGGTGGGTGTTCCATTGAGAGTTAAGGTCCTATACCTGGGACCTGAGTGACACCTAGGCTAGAGTGAATCATATTCTTTCCCATTCCATCTCGGTCTGGTGCGGGAATATGAAACACGATTCAGATATGGGTTTCTTCTTGAGAACTCTGTGTTGCAGATTTCCTGCAATGCTAGGGCTATCTGGGAAGCCTGCTAAATCTGGATGACCTTTTAGTATTGACCTTCAGAAACTGAGGTGAATTAGAGGAGGAACTTTTATGGTTATTGTAAACACTGTACCTCCGGGTTAGAAGTGTTTACACTTCTCATAACTGATCCAAGTCTGAGGATCCTTGTTTTAGAACACCACTTGTGAGGGGGTTCGGCAGTTTACAGGTTTGCAGGTACCTTGACCTCAGAATACCCTGTTACTTTGTTTGTTTGAGAGTACTTCATTTTGGGACAGTTCTTGTGATTCTAAAACCCTGGACATGTGGCTCTTTATTTGAGCCCCCCACCTTGGTTACTGGATTTATAGACCTCCATCTGGATTTCTTGAACATACTTGGACCTATATCAGGGCATTTGATCAGATCCAGCTCAGTCACAAACCCTTGCATATCATTTGCATACATAATCATTGCATCATATTGACATTTGCTTATTTGTGTTTCAGGGTATCCACCTTCATTTTTGGTTTGGTTTTGACCCTATCTTCAGTATTGACCTATCTTCATCAGCATTTGCTATCAGCTATCCACTTCAGTCACCTGCACCAGCCAATCAGTGGCCCATTCTTCAGTGTTATCATCAGCACCTGTCTCCACTCATCTTCAGCAACATGGCTCCTAAAAAGAGCAACATCACCTACCACTTCTTCCAGCCAGAGCTATATGACATCAGGAGGATTGAGACCCTGATCACTCCAGATCACATACCATTGTTCAGGGAACATTACGGAGATATACTTGATATGGTTATGGATCTGGACCCTTCACAGAGAAGCCTGATCCACACTTGCATTCAGTTCTATGATCCCCCATTGAGGTGTTTCACTTTTCAAGACTTTCAGTTGGGCCCTCTATTAGAAGAATACTCATCATTGGTTGGTATACCTATCAGAGGTGGAATTCCTTTCAACCCTGAGATGGTCTTTCCTGGTAATGGAGAAGTAGAAAAGGCTTTGCATCTGGAACCTGTTCTGATTGAGCAGTATATGACTTCTAAAGCTGGAATCCCTGGCTTCCATCTGGATTTCTTGATCTCTCAAGCTACCCTGAAAGCTTCTTTAGGAGAGTGGAAAGCTGTCTGCGCTTTATTGGCCTTGAGCATATATGGAATTGTATTATTTGCGGATGAGCCTCGATTCATTAGCAAGAATGCAATCCATCTTTTCATCCTGAAGAACCCAGTGCCCACTTTGTTGGGGGGTCTCTACTATTCGGTGCATCAGAGGAATGAAAAGCAGAGGGGAAGATTAGTGAGGTGTTGTGATCCATTGTTCCATACTTGGCTTCTCAAGCATCTACCCAGGACAGATGCATTTTTGAATCCTCATCAGCAGAAAAACTGGGCTAAGAGACTCACTGCTCTAACTTCAGCCGATATCAGATGGTGCACCCAAAGCACCAAGGGCAGGGATATCATCACCAGCTGTGGGCATTTTCCCAATGTGCCCCTAATAGGAGTTAAGGGCAGTATCAATTACAATCCTCTGCTGTTCAGAAGGCAACTGGGCTATGCACTGGTCCACATTCCTAAGGCACAAGACTTGGTTGAGACTCTTTATTGCGAGAACAAGCCTAATCTGGCTATTGTTAGGCAGGCTGCTTGGGCCTGGGATAATGTTCAAACCAAGGGAATAACCATTTTGGGGAAGTGCAGCAATGTGGCATCAACACAATATTATGAATGGTCCCGTGCCAGGGCTCAATTCTCTGGGATGCCCTTTACCATAGAAGATATGCCTGAATCATCTTCAGCACCACCCCCTGCCACTGTCAGTTTGGAGGAGTTTGAGAGCTTGAAAGAAAGAAATGAGAAGTTAACTCAGGCTTTGCAGAAGACTCTCCGGGAGAGGAATGATGGCAGGATGGAGATTGAGAGGCTAGAGAAGCTGAGAGTGGAGCATCTGGTTAAGATTGAGAAGTCTGGGGATTATATCAAAAAGTCTAAGGCTGGAGAACAAATTCTGAAGAATGCTTGCAAGGAAGCCCAGTTCCAGAGAGCAAGGACAGACTTGTATCTGAAGGAGAGTCAGGCTAGGTGGGTCAGGATCACCGAGGCTCGTACTCTGGAGGACAAGAGAGTTCAAGACGAGATGGAGCAACTGGAAGCTAGTGCAAAAGTGCAGCAGGAAGCCCTGGCAGCAGCCCAGAGAGAGATATCAGAGCTGAAGATCAAAGCTGGAGTGAAGAGGTCAAAGGACCAAAGTCAGCACAAGAAGCTAACAGCAGCTGTTACAACCCGGAACCTCCTCATCAGGAATCTCACGGAGCGTCCAGCTGATCCTGTGACCAAAGCACTTCTCAAGGAAGTTCGTGAGGATGAGTTTGGTCTTGGTGTTTGACCATTTGTTTGTTGTTGCTTTCACTCCATGTACTTTTATTTTCCTGTAATGTATTTTGACCCCTCAGAGGGCTTGTATTTGTAAACAAACTATGTACCATTTTGCTTTTGTAATATATGTATTAGTTTGTTCCATCCGAGTTTCACTTCAAAAGCAATATCAACAGCATCTTCAAGGGTCTGGAAGGGTCAAAACTGAATGCCAAATCGGATACCTTGAGAACAAATAAGCATACTGCATTGCATGCTAACCCCTTTTGTTTGTTTTGTAGGTTTTGTTTTATTGCTGCTAACTCTGTTATGATGTTCAGGAACTATTGCTCGGCGCCGGGTATTTCCCCTCAACCGTCCGCACCGTTATCCAACCCGTAACAACCTCC
Organism: Lathyrus aphaca; assembly: GCA_963966055.1. Taxonomy (NCBI): domain Eukaryota; kingdom Viridiplantae; phylum Streptophyta; class Magnoliopsida; order Fabales; family Fabaceae; genus Lathyrus; species Lathyrus aphaca. Next base: position 450,219,964 of record OZ014519.1, on the reverse strand, counting down.
CGGGCATACAGATGGATCAAATGCAGCAGGACCTTACTGAGGTCAGGAATCAAATGGCAAACGAAAGATTGGAAATAAGGACACAGATGACTCAGTTTATGGAAGTGATGAACAACATGGCTCAGAGCCAGGAAAGATTGAGAGCCATGGTGGAAAGGCAAAATCAAGAAGATCCACATATAGGGACTATCGGCACCAGCAACAATGAAAGGGTTCAACCTCATGTTAACCCCCCTGTATTTGGCCCCCATCTTCATCCGGAGGTCAATATTCCTGCAAATGTTCAAGGGACTGCCACTGCAGGCAGGGTACTGCAAGAAGACCCCCAGGAGGATCAGTTTACAGTAATGGGTGCTGGGGAGGAAGCTTATGATAGAAGGCTGGATGAGATAGCTAAGAAATTGAGGTCCTTAGAGTCTCAAAACTCTTTGGGTTTCGATGTCATGGACATGGGCTTGGTAGACGGGGTCAGGATTCCCCATAAGTTCAAGCCTCCTTGTTTTGAAAAATATAATGGGACTTCATGCCCCCGGACTCATTTGCAATCATTTATGGGAAGGCTGAAGGCTTATACTATGGATGAGAAGCTCTGGATGTTCTATTTCGAAGACAGCTTGACAGGAGCTTCAAGAGAATGGTACTCTCATCTGACGAGGGCAACTATCAGGTGTTGGAAGGACCTGGCAGAGGCCTTCATCAGGCAGTATCAGTACAACTTAGATATGGCACCCAACAGGACCCTCCTAATGGGAATGTCACAATCGTCAAGGGAAAGTTTCCGAGAATATGCCCAGAGATGGAGGCAATTGGCTGCTGCTGTTCAACCACCTATGTCTGAGAGGGAAATGGCAGATATGTTTATGAACACCCTTCAGGGAACCTACATTGACAGGCTGGCCGCTTTCTCTTCCACTAGCTTTGCAGATGTTGTCATAGCTGGGGAGAGAATTGAGAGCCTGTTAAAAATGGGCAAGATATCTGACAACGGTGCCAGCTCGTCCAGTAGTACAAGGAAGCCTTTTGCAGGCCCAAGAAGAACTAGCGAGACCAATGCCATCCACACCAACAGGGGCAGACCTCCATATGTTCACAGGTCAGTGGCAGCAGTCACCATTCCCGCTCCAGCTCATCCTCAACCAGTTTATCAACCTCCGCAGCAAAACTATCAACAACCTCAGTACCATCAACAAAATCAGTATCCTCCGAGAAATTACAACAACAGCAACACCAACAACAATAACCAGCAAAGGCCATTTCAGCAGAGGCCATCTCAAGCTAATATGGTGATCGATCCGATCCCTATGCCATATGCTACATTGCTGCCACAACTCTTGAAACTCAACCTAGTTGAGCTAAGGACATTGGCACCTCCAGATCCCAACAGTCTACCCAGGAATTACGACTCCAATGCTAGGTGTGCTTTTCATTCGAATGCACCTGGCCACAGTACAGAAAAGTGCAGGGCCTTGCACATGAAGGTACAAGACCTGGTGGACTCAAAAGCTCTGAATTTCGCACCACCACCCAATGTCAATAAGAACCCAATGCCAAACCACGGGGGTCCCAGAATTAACGCTATTGAAGAAGACAAACCGTCTTATTTAATAACCAGTGTGGGTCAGATCCGGACACCGTTGGTGGAAATTAAGGCTCAGCTCCTCGAATGTCAAATGTCCCCGGGGTGTGAGTTGGGGTGTGCTTACTGCAATATTTCAGTCAATGGGTGCGATAACCTGAGGAATGGCATAGACGGTCTCATTCAGAGTGGCCAGCTTCAGATCACCACATCATTCCCAACAAATCCAGCAATCTCATCAGCAACAGTTCCAGCAACTCCTACAACTGCAACAACCATTGTTCCCGACAATTCTTCGGCTTCATCAACAAGTACTTCATCTATCATCTCAACTGATCAGTTATCAACAAATTGTTCTTCTACAACTTCAGTACCACTCCAATTTGAATCTCCTACAACAACAACATCCATTCTTCCCACAATGTCTCCTACAACATCAGCAACAAATCATGAAGATGTCTCAACTGTCACAATATTTTACGATCCAGAAAATAACTCTGTCTACAACTCAGAAGGTGCTGCTCCCATCAGAGCACCAGTCACAATTTATTACGATCCACAGACTATCACAATTCCTTCCGCAGCTGCAGCCAGTCCAGTCACCATCACGGTGCCTGGACCAGTACCTTATGAAAGTAGTAATGCCATCCCCTGGCATTACGGCTCTGACCTGTACTGCGAAGGACAAAGAATCACTTTTGAATCATCAACCCCTGCATCACAAATTGACAATGTGGGAGGAGGCGGAGGCTTCACTCGAAGCGGACGTCTTTTCGCTCCACAAATCCAGAGACCCACTGCCGAAGCAGAAGCTGCTGCTAAAGCAAAAGGAAAAAGCTTGGTGCAGGAAGAGCAGACTGTTAAAGAAGCTTTGAAAACACCCTTCGATCAAGAGGTTGATGAGTTCATGCGAATCATCAAGAAGAGTGATTATAAAATAGTGGATCAGCTTCATCAAACTCCTTCCAAGATCTCAATCCTATCATTGCTTATGTGCTCCGAAGCCCATCGGAATGCACTACTCAAAGTCTTGCACGCAGCTTACGTGCCTGAAGAGATCACTGTCAATCAGCTGGAAGCTGTAGTTGGAAATGTTAATGCTAGTCATGGACTAGGGTTCACCAATACTGACTTGACTACGGAAGGCCGCAACCATAACAAAGCCTTGCACATAACCATGGAATGTAAAGGTGTTGTCCTTTCCCATGTGCTGGTAGACACGGGGTCATCCCTCAATGTCTTACCTAAAAAGGCCCTGGTGAAGCTAGAATATGACGGATTGGCGTTGAGACCCAGAAACCTGGTGGTGAGAGCCTTTGATGGTTCAAAGAGATCGGTTCTGGGAGAGATCGAGTTGCCCATAACGATTGGCCCGCAGACCTTCAAAACGACCTTCTACGTGATGGATATACAGCCTGCCTACAGCTGTCTATTGGGTAGGCCATGGATTCACGCCGCTGGCGCCGTGACCTCTACCCTTCACCAGAAGTTAAAATATGAGTGGGAGGGTCAAATCGTTACAATCTGTGGAGAGGAGGATATTTTTGTCAGCCACCTGGCTACCTATAAGTATATTGAGATGGATGGGGAGATCCATGAAACAATGAGCCAGGGTTTTGAAGCTTTAGATATCAATGAAACATCTGCTGTGCCTGGTACTTCGATATCATCATACCAACAAGCCCGGAAGGTTGTTGAGGGAGGAAACGCCCAAGGCTGGGGCAAGCTTTTATCGGTGGAGAAGAAAGAGGATAGATTTGGGTTGGGTTACAAACCAACTCAACAAGATCAAGCAGAGGCTGCGAAAGAGCCCAACTTTGTGAGTGGGGGGATGCTCACCCCTGATGCTGTCAACTGTCTGGAAGACGAGCTGGAAGAAGAACGCAACCTGGAAAGCTGGATTCGTCCAAAGATCCCGGGGAGCAGTATCTCGAACTGGTCTTCCCAGGAAATTATAAGAGTTACTCATGCAGAGTAATTATTATTTCCTGTATTTTTATAGCATGCATCAAAGTCTTGCATCTTGCCCAAGATGACAAGACTCATTTTGTAATCGGGCCATCTGTACTTTTTGTGCAACAAGATTAATCAATGAAATATCAGACATCTTTTTGCAAATGAGTCTTTTTCTTTTCCGTTCACTGTTTTTCCATTTTTCTTTTTATACAAAAAATAAATGGCAATGTTTTCAAAATGAAAACTTTATTTCACTTTTCTAAAACAAGATTAAAATCAATCACTAAAATGAACAAACTGAACCCTTGCAGAGTGTGCCTTCCAGACTGCACCGACAACAGCACGGCTATGACTTCGTATGACTTTGACAATCCAATCAATCAAGCCGATGAAGGGGTTGAAGAAGAGTATGAGCTTCCTGAAGAGCTAGCCAGATTGTTGAGACAAGAGGAGAAGGTTATTACTCCTCACCAGGAGGAGGTTGAAGTGATTAATCTTGGTACAGATGAAGACGTGAAAGAGGTTAAAATCGGGGCCTGCCTGCAAGACTCGGTGAAGAGACAATTGATTGACCTGCTTCAAGAGTATGTGGACGTGTTTGCTTGGTCTTATCAAGATATGCCAGGTTTGGACACCGACATTGTCGTGCACAAGCTGCCTTTGAGAGAAGAATGCCCGCCAGTTAAGCAGAAACTGCGCCGTACTCGCCCGGACATGGCAATGAAAATCAAGGAGGAGGTACAAAAGCAATGGGACGCCGGGTTCCTTGCTGTAACTAGCTATCCACCGTGGGTTGCTAATATAGTACCTGTGCCTAAGAAAGACGGCAAAGTAAGGATGTGTGTTGACTACCGGGATCTGAACAGAGCCAGCCCGAAAGATGACTTCCCATTACCTCACATTGATGTATTGGTGGATAACACGGCTCAGTTCTCGGTATTCTCCTTCATGGACGGATTTTCAGGATATAATCAGATCAAGATGTCACCTGAAGACATGGAGAAGACGACCTTCATCACACCCTGGGGCACGTTCTGTTACAAGGTGATGCCATTCGGATTGAAGAATGCTGGTGCAACATATCAACGGGCTATGGTGACATTATTCCACGATATGATCCATAAAGAGATAGAATGTTATGTGGATGACATGATTGCCAAGTCCCTTACTGAAGAAGATCACCTGGTAAATTTGCTCAAGTTGTTCAAGCGTCTGAGGAAGTACCAATTAAAGCTGAACCCCAACAAGTGAACATTCGGGGTGCGATCTGGTAAGCTGCTGGGTTTTATTGTAAGCGAGAAAGGGATTGAAGTTGACCCTGATAAAGTCAAAGCCATCCAAGAGATGCCTGCACCGAGGACAGAGAAAGAAGTTCGAGGTTTCTTAGGTCGATTGAACTACATTTCACGGTTCATATCTCACCTTACGGCTACCTGTGAACCCTTGTTCAAGTTGTTAAGAAAAGAACAGACGGTCAGGTGGAATGAAGACTGCCAGAAGGCTTTTGACAAGATCAAGGAGTACTTACAAGAACCTCCAATCCTTATGCCTCCAGTGGAAGGAAGACCTCTGATCATGTACTTGACAGTATTAGAGGAGTCGATGGGGTGTGTGTTGGGCCAGCATGACGAGTCTGGTCGAAAAGAGTATGCAATATACTACCTAAGCAAAAAGTTTACCGACTGTGAACAACGTTATTCACTGCTCGAGAAAACTTGCTGTGCTTTAGCGTGGGCTGCTCGCCGACTGAGACAGTATATGCTGACCCACACTACTTTGCTGATCTCGAAGATGGACCCAGTTAAGTACATATTTGAGAAGCCAGCTCTTACCGGACGGGTTGCAAGATGGCAAATGATCCTTACAGAATATGACATCCAATACACATCTCAGAAAGCCATCAAGGGCAGTGTATTGTCTGAATATCTTGCTGAGCAACCCATTGATGACTACCAGCCTATGAGATTTGACTTCCCTGATGAAGACATCATGTTCATAAAATCAAAAGATCATGAAGAACCTATTCACACTGAAGGGCCTGACCCGAAAGAAGAATGGACTATGATGTTTGATGGGGCTGTTAATATGAATGGTCGTGGTGTTGGTGTAGTACTCATTACACCCAAAGGAGTTCACATGCCTTTCTCGGCAAAGCTCACTTTCAACTGCACTAACAACGAAGCTGAATACGAAGTTTGCATTATGGGTCTTGAGGAAGCCGTTGACCTCAGGATCAAGACATTGACTGTATTCGGAGATTCAGCTTTGGTAATCAATCAAACCAACGGCAAATGGTACACCCACCAGGATCATCTGATACCTTACAGGGATTATACAAGGAGGTTATTGACTTTCTTTACAACGGTCAAGCTTGAGTATATCCCTCGGGACGAAAATCAGTTTGCAGATGCTCTGGCTACCATTTCATCCATGATCAAGGTTCAAGCTGCCAACTTTGTACCTCAGATTTCAGTGTCCAGACTTGACAGACCAGCATATGTATTTGCCGCAGACATTGTCAAAGATGATAAGCCTTGGTTCCATGACATTAAGTGCTTCTTAGAGGATCAAACATACCCATCTGGGGCATCTTCCAATGATAAGAAGACTTTGAGAAGGCTTGCTGGTAGTTTCTTCTTGAACACTGATGGTTCTCTATACAAAAGGAACTTTGATATGGTACTCCTCAGATGTGTTGATAAGACAGAAGCAGACCTGTTGATGCATGAAGTGCACGAAGGATCCTTTGGTACCCATGCAGGAGGGCATGCCATGGCTAAGAAATTGTTAAGATCGGGCTATTACTGGATCACAATGGATGCAGACTGTTGTGCCTATGCCAGAAAATGCCATAAATGCCAGATTTATGCAGATAAGGTGCATGTGCCTCCAAATCCTTTGAATGTGATGTCTTCACCCTGGCCCTTTGCTATGTGGGGCATTGACATGATCGGTAAGATTGAGCCAACTGCTTCAAATGGCCACAGATTCATCCTAGTCGCCATTGACTATTTCACCAAGTGGGTCGAAGCAGCATCTTATGCCAATGTCACAAGACAAGTGGTAGCCAGATTTCTGAAAAGAGATATCATCTGTCGGTACGGAGTTCCCGAGCGAATCATTACTGACAATGGTTCTAATTTAAACAACAAAATGATGGCTGAGTTATGCCGGGACTTCAAAATCCAACACCACAATTCTTCTCCTTACAGGCCAAAGATGAATGGCGCTGTTGAGGCGGCTAACAAGAATATTAAGAAAATTGTGCAGAAGATGGTAGTCACTTACAAAGACTGGCATGAAATGCTACCATTTGCCTTGCATGGGTACCGCACGTCAATCAGAACGTCCACTAGGGCAACACCGTATCAACTGGTGTATGGTATGGAAGCAGTCATACCTGTCGAAGTTGAATTACCCTCTCTCCGGGTACTGATGGATGTTAAACTGAGTGAAGCAGAATGGGTTCGGGCCCGATACGAACAGCTGAGTCTGATTGAAGAGAAGAGATTGGCTGCGATCTGTCAGGGGCAGCTATATCAGAAAAGAATGAAGAAAGCCTTCGATCAGAAAGTCAGGCACCGAGAGTACCAAGTAGGAGATCTAGTGTTGAAAAGAATTCTCCCTCCTCATACAGACCACAGGGGCAAATGGACTCCGAATTATGAAGGACCATTTGTGGTAAAGAAAGTTTTTTCCGGTGGAGCACTGATGCTCAGCACCATGGATGGTGAAAATTTCCCGTCCCCTGTGAATTCAGATGCAGTTAAAAAATACTTCGCATGAAATGACCCGCTGGACATGAAAACAGAATGTAAGTCCAGGCAAAAATAGGGCATCCCGGCGAGTCAAAAACAGAATAAAAGACTCGGGCAAAAATAAGGGAAAATAAATAAAAATGTACACCCGCTGAGTTGAAAAGCCACATTGGACAGCTCAGGCAGAAATGGGTATCCCGATGGATTGAAAACCCTGAAGGGCGATCCATGCAAAATGAGGGAATGAACGAACAACTGCATTCTGAATTCGTCTGTATCACTTGCAACTTGGCAAGCTTCGAAAGGATCAAGCTTCAGTCAGAATCAACATTCTTCAAAAAGCAAGATGAGAAGAACGTCAAAAGTCATACGAGTCATAGCGAGAGAGGAAGCTCCTTAAAGCGTCATCAACATTGCCAGCATTTTGTTTCTCAATTTATAGCAATCTCTTCATTTCAGGGGATTTGTTTCTTTGACTGTATCTCGCCAATTCAGGGCATATGAATTAATAAAATCAGATTTTCAGTCATGTCTCGTTTTGTACATTTTATTTGCAAAAAATGTCTGATGTCTTAAAAGAAAAAACTGATTGCATAAGAATACAGATGTTTATCTTCAAATAAAAACATGCTTGCAGGAAATATGCTTACTCTCAGAAGTATCTAAACTCCTATGACGGAATCCAGTAAAGGGTACCTCGGGATTATCTTGTGCGTTTCTCTATCTTTTTCAGGATTGCAGGTATCCAGAGCGCAACTTGGGGCATGTAAGCTTCATCCCAGCAAGCTGGCAAATCAACACTCAATTTTAGCACCCGAAGTGCTCTCTCCCCAGCTGAGTTGCCTTTCATGACTCCTCCCAGTTGAGTTGGCCACTTACTGCTTATCCCCATCAGAGTTGCCAGGCATCACAGAAGGCACCTATATCCCCGGCTGAGTCAAGGATCCTCTTCAACAGAATCCCTAGGGAGGTCTTTCAATGATCTTTCTTCCTCCCCAGCCGAGTTGCCATCTCGCCCTCAGCCGAGCACAAAAGTCAGAGAGCTATCTCCCCACAGGGTTCCAGCCTCTATCCAGAAGAGCAGCGCATAGAAGATCACAACAGAGTGAAGAAAGCTTCTACAAACCCCAGCTGGGTCTCTCATTTATAAAGGATAGGTCTATCAATGGCCCAAATCCCCAAGCAGATGTCATATCATCAGATCTACCAGTGATCTCACCCCCAGCTGGGATGTCCATTTCAAGCAGATCGGCCAGAGATCTTCGCAGCAACGGGATTTGAATCCCGGTTTGGTAGCTTTGCATAATCATAGCATTCGCATCATGTTCACCCGCAAAGCGTAGCATTCCGTCTAACACGGAGCATTACGGCAAAAATCCAACGCATAGCATAATCATAAGCCATGTTTTAAATCAGCGCTTGTGAATGACGACAGTTCATCAACGAACAGAAAAATCCCCACCAGAGTCCCCAGCAAAAGCAGCTGCCTAACAAATCACAAATACCAGTATACACTCATTTTGACACCCGTCCGTGCCATCTTTCCCCAGTAAAGTCGCCTGAACACTTTTTGCAAACAAGATCACCCGTATTACAGATACGTCCTGACACCCGTCCGTGTCATATCACCAGCAGAAAGCCAAAGACATCATCTTTGCACTCACCTACTTGTATATACAATTCCTTGACACCCGTCCGTGTCATTTCCCCAACGCAGTCGCCTACACTTTTACAACCCATATACTTGTTGATATTATTATACTTTTCTCTCTTGACACTCGTCCGTGTCACCCTCCCCAGCGGATAAACACTCATCTGTACGATGCTCATACTCACTACTCATGTTACACTCATACAGATACTCGTCCGTATCTTGTATATACCATTCATATCCCCACAGATTCGACACTAGTCCTTGTTCTTTGTTAACCAGTTGGTACTCGCCCGTGCCATCATCTCAGAACATGCGTCAAGCGTTTGTTTCTACATGATACTCGTCCATATCATAGCCTTAAGGATGCTCGTCCGCATCTTTAATCCATACACCATGTCAAACACTTCTGTCTTCTTGAGTATAGATACTCGCCTGTGTCTACTATTCCCCAGAAGAGTCCTCTCAGATTCAACACTCATCCGTGTTCTCTGTTAACCAGTTGATACTCGTCCGTATCACCATCTTTGAACACGTGTCAGTATTTGTTTCTATCCGATACTCGTCCGTATCGTAGTCTTGAGGATGCTCGTCCGCATCTTTAATCTATACACGAATACCAAACACTTGTACCTTTTGTTTTCTTGGATGTAAACACTCGTCCGTGTTTACTATTCCCCAGTAGATCGCCAACAAAGCAATACTTCCCTTCTTATCTGACACTCGTCCTGTGTCATGATAAGCTTCGAGAGCAGCCGTACCCTGCTAGGTGGTCGTCCTCCACCTCTTGATGGTCGTCCTCCATCATGCTCATCCGATGGCCGTCCCCATCGTTGATTTTAGCAGTCGTCCCCTGCTAGGTGGTCGTCCTCCACCCGTTGATGATCGTCCTTCATCATTTTATCCAATGGCCGTACCCATTGTTGATTTTGGTTGTCTAGGCATTCGTCCTATGTCGTGATAAACCCCGAGAGCAGTCGTCCCCTGCTAGGTGGTCGTCCTCCGCCTCTTGATGGTCGTCTTTCATCATGCTCATCCGATGGCCGTCCCCATCGTTGATATTTTCGGCAGCCGTACCCTGCCAGGTGGTCGTCCTCCACCTTTGATGGTCGTCCCCATCATAATTCCTTTATTCCCCAACAGAGCAGCCGTCCCCTGCTAGGTGATCGTCCTTCACCTTTGATGGCCGTACCCCATCATCTGTTTATTTCATTTATTCTTTAACCCGATGGCCGTCCCCGTCGTGGTCCCTTTTCCTTTTCTTTTAGCCCGATGGCCGTCCCCATCGTCGGTTACTTTGCTTTGTGAACTTGACGGCCGTCCCCGTCATGTTTTCCCCAGAGAATTTTACAACTTTATCTTGATGGCCGTCCCCATCATAATTTCTTATTTTTCCCAGCTAGTCGGCCGTCCCCGTCTTGGCTTTACCTTTTATCCCCAGCATGTCGGCCGTCCCCGTCATTGCTTTATTTTCAGCACTTTCCCAGCATGTCGGCCGTCCCCGTCATTGCTCTTTACCCAGCAGTCGTCCTCTGCTCGACGGTCGTCCTCCGTCGCCCACACGTTACAATATACTTTATTTTACTTTTACAATCTATATCCCTTTTCTTCTTCAATCTGTGAGTGCAAATTTTGGACTGTCTTTGGTATTCAACCACAAGTTATCTTGTTTGCCTGATAAGCCGTCGCTTACAACCTGCACAGTTAACTCATGTTTGAATAGGGGCAGCTGTAAACACCCCAAATTTACCCTCACCCATTCACACCATGGCTTGTGATCATTTCATATGCATAAACACAATCATATCATCTCACATCTCATTGTGATTCACTGCATAGATTCAAAGTCATCTGCACCTAGGGTTTGTGATCTGAGCAATCCAAGAGCCTCCTGAGCCACTCCAAAGGCCACCAATCACTTCAAAGGGATCCATGTGTGTTCTTATATCATATTACATCCTCTCAAAGTCAAAAATGCAAAAGGATCACAAGAACTGGGATTGGTGTGGATGCAGAGCCAAGTTTGACTGCACAGTTGACCTAAAATTAGGGTTTTGGTTTCAGAGGCCATAACTCCATATTTTTTGGTCATTCTTGTCTCCATTGGTCTCTATATGGTATAGGGAGTATGCATATCAATTTTCATGAAGAAATTCCATGGGGAAGTCATCTGATCAAGGGTTGACTTTTCAGACAAGTCAGTGCAAAATCAGGGCATCTGAGGCCCCCAATGACCAAACCAAGGGTTGATCTTCATCATTTTGAGTGTATATGATCTTTATTTGATCATGGAAGAAGATTGAAGTTCACAAAAATCAAGAATTTGAAGTTTTTTGCAAAGTTGACTTTTTAGGGCATAGTTGACTTTTAAGGAATTTGTCAATTTATGCCATTTTTCAAGCCTTGCTTTTTGATCCAAAAATGCTTCAAATGGAAAAACTTTGGTCATGAAAGTTGTAGATCACATTTTTCCATTTTCAAAAAGTACAAGAACATGATCTAATTCATTTTGGATCAAAAGTTATGGTGTGACAAAGTTGGCAAAAATCATTAAAATTCAAGATATGCACCAAAAGGCAAAGTTGCAAATTCTCCTTTCAAGGCCAATTCAGTCATCATATGGGCTTCTAATTCACTCAACATGATCACACAACTTCTAAAAATCAGATTTGAACCAAAACTTCTCATGTTTCATGGCTTGTGTAACAAGATAGTCACATGTGAACCAAAGAGGAACCAAGTTGCAAAAGCTCATGATCACTTCCATCCACTTGCTGCATTGGCCATTGAACCTTCCTAGCACTCCACACACACCATGCTGCGCAGCCCATAGCCATTGTACCAGCCTAGAACACAACCCATACCTCTCTTACACAAAAGTGGACTTTTTGCAAAAGGTGACTTACCTATCACAGCAGGCCAAGTCACATCAACTGACCAATAAGCTTTGTTTATGTGGATCAAATGCTGGCCATTAGACACATCAAGCAAGCCTGAAGCAAGCCCTAGCACAGCATTCACAAACTCACTCCCTTGAGCAAAAACCTTCGAATCTCTCTCCACAAGCCTCAAACACAAAAAGAAACTTCACAAACAATCTCAAAACACTTCACTGACCAGGAACCAACCATTGTTTTGGCCTGAAACCTCCCATATCACAAATACGATTTTCACACTCCCTTGACCTGAGCTTCTGCAAACTCACTCAAGAGGCTGTTTAAACTCCAACCAAAGGTCAAAAGCTTCTAAGGAGGATCATTGGGACTTGTTTGAGCCAAAGAAGCAGCCAGAAGGTACCTGAATCGAAAGCTCCATCTCAGGTAGCTTCATGAACTTTTTTTCCAGAACTCCTTTTTCTTGTTAGAATCTTGTTTGGTATGTTGCACTGATCATTGGGATCTATTTACTTTTGAAAATGAGCAAGAAATGAGTATGTTATGATGTTCTGAAAGTTTGACCTAGAAACTTCATTGATTCGATTCGTGTTTGTGTTTGAGTTTTAACATGATTTTGTGCTGGATTCGTGCTTAGGGTAGTGAGTAGATGATTTCTGGAGAGTTAGAGCTCTTGAAATGGCCTAGAGTGAGAGTTTGATTTTTGGGGTGAACGGGGAAGATGACCGGAACACTGTTCCGGTCACCTGAGGGTGTTTAACGGCAAGATTAGGGCTTAAACATTAATTAGCCAGGTTTGAATGCTGGCCCTTGGATATGGCGCCAGGTCAATGCGCGCGCTGGCCAGTTTGAATCTCACGCGTTGGATTTGATTACTTTTACTTTTTCAGTTTTAAATTCATTTATTTTCTTATTTATTTCATTTGTTTTGCACAATTTATTTAAAATAGCAAAATTTGTTTAAAAATTATGAAACTTTTTCTCAAGAATTTCATTAATTTTTATGACACAAAAATATTTTTATTTTCTTTTTTTACATTAAAAAAGTATTTTTAAATATTTAAAAGTTTATTTTTAATTGATTAATGGAAATTAATTTATTAAAAATACTTTTAGGTATTTAAAAATCACCAAAAAATTCATGAAATGTTCTAAGACATTTAGAAACATTGTCCAACCTTCAAACCAAATTTCTTTTTTGATCTTGATGCATTTTGAGAATTTTTCATTGATTTAAAATCATTTTTATGCATTAATTTGATCCAAAGTTCCAAAAATCATTTCTGCCTATTCATGAAGAGTTGGACATTGATTCTTTTTTCATTGCATTGTGTTTAGCATGTGGTTTGTGAGATTAAATGGCCATGATTTGATCTTTCATTTTCAATTTGTTTGGCATTTCTTTAGTTTAGGAACCCTAAAACCCTAGAAATCTTGTGAAAATCATAACTTGAAAGTGGTTAGGAGTTGAGGCCTCTCCTTTGGGCATTGGTTTAGTATAGGATTAGGGGTCCTTTGTGTGGCATTTTCAATTTTTTATCTTAGGGTTTGCTTCTGATTTTGATTGTTGTTTGTTGCATTGATCATAAACCCTAATTTGGGCTTCCATATGCATCCATCTTGCATTCTCTTGCATAACATGACTTGCCATGACATTTCAAGCATCCATTTGATTCCTTTGACATCATAAGACATATTGAAAGCATGTTTGACCATTGCATCATGTATTTTCCATGTTGTATGCCATGTGCACTTCATAACTTTTCATGTATGGTCATGGTTCCTAACTTGCTTCATTTGCATTCATGAACTTGTGTGATCATTTCCATGTGCTGCCTCATGTTTGTAGCATCTCATAGCATCATTAGCATCACATATATGCTTCTGATTTTGGTTTGCACCATGTCATTCCATCCCATTTTTGCATTGCATTGCATTTCTTTTCTAACCTTTCAGGTGGTAAGTGATTTTGAGAAGTGAATTTGCCTTCACTTCTCATGCTTTCTTCTTATCTCTCTCTTGCATCCATTGCTGCATTTTTGTTTGTGTTTGAGTTTGAGCTTGCTCATTCTTCCTCTTCCCACTTTCTTTCTTCAAGTGACTTGACTTCTTGAATGAAGCAAGTCACTTTGCTTCTCTTGCTCCTTTCATCTGCTTCCTGGTGGTTCCATTGAAGACTTCTCTTGAAAACCTCACAAACCTTAGGAACAACCAAGCATGACAATGATTAGGGTTTTGATTAGTCCCCCCTCTTAGTTTTACCTTTGTGTCTCTTTTGAGTCTTCTCTTCTCATCTCATAATCAGGGACTAAACCCTAAAGGCTTTAAGGCTTTGTGATTAAGCGTATGCCTGCATCCTTCTCTTAGGATGGAGTGTATAACTTTAATCCTAAGTGTTAAACCCTTAATGTGTTTAACTCCCTTAATCAATTCACTTAATAATCATCAAGACATCAAGCTTGTAACTTGGGCCTTGCATTAGGGTTCTAATTCTTCCTTAATTGGTTAAGAAGGACTAACCCTAGTGTTAATGGACAAGTCCCTCTCAAGTTGTCTTACAAACCCTAAAAATCACTTCATAGTCATATCACCAAATAAAATCCACTTAATCAAAGGCTTGTTTTGTCATGAGTTTAATCCCTAATCATGGATTAAGTTGAGGAGCTTTCCTCAGCTTAAACATTCTCATCTATCATCCTTCTATTAGGATGGTGTAATGAGTCTGTTAAATCCTTGATTATGGCTTAACCTCATTACTCAACACTAAACAAAAACAACAAAAACATCTAAATAATCACAAGTAGGTTAATGATCTTAATTCTACATCAAAGGTGATTAAGTGTGAGAATCTGACTTCACACTTAAGGTATTCTCATTACCCCTAAACAGAGGGAAGATGTGATGAGTTTACTAAATCCATTGGTTTAGGATTAGGCTCACTAACTTATGACAAACTTTCAAAAGCAATAAAAGACTGAAAATACAAAAACAAACAATAATCGTCTCCTTCGGGATTCTTTTCTCATCTCATTCACTCACAAGCGGGAACTTGCTTCTTCCGTCTAATGCAAGACAGTTAGCATCTGTGCCAGACAGATCATACACTTGAGCATTGACAAGCAAGCAGTTCATCAAGTCAATTCATCTTTCAGTCTCTTTGGGTCGAACTACGGTGTTCTGACTTCCTCATTGCACGAGAGGATACGTAGGCATAACTTAACGGTTATCGAACAAAAGTCTCTGTATATCCCCCCTCTTTCCAGCTTTATTCTTTAGCCTCATGATCTTGAGCATCTTATTCTTGTTCCTTACACTGACACTGTCCATATTACACACTTCATTTCTCTACACTGACACCTGTACATCCTTTTCCAGTTCATCTACACACAAATTGCACTGACACTACCCCTTTAAAACACAAATCTTTCAAGCGTGGATCCCGTCGAGTACGACGGACAATCTGGGTGCTAATACCTTCCCAGGTTGTAACCAACCCCCTTTCTCAGTCTCTCTGGTTCGCAACCGTCTTATCCATGTCTTTCTAGGTCTATGCAGCATTGCCTTTCCTCCGAGATAAAAATGCCTAGCTGGCGACTCTATTCATTCCCTGTGAGTTCACTCCTGTGTGTCCTCGCATCCCCCTTTCGCCGACCGTTCGCGTCTGTACCTTTATTTGGGCCGATTCCCATTTATCGGGAGCGACATCTATGCTCAGGTGTTGCAGGCTCGTCTGGTACGAGTGCGTTTACCGTCTTGCATGTGAGACAATTCGCCGCGAGTTCGCGTTGTGAGTGAATGAGATGAGAAGAGAAGTTCCCGTAGGATAGTCGCTTGTTATTTGTTTTTGTCTTTTAAAAGAAGTGTTTTGAAATTTGTGTTTATTGAATGTACAACACTAAAGACTATGACACAGGAGCGAATACTTTCCAAAATCGCCCCCAATGGAACGTTTGTAAAGCATCCTAGAAGAGTGAAGGAGACCTCCACTAGTCATTTCCCGTGTAGCTTAAGGCTCGTGGCGCATTGTACACCTTTTCCTTTATTAAGTGTTTTTGATTTTATTTTAAGATAAGAAGTGAGACTCAAGTTGTCAAAGGAAAACTTCTAAGGGGAAACTAGACTTACCCTAAGTTAATTGAGTTTGAAGATAACCTATGGTTAGTGAGGTTTGAAATTAAATCTAACTACGAGATATTGAACTACAAATGATAACATAAAAAGCAATAATGAACAATATGATCCTCCTAAGTCATGGTGGGTACAAACGTATATGAAATGTAAATGGGATGAAACAATGGATCGGGTGGGTCGATTGCGTGGTGCTGAGACGCACGACTTATGGTGTGAAACATACAAGGTCTGCTTTTGGTTGAATGGAATGGAACGATGGTAATCGAGGAACCCTAATGTCACATGCAACTTTATTTTTTTTTATTTGAAAACTTACTCGACGTTGGATCGAGTTTCATTTATTTCATTTTTTTATATTTGGTTTTCTATCGATTCATTTTATCTTTTCTAACCTAGTTATGAAAACTAAAAAGCATACAAATTCTAAGCTATTACATCACAAAGCACACAAACATAATTGAAACATAAAAATATCCAAGTCCATAAGCAAATCCTTGAAAGAATAACTTGCACAAAAGAGAGAATAATTAGTGAATGACATGAATCATGAATGTGCATAATATGATGGAAATGAATTAAAATGACAAAAAATATCAAAAGTTATGGGAAAAATATGAAATTAAATTCCTAAAGTCTTAAACCTAATTATAATACTATGTCAAAAAATCTTTCAAAAATTCTAATTCTAACTATGTCAAATGATCATCTAAACTTACCTAAAGTTTAATCACAATTTTGTACAAATCACCACACCAAAACAGTAGAAAAAATGTCCTAAAACATTCACCAAAAATATTATAGGTACTTCTATTTGTCTTTTAATCATGGCAAAAAGAATGGGCAAAACATGTTATGGGAGATGACAGAAATAAATTGTACAAATTTATGTGTTTATGAAGGAATTCAATATGAAACAATTAAAATCAAAAATCGAAATTAAATAAAAAAAATGACAAAATTTAGAAAGTAAAAATAGGGAAAGTTTCTAAATTGCATTAAAAAGCTAATATAATTTTTGGGGATTTTTATTATTCATTTTCCTATTTTTTTTGTGAATTAATTTGAAAGCTATATGAAATAGAAAAGAAATAAAAAGGGGTGAGGAAAGAAAGTAATTTTAGTTAAAAACTGGTTGGGCTGAAAACGGGCGGTGTCAATAGCATTTTGCCCAAGCCCAGTTCGATAGGAAGCCTGAAGGAAGGGATAGCACAATTGATCCAAAACCTTATACCCCAGAATTAGCAAGGGCGGTGGAAAATTAGGAAGTTTTGGGTGGCACTTAATTTCGTTTTAATTGCAAAATTAATTTAATAATTATGGATTATTATAGGGAATCAATATTAATTCATGGTTAAGAAAAAAATAATAATAGTAAAAAAAAAGAACCGAACTCAGCCTCCTCAAAACGCATCTCTCTCTCACTTAAAACGCATCCTCTTCTTTCTCACCCTTCATCTTCTCTCTCTCACCTTCTCTAAACACAAACCCTAGTCCAAGCCGCCGCCGGCATCGCTTCTCCTTCCGACGCACTCACCTTAAAACCATCTATAACCTACCTCTCTAAGGCCACTGATCTCGAAAACTGATTCAGATTCGCCAACTCTTGTCAAAACAAAGACAAATTGAAACCCTAAAAAAAATCCTAAATTGGTTCACATTTTACTGAATCCATTAATTGGTAGGGGACAATGCTAGAAGGAAGAATCGAGAACACGAATATTGGCTAAGGAAGTGTGGAAGGAACGAATTCATACCTAATCAGAACGAATTTGTTCGCGATTTCCGGCGATGGTGAGTTTTCGCTTCTTCTTCACTCTCTCTTACTTTGAATGTTGATCCTTGTACTTCATGTGGTTGTTGAAGTGTAACATTTGTTTTCTTGATCTTTCGCAGGCTTGTGATGACGAATCGAAATTATTGAATCTTCAATGAAGTGCTGATGAGAAACGATTTCCGGGGATTAGTGATGATGACCAGGGAGGAGTAAGAGTCTTGATGATTGCACTGACGAAACTCGATGTTATCGGCAACTTCGGGTATCGCTTCTCGCTCCTCCTCTTTGTTTAACCGTGTTGCAGTTGAATAAGAGTTCTTGATTACTCTTTTTTCTTGTTACGATTCTGACTCGTTTATAATCCCTAGCCTTTGTTGATCATTGAAGGTCCCATGGAATGAGGAAACTCAGAAAGATCAAAGCTTGGAGAAGGGTTACCGTGCTTGACGAATCGATAATGGGAACACAACATTCAGGTATGCACCTCTTTTGACTAACCATTCTTCCTCCTGAGCGTCTCAGCCTTCATTGATGTTAATAAGGATTGTCGGAGGCTTGATTATTGCTGATGAAGATTGCCCTGGAAGTTGTGACGTTTGTGAATCATTGATGGTGCTTAATGAAAATCATTGCTGATGCAGGTTGCGAGATTGATGAGAAGAGTTGTTATGGATTGAACGTGAAGGCCAAGAAGATTGGAGAGTGGCGATGTGAATCGAGGAAGATGGTGTACCAAGAAGAGTAAAGATGAAGTTTGAGAGTTTTTGCAGATTGAAGATGGATGGATTGGAGAAGGTGTGTGGAAACTCCAGAAATTGAGGAAGAAGAAGAGCTTGAAGTGTGAAGACCAATCTGATTTATAGAAACTAGGAGAAAGCTCTGGAAACTTCAGGTAAAGCTTCTAGAATTCTGTTATCTTTCAGTTACTTTCTGTTGTTTTCTGTTGTGGTTGGTTTTCTCTGATTTTGGATTATGGAAAAATTTAGTTATAGAGTTAGTTATGAACTTGGTGATTTCAGTTAGAATTTGTTGGAATTCAGTTAGGTGATTATGAGATTAGGGTGATTCTGTTAGGATTAGGTGAACTATGTTGGTTTGTAATTTCTGTTATGGATTTTGATTCACAGCTTCCAATCCTGTAAAAAAGTTTCTACTTTTTTTTCTTGATGAAATTCTGTTAAGTACGTTGATTATGCAATCTTTTGGTTTCGGTTGTGATTTTTGATCTCTTTTGGATTTTCTATGCTTCTGAACTGGATTGCCTTTGTATGCAGAAAATCAAACACAGTGCTTCGAACTTCTACAACTTGTGGGCAAGATACTTTATAATACAAAAGCTACATCCCTTCTGTCAGCAACTTTACAGCTTCTCAAATATTAACTTACATCCAGACTCACGGGAAGACCGTCCTTCGAAGAAAATCCGAGTGAATCATTTGGCTCAAATGCTTGAATATTGCTACAGTAGAAGGGGAGACTCTCCTGTTTGAATTATTATCAGTTATATCATTTGTGAATGGAATAATAATAGTATCTTGGCTCCAACTTTCGAGCTTGAATTTCTTCCTCTGTGTTAGCTTTTCCTTTTCTCTCTGATACCTTTTTTATCTATCCCATTCTTGTTGTAATTGAATTTCCTGAGTGTATTGATTTCTTGCCATTTGAATATTTTCTGGATTCTACGCGTAGGCTACTTAGTAAGCTGAAACAGATGCTTGTGGCCATGCTATTGCCAACCTGCAAATGAAATAGCCAACAAAAATGCACATATGGATAGTTCCATGGCATAGTCTTTGTACACTGTAACTCTCCAAATTCCACACACAAAACTACAAATTATTCCTACTGCAATACTACTCAGGAAACAGAATGTATTAGTGATATCCAAATCTATCAGTTCCTGTAATCCAGCTCGACTTGTGAACATCCTCCAAGTATCGGAAGAAGCTTGCACACACCCTTTGCGATATGCTCCAACATGCACGAAACCCCATATATTCCCCCAACTCATAAGATGCGCGGCAAATTCCATTGCACATGAACAATTACCTTTACATATATATAGATTTAATAATTGTGCAAAATCTTGGATGAGTTTGATGACTGGGAGGATAATGGAGGCTAGAGAAACAATTCCAATTAAGTGTTTAATTGTGTCATGAAATGCAACTCTAATGTTCACGATGACATGATCGGTAAAATGTGTATATTGGATCCATGAAATTGTGACTTGCATTGCATTCTTCATAACCTGCATTGTCTAACCAAAGCTCAGAATGATCAGTAAGATGAACATGTCAGCCTGTATGGTTCTGTTTCCGTTCGCATTTTTTTCAATTCCATACACTAGAAAACAGCAATAAACCAAAATGATGCCCCAGAGTGCCTGTTTCGGCTAACATGCAATGATACAATGCCATGTGAAATCAAGAATTCCTGCACATAGGGTTGATGCTAGAAGTGAAGGGTACCACTTGCCAAGGTGGAAATGGTGGGTGATTGAATCGTAAAATGGATATGTAAAATGGCGATGGTTTATATATGAAGCAGATATCAAGAACTAGAATTTGAATTTGAAGGATGTCTTCCAAATAAACCAATAACTGTGCATTCTCTTTTGACCTAAATCGAATCTTTCCACATAATCCATTCTTAAGAACTTTGATGCCATACTAAACTCCGCACAAATCTCGGATTATTGTTCTGTAAACAAATGGATTGAATCCACCCTTCGATACACTGGATCTCAAATGGTGAAGTGCCCTTCAAATCAAAATCATGAACAAGAACTCCAAGTCCCTTGAGATATTAAATGAGGCAGAACGCAACTTGAGACGTTGAAAAGAGCCAGCATTCTCATTCAGAAACAAGTCTGTGTGACCATCCCCAAAAGTGGGTCAGATATACCAGTGAATAACCTCCATCAGTTCAATCCCTGATAGATACAGATAAGGAACGAATCCCTGGATTCGAAGAGCCTGAATCACATGCCTCAGAAACCCATGAAATGCACTATTATGATATTAATGAACTGATGAGAAATGCAGATGAATGCGAAATGATACGCCAGTTGAAGTAATAAATAGGAGGGCAAATTTTGAGGTATTACAGCTGCCCCTATTCAATCATCTGCAAGCTTGAACGAATAATTGCAATAGCTTTTATACGTTAAAGGTATGAAGTGATTGGATACTCGAATAAAACCTGAAAATTTGCACACCGAGGGTAACAGAAATGCCGTCTGCCCGTTTATTTATTTATTTTTGTTTTTGATTTTGACCTCTGAATAGGTAGCGGAAAAAATAATACCAGGTGGAAATATGCTGGGAAAAATGCCATCCTCGAATGACAACTCACAAGGGATCCTCGGATCCAATACTAAAACCATCCTTGAATAGAAACAACGATAGTATACCGGCCGCAGGCGATAACCATCAACAACAAAGACCGACCTCAGACAGACTTTGCAAAAGAGACAAACTGACCTCGATCAATAGGCTCAAAAAAATGAACTACCATCCTCGAATAATAGCCACACAAGAACAAAAACAAGACCAACCGCAGAAGGACTTGAAGAAAAGAAATGCCATCCTCGAATGACAAATCAAAAGATCCTCGGATCTAACACGAAACCATCCTCGAATGGAGACGCAAAGGTATACCAGCCTCGACTGATAACCAAACACAAAGTTGACCTCAGACAGACTTTGCAAAAGAGACAAACTGACCTTGATCAATAAGCTCAAAAGGTGAACTACTATCCTCGAATAATAGCCACACACAAGACCAACCTCGGAAGGACTTGAAGAAAAGAAATGCCATCCTCGAATGACAAATCAAAAGATCCTCGGATCTAACACGAAACCATCCTCGAATGGAGACGTAAAGGTATACCAGCCTCGACTGATAACCAAACACAAAGCTGACCTCAGACAGACTTTGCAAAAGAGATAAACTGACCTCGATCAATAAGCTCAAAAGGTGAACTACTATCCTCGAATAATAGCCACACACAAGACCAACCTTGGAAGGACTTGAAGAAAAGAAATGCCATCCTCGAATGACAAATCAAAAGATCCTCGGATCTAACACGAAACCATCCTCGAATGGAGACGCAAAGGTATACCAGCCTCGACTGATAACCAAACACAAAGCTGACCTCAGACAGACTTTGCAAAAGAGACAAACTGACCTAAATCGATAAGCTCAAAAGGTGAACTATTATCCTCGAATAATAGCCACACACAAGACCAACCTCGGAAGGACTTGAAGAAAAGAAATGCCATCCTCGAATGACAAATCAAAAGATCCTCGGATCTAACACGAAACCATCCTCGAATGGAGACGCAAAGGTATACCAGCCTCGACTGATAACCAAACACAAAGCTGACCTCAGACAGACTTTGCAAAAGAGACAAACTGACCTCGATCAATAAGTTCAAAAAGTGAACTACTATCCTCGAATAATAGCCACACACAAGACCAACCTCGGAAGGACTTGAAGAAAAGAAATTCCATCCTCGAATGACAAATCAAAAGATCCTCGGATCTAACACGAAACCATCCTCGAATGGAGACGCAAAGGTATACCAGCCTCGACTGATAACCAAACACAAAGCTGACCTCAGACAGACTTTGCAAAAAAGACAAACTGACCTCGATCAATAAGCTCAAAAGGTGAACTACTATCCTCGAATAATAGCCACACACAAGACCAACCTCGGAAGGACTTGAAGAAAAGAAATGCCATCCTCGAATGACAAATCAAAAAGATCCTCGGATCTAACACGAAACCATCCTCGAATGGAGACGCAAAGGTATACCGGCTGCAGGCGGTAACCAAACACAAAGAAAATAGGACAAGATGGAACGGGATCGTTGTACATAAATGAGAGCCCAAGCAAACAGGACCATTATACAAAACGGGAACCTGCGACGCGACTGTTGTACCAAACAAGACGCGGAATAAGCGACGAACATTGACTTGAAAAGACAAGGATGTCTGAAAAATGATATTGGTATCCTATGTGCGGAGTACTTCAGGTTGAGAAGATGTTCGTAATACCTCAAAACTGGCCCATGCTGGCATGCATATGTTTGAATTTATGGCGTAATGCTCCATGATGATGGAAATGCTACGCTTTGGAGGATGTAGACGTAGTAATGATTATTCGTATGCGAATGCAAAGAGATCTTCTGACAAGAAGACTGCAGGTATCCCAGATGGCTTGATTGGGGAGAGACGATGATCACTGCATTGATCTGGTTCATCATGATGAGGAGGAAACAACTCTGCGGGGAAAACTGTTAATAATTCACCGGCTCTGAACAACCGCCATTGCCAAAAATAAATTGGACTTTGAGATTGGAGTGCCAAGACCCTGCTGGAGATGGACTCTTCTTGAACTCTGGTGAGGAAGTGAGGACCTCCTGACTTGGCTGAGAGCCAAAGGCATGATATTACTGAAGAAGCAACTGCTGGGGAGGCAAAACACTTCTTATACTGCTGAGAATTGCCCCTGTCTGAAGGGAAACTTCTGCCTGGGGATGGCACCCACCTCTTGCTACCTTGCTGGGAGGAATTTCAACTTCCACATGGCTGGGGATGATTGGAAACACCCTGGGAGACACCTATTTCTGTTCAAACAAAAGGGAATGCACCTCATGGATAATAGTTGTTAGCTTTGTTAGCAACACCAGTACCTGTACCTGCGTGAGCACAATCGATAGTACCTGCAACATAGAGAGTTAGTTTGGGACCCGCTTGCCCCAGGCTCATAGCATGAATCAATGTTTGGGCATCTCGACACCCCTTCAGAGTTGTATTAAATGTTTCTATTATCCTGCACGAGTTAGAAAGCATTCAAATGTTCACAACACAATGCAAGTTACAATTTGCTAGACGTTTTCACAATCAATCAATGCTAGATGAGAAAAAGCAAAAACCAAGAAGCAAATTGACTGAAGTTGAATTCTTATTGATTTAGAAAGGTGGCCCTGAATAGGCAATACAAAGGAAGCAGTTCCCTGGAATGAGGGAACAACTAAAAAGAAAAACAAACTATCCTATTGGTAATGTGAGAAGTGACTCTCATCAAGTCTCAACCCAGTTATGACTCGTATGTCTTCAATACACTCCGCTCGCTCTGATTCTTGAGAAAAAGTAAGTGAACTGATCTTCAACCCTTAGGATAGCCTCAACTGCAGGTAGGTCATGGATCTCGCAGATCGCAGTCGTTCGTGTTAATCCCTCTTTTGCGTGGATCGCCCTTTCAGGTTTTCAATCCACCGGGATACCCTTTTTTGCCTGAGTTGTCCGATGTGGCTTTTCAACTCAGCGGGTGTACATTTTTTTTCAAGATTTCCCTAACTTTTTCCCGAGCCTTTTATTCTGTTTTTGGCTCGCCGGGATGCCCATTTTTGCCTGGATCTTTATTCTGTTTTTATCCAGCGGGTCCTTTTTACACGAAGTGTTTTCTTACTGCATCTGCGTTGATAGGGGATGGAAAGTCTTCTCCGTCCATGGTTGTCATCATTAAGGCTCCGCCTGAGAAAACCTTTTTAACCACGAACGGTCCTTCATAATTGGGTGTCCACTTGCCCCTGTGATCGTTGAGAGGAGGAAGAATCCTTTTCAGCACTAAATCTCCTGGCGTGTACCTCTGCGATCGCACCTTCTTGTCAAAGGCCTGCTTCATGCGTCGCTGATACAACTGTCCATGGCATACAACTGCTAGCCGTTTCTCTTTAATAAGGCTCAATTGATTATATCTGGATCGGAGCCACTCAGCTTCATCTAGCTTGATGTCCACCATCAACCTCAATGAGGGGATTTCTACTTCGATCGGTAGAACTGCCTCCATACCATACACCAATGAGAATGGAGTTGCCCCAGTTGAAGTGTGTACTGATGTCCTGTACCCATGCAACGCGAATGGTAACATCTCGTGCCAGTCTTTGTACGTCACAACCATCTTCTGCACAATCTTCTTGATGTTTTTATTAGCCGCCTCGACGGCGCCATTCATCTTCAGACGATATGGAGAAGAGTTGTGGTGTTCTATTTTGAAGTCTTGACACAAATCAGCCATCATCTTGTTGTTGAGGTTAGAACCATTATCAGTAATGATCCTTTCAGGGATTCCGTACCGGCAAATGATGTCTCGCTTAATAAATCGGGCGACCACTTGTTTAGTGACATTGGTGTAGGACGCCGCTTCAACCCACTTCGTGAAATAATCAATATCGACTAGGATGAAGCGATGACCATTAGAATCTGTTGGCTCAATCTTTCCAATCATATCGATGCCCCACATAGCGAACGGCCATGGTGAAGACATGACACTTAACGGATTCGGAGGCACGTGGACCTTGTCGGCATAAATTTGACACTTATGGCATTTACGGGAGTACTTACAGCAGTCCGATTCCATGGTAATCCAATAGTATCCCTGTAACACGGTGGGAGAACTGACTTTAAGTAATGTTGCGGATAGCAAGAGTCGCCACCGACTTTTATTTTATCCAAAAGGAAAGGGTATAAAAGAACAGGAAAGACCTTAAGAGAATATTTTGGGTCCGGGGGGTAGGTTATGTAAAGGGAAGGTGTTAGCACCCTTTACATCCATGGTTATCCATGGGCTCTTAGTTACTTAGCTCACTTTAAATTGTTTTTTGAAAGTGTAGTGTGTGAATAGAAAAATTTTCAGAATAGTTAATAATAATCCATGTTTGGATGTGTAAAAAACTTGTTTGAAAATTTGTTTGAAATTTGTTTAAGTGTTTGAAAAGTTTGAATAGTGAGCAAGCAACTAAGAGGTATCTACCCTAATGTCTAAGGTCTTTCTTGTTCTTTTTTCTTTCCTTGGTAAGACTATCCCTACTATTAAGGAGTAGGTAGTCCTTACCTTGGATGTTAAGGGACATG
This sequence comes from Lathyrus aphaca, assembly GCA_963966055.1. Taxonomy (NCBI): domain Eukaryota; kingdom Viridiplantae; phylum Streptophyta; class Magnoliopsida; order Fabales; family Fabaceae; genus Lathyrus; species Lathyrus aphaca. The sequence continues at coordinate 450,194,297 of OZ014519.1, read as the reverse complement.
AGAGGGACATTTTATTTTGTGAAGGCAACTGTGGGGTGTAATAAGCATATATGAGGGACTATCATCATTTATTCGAAGGGACTCGATTCGTAAAGGCAACCATGAGGGACTTGATGATTTTTATTTTAAGGGACTTGCTTTATACACCCCACTTGACCTTATTCGTAGGCAACTTGAGGGATAACCTTAGAAATATGAGACAGCGATTAAAATCGACTTACGTGTGTGTGAGTGTTTAATTTAATTATCTTTGATTAAAAGTGATCTAGAATTAATTTTAAGAACATACATGCTTTTGCACTCCCTAATTACTAACCATTAAATAATTACAAAATTACATCCGGGAAACAATTACAAGAAATTATAATAATAAGCAAAATATTAAGCAAAATAAATAGTAAATAAATAAACAATAAATAATAAAAAATAAGGGGTTAGTAAATAATAATAAATAAGATTAGCAAAATAATGATAATAAACATAATTAAATTATAAATGGGTTAGTGATAATAATATAATAATACTAATAATTAGAAATAATAAACAAGGTTAGAAACATAATAAAAATATAATAATAAATAATAGTATGGTTAGTAAATAACAAAATTAATCAAAATATTATAAGAATAGGAAATTAACAATTTTTAATATGAACAATTATATTTAGAAACAAATATGAACAAACAATTATGTTAATTTACAAATTATTAAGTTATTTTTTTAAAACATATTATGACAACAAAATTTAATTATTATGAACATATATTAACATTTATTTATCAAACAATATATACATATTATAAGAAAAAGTAGGTTTTAAATATCATATTTACCATATTAATCATGTTTATAAAATTTAATTCTATTAATTATTATATTTACAAATTATTTTTAACCATATACAAAAATATAATTATTATAAATTAAATTGTTTCTAAACATTAAAAGAAAAATAATTTGAATTATAAATATATTTACAAAATTTATAAGAATTAGAATAAATATATATACATAATAATTATGTTAGGAATTAGAAAATAAGATTATTAAAAAAATAGAATTAGGTTTTTTAAAATAAATTAGGGTTTATTAGAAAAATATTTTTTAGGGTTTGATTAACAATTTATTTAATTAAATAGGACATATATACAATTTTTAGAATATTAAAATAATGACATATACAATTTAGTATTTTTTTAAGAAAAGAAAATAAAAATAAGTTTAACCTAATATATTATTTTGAAATTTTCTTTGGATTTTTTTTTTTAAAACAACATATTAATCAAACAATAATAAGAAAACAATAATAAGAAAAAATGAGAAAATAGAAAAAAGAACCTGCTGGGATTTGATCCCAAGACCTCATGCCTGCAAGCAACAACCACAACCACTAAGCCAGCCATGCGCAGGTGACAAATAAGGAGACTCACTTTGTTTTGTGCCTTGCCTCAAAAATCCAGGAAAATAAAGAAATAAAAAGGCCTGGGGTGGGATTTGATCCCAGGACCTTCTAATTACAAGCATGCGCACGTATCCACCTGGCTGGGAGAGCCTATCTGTTTACAAAACAACTACAAACTATAATATATTAAGCAAGCAATTTAAATGGGAAAAATATCAAAACATTGGTAGAGGCAGGATTCGATCCCCTCCCCCTTTTGTCAAACGCGCATGTGCTTTGCCACTGGACCAACCATCAGTTGGTGATATACAAACAGAGAGAACGTATAATATTTTAAAACAAAATTTGAATTTCAAAACTGGCGCGAATGGCCTTCGTCTTCAACCTCCTGTCCTTCAAAATTTGCTGCGAAATTATATACGAGTTTTCCTGCGAAAACAGAATTGTAACAAAACCTGCGAAATTCAAACATGGACAAAACAGCAAGATTTTGTAAAATTGATTATGCCATTAAGTTCTTAACAAGATTTCCAATGATTCTACGTTCTTAGAATCCATTTATATGAGCTGGATTGAAGAACCCCAATTGGAGCCATAAACCCTAAAAATGGTATATCACGCATTAGGCTATGAAACTTCATCAATCACTCCAGATTTCATCTATAATCATCAACAAACACAATTATGTAATCAAATTTCAGTTATATGCAAGGAATCATTGGAATCGAAAAAAAATTATTCAAGAGCAAAGTGGATTCGGGTTGGCCAATGTAGTGCACATGGGATGCAAATGAGTGATGCTTTAGCTTCAGTGATGTCTAAAGAACACGTCTATGTTCTTAGTTTACCTTGAAACCTCTTAGATTGAAGAATCCGAATCTCACTTTTTGCTTGAAATTTTGAACAATGGAACCTACCTTTGGCTGCTGGATTTCGTGGCTTGAGGCTAGGGTTATGCTTAGTATATATGTGAGAGTGAATTAGGTCAGAAATATGGATTTGTTGTGTGGAGATTTGATCCAAAAAATATTGAAAAAGATGGTGTCATGAAATTCAAATATTGGCTCATGAATGCTTGCTATTTTTGGAGAGATCACATGATTTCTTTCTCTTTCAACTTCAATCACCAATTATGATTTTCTAGAAACATTATCCAAATAAAATCTTTAATTTTCATATTTTATTTATATTTAAAATGATTTTTAATGATTTAAATCAAAATAAATAGAAATAAAAATAATAAAAATCAGATTTTAAGTGGTTTGGGTCGTGCATAGTGATATAGTATGGATTGGATCATAACTTGGGCAGCCCATTTGGAATGAAATGATTTTAAACCTCCATTTTCAACATAAACCATCACAAAATTGCCCAACTTTGCAAGGGCACATCTCCCTCAATTTTAAGGGTATGAGGGTGTTCTTGGACTTTTTGGAAAGCTTGAAGAGTCCTCTAAACAACCCCATTGGTTTCAGGTCCATATCATTTACCAATCTCAAGTTATGACCTTTTGAAGTTGTTGACTTTTTGTTGACTTTTGAAATGACCTATAATGTCTTAGATCATATCTTTTAAATGAAGCATTTTTGGGCTTAACCTTCAACATCAAAGTTGTAGAGAATTCAATTTCCTTCAAAATGAGATTTGGATGGAGACTTGGTGATGAAGTATGTGAAAGTTATGGCTGGTCAAAGTTCAGTTGACTTTTACTGAGGAAACCCTAATTTAGAAACTCCTGATTATTGATGATCTGGAATCTCCTTGATGAATCATGATCAACCCTTGATCAAATGATGAATTTTACTTCATATACTTGATGTTGGTAAAAAAATCATGAAGTTTGACTTTGGTTTGACCACAGTTGACCTCAGTTTGACTTTTTAACTGCACTGACTGATTTTGACTTATCTGATCATCTGACTGAGCAAACTTTTGAGAAAAGTCTTGAAATTTGTCATGGGGGTTCTTACACACATATAAGATGTTATGAAACTCACTTGAGGTATTGGAAGTCCATTTAGCCTGATTAAAGTCAAAACCCTAGTTTTGGATGCACTGCTTAGGAGGTGCATTGTCTGAGGGAATTGTCAACTTCTTTGACCAATTGTGAACTTTGTGAACCTTGTGAATCTTCATAAGATGTTTTGTGATACTCATGGGATGTATTGTGAAGCTTGTGAACCTTGTGAACCTCATGAAGTGGTTTTGTAGACCTCATGAACCTCAGGAGAGCTTTGTAATCATTGTGAATCTTGTGAACCTTGTGAACCTCATGAAGTGGTTTTGTAGACCTCATGAACCTCATGAAAGGTCTTGAAGATGTTGAGAAACTTGTGAACCTTGTGAACCTTCATAAAGTAACTTGTAGACTTCATGAACCTCATGAAAGGTTATGCAAGTGTTGAAAGCATTATGGAACTTGTGAACCTTGTGAACCTTCTTAGCACACAAAGTCTTGTATTGTGAGGGCAAATTTTGGGGTGCAACAGCTGCCCCTGTTCAATTTTCTGAAACCTGAGGGGTTAGATTGGTATATTTGCCAGTCGTGACCTGGAAGGTTGAAGGGGATTGAACACAAAAGCCCAAAAATTTGCACTCACCAGTGCATAGAGTGATATTGATGGTTGGTTGAATATGATTGAGTAGGCTTAAAGATGCCACTAGGAGAAAGTTCTTGGAACATAAAGCAGTCCAAAATATGGAGGTATAATGAAAGCTGTCAGGAGTCTGGAGTAGTCCTGAGGTATTGATGATATGTTTTCAGAATACTGGAGTAATCCTGATATAACAGCACGTCTTCATGAGGATAGAGCAATCAATAATGATAACCCTAAAGCAGTCTTGAAGTAATAATATGGTTTCAGGAGAATAGAGCAACCAATAGCTCTAAAGCAGTCTTGAAATAGTAATATGATTTCAGGAGGATAGAGCAATCAATAGCTCTAAAGCAGTCTTGAAATAGTAATGTGATATGTCTTCAGGAGGATAGAGCAATCAATAATGATAACTCTAAAGCAGTCTTGAAGTAGTAATATGATTTCAGGAGGATAGAGCAATCAATAGCTCTAAAGCAGTCTTGAAATAAATAAGATGATTTCAGGAGGATAGAGCAATCAGTAGCTCTAAAGCAGTCTTGAAATAGTAAGATGATTTCAGGAGGATAGAGCAATCAATAGCTCTAAAGCAGTCTTGAAGTCATGAGGAGGATAAAGTAACCCTGAGGTGACAATAAAGCAGTCCCAAAATGATAAGAAGCTCATCAGGAGGATAAAATAACCCTGAGGTTATGATAAAGCAGTCCCGGAGATCATAAGTTTGTTTGTTGGATAATTAACCTGAAACAAGGCAGCTTTTGTATGATAACATTAGTTTATGCTTTATGCATGCATGTATGATATGATGCACTTAGGTAATGTACTATATGTCTATGGATATATATGTTATGGTATGATGTAAATGATGTATGTATGATATGATACGGCCGGAAGCGTCTGGATATCTTGTATAACAACTGCTGGCCAGGGAAAATAAATCCCGATTTGTTGTTGAAGAATATATAACCCTCTGTCTGCTGGGGATAGTAAGGTATAGATATAACCTCCCGTTGTTGGGGATGTTAAGATATATATAACCTCCCGTTGTTGGGGATGTTAAGATATATATAACCTCCCGTCTGCTGGGGATAGTAGGGTATATATAACCTTCGTCTTTGTTTGATAGTAGGATAAGTATAACATCCCGTCTTCGTTCGTCGTACCCTTATTGGAAAGTAATTTCCCGTACATCCGTATGAGGATAAAAGAGATGGATATAAATTCCAGGGGAGATGAGACTTTATGAAGATGGATTTGTCCTACTGAGGGATTTGTAACTGTCTTATAAAGGTGAACCGGCGAAGTTTCGTTGAAATCCTTCCCTCGTTCGTCCTTAGTAAATACTATTACTGCATTTTCATGCATTTCTAGTAAACATCAATCATATTAAAAGGCATACATGCATTTTTGGTAAAAATTAATCATATTCAAAAGCATACATACATTCAAACACAACCAATGGACGTTTCGCTTATGTAAATAGGGTAAAAGTAAATCTGGATTCAAAAGATGGAATTTATTTATATCAAGAAGTGACCCATACACGGGTAAGTTTGTACAAGGAGACATAAACCCTAGTAAGAGGATTTTGTCATAAAGTTTTTACAAAGAATATCAGCTATGTGGGAAACAATCCTATTGAGTTTCAATTCTACTATTGCCATTCAAGTATCTCATCTTCTTGCTGTTGAGACGGAAATGATTGGATTGAGCTTTTATCTGTTCGAGCTTGAATAAGTAGTACAACTGGTTGCAGTTTCATGGGTGATCCAAACGAGACATAGTCATACGCTTTAATCCCTAACTTTTGCCTGGATTGCCCTTTCAGGTTTTCAATCCACCGGGATACCCTTTTTTGCCCAAGCCGCCCTTTCAGGTTTTCGACTTGCCGGGTGTACATCTTTTTATATATATCCCTAATTTTTGCCCAAACCCTTTTGGTTTGCCGGGATGCCCTTATTTTTGCCTAGGCCTGTCAACCTAGCGGGTCTCTTTTCATGCGTAGTATTTTTTAACTATGTCTGCGTTTACAGGCTGTGGGAAGTCCTCACCATCCATTGTAGTCAGTATCATGGCACCTCCTGAAAACACTGTCTTGACTACAAATGGTCCTTCATATGTAGGAGTCCACTTGCCCCTAGGATCACCCTGTGGTAATATGATACGCTTGATTACCAAGTCACCAGCCTGATATACCTTTGGCTTAACCTTCTTGTTAAAAGCTTTGATCATTCGCTTTTGGTACATCCGGCCATGACAAACTGCTGCTAACCTCTTCTCATCAATCAAATTTATCTGGTCCAGTCGAGTCTGAATCCACTCATCTTCATCCAAGCCTGCATCCTTCATAATTCTCAAGGAGGGAATCTGAACTTCAATGGGCAGAACTGCTTCCATACCATAGACTAAGGAGAATGGGGTTGCCCCTGTTGAAGTACGTATTGTAGTACGATAACCATGAAGAGCAAATGGTAACATCTCATGCCAATCCTTGTAAGTAACAGTCATCTTCTGTACAATCTTCTTAATGTTCTTATTAGCAGCTTCAACTGCCCCATTCATCTTTGGACGATACGGAGAAGAGTTGTGATGCTTAATCTTGAACTGCGTGCAGAGATCAGTAATCATAGTGTTGTTCAGATTAGAGCCATTGTCAGTGATAATCCTTTCAGGGATGCCATACCTACATATGAGATTATTCTTGATGAACCGAGCCACAACATTCTTAGTCACAGATGCATATGAAGTTGCCTCTACCCACTTCGTAAAATAATCAATAGCCACCAAGATGAAACGATGCCCATTAGAAGCAGTAGGTTTGATCTCACCAATCATATCAATGCCCCACATGGCAAAGGGCCAAGGAGCAGTCAACACATTCAATGGTGATGGAGGTACATGAACTTTATCAGCATAGATTTGACATTTGTGACAAGTTCTGGAGTGTTGATAGCAATCAGCTTCTATGGTAGACCAATAGTAACCTGCTCTCAATATCTTCTTTGCCATAGTATGACCACTGGAATGAGTGACAAAGGTCCCATCATGCATCTCTTCCATAATCTCAGTTGCTTCCTTCTTATCCACACAACGAAGCATAGTTGAATCATGATTACGCTTGTACAGAATCCCATTACTCAAAAAGAATTTAGCAGCAAACCTCCTCAGGAACTTCCTATCTTTGACAGATGCCCCTTCAGGGAATTCCTGAGCTTCAAGATATCTTTTCACTTCATAGAACCAAGGCTTCTCCTCTGCCCCTTCAGTGTCAATCTCATTGCAGTATGCAGGCTTCTCGAATCTATCAATGGTAATCTTAGGAGCTTCATCATCCCAACTAATCTCAAACATAGATGCCATGGTGGCTAATGCATCTGCCAACTGATTCTCTCTTCGTGGAATGTACTCAAAAGTAATCTCTTTGAAATGTGGGATCAAGGACAACACATGCTCTCTGTAAGGAATGAGGTTATCATGTTTGGTATCCCAATCTCCTTTAATCTGACTGACTACCAGGGCTGAATCTCCATACACATCAAGGAACTGAATCTTCATATCAATAGCAGCTTTAATACCCAGTATACATGCCTCATATTCAGCCATGTTATTGGTACAATGGAAACAAAGTCTAGCAGTAATCGGGGTATGACAACCTTCAGGGGAACTAATCACAACACCAACACCATTACCAAGCGCATTAGAGGCACCATCAAAAACCATAGTCCATCGGGATCCTTGTTCAGGTCCGTCATATTGTCCAGGTTCTTTGGTAATAATCATAATGTCTTCATCAGGGAACTCAAAATTCATTGACTGATAATCATCCACTGCTTGATGAGCCAAATGATCTGCCACAACACTTCCCTTAATGGCCTTCTGAGTAGTATACTGTATATCATATTCTGTCAAGATCATTTGCCATCTTGCAATTCTTCCAGAGAGAGCAGGTTTCTCAAATATGTACTTGATTGGATCCATCTTCGAAATCAATAAGGTAGTATGGGTAAACATATACTGTCTTAGTCGGCGAGCAGCCCATGCCAAAGCGCAGCAAGTTTTCTCGAGCAGTGAGTATCTTGTTTCACAATCGGTAAACTTTTTGCTAAGGTAGTATATTGCCTGCTCTTTTCGACCAGACTCGTCATGTTGCCCCAATACACACCCTATTGAGTTGTCTAACACTGTTAAGTACATAATCAAGGGTCTTCCATCAACTGGTGGCATCAAAATTGGTGGTTCCAGCAGATATCTCTTGATTTCATCAAAGGCAGTCTGGCACTCATCATTCCATTCCATCACCTGATCTTTCTTCAACAACTTGAAGATTGGCTCACAGATGGTAGTTAATTGGGAAATAAATCTTGCAATGTAGTTCAATCGTCCCAAGAAACCTCTAACCTCCTTCTCAGTACGGGGAGCTGGCATCTCTCGTATAGCTTTCACTTTTGCTGGATCCACTTCAATACCTTTTCCACTGACAATGAAACCCAGGAGCTTTCCAGATCTAACTCCAAAAGTACACTTGTTTGGGTTCAATCTCAACTTGTATTTCTTCAACCTCTCAAACAACTTGTGCAGATGTTCAAGATGTTGTTCTTCATTCTGAGATCTGGCTATCATATCATCCACATATACCTCTATCTCATGATGGATCATATCATGAAACAAAGCCACCATAGCACGCTGATATGTTGCCCCTGCATTCTTCAAACCAAATGGCATCACCTTATAGCAAAAAGTGCCCCACTGTGTCACAAATGTTGTCTTCTCCATATCTTCAGGTGCCATCTTGATTTGATTGTAACCAGAGAAACCATCCATGAAAGAGAATACCTTATGCTGAGCAGTGTTGTCTACCAGAATATCAATATGAGGAAGTGGAAAATCATCTTTGGGGCTAGCCTTGTTCAAATCTCTGTAGTCTACACACATACGTACCTTACCATCTTTCTTAGGAACTGGTACCACATTTGCAACCCACTGAGGATAAGAAGTCACTGCTAAGAACCCTGCATTGAATTGTTTCATTACCTCTGCCTTGATCTTTTCTGACATTTCAGGACGCATATGACGAACTTTCTGCTTCTTTGGACGACAATCTTCTTTCACTGGCAAACGGTGAACCACAATGTCTGTATCCAACCCTGGCATATCTTCATAAGACCAAGCAAAGATCTCCACATAGTCACGTAACATCTGAATCAACCTGCTCTTGACACTGTCCTCTAAATCAGCCCCTATCTTGACCTCTTTTCTGTCTTCTTCAGTTCCCAGATTCACAACTTCGACTGGCTCTTCATGTGGCTGTATAGCTTTCTCTTCTTGTTGTAACAACCTAGCAAGCTCTACAGGTATTTCACAATCGTCCTCATTTCCGTCTTCAGTTTGATAGATCGGATTCTCGAAATTATAATTGGCAATAGTAGAACTGTTATCAACAGGATCCAGAGTGGATGAGGATCTGCATTTTAGTGATGTGGGTGTGTGTAAGAACACATAGCTGATAAAACAAAAATAAAAGAAAAGAAAGACAAGGAACACAATATTTACGAAAACGAAACGTCCACTGATTTTATTGAATGAAGTATGCAAATGAAATGACAACACGTAACAAGCACACCATTGTGCCCCGGGTAAGGCACATGGCTTGAAAGTCTTATTGTTCAAGAAATTACAAATTTAAAAACATAACACAGTAATAGTATTTACTCCTGACTAAAGGAGATAGGGATAACATCTTCAGCTTTCCAATTATTGAGTCCAGCACCCACAGTAGGAAAAATCCATGCATCCAAGTTGTAGTCTTCATCATAGTCTCCCACAGCATTGATAACCCCTTGATTGGTGATACGAGCAGCACGAGCACGACGAACAGCCTTCTGGGACTCTGCAGTGAAACACAAACCAAACTTGTCAGACTTGTATGGAATATCAGGAAGCTGACCCCAAATAGTACAACCACCTTCATCCACCACAGCTCTAGCATCATTGAGGGAGGCCATTGCCATTGTTGGAGGTTTTCTGGTGACAACAGGACCTTTCTTCACAGCAGGAGGAGCTACACAATCATTAACAACCCAGGGAACCACTTCAAATGACTGACACGGAGTCTCAATGTATTCACCTTCCACTTCCAGATACTTGAAGGTATTGACATGGCTGACAAAGTATTCTTCCTCTCCATAGACAGTAACAACCTTTCCATTCACCGGATATCTCAACTTTTGGTGCAATGTAGAGGTCACAGCTCCTGCCCCATGGATCCAGGGACGACCAAGCAGACAAGAGTATGAAGGACGAATATCCATCACATAAAATGTAGCAGTAAACACCTGAGAACCAACTTTGATTGGAAGATCAATTTCCCCATGCACCACTCTTCTAGAACCATCAAAAGCCTTTACCACAATATTACTGGGTTTCAGCACAGTATCTTCAGGACTCAGCTTGTTCAGGACTTCTTTAGGCAACACATTCAGAGAGGAACCATTGTCTATCAGCACATGAGACAGGGTAGTGCCCCTGCATTCAATTGAAATATGAAAGGCCCTGTTATGATCCCTCTTGGCAGGGGTCAAGTCAGCATCAGAAAATCCTAACCCATTGTCATAGGTCAGGTGGGCAACACAGTTTTCAAATTGGTCCACAGAAATTGCGCTGGGTACATGAGCCATCTTCAGAAACTTGATCAATGACTTGGCATGAGCTTCAGAACATAATAATAGGGAGAGCATGGAAATCTTTGAGGGAGTAAGCCCCAACTGATCAACAATGTCATAATCACTCTTGCGAATGATTTTCAATACTTCTTCCATCTGCTTAGAGAGGTCATCATCAGCTGGCACATCAGTAGATATAGGCTCAATAACAGGACCCTTGCCCCGAGCATCAGTGGTGGAGGTAGCAGCAGGAGTAACTGCACTCTTGGAAGTAACTGGAGGAGAGAAGACTCTTCCACTACGAGTGATCTTGCTAGACCCAGCAATATTGTCAACATCGACAGGTACATCAGCTACAGGCTCTTGCTTAACACCATGGATGTAAACATCAGACCCATAGTGCCAAGGCACAGCTTTGTCAGACGTATATGGGATAGGACCAGGAGTAGTAATGACCATAGGAGCTACTCTGGCTTCAGCAACAACTTTCACAGGACCTTCAGCAGTAATCTTGATTGGACCCTGATGAGTGATTTTAATAGGACCCTTTGAAGTGATTCTTAGTGGTACTTTGTCAACCATGTCAACCTCTTCAATCTTCTTACCCCGAGTCAGATGATCCACCATACGTTCTACAGATGCTGGTCTTCTTTCAAACACTATAGTATACTTATCCATAAGACGTTGAATTCCATCTCTTAGAATGAAGCAACTATCTGGCTTATAGGTACAATACAGACAATCTTCACGACAACCTGGAAAGATCCCAGCTTGTACTAACCTCTTTTTGATAACAGACAATGGTGTGGTCAACTCCATAACTGAATAGACATGTAGGTCTTCATCAATGGCATTGACAGTCTTCTCGTGATTTGGCATTGGAGCTGTAATCACATTTGGAGTACCTGGTGGATCAAACTCAATTTCTCCAGCATCAATCATATCTTGAATTTTGTTCTTCAAGACCCAGCAGTTATTAGTATCATGTCCTGGACAGTTTGAATGATATGCACATCGTGCATTGGGATTGTACTTGGGAGAAGTAACATTGGGATTCTGAGGAGCCTCCCTCAGGGTAATAAGTTCAGCCTTCAACAAGTGCTGCAATGCCTGAGCCATTGACATGTTGATCTTCGTGAACTGTCTTCTAGCCCTCTGTTGGTTGCCTTGAGGCTGCTCTGTTGTTGCAGGAGTTGGATTTGAAATATGAACCGCACTAACAGACTGATGCCTTCTGTTACGATCAGGTTGACCATAAACAGCATTGGATTCTTTCTTCCCAGTGGGAGGCTTCTTTGCAGCACCTGATGAAGAAGTGCCCACTTGGATCTTACCACTCTTGATACCATTCTCTACCCGTTCTCCTATCATGATCAACTCAGTGAAGCCAGATGATGAGCTTCCAATGAGATGACTGTAAAACGGACCATTCAACGTACACATGAACATATCAACCAATTCCCTGTCAGTCAAAGGGGGTTGAACTCTTCCAGCTAAATCTCTCCATTTCTGAGCATACTCCTTAAAACTTTCTTTGGCACCCATAGACATACTCTGAAGCTGCATGCGAGTGGGGGCTAAGTCAGCATTGTATTGATACTGCTTGTAGAAAGCTTCAGCAAGATCATTCCAGTCTTTGATGTTGACACTCTCCAACTGATAATACCACTCCAGCTGAGCTCCAGATAAACTCTCTTGAAAGAAATGGATCCACAACTTCTTATCAGCAGTGTGGGGTTTAATCCTTCTGACATACGACCTCAAATGCAGCTTGGGACAAGAGACCCCATCATAAACAACAAAGGTAGGAACCTTGAAACCAATGGGTATCACAACCCCAGATATCAAACTTAAATCTTCAAAATCCAGCCCAGATGATTTCTGCAATTCCATAGCATCCATCCTATCCACCAGCATCTTGAATTTGTCTTCATTAGGCTCATGGTAGTAATTAGCCTCAGAATCAGAGTTCCCCATAGTGTTGTGGAGACTGCCTCTCTCTTTCTCAGATTCCTCAGATTCATAGTCTTCAGCTGGTTCTTTGGTCTTGGCAAGACCTTTGAACCTTCTTCCCATGTTGATCAACCCAACAGATCTTCTAGTCTTCTTAGTCTTCTTGGCCAGCAGTGCCTTCAAATCATCTTGCCCCTTGGACAGGTTCAAGATCAGCTCTTGGAACTGTGCATTCTGTGCCTGAAGATCCTTAACTGATTGTTCAAGAGCCATTGCTGAAATAAACAGCGAGAAGATGAGAAACCTGTGCACAATATAAACCTGTGATGTAATGAAATGATATGTGAATGCATATGCAATGTTTTCAAGGACCGCAGGATTTAAATTTGCTTAAACAAACAAGAAAGTAACTTTTTATTAGTAATAACTTGTTTTGCCTTTTAGGCTTACAAAAATGAAAATGAAATAAGTACAAAAGATGGGGTTTTAAGTCTCCCATGGACGTTTCCTCTTTATGTTGAGGTATGAGTTGAGGTTCCGTTCCTCGTGAAGCTGCTTTGTTAGCTCTAAGATCCTTGCTTGGCTTGCTTTGTAATGAGCCTCGAAAGTATCCCTTTACTCCTTCAGTTGGATCCATGATCTCTGCAAGTCTTCCTTATCAGTAGGCATGTCTGGGTGAAGGATGGTATAAGCTATGTCTCCTTCAGCAACAGGTTCCATGGTAACTGGTAGGACGGCAGGATATGGCATCATGAGTGTCTGAGCACGAGATCGTACCCATCTGAGATAAGCCTCCATAGGAATAGTGTACTTAGGCTCCAGTGTCTTGCTGTCAACCTTGTTTACTTTTCCCCAGGCTCGTATGAATCTCTGACGGTAACCCTGAAGATCGTTGTCGTAATCAAACACAATGCCCTGAATCAACATGTCATGTGGGCCATCGCTCCGAGCGTAACCAAACTGTCGTAAAGCTAGAGAGGGGTTGTAGGTGATGCCTCCTCTTATGCCTAGAAGTGGCACATTAGGAAACTCCCCACAACGGTCAATGATGGTGACATTCTCCATAGATCTGGAGCACCAATGGATATCTGAGTGAGATAGTGACATGATCCTCTTGGACCATCTGAACCCTTGCTCATTCTTCATTACTGAGCGAGGAAGGTGAGAAATAAACCACCTAGAGAGTAAAGGTATGCAACACATCAAAGTTCCTCTTGCCCTTGTAGTACGGGTGTGAAGAGAATGTAGAATGTCTCCAAGCAATGTAGGCACTGGATTGTGACTCAGGAATATGTTGATGGCATGAACGTCTATGAACTGATCTGGATTGGGGAACAATACTAAGCCATATATCAGCAAGGCTAAGACCTCCTCAAAAGCATCATAGCTCATGGCCTTCAAGAACATCTGAGCTTTATCCATTAATACCTTAGCAAGAATACCCTTGACTCCACTTCTCGTTTCTAGAACAATGTCAGACTTCTTCAGATGTAGGGCTGCAGCAATAACCTCTGGTTTGGGCTCCTTCTCCAAGCCTGTGAAGGGTCTTTGATCAAGAACAGGTATACCCAGAAGCTTAGAGAACTCCTCCATGGTAGGGACTAACTGATAGTCGGGGAATGTGAAACAGTGATGTTTAGGATCAAAGAACTGAAACAGAACACTCATCATGTCTTCATTGAACCCTGAAGTGACTAGATCCAATAGGTGACCATGTCTCTTGATGAACTGGGAATGATCAGACACTTGAGAAACCAACTCTTTAAGCTTGGCAGGTATGCCCACAAAGTTGATCCTGATGGTGTTTCTACGAGCAGAAGCCATGACCTGCAACAAAGAACAAAGATAAATCCTTTGGTCCTTGAAATGGTTAGTGAAAATGCTATGCTTATGATGCATGATGATGTCATGATGTTATGCTCAATCACAAACATGTGGCACACACAAACAAGTCACACCATAGCCCTAGGTTTAAAGGCTTGCATGAGGTTTAAGGTAAGTACCCTCCCCTGAAGTTAGATGGTTCATCCTGTCCTACAAAAGTAACCGGGTTCTAAGGGATCTCAATATCATTGATCCTTCACAAGGGTGGTTGATCAGAAGGCAACTTACTTGCCAACCAAAACCCTCCAAGTTTAGAATCTCAATGAGCATAGTATCGAGTGTCAACCAACTTCAGTCTGCACCAAAGCCGGTTACCTCACTACTTTCTAAAGGCCAAGATGAGTTAACTAGGGTTCTAAAAGTTAGTTAGTGCATTGACAACATATGGCAGCCTCATATTATCCTCAACTTGACTTAAGGAACATAAGCACCAACCAAGAAGTCACACTAACTATGGCCACCAGATTACCGTATCGATATACGTCGTACAGTTTCCTTGGTCTATTGCCATTTACCTAAGGTACACTAGATCCGGGTTAGGATCTTTCACACATAAGAGCACCCAACAGATAAGTATAAAGCAAACAAGGCAAACAATTTAAAATGATCTAATTCCTAAGGGTACCCCTCTTAAATTAATTCCCCAGCAGAGTCGCCAGTTCTGTAACACGGTGGGAGAACTGACTTTAAGTAATGTTGCGGATAGCAAGAGTCGCCACCGACTTTTATTTTATCCAAAAGGAAAGGGTATAAAAGAACAGGAAAGACCTTAAGAGAATATTTTGGGTCCGGGGGGTAGGTTATGTAAAGGGAAGGTGTTAGCACCCTTTACATCCATGGTTATCCATGGGCTCTTAGTTACTTAGCTCACTTTAAATTGTTTTTTGAAAGTGTAGTGTGTGAATAGAAAAATTTTCAGAATAGTTAATAATAATCCATGTTTGGATGTGTAAAAAACTTGTTTGAAAATTTGTTTGAAATTTGTTTAAGTGTTTGAAAAGTTTGAATAGTGAGCAAGCAACTAAGAGGTATCTACCCTAATGTCTAAGGTCTTTCTTGTTCTTTTTTCTTTCCTTGGTAAGACTATCCCTACTATTAAGGAGTAGGTAGTCCTTACCTTGGATGTTAAGGGACATGAGAGGGACATTTTATTTTGTGAAGGCAACTGTGGGGTGTAATAAGCATATATGAGGGACTATCATCATTTATTCGAAGGGACTCGATTCGTAAAGGCAACCATGAGGGACTTGATGATTTTTATTTTAAGGGACTTGCTTTATACACCCCACTTGACCTTATTCGTAGGCAACTTGAGGGATAACCTTAGAAATATGAGACAGCGATTAAAATCGACTTACGTGTGTGTGAGTGTTTAATTTAATTATCTTTGATTAAAAGTGATCTAGAATTAATTTTAAGAACATACATGCTTTTGCACTCCCTAATTACTAACCATTAAATAATTACAAAATTACATCCGGGAAACAATTACAAGAAATTATAATAATAAGCAAAATATTAAGCAAAATAAATAGTAAATAAATAAACAATAAATAATAAAAAATAAGGGGTTAGTAAATAATAATAAATAAGATTAGCAAAATAATGATAATAAACATAATTAAATTATAAATGGGTTAGTGATAATAATATAATAATACTAATAATTAGAAATAATAAACAAGGTTAGAAACATAATAAAAATATAATAATAAATAATAGTATGGTTAGTAAATAACAAAATTAATCAAAATATTATAAGAATAGGAAATTAACAATTTTTAATATGAACAATTATATTTAGAAACAAATATGAACAAACAATTATGTTAATTTACAAATTATTAAGTTATTTTTTTAAAACATATTATGACAACAAAATTTAATTATTATGAACATATATTAACATTTATTTATCAAACAATATATACATATTATAAGAAAAAGTAGGTTTTAAATATCATATTTACCATATTAATCATGTTTATAAAATTTAATTCTATTAATTATTATATTTACAAATTATTTTTAACCATATACAAAAATATAATTATTATAAATTAAATTGTTTCTAAACATTAAAAGAAAAATAATTTGAATTATAAATATATTTACAAAATTTATAAGAATTAGAATAAATATATATACATAATAATTATGTTAGGAATTAGAAAATAAGATTATTAAAAAAATAGAATTAGGTTTTTTAAAATAAATTAGGGTTTATTAGAAAAATATTTTTTAGGGTTTGATTAACAATTTATTTAATTAAATAGGACATATATACAATTTTTAGAATATTAAAATAATGACATATACAATTTAGTATTTTTTTAAGAAAAGAAAATAAAAATAAGTTTAACCTAATATATTATTTTGAAATTTTCTTTGGATTTTTTTTTTAAAACAACATATTAATCAAACAATAATAAGAAAACAATAATAAGAAAAAATGAGAAAATAGAAAAAAGAACCTGCTGGGATTTGATCCCAAGACCTCATGCCTGCAAGCAACAACCACAACCACTAAGCCAGCCATGCGCAGGTGACAAATAAGGAGACTCACTTTGTTTTGTGCCTTGCCTCAAAAATCCAGGAAAATAAAGAAATAAAAAGGCCTGGGGTGGGATTTGATCCCAGGACCTTCTAATTACAAGCATGCGCACGTATCCACCTGGCTGGGAGAGCCTATCTGTTTACAAAACAACTACAAACTATAATATATTAAGCAAGCAATTTAAATGGGAAAAATATCAAAACATTGGTAGAGGCAGGATTCGATCCCCTCCCCCTTTTGTCAAACGCGCATGTGCTTTGCCACTGGACCAACCATCAGTTGGTGATATACAAACAGAGAGAACGTATAATATTTTAAAACAAAATTTGAATTTCAAAACTGGCGCGAATGGCCTTCGTCTTCAACCTCCTGTCCTTCAAAATTTGCTGCGAAATTATATACGAGTTTTCCTGCGAAAACAGAATTGTAACAAAACCTGCGAAATTCAAACATGGACAAAACAGCAAGATTTTGTAAAATTGATTATGCCATTAAGTTCTTAACAAGATTTCCAATGATTCTACGTTCTTAGAATCCATTTATATGAGCTGGATTGAAGAACCCCAATTGGAGCCATAAACCCTAAAAATGGTATATCACGCATTAGGCTATGAAACTTCATCAATCACTCCAGATTTCATCTATAATCATCAACAAACACAATTATGTAATCAAATTTCAGTTATATGCAAGGAATCATTGGAATCGAAAAAAAATTATTCAAGAGCAAAGTGGATTCGGGTTGGCCAATGTAGTGCACATGGGATGCAAATGAGTGATGCTTTAGCTTCAGTGATGTCTAAAGAACACGTCTATGTTCTTAGTTTACCTTGAAACCTCTTAGATTGAAGAATCCGAATCTCACTTTTTGCTTGAAATTTTGAACAATGGAACCTACCTTTGGCTGCTGGATTTCGTGGCTTGAGGCTAGGGTTATGCTTAGTATATATGTGAGAGTGAATTAGGTCAGAAATATGGATTTGTTGTGTGGAGATTTGATCCAAAAAATATTGAAAAAGATGGTGTCATGAAATTCAAATATTGGCTCATGAATGCTTGCTATTTTTGGAGAGATCACATGATTTCTTTCTCTTTCAACTTCAATCACCAATTATGATTTTCTAGAAACATTATCCAAATAAAATCTTTAATTTTCATATTTTATTTATATTTAAAATGATTTTTAATGATTTAAATCAAAATAAATAGAAATAAAAATAATAAAAATCAGATTTTAAGTGGTTTGGGTCGTGCATAGTGATATAGTATGGATTGGATCATAACTTGGGCAGCCCATTTGGAATGAAATGATTTTAAACCTCCATTTTCAACATAAACCATCACAAAATTGCCCAACTTTGCAAGGGCACATCTCCCTCAATTTTAAGGGTATGAGGGTGTTCTTGGACTTTTTGGAAAGCTTGAAGAGTCCTCTAAACAACCCCATTGGTTTCAGGTCCATATCATTTACCAATCTCAAGTTATGCCCTTTTGAAGTTGTTGACTTTTTGTTGACTTTTGAAATGACCTATAATGTCTTAGATCATATCTTTTAAATGAAGCATTTTTGGGATTAACCTTCAACATCAAAGTTGTAGAGAATTCAATTTCCTTCAAAATGAGCTTTGGATGGAGACTTGGTGATGAAGTATGTGAAAGTTATGTCTGGTCAAAGTTCAGTTGACTTTTACTGAGGAAACCCTAATTTAGAAACTCCTGATTATTGATGATCTGGAATCTCCTTGATGAATCATGATCAACCCTTGATCAAATGATGAATTTTACTTCATATACTTGATGTTGGTAAAAAATCATGAAGTTTGACTTTGGTTTGACCACAGTTGACCTCAGTTTGACTTTTTAACTGCACTGACTGATTTTGACTTATCTGATCATCTGACTGAGCAAACTTTTGAGAAAAGTCTTGAAATTTGTCATGGGGGTTCTTACACACATATAAGATGTTATGAAACTCACTTGAGGTATTGGAAGTCCATTTAGCCTGATTAAAGTCAAAACCCTAGTTTTGGATGCACTGCTTAGGAGGTGCATTGTCTGAGGGAATTGTCAACTTCTTTGACCAATTGTGAACTTTGTGAACCTTGTGAATCTTCATAAGATGTTTTGTGATACTCATGGGATGTATTGTGAAGCTTGTGAACCTTGTGAACCTCATGAAGTGGTTTTGTAGACCTCATGAACCTCAGGAGAGCTTTGTAATCATTGTGAATCTTGTGAACCTTATGAACCTCATGAAGTGGTTTTGTAGACCTCATGAACCTCATGAAAGGTCTTGAAGATGTTGAGAAACTTGTGAACCTTGTGAACCTTCATAAAGTAACTTGTAGACTTCATGAACCTCATGAAAGGTTATGCAAGTGTTGAAAGCATTATGGAACTTGTGAACCTTGTGAACCTTCTTAGCACACAAAGTCTTGTATTGTGAGGGAAAATTTTGGGGTGCAACAATCCCGATCTCAATAATTTCTTGGCCATGGCATATCCTCCAGCATGGGTACCAAAGGAGCCTTCGTGAACCTCCTGCATTAACAGGTCTGCTTCGTGTCTATCCACGCATCTGAGCAGCACCATGTCGAAGTTCTGTTTGTACAACACACCATCTTGATTCAAGAAGAAACCTCCTGCCAGTCTTCTAAGAGTCTTCTTATCCTTACTAGATTCCCCAGTCGGGTATTCTTAAGCCTTCAGGAATTGTTTGATGTCATGGTACCAAGGCTTGTTATCTTCACCATCACCAACCGCAAAGACATAAGCAGGTCTTTCAAGCCTGGAGATCGAAATTCGAGGCACGAAATTCTCTCGACAAACTTTAATCATGGACGACGAAGTTGCGAGAGCATCGACGAACTGGTTTTCGTCTCTAGGAACATAGCTCAGCTTGACTTTGGTAAAGAAAGTTAACAACCTCCTGACATAATCTCTGTAAGGAATCAAACGAGCTTGATGAACTAGCCATTTGCCATTGACTTGATTTACCACCAAAGCAGAATCTCCAAAGATCTCAAGGTTCTTGACTCGCAAGTCTATTGCCTCTTCGATCCCCATGATACAAGCTTCATACTCTGCCTCATTGTTAGTGCATTCGAAGGTCAACCGAGCGGCTAGAGGCGTGTGGACTCCTTCTGGCGAGATAATAACAGCACCTACTCCACTCCCATTCATGTTTACAGCCCCGTCAAACATCAACCTCCATTTGGATTCGGGGTCGGGCCCCTACTCCGGAAGTGGTTCTTTGTAGTCTTTAGACTTGAGGAACATGATGTCCTCATCCGAAAACTCAAACCTCATGGGTTGATAATCATCGATCGGCTGCTGGGCCAAGTATTCTGACAAAACACTCCCTTTGATCGCTTTTTGTGAAGTGTATTGTATATCATACTCCGTTAGTATCATCTGCCAACGGGCCACTCTTCCTGTCAAAGCCGGCTTCTCAAAAATGTATTTCACAGGATCCATCTTGGAAATTAAGAGAGTAGTGTGAGTCAGCATGTACTGTCTTAGTCGGCGAGCAGCCCATGCCAAAGCGCAGCAAGTTTTCTCGAGTAGTGAGTATCGCGTCTCACAATCGGTAAACTTTTTGCTAAGGTAATAAATGGCATGCTCTTTTCGACCAGACTCGTCCTGTTGACCCAGCACACATCCCATTGATCCTTCAAGCACAGTAAGATACATAATCAGAGGTCTCCCTGGCACTGGAGGCATAAGAATTGGTGGTTCTAACAGATATTCTTTGATTCGGTCGAAAGCTTGCTGGCAGTCTTCGTTCCATTTAATGGCCTGATTCTTCCTCAGAAGCTTAAAGATGGGCTCACACGTGGCCGTAAGGTGAGAAATAAACCGTGCAATGTAGTTTAGTCTCCCTAAGAAACCACGCACTTGCTTTTCAGTCTTTGGCTCAGGCATTTCTTGGATAGCTTTCACCTTGGCTGGATCAACCTCAATTCCTCGTTCACGAACAATGAAACCGAGTAACTTGCCAGAACGAACTCCGAAGGTACACTTATTCGGATTTAACCTCAATCTGAACTTTCAAAGCCTATCAAACAATTTTGCTAGGTTGACCAAGTGCTCTTCCTCTGTTTGGGATTTTGCTATCATGTCATCAACATAAACCTCAATTTCATGATGGATCATGTCGTGAAACAACGTCACCATTGCCCTTTGATAGGTAGCTCCTGCATTATTTAAACCAAATGGCATGACCTTGTAACAAAAGGTGCCCCAAGGAGTGATGAAAGTTGTCTTTTCCATGTCCTCGGGAGCCATCTTGATCTGATTATAGCCTGAGAATCCGTCCATGAAGGAGAACACGGAAAACTGAGCAGTATTATCGACTAGTACATCTATATGAGGTAGATGGAAGTCGTCTTTGGGGCTAGCCCTATTCAAATCCCTGTAATCCACACACATCCTGACTTTGCCATCTTTCTTGGGAACCGGCACAATGTTAGCAACCCACGGAGGATAACTGGTCACGGCCAAGAAGTCAGCATCAAACTGTTTTTGCACTTCTTCTTTTATTTTAATTGCCATGTCTGGACGCGTGCGCCTCAAATTCTGCTTTACCGGAGGGCAATCTGCTCTAAGAGGTAGCTTGTGTACCACAATGTCAGTATCTAAACCCGACATATCTTGGTAGGACCATGCGTAGACGTCAACGTATTCTCGAAGCATAACCATCAAACGAGTCTTGACAGATTCTTCTAATGCAGCTCCGATCTTGACTTCTTTCTTGTCTTCTTCAGTACCCAGGTTTATTACTTCGACATCTTCTTCGTGCGGCTGAATCATCTTCTCCTCCTGTTTAAGCAGTCTGGCCAATTCTTCGGGTAAATCGCAATCCTCTTCACCTTCCTCATCGGCTTGATAAATTGGATTGTCGAAGTCATACTCAGCCATAACAGGGTCGTCATTGATAAGATCCGGTGACGAGCACCTACATGAATGATGATTCATGCAAGGCTTTAGCAACAACTTGAGAAAATGAGAAACATTGCCATTTTAAAACTTTTCTTTCTTTTTTTTGAAAAACAAAAGTAAAAAACGAAAGACAGAGAACAACATGAATGAATGTGAAACGTCAATTTTATTCATGATTGTGTTAATGAACAAATGAACCCTTACAAAGAGCTACTATGCCTCGGGCAAGACATAGTGCTTTAATACAGGAAAAATAGAAACAAAACAATATTACTCTTCGAAAGAGGTGACCGAAATAAGCCTTTCCGATGTCCAGTTGCTAAGCTGAGTTCCTGGAGCGGCAGACCTGATCCATTCATCTAGGTCACAATCACTATCGACAATGTCATCCTGCACAGCACTGATGTTTTCGTAGTCTACCACTCCCGCACTTGTGAAAGTGACCGGGCTCTGACAACCTTTAGCACTTGTTTCAGACGAAGATCTTCCAGGGTGATAGCCAATCCCGAACATGTCTTTCTTCTCTGGCACTTCTACCGGACTTCCCCAGCCTTCTCGTATTCCAGATTCTACCAATTCAAGCGCTTGTTTATAAGAGGCTATGGAAACCCCCTTCTTCGGTTCTTCAGGAGAAGTTGCCACTGCGGATGCTTGCTCAGACTTCAAGGGCTCAAAAGCCTGACATGGGGTCTCAACTATTTCGCCATCCATTTCCACATATTTGAATGAAGCTAGATGACTAACAAAGATATCTTCTTCCCCACTGACAGTCACAATTTGACCCTCCCAAACAAACTTTAGCTTCTGATGGAGTGTAGACGACACCGCTCCTGCCGAATGTATCCAAGGTCTTCCGAGTAAACAGCTATACGCAGGTTGTATATCCATCACGTAGAACGTGGTATTGAAAACCTGTGGACCTACCTTTATAGGTAACTCCACCTCTCCAAACACCGATCTTCTCGACCCATCAAATGCTCGAACTACTAGGTCATTGGGCTTTAGAACCACTCCATCATAGTCCAACTTCATCAGTGCTTTCTTGGGCAAGACGTTCAAAGATGATCCAGTATCTACCAACACGTGGGAGAGTACTGCACCCTTACATTCCAAAGATATATGCAATGCCCGATTATGAGCACGCCCATCAGAAGTCAAATCCAAGTCTGTGAAACCCAATCCATGACTGGCATTGACGCTGGACACCACCGTTTCTAACTGATTTACAGAAATATCCTGAGGCACGTATGCCTTGTTCAGAATATTTAGGAGAGCTTTTCTGTGAGAGTCAGAACACATGAGCAAGGACAAGATGGAGATATTCGAAAGCGTCTGCTGCAAATGGTCTACGATCTTGTAGTCACTCTTCTTGATGATCCTCAGGAATTCTTCAGCTTCTTTATCAAAGGTGAGGTCTGGATCAGTTGATGGAGTTGGATCATTGACAACTACTGGTTGCTTCCCTCTGGCTCTAGCTTGGGCTTCGGCAGTATCACTGGGCGGTATCACATTGTTTCTCAGTGTTTCAGGCGCAAACAACCTCCCGCTTCGAGTAAAACCCCCTACTCCAACATTTTCCACTTGAGCTGGGGTTATACTAGTCGTGGCCAACTCTTGCCTCTGGCCGTTGCAATACACCTCACCACCGTAATTCCAAGGAACAGCTCTGTCACTTTGGTACATTATGGGTCCAGCAGTGGTAATGGTTATTGGTGCCGCTCTGGCTCGTGAAGGAACTTGGGATGGATCATAAAAGATAGTTACTGTGGAGACTTCACTTTCTTTCACAATCTTATCAAACTGCAGCACTCCTTCATCAATCATGCATTGGATTCCGGCCTTCAACCGTTTACAACCGTTGGTAGCTTCAGTACATTCTGAACAATCCTCCTCGCATCCAGGGAAGATACCTTTCTTCAACAAGCAAACCTTGATAGCAACCAATGAAGTCTGCAAGTCTTCAACATCATCCACCAAATTCAAATTCTCCCCTTCATCAATCGCACCAACCGTGCCCCTGTGAGGAGGCATGGGATTTTGCAGCACATTAGGAGAGGGAGCAAAATTGATCGCTTTAGAATCCAACAAGTCCTGAACAACATGCTTCAATGCTTTACAATTCTCAGTACTATGGCCGGGAGCTCCGGAATGAAATTCGCATCTAGCATTTAAGTCATAACCCTCAGGAATTTGGCCTGGCTTCGGAGGTTGCAAGGTTCGGAGCTGAATCATTTGAAGCTGTAGGAGATTCTTCAAAAGCTGTGAGTAAGACATCGGTGGAGCTTCAAAATGTCTATCCCTCGGCTTCTGAGGGTAGTATGGACGAGGGGCTCTTGGCTGATACCCTTGTGAGCGCTGCGGTTGTGGAGGCTGGACCTGTTGTTGAACGGGCGGAGTTGAAATAATGACAGGGGCCACTTGCTGATAATATCCTTGGTTAATCATTCCCCTCTGTGCGTATACTGCACTTGTTTATCCTTCCCTCCTTTTCACAAAGGGTTTCTTGATACTAGACGCTGAAGCACCTCCATTTTGAATTTTCCCCTGTTTGAGCCAGCTTTCAATTCTTTCTCCAGTCAAGATAATGTCCGAGAAACCACTTGAGGAACAACCAGCCAACCTTTCCATAAAATGCCCTGGGAGGGTATTCAGGAAAAGGTCGACCATCTCTCTCTCCAATAAAGGTGGTTGCACTCGGGCGGCTACCTCACGCCACCTCTGTGCATAATCTTTGAAGCTCTCTGAGCTCCTCTGTGTCAAGCTCTGAAGCTGAGTGCAGCTGGGTGCCATGTCAATGTTGTATTGATATTGTCTGAGGAAGGCTTCTCCCAAATCCTTCCAGCTTCTAATAGAGCTCCTCTCCAACTTCATGTACCACTCCAAGGACCCTCCGGAGAGGCTATCCTGGAAATAGTACATCCAGAGTTTTTCATCTCGCGTGTGGGCCGCGATCTTCCTGTAGAAGGCCTGTAGGTGAGTTTTCGGGCAGGAGCTGCCGTTGTATTTATCAAATGCTGGTGGCCTGAACTTGTGTGGAATGACCACCCCAGGTACTAAACCCATATATGACACGTCAATCCCCAAAGTGTCTTTGCACTCTAGGGCCTTGACCTTCTCCGCAAGCACCAAGAAGTCATTAAGATTTCCATCACCGTTGAAACCCATATCATTGTTGAAATACTGGAACTGGTCCTCCTGCCTGTCGTGCACAGGAACGTACGTTGCCATAGCTGGATCTGGAACATGAGGTCCACCTGAACCGTTGTTAGTGTTGGGAGGAGCCCCTAGCCCGCCGGAAGTGGTTGCTTGAGCATTAGTATTAGGAGGAGTTAACCCTTGAATTGCATTTCTCAGCTCCTGCTGCCCCTGGGCCATCCCTTGCATCAGGGTCATAAATTCTGCCATCTTGGTACGGACTTCATTGAGTTCTGTCTGCATGGAGTCCATTGTTGTTCTTTGATTGTTGCGGGTCGCGTACCGATGAGGGATATCTTGTCGAAGGTACCGGGTCTTGGCGGCCCTCGCAATCTTTGCCTGTTGAACACAGATAAATTAAACATCCCGTAGAGAAAACCTGCAAAGACAAAGACAAAATGCAAATGATGCGTATGCAATGCAATGTGTTCCTTTTATTCTCGAGTCTTTTCCTATTTCTGGTCCTGGCATTAAGAAGATAAGAATTGGGAAGAAGACCCAAGTAATATTCAAACATAATTATGGCCGTGGAGAATTGGTGCTTATTATTCCGTGTCGGTGCAAATAACGAACAAGAAATCCAGAACAAATCAATCATATAAACTGGAGTTTGAAAATACAACGTCCCCGAAGGGTGCCAATCACAATAACAGAAGTACATCAAATATAAGGGATCCCACAACAAGCCTGTGGGAAAAAAATCTCTGTTGCATCCCCAAGCAATGTCAGCTAAGGTTAAGCCCATTGATCTTTTGGACCACTTCCAAGACTGTTTCAAATCCTGAAAGGGTCCTGATTTAGGGAGTTGTCTTACAAACCAATCAGCAAATATGGGAGCACAACAGTTTACATATCCCTTCCTCTTTTCATTTCTGTGATGAACTCCATAAAAGTCAGCTAGCAATGTAGGAACAGGATTTCTCTTGACGAAGATGGTGATAGCCTCCATGCTAATTAGCCCTTTCTCTCCTGGAAACAAACTGGTCCCATATACTATCATGGCTAACAGTGCTTTGAAGTCTGCCCACTTCTCTCCTGATGCCATGACATGTGCCTCTGCAATAAGAAAGTCCAAAGGGATCCCTTTACTTCGGCCAGCCTCTAATCCCATCTTGAGTCTGAGCATACTCAAATGACCGGCAATAGTGATATCCTCATGAGAAGGGATCCTCTCAGAAACATAATAAGGTATACTCTCCTTAACAGGAATATTCAGCATGCTAGAAACCCTCTTCTAATGTAGGTGCCAGGATGTAATCAGGGAAAACAAAGACCCTCAGCTGTGGATCATAGAACTGCAACAAAGAATGCAAGCTATCTTTCTGGTCGACTGTGGGCTAGCTCACATAATCCAGTATCTTGCCAAACTCTTTCCTGAAATCATCAAGGACTCGGTCACCCATCAAGCTAATCAAACCCTGAATACTCTCTGTCTCCGGCTGCGGGAAAGTATAATGAACATTTCTCTTCCTCGGAATCTCCATGCTGAAGTAGCAAATATGACCAGGACCTAGGAGGTAATGAACTCTAAGAATAAAAAGAACACAAAATGATTAATGATGATATGATGCTTATGCAAGACAAGGCATGTGATCAGTGAAGTGTCTGTGATGTGCCAAATCAAGTAATCAGGTGTCGGTGCCAGGTCTCAAAATCACAATAATCATCCCTCTGATCCGGGATCCATATCTTAAGAACAGAAATCCATATCACAAAACTGAACCAAAGGCAAAGTGGGTATGCTGAAGGTATCAGGGTTCCTGCAAACCTGTAAACCCCTCCCAATCTCACGGGTGTGCTACTCGGGTCAACATCACGGACTCTCAAAGCCAAATAGCAATAATACGTTCACCATTTCCGAGAAATGGCTCATGACCAAATCAGGGAATCGGTTTGGCATTATGTACTACTCAGGGAGGCCTCAGCTGAATTCCGGAAAAATAAGCATCCCTCATAAGTTCCCGGCTTCAAGCACTGAAGTCGAGAAACAATAGTACATTCATCCAGAAGGGTACAATACTACCGTCATACGACCAGTTGCTTTAACCAGGTTCCTACGAGAGAACAAGGTTATCCTATGCGATTTCCTAGTGGGCCCTCGGGTGCGAATGGGTTTGCCATGAAATATGGTCTGCCACTGTCACCACTGGAGAGAGTTGTTTCCACTAAGGTCCTAGATGATCGGTTCCCAGTGTTAGCAGCTCAGGTGGGAACATTCTATGGTCTGCCTAGGCAGTATAGAACATATCCCAAGAGAGCCTGATCTGGGTGTGGGACTCGTGAAAACTACACGTGCTCAAGACCACGCAAGCCACACGACTGCCCACTCTAAATCCTATGTGCATACTCAGGCCGGGTATTTGGCTTATCTCACAGTAACTCCCATCCCGCAGAAAAAATGAAAACCAGCACAGCCAGACAGTCCAGTACAACACTAAAGACTATGACACAGGAGCGAATACTTTCCAAGATCGCCCCCAATGGAACGTTTGTAAAGCATCCTAGAAGAGTGAAGGAGACCTCCACTAGTCATTTCCCGTGTAGCTTAAGGCTCGTGGCGCATTGTACACCTTTTCCTTTATTAAGTGTTTTTGATTTTATTTTAAGATAAGAAGTGAGACTCAAGTTGTCAAAGGAAAACTTCTAAGGGGAAACTAGACTTACCCTAAGTTAATTGAGTTTGAAGATAACCTATGGTTAGTGAGGTTTGAAATTAAATCTAACTACGAGATATTGAACTACAAATGATAACATAAAAAGCAATAATGAACAATATGATCCTCCTAAGTCATGGTGGGTACAAACGTATATGAAATGTAAATGGGATGAAACAATGGATCGGGTGGGTCGATTGCGTGGTGCTGAGACGCACGACTTATGGTGTGAAACATACAAGGTCTGATTTTGGTTGAATGGAATGGAACGATAGTAATCGAGGAACCCTAATGTCACATGCAACTTTATTTTTTTTTTATTTGAAAACTTACTCGACGTTGGATCGAGTTTCATTTATTTCATTTTTTTTATATTTGGTTTTCTATCGATTCATTTTATCTTTTCTAACCTAGTTATGAAAACTAAAAAGCATACAAATTCTAAGCTATTACATCACAAAGCACACAAACATAATTGAAACATAAAAATATCCAAGTCCATAAGCAAATCCTTGAAAGAATACCTTGCACAAAAGAGAGAATAATTAGTGAATGACATGAATCATGAATGTGCATAATATGATGGAAATGAATTAAAATGACAAAAAATATCAAAAGTTATGGGAAAAATATGAAATTAAATTCCTAAAGTCTTAAACCTGATTATTATACTATGTCAAAAAATCTTTCAAAAATTCTAATTCTAACTATGTCAAATGATCATCTAAACTTACCTAAAGTTTAATCACAATTTTGTACAAATCACCACACCAAAACAGTAGAAAAAATGTCCTAAAAAATTCACCAAAAATATTATAGGTACTTATATTTGTCTTTTAATCATGGCAAAAAGAATGGGCAAAAAATGTTATGGGAGATGACAGAAATAAATTGTACAAATTTATGTGTTTATGAAGGAATTCAATATGAAACAATTAAAATCAAAAATCGAAATTAAATAAAAAAATGACAAAATTTAGAAAGTAAAAATAGGGAAAGTTTCTAAATTGCATTAAAAAGCTAATATAATTTTTGGGGATTTTTATTATTCATTTTCCTATTTTTTTGTGAATTAATTTGAAAGCTATATGAAATAGAAAAGAAATAAAAAGGGGTGAGGAAAGAAAGTAATTTTAGTTAAAAACTGGTTGGGCTGAAAACGGGCGGTGTCAATAGCATTTTGCCCAAGCCCAGTTCGCTGGGAAGCTTGAAGGAAGGGATAGCACAATTGATCCAAAACCTTATACCCCAGAATTAGCAAGGGCGATGGAAAATTAGGAAGTTTTTGGTGGCACTTAATTTCGTTTTAATTGCAAAATTAATTTAATAATTATGGATTATTATAGGGAATCAATATTAATTCATGGTTAAGAAACAAATAATAATAGTAAAAAAAAAGAACCGAACTCAGCCTCCTCAAAACGCATCTCTCTCTCACTTAAAACGCATCCTCTTCTTTCTCACCCTTCATCTTCTCTCTCTCACCTTCTCTAAACACAAACCCTAGTCCAAGCCGCCGCCGACATCGCTTCTCCTTCCGACGCACTCACCTTAAAACCATCTAAACCTACCTCTCTAAGGCCACTGAGCTCGAAAACTGATTCAGATTCGCCAACTCTTGTCAAAACAAAGACAAATTGAAACCCTAAAAAAAATCCTAAATTGGTTCACATTTTACTGAATCCATTAATTGGTAGGGGACAATGCTAGAAGGAAGAATCGAGAACACGAATATTGGCTAAGGAAGTATGGAAGGAACGAATTCATACCTAATCAGAACGATTCTGTTCGTGATTTCCGGCGATGGTGAGTTTTCGCTTCTTCTTCACTCTCTCTTACTTTGAATGTTGATCCTTGTACTTCATGTGGTTGTTGAAGTGTAACATTTGTTTTCTTGATCTTTCGCAGGCTTGTGATGAAGAATCGAAATTATTGAATCTTCAATGAAGCGCTGATGAGAAACGATTTCTGGGGATTAGTGATGATGACCAGGGAGGAGTAAGAGTCTTGATGATTGCACTGACGAAACTCGATGTTATCGGCAACTTCGGGTATCGCTTCTCGCTCCTCCTCTTTGTTTAACCGTGTTGCAGTTGAATAAGAGTTCTTGATTACTCTTTTATCTTGTTACGATTCTGACTCGTTTATAATCCCTAGCCTTTGTTGATCATTGAAGGTCCCATGGAATGAGGAAACTCAGAAAGATCAAAGCTTGGAGAAGGGTTACCGTGCTTTCCGAATCGATAATGGGAACACAACATTCAGGTATGCACCTCTTTTGACTAACCCTTCTTCCTCCTGAGCGTCTCAGCCTTCATTGATGTTAATAAGGATTGTCGGAGGCTTGATTATTGCTGATGAAGATTGCCCTGGAAGTTGTGACGTTTGTGAATCATTGATGGTGCTTGATGAAAATCATTGCTGATGCAGGTTGCGAGATTGATGAGAAGAGTTGTTATGGATTGAACGTGAAGGCCAAGAAGATTGGAGAGTGGCGATGTGAATCGAGGAAGATGGTGTACCAAGAAGAGTAAAGATGAATTTTGAGAGTTTTTGCAGATTGAAGATGGATGGATTGGAGAAGGTGTGTGGAAACTCCAGAAATTGAGGAAGAAGAAGAGCTTGAAGTGTGAAGACCAATCTGATTTATAGAAACTAGGAGAAAGCTCTGGAAACTTCAGGTAAAGCTTCTAGAATTCTGTTATCTTTCAGTTACTTTCTGTTGTTTTCTGTTGTGGTTGGTTTTCTCTGATTTTGGATTATGGAAAAATTTAGTTATAGAGTTAGTTATGAACTTGGTGATTTCAGTTAGAATTTGTTGGAATTCAGTTAGGTGATTATGAGATTAGGGTGATTCTGTTAGGATTAGGTGAACTATGTTGGTTTGTAATTTCTGTTATGGATTTTGATTCACAGCTTCCAATCCTGTAAAAAAGTTTCTACTTTTTTTTCTTGATGAAATTCTGTTAAGTACGTTGATTATGCAATCTTTTGGTTTCGGTTGTGATTTTTGATCTCTTTTGGATTTTCTATGCTTCTGAACTGGATTGCCTTTGTATGCAGAAAATCAAACACAGTGCTTCGAACTTCTACAACTTGTGGGCAAGATACTTTATAATACAAAAGCTACATCCCTTCTGTCAGCAACTTTACAGCTTCTCAAATATTAACTTACATCCAGACTCACGGGAAGACCGTCCTTCGAAGAAAATCCGAGTGAATCATTTGGCTCAAATGCTTGAATATTGCTACAGTAGAAGGGGAGACTCTCCTGTTTGAATTATTATCAGTTATATCATTTGTGAATGGAATAATAATAGTATCTTGGCTCCAACTTTCGAGCTTGAATTTCTTCCTCTGTGTTAGCTTTTCCTTTTCTCTCTGATACCTTTTTTATCTATCCCATTCTTGTTGTAATTGAATTTCCTGAGTGTATTGATTTCTTGCCATTTGAATATTTTCTGGATTCTACGCGTAGGCTACTTAGTAAGCTGAAACAGATGCTTGTGGCCATGCTATTGCCAACCTGCAAATGAAATAGCCAACAAAAATGCACATATGGATAGTTCCATGGCATAGTCTTTGTACACTGTAACTCTCCAAATTCCACACACAAAACTACAAATTATTCCTACTGCAATACTACTCAGGAAACAGAATGTATTAGTGATATCCAAATCTATCAGTTCCTGTAATCCAGCTCGACTTGTGAACATCCTCCAAGTATCGGAAGAAGCTTGCACACACCCTTTGCGATATGCTCCAACGTGCACGAAACCCCATATATTCCCCCAACTCATAAGATGCGCGGCAAATTCCATTGCACATGAACAATTACCTTTACATATATATAGATTTAATAATTGTGCAAAATCTTGGATGAGTTTGATGACTGGGAGGATAATGGAGGCTAGAGAAACAATTCCAATTAAGTGTTTAATTGTGTCATGAAATGCAACTCTAATGTTCACGATGACATGATCGGTAAAATGTGTATATTGGATCCATGAAATTGTGACTTGCATTGCATTCTTCATAACCTGCATTGTCTAACCAAAGCTCAGAATGATCAGTAAGATGAACATGTCAGCCTGTATGGTTCTGTTTCCGTTCGCATTTTTTTCAATTCCATACACTAGAAAACAGCAATAAACCAAAATGATGCCCCAGAGTGCCTGTTTCGGCTAACATGCAATGATACAATGCCATGTGAAATCAAGAATTCCTGCACATAGGGTTGATGCTAGAAGTGAAGGGTACCACTTGCCAAGGTGGAAATGGTGGGTGATTGAATCGTAAAATGGATATGTAAAATGGCGATGGTTTATATATGAAGCAGATATCGAGAACTAGAATTTGAATTTGAAGGATGTCTTCCAAATAAACCAATAACTGTGCGTTCTCTTTTGACCTAAATCGAATCTTTCCACATAATCCATTCTTAAGAACTTTGATGCCATACTAAACTCCGCACAAATCTCGGATTATTGTTCTATAAACAAATGGATTGAATCCACCCTTCGATACACTGGATCTCAATTGGTGAAGTGCCCTTCAAATCAAAATCATGAACAAGAACTCCAAGTCCCTTGAGATATTAAATGAGGCAGAACGCAACTTGAGACGTTGAAAAGAGCCAGCATTCTCATTCAGAAACAAGTCTGTGTGACCATCCCCAAAAGTGGGTCAGATATACCAGTGAATAACCTCCATCAGTTCAATCCCTGATAGATACAGATAAGGAACGAATCCCTGGATTCGAAGAGCCTGAATCACATGCCTCAGAAACCCATGAAATGCACTATTATGATATTAATGAATTGATGAGAAATGCAGATGAATGCGAAATGATACGCCAATTGAAGTAATAAATAGGAGGGCAAATTTTGAGGTATTACAGCTGCCCCTATTCAATCATCTGCAAGCTTGAACGAATAATTGCAATAGCTTTTATACGTTCAAGGTATGAAGTGATTGGATACTCGAATAAAACCTGAAAATTTGCACACCGAGGGTAACAGAAATGCCGTCTTCCCGTTTATTTATTTATTTTTGTTTTTGATTTTGACCTCTGAATAGGTAGCGGAAAAAATAAGACCAGGTGGAAATATGCTGGGAAGAATGCCATCCTCGAATGACAACTCACAAGGGATCCTCGGATCCAATACTAAAACCATCCTTGAATAGAAACAACGATAGTATACCGGCCGCAGGCGATAACCATCAACAACAAAGACCGACCTCAGGCAGACTTTGCAAAAGAGACAAACTGACCTCGATCAATAAGCTCGAAAAAATGAACTACCATCCTCGAATAATAGCCACACAAGAACAAAAACAAGACCAACCGCAGAAGGACTTGAAGAAAAGAAATGACATCCTCGAATGACAAATCAAAAGATCCTCGGATCTAACACGAAACCATCCTCGAATGGAGACGCAAAGGTATACCAGCCTCGACTGATAACCAAACACAAAGCTGACCTCAGACAGACTTTGCAAAAGAGACAAACTGACCTCGATCAATAAACTCAAAAGGTGAACTACTATCCTCGAATAATAGCCACACACAAGACCAACCTCGGAAGGACTTGAAGAAAAGAAATGCCATCCTCGAATGACAAATCAAAAGATCCTCGGATCTAACACGAAACCATCCTTGAATGGAGACGCAAAGGTATACCAGCCTCGACTGATAACCAAACACAAAACTGACCTCAGACAGACTTTGCAAAAGAGACAAACTGACATCGATCAATAAGCTCAAAAGATGAACTACTATCCTCGAATAATAGCCACACACAAGACCAATCTCGGAAGGACTTGAAGAAAAGACCAACCTCGAATAATATCCAAAGACATCGTATCTTTCGTGCTATAAAGGCACACAATCCTTATCCTTATAGCACACAATCCTTATCCATTAATTGCTTTGCCTGCATATCCAATTCCAACAAAGAACTTTTCACATTCCCTCAACTGTTTTGACAACACTACCCCCCCAATGCCAACTGCCTACTTTCAACATCATTGTTGCACCCATCTTCTGTGCATTTTTCAGAACCTACTTTATGGGAACATACACACAATCTTCTTGCAAACCTCTACCCAATCCTCCACCATTTTCCTCCCCGTGTCATCCATCACAAAATCTTTAGGTTAAATTTCTATTCATGAAAGACTATAAATCAATATCTTTGGCCTTCCATAACAACAAATTTGAAACTATACTAATGAATCATTTAGTTCATGTTTTATATAACTATACTAAAAATAGAAACTAATAGCCAACAACACAAATTAATGTATTAATTAACTAATTAATACTACAACACTAACTAATTTTCCAAAACACAAGCAGAAAAAAAAGGTGTGTAATTCATCTTTACCATATGTGTTATGCTATTTTGATCTCAATCATAGATGAAAGTGTTATGTGTATATTAATTACAAAAATCATAGATTTATAGATAGTAAATAGAAAAGATGAATAATTCTGGAACAGAAAAAGCATTGAATCTTGACACCAAGGACAAGCTTTATCTCCAATCTAATGCCTCCAAAGCTCCACCATCTCCCAAACAACCTTTCTTCATTGGTAACAAATTACAATTTTGTCAATAATTATTATTATTATGTTTTTTAATTTTTTTTTACTACTTTTTATTTTTTATTTTTAAATTAAAAATTTTCAGGTGTTGCTGGTGGAACTGCATCTGGGAAAACAACTGTATGCAACTTGATAAACAGCCAGCTTCATGATCAACGTATTGTCCTCATTAATCAAGTAATTAATTCTCCATAATCATTAGGGTTTGAAGTTGAATCATGTTACGAACTTGAGATAATGAATACCATATTTTGTTTATGCAAATCGATCAATTATATATACGTTGGCGATTATAGAACGACTCTTAATCGAACGAATTATAGTTTACTAGGTTACAAATTATTCTCAAATTCTTACAAATGATTTTGTAGGACTCATTTTACCACTCATTGAGTGATGATATACTACAAAATGTTAATGACTATAACTTTGATCATCCTGGTGAGTACATAATTTGATGCATTTTTTGAAAACCCTAATCAACTAGATTAGAATAATAATTTGATATTCCTTCCTTAATTTTCAGATGCATTTGATATAGAACTTATGCTTTCTAGTATGGAGAAATTAAAACATGGACAAATGGCTTCCATACCGAATTATAATATTAGTGAGTATAAGAGAATCGAACCTCCACGTCAGGTACTAATCTACATTTCAAAAACTTATGAATATTTCATAAAAATATTAGTTTGATATACCAAAAAAATACTCTTTTTATGTTTCGGTGTCTTGTAGGTTCACCCCGCGGATATCATAGTTTTAGAAGGAATACTAGTTCTTCACGATTCTCGTGTTCGCGATCTTTTAAACATGAAGATCTTTGTCGATGAAGGTTGGTTAAAACTAATCATTATTTTTCGCTCTTATTCATATTGACATACTTAAAAACACTATTATGGTTTAAGTAATGCAGATTCTGATATTCGATTTGCACGAAGGATTCAACGGCTCACCGTTGAACATGGGAGAGACATTCAAAATGTTCTAGAACAAGTTAGTTAATTATATTTATATGATTAAGCCTAATGCATTGTTATTCAAAGTTGTTTAAGAACTAATTAAAAAAATAAATATTCAGTACTGCAGATTTGTAAAACCTAGTTTTGATGATTTTGTTCTTCCAACAAAAAAATATGCTGATATTATTATACCTGGTGGAGGAGATAATGATGTTGCTATTGATTTGATAATTCAAAATATTCGTACAAAGCTTGGTCAACATGATTTGTGTAAAATATATCCAAATATTTTTGTCATTTTTTCTACTTTTCAGGTAAATATTTCTCAGAATCATAATCTATTTTATATAAAAAAAAAAAAAAATTAATTGTATTTTTCGTCTCGTTCATAATATTTTTGTATACAGATAAAGGGAATGCATACTCTAATCCGTGACGTTGGAACTACAAAACATGATTTTGTATTTTATTCGGATCGTCTTATTAGATTGGTAAACAAGTTTTATTTTGTGTAAATAAAAATCATGTTAAAAATTATCATAAATAAATATTGAAGCATGATGAATATTTTTTTTAGGTTGTTGAACATGGACTTGGTCACCTTCCTTTTACAGAAAAACAAGTCACAACACCAACAGGTAATTTTTTTTTTAAACAACCATGCATTTCTTAAAGAAATTGTTAACTCTACAAATAATGTAAAAGATTTTTTTTATTTTTTTTATGAATGTAGGATCTGTATACTCTGGTGTGATTTTTTGTAGTAGATTATGCGGAGTATCGGTTATTAGAAGGTACTTAATTTTTAGTTTTCAATCTATGTTGTTGGGCGCAAATAATACCGCAGAGTCAAATAGTAATTGCAGAAAGATCTATGTTGTCGGGATGAGTTTAAAGTCGGATGAACGATAAAATACTAACCTAACAATTAATTATTAATGCTGATATTCTTTTATAAGGGAAGATAACAATTTATGTTCATTAATCTAACTTAATTTTTTCATTATGAATTATAATGAATTTTTTGTTAGTTGTAGGGGTTAGTACTAGAGATGCATACCCTTTAAATTTTGAGGCGGATGAAGCAAATTAAACTTATTTATTAACAGTTTTTGTTTGAATTGATCTCAGTGGAGAAAGCATGGAAAATGCATTGAGAGCATGTTGTAAAGGAATCAAAATTGGTAAAATACTTATTCTTGGACAAGGCACAGATGGAAGACAGGTTTGTGAATGCCAAATACATTGCTTTTCCTTATTCTTCTAAACTAAGGATTTGTTTGGTGGTTTGTTTAATCAAGTTTATCTATTAAGATAAGCATTTCCAACCAAAGAATTTTGAATGAAATGACAAAATCTCTTTTAGATTAATCAAAAGTTTGAGTTTGAATACCCTAATTTTTGTTGAGTGCATATGATATCTTATTGATACCAAAAAACAAAATCACTTCTGAAATTATTTTGTAGAAATTTAACCATAGTTTATGACATTGTTTTCAATTTATTTTAATAAATTTCCTGAGAGGAAGAGGAATCCTTCTCCATTTTGTCTTTAATGTCATTCTTATCTTCTATTTGTCGTTCTTAAAGATGGTTGTTAAAGTTTGAAAGAATATTGTTAAAATTTAAAGGTGAAGTTTTTATGGTAGTGCTAGAGAGGATTTTAAGATTGCTTGGGTTAAGTGGTCTGATGTGTGCAAGCTCAAGAATCTTGGAGGTCTTGGTCTGCGACCTTTGGGTGGTTAATTTGGCTCTTTTGGGTAAGTGGAGGTGGCAACTGATCTCAGATGCTACAGACAACTGGAGAGATATTTATCGACTAGATGCTTAAAAAAGTTGGATTTGGTCTTCTCACTTTGCTCTGGAATGATCCTTGGGTTGGAGAAGTTGGTAAGTGGAAGGTTCAGATGTGGGTATGAGATCTTAAGTAGAAAAGAGTTTGTTTGTTTGAGCATGAGCAAGTGTTTATATTTGAACTTCTATTGACGATTAAGGGTTTTAGTCTTTCCTCTCAGCTAAACAAGTGGGGTTGGTGCTTTTATAAAGATTGTTATTAATTAGTGGCCTTCATATACTCTTTTCTTCTCACTCAGAAGTTGCCTCGAGATTGTCAGGTATCACTTATGAAGTTGATTCTTTCTAGAATTTAGAGGAGATGAGCCCCCTCTAATATAGTTATTTTCTCTTACATCTCTACAAGAACCGCATTCCTACTAGAGAGAACCTTCTTAAGAGGGGGCCACCCTAGTTTCGAGGAGTGTCTCTTGTCCTTTCTGTTTGGAGATATTTGAATTGACCTATCATCTTTTTATGACTTGTGAGGTAGTAGTGGTTGTTTTTTATAAGATTTTCAAGTGGTTGAATTGGAACGTAATTTTATCTAGAAATTCTTTGACCCTCGTTTAGATATTTTCTCTTTTCTCTGCTTGGTGGTTTGTTTAGGATTAGGGGGTTGCTTATGATTTTTGCATGCTACAATTTGGTTGATTTGAAAATCTCATAATGATATAGTATTCTTGTGTAAATTGGTGAGGACATGAAATATTTGAGTATTCTTTTGACTTGGAAATAGTATATTGGCAGGTTTGAGGATAACTTTTATGTATTAGAGTTAATATCGACGTGAGTGTCTTCATCCTCCTTTTGGTGTGTTCTTGTTTTTCTCGTGAAGATGGTGCTTCTCTTTAATGGTTCTTGTCTTGGGAGCTCTAACATGTTCTTTATTTGACGCTTTTGCTTTGCTTGCTTTGAGTTTTATTTTCTCTTTCTTTGGGGTTGTGTTTCTTCCCACTTGTTTTGGTGGTTAATGTTGTTGTTTTTTTATGACATTTTTATTTATGTATTGATGATTGTTAGGTATTCCCTATACCTTCTTCAACCATTTGTTTTATATCTTGACCTTTAGTGTCTTTTATTTATATATTCTATTTGTTTTTTTATGAAAAAAAAATTGTAACTAGTTGAATTTATATGATTTTTGTTATAAAAATAGTATATGCATAATAAGTCAATTAAGCACTCAATCAAAGTGATTATCTCATAAGTTGACAATGTGATGCAGTTAATCTATGAGAAGCTACCATCAGATATTGCAAGTCGTCATGTGTTGCTACTTGATCCTGTTCTAGCTACAGGTTTAACAAACTATATTAGCATAATTCTATATTTCATATCTAATTACATCTAATAATTGTAATTATTGTCAGGAAGTTCTGCAGTGAAAGCTATCTCTCTACTTCTGAAGAAAGGCGTATTAGAATCAAATATCATCTTTCTAAATCTAATAGCAGTGAGTCACAATGAATTATGCTTATGCATTTTTGAATTCCATGCAGTATAGTATTATATATCTAACTAAATGTAAATTTCATATATGATGTAGGCACCACAAGGAATAAATACAGTTTGTGAGAGATTTCCAATGATGAAACTTGTAACATCAGAGATTGATGCAACCTTAAATGAAAGTTCTCGAGTAATCCCTGGATTAGGCGAGTTTGGTGATCGTTACTTCGCCACAGATGATTAGTTTTCGATAGCAAAATCGAAATAGTGATGAAAATCTATCTATAATTTTGTTTCTAAATGTTACTCATGTAAAATTTCAAAATGTATTATCATGTTATCAACATACAAACATACAATCAATATGTGTTTGTCTTTTTGTTTTCTTGAGTTTTTGTAGTAATGTCATGCTCAATTACAAAATTATCAAACCTTGTTTTAGTAGGAAGCCATCGATCTTCTTGTTCCATGATCAAGTTTCTTGCTTCAACATGAGTATTGAAACCTGATACAACAGTGTCGGATTTGTATCTCTCCATTCTCCAAATCCATTAATCAAAGACTACAAAATTATGATTTTTTTTGGAGCGTACAAACAAATAAACACGTGTCGTACTGTGATTTGAAGAATGAAGCCACCTAAACATCTTAAATGGCCCATCAAGAAGAGTTCTAACTTCTAACCACCTTAACAAAGTAATCATGAAAGTTTATCCTTATGACAAATTCTACTTTTGTAACTAGCAACCATCCCCTGTAGAGTCTTGCTTTCAAATACTACAAATCTTTGCATTCAAAGCAATACATATGAATCAAGATCAAGTGAATTCGGGGACACCACAGAAACTTTAGATGCATTGAAATCATACTTCAAGAGAAGCCCTCACGATTTGACATTTTGAAGCTTTGCAGTAGATAACTTTGTAAGCATTCTGTCATGATTAAGCATGGCACTTACACTTTCGATTACCAGAATGATCTGCAAGAAAGCATAACCAATTGCAGTAGCAAAGTAAAAGTTTGCATTGCCGGTACCCCTCCATATCCATAAATTGTGCATCACAGGGCTAAAAAGTGAAACTCCAACATAACCAGAAAACAGGAAGAATGAATACTGCATATCTTTGAGTTCATAAGCAAATAAGCCCAATAAACCCAAGTACAAAGCGGAATCACCAACAGAAGGATAAGACTTGAGTATGGAAGAAAGCACAATGTATACAAAAGCTAGAAAGCAAGGCCGGTGATTAAGACGTATGGCTAACGGCACTACCAACAATAGAATATTCCCGTGGAATACTATAAGGAAGAAACTTCTGAAGAAGTCAAAAACTTCTGCGAAGAAGTACCAAAAAACTCCAATGTTTGGAGACAAATCTTGTATGGTGAGAATGAATCCATAGGATCTTTTGAACATCTCCTGTAGACCACCGTGCTGTTGGACAGAAATGCCACAGAGGATTAAAACGTAGGATGACCACAGCAAAACCCAGAACAAAAAAAGCACAACTGGCCTCCGTGAGAATACTTTAACCGCGCTTGAGGTGGAATCATCAACATCAAGATTTTTTCTGTGCCGGAATAATTTCCTAGGGGGAGCATCAGGGCCATAACCAAATAAAAGTATTACTGGGATAATAAGGATCGCCGGGTACATAGACAAATGAGTAGCTATGACCCACCCAAAAGCAGCCAGCGGAGCTACTCGTGCGCATGCTCCATAAAGGGTTAACACAACCATCAAGTTCTCGATTACAGAAGTTGATAGACCAACACAAGCAACAATGGTGAAAGGATTCCACAAGTATACAAGAGCAGCAAACTCCCCCGAAAGAAAAACATCAGAATCCTCTGATAACTGATGAAGACCAACAGATTGTAAACTCGAACTATACCCCACCTGAAGTTTTTTACCAGCAGCAGAAATGAGCATTGCAGTGACAACATCCGCCATCACAAAAACCAAACTGCACAAAAGATGATCCGGTTGTCCTTCAATCTTCGTAACAGTTAGTGGTCCAAGAAGTGTCAACAACAAAGGAGAGCCATGGTACATTGATCCTGCATAAGGTGATATCGATGATTGCTTCAACCAGTAACCCTCCGCAAGACGACGAATGCTAGTGAGAGGGGTGGAAATTTCCGGGCGAGAAGAGAGGTTAAGGTTTTTGGGGAAGTAAACCAGAATCAATCTCAAAATGACAGAAGCAATCACCCAAATCCAGAACCACGGAACCTTCTTCATTTTCATCGTTGTCTCCGCTTTCGTTGACATTCGAACACTCCTCGGATCGGAGCTTCCAAACTAAGCAAGCCTGGACTACCATTCATGAAACGGCTTCAATTGCGATCGTTTCCACAAAATTATGATATCAATTTGATGAAACTAAACAGAAATTACAGCATCAAATTTGCAATTAACCAAAACAAAAATGCAAAATGAAATAAACAAAGAAAGCAAATCAAAAAAATTGGACCCTAAATTTTCAAATCGAATCTCTAATTTCTTTTTGACTGAAATCGAAGCTTGTTATTATTCCATAAAGAAAGAGAAGCTAACCTTAACGTTAAACTAATGAGCAGACGGATGTGGTTGGTGAGCGGTGGACGGCAACCGGGGAAGAAAACTGTGAGCGGCGGCGACGGCGGGCGAGTGAGACTAAACAGCCACAAGATTCAAAGAATTCTGTTTTTTAGACATTAACCGGTGAGGCGTATTTGTTTTCATTTCTTTTTTTCTTTTTCCAAATAGACTTAATAAAAATCATTAAAATAAAAATTATATTAAAAGAATAGAAGCAATTATCGGTTGATATTTTTTATAAGATTATTTATGCAATGATTTAGTTTTATGAATATCAAATAATATTTCATAGTATTTGTAAATATAATTTTAACCGAATAATATATATATTTTATATAAATATTATTATAAATATTTATTTCGTGGGATACTCATTTCAATACTAGTGTGCTCGTCCGAGTACATGTGTTATGTGCATTTTTTTTAAATACGAAGACATTAGTTGATATATTTTATAGAAATATTTATTCAATGATTTAGTTTTATAAATATCAAATAATATCATAATATTTGTAAATATTATTTTAATTTTATAAAATAAATATTACTAACATAAATAAATATATTTTATGTAAGTATTATCATAAATATATATTCAGTGAGATATTCATATCCAGTGTTTTGAAAATCGGATCGGCCGGTCGGACCGAGAATCGGTCAGGTAATCGGTCTGATTCGAACGTTGGATCACTTATGTCATTGAATCGGTGCGAACCGGTAAAAATCGGTGTAAACCGGTAAAATCGGAAAAACCGGCAGTTTAATTGTAATTTTTTTTTAAATTAATTTTTTATTATTATTTTAATTAAAAAATTAAAAAAAATGAAATAATGATTAAAATATAAAATGAAATAAAAAATAAAAATAAAATAAAAAAATAAAAAATAAAACATAGTAATAATATCATTGACGAGGAAATTGTTGCGGATGCGGTTGATTTTATTGCAAAGTATTTTAATATTAAAGAATGAGATCCCAATATTGAAACAATTTTCCCTCCTTTAAACTAAATTTGATACACATTTGAGTTATTTTGTTATAAACTACAAACTATTTAGTTAAATTATATTGTAATTAGACTTTGTTTGCAATTAGATTTTGTAATTTTATACTAACAATTGTCATATATGATACCTTTATTTAAAATTTGAATTTAGATTATAAATTTGTGAATTTATAATATGATATTTTAAAAAAATTTAAGTGTTATTTATATTTTGTAGAGACTGAATCATCTGGTTCAACCAGTCTTATACTTATATAGTTTTCTTATAAATACCGATCCGGTTTGGTCATGCAGTTCGACCAGTGACACAATGGTTCAACCAATAAACCAATGACCCAGTACCCTCATCGGTTTGATGATCGGTCCGATTTTTAAAACACTGTTCATATCAGTAACCATGTGTTTGCTTGAGTATTTGTGTGTTACACACATTTATTTTTTTAAATAGAATTAATAGAAATTAGTAAATATAAAAAATAATGTAATTTATATTTAAAAATAAAATAAAATAAATATTCGTGGACATCGGTTGATATTTGTTATAAAAATATGTATGCAGTGATTTATTTTTATAAATATCAAACAATAATATAATATTTATAAATATTATTTTAATTGTATAAATAAATATTATTCACATAAATAAAAACATTTTATGTAAGAATTATTACAAAATCTAGTTTAATACTCGTGTCTTTGCAATGAATGATTCATATTTTAATTTTTTTACAACAAACATATATTTTTAGTTTTTGGGTTTAATTTTTTTAGAAGTGTGTTTCAAAATACTTTGAGATGTGTAAATTTTCTTGACAAATAAAATATATAACAATTATACTAATTGAGAAATTTATATAAAATATATTAGAGCATTTAACAATATTAACCCAATTTTAAAATATAAAATATATCAGAGCATTTAACGATTTTGTTAAAAGAATTTATTTGTTTTCTTAGTTACTAATGTAAACTTAAAACTAAAATCATACACTTAATCCAATAAGTTAATTTTATTATATTTGGTTAAATGTGTGATGATAACTGAGAAAGACATATTATATGTATTTATTTTATATAAATAAAACTTAGTACTTCTTCCGTCTCAAAATAAATGTCTTTTTAGTCTAAAATTTTTGTTTCAAAATAAGTGTCATTTTACCTTTTCAATACAATATTAATTCATTTGTACCAATTTTACCCCTAATTAATATTATCTGCAATACTCTCAATGCATTGACTCATACTCTACATTTATGACTATGCATGTGTAACCAATAAAAATTAAGGACATTTTTGTAAAATTGTTACATTTATTCTTTTACTCATTACGTTTCTTAATTTGTGTGCAACAACTTTAAACGACTTTTATTTTGAGACGGAGGGAGTAGTTTATTTGATTAGGAAGGAAGAACTTGTTAGCAACATGAACTAAATATTCCTTAATCTCGTTATACGATACTTTTTCAACATCTCAACGCATACCATTGTTACACCTTACTTATGAAAAAATATAAGATCATAATTTATAGGATTAAATGAGTATATAATTATTCAATGATACTATTTCATCCTCTCCGTCAAACATATGTTGATTATTGGCTTATATATAAAGATAAAAGAAGTGTTCAAAGTTGACATTTCAAACGCAAGTACGTGTTTTAATTCTCATCAACATTTGATGACTTTTCATACACTTCTTTCCCTATAAATCCAACATTCAATAAACCTCCACAAATATAAATCAAACCCATTAAAATTTGGTGACTACAAGCAAGCTTCTTTCTGCTTCAATATTTGGAGAGAAGAATCAAGTTTGATAACTTGTAATATTTCCAGTTGCATTTGCAGAAGCAAAGGGCTATCATAGATATCTCTCATCTCTTGGATGTACTGCAAAATAGGAAAAACGTAACCCATAACATAAAGGGGGAAGGAAATCCTGACAATTTAACAATCTAGATTTGTAGAGTAATTGAAGTGTTGCTTAAGTCACTGTTTGGTATGACCAACAAACTCTCTGTCATAGATCAAAATGAAAAAACAAATAAAAACTCACAATATAATCTAACCTTAGCACCTTCATTCTTCAATCTATAAGCCAGCTTTCCTGCAAGTAAGAGCTGATCAAACCAATATGGAATTGAATTCTCATATATCCATATATTCATTTATTTCTTCTAAACAGTATACAATAAAACTCATAATTACACATGTCTTTTGGTTCCTGCTACTTACAAGTTGAAGTTCATTTCAAGCAAACTAACATTTTTTACCATTTCACCATTTCTATCATTCTACATAAACATATACATTCATGTTTATTCACCAATTTCTATCACTCTGCATAAACATACATTATTCATGTTTATTCACCAATTTTTAATTATAGATGATAAATGCAAATCATAGAGACCGACTCACGACTCTATGCAAATGCAATGCGGTACCGACTCAATCATCTCAAGTTCACTCGGGAA
Source organism: Lathyrus aphaca (assembly GCA_963966055.1). Taxonomy (NCBI): domain Eukaryota; kingdom Viridiplantae; phylum Streptophyta; class Magnoliopsida; order Fabales; family Fabaceae; genus Lathyrus; species Lathyrus aphaca. The sequence goes on along the minus strand of OZ014519.1, from coordinate 450,149,534 downwards.
CTTATTGGAACCATCGCTCGTTACCTAAAGTAACTTCCTGTCGGGTATACGATGTTCACCCATTGCTCACACCCATCATGGGCACACAATGTTTATGGATTGCTCACACCCCACACGGGCACACAATCCGATTGCTCACACCCCACACGGGCACACAACCATTCGTGATTAAATCACCCATTGCTCACACCCCACATGGGCACACAATGTTTATGGATTGCTCACATCCCACACGGGCACACAATCCGATTGCTCACACCCCACACGGGCACACAATCATGTTGTAGTCATCGCTCACACCCCACATGGGCACACGATGTTACAATGGATTCACATAGAATCCCACAATACAAGAATGATATGTTATGCTTTTGTATACATATAATTTCGACACCATGGGAAAAACCTAGCAGCTGATGGATTTGTCAAGCTTTGTTCCTTACACGTCATCATTATCTGACATGGTAGTTTCTCAGCATTTCTCATCTTATTATACTTTAAAATGGGTGATGTATGTGGCTTTGAAGATTTTTGACAAGATAGGACTACTCTTTCTTCCAAACATGTCCAGAATCTTAAATCACTCTTTCTTCCAAACATGTCCAAAATCTTGAGAAGGTTTGTGATGATTTGGTTCATGATAGGACAAGCAATTGTATGTCGAAAACGTGGACGAGTTGCCCTTCAGGAAGTTCTTCACATCACTACTAGGAAATCCTCTTGTATTCTCGACAAAGAGGTATGAAGACAAGGATTCAACGAAGAAGACGTTGGAGCTATTTGAATTTCAAATGAATTCGACATGACAAGGGGATGTGCCGTTTCGTCAGTTAAAGGACAGTTTTCATGAATAACGTTTTCGTTTGGTAGGAGATACGTGGAAGACTTTCAAGGATTGTTAACATGCAAATTGCCAAGTGGCGAATTCTTAGGAAGTGACTGTTATTTGACGGTTATTTTATTTGTATATAAATAGGATAGTTTGCTTTGTGTAAAGTGTGTGAAATTCTGTACAATATTTCTGTGAAGATTACTCTAATACTCATGTGTAAGAGAAATGAGGATTATCTGGAAAATGTACGTGTAAACACCATTCAATTTTTAGTTATAAAGATTAGATTTTATCCATTATTCCTTGTTTAAGTTTATGTTCTTATTTACTTTCAAGCAATCTATTTTCCAGCAATTTACTTCCAAGTCAATTTGTATTTTGACAAACCTTTAATGCAAACTTTAAGTTTCTTTGTTAGTTTCATTAGACAAACATCTTCACATTGTAATACCAACAAGATCAATTTTGTTAATCGTTCGACAGAACATATAAAAAACCAATAAGACTCGTACATTAAGAACCTATCCTTAAATTTTAGCACATGTGTCCTAGGACTTGTGTGGTTGGTCTTGCAAGTAACCCATTTTCTAAGGAATTGGTAAACCAGAGGTTGTTCGCCAAAAACACCAGCGAACAAATTGGCACGCCCAGTGGGACAATGTTAAAATACTAAAAAGGATTCTCAATCCAAAAGAGTTTTATTACGTTGTATGATTTTACGAAGTGGTAAATTAGTCGTGACTGACATAGAGAGACCTAGGCGAACTAGAGTAAGGAAAATGACTATCCCACCACCAGTAAATACTGACGAAATTCCAATTTCCAATGTTATTCCTTCGACAGGAGGGAATATGGAAACACTCCATGTTTCAGAAGGAGGAAATCCCTCATCATCTGGATCGATACCAGGGGTTTCATTTTCTCAAAGCGGACCCAGTTCCTCCAACATAGGGCATTCGATACCTATGAGTACCCCTCCCCCTGGAGGAAATAACTTTAGGGCCTATCAAACAAATTTTTCCACACCTATGTTTGGAAGAGAACAACCTTATGGAATGCCAACTTCAGTGATGGCTAGTTTGCATAACGCAACACCTTTGTATTATGATACCGTAGCCCACATGTCTTCACCATTACAAGGTTCAGGTTATGGTGGAAACGTTAGTAGACCAAACCAACCCCCACCAGGAGTCCACATGCCAGCAATTACGACTAATTCTGCACAGGCAATACGTCAACAAATGGACGAAAGCAATCATGAAATGGTCCATAGGTTGACTCAACAAATGGAGGAATTGTTTAACCCTTTAATACAAAGCACTACTCAAATAAACCAGATATTGGCAACACAAAATGGTGCATATTGCTGAATTCTTTGGAGTTCCCCAAATTCGACAGAGAGAACCTGTGGTTCAGAATCCAGTAATCAATTCCGAAGAAGAACCAACAATAAATCAAAGACCTTTAAACAACCCTCAGGAAAATCTAAGACTCCAAGAAGAGATTGTCAAACACCCTCGTGTCGAAGTCCCTATCAACCAGGAGCCTAGGAGATTGTTAATACAGAGAGGTCAAGATGCTGATGACATTTTACAATGGAGAATGCAGTGCAATAATCCACCTGCTGAAAACAATTTGGTAGTCATGGTCGAGAGAATAATGGCGCAAAATGGAGCAAATGTGGGATTCCATAGGCCCAGTTACGCTTCCCCACTCTCTGAATATGTTCTACAACAAGATCTACCCCCAAGGTGGAAAATCCCCAAATTCACAAAATTTCCAGGGGATACTAGTGAATCCACCATAGAACATATAACGCGTTACTTGATCGAAGTAGGCGAAATAGCACGTAATGAAAATCTAAAGATGAAATATTTCCCAAGCTCTTTAACAAGGAACGCATTTACTTGGTTTACATCCCTACCAGTAGGTTCCATACATACATGGACTCAGTTGGAAAGATTGTTCCATGAACAATTCTACATGGGACAAACTAAGATAAGCCTGAAAGAGTTGGCAAGCGTTAAAAGAAAATTCTCAGAGCCTATAGACGACTACCTTAATAGATCCAGATTGCTAAAAGCAAGATGTTTTACGCAAGTGTCGGAACAAGAACTGGTCGAAATGGATGCAAGAGGTCTAGACTATTCCATAAGGAAGAAACTAGATACTAAATACTTAAAAGATATGGCACAATTAGCAGATAAGGTAAGGCAGATCGAAAGGCTAAAAGCTGAGAAGTTTAGGGCTAACAAAGGTAAAAAAGAAATGGTGGCTTATATAGGAATGTGCCAAGAAGATGACTGTGACGAAGATGAAACAGTCGTTTTCGACGATCAAGAAATTGACCTGGCAGAATTAAAGCAAGGTCCACCATATTCTTGCAAAATGTTAACTCCGTCGAATGGAAAAAATCTTGTCGAACCGGAGAAGAACAATAAATTCCCTAAAAGAACATATACGTTCGACGTCACCAAGTGTGACGAAATATTTGATTTGTTGGTAAAGGATGGTCAATTGATAAAACCACCATGTGTTAAAGAACCCCCTATTGACCAACAGAAAAAGAAAGGTTTTTGTAAGTACCATAATTTCTTGGGCCATAAGACTTCTCAATGTTTTCTTTTCAGGGATCTAGTGCAAAATGCAATCCAGGATGGAAGGCTGGGGTTTGGAGACAAACCAAAACAACAAATGAGTATTGACACCGATCCTATGCAGATCTTGGAAGCCAATTATGCTGAACCATTCGACATGAACATGGTCGAAATGGAGAAGATGTCTGATAATAACTTCGAGAGGATTGAAGCCACTGAAGGTTTCGACACCTACGTTAACATGGTGGGAATTAATGAAGATCTCCCAATCCAGCCCAACGTGGAAGAAGTATCTGAAGACGAACTAATCGTGCCTGTATTGATCAAGGTTACTGATGACCTTGAGGCAAAGAATGTTGTCAAGACCACTAAGGGTTTCGACGCTCCAAAATAGGTTGGGACTATTGAGGGTCTCAGTAATGCTACCAATGTTGAGATTACTGAAGATTTCAACAACCAGAACAAAGTTGAGGTCACTGAGAGTTCTGACCATCAAGACCAAATCAGGGTTACTGAAAGATCCAAGGGTATGAAGAAAGAAGCTTTTGAAAGCTTCGACAAAAGAAACAACAACTTGGGTGAAAAATGAGTGATATGGGACACCTTGGGAGAACCTAGCGGAAGGTTTGACTATCTGGTGAAATACACCGCTCCTGCCAGTGCCCATGTCAACATCAACAAAATCCAGCCAACAGGTTAGGGGGCATTTTTGAGAGCACTGAGGAAAAATCTGATGTTTCCCCTAGCATTAAGAAGAAGGCTCCTAAAGGCCTTGACAACAATAACAAAACTGTTGAAGATGTTCCTCCTAACCAAACAGAGGAAGGGGATAACAAAGACCTCACCAATATTGTCGAAACTGCAAACGAGAGCATTACAGAAGTCAGGGTGGAAACGGTCGAATAAGTCCTAATTGAAAAGATGGATAAGCTGAACATTGCTGGAGGAAAGAATATAGATATCAATATGGTAGAAGACTCTAAAAAGAATAATCAGAAGACTGAAAAAGAACGTCGACAAGAGGAATATCAAAGGACGGCCTACCCAAAAGAGGATGAGAACTTGGCAGAATTTATCCAAAGGTGTCAAAGGAAAAAGACTGAAGTAATGTTATGTCCAAGATGCAGCGCCGTCTTCGACATAAAAGCAGCAGCAAACTTGGAGGTTATGGAGAAGACTAAAACAAAAGGAAATTGGGGGCCAAGGCCAGCAGTCGAAACATGTAGGTATGATCCAAGAAAAGGACAATACCACTTTCAGAATACTGGGGGCAGATACCACAACACTTACAAACCATCTGGCAATGTACCTGATGATAGATGGGTGCAACCCATTAGAGATGCCCAAGGACCAATAAGTTGGAAGAATTTCGAGGTCCAGAGAGGTTCTTCAGTCGAAGTAAAGAAAGAGACTGGGAAACAGAAGTCAAGGCCATATCCCTCATAAAACTATAAAGGAAAAAGCCCCATGTCGAAGTCTCGATGGAGGAGGTTCCAGAGGCAGAAAAGGGCTGAGAAAGACGCAGCAGAAGGACTCAATATTAAGAAGAAAAATGTTGGCAAAGATAAGGCAGAGTCCAGCAGAAACACTCAAGCAGAGAAGGACAAAACTCTCAAAAGGAACAACACCAGCAACATGTTGCAGTTGTCAAAGCCCACCAACACAATATCAGAAGGTGACGAAGCAACTGACAATTTTGAGTCTGACGAAGAAGGGTCATTCGACGTAATATGCAATGTGGTTTTAGTCCTTCCTAGAGACTATGACAGAATAATGGAAATCAAAGATGAAGAAGAAAATATGATAGATAATACTGTGGGACCAAGGCCTGTGTGTTATTACATCATGAACAATGGTTGTGTCAAAGAACAGAATGCCTTCTTCGAGAAGTCAGACGAATCAATGAGAGGGAATTTGAAACCTTTATTCATAAAAGAAAAGGTCGAAAATATAGGCGTCAACAAAATACTAGTGGATGGGGGAGCTACAGTGAACCTAATGCCCTATTACATGCTAAAAAAAATTGGAAAAGATGACTCTGATGCGAAACCACACAACATGGTTTTGTCGAACTATGAAGGGAAAATGGGCTCAACTATGGGCGTTATTCAAGTGGATTTGATAGTTGGCATTATCACCAGGACAACAATGTTTATAGTCATAGCTTCCAGGGCCAACTACAATTTGTTGTTGGGAAGAGAGTGGATCCATGGAGTGGCTTCGTCCATGCATCAACACATAGTCATCTGGCGCCCTGATGGCATCGTCGAAAACATCGAAGCAGACCAAAGTTACTTCATGACTGAAGTGAACAACGTAAACAGTCGAAGCTTCGAGAGAAACTTGGCTCACATAGCTCCTTGCAATCCAGCTGAGTTTGATCTAAAAGCATCAAACAATGCTTATTGCTCCATGTACCTACATCCAACACATGGGTTTCAATGGGACAAAGAAGTGATTGGTGAACCAAGTCATGTATGGGGAACCTCTAACATAGAGCCAGCTGACTGGGGTAGCGAGTTCGATGATGACGATGAGTGGAGCATCAACATTGAATAAACTGACGGCCTATATGGCCGAAAATAAACTAAAAGCGGCTCTAGAAGCCGAAATAAAATATATGGGTGTCGAAGCCAATGAAGAAGATTTAGGCCCACCATGCCCTCCCCATGGCATTGATGGAGAAGATAAAGACAACATAATAGACAAATGGCAGGATCAAAAGCTTGATGCCATTTATGATAGTTGGCACTATCACCAGGCCAACAATGTTTATAATCATAGCTTCCAGGGCCAACTACAATTTGTTGTTGGGAAGAGAGTGGGTCCATGGAGTGGGAGTTATACCTTCGTCCATGCATCAGCGCATAGTCATCTGGCGCCCTGATGGCATCGTCGAAAACATCGAAGCAGACCAAAGTTACTTCATGACTGAAGTGAACAACGTAAACAGTCGAAGCTTCGACAGAAACTTGGCTCACATAGCTCCTTGCAATTCAGCTGAGTTTGATGTGAAAGAATCAGACAATTCCTATTGCTCCATGTACCTACATCCAACACATGGGTTTCAATGGGACAAAGAAGTGATTGGTGAACCAAGTCATGTATGGGGAACCTCTAACATAGAGCCAGCTGACTGGGGTAGCGAGTTCGACGATGACAATGAGTGAAGCATCAACATTGAATAAACTGACGGCCTATATGGCTGAAAATAAACTAAAAGCGACTCTAGAAGCCGAAATAAAATATATGGCTGTCGAAGCCAATGAAGAAGATTTAGGCCCACCATGCCCTCCCCAGGGCATTGATGGAGAAGATAAAGACAACATAATAGACAAATGGCAGGATCAAAAGCTTGATGCCATTTATGATGACGCACCTTTGGGGTTTGAAAAAGGCCCAACATCAACTACCTTGAAGATGGTGGCACAGGACCCTTTGGAGGAAATCAATCTAGGACTGGGAGCAAAAAAAAGACCAACCTACATAAGTGCTAACATGGACCCCCAGTTCAGAGTTGAATTAGTCAAGTTGCTGAAAGAGTTTAAAGACTGCTTCGCATGGGACTATGACAAAATAACTGGCCTCCATAGAAGCTTGGTCGAACTAAAGCTTCCTATCATAGAAGGAAAGAAGCCTGTAAAGCAGACTCCAAGGAGGTTCGCACCAGAAGTCTTGTCGAAAATAAAAGAGGTCGAAAGACTTCTCAGATGCAAATTCATTCGCCCAACCAGGTATGTCGAATGGATTGCAAATATTGTACCTGTAATAAAGAAAAATGGCACATTGAGGGTGTGCATTGATTATCGAGACTTAAATTTAGCCACCCCTAAGGATGAATATCCTATGCCAATGGCAGAAATGCTAGTAGACTCTGCAGCAGACCACGAGTACCTGAGCATGCTAGATGGATACTTTGGCTACAATCAAATCTTCATTGCAGAAGAAGATGTTGCCAAAACAACCTTTCGTTGTCCTGGAGCAATAGGGACCTACAAATGGGTAGTTACGCCCTTTGGTTTGAAAAATGTTAGGGCTACATACCAAAGGGCCATGAATTCTATTTTTCATGATTTCATTGAAACGTTCATGCACGTATATATTGATGACATTGTAATAAAGTCTGTTTCAGGAAAACATCATTTAGACCATCTTCGACAATCCTTTGAAAGGATGAGAAATTTTGGTTTAAAAATGAATCCCCTTAAATGTGCGTTTGGTGTGCAGGCTGGGGATTTCCTAGGTTTTGTGGTCCACAAAAAGGGAATCGAAATAAACGCCAACAAAGCTAAAGCAATAATGGAGGCGAAAGCACCATCAACAAAGAAAGGATTGCAATCACTGCTGGGAAAAATCAATTTTCTAAGAAGATTCATTTCAAACCTCAGCGGGAAGACGCAGGCTTTTTCTCCTCTTCTTCGACTCAAAAAAGAAGACTTCACATGGGGGCAAGAGCAGCAAGATGCTTTCGACAGGATAAAAGGATACCTAGCCAGTCCTCCAGTCTTGATGCCTCCTAGTGGGAAAAGAAGCATGAGGTTGTACATATCAGCATCCGATAAGACCTTAGGAAGTATGTTGTGTCAAGAGGATGAAAATGGCGTCGAAAGGGTCATTTACTATCTCAGCAGAGTCTTAAACGACGCTGAAACTAGATATAATGTAATAGAAAAATTATGTTTATGTGTATATTTTTCTTGTACTAAATTGAAGCACTATATAAAACCAGTTGATGTATTTGTATCATCTCATTTTGGAGTAATAAAATATATGTTGTCTAAACCCATTTTACATAGTCGAATTAGGAAGTGGGCTATAGCATTAACTGAATATTCCTTGAAATACCTGCCTTTGAAGGCTGTAAATGGACAAGTGGTGGCTAACTTTATAGCTGACCACTCCATAGACGAAAATGAAATAAAATACGTCGAATTACAACCATGGAGACTGTATTTTGATGGTTCCAGTCACAAAAATGGTGTAGGTATTGGAATATTAATTATTTCTCCTGTTAAAATTCCAACAAAACTCAAGTATAGGGTCGAAAACCCTTGTTCAAATAATGAAGCCGAATATGAAGCTTTAATTGCTGGACTTGAAGTGTTGTTGGAATTGGGGGCAACAAGAGTCGAAATAATGGGCGACTCAGAACTAGTAATAAGACAATTGACCAAAGAATACAGATGTGTCAAAGAAAATCTGAATATGTACTTCGTTATAGCCAATAGAATCCTCAGACAATTCAACATTGTGGTTTTTAAACATATCCCTAGAATAAAAAATCAAGAAGCCAATGACTTGGCTCAAATCGCATCAGGTTACAAAGTGTCAAAAGAAAAACTAGAGACTGCTTTTGAAGTGAAGGGAAGAGTTGTGTCGACCAAATTATCCCCATCAGATTTGGAAACAATAAAACTTGGTTATGGGGATGATGAAAACTTTGAAATCTTTAACATAGATAATTCAGATAAAGAAGATTGGAGAAAACCCATCAAAGAGTATCTCCAAGACCCAAACCAAAAGGTGGAAAGAAAAGTAAGATACAGAGCTCTAAGCTATGTACTCTTTGGAAAAAAATTATTCAAAAAGACTGCAGAAAGAGTCTTGCTAAGATGTTTAGGCGAAGAAGAATCCTACGTAGCTTTGTCGAATGTACATAGTGGTACATGTGGTGCACACCAAGCAGGGCATAAGATGAAATGGTTGTCATTCAGACAAGGTTTATATTGGCCAACCATGCTAAAAGATTGTGTCGAATTTGCAAAGGGTTGCCAAGAATGCCAAGTCCATGCAGGTATACCACATGTCCCTGCGAGCGAATTGCATTCGATCATAAAACCTTGGCCATTCAGAGGTTGGGCTTTGGATTTAATTGGAGAAATTTGACCAGCTTCGTCGAAAGGGCAAAAATACATCTTAGTAGGAGTTGATTACTTTACTAAATGGATTGAAGTCATACTAAATGGATTGAAGTCATAACATTTTGCAAAAGAAACAGAGTTTAAGTTATTAACCTCTACACCCTATTATGCCCAGGAAAATGGATAAGTCAAAGCAACAAACAAAGTAATAATAAATTTGATCAAAAAAAACGTAGGTAAAAAGCCTAGAAATTGGCATAAAACCTTGGATCAGATTTTATGGGCTTGTCGAACGTCACCCAAAGAGGCCACTAACTCTACTCCATTTAAATTGACATATGGGCATGATGCAGTACTTCCAGTCGAAATCTATTTGCAGTCATACATGTTCAAAGACATCATGAGATTCCTTCAGAAATATATTGGAGCATGATGATGGACGAATTAGTGGACTTAGACGAAGAAAGGCTACGCGTGTTAGACTTGATAAGGAGACAAAAAGAAGGAGTCGAAAAGTCTTACAATAAAAAAGTAAAATTTAGAGTCCTTTGTGTGGGTGATTTAGTTTGGAAGGTAATACTTCCAATGGATTGAAAAGATAGATTAATGGGAAAATGGTCCCCCAAGTAGGATGGGCCTTTTAAAATTTTAAGTGTTTTTTCGAATAGTGCTTATGAAGTCGAAGAAATAGGCAAAGACGAAAGAATATTAAAAATAAATGACAAATACTTGAAAAACTACAAACCAATTATGCAAGAAGTAAGAATAAAAGTAGAATAATTGTACTAATTGTTTTGCCAAATAAGCACTGAAGTCATTACAAAAGGGGCCTTCTAGGGCTGCGAAACGAAAAGAAAATACATAAACCTATTTTTCTATTACAAATTTTTGGCTCTAAAGGAAAGACTCCTTGAGCTCTATGAATTTCCTTTTCTGAACTGAGATTCGACAATCACACAAACTTTTGCTATAAGACATCTCGTCGATCTCTTTGCCTAATTGTTGAGCTCTGTCTGCATGATGAAGCCCTACTTTGATCTCCTCTTCGACTTCGTCCTTCTTACGTTGTTGAAGATCCGCCTTACGCTTCTGTTCTTGAGCAATTTTGGCTTCAAGCTGTGTTATTTGTTCCTTGAAGTTTTAGAAGTTTTTATCACATTCAGCTACTTCTTGGGAATAAGCCTCAAAGAATTTCGACAATTCTGAGACCTTCTCAGTCGAGGCTGCCACAGTATCCCACTCAGCAGCTTGGGTCTCTCTCTTGTTGGAGATCATCTGGATAAATTCCTTTCGACGACCAAGATCTCCAGCTACTACATCAATTATCTGAGCGAGGTCCATGACCAGACGAGTCTCATCAACACTGGCCTCCAAGACATTGACTTGTTTAAGGAGCGCTTTCAGTTCAGATTGTTGGCTAGGATCTTCCTCCAAAATTTGGAATAAATCGACACCAAGTACTTTGGCTTTAACTTCAGCCATGATGGAACTGAGAGTCTTGACCTCAGAGGTGGGCCCAGAGTTAGTCGAACTGCTGGAGGAATCTTGAAAGTTATAACGATTGTTGAGCATGGCCCTCAAGTATTCCAAAGGTTTCCTCGTCTTCAGGTTTTCAAGCTCCTCACGTGAGAAGATAGTCGAACCAGAAGATGGAGGGTTTTTTAGTGTTGGATTGAGAGTAGTGTGAGTGCTAGGCCCAACCTCCCCTTTCGACTGACCTCTGCCTGATGTGCTCTTGGCATTAGGGTTTTCTTCACCAGTATCTTGGGGATTTTGTTGCTCTTCCTCATCATGGACGTTGGGCTCAACATCAACCTTTTTGCCTTTGTCGTCTTTAGTGGGACTTTCTTTGTTGGCACTAGACTTTGGTTGATCAGGAGAATTGTCTGCAGAACCTTCCTCCATGGTGATGTCGAACTCAGCCACAGTTTGAGGTTCCAACCTTCCACTTTTGGGTGTATTTTCTTCTTGGGCCTTTTCGGTTCCACCAAGAGGGGAGTCTTGTAGATTGATGGGATGCTCCTCAGTAGGGATTTGAACCTGAAACAAACTAAACGTTAAAAAGACGAAGAGTATACAAAGGTCAAAGTAATAATTTGTCGAAGGTGAATTACCTGAGGGATTATGGTGTGGAAGCTAGAATTTCCATTATCTGCATCTTGTGCAAGCTTTTTTACTGGGCTTGCAGGAGGGGTCTTCCTCGATGTCACCAATGATCTTTGGGAGGCGACCATCTTTATTTTTGTAGACTTCTTCCTCTTCAAGGGTTGTACGTCTGGAGATTCGTCACCTGAATCCTCATAAGGCACCTTCACTTCCTCTACTTTTCTTTTTTGGGTAGTAGGTGGTTTTCAACTCATTTAAAAATCAAAGAAAATTCAATAAATAAAATAATTGCATAACTGAGATATTCTCTTTGTAAAAGGATAGAAAATAACCTTTTTGGTGGAGGTGGATTTTTTAGTGGTTTTGACGGGTTTGTCTTCGACAGTGCTCTTCTTACCAGTAATCTTAGCAGCTGAAAAGAGAGAGAAGTTAGAAAAAGAAGAAACTAAAATATAGATATTGAATGCAAAGATGAAGTCGAAATCTTGGTTACATCTTCAAGAATGGTAGATTCCACGCGAACGTGTTTTATTCCAATATGAAGGTGCCCTTGGGTAATTGTCCATGTGATATTTGGTTGGAACCACACGCTCAACAAGCTTTTTTCGTGACTCTTGAAGCAATTTAAAGTCGGAGCCACATACAAACCAATTTGGAAAAGGTGGGCTCAGAGCCACACCAAAATTAGCAGTTGGTAGAGGTGGAAACTTTGTTGGATAGCTAGTATACGCAAAGTTATAACGTGCCTCTTTGGGGATGTATGAGGGTATTACCAACTTCTCCAATTTTTCTGTAAATTTATGCTTCAGAGTCACAGTTGCTTCGCCTATGGTTCGCCTAAGATCATCTGGCCTATAAATTGTTTCAAAATATTTTTGAAATTTCTGAATTTCTTTAACATGTTGTTGAGTACCTTTCTTGGTTCGATCCTGCACGAAAGCAAAGGCATTGGTCAGAAAAGTTTGGAAGTCAAATGCGTCATAAAATTTGATGAGATAATATTCTTTCCACCAAATGTCGAACTCCTGAGTGCAGAGGAAGATTGGTCGAAAGACCACTGGCTGTATCTCCAAAGCAGCGTCATGTAGCTTTTCTGAAAGCTCCAGACTCTTCGACTTAGTAGAGGTTGAGTTGTAGAAGATGATGGGTCCTTTTTTGGGATAGAGGGACTTTGGCTTCAATTGTATCAGCCCAAATTGTCAAGCTACTAGATTTGGCTGATAAAATGTTAGGGCCACCTTTGAATTGGACATGGTGTGGTAAGAGGGAAAGAACCTGGGTGTAAGGAACAATTTCCAGACGGCTAGAAAATTGTCCTCTTCGTTTTGGTGTTCTACAGGGAGTTGTCTGGTGAACCACTTGGGTCCGACAGTCCTTTTGGCGAAGGGTGCCATGCTTTCCTTGAAGTCATAGGTCTTAGTGAACATATTCATGTAGTTCATGGAAGATCATCGAAGACCTAATCCCTCTTCAGAAGGAGTCATCTGCGCCAGTCTTGCCCATTCGACGTGCCTATCCTTTACATATTCTTCGTCCACTAGGCCTTTGTCAGGAAGACTAGATTCGAAAGTGGCGTTGAGCCATAGTTGAAGAAGCCAAAAAAGGTCTGCCAAACTCAGGTTTCCCTTGTCTTTAACTTGCTTGAGAGATTCGACACTCTCACTGAGGGACTCATAGAGGTTGGACATAATTAATTCACTAAGACGCAAGTTCTTGCCAGCATGAAGTTGATTTGCTAAGTGGATGTACTTCTTCACCACTTGAATAGACCTCGTGCAGAACACAAATTTCGACAGCCAAAGGGTGAGGAAAGCTATGTGTTCTACGTCTGATACCTCAGTAGAGTCTTTGACGTGGTAGCAAGAAATAAAGTGGGAGCATGAGGCGAAGCTAGTCATAAAACCTATAGTATTGTCGTCCAATACAATTGGATCGAAAACTACCCCTAATGGACTAAGGCCTACTATAGCAGCCAGGTCGAAGAGGGTAGGGGTTATCATCCCACAAGGAAGATGAAAGGTATTGTAGGTGCTATCCCAAAAATAGAGGGAAGCAAGTATCATGTTGGTATAGTAGTTAAGGCCTTCTCTCGACAATTGGATCAAGTCATAAATACCAATTTTCTTCCAGATCTTACCCTTGGCTTTTTCGACCCTGTCTACCCAGTTTTCATATTCAGAAAGGTCTTTCGACCAAGGACAACTTCTAAAAATCCTAGGCTGATTCAGATAGGTCAAATTTATGGCAGCCATTTCAGGGTTTTGTTCAGTCGGTTCTATTGATTTGTCACTAGGCTTGGGTGTTTTGCCTGCACCTATGGGTTGTGTACGATAATACGTAGGAAAAAACTCTTTAAGACGAGTTTGGTCAGTTTTAGGGTTAGGAAGAGGGCCTAACATGGCATGACACTTGTCATATATTGAAATAGGAATGAGTACTTGAGAATAGTAGATGTTGGCCTTCTCTCTCTCTCATTTGGTGGTTCTGGGACGTATTGTTGGGTGCCCACAATCCTTGGCCCAAGAATCTTGTGTGCGCAGGGGAGAGCTGATGTGTTCTTGTCTTGTTGTTTGCTTGAAGTTGCCATTGTTAATGATGGAAGAAGTTTGAACAAAAAGAAGAAGATTTTGGGTATGTGAGAAGAAAGAGAGTTGAAAGATGTAAGTTATGGAAGCAAAAGTTTTTCAGAAGAAATAAAAGGGGTATTTATATTAGAAGGTGGAGAGAAAACGTTTGAGTTTTTCAAACGGCTATGGCACGTGTCGACACGTTAGTGGACGTGGGAGAGATAGTTGAAGTTGGAAAGAGTATGTCAGACCTAGGTTTGTAGAGTTATGGGGATCATGTCCAAGAACGTGGGCTAGATGTGAAGGGTTGAAGAATCTGATGATTACTTTTTATGATTTTGACAAAAGTGAGATTTTGGGAATCAACGCATTTAATGCAAGATAAAAGCAAGATCTCAAAGATCAGTGCATTTAATGCAAGACATGGAGTCGAAATGAAGGTTTCGGCAACAATGATGCTTTCTCAAGATGACAGTCGAAATACCTTTGCTAGGGGGAAATTTGTATACATATAATTTCGACATCGTGGGAAAACCCTAACAGTTGATGGATTTGTCAAGATTTGTTCCTTACACATCATCATTATCTGACATGGCAGTTTCTCAACATTTTGCATCTTATTATACTTTAAAATGGGTGATGTATGTGGCTTTGAAGATTTTCGACAAGATATGATTACTTTTTCTTCCTAACATGTCCAGAATCTTAAATCACTCTTTCATCCAAAGATGTCCAGAATCTTGAGAAGGTTTGTGATGATTTGGTTCATGATAGGACAAGCAATTGTATGTCGAAAACGTGGACGAGTTTCCCTTCAGGAAGTTCTTCAGATCACTACTAGGAAATCCTCTTGTATTCTCGACAAAGAGGTATGAAGACAAGGATTCGACGAAGAAGACATTGGAGCTATTTGAATTTCAAATGAATCCAAAGATGTCCACAATATGCACTATATGAAACAGATTATCATAGATTGACAGATTATATAAATTAAATCAGAAACTAATAAAGAACACAAAATAATTGGTAGCACAGTTCGGTGCAACGTCACATATGTTTGAGGGGCCTCCAAAATTTGGAATAAATCGACACCAAGTACTTTGGCTTTAACTTCAGCCATGATGGAACTGAGAGTATTGACCTCAGAGGTGGCCCCAGAGTTAGTCGAACTGCTGGAGGAATCTTGAAAGTTATAACGATTGCTGAGCATGTCCCTCAAGTATTCCAAAGGTTTCCTCGTCTTCAGGTTTTCAAGCTCCTCACGTGAGAAGATAGTCGAACCAGAAGATGGAGGGTTTTTTAGTGTTGGATCGAGAGTAGTGTGAGTGCTAGGCCCAACCTCCCCTTTCGACTGACCTCTGCCTGATGTGCTCTTTGCATTAGGGTTTTCTTCGCCAATATCTTGGGGATTTTGTTGCTCTTCCTCATCATGGACGTTGGGCTCAACATCAACCTTTTTTGCCTTTGTCGTCTTTAGTGGGACTTTCTTTGTTGGCACTAGACTTTGGCTGATCAGGAGAATTGTCTGCAGAACCTTCCTCCATGGTGATGTCGAACTCAGCCACGGTTTGAGGTTCCAGCCTGCCACTTTTGGGTGTATTTTCTTCTTGGGCCTTTTCGGTTCCACCAAGAGGGGAGTCTTGTAGATTGATGGGATGCTCCTCAGTAGGGATTTGAACCTGAAACAAAATAAACGTTAAAAAGACAAAGAGTATACAAAGGTCAAAGTAATAATTTGTCGAAGGTGAATTACCTGAGGGATTATGGTGTGGAAGCTAGAATTTCCATTATTTGCATCTTGTGCAAGCTTTTTTACTAGGCTTGCAGGAGGGGTCTTCCTCGATGCCACCAATGATCTTTGGGAGGCGACCATCTTTATTTTTGTAGACTTCTTCCTCTTCAAGGGTTGTACGTCTGGAGATTCGTCACCTGAATCCTCAGAAGGCACCTTCACTTCCTCTACTTTTCTTTTTTGGGGAATAGGTGGTTTTCGACTCATCTAAAAATCAAAGAAAATTCAATAAATAAAATAATTGCATAACTGAGATATTCTCTTTGCAAAAGGATAGAAAATAACCTTTTTGGTGGAGGTGGATTTTTTAGTGGTTTTGACGGGTTTGTCTTCGACGGCGCTCTTCTTACCAGTAATCTTAGCAGCTGAAAAGAGAGAGAAGTTAGAAAAAGAAGAAACTAAAATATAGATATTGAATGCAAAGATGAAGTCGAAATCTTGGTTACACCTTCAAGAATGGTAGATTCCACGCGAACGTGTTTTATTCCAATATGAAGGTGCCCTGGGTAATTGTCCAGGTGATATTTGGTTGGAACCACACGCTCAGCAAGCTTTTTTTCGTGACTCTTGAAGCAATTTTAAGTCGGAGCCACATACAAACCAATCTGGAAAAGGTGGGCTCAGAGCCACACCAAAATTAGCAGTTGGTAGAGGTGGAAACTTTGGTGGATAGCTAGTATACGCAAAGTTATAACATGCCTCTTTGGGGATGTATGAGGGTATTACCAACTTCTCCAATTTTTCTGTAAATTTATGCTTCAGAGTCTAAGCTGCTTCGCCTATGGTTCACCTAAGATCATCTGGCCTATAAATTGTTTCAAAATATTTTTGAAATTTCTGAATTTCTTTAACATGTTGTTGAGTACCTTTCTTGGTTCGATCCTGCACGAAAGCAAAGGCATTGGTCAGAAGAGTTTGGAAGTCAAATGCGTCATAAAACTTGATGAGATAATATTCTTTCCACCAAACGTCGAACTCCTGAGTGCAGAGGAAGACTGGTCGAAAAACCACTCGCTGTATCTCCAAAGCAGCGTCATGTAGCTTTTCTGAAAGCTCCAGACTCTTCGACTTAGTAGAGGTTGAGTTGTAGAAGATGATGGTTCCTTTTTTGGGATAGAGGGACTTTGGCTTCAGTTGTATCAGCCCAAATTGTCGAGCTACTAGATTTGGCTGATAAAATATTAGGGCCACCTTTGAATTGGACATGGTGGGGTAAGAGGGAAAGAACCTGGGTGTAAGGAACAATTTCCAGACGGCTAGAAAATTGTCCTCTTCCTTTTGGTGTTCTACAGGGAGTTGTCTGGTGAACCACTTGGGTCCGACAATCCTTTTGGCGAAGGGTTCCATGCTTTCCTTGAAGTCATAGGTCTTAGTGAACATATTCACGTAGTTCATGAAAGATCATCGAAGACCTAATCCCTCTTCAGAAGGAGTCAGCTGCGCCAGTCTTGCCCATTCGACATGCCTATCCTTTACATATTCTTCGTCCACTAGGCCTTTGTCAGAAAGACTAGATTCGAAAGTGGCGTTGAGCCATAGTTGAAGAAGCCAAAAAGGGCCTGCCAAACTCAGGTTTCCCTTGTCTTTAACTTGCTTGAGAGATTCAACACTCTCACTAAGGGACTCATAGATGTTGGCCAGAATTAATTCACTAAGACGCAAGTTCTTGCCAGCATGAAGTTGATTTTCTAAGGGGATGTACTTCTTCACCACTTGAATGGACCTCGTGTAGAACACAAATTTCGACAGCCAAAGGGTGAGGAAAGCTATGTGTTCTACGTCTGATACCTCAGCAGAGTCTTTGACGTGGTAGCAAGAAATAAAGTGGGAGTATGAGGCGAAGCTGGTCTCAAAACCTATAGTATTGTCGTCCAATACAGTTGGATCGAAACCTGCCCCTAATGGACTAAGGCCTACTATAGCAACCAGGTCGAAGAGGGTAGGGGTTATCATCCCACAAGGAAGATGAAAGGTATTGTAGGTGCTATCCCAAAAATAGAGGGAATCAAGTATCATGTTGGTACAATAGTTAAGGCCTTCTCTCGACAATTGGATCAAGTCATAAATACCAATTTTCTTCCAGATCTTACCCTTGGCTTTTTCGACCCTGTCTACCCAATTTACATATTCAGAAAGGTCTTTCGACCAAGGACAACTTCTAAAAATCCTAGGCTGATTCAGATAGGTCAAATTTATGGCATCCATTTCAGGGTTTTGTTCAACAGGTTCTATTGATTTGTCACTAGGCTTGGGTGTTTTGCCTGCACCTATGGGCTGTGTACGATAATACGTAGGAAAAAACTCTTTAAGACGAGTTTCATCAGTTTTAGGGTTAGGAAGAGGGCCTAACATGGCATGACACTTGTCATATATTGAAATAGGAATGAGTACTTGAGAATAGTAGATGCTGGCCTTCTCTATCTCATTTGGTGGTTCTGGGACGTATTGTTGGGTGCCCACAATCCTTGGCCCAAGAATATTGTGTGCGTAGGGGAGAGCTGATGTGTTCTTGTCTTGTTGTTTGCTTGAAGTTGCCATTGTTGATGATGGAAGAAGTTTGAATAAGAAGAAGAAGATTCTGGGTATGTGAGAAGAAAGAGAGTTGAAAGATGTAAGTTATGGAAGCAAAAGTTTTTCAGAAGAAATAAAAGGGGTATTTATATTAGAAGGTGGGGAGAAAACGTTTGAGTTTTTCAAACGGCTATGGCACGTGTCGACACGTTAGTGGACGTGGGAGAGATAGTGGAAGTTGGAAAGAGTATGTCAGACCCAGGTTTGTAGAGTTATGGGGATCATGTCCAAGAACGTGGGCTAGATGTGAAGGGTTGAAGAATCTGATGATTACTTTTTATGATTTTGACAAAAGTGAGATTTTGGGAATCAACGCATTTAATGCAAGATAAAAGCAAGATCTCAAAGATCAGTGCATTTAATGCAAGACATGGAGTCGAAATGAAGGTTTCGGCAACAATGATGCTTTCTCCAGATGACAGTCGAAATACCTTTGTTGGGGGACAATTTGTATACATATAATTTCGACACCATGGGAAAACTCTAACAGTTGATGGATTTATCAAGATTTGTTCCTTACACGTCATCGTTATCTGACATGGCAGTTTCTCAGCATTTCTCATCTTATTATAATTTAAAATGGGTAATGTAAGTGGCTTTGAAGATTTTCGACAAGATATGATTACTTTTTCTTCCAAACATGTCCAGAATCTTAAATCACTCTTTCATCCAAAGATGTCCAGAATCTTGAGAAGGTTTGTGATGATTTGGTTCATGATAGGACAAGCAATTGTATGTCGAAAACGTGGACGAGTTGCCCTTCAGGAAGTTCTTCACATCACTACTAGGAAATCCTCTTGTATTCTCGACAAAGAGGTATGAAGACAAGGATTCGACGAAGAAGACGTTGGAGCTATTTGAATTTCAAATGAATTCGACAAGTCAAGGGGATGCGTCGTTTAGTCAGTTAAATGGCAGTTTTCATGAATAACGGTTTCGTTTGGTAGGAGATACGTGGAATACTCTTAAGGATTGTTAACATGCAAATTGCCAAGTGGAGAATTCTTAGGAAGTGACCGTTATTCGATGGTTATTTTATTTGTATATAAATAGGATAGTTTGCTTTGTGTAAAGTGTGTGAAATTCTGTACAATATTTATGTGAAGATTACTCTAATACTCGTGTGTAAGAGAAAGGAGGATTATCTGGAAAATGTACGTGTAAACACCATTCAATTTTCAGTTATAAAGATTAGATTTTATCCATTATTCCTTGTTTAAGTTTATGTTCTTATTTACTTGCAAGCAATCTATTTTCCAGCAATTTACTTCCAAGTCAATTTACTTCCAGCTTCACATGCAAAATGACCCACAACATTCTTGAAAATGCATACATATTCACAATATAATTATGCATTCATCTCATACAATCACAAACAAACTATACACATTCGCATCAATTACGCCAAATGACAACGAACTCTTTCACTATCAACATGCATTCATATTCACTTCACGAAATGCATTTATTTGCCAAACGGCCACTATACCACAATCAATAGTTTCTACATGTTTTTAGCTTCGAATCGATATGTGGAACGTTTAAAATAGATACTCAGATCAAAATTTATGAATTAAAACACAAAATTCCAACTTCTAGGTCTCGCTGAGCGAAAATGTTTCTGGATAGCTCATTGAGCGAGGAATCGCTCGCTGAGCGAGAACTGCGATTTCAACAGAAACTCAGTCGCGCAACAGTCATACCAAAAGGGTTCCAAACCCCACCAAACCTCAACAAACATGATCATTAACATGTATTAACTGTTGTACCCCAAAATTTTCCCTCCCACAATCAATAAAATATCTCTCAATACTTCTAAATGATCATAAGGTTCTCAAGACTCCCAATTGATCAAGTAGTGTGGAAGTTTCCCTAGACAATGCCTCCTCCTAAGCAAAGTGTCCAAAACTAGGGTTTTGGGTTTCCTTAGATTAAAATGACTTTCAAGGCTTCAAGTTAGTTTCATAGCATCCCATATAACTTCAAGAATCCCTATGTCAAGTTTCAAAGCTTTCTCAAAGAGCTTGCCCAGTCAGATGATCAGATATGCAAAAATCAGTCAAAGCTGTTAAAAAGTCAAACTGAGGTCAATTGTGGTCAAATCATAGTCAAACTTCAAGATTTTTTGCCAACATCAAGATTATGAATTAAAATTCATCATTTGATCAAGGGTTGATCATGATTCATCAAGAAAGTTTCAGATCATCAAGAATCAGGAGTTTCAAAATTAGGGTTTTCTTAAGAAAACTCAACTAAACTTTTACCAGCCATAACTTTCACATGATTCATCAAAAATTTCCCATACAAAGCTAATTTTGAAGAAAATTGAATTCTCTACAACTTTTTATCTCACAAGACAAGCCTATAAATGCTTCATTTGGAAGGTATGAGCTAAAACATTACAGGTCATTTCAAAAGTCAACAAAAAGTCAACTTTTTCCAAAGAGCATAATTTGAAAATGGTAAAAGATATGGACATGAGACCAAAGAGGTTTGTTAGAGGACTCTTTAAGATTTCCAAAATGTCCAAGAAAATCTTCATAGCCTTAAAATTGAGGGATTTATTCCTTATCAAAGTTGAGAGATTTTCAAGGGGTGTATGAAGAAAATAAGGGCTTAAATCTAATTTTTTTTCCAAATGGGCCTATCATTTTGCAACCCAATCTTCATGATAACATCAAGCACGACCCAATTCAAATATTTTCTGATTTTTATAATTTATTTATTATTTATATGGATTTTATTCATTAAAATTCATTTTAAATCAAAATAAAATATAAAAAGTTGATATTTAGATCAAATTTTGGTTTTGGAATGAATCTTAGGACATTTAAAGTGATTGGATGCAATTAAAATTCGTGCAAAACCTTTGAAGTATGAAAATATTTGATTTTTTTCTCACATTTATGGCCATGGTTTTCTTCACACTCAAGTAACATCAAAACATATCACAAGGCCCAAATTTTTTGACCTAAGGATATCCCTACATATACATGAGTAGAAAACAACACAAGGGGAGAGTTTTGGAGACCATACAAAGTGTTTTAAAATTCCAAATTTTTCAAAGAAAACAATTTTTCGGTTTTGGTTCTTAGACTTATTTCAAAGAAATTTTAAGGTTGCTTTAGGTTCCTTGACATTCATAGAACGTATTCTAATTGCATTTGCCATCAAAAACATGATTACACACATAAACCATAACTTGTTTTGAGACATTTTTTTGAATTTTCGATTGCATATATTCTGATCGTTTTAATGGTTTTTGATGTTTATATGTTGTTCATGGTGTTCTATACATCATCTCTGGCTGTTTTGTTCAAAGCTTTCGTGCAGGTAACAAGAATTACCATAGCTAGGGTTTGTTGTCTCAAATTGGGGATTACCGATTCAGACCCTATGAGGATGTTTTGAGGACATATTTGAATTCCTTGGACTGTGGGTGTTCAATTGATGTTATTATTGGAAGTTAACCGCTCTTATTTTGATGCGTTTGGAAAATATAGGTTTTGTTGCAAATTTAAATTCGCAGGTATTATGGTGAGAATTTTCGCAGGAAAAACCGCAAGGCCAGAGGTTGAAGACGAAAACTTGGCGCGGTTTGGAGAATTCAAATATTTTGTATTTTTTATAATATTATTGTTTCAGATTAATGCTACCACGCGCGCTTGGTTCAGTTGGTAAATGTTGTGATGCTGGAAAACGCAGGACCTGGGTTCGATCCCAGGTTTTCTCATTTTTTTAACATTTCATTCTTTTTGCAGGTTTAATATTTAAGTCATGTTGTTTATGATATATTCTCAAAGTGTGCGCAACCTAACGGAGGACCCCCATATCTGGTAAAGGGGAGGTCCTGGGATAAAAACCAGGCCTCCCCACATTTATTTTAGGAGTTAATTTTATTTAATTATGTTAATTTTTATTTATTTTAATTATTAATTCTTATAATTAGATTAATTAGGATTTAAGTTATAATTTATAATTAATTTATTTTCATTAGAATAACAATTACTATTTTCTTACAAAAAAATAAAAATAATCACAATTTAATTATAAATTTTTTTATGTAAATAATTTAATTATAATTTTTATGTAATTATTTCTTACCACAATTTGATTTTTAAATTATCATAATTAAACCTAATTTTCTTTAATTAATTTTAATTTTAAAAATTCTAACCCTAGTTTTAATTAAACCCTATTTTTTCTCAATTTTTTTTTCATAAACCTTAAAAATTTTCTAAACCTATTTAATATTTAGTTATTTTATTGATTTTATTTATTTTGCTTTGTATTAATAATTAGTAAAATTGTACAGGTCGCAGATTATTTAATTTATTTATTTTCCGTTCCTATTATTATGTAACTGCCCAAAGTCTTGTAATAGCTTAGTTTATTTTTCTGTTTTTTTATATTTAATTGTTTAGTTAGTAAATAAGGAGTGGAAACTTAATTGAAAATAATCGGACTTAGATAATTTAAATAAAAAGAATAAATATCTGAAATAAATATTCACACACGTAAGTCGATCCATGATCGTCGTCTGCACTTTCTAGGGTATTCCTCTTGGTTGCCTTATCTAATTGGTCAAGTCCCTCGAATATAGGGGTGTCTTAAGCAAAGTCCCTTTAAGAATAAATCATCATTGTCCCTTTAAAGAATTTAAAAGATCAAGTCCCTTCGAGGTTGCCTACGGAATAATGATCTTGTCCCTTCGGTAAATATGATGATAGTCCCTACGAATTGCTAAAGATACCCTTAAGTTTCCTTCATTGACCATACGATGACCCTACACTTGTCCCTTAATAAAATCCAAAGTAATGACTACATATTCCTTAATAATAGGGATAGTCTTACTCTTGAAGAAACATAAAAGAACTTGAATGACTTAGCTTAGGGTAGGTACCTCCTAGTTACTTGCTCACATCTTAAAAATACTTTTCACACATCACTTTTCTTAAACATTTTTCAAACTTAAAGGCTTTGTATACATCCATACGAGGATCATTATAAAGTACTTAGAAAAATTTCTAATCACACACTACACTCTTCAAAAAATATTTAAGTGAGTTAAGTAACTAAGAGCCCATGGATAACCATGGATATAAAGGGTGCTAACACCTTCCCTTTATATAACCTACCCCCCGAACCCAAGTCTTTTCAAAACGGTCTTTCCTGTTCTTTTATGTCCCTTCCTTATGGATAAAATAAAAGTCGGTGGCGACTCTTGCTATCCGCAACATGACTAAAAGTCAGTTCTCCCACCATGTTACATTAACTATCATACTTTGATTATATCAAGTTTCAACCGATTAATCTACCAATTTCTTAGATTTTCATCAAAAACCTTAAAACCTCATATTCTCTAAACTTCTCCAAAACAAAAACACAATCAATCTAACACATACATAATCATAGACAATGATAAGATAACAATATTTCACACCCTTACCCGATTGTTTCGATTCCTATGAGCTATCTTGAAGAATTTCCAAGCTTTCCCTCTTTTCCTTCTCTTTTCTCTTCTTCTCCTTTTCTTTCCTTTCTATTTCTTTCTATCTCTCTTTTTCTTCTCTTTCTACTCTTATATCTTTCTATCTATTTCTATTTCTATTTTTCTACCAAATATCATTTTTCTCACAAAATATAATTCTACATAATTTCTAACTTAACATTAATTAGCAAATGTCTAAAATACCCTTCAATCTAATTTTACCCGAAAATTCTCAAAACGGTAAAATAATATAACATATCGCATAAACACACCAATTTCATAATTAAGACAATTATCACTCAATTTAAATAAAAGACTAAAAAATGGGATAATCGAATCAGGGCGTTACAACTCTTTCCCACTTTAGAAATTTTCGTCCTCGAAAATATTACCTGATTCAAACAACTCCGGATACGACTCTCGCATCCCACTATCTAACTCCCAAGTCATATTGCCTTCCGAGGCGCCTCCCCACACTACTTTCACAAGCGCAATATCCTTGCCTCTTAGCTTCTTAACTTCACGGTCCAAAATCTTAATCGGCAAAACTTCAACCGTAAGGTTATCTCTCACTTCAACCTCGTCCATAGGAATAACATGTGACGGATTCAGAACATACTTCCGAAGTTGCGAAATATGGAACACATCATGCAAATTCAAAAGATTCGGAGGCAACGCCACACGGTAAGCCACATCGCCAACTCGTGCAGTAATCTGATACGGTCCAATAAAACGAGAAGTTAACTTCTTCGACTTCAAAGCACGACCCACACCCGTAACCGGTGTATCGCTCTCCAGTTTTGATTCTGATGATATGTCAATGTGGCCTCTTGTGCACTCAGGTATCCTTGACTTAAAACATGCTTATATCTTTAAGACTCCCTTTTTGCCTCAAGCTTGGGCTACCAATATCCGGTGTGATGATATTCCTCCTTCCAAATCATTGATTTTTTGTATGATTATGGCAAACAAGATTTTGACGGACGATCAATTGTGATTATGTGGCTGCTATATTACTTCTCGTTTTAGTTTTTGTTCGACTGTAGAGGAGAATTCACAACATCTATTTTTCGACTGTTTCTTCATGAGGAAATTATGGTTTTGGTTTTATGCCACTACAAAAATTTCTAACCTTCCAAGAACTCTCGATGCTTGGTGGTCTGTTTGTAACGACAGCAGGTCTAGACAGAGTGCCCTTGTTTTGAAGGTTTGCATTATCTTTATCATTTACTACATTTGGGAAGCGAGAAATTGGTGCAGATTTAGAGATTTTCCTCCCTGTTATTAGCAGTCCATCCATAAAATTCAACAACAATTGATGCTCACCGGGTGTAAAACCAAAACCACATCCTCTTCGTCCGTGGAAGATTTTCAAATCATAAAGGCGTTCAATCTTGGTATTAATCCTCCGCGAGCTTCTAAGATCATTGAAATCCTTTGGATTAATTGTAGTTGTAATGGTTCTTACAACCTCAATGCGGCCGGTTACGAAGGAATTTTTTGGAACTTTCAAGATGACTTTATTAAGGCCTTCGCAGAACCGGTTATTTGTCACTCTTCTTCTTTGGTTGAGTTCGCGGCAGCACCTAAAGCAATGGAAATGGCTCGGGAGAACGGTTGGAACAACTTATGGCTTGAATCTGATTTTCTAAATGTCGTCCAAGTTTTTCATATTCTTTTTTAGTACTTTGACAAATTCGTCACAGGTGGAAGACTTATATCTCTTTTTTTGTTCATCGAAGTCTTTTCGTCTCTCATATTTTCCAAGAAGGAAACTTATGTATCGACTTTTTTATTAACGTAGGTTTATCTTGTAACTACCAAATATTTTTTTTATTTTAAACTTATAAGCATTAGGAAGCTTTTTATACAAAATAGGTTTGAAATATCTATTTATAGATTTACCACAAGTAGTGTTTGTTCTTGGCTTTCTTTTGAAGAGAGCTTTGTCTAATCCCCTCAATTTTTTTTGTTTTGTTTCACCTTTTCCTTTTTTTAATATAATTCTCATTTAAAAAAATAATTGGAATAGTTAACAACAATTCTGAGAAGAGTGGTCTCATGTTATAATCTTAGCTATATAGTTGAATAGGAAAGAGATGTAATTTAACTTTAAAATTCTAATTAAAGATAATTTTGAAATTTAAAGAAAAAAAGAAGAATTATAATTATAACGACTATATATGCTCTTTACCTTCAACCAAACAAATAGGTCCTCACCTCTAAACAGAAATGGAGCATTGGTCAAGAGAAATAAGACTTTAATGGCACCTACAAGTCTAGACCATAAAATCACATTAAACACTTGACCCTAAAATCACCACCTTTTATATATCTTTTATTAAATAATAAAACTATTATATTTAAAATTTATGAGTGTCACATTTTTTTGACACTCTTCATTACTATTATCAGCATCCGACCAAAACCATTGTCATTCTCAAGTTTGCCTAACTATCTAGGACCATTCTTGATGTATTTCACAAGTGTGTAATTGATTATATGCACATATATAACCCTAACAATGTAATCAATTATATCATCAAGATTGAAAAACAAGTGTCAAAATGGAATACCAGAAAAGAAAGAAAAAAAGTGCTTTTGCATGCCTTTCATTTATGATTTGGTTCAACACTTTATTTATAGGCTGAATTATTTGATCAACACTTATAAGCTGCATATATTAAGTAGCATGAAAAGCATAATGATCTACCATTCTAGTTGAATCTTATTTATTGAATCCAACCAATCACATTTAATCTTTCTACCATTGCCACCATTTACGGTAACAAAACATAAAAAGAAAAACCTTCAATTCTTAAAGAGCCTCCTATGTTAGTAGAATCACAATAAAACTATGAAAGAATTCATCATTATATAAACACATAAATCATATGTAATTTTCCACATCCAAAAAACATCTAAACAACAACTATAGTAGTGTTTTGAAATGGCACATTCTTGTTTTTCATTAAGTTTTGTTGTTGTTTTGGTTTTTGGAGGAATATTATTTGTTGAAGCAATTCCAAGAACATTTTTTGTGTTTGGTGATTCACTTGTTGATAATGGAAATAACAATTACTTGGCTACAACTGCTCGTGCCGATGCTCCGCCGTATGGAATCGATTATCCAACTCACAGACCAACCGGTAGATTCTCCAATGGTTTCAACATTCCTGATCTTATCAGTTAAGTTCATATTCATTCTATTTATATATATAGTATAATTAACCTTCCATTTTCTCATGTATCTAACTATAATTCAATTGTATCAGGTGAGAAACTTGGTGCAGAAGCAACATTGCCATATTTAAGTCCTGAATTAAGAGGAGAAAAGCTTCTTGTTGGAGCTAACTTTGCTTCTGCTGGAATTGGAATACTCAATGACACTGGAATTCAATTTGTTAACATTATAAGAATGTATAGACAGTTTGAGTATTTTGAAGAGTATCAGAATAGATTAAGTGCACTTATTGGAGCATCACAAGCTAAAACTCGTGTGAATCAAGCACTTGTTCTAATCACTGTTGGTGGGAATGATTTCGTAAATAATTACTACTTGGTTCCTTATTCCGCAAGGTCTCGTCAGTATCCATTACCTCAATATGTCAAGTTTCTCATTTCTGAGTACAAAAAACTTTTGCAGGTAACATTCCCTTTAAATTATTACTGATCAGCGTCGTGTCTGGTGTCTGTGTGTCTGTGTTGGTGCATGTAAGTTGAATATGGTTTGTTGTTTCAGAAACTGTATGATTTGGGAGCTAGAAGAGTTCTTGTGACAGGAACGGGACCGATGGGATGCGTTCCATCCGAAATCGCCCAACGTGGAAGAAACGGAGAATGTTCAACGGAGATTCAAAGAGCTTCATCATTGTTCAATCCTCAACTTGAAAACATGTTACTAGCACTGAACAAGAAACTAGGTAGAGATGTTTTCATCGCAGCAAACACGGGAAAAACACACCTGAATTTCGTACGGAAGCCGGAAGAATATGGTTTCAAAACATCAAAAATAGCATGTTGTGGACAAGGACCAAACAATGGATTAGGTCTATGCACACCACTTTCAAACCTGTGTTCGAATAGAGAAGAGTATGCATTTTGGGATGCATTTCATCCATCTGAAAAGGCAAACAAGCTTATTGTGAATGATATTATGTCTGGCTCTAAGGCTTACATGAATCCAATGAATCTTAGCACCATCTTAGCATTGGATCAAACCATATGAACACATAACTAAGTAATCACCAAATTAATAAAACCAAAGCATAACTATATGCTTTGGATATCATATATTTAGTTCATCACATGATCTCTACCTCATTGCTTTTTCTAGTTTCTCTTTATGATTGTGAAACATAATCAATAAAAGAGAGTAGGTTCCTTTGAGTTGTAATATGGATATGTTGTTTTCCTACTTTTATGTGGTTGTATTTTTGTTGAAACTCACCATGAGCTCAACACTTTTTTGCTTAAGAAATGAAATCATTTTTAAATTCAAATGTGAATCCTTGTTCCTCTTAAATTGGTTGCTGTTGTGTTGCTATTTTCTTTGGGAGGGTTAAGCACCCCTTATGCATGTTTCATTAGTTTTTTCTTTATCAAAAACAAAACTTAAGCTCAAAATGTTTGTACATCAATTTAATGAAATATGATTGTAATTAATCAAAACTTAGACATGAAAATATTGTAATAAAAAAGTATGATAAATATATTAAAAAATACTCTATGATTTATTTGACTTAAATGGTTGTAGAAACTTTTGTAGTAACTATGACCATAAATTTGATTTAAAATTGAATTAATTTTTCAACCGTTTTCGATCACTCGAAATCCTACAAGTATTTGTACGTTTATATAAAAAAGGTTAATGTGTAAGACTCAAAGGTTAATGTGTAAGACTCAAAGAGAAGGGTGGTGACTGTGGTGGTTATGTGGCGACATGGTGTGGTGTCGGTGAAGAGATAAAAGGGAGTTAGATACATGAAAAATGTGAAAACGTATTGAAGAATGAAATGTGAATTTTGTATTAACAAAAACAATTATTAAAAATCTACTTCCACAAATGATAATGAAATTGATCTTACCTGATCAGGAGGACCTTCCAGTGACTTGATGTAACGACCAAAGAATGAGAGAAAAAGGGGGGGTGTACCTGCAAGACACTCCAATGCTTAAGTGAGTAGAGGTACAATAGAATAGGTAAGTTATAGAGTGAATCAGAATACCTGACCCTTTAGTAAAAAGAGTATTTATAGTGAGTCCCCAACGCTGAGCCAAGGTCCTTCTTTGGGCTGGATCAGCTAGGCCCAAGGAAGAACTGCCAAGGAACGCGTGAGAAACGTGAAGACCTAGCTAAGAGGTCTGGTCCTTGGTCCAACTGCCCATATCTTTCATGAGATAATAAGGGACAGTTGGGTGACGTGGCAAGTGACCTGGTAGACTTGTTCTTCGCCCGTCCTGAATGTATGCCCGACCGTTAGATGTTCCTGCCCGTCTGCTAGGCGTCCCTGCTCGAATATATGGGCCTCTGCTCGACAATTTGGGCCATAGCCCAATTTAGTCTTGAGGCCCAATCCGGAACAGAAATATATTTTTTTCCAGAAAATTACAAAATAAAAATATAACCATCAACTTGACTTAAGAGTCCATTATTAATCTTAATTTTGAGTGCTCATTATGAATTTCAATAAATTATATAAAAAGTCATTTGTAATTAAAGATATAAAATAAAATAAAAAGTTAAAGTGTACGAAATAAAATTTGCAGCAATCACACAAATAATTTTGTCAATTAAGTTTCTCCCTCAGATTGACGTGTTTGTCAAATTTTCCTAGTCTTTGTCTCTCTATTAATTTATTCAAACATTAAATATAATAAACACACATGACCAAGATGATAGTTCTTTCATTCTTTTCTAGAATAATCAAATTTTTAAAAAATTAATTTCTAATATAAAAGAAATAATTTTTTTTATTTAAATTATAAACAACATTAAAAACTAAAAAATAGGTATACGTTCAATAGAGCTAACCTCCAAACTCTTAATTTTAATAATTTAATTTGTTATCTATATAATTCTATTATCTTAATAAAATTTAATATTGAATTTCTTAAGTTTTAATTTATTATTATAAAATAAAATTTAATAATATATTTTTCTACAAAATAAAATATAAAATAATAGAATTAGATACAAATAATAATATATTATATTTTATAATATAAATTTAACAATAAATAAATTTATTATATAATAGATTTTTTAAATATAATTTACATATATTAATAAAAAAATAACCTTTAAAAATTGCAAGTAAGCCTTAAACCCACAACCATGACACTATAAGGCAGCGCCTAATATCA
The DNA here is from genome assembly GCA_963966055.1 of Lathyrus aphaca. Taxonomy (NCBI): domain Eukaryota; kingdom Viridiplantae; phylum Streptophyta; class Magnoliopsida; order Fabales; family Fabaceae; genus Lathyrus; species Lathyrus aphaca. The sequence continues at coordinate 450,119,351 of OZ014519.1, read as the reverse complement.
CCGGGCTAAGATTGCAACCTATTGTATTACTCGCATAAAATATATTTATTATTTATAATTTATTATAATTTTTTAACCCATTATCCGATTTTTTGAGTCCCTGGACATGTTTGCCCTGCCCAGGATCCCATATATATATATATATATATATATATATATATATATATAAAAGAAGAAAAAAAACACAAACGTCGAATAGCAAGCACAAAGAAACAACCACCAAAACCTACACAGGAAACAAGGCTTTCCCCGACTGATAACAAGCTAGAGCTATCCTTTCATCCAATTTTCCCAATGTATCAAGTTCATTAAACCTTTCCTTTTGGTTTCGATTTCTTGGTCTGAATCCTTGTGCTTCCAGGTAGAGAATAGGCTTCAATTTAGAGGGTATGGTTTAAAGTCCTAATCTTAGGATTAGGGACCTTCCTCCCTTTGAGTTGAGTTTGTGCCTTTCTTTGACTGGTCTCGTTAGGATTCTTAGTCGTGGCGGCAGTTTCAAGTTTTGAATTTTATTTAACAAGATGAATCCTGATGGATGGAGGAACGTTAAGAACGGTAAGAAGAATTTTTCACCTAAATCGCCTGTTGCTCGCCGATCGATTTAGAAAGAACAAAGTGAGAAAGACAACTTGCTGGATTTGAAGGAAGCATTGTCCTTTTTCCTTACGGAATTTCCAGAATATGATGGAGGCAGGAAATCAGATGAACGAGGTGACAAGTCCAATGCTAAGGATGTGAGTGTGGGTCCCAATGTCAGTTCTTTGGGTAAAGGTGATGGTGAGACAGCGCTGACCAGGGTTGGAAAGGGAAATATTGACCAGATAGTGAACAGTCCCGTGGCAGATATTGGTGTCACTTTATGTGATTATTCAATGGATCCTGAACTAGTTAAAGACAATAAGTATGTAGCAACTAGTGAAAAAATAAACCTGTTGTAGGCGATAGAGCATAGGGATTTGAATTGTCTAGGAAAGTATGGTATGTCACATGCTGGTGAGAGTGGTTTGGTGGTTGATTTGAATATTGAAAAGAATAACTTGGAGTACATTGTTTCGTTGGTTGAAGAGACTCAACATGGTGGTCAGCCATTTTTTATTGGCTCTGTTGGAAATGGTAGACCAAAAAAGAGATTGTTACTAGAAGTCATTTATCATAAAATAAAAATTCCTTTTGCACCCTCATATTATGCAACTCTATTGAATTATGAAAGAACTAATTCTAGGGGCTATCTCACACCAGGTCACTCACCCTTGGTTGAAGAGGATGACATATCCAATTTTTCAGGAAATTCGTTTTCGGGAGGTGCGTCAGTTGGCGATGAAGAGGTTCTGAAGAGTAATTCTACGATTAAAAAGAAGCTGGAAGGTATGCCGGTGAAGATTTGGGAATCCATCAAAAGAATGGGGATAGAGATAGTTGGTGAAGAAGAGGACTATGCAAATATTATCCGCAATTTGGATAAAGCTGATCGTAAAAATGCCAAGAACAAGAAGGAGGTAGCTAGAGGTTTATCATGAATTTTATGACTTATAGCATCAGAGGGTGTGGCAAGTATATAAAAAGGAGAAGAATTCGATCTCTTTTGCAACATGGGGGAGTAGATGTGGTATTCCTACAAGAGACTAAATGTGAACAGATGAATGAAGCTTTGGTGAGCAGCCTATGGGGTGACAATAATTTTGGTTGGTCAGCATCCAATTCGATTGGAAGTGCTGGTGGAATTCTCACTATTTGGCGCAAAAATATTATCATTCTTTTAAGTAGCTTCAGAGGTAGAGGTTTCATTGGCGTAAATGCGACTTGGAGAGGTTTTAATTGTTATTTTCTCAATGTTTACTCCCCCTGTACTAACAAAGATAAGAGGGAACTATGGAGAAATATTATTAATCTTAAGAACAACTTAGCGGCGGGAGAGTGGTGATTAGTGGTGTCAGAATCTGTTTTATTAGCTGTATTTATTAGTTGTAGTATTTCCTTATTTAGCATATTACAATTATAGTGTATAAGGGAAATATCCCTGAATCATAGGGATCTGATAGTTTAGGTGTTATTGTATTTCCTAAAATAGTTTTCTAGCTTTGTATATATGACTGAAGTATTCTCAACATAATTCATATAAGAAAATCAATTCATTCTACCCTAATTTCTGAGATGGTATCAGAGCTCTCAAATTCTGGGAGCCGCCTCTGACTGTGCAAACCAAAAAACCCTAGACGGCAGCCTTCATTGCTGCTAATCATCCTTTTTTTTTCTTTCTTTTTAGCCTTCATTGCTGCTAATCATCCTTTTTTTTCCTTTCTTTTTAGCCTTCATTGCTGTCCATCATTCCTTTCAGGGCAGCCTTCATTGCTGCTGTGATTTGCAGTGTTGTTCCTTTGTTGTCGTCGCAACAATCAAATACATCCTCACTGCATTGAGGTTGTTGTACTGCTGTGGCCATGGCAAACTCAACTGATGAAGTGGTGCAGAAAACTCAGGAAGAGCTGCAGAACATCAACACTGCCTACCGATAGTTGCAACCAGTGAAGAAAACAAGGGAGGAGTGATTCAACTTAACCAAGATGAAGTAGAGAAGATGAGATTATTCCTCAACAAGTTGGATAAACCAACAGGTAGTTGCTCTCTAGCATATTCAGGTGAGTTTCTTTCCTTTGGACTTAATGCCTCAGATAAACACTATAACCAATATTGGATACTGGATTCTGGGGCAACTGACCACATGACACCCCTACATAAACATTTCTCCTCATACACCCCTTGCCCTAGCAATAAGAAAATATCCACAGCAGATGGCACTCTGATGACTGCAGCAGGTCAAGGAGAAGTTCAAATAAGCTCATCCAAAACCCTTAAAAATGTCCTTCATATTCCTAAACTATCTGTCAATCTGATTTCCATAAAAAAACTCACAAAAGACCTATTATGTAATGTTATTTTTTATGACAATGCTTGTATACTGCAGGACAAGCACTCGGGGAGGACGATTGGACATGCTAGAGAATGGAATGGCCTTTACTACTTGGATAGCCCGAATCTGCCACCAGACCTACAAAAAGGCAACTCTTTTTTCTCTGACTCAATAAAGACCAACAGGGAGAAAGTCCTCCTACATCATTGTCGTCTTGGACATCCTTCCTTTAGAGTCATAAAAATGTTATTCCCTTCTCTTTGTAGCAAATTAGATGTGGAGAGTCTTCATTGTGAAGTGTGTGAGCTTGCTAAGCACAAGCGTGTACCTTTTCCAGTTAGTAATAATATGAGCACTTTTCCCTTCTATTTAATTCATACTGATGTGTGGGGACCCTCAAATGTCCCAAATGTTTCTGGTGCCCGTTGGTTCCTTACCTTTATAGATGATTGTACTCGGGTCACATGGGTTTTCTTACTAAAACAAAAGTCCGAAGTCAGCTCTGTGGTCCAACATTTTTTCTCCATGGTAAAAAATCAGTTTGGTATTAGCATTAAAAGGATTAGATCCGATAATGCCAAAGATTACTTTAATCATGAGCTTACTTCCTTTTGTCAAAAGGAAGGTATCATTCATGAGTCATCTTGTGTCAAAACACCTCAACAAAATGGGATTGCTGAGAGGAAAAATGGACACCTACTAGACCAAACTCGGGCTCTTCTTTTTCAACATAAGGTTCCTAAAAGGCTTTGGGGAGAAGCTGTTTTGACTGCATGTTATCTAATTAATAGACTACCTTCTAGTATTCTAGCCTCAAAAAGTCCTATGGAGGTTCTGTCTTCTTTCTATCCTAATGTGTCCACATCCAATCAACTCGTTCCAAGAATATTTGGGTGTGTATCTTTTATACATGTCCACAGTGGTGATAGAGGTAAACTTGATCCTAGAGCCTTAAAATGTGTTTTCATAGGATACTCATCCACACAAAAGGGGTATAAATGCTATCACCCACCATCCAAAAAATTCTTTGTGTCCAGAGATGTCACTTTTTTTGAGCAAGAAAGTTACTTCCTCCAAGATCATCTTCAGGGGGAGAATACAGGAAAAGAAGATGATCTCCTTATGCTACCTGACTTAAGTTTAGGACCAGAAGTAGGGACTAGAAGTGTAACAACTTCTGAGAAAGAGTCTCAACCCACTAAGTCCACTCAAGATGGAACTGATGTAAGATTTGGAAAAAATCTGGTTTATACAAAGAAGACAAAGGCCATTCCAGAATCTGTCCATGTCCAAGAATCCAACCCAACACTACATGAGGTAACTACCCTTGATCCTTTAATCTCCACTGAATCAATCTCTGATTTTCCCACTGTACAGGAACCCGAATCCGGTTCAGCAGCACTTCATGAGGACCTAAATATTCCAATTGCCCTTAGGAAAGAAACAAGGAAATGTACCACCAAGCCACTTTACCCTCTGGCCAATTACCTATCATTTAAAAAATTCTCACCTACCCATAAAGCCTTCCTCACAAACCTAAACACTACAGCCACACCTACCTCCCTATCTGAGGCATTAACTGATAGGAAATGGAAACAAGCCATGGACTTAGAAATGGAAGCATTAAAAAAAATAGCACCTGGGATTTGGTTACTCTCCCAAATGGAAAAAAACCAGTAGGATGCAAGTGGGTATATACTATAAAATACAAGGCTGATGGATCCATTGAGAGGTATAAACCAAGGTTAGTAGCTAAGGGATTCACTCAAACTTATGGAGTGGATTACATGGAAACATTTGCTCCAGTTGCAAAAATGAATACAGTTAGGGTGATACTATCCCTAGCGGCTAATTATGGTTGGAACTTGCAACAATTTGATGTTAAAAATGCATTCCTCCATGGAGAACTCGAAGAGGAGATTTACATGGAATTGCCCCCTGGATACGGTGGAAAAAATGCTGCCAACACTGTTTGCAAGCTAAAAAGGGCATTGTATGGGCTGAAACAATCACCACGAGCGTGGTTTGGTAGGTTTACTAAAGTTATGACAGGTCTGGGCTTCAAACAAAGTCAAGGAGACCACACTTTGTTCATTAAACACTCTAAGTCAGGGGGAGTAACAGTGTTACTGGTTTATGTGGATGATATTATAGTGACAGGTGATGATGAGGAGGAGCAACAACTGTTAAGCCAACATCTAGCCAAGGAATTTGAAATCAAGACCTTGGGAAAATTGAAGTATTTTTTGGGAATTGAAGTGGCTCATTCTAAAAAGGGGATCTTTATATCTCAACAGAAATACATCACTGATTTGTTGAAAGAGACTGGTAAGACAGCATGCAAGCCTGCAAGTACACCAATTGATCCAAACCTGAAGTTGGGAAATGTAGAAGAAGATACTACAGTTGACAAGGAAATGTATCAAAGACTAGTTGGTAGACTGATATATTTATCTCACACTAGACCTGATGTTGCATTCGCTGTGAGTCTAGTCAGCCAGTTCATGCACCAACCGAAGGAGGTTCACTTACAAGCTGCACTAAGAATTGTGCAATACTTGAAAGGGACCCCAGGCAGAGGAATTCTGTTTGAACGGAATAGGAGTGTAAGTCTCGAAGCATATACAGATGTAGACTATGCAGGGTCGATTGTGGATAGGAGGTCGACTACAGGATATTGCACTTTCCTTGGAGGGAATCTTGTGACTTGGAAGAGTAAAAAACAAAGTGTGGTGGCTAGATCCAGTGCTGAAGCAGAATTCAGGGCAATGGCACAAGGGATATGTGAGCTATTGTGGTTGAAGATCATCTTTGAAGACTTAAGAATAAAGTTGGATGAACCAATGAGACTTTATTGTGATAACAAATCTGCTATTAGCATAGCCCATAACCCAGTGCAGCATGATAGAACCAAACATATTGAAGTCGACAAACATTTTATCAAAGAAAAATTAGATAGTGGCCTGATCTGCACTCCATATGTCTCCTCACAAGACAACCTCGCAGATATTCTAACGAAGGGGCTGAATAGCAACAACTTTGAGAAGATTGTTTCCAAGCTGGGAATGGAAAATACCTATTCACCAGCTTGAGGGGGAGTGTCAGAATCTGTTTTATTAGCTGTATTTATTAGTTGTAGTATTTCCTTATTTAGCATATTACAATTATAGTGTATAAGGGAAATATCCCTGAATCATAGGGATCTGATAGTTTAGGTGTTATTGTATTTCCTAAAATAGTTTTCTAGCTTTGTATATATGACTGAAGTATTCTCAACATAATTCATATAAGAAAATCAATTCATTCTACCCTAATTTCTGAGAAGTGGTGATTTCAATGTTGTCAAAAACATTAATGAGAAGATCGACAATACTAATCACAATAGAAAGATTTCGGAAGAATTTTTTGATTTCATTGAACTGAGTGGCTGTATTGATCTGGCTGTTAGTGGGAATAGATTCACTTAGTATAATGCTTTGGAGAAGACTTGTAGTAGGCTCGACATATTTCTTGTATCGCCAGGTTTAATTGGCAATTGGAACTCGGTTATGCAGAAAGTGGGAGCAAGAAACGTTTCTGATCATCGACCGGTTACGATAGTAGCAAGGAATATAAACTGGGGACCGAAACCCTTCAAGTCTCTGAACTGTTGGTTTGATCACCACGAGTTTTTACCGTTTGTTAAAGAAACTTGGGAAACGGTTGACATAGTGGGCACAACAGCTTTCATTCTTTCAAAGAAGTTTCAACACCTTTGCTCGAGACTTCGTTGGTGGAACATTAATGTTTTTGGCTGGGTAGACACTAAAATCAACGAAAACATTGACGTGATTAATGAGGTTGAGAATCTTATTGCAGGGAGTTCGGTTTGTCTTAATGACAATACTTTATCATTAAGGAAAACAGCTGAAGATCAATTATGGAGTAACCTGAGAATAAAAGAAAGTATTCTTAAACAAAAGGCACGTATGAAATGGATTGTGGAAGGCGACCTTAATACGAAACTCTTCCATGCTGCTGTCAGACTGAGGAATTACACCAATGAAGTCAGGTTTATAGTAGTTGAGGGGCAATATATTGAAGATGTTGTATGAGTCAAAGCAGCCGTGGCAAACTTCTATGAAAAAAGATATCAGAAGATCAATCGTCCTCTTCCATATATAGGTAATGCAGGATTTAAGACTTTGAATTCTTTGGAAAGCGCTTCCCTAGATTTGCCTTTCTCTGTTGAAGATGTGAAACCGGCGGTGTTTTGTGTTTTGGAAGGAAATACATGTCTTGGTTGGAAGGGACAGTTATGAACAATTTCATGACGGTGCTTGTTAATGGAAGTCCTACTAGAGACTTTAAGGTATCGAGAGGCCTATGTCAAGGCGATCCGATATCTCCCTTTCTTTTCGCAATTGCAGCGGAAGGTCTTGTCATTTTGATGCAGCGAGTAGTGCATAGTTCACATTTTTGTGGCATTCATCTTAACAATGAAGTGTCTTATAATTTGTTACAATATACCGACGACACTATTATTATAGGTGAAGGATCGTGTCAGAATATTTGAACTGTGAAGGCTTTGTTAAAGGGATTTCAACTTGTATCGGACTTGGAGATAAATTACTCTAAGAGTGCTTTACATGGAGTGGGCTTGGATGAAGACTTCCTAAAAGCTGCAGGTTGTTTTTTAGGCTGCAAAATTGATAGATTTCCTTTCAAATTTATGGGAGTTCCCATTGGGGGTAATCACAGGTTAATTTCGTTTTGGCATCCGTTGATTGATAAAATTAAATCGAGATTAGCAATGTGGAAAGGGAGATTTCTTTCGATGGGTGGTAGAGCGACGCTTATAAATTCGGTCCTCTCTAATCTTCCAATGCATTATATTTTATTTTATTTACTACCTTCCAAGATCATTCATATCCTTACTTCTATTCAATGTTGTTTTCTTTGGCAAGGATATTTATGCAAGAAGGGTGTATCATGGATTAAATGGAGCGAAGTGTGTAAAACCAAAGACGAGGGTGGTCTTAGTATTAAAGATATTCGTTACTTCAACATTTCTTTGATCTCAAAATGGATTTGGAAGCTGGCTTACATAAAGGATAAGTTGTGGAGTGGTCTTGTGGAATCTCGATACAATAGATTCACCGCAGATTTTCATTTTAGTGTGTTGCCCATATATTCAGTTCTCCTTCATTATGGTGGAAAGACCTGTTTCGTATTTTGGTATCTTATTGGAAGTCTAAACTTTTTGATTTAGTAAGATTTAACATTGGCAGTGGTGAGAAGGATTTCTTTTTGTTATCTGTCTGGTGCGATAATTACACATTGGCTTGTCATTTCCCGACTGTGTGGGAAACTTCCCCAAATAAACTGGATTGGTTGTTGATTTTGGCATGTAGGTAAGAAACACTTGATCCTGGCATTCGGGTCTGCACAGAGTGAACAATTCAGTCTGGAAATGCAGTCCTTGTTGCAGATGTTACATAATTTTTCTTTGTCACAGGTGGCTTTGGATGAAGTTAGTTGGATGCTTAATCCGAAAACGGGGTATTCGGTTCAATCAGCGTATGTATTCTTGATGACTAGACCAACTGATGGAATGATACAAGACGATACAAAGGCTGCAATTAATTTGGTATGGCTAGCTCGGGCACCAATGAAAGTTCTGACTTTCGGCTGGAGATTTTTTAGGAATATATTACCTACTCGAGATAATCTGTTCAAGCATGGCATTATTTCAAGTTCGCTCGAAATGGTATGTCCTTTTTGTTTTAGATACGATGAATATGTAGCTCACTTGATGTTAAGGTGCAATAAGAGTTCTTTTGTTTGGATCGAGATTGGTAATTGGTTGGGTATCGAAGTTGAATCTCATGATAATTTGGTTTCACATTTGCATAGTTGGATTGAGAAATTGCGGTTTAAAAAGGTGTGTATCAATAATTAGATGGCTCTTTGGTTATCAATTGGGTGGTGTTTACGAAAATGTCGTAACGACATTATGTTCAATGACGAGATTTGGGATGGCGAGTTGTTAAAGAATAGGATTATCATGCTTTCTTGGTGGTGGATGGGTAAAAGTTTTAGTAAACCTTATACGTGTAATTATTATGAATGGATTAACTTCTCGTGCGAATTTGTATAGTTCTCGTGTCGGGTAGTTGGTTGATATTGATTGTACATGGGTTAGGATACCCCTTTGTATCCTTGGAATTCATTTTTGCTTATTAAAAAAAAAGCTAGAGCTAGACCGCCATCCTTGACAAGAATAGAACAAGAGATTGCAGGCTACAACCACACCACAACATCCCTTAAGATAGGGACTAACCTTTTAAACCGCTTGAAACTATGTTTTTCGTAAGACAGGTGTTGGACACATTATCTTAGAAAATACGTGGATTTACCCAAGTAACTATGTTTTGTATTGTATATGTCATACTATTTAGCGTATTCGTATAAAATAATTTTTTTTTTATTGTTGCCTTGTACGCATGCGTCAAACCACTTGGTTCATGTATTTTGTTTAATTTTTTATTTTGTAAATACACATACACGTTAAATAGATTAACTTAAATGTTTGTAGAGACTTTTGTAGTAATTATGTATGCCAATTGAATTGGTTTATGTATTTTTTAATTGTTTTAGAAAAAATATATGTACACATGCGTCAAGGTGCATGAAGTTTTTTTTTGTTTTTATTTATTTATATTTATGCGCCAATTGAATTAGAGTATTTTCATTATAATAATTTTTTTCTCATTCGTTCCTCACAACATTTTTCATTCTTCACAATATTTTCCCATTTCTTCAACATCACACCTCTGAAATCCTATACCTAAAAAATGTTTGCATTCCAAAATCAGATGTCGTCATCATCAACATCAGAAGAATTGTTTCCAAAATTTCCATTTATGAAGAGAAATGCTATGTTTTTTTCCAGCAACAAAGTCTCCGTTAAAGATGTTACTCTGAAACACGCAGACTTTGGAACATTTGCATAGGGAATTGAACCACTGGCTAGAAGGAGAATTGATCATAAAGAAAAGATCAGAAAAATTGAGAGGCAGGTTCTGGAGTCAGGCCCAAATGGAATTACTCGCAGTTAGATAAAAGTGGTAAATGATGTTGGTGTCCTTATGGTGATATTTCAACCAAATAATGTTGTCTTGATGGTTGTAATATCCTAGATAAGTTGAAGCACTTAGTAGTTTTATTTGGGTATGTTGTTATTTTTCGATTGTTGAGAATGGTGGAGACATCTTATATATTGAGATGTTGATGTTTGGTTGTAATTGTGTAGTTATGTTTTATTATTTGTTGTATTTGTGTGTTATGTTATTGAGTTATTTAAGTTTAACACAATTGTTTTTCTAAAAATATTGTCCTTGTTATGAATATAATGATATGAATGAAATGAACAATGCTTTTGTTATAAAGAGATACAGTTAAATTTATTTAAATTATATCGTTGTGCTTGGTCCAACATTTGAACATTTTGTACGATTGTGCCCGGGCCGATGATATGAACTGCATAGTCTCACCTTTTGTTCATCGTATCCATTTTCGTTCGAATACGCGTGTTGTTAGGGCGACCATTTTTCTTTCTTCGCATATTTTCATTATGTCAGACTATTTCCCTGTCGTATGCAGGCCAGTAGTCATCATTTTCAATAACTGGAAAGCTTGACATCACATAGATTTTTCACTTGGTATACACCGGACAGTAAGTTGGATGGGTCCAGGCTAGCCTTTAAACATGCCGCTATGAAATAGGAAAGGCTTGAATTTTTTCGCAATCACACCAATTTTATCTAGTTCTACCCGATAGGATCCCCTCGGTCTTCCTTCGTTGTAATCCATTATCTCATCAACATTGAAATGCCCTTTATTGCGGTTAAACACTGTGACCACGTGTGTGTTAGATTTAGTCACCTCGTCCTTAATGAATCTCATTGAACTATCACTGAACATCTGACCAGACTGTAAGACAAAACTCTATCTTGAACGTCTGACGTCAAAAAGTATCCCGAGCCTAAAATAGGTTGCCCTCACCAAAGCGGTTATCGGTAGGTTACAGATGCCTTTGAATACAAAGCTCATTGATTCCACGATATTTATGGTCATGTGGCCCCATCACTGTTCTTTGTCGTATGCCCTGGTCCACTTATCCAATGGAATTTGGTTGATCCATCTGAATGCATATGCATTTGTCAATCTGATTTCTTCATGATAGTGTTTGAATGAAGGTTCGATTAATGTATGCCCTACATTCACGACCTTCTTCCACAACGCCTTATTTTTTATCTCCCTTATGAAATTTTGAGCGATTTGTCTAATGCAATAAACATGTGTCGAAGGAGGATCTTGCCAGCCGTTATCAACATTCTTCCATGCACTCTCAATGGATACATGTATGTCTGAAATCAAACATAAGTTAGGTTGGGGAGCAATGTGTAGTCAGAGATTTTTTAGAAAAAAATTTCATCCCTCAGCAGTCTCCCCCTCAACTAGAGTAAATACGATTTGGAAGATGTTGCTATTGTCGTCTTGGGTCATGACCATTAGTAGAGTTCCTTTGTATTTATCATATAACCATGTTCCATCAATTTGGATTATAGGTTTAGAGAAGGTAAATAGACCTGACTGACCAGGACCTCATATTGATTTACCATTTCATTAGTCTTTACCTCGTCGTCTTCTTCATCGTCATCAACAACATCGACTTTAGTTAAATTATTGTCAAATTCGCAAAACACTTGGGAAGGATCAATGATTTGAGACATCTGATATTGGTGTAGCGTAACATAAAGCTCAATATCATTGAAACTGGAATACTCATGGCGGAGAAATATAGTACAGACTTCGTCATCATACATTTAATTGGAAAAATATGACCTAGTTATCGTCATAAGAGGCTGGATTTTTGTAAATGATACTACGGTCCACTGGACCACGCTGCATTTTCTTTTCCAACCTCTATTTCAGATGAGCAAAATGTAACCATCTATTAATTGAGAACCAGGTAACTTTGGTATTATGAAAGTTGAACTCGGTTTTGTTACATTCAAATATCTCACCATTTATATGTGCATTGATCATATATTGCGGTGATTGAGCCATATCAAGAATACTTTCTCATTGTATTATGTTTAATATTGATTGTTTTTGGTAAGTGATTTTTGAAACGTTTAAACATATGAAAACCTATAAATATAATTCAATGAATGAATGCATTATTAAGATAAGATAAGATTCAATTATTCACTTACAAGAAAAGATATGATTCACTTACACAACACGACCTATTTTTGTTTTGTTTTCCTTTGGCATTTTGTTTTCAAATAATTGATCAATATTTTTTTCATTTGGTTTAGAGTTTAATTTACACTCATTCTCCAATCCAATTGGCTTAGCGATTTCTATTTTTACTCTCATACGCCAAAACGTTTGGCTTAGGGTTGTATTTAGTCTAATGCGCCAATCCATATGACGTGTTTGTGTTTCAAAAATGCATGATTGTGCTTGTACTATGACACATTAATTTGCATTCCATGTGAGAGATTCCTGAACTCCTTGTAACACGGTGGGAGAACTGACTTGGGCATTTTTGTTTCCAAAAACATGTGCGGATAGCAAGAGTCACCACCGACTTTTATTTTATCCCATAGGAAAGGGTATAAAAGAACAGGAAGAACCTTGGGTAGATTATATAAAGGGAAGGTGTTAGCACCCTTTGTATCCATGGGCTCTTAATTACTTAGCTCACTTTACTATGTTTGAAAAATGGTGTAGTGTGTGTTTAGAAAATATTTTCATAAGTCTTTAACTTTGTAGTGATCCTCGTATGGATATATACAAAGTGTTTAGCCTTGAAAAAATGTTTTGAAAAGTGGGGTGTAAAGAGTGTTTTTTGAAAGAGTGAGCAAGTATTTAAGTGCTACCTACCCTGAGTTTGTAAGGTCTTTCTTGTTATTTATTTCCTTTCAGGGTAAGACTGTCCTTACTATTAGTGAGTAAGTAGTCATTACCTTGGATGTTATAAGGGACAGGCATAGGCTCATCGTATGGTCATAGAAGGCAACATGTAAGGGTACCTTAGCAATTCGAGGGGACTATCATCATTTTTCTGTAGGGTCATCGAGGGACGAGATCATTTATTTGAAGGCAACTCGAAGGAACAACAAGGGACTATGATCTTTATATTGTAGGGACTTGATGATTTTTTATTCGTAGGCAACCTTGCTAAGATACCCTTATATTTGAGGGACTTGACCATGTTTTATAGGCAACCAAGAGAGGAAACCCTAGGAGGTGCAGATGGAAATCATATAACGATTGACTTACGTGTGTGAATATTAATTTCAGATATTTTATCTTATGGATTTAGTAAGCTATGTCCAATTAATTAAGCATACAAGTCTTTGCACACCCTAATTTACTAACCACGCAGTTATATTTTGCAGAAAATAAAAGTAGAAAGTAAAAACCCTAAACTATTACATGGCTTTGGGAGAGATAAATAAATAAAACCTGACAGAAAACGTAAAGTGCGGAAAATAAAACCTAAAACTATTACAACCAGGAAGCAGTTACATTATCTTTAGAAATCGTAAAATAATCGAAACGAAAAGATCGGAAGAATATTGAGTCTTTGAGATGAGAGGAGGATATTGTTTTATCATGCTGACTTACCTGTCAAACTGGAATTCTTATCACTAATGAAGCCTTCAAAGTATCGACGGAAGCAGATTAACCAACAATTTAGTTCTCCATGGTGCCCTAATAATGGCAAGTCACGGTTGTTGTACCTAAACTTCAATTTGATCGCCCAGATAGCTTGCTCACATCATGAAAAAACACAAATATGCAAAGAGATTAGATATATCATGTGTAAAATTATGAAATTGAAAATTGAAAAATAAAGCAAAAAAACGAATTTGATTATGGCATTTTAAGAGGTTTTGGATGATTGTGATGACTGGTACACCTTCAGAAGAGTCTAAGGAATGTTTTGGGACCTTCAAACCTTCTTGAGAATGGCTGCAACCCTAAAACTGAATCAACTTACTCTTGAATTTTTTGAAGTTTTGTATGCTCTCTTTGATAAATAAAAAATTGTGTCCTTTCTATGTGAAGGTGTTATGTATTTATAAAGGAAAGATTTATGTCAACTTGTGGGCTTGGGTTCAATTTATTTTGGGATGATAGGATTTGATTGAAATTTGATTTGAAAACTTTCTATTTTGGTCATAATATTAGATTAAATCATACCCTTTTGGTCTTGCATGAATTGGGATATGATCAATCAACTTAATCATCAAATATTTGATCCCAAAATAAATTTTAGATCAAATATTTGATTTCTTCAAAATGATCCTTGGATGGGAAATTCTTGATGAAGTATGTGAAAGTTATGGCTGGTCAAAGTTCAGTTGACTTTTCCTACACAAAACCCTAATTTAGAAACTCTTGATTCCTGATGATTCCGAGGTTTCCTTGATGAATCATGATAAACCCTTTATCAAATGATGAATTTCACCTTATAATCTTGATGTTGACCAAAAATCTTGAATTTTGAATTTATGTTAACCACAGTTGACTTTTTGACCAAGTTAACTAATTTTTTATTATCTGAGCATCTGACTGATCAAACTTGTGAGGAAATATTTGAAACTTGACATGAGGGTTCTTTGAGGTATGTGGGATGTTATGAAGTCCACTTGAGGCTTTGGAAGTCCACTTTTATTGGGGAAACTCAACACCCTAGTTCTAAGATCCATTATTCAAGAGGAGGCTTTGTCTGGTGAAACCTTCAATCCTTTTGACCAATTGAGAATCTTGTGACTATTAAGAGACCTCTTGAGACACATGGTCTTGAATGTAGGAGGGAAAATTTTGGGGTACAACAGCTTCCCCTTGTTCAATTTTCTGAAACCTGAGGAGTTAGATTGGCATGTACGCCATTCGTGACTTGAAGGTTGAAGGGGATTGAACACTAAAGCCCAAAAATTTGCACTCACCGGTGCGCAAAATAATATTATTGGTTGGTGTAAACACCCCAAATTTGCCCTCACTCATTTCACCATGGCTTGTGATTCTTTTCATTTGCATGATCTCAATCATATCATCTCATTTTGCATTTTTACTTCACTACATTGGTTCTAAGTCATCTGCATCTAGGGTTTGTGATCTGAGCAATCAAAGATTCATCTGAGCCACTCCAAGGGTCTCCAATTATCTCAAGAGAGTCCATTTATGTTCAAGCATCATATTATATCCTCCTAAGATCAAGAAAGTCAGAAAATCACAAGAACTGGGAAAGGCATGGAAGTAGAGCCAGGTTTAACTGCACAGATGACCTAAGAATAGGGTTTTGGTTTCAGAAGCCATAACTCCAAATTTTTTGGTCATTCTTGTTTCTATTGGTCATTATATGTTATAAGGATCATGCATACCAATTTTCATGAAGAAATTCAATGGGGAAGGCATCTGATCAATAAATGACTTCTTGAGCAAGGTAGTGCAAAATCAGGGCATCTGAGGCCCCCAATCATCCAACCAAAGGGTCTTCTCCATCATTTTGGGTGTATATGATCTTTATTTGATCTTAGAAGAAGTTATAACTTCACAAAATTGAGGAATTTCAAGCCATTTGCAAATTTGCCATTTTGGGAAAGTGACTTGTAATGCAAACTTGCCATTTTGGGAAAGTTTTTCAACCTCCTCTTTTTGATTCAAAAATGCTCCAAATGAAAAATTCTTGGTCATCAAAGTTGTATATTGGATCATTCCCTTTTCAAAAAGTACAAGAACTTGATCTAATTCATCATAGAACTCAAGTTATGGCTTTGCAAAGTTGGGAAAAATCACAAAATTTCACTTATGCACCAAAGAGGGAAACTTGCAAAAACTCTTGCCAAAGCCAAATGTAACTCCTAATTGATTTCTAAGCATTACACCAACCTCACACATGACCTAAAACTCAGAATTGCACAAAGAATTTCCAAGTTTCGTGCCTTGCCCATGAAGAAATCCAAAAGGGGCCAAAACTCCATGAATTTGCAAAATGATCCAAATCTCTTCATCCACTTGAGCCAGCTCACTAAATCAGTTTCCATGAACCTCCCTAAAGCCAGCTGACTCAAGCCATGCCCCTAAACCAGCCTGCCACTTGCCCATACCTCCAAGTACAACTTTCTTGACTTTTTGCAACATGAGCCATACCAATCACACTGCTCCACAACAACTCTCTGCCCAATCAGAACATGTTATGTGGACCTCAAGCAAGCCATTACACACAACAAGCAAAGCTGAAACCTCCAAGAACTCAGCATTCAAAAAAGCTCCTCTCTTTGCATTTTTCTTCGAGCTTTTTTCTTCGAAACTGATCACACAAGCTTCAAACATCAAAACAAATTCCATAGAACAACTCACCATGACCCTCTGATCATTTCCCAACCATTACTTTGCCCTGAAACCTCCCACATCAAAAACACGATTTTCACACTCCATGAACTGAGCTTCTGCCATCTTCATTTTGGGGCCATATAAACTCCAACTAAGCATCACAAACACTTCAGAAGGATCATTGGAACTGATTTGAAGCAAGGAACTGGCCAGAAAGCACCATTTTCGAAAGCTTCAGTTCAGGTATCATCAAGAACTTTTTTTCCAGAAATGATTTCTTAAGTTCTTAGATTGTTCTCCATGCTTCACTGATCACACTGCACCTTTTGGTTTTGAAAATGATTCAGTTTTAAGCATGTATGAAGCTTCTGAAATTTCTGTGATTTTTTCCGTTTTGATTCGAATCTCTCTGTTCATGTGAAATAAATCCTGTTTGATGATTGATTCTTGTTTAGAATGGGGTGGGGATCATTTCTGGAGAGTTTAAGAGCTTGAGGATGCGTATAGAGAGAGATAGCATAGGAGACTGGCCGGAGAAGATGACTGGAACACTGTTTCGGTCACCTGAAAGTAATTAGGGCATCAAATTAGGGTTTAATGACATAATTAGTGAGTTTGAATGTGGGTCGTCCATTAGCGCGCGCTGGTCAATTCCCGCGTCTCAACTTTGAATCCTGGCCCTTTGGATCTGATTACTTTTCATTTAAATTAATTTAGTTTTCATTTTTATTGCATTTCTTTCTACATTTTATTAAAAATAGTAAAACATTTCTAAAAAATTTCATTTTTTGCATCATGCCTTAAAATATTTTTCTCATTCTGAAAATAATTTTTATTTTGAAAATAATTCTTAAAATATTTTTCTCATTCTGAAAATAATTTTTGTATTGCATGATATTTATAAACCCTAATTTGTATCTTCATTTGCATTCATTCTTCATATGCTTGCATACATGAACTTGCCATGACATTTTATGCATCCACTTGACTCATAAGACATCTTAGGACACTTTAGAATCATGTTTGATCATTGCATCATTCATTTGCCATGTTATGCTTTCATTTCATTTCATGTGCATACATGGACTTTCATGCTTCTTACATGCTTCATTTGCATCTTCATCACTTGTATGATCATTTGTATCTCATGACATACATTTGCATCTTCTCTTAGCATCATTAACATCATGTTTATGCTTCTGGTTTTGGTTTGCATCATTGCATTCATTTCATGTTCATTTCATTTCATTTGTTTTTGCTAACTTTTCAGGTGGTAAGTATTTGAGGAGTGAATGTGCCTTCACTTCTCATAATCTCTTCTCATCTCTGTTATGCATCCCTGCTGCATTTTACTTTTGTGTTAGAGTGAGCTTGCTCATTCATGTTCCTTCTTCACTTTCTTTCTTCAAGCAACTTGTCTTCTTAAGTGAAGCAGGTTGTCTTGCTTCTTGCTGCTTCTTCATCTGCTTCTTCCTTGGTGGCTTTTCTCTTGAAGATCCTTTGCAAGCCTCATAAAACCTAGGAACACCCAAGCATGATCATAATTAGGGTTTGATTAGTCCCCCATTTATTTTTACCTTTGTGTCATCTTTGTGTCTTCTCTTCTCATCCCTTAATCAAGGACTAAACCTTAAAGGTTTTAAGGCTTTGTGATTAGGGTTATGCATGTATCCTTCTATTAGGATGGAGTGTATAACTTTAATCCTAAGTGTTAATCCCTTAATGTGTTTAAATTCTTTAATCAATTCACTTAATAATCACTAAGACATCAGGCTTGTAACTTGGGCCTTGCATTAGGGTTCTAATTCTTCCTTAATTGGTTAAGAAGGACTAACCCCAATGTTAATGGACAAGTCCCCCTCAAGTTGTCTTAAAAAAACATAAAATCCACTTCTTAATATTACCATTAACTAAAATCCATTTAATAAATGCCTTGTTTTGTCATGAGGTTAATCCCTAATCATGGATTAAGTTGAGGAGCCTTCCTTAGCTTAAATGTTCTCATCTGTCATCCTTCTATTAGGATGGTGTAATGGGTCCATTAAATCTTTGATTATGGCTTAAACTCATTACTTAACAATAAACAAAAACTCCAAAAATATCTAAATAATTGCAAGTAGGTTAATGATCTTAATCCTACATCATGGTGATTAAGGGTGAGGTGCTTACCTCATACTTAAGGTATTCTCATTACCCCTAATCAGAGGGAGGATGTGATGAGTTTACTAATCCTTGGTTTAGACTTAAGCTCATTTTCTTATGACAAACACCAAAAAGCAATAAAAGATTGAAAACACCAAAAACAAACAATAATCGTCTCCTCCGGGATTCTTTTCTCACCTCATTCACTCACAAACGAGAACTCGCTTCTTCCGTCTAATTCAAGACAGTTTGCACCTGAGCCAGACAGGTCATACACTTGAGCATAGACAAGTAAGCAGTTCACAAGTCAATTTATCTTTCAGTCCCTTTGAGTCGAACTACGGTGTTTTGACTTCCTCATTGCACGAGAGGATACGTAGGCATAATTTAACAGTTATCGAACAAAAGTCTTTGTATATTCCCCCCTCTTTCAGCATTATCCTTTAAGCCTCATAGTCTTGAGCTTCATATTATTCCTCTGCACTGACACTTCTCTTATACACTTCACATTTCTTTTACACTGACACTTGCAATCTTTTCCAGTTTTTGCACACAGATAACACTGACACTACCCCTTTAAACACAAACTTTCAAGCGTGGATTCCGTCGAGTACGGAGGACAATCTGGGTGCTAATACCTTCCCAGGTTGTAACCAACCCCCTTTCTCAGTTTCTCTGGTTCGTGACCGTCTTATCCATCTTTTCTTAGGTTTATGCAGCATTACCTTTCCTTCGGGATAAAAATTCCTAGCTGGCGACTCTTTTCATTCTTCTCCTTCGCCGACCGTTCGCGTCTGTACCCCCTCTTGACCAGGTGTCATTTGGTGGGAGCGACAGCTTGGCGACTCTGCTGGGGACCCTTATATTGCAACCAGGTGTAACACGGTGGGAGAACTGACTTTAGTTATGTTGCGGATAGCAAGAGTCGCCACCGACTTTTATTTTATCCAAAGGAAAGGCATAAAAGAACAGGAAAGACCTTTTAAAAGATTTTTGGGTCCGGGGGGTAGGTTATGTAAAGGGAAGGTGTTAGCACCCTTTACATCCATGGTTATCCATGGGCTCTTAGTTACTTAGCTCATTTTAGAATGTTTTTGAAATGTGAAGTGTGTGAATAGAAATTTTCTTAAGAGTTTTATAATGATCCATGTACGGATGCGTAAAAAACCTTTGTTTTGAAAATTGTTTAAAATGTGTGAAGTGTTTGAAATATTTTTGAAAAGTGAGCAAGTATCTAAGAGGAACCTACCCTAAGTTTAAGTCTTTTCTGTTCTTGAATCCTTTAAATGGTAAGACTATCCCTATTATTAAGGAATAGGTAGTCATTACCTTGGATGTGAGGGACAACTGAAGGGACATCTGTTTATTTAGGCAACTGTAAGGTGTATAAGCAATTCGAAGGGACTTATCATCTTTATTCGAAAGGGTCAAGATCATTACGAAGACAACATTCGAAGGGACTTGATCTTTTCATTTGTTAAAGGGACTAGATGATGTGAGATTAGAGACTTTGCTTTATACACCCTACTTGACCTTTTGATTAGGCAACATGAGAGGTATCCTTAAGGAAGTGAGATGGCGATCAAAGATCGACTTACGTGTGTGAGTGTACAATTTAAATATTTATCTTTTAATTAGTGATATAAATTAATTTTAAATACAAATATATTTCACTCCCTATTTTACTAACCGTAGCATAAAATAAATATTAAATACTACTATTACATAAAGGAAGCAATTACATAATAATAATAATTTAAAGCAAATTAAATAAATAAGCAAAAAATAATAATAATAATATAATTGGGTTAGTAAAAATAATAATAATAATAATAAATCACAATATATAAATGGGGTTAGTAATAATAAAATAAATATCACATAAACATAATTAATAATATAAGCAAAAGTATTAAAAGATCAATTTTTTATATGAACAATTATTTTTTAAGATTAAGAAGAAAATATAAATAATTATATATTAATTATTATAAAGTTTTAAATTATATGCAAATTATAAAAATTAGGTTAATTATAAACATATTATGATAATAAATTATATTTACAATTTTTAAATTATTTTTAAGCATATCCTAAAAATTATTTACATACAAGAATTAAATTATAAACAAATTATAAAAATATATACATATTGAATAATCATATATTTACAAAATTAAATTAAGAATTCTAATTATTTTAAGCATATTTATACACAAGATTTAAATTATAAACAAATTATAGAAATATGTACATGATTAATAAATTAAAAAAATATAATAGAATTAAATTTTAGGTAAAAGAAAATTAGGGTTTGAAGAATAATTAGATTTTTAAAAATATTTTAGGGTTATGAATTTTAGAAAAAAATTAGGGTTCATATATATATTTTTAGAATAACAAAATAACTATATATAATTTTACAATATTAATAATTTAAAAAAAAAAAAATTTTCCCTATAAGATTAAAATTAAAAAAAGAATGAATTCTAAAATAATATAACTATCCTATTTATTTATTATTTGAATTTGTTTAGAAATTAATTAAATAACAAAAATTAAAGAAAAGAATGAAAAAATAAAAACCTGCTTGAGCTGGGATTTGAACCCAGTCCCTAAGCTTTCATCCTCCAGGACCAGCAATCCAACCACTGGGCCATGCGCGCGCTGGCGTTAGAAACAGGGGCCTAATTCCTTTTGTTGATAACCTGGGAAAAATCATGAAAAAGAAAGCAAAACAAATAACACAAAAGGCCTGGGGGGATTCGAACCCAGGACCTTTACGCAATACACAAACACACTTACCATTCCAGCCGGGAGGGCGCAACTGATAGTTAATCCACAACAATTCATTATATATTAAGTTTGATAGTTAACTGAAAAAAATAAGAAAAGATTGGTGAATCCAGGATTCGAACCAAAGACCTTCAGGTACAACACAAGCGCTCCTTACCACTGGGCCAACACAGCTGTTGTGAAACAAAACAGAAACAATTACATAAAATATTAAAATTAAATTTGAAACTTCCAGATGGCGCCAATAGCTTCGTCTTCAACCTTTGGCCCTGCGTTTTTTGCTGCGATTTTATCTATGAAGTTTCCTGCGATTTTTCAAAACCAGAAACCTACGAAATTGGAAGATCATCAAAACAGTAAAATTTCTCAAAATTAATTGGTGCGTTATGATCCCCAAGGTTCACATGACTGTTCTATGTTCTTAGAATTTATTTATATTAGGTCTAGTGTAAAACCCTAATTGCTTGGCCGAAACCCTAGCCATGACAACTTCTCAAACCTGTAATGAAACTCCAATCAAACCATCCAGAATCAATCAACAACTTAATACAAACACGAAACAATGATCAAAACTCATTAAAAACCAGTCAATATCCAGAATCGAAAATCAAAAATATTATGAACATGATGAATCGGTTTATGCAATATAAGGTGCTTTGGATGCAAATGAGTATTGAGAATGATTCAAGGATGTCCAATAAACATGTCTCAACCTTCAAATTGGCTTGAAAGAGCTTGAATTATCAAATCCGATTTTGAAATTTAGTGACTTTTTTTGATGTATGAACTTACTCTTGGAGGCAGGGAATTCGTGTCTTGTGCATTGGGTTATGTTGTATACTTATAGTAGAATCAAATTAGGTCAAGAGACTTGATCATTGCATGGACTTTTTGGATTTTGGAGACTGAAAAAGATTAAAGCTTAAAAATCAAATATTCTTGAATAAGACCTTTCTATTTCAAGCCAATCACCATAATTCTTATATCAATTTGATCCAAGCCATATTTATGATTTTCTAGAAGCAAAATCTCATTTAAATATTTGATTTATCTATTTTATTTTGATTTAAAATGATTTTAAATGAATAAAATAAAAATAATAAAAAATCTGAATAAATGAGGGTTGGGTCGTGCATGAGGTATTTGTATGGATTGGATCATCACATGGCAAGCCCATTTGGAAAAATTTGGTTTTAAGCCTCCATTTTCTTCATAGATCAACCAAAAATTTCCCAACTTTGCAAGGGCACACATCCTTCTATTTTAATGCTATGAGGGTGATTTTGGACATTTTGGAAAGCTTGAAGAGTCCTCTAACCAACCCCATTGGTTTCATGTCCATATCATTTACCATTCTCAAGTTATGCCCTTTTGAAGTTGTTGAGTTTTTGTTGACTTTTAAAAGGACCTATAATGTCTTAGCTCATACCTTTCAAATGAAGCATTTTTGGGCTTGGCTTGTGAGACACAAAGTTGTAGAGAATTCAATTTCCTTCAAAATGAGCTTTGGATGGAAAAAATTTGATGAAGCATGTGAAAGTTATGGCTGGTCAAAGTTCGGTTGACTTTTCCTAAGGAAACTCTAATTTAGAAACCCCTGATTCTTGATGATCTGAAATCTCCTTGATGAATCATGATCAACCCTTGATCAAATGATGAATTTTACTTCATATACTTGATGTTGGCAAAAAATCATGAAGTTTGACTTTGGTTTGACCACAGTTGACCTCAGTTTGACTTTTTAACTGCTTTGACTGATTTTGACTTATCTGATCATTTGACTGAGCAAACCTTTGAGGAAAGTTCTGAAATTTTGTCATGGGGATTATTAAACACATATAAGATGTTATGAAGCTCACTTGAAGTCTTGGAAATCCATTTAGCCTGATTAAAGTCAAAACCCTAGTTTTGGATGCACTGCTTAGGAGGATGCATTGTCTGAGGGAATTGTCAAACTTTCTGACTATTTGTGAACTTTGTGAACCTTGTGAACCTCATAAGATGTCTTGTGAACCTTGTGAACCTCATAAAGTGTCTTGTGAACCTCATAAAGTGTCTTGTAAACTTCATGAATGGTCTTGTGTGTTGGTGTAAGCCCTAGAGGCCAATACTTTTTGGTACTTGTATCGGATTATTCGTTTAATAATAAAAGGCATTTCTTTATTATGTTTGTCTTTCAGAATAATAAAGTCCCTAGAATAGTTAGTCTGTTTAATGAAATGTTAAGTGTGACTTAATCATGAGATCCCATTAAACATAAAGACATTATTCTTAAAATATCTGTAGTCAAGCTTTATTGCAAAGTGGGATAACTTTAAAGCATTGAGACTATTATGAAGATAGACTGATGATCACATCTCATGGATCATGGATAAAGAGTTATCAAGTCTTGACATAGGTATAAATATTAGGAGTAATATTTATACCAGATTGACCCGCTATGAGAATACTACATAGTATGTTATGCAAAGTGTCATAAGTTATTCTCATGGTGATAATGGTGTATTACCACCCTTCGACCTGAAACCACTATGGACCCTAGATGTAGAGTCGGGTGCTTTATTGCTGATCAAACATTATCCGTAACTGGATGATCATAAAGACAGTTGATGGGCACTCCACGAAGCATGCTGAGGGACATGAGTGTCCTAGATGGAATTTGCCAATCCTGCATAACAGGAGAAATGTCTAAGGGCCTAATATTGAACTGGACAAGGATGACACAGTGTATGCCTTGTGTTCAATATAGACATAGGGGCAAAAGGGTAATTGTACAAACATATATTATCACGAAAAAGGTTTTGTCAGATCACATGACATTTTCGTGACTTGGGTAGCAGTGATGTGTTGCTAGATACCGCTCACTGTTTATTATGTTAAATATATAATTTAATATAATTACCAACGTTACGAAATCCTACAGGGTCACACACATAAGGACAGTTTGATGAGAGATAGAGAAATCAAAGGAACACCGTAAGGTACGATGCACTTAAGTGAAAATAGAAATTCGGATAATATAATAATAATTATTGTTATTTTATAATGGTTATAAAATAATAATAAAATAAATATATTTATTATAATAATAGTTATTATAATAATATATAATATTATTATAGATCATGTGAATTGGGCTTTTAGCCCGCAGCCCACAAGAGAGTCTATAAAAGGAACCCTTGTGATGAAGCTTTCACTTGATGCAATTTCGTTTTTGATTCTCTTTTCTCACTCAAATAATTTCGTTCGTAAGCAGCTAGCACTGTGACCGGAAGTTGTTCGTGTGGACTGAGTAGAGGCGTTGCACTTCATCAACGCTTGTGATCGCTGCATCAAAGATCTGAATCGCCACAAAGAGGTAACGATTCTATCACTGACCATGCTCATTCGTAAGGATCACTAAAGGAAATTTTTGTTTTCCGCTGCGTTTAGATCACAATTTTCCTTCAGTGGTATCAGAGCCACTTACGAAACCATGGATCTGATAGCTGTTAAATTTCCGTCTTTTTGTATTTGATTCGATTAAAACACAGAATGAATTTAACAATAAACGATTAATTAAATTTGGCATCTGTTGTGTACGATTTGGATGATTGATGTTGATTATGCTTCAGAAACCGACATTAGTATGGTGAAGTTGTGCGATACATTGATCATCCATAGGTTACACAATTAGATCGATCACTTTTATATAAGATATAAGAAATTCTGATGCAAAGATGGTATATGGGATATACTGTTTTGATTTCATCCATTCAATCACATAAGGATTGTAATTCTTTTGAAAGATCATCATTTTCATTCGCTTCGGAATCCGACGTTAGTATGGTGAAGCAATGACATGTTGATCTATCATATTGAGTTATCAATCGAGTTGTGTTTGACGGCATGAAATTGTTGCATTAGGATTAATGGCAGTACAAGTGTTGTATTGCCGCAGACTTTTCCGGTTGGGGTTGTAAATGCACAAAAGTTGTGCAGGAAACGACGTGAAATACAATGAAGTGTTCATAAAATTTTTCGTCGGGGCGCTGCCCCTAACAACCCCACAAGGAGGCGCTGCCCCCTTGACCCCCGTCCGCTGAACGGGCAGCGGAACCCCCGGCTAAGTCTGCAAAGTGTGATCAATCAGCCGAAATTTAATTTAGTTTATTTAATTATCGGAATTTTAAACTAATAATAAAAGTGTGTTTATTATTATTTATTTGTGGTGATCAGTTATGACCTTAGTTTATCCTTTATTATTGTTTTGGGATTTTTAAATACGGCCTGCATGTCGTGCCTCTCTCTCAATCTCTTTATGTAACTTCTTTTCTCATCTCACTCCCTCGTATGTAAAACGAGTTTTCTTATATGTAATGTAATATTATGTTATGAAGAAAAAAGAAGTATTCAATATTAAAGGAGGATAACCTTGGAGATCATGCTTGGAGAAGCTTAGATCGTTATTAGGTTAGCTTAGGTTCTCTCATTGGCTTGAGAGAACAATTGCGTTAGGGGCCATAATTGTATCTTTTTATATGTATGTTGATGCATGTAATTGTATGTTGATGCATGTGAGAGACATTTTGCATGTTAAGCCGGTGAGATCAAACTAATAACAAATTCCCTCAAAATTAAATATTAAGTTTATGCTTTCCAATTTTTAGCACTCATCAAGACTAGTATCGAGCATTGTAGGTTTCGCCTACGCGAGGTGCATGTTCTATATTAGTAAGGTGTGATGGGATAATTGTAATATCCAATTGCTAAAACAATGGGTCAAACTTAACTAAACAAATTATAATAAGATTATACATGTTTAGAAGCAAGAATTGGGAATGATTCATGTGATGGATCAGAATAAGGAGTTATTCACCCAATTGAAAATATTCGAGAGTTGTATGAGATACAATTGGAAGGAGTTCCTACCTAAATAACTTAGTTTTGTGTAATCAACCTAACGCTGACTTAAAACAAAGTGAAACATGGATCTCGACCCACTAGAAAGTCTTCCAACGGGATTTTCCGAATCAAATGATGAGGGTCATTTGTTTTGAATAAAATAGTGGGAGCATATTTGATTAAAGGCCTAATTAAATATGTTGTTTTTAATGATACTTATATTTTCATATTTCTCTCGTAGATTACCATGACAACAAACACATCGAACAATATTTTGCGATCCATCCTAGATAAGGAAAAATTGTCTGGGACAAATTTCCTGGATTGGCACCGTAATCTGAGGATTGTCCTCAAGCACGATAAGAAGCTGTATGTCTTGGAGACACCAGTTCCTGAGGAGGAACCTCCTAGTTCTGCACCAAAGGCAGAAAGAGATGCTTATAAGAAGCATTTCGATGATGCCAATGAAACCGCTTGCCTCATGCTTGCTACCATGAACTCTGAGTTGCAAAAGCAACACGAGAACATGTTTGCGTTCGATATGATCGGACATCTGAAAATGCTTTATCAAGAGCAAGCAAGAAATGAGAGGTTTCAGGTTTCAAAGTCCCTTTTTAACAGCAAGTTAGCTGAGGGAGCCCCTGTAAGTCCCCGTGTACTCAAGATGATTGGGTATGTGGAGAACCTTGACAGATTAGGGTTTCCCCTTGGAAAAGAACTTGCGATTGATCTGATCTTGCAATCGTTGCCAGAGAGCTTTAGTCAGTTTGTCCTGAATTTCAATATGAATGACTTGGACAAAAGTCTTCCAGAACTGCTAGGCATGTTGAGAACTGCTGAGCAGAATATGAAGACAAAAGGGAAATCCATTCTGATGGTCAGTAATGGAAAGAAACAGAACAAGAGGCCCATCAAACAGGGTGGTAGAGGGAAAGGCAAGGAAGTTGCCAAACCCAAACCCACTCCTCCTGTTTTGAAGCCTAGTGGAGGAATAACAATGGAGGGCACTTGCTTCCATTGCGGTAAGACCGGACATTGGAAGAGAAATTGCCCAAAGTACCTGGAAGATAAGAATAATGGAGTAGAGACTTCAAATTCAGGTATTTTTGTTATTGAAATTAATTTATCTACTTCTGCATCATGGGTATTAGATACTGGATGCGGTTCTCACATTTATACTAATGTGCAGGGGCTAAAAAGGAGTAGAGATTTGGCAAAAGGTGAAGTTGACCTACGAGTTGGCAATGGAGCAAAGGTTGCTGCTTTAGCTGTAGGAACTTATGTTTTAACTTTACCTAGTGGTTTAATAATTCAGTTAGAGAACTGTTATTATGTACCTGCAATTAGCAGGAATATTATTTCCGTTTCTTGTTTGGACAAGTTTGGTTTTTCATTCATAATAAAGAACAATTGTTGCTCCATTTATTTGAATGATATATTCTATGCTACTGCAAAAATGAATAATGGACTATATGTCCTTGATCTTGAAATGCCAATTTATAACATTAATACTAAAAGGTTGAAACCTAATGAGTTGAATCCAACTTACCTTTGGCACTGTCGATTAGGCCACATAAATGAGAAACGCATTTCCAAACTCCATAAAGATGGACTCTTGGACTCTTTTGATTATGAATCATATGAGACATGCAGATCTTGTTTAATTGGAAAGATGACAAAGTCCCCATTCACAGGAAAAGGTGAAAGGGCTAATGATCTTTTGGCACTCATACATACTGATGTATGTGGACCACTGAACATACCAGCTAGAGGAGGTTTTCAGTACTTCATCACTTTTACTGATGACTTCAGTAGATACGGATATGTGTATTTAATGAAACACAAATCTGAGTCCTTTGAAAAGTTCAAGGAATTCAAGAATGAAGTACAAAACCAACTAGGTAAGAATATTAAAGTTCTTCGATCAGATCGAGGCGGTGAATATTTAAGCCTAGAATTTGATGACCATCTAAAAGAGTATGGGATTCTATCCCAACTTACTCCTTCTGGAACACCACAATGGAATGGTGTATCTGAGAGAAGAAATCGAACCTTGTTAGACATGGTCCGATCCATGATGAGTCACGCCGATCTTCCAAACTCCTTTTGGGGACATGCATTATTAACAACAGCTTACACACTTAACCGTGTTCCATCCAAAAAGGTTGATAAGACACCATATGAGATATGGAGTGGTAAGAAACCACATATGTCTTACATGAAGATTTGGGGTTGCGAAGTTTACGTCAAACGACAAATTTCAACCAAGCTTGAGCCCAAATCTGACAAATGCTTATTTGTGGGGTATCCTAAAGAAACAAGAGGATATTACTTCTACAATCCTTCTGAGGGCAAAGTGATTGTCGCTCGAACTGGAGTCTTTCTGGAAAGGGATTTTATTTCCAAAGGAAACAGTGGGAGGAAAATAGAGCTTGAAGAAATTCAAGAATCACAAAACATTGAAACACCTATGGAGGAACTAGAGCAGGAAACACAAGTAGTTGTGGAAGAGCAACCTGCTCAAGTAGAACAAGACCAACGTAGGTCAAGCAGGATACGTCACCAACCTGAGAGATATGGATATATCATAAGTGATCAGGGTGATGTATTACTCATGGATCAAGATGAGCCTGTGACCTACAAAGAGGCCATAACTGGTCCTGAGTCTGAGAAGTGGCTAGAAGCCATGAAATCTGAAATGGATTCCATGTACACAAACCAGGTTTGGACCTTGGTAGAACCTCCTATAGGAGTTAACCCTATAGGATGCAAGTGGGTCTTCAAGAAGAAGACTGACATGGATGGTAAGGTACATACCTATAAAGCAAGACTGGTTGCAAAAGGCTATAAACAAATTCATGGGGTTGACTATGATGAAACCTTTTCACCAGTTGCAATGCTTAAATCTGTTCGGATTTTACTTGCCATCGCTACATATCATGATTATGAAATATGGCAGATGGATGTCAAAACTGCTTTCCTTAATGGGAATCTTCTTGAGGATGTGTACATGACACAACCTGAAGGATTTGACATACCACAAGATGCCCAAAAGATATGCAAGTTACAGCGATCAATCTATGGATTGAAGCAAGCTTCCAGAAGCTGGAATCTTCGTTTTGATGAAACCGTAAAACAATATGGATTCATCAAAAATGAAGATGAACCTTGTGTCTACAAGAAGGTTAGTGGGAGCATGATCGTGTTTCTGGTATTATATGTAGATGACATATTACTCATTGGAAACGATGTCCCTACCTTGCAACAAGTGAAGACTTGGTTAGGGAATTGTTTTTCTATGAAAGACCTAGGTGAAGCAGCCTATATATTAGGAATTAGGATCTATAGAGATAGATCACAAAAACTGCTTGGCCTAAGTCAGAGTACATACATAGATAAAGTGTTGAGACGCTTTAATATGCATGATTCCAAGAAAGGATTCATACCTATGCAACATGGTCTGTGTTTATCAAAAACACAATCCCCTTCAACTAAGGAAGAAAGGGATCGCATGAATAAGATTCCATATGCATCTGCAATAGGATCTATCATGTATGCCATGTTATGTACTCGACCAGATGTCTCGTATGCATTAAGTGCAACGAGTAGGTACCAATCTGATCCCGGTGATGCTCACTGGGTAGCTGTCAAGAATATCCTTAAGTACTTGAGAAGGACTAAGGATTCATTCTTGATATATGGAGGTCAGGAAGAGCTTGATGTAATTGGTTACACTGATGCTAGCTTCCAGACAGATAAGGATGATTTTAGATCACAATCTGGTTATGTGTTCTGTCTCAATGGTGGCGCTGTGAGCTGGAAAAGTTCAAAGCAAGAAACAGTTGCTGATTCTACAACTGAGGCCGAGTATATTGTTGCCTCAAATGCAGCAAAGGAAGCTGTTTGGATCAAGAAGTTCATTAGTGAACTTGGCATAGTCCCTAGCATTGTGGATCCCATTGGTTTATATTGTGATAACAATGGTGCTATCGCACAAGCTAAGGAGCCTAGATCTCACCAACGATCCAAACACATACTTAGGCGTTATCACCTCATTCGAGAGATAATCGATCGGGGAGATGTGAAGATATGCAGAGTACCTACACTTGACAATATCGCTGACCCATTAACAAAGCCTCTTGCGCAACAGAAGCATGATGGTCATACTAGATCTATGGGTATTAAGGGTATGCCTAATTGGCTCTAGTGCTAGTGGGAGATTGTTGGTGTAAGCCCTAGAGGCCAATACTTTTTGGTACTTGTATCGGATTATTCGTTTAATAATAAAAGGCATTTCTTTATTATGTTTGTCTTTCAGAATAATAAAGTCCCTAGAATAGTTAGTCTGTTTAATGAAATGTTAAGTGTGATTTAATCATGAGATCCCATTAAACATAAAGACATTATTCTTAAAATATCCGTAGTCAAGCTTTATTGCAAAGTGGGATAACTTTAAAGCATTGAGACTATTATGAAGATAGACTGATGATCACATTTCATGGATCATGGATAAAGAGTTATCAAGTCTTGACATAGGTATAAATATTAGGAGTAATATTTATACCGGATTGACCCGCTATGAGAATACTACATAGTATGTTATGCAAAGTGTCATAAGTTATTCTCATGGTGATAATGGTGTATTACCACCCTTCGACCTGAAACCACTATGGACCCTAGATGTAGAGTCGGGTGCTTTATTGCTGATCAAACATTATCCGTAACTGGATGATCTTAAAGACAATTGATGGGCACTCCACGAAGCATGCTGAGGGACATGAGTGTCCTAGATGGAATTTGCCAATCCTGCATAACAGGAGAAATGTCTAAGGGCCCAATATTGAACTGGACAAGGATGACACAGTGTATGCCTTGTGTTCAATATTGACATAGGGGCAAAAGGGTAATTGTACAAACATATATTATCACGAAAAAGGTTTTGTCAGATCACATGACATTTTCGTGACTTGGGTAGCAGTGATGTGTTGCTAGATACCGCTCACTGTTTATTATGTTAAATATATAATTTAATATAATTACCAACGTTACGAAATCCTACAGGGTCACACACATAAGGACAGTTTGATGAGAGATAGAGAAATCAAAGGAACACCGTAAGGTACGGTGCACTTAAGTGAAAATAGAAATTCGGATAATATAATAATAATTATTGTTATTTTATAATGGTTATAAAATAATAATAAAATAAATATATTTATTATAATAATAGTTATTATAATAATATATAATATTATTATGGATCATGTGAATTGGGCTTTTAGCCCGCAGCCCACAAGAGAGTCTATAAAAGGAACCCTTGTGATGAAGCTTTCACTTGATGCAATTTCGTTTTTGATTCTCTTTTCTCACTCAAATAATTCCGTTCGTAAGCAGCTAGCACTGTGACCGGAAGCTGTTCGTGTGGACTGAGTAGAGGCGTTGCACTTCATCAACGCTTGTGATCGCTGCATCAAAGATCTGAATCGCCACAAAGAGGTAACGATTCTATCACTGACCATGCTCATTCGTAAGGATCACTAAAGGAAATTTTTGTTTTCCGCTGCGTTTAGATCGCAATTTTCCTTCATTGTGAACCTTGTGAACCTCATAAAGTGTCTTGTAAACTTCATGAACCTCATGAAAGGTCTTGTGAACCTTGTGAACCTTATAAGCACACAAAGTCTTATATTGTGAGGGCAAATTTTGGGGTGCAACAGCTGCCCCTGTTCAATTTTCTGAAACCTGAGGGGTTAGATTGGTATATGTGTCAGTCGTAACTTGGAAGGTTGAAGGGGATTGAACACAAAAGCCCAAAAATTTGCACTCACCGGTGCGTAGAGTGATACTGATGACTAGTTGAATATGCTTGAGTGGGCTTAAAGATGCCACTTGGAGAAAAGTTCTTCAAATATGTCTCTTGGAGGGTAAAGCAGTCCAAGATATGAAGATATAACTTTCTGGTAAGATAAACAACATCCCATAATAATGAGGTAACCTTTGGGAGGATAAACAACGGCCCAAGGTCATGATATGCTTTCAGGAGGATAAACAACGTCCTGAGGTATAATGATGTAACCTTTGGGAAGATAAACAATGGCCCAAGGTCATGATACGCTTTCAGGAGGATAAACAACGTCCTGAGGTAATAATAGCTTTCAGGAGGATAAACAACGTCCTGAGGTATAAGTATAACCTTTGGGAAGATAAACAACGGCCCAAAGTCATGAGATAGTTTCAGGAGGATAAACAACGTCCTGAGGAAATGATATAACCTTTGGGAAGATAAACAACGGCCCAAGGTAATGATATGCTTTCAGGAGGATAAACAACGTCCTGAGGGAATGATAGCTTTCAGGAGGATAAACAACGTCCTGAGGAAATGGTAACTTTTGGGAAGATAAACAACGACCCAATAGTCACAAGTTGTTGATGAAGTATGTCTGCTGGAGAACTAACCTGAAAAACAAGATTATAACATTCTGTATGATAATATTAGTTTATGCATTATGTATGCATGTATAATATGATGCACTTAAGTAATGTATTATGTATCTATGTATATGTATGTTATGGTATGATGTAAATGATGTATGTATGAATCATGAGTCTGAAGCGTCTGGATATCTTCGTATAACAACTGCTGACCAGGGAAAATAAATCCCAATTTGTTGCTGGAGAATATGAGGAATTCGTTCCCGTCTTGTTTGATAATATAGTATATATAACCTCCCGTCTTCGTTCGATAGTAAGGTATCCATAACCTCCCATCTTCGTTCGATAGTAGGGTATACATAACCTCCCGTCTTCGTTCGTCGTACTCTATTGGAAAAATAAATTCCCGACTATCCGTATGAGGATAAAAGAGATGGATATAAATTCCAGGGGAGATGTGACTTGAAGTATTTATGAAGATGGATTTGCCCTACTGGAGGTTTTGTAGCTGTCTTGCGGGGATGAACCGGCGAAGCTTCGTTGAATTCCTTCCCTCGTTCGTCCTTAGTAAATACTATTACTGCATTTTCATGCATTTCTGGTAAACATCAATCATATTAAGCATACATGCATTTCTGGTAAACATCAATCATATTCAAAAGCATACATACATTCAAACACAATCAATGGACGTTTCGCTTATGTAAATAGGGTAAAAGTAAATCTGTATTCAAAACGAGACATAGTCATACGCTTTAATCCCTAACTTTTGCCTGGATTGCCCTTTCAGGTTTTCAATCCACCAGGATACCCTTTTATCCCAAGCCGCCCTTTCAAGTTTTCGACTTGCCGGGTGTACATTTTTTTTATATATATTCCTAATTTTTGCCCGAACCCTTTTGGTTCGCCGGGATGCCCTTATTTTTGCCTAGGCCAGTCAACCTAGCGGGTCTCTTTTTATGCGTAGTATTTTTTAACTATGTCTGTGTTTACAGGCTGTGGGAATTCTTCACCATCCATAGTAGTAAGTATCATGGCACCTCTTGAAAACACTGTCTTGACTACAAATGGTCCTTCATATGTTGGAGTCCACTTGCCCCTAGGATCACCCTGTGGTAATATGATACGCTTGATTACCAGGTCACCAGCCTGATATACCTTCGGCTTAACCTTCTTATTAAAAGCTTTGATCATTCGTTTCTGGTACATCTGGCCATGACAAACTGCTGCTAACCTCTTCTCATCAATCAAATTTATCTGGTCAAGTCGGGTCTGAATCCACTCATCTTCATCCAAGCCTGCATCCTTCATAATTCTTAAGGAGGGAATCTGAACTTCAATGGGAAGAACTGCTTCCATACCATAAACTAAGGAGAATGGGGTTGCCCCTGTTGAAGTACGTATTGTAGTACGATAACCATGAAGAGTAAATGGTAACATCTCATGCCAATCCTTATAAGTCACAGTCATCTTCTGTAGAATCTTCTTAATATTCTTATTAGCCGCTTCTACTGCCCCATTCATCTTTGGACGATACGGAGAAGAGTTGTGGTGCTTAATCTTGAACTGCGTGCAGAGATCAGTAATCATAATGTTGTTCAGATTAGAGCCATTGTCAGTAATAATCCTTTCAGGGATGCCATACCTACATATGAGATTATTCTTAATGAATCGAGCCACAACATTCTTGGTAACAGATGCAAATGAAACTGCCTCCACCCACTTCGTGAAGTAATCAATAGCAACCAGGATGAAACGATGCCCATTAGAAGCAGTAGGTTTGATCTCACCAATCATATCAATGCCCCACATGGCAAAAGGCCAAGGAGCAGTCAACATATTCAATGGTGATGGAGGTATATGGACTTTATCAGCATAGATTTGACACTTGTGACATGTTCTGGAGTGTTGATAGCAATCAGCTTCCACGGTAGACCAATAGTAACCTGCTCTCAATATCTTCTTTGCCATAGTATGACCACTTGAATGAGTGCCAAAGATCCCATCATGCATATCTTCCATAATCTCAATTGCTTCCTTCTTATCCACACAACGAAGCAAAGTTGAATCATGATTGCGCTTGTACAAAATCCCATTACTCAAAAAGAACTTAGCAGAAAACCTTCTCAGAAACTTCCTATCTTTGACAGATGCCCCTTCAGGGAACTCCTGAGCTTCAAGATATCTTTTCACTTCATAGAACCAAGGCTTCTCTTCTGCTTCTTCAGTGCCAATCTCATTGCAGTATGCAGGCTTCTCAAATCTATCAATAGTAATCTTGGGAGCTTCATCATCCCAGCTGATCTCAAACATGGATGCCATGGTGGCTAAAGCATCTGTCAACTGATTCTCTCTTCGTGGAATATGTCTAAAAGTAATCTCTTTGAAATGTGGGATCAAAGACAACACATGCTCTCTGTAAGGAATGAGGTTATCATGCTTGGTATCCCAATCTCCTTTAATCTGACTTACTACCAGGGCTGAATCTCCATACACGTCAAGGAACTGAATCTTCATATCAATGGCAACTTTAATACCCAGGATACATGCCTCATACTCAGCCATGTTATTGGTACAATAGAAACAAAGTCTGGCAGTAATCGGGGTATGACAACCTTCAGGGGAACTGATCACAACACCAACACCATTACCAAGTGCATTGGAAGCACCATCAAAAACCATAGTCCATCGGGATCCTTGTTCAGGTCCGTCATATTGTCCAGGTTCTTTGGTAATAATCATAATGTCTTCATCGGGGAACTCAAAACTCATTGACTGATAATCATCTACTGCTTAATGAGCCAAATGATCAGCCACAACACTTCCTTTAATGGCCTTCTGAGTAGTATACTGTATGTCATATTCTTTCAAGATCATTTGCCATCTTGCAATTCTTCCGGAGAGAGCAGGTTTCTCAAATATGTACTTGATTGGATCCATCTTCGAAATCAATAAGGTAGTATGAGTCAACATATACTGTCTTAGTCGGCGAGCAGCCCATGCCAAAGCGCAGCAAGTTTTCTCGAGCAGTGAGTATCTTGTTTCACAGTCGGTAAACTTTTTGCTAAGGTAATAGATTGCCTGCTCTTTTCGACCAGACTCGTCATGTTGCCCCAATACACACCCCATTGAGTTGTCTAATACTGTTAAGTACATAATCAAGGGTCTTCCATCAACTGGTGGCATCAAAATTGGAGGTTCTAGGAGATATTTCTTGATTTCATCAAAGGCAGTCTGGCACTCATCATTCCATTCCATCATCTGATCTTTCTTCAACAACTTGAAGATTGGCTCACAGGTGGCAGTTAATTGGGAAATAAATCTTGCAATATAATTCAATCGTCCCAAGAAACCTCTAACTTCCTTCTCAGTATGGGGAGCTGGCATCTCTCGTATAGCTTTCACTTTTGCAGGATCCACTTCAATACCTTTTCCACTGACTATGAAACCCAGGAGCTTACCAGACCTAACTCCAAAAGTACACTTGTTTGGGTTCAATCTCAACTTGTATTTCTTCAACCTCTCAAACAACTTATGCAAATGATCAAGATGTTGTTCTTCATTCTGGGACCTGGCTATCATATCATCCACATACACCTCTATCTCATGATGAATCATATCATGAAACAAAGCCACCATAGCACGTTGATATGTTGCCCCTGCATTCTTCAAACCAAATGGCATCACCTTATAACAAAAAGTGCCCCACTGTGTAACAAATGTTGTCTTCTCCATATCTTCAGGTGCCATCTTGATCTGATTGTAACCAGAGAAACCATCCATAAAGAAGAATACCTTATGCTGAGCAGTGTTGTCTACCAGAACATCAATATGAGGAAGTGGAAAGTCATCTTTGGGGCTGGCCTTGTTCAAATCTCTGTAGTCTACACACATACGTACCTTGCCATCTTTCTTAGGTACCGGTACCACATTTGCAACTCACTGAGGATAAGAAGTCACAGCTAAGAACCCTGCATCAAACTGTTTCATTACCTCTGCCTTAATCTTCTTTGACATTTCGGGACGCATGCGACGAACCTTCTGTTTCTTTGGACGACAATCTTCTTTCACTGGTAAACGGTGAACCACAATGTCTGTATCCAACCCTGGCATATCTTCGTAGGACCAAGCAAAGATCTCCACATAGTCATGTAACATCTGAATCAATCTTCTCTTGACACTATCCTCTAATTCATCCCCTATCTTGACTTCTTTCCTGTTTTCTTCAGTTCCCAAATTCACAACTTCGACTGGCTCTTCATGTGGCTGTATGGCTTTCTCTTCTTGTTGTAACAACCTAGCAAGCTCTACAGGTACTTCACAATCGTCCTTATTTCCGTCTTCAGCTTGATAGATCGGATTCTCGAAATTATAATTAGCAATAGTAGAACTGTTATCAAGAGGATCCAGAGTGGATGAGGATCTGCATTTTAGTGATGTGGGTGTGTGTAAGAACACATAGCTGATAAAACCAAAATAAAAGAAAAAGAAAGACAAGGAACACAATATTTACGAAAACGAAACGTCCACTGATTTTTATTGAATGAAGTATGCAAATGAAATGACATCCCGTAACAAGCACACCATTGTGCCCCGGGTAAGGCACAAGGCTTAAGAGTTCAATTGTTCAAGAAATTACAAACTTAAAAAACAACAACACAGTAATAGTATTTACTCCTGACTAAAGGAGATAGGAATAACATCTTCAGCTTTCCAGTTGTTGAGCCCAGCACCCACAGTAGGAAAAATCCAAGCATCCAAGTTGTAGTCTTCATCATAGTCATCCACAACATTGATTTGATTCTTCATAATCCCCTGATTGGTGATACGAACAGCACGAGCACGACGAACAACCTTCTGGGACTCTGCAGTGAAACCCAAACCAAATTTGTCAGACTTGTATGGAATATCAGGAAGCTGACCCCAAATAGTACAACCACCTTCATCCACCACAGCTCTAGCATCTTTGAGGGAGGCCATTGTTGGAGGTACTCTGGTGACCACAGGAACTTTCTTGACAACATGAGGAGCTTCATAATCATTAACAATCCAAGGAACCACTTCAAATGTCTGACACGGAGTTTCAACATATTCACCTTCCACTTCCAGATACTTAAAAGTGTTTACATGGCTAACAACATATCCTTCCTCTCCATAAACAGTGACAACTTTCCCTTCTACCGGATATCTCAGCTTCTGGTGTAAAGTGGAGGTTACAGCACCTGCCCCATGGATCCAGGGACGTCCCAGCAAACAAGAATACGACGGGCGAATATCCATTACATAAAAGGTAGCATTGAAAACCTGAGAACCAACTTTGATTGGGAGATCAATTTCTCCATGCACCACTCTTCTCGAGCCATCAAAAGCCTTCACCACTATATTACTGGGTTTCAACACAGCATCTTCAGGACTAAGCTTATTCAGGACTTCTTTGGGCAACACATTCAGAGAGGAACCATTGTCTATCAATACATGTGACAGGGTAGTTCCCCTACATTCAATTGAGATATGTAGAGCCCTGTTATGATCCCTCTTAGGCGGAGTCAAATCAGCATCGGAGAAACCCAACCCATTATCATAGGTCATGTGTGCAACACAATTTTCAAACTGGTCAACATAAATTTCATTGGGTACATGAGCAGTCTTCAGAAACTTAATCAAGGCCTTGGCATGAGCCTCAGAACATAACAACAAAGACAGCATAGAAATCTTGGAGGGAGTATGCCCCAACTGATCAACAATGTCATAATCACTCTTGCGAATGATTTTCAATACTTCTTCCATCTACTTAGAGAGATCATCAGCAACTGGCACATCCGTAGGTAAAGGTTCAATAACAGGACCTTTGCCCCGAGCATCAGTGGTGGAGGTAGCAGCTGGAGTAACTGCATTTTTGGAGGTAATTGGAGGGGAGAAGACTCTTCCGCTTCGTGTGATCTTACTAGATCCAACAATATTATCAACATCAACAGGCATATCAGCTAAGGGTTCCTTCTTAACACCATGGATATAAACATCAGACCCATAATGCCAAGGCACAGCTTTATCAGAAGTATACGGAATAGGACCAGGAGTGGTAATGACCATAGGAGCCACTCTAGCTTCAGCAACAATCTTCACAGGGCCTTCAACAGTAATCTTAATTGGACCCTTATGAGTGATTTTGACAGGTCCCTTGGAAGTAATCCTTACCGGCACTTTATCAACCATATCCACCTCTTCAACCTTCGCACACTTAGTTATATGATCAACCATGCTTTCCACCGAAGGTGGTGTTCTCTCAAACACTATGGTGTAATTATTCATGAGACGTTGAATTCCATCTCTCAACCTCCAGCAACTATCCAGCTTATAGGTACAATATAAACAATCCTCACGACAACCTGGAAAGAATCCAGCTTGTACTAGCTTCTTCTTGATAACAGACAATGGTGTGGTCAACTCTGCAACTGAAGAAATATGTGAATCTTCATCAATGGCATTGACAGTCTTCTCATGATTTGGCATGGGAGCAGTGATCACATTTGGAGTACCCGGAGGGTCAAACTCAATCTCTCCCGCATCAATCATATCTTGAATTCTGTTCTTCAATACCCAACAACTATTGGTATCATGTCCCTGACAATTCGAATGATATGCACATCGTGCATTAGGATTGTACCTGGGAGAGGTAACATTAGGATTATGAGGAGGATCTTTCAGAGTGATCAGTTCAGCCTTCAACAAGTGTTGCAAAGCTTGGGCCATTGACATGTTGATCTTAGTGAACTGCCTTCTATCCCTCTGTTGATTTCCCTGTGGCTGTTCTGGTGTTGTAGGAGTTGGATTGGAGATATGGACTGCACTCACAGACTGATGCCTTCTATTACGATCAGGTTGATCATAAACAGCATTTGACTCTTTCTTCCCGCTAGGAGGCTTCTTTGCAGCACCTGATGAAGAAGCACCCACTTGGATCTTGCCACTCCTGATACCACTTTCTACACGCTCTCCAGTCATTATCAACTCAGTGAAGCCAGATGATGAGCTTCCAATGAGATGACTGTAAAAAGGACAATTTAACGTACACACGAACATATCAACTAACTCCCTGTCAGTTAGAGGTGGTTGCACTCTTCCAGCCAAGTCTCTCCTCTTCTGAGCATACTCCTTGAAGCTCTCTTTTGTACCCATAGACATGCTCTGAAGTTGCATGCGAGTAGGGGCTAGATCAGCATTGTATTGATACTGCTTATAGAAGGCTTCAGCAAGATCATTCCAATCACGGATGTTGACACTCTCCAGCTGATAGTACCATTCCAGTTGAGCTCCAGATAAGCTCTCTTGGAAGAAATGGATCCACAACTTCTTATCAGCAGTATGAGGTTGGATTCTCCTGACATAAGATCTCAGATGCAGCTTGGGACAAGAGACACCATCATAAACAACAAAAGTAGGAACCTTGAAACCAATGGGTATAACCACTCTAGATATCAAACTCAGGTCTTCAAAATCCAGCCCAGAAGACTTTTGCAACTCCATAGCATCCATTCTATCCACCAGCATCTTGAACTTATCTTCATTAGGCTCATGATAGTAGTTAGCCTCAGAATCAGAGTCCCCCATAGTGTTGTGGAGACTGCCTCCCTCTTTCTCAGACTCTTCAGACTCATAATCCTCAACCTGTTCTTTGGTCTTGACAGGACCTCTGAACCTTCTTCCCATGTTGATCAGGCCACCTGACCTCCTAGTCTTCTTAGTCTTCTTGGCCAGCAGTGTCTTCAATTCATCCTGCCCCTTGGACAAGTTCAGGATCAGCTCTTGGAACTGTGCATTTTGTGCCTGGAGATCCTTAACTGTTTGTTCAAGAGCCATTGCTGAAATAAACAGCGAGAAGATGAGAAACCTGTACACAATAAACCTGTGATGCAATGATATGGAATGTAAATGCGTATGCAATGTTTTCAAGGACCGCAGGATTTAAATTTTCTTAAACAAACAAGAAGGTAAACTTTTATTAGTAATAAATTTGTTTTGCCTCTTGGGCTTACAAAAAAATGAAATGAAATAAATACAAGAAATGAGGTTTTAAGTCTCCCATGGACGTTTCATCTTTGTGTTGAGGTATGAGTTGAGATTCCGCTCTTCGTGAAGTTGCTTTGTTAGTTCCAGGATCCTTTCTTGGCTTGCTTTGTAATGAGCCTCGAAAGTATCCCTTTGCTCCTTCAACTAGATCTAGGATCTCTGTAAATCTTCCATGTCAGTAGGCATGTCTGGGTGAAGGATGGTGTAAGAAGTATCTCCTTCAGCAACAGGTTCCATGGTAACTGGCAGGATAGCACCCATCTGAGATAAGCCTCCATAGGAATAGTGTACTTAGGCTCCAGAGTCTTGCTGTCAACCTTGTTCACTTTTCCCCATGCTCGTATGAACCTTTGACGGTAACCTTGAAGATCGTTGTCGTAGTCAAACACAATGCCCTGAATCAACATGTCATGTGGACCATCACTCTGAGCATAACCAAACTGTCGTAAAGCTAAGGAAGGGTTGTAAGTGATGCCACCTCTTATGCCTAGAAGTGGCACATTAGGAAACTCCCCACAACGGTCAATGATAGTGACATTCTCCATAGACCTGGAGCACCAATGAATATCTGAATGCGAGAGTGACATAATCCTTTTGGACCACCTGAACCCTTGTTCATTCTTCATTACTGAGCGAGGAAGGTGAGAAATAAACCACCTAGATAGCAAAGGTATGCATCACATCAGAGTTCCTCGTGCCTTTGTAGTACGAGTATGAAGAGAATGCAGGATGTCCCCAAGTAATGTAGGCACTGGATTGTGACTCAGGAATATGTTGATGGTGTGTACGTCTATGAACTGATCTGGATTGGGAAACAATACTAAGCCATAAATCAACAAGGCTGAGATCTCCTCAAAAGCATCATAACTCATAGCCTTCAAGAACGCTTGAGCCTTCTCTATCAACACCTTAGCAAGAATACCCTTAACTCCGCTTCTCGTTTCTAGAACAATGTCAGACTTCTTCAGATGTAGAGCTGCAGCAATAACCCCAGGTCTAGGCTCTTTTTCCAAGCCTGTGAATGGTTTCTGATCAAGTATAGGTATACCCAGAAGTTTAGAGAACTCTTCCATTGTAGGAACCAGTTGGTAGTCGGGGAATGTGAAGCAATAGTGCTTAGGATCAAAGAACTGAAACAGAACACTCATCATGTCTTCATTGATCCCTGAGGTGACCAGATCCAATAGGTGACCATGTCTCTTGATGAACCGAGAGTTATCAGACACTTGGGAAATCAACTCTTTAAGCTTAGGAGGTATGCCTACAAAGTTGATCCTGATAGTATTCCTACGAGCAGAAGCCATGACCTGCAACAAAGAACAAAGATAAATCCTTTGGTCCTTGAAATGGTTAGTGAAAATGCTATGCTTATGATGCATGATGATGCTATGATGTTATGCTCAATCACAAACATGTGGCACACACAAACAAGTCACACAATAGCCTTAGGTTTAGAGGCTTGCATGAGGTTTAAAGGTAAATACCCTCCCCTGAAGTTTAGTTGGTTCATCCTGTCCTACAAAAGTAACCATCTTCTAAGGGATCTCAATATCACTGATCCTTCACAAGGGTGGTTGTTCAGTAGGCAACTTACTTGCCAACCAAAACCCTCTAAGTTTAGAATCTCAATGAGTGTAGCATCGAGTATCAACCAACTTCAGTCTTCACCAAAGCCGGTTATCTCACTACTTTCTAAAGGCCAATATGGGATAACTAGGGTTCTAAAAGTCAGTTAGTGTATTGACAACATATGGCAGCCTCATATTATCCTCAACTTGACTTAAGGAACATAAGTACCAACCAAGAAGTCACACTAACTATGGCCACCAAATCAACCATATCGGTATACGCCGTACAGTTTCCTTGGTCTATTGCCATTTACCTAAGGTACACTAGATCCGGGTTAGGATCTTTCACACATAAGAG
The DNA here is from genome assembly GCA_963966055.1 of Lathyrus aphaca. Lineage (NCBI taxonomy): Eukaryota > Viridiplantae > Streptophyta > Magnoliopsida > Fabales > Fabaceae > Lathyrus > Lathyrus aphaca. The sequence goes on along the minus strand of OZ014519.1, from coordinate 450,076,795 downwards.
CCCAACAAGTAAGTATAAAGCAAACAAGGCAAACAATTTTAAAGTGATCTAATTCCTAAGGGTACCCCTCTTTAATATTAAATCCCCAGCAGAGTCGCCAGTTCTGTAACACGGTGGGAGAACTGACTTTAGTTATGTTGCGGATAGCAAGAGTCGCCACCGACTTTTATTTTATCCAAAGGAAAGACATAAAAGAACAGGAAAGACCTTTTAAAATATTTTTGGGTCCGGGGGGTAGGTTATGTAAAGGGAAGGTGTTAGCACCCTTTACATCCATGGTTATCCATGGGCTCTTAGTTACTTAGCTCATTTTAGAATGTTTTTGAAATGTGAAGTGTGTGAATAGAAATTTTCTTAAGAGTTTTATAATGATCCATGTACGGATGCGTAAAAAACCTTTGTTTTGAAAATTGTTTAAAATGTGTGAAGTGTTTGAAATATTTTTGAAAAGTGAGCAAGTATCTAAGAGGAACCTACCCTAAGTTTAAGTCTTTTCTGTTCTTGAATCCTTTAAATGGTAAGACTATCCCTATTATTAAGGAATATGTAGTAATTACCTTGGATGTGAGGGACAACTGAAGGGACATCTGTTTATTTAGGCAACTGTAAGGTGTATAAGCAATTCGAAGGGACTTATCATCTTTATTTGAAAGGGTCAAGATCATTACGAAGGAAACATTCGAAGGGACTTGATCTTTTCATTTGTTAAAGGGACTAGATGATGTGAGATTAGGGACTTTGCTTTATACACCCTACTTGACCTTTTGATTAGGCAACATGAGAGGTATCCTTAAGGAAGTGAGATGGCGATCAAAGATCGACTTACGTGTGTGAGTGTACAATTTAAATATTTATCTTTTAATTAGTGATCTAAATTAATTTTAAATACAAATATATTTCACTCCCTATTTTACTAACCATAGCATAAAATAAATATTAAATACTACTATTACAATATTACATAAAGGAAGCAATTACATAATAATAATAATTTAAAGCAAATTAAATAAATAAGCAAAAATAAATAATAATAATATAATTGGGTTAGTAAAAATAATAATAATAATAATAATAATAATAAATCACAATATATAAATGGGGTTAGTAATAATAAAATAAATATCACATAAACATAATTAATAATATAAGCAAAAGTATTAAAAGATCAATTTTTTATATGAACAATTATTTTTTAAGATTAAGAAGAAAATATAAATAATTATATACTAATTATTATAAAGTTTTAAATTATATGCAAATTATAAAAATTAGGTTAATTATAAACATATTATGATAGTAAATTATATTTACAATTTTTAAATTATTTTTAAGCATATCCTAAAAATTATTTACATACAAGAATTAAATTATAAACAAATTATAAAAATATATACATATTGAATAATCATATATTTACAAAATTAAATTAAGAATTCTAATTATTTTAAGCATATTTATACACAAGATTTAAATTATAAACAAATTATAGAAATATGTACATGATTAATAAATTAAAAAAATATAATAGAATTAAATTTTAGGTAAAAGAAAATTAGGGTTTGAAGAATAATTAGATTTTTAAAAATATTTTAGGGTTATGAATTTTAGAAAAAAATTAGGGTTCATATATATATTTTTAGAATAACAAAATAACTATATATAATTTTACAATATTAATAATTTACAAAAAAAAAATTTCCCTATAAGATTAAATTTAAAAAAGAATGAATTCTAAAATAATATAACTATCCTATTTATTTACTATTTGAATTTGTTTAGAAATTAATTAAATAACAAAAATTAAAGAAAAGAATGAAAAAATAAAAACCTGCTTGGGCTGGGATTTGAACCCAGTCCCTAAGCTTTCATCCTCCAGGACCAGCAATCCAACCACTGGGCCATGCGCCCGCTGGCGTTAGAAACAGGGGCCTAATTCCTTTTGTTGATAACCTGGAAAAAATCATGAAAAAGAAAGCAAAACAAATAACACAAAAGGCCTGGGGGGATTCGAACCCAGGACCTTTACGCAATACACAAACACACTTACCATTCCAGCCGGGAGGGCGCAACTGATAGTTAATCCACAACAATTCATTATATATTAAGTTTGATAGTTAACTGAAAAAAATAAGAAAAGATTGGTGAATCCAGGATTCGAACCAAAGACCTTCAGGTACAACACAAGCGCTCCTTACCACTGGGCCAACACAGCTGTTGTGAAACAAAACAGAAACAATTACATAAAATATTAAAATTAAATTTGAAACTTCCAGATGGCGCCAATAGCTTCGTCTTCAACCTTTGGCCCTGCGTTTTTTGCTGCGATTTTATCTATGAAGTTTCCTGCGATTTTTCAAAACCAGAAACCTACGAAATTGGAAGATCATCAAAACAGTAAAATTTCTCAAAATTAATTGGTGCGTTATGATCCCCAAGGTTCACATGACTGTTCTATGTTCTTAGAATTTATTTATATTAGGTCTAGTGTAAAACCCTAATTGCTTGGCCGAAACCCTAGCCATGGCAACTTCTCAAACCTGTAATGAAACTCCAATCAAACCATCCAGAATCAATCAACAACTTAATACAAACACGAAACAATGATCAAAACTCATTAAAAACCAGTCAATATCCAGAATCGAAAATCAAAAATATTATGAACATGATGAATCGGTTTATGCAATATAAGGTGCTTTGGATGCAAATGAGTATTGAGAATGATTCAAGGATGTCCAATAAACATGTCTCAACCTTCAAATTGGCTTGAAAGAGCTTGAATTATCAAATCCAAATTTGAAATTTAGTGACTTTTTTTGATGTATGAACTTACTCTTGGAGGCAGGGAATTCGTGTCTTGTGCATTGGGTTATGTTGTATACTTATAGTAGAATCAAATTAGGTCAAGAGACTTGATCATTGCATGGACTTTTTGGATTTTGGAGATTGAAAAAGTTTAAAGCTTAAAAATCAAATATTCTTGAATAAGACCTTTCTATTTCAAGCCAATCACCATAATTCTTATATCAATTTGATCCAAGCCATATTTATGATTTTCTAGAAGCAAAATCTCATTTAAATATTTGATTTATCTATTTTATTTTGATTTAAAATGATTTTAAATGAATAAAATCAAAATAAATAAAATAAAAATAATAAAAAATCTGAATAAATGAGGGTTGGGTCGTGCATGAGGTATTTGTATGGATTGGATCATCACATGGCAAGCCCATTTGGAAAAATTTGGTTTTAAGCCTCCATTTTCTTCATAGATCAACCAAAAATTTCCCAACTTTGCAAGGGCACACATCCTTCAATTTTAATACTATGAGGGTGATTTTGGACATTTTGGAAAGCTTGAAGAGTCCTCTAACCAACCCCATTAGTTTCATGTCCATATCATTTACCATTCTCAAGTTATGCCCTTTTGAAGTTGTTGAGTTTTTGTTGACTTTTAAAAGGACCTATAATGTCTTAGCTCATACCTTTCAAATGAAGCATTTTTGGGCTTGGCTTGTGAGGCACAAAGTTGTAGAGAATTCAATTTCCTTCAAAATGAGCTTTGGATGGAAAAAATGTGATGAAGCATGTGAAAGTTATGGCTGGTCAAAGTTCAGTTGACTTTTCCTGAGGAAACCCTAATTTAGAAACCCCTGATTCTTGATGATCTGAAATCTCCTTGATGAATCATGATCAACCCTTGATCAAATGATGAATTTTACTTCATATAATTGATGTTGGCAAAAAATCATGAAGTTTGACTTTGGTTTGACCACAATTGACCTCAGTTTGACTTTTTAACTGCTTTGACTGATTTTGACTTATCTGATCATTTGAATGAGCAAACCTTTGAGGAAAGTTCTGAAATTTTGTCATGGGGATTCTTAAACACATATAAGATGTTATGAAGCTCACTTGAATTCTTGGAAATCCATTTAGCCTGATTAAAGTCAAAACCCTAGTTTTGGATGCACTGCTTAGGAGGATGCATTGTGTGAGGGAATTGTCAAACTTTCTGACTATTTGTGAACTTTGTGAACCTTGTGAACCTCATAAGATGTCTTGTGAACCTTGTGAACCTCATAAAGTGTCTTGTAAACTTCATGAATGGTCTTGTGAACCTTGTGAACCTCATAAAGTGTCTTGTAAACTTCATGAACCTCATGAAAGGTCTTGTGAACCTTGTGAACCTTATAAGCACACAAAGTCTTATATTGTGAGGGCAAATTTTGGGGTGCAACACCAGGGCTTCTGGTTCTTTTTATGTGTTCCTCCTAGCGCTTGTTTGATTTGTGTTTACTGGGGTGTTATGTGTTATATGTGTTTATGTATTTATTTTATTTATTGCTTTATGTACAATTTTGTTTATTACTTTCTTTACAGTTTTATACATCATACTGTCATACTGTCATTGCTGGATCTGGTTTGTTGTTTTGATGGGTGGGGTTCCATTGAGAGTTTAAGGTCCTATACCTGGGACCTGAGTGACACCTAGGCTAGAGTGGTTCATGTTCTTTCCCATTCTATTTCGCTCTGGTGCGGGAATATGAAACACGATTCAGATGTGGGTTTCTTCTTGAGAACTCTGTGCTACAGATTTCCTGTAGTGCTAGGGCTATCTGGGAAGCCTGCCAAGTCTGGATGACCTTTATTATGACCTTTCGAAGCTGAGGTGAATTAGAGGAGGATCTTTTATTGTTTTTGTAAACACTGTACCTCCGGGTTAGAAGTGTTTACACTTTTCGTAACTGATCCAAGTCTGAGGATCCTTGTCTTAGAACATTACCTGTGAGGGGGGTCGGGCTGTTTACAGGTTTGCAGGAACCCTTGACCATATCATACCCTGTTACTATTTTGTTTAAGAGTACCTCATTTTGGACAGTTCTTGTGATTAACCCTGGACATGTGACTCTTAATTTGAGTCCCCCACCCTGGTTACTGGATTTCTAAGCCTTCATCTAGACCTTTGAACATACATAGACTTATATCTAGACAGATAATCAGATCCAGCTTGATCACAAACCCTTGCATATCATTTGCATATATCATCATTGCATCATTTAACATTTGTTTATTTGCTTTTCAGGGTATCCATATCATATCTGGTTTGGTTTTGACCCCTTCTTCTGCATAGACCTCTGCTTCAGTTTTTTTCATCAGTTATCTACTTCAGCTAGCTTCATCATCACCAGCATCAGCCTGTTAGTGGCTTATTTCCAACATCAGTCTGTGATCTTCATCAGTACCAATCTTCAGCTTCTTCAGCAGCATCCATGACTACTCCCAGGAAGACCAACATATCCTACCATTTCCTTGAGCCTGTGTTGACTGGTATCAGGCAGGTCCAGTCACTCATCACACCTGATTATATCCCTCTGTTTAGAGAGCACTATGGAGTTATCCCGGACATGGTTATGGACCTTGATCCTTCTCAGGGGATCATGATCCACACATGCTTGCAGTTTTATGACCCTCCTTTGAGAAGTTTCACATTCCCAAACTTTCAGTTAGGGCCTCTGCTGGAAGAGTTTTCTTTATTGATTGGAGTACCTATCAGAGGTGGAATCCCATTCAACCCAGAAATGGCATTTCCTAAAAATGAAGAGATAGCAAAGGCACTGTACCTGGAGCCTGCCTTGATTGAGCAAAATATGACAACAAAAGTTGGGATTCCAGGTTTACACTTAGACTTCTTGATTTCTCAGGCCACCCTGAAAGCTTCATTGGGAGAGTGGAAGGCAGTCTGTGCACTGTTAGCCCTCAGCATATATGGGGTTATACTATTTGCAGGTGAGCCTAAATTTGTCAGCAAAAATTCTATCCATTTGTTTCTTCTGAAGAATCCAGTGCCCACATTGCTAGGAGATTTTTACTACTCCATTCATCAGAGGAATGAGAAATAAAGGGGGAAGTTGGTAAGATGTTGTGCTCCTTTGTTTTACACTTGGCTGCTCAGACACCTGCCTAAGTCAGATGCCTTCCTGAATCCCCACCAACAGAAGAATTGGGCCAAGAGGCTCATTGCCTTGACTTCAGATGATGTTAGATGGTGCACCCAGAGCACCAAAGGCAAGGACATTATCACCAGCTGTGGACAATACCCAAATGTGCCTCTGATAGGAGTAAAGGGTTGCATCAACTACAATCCTGTGTTGTTCAAGAGACAACTGGGCTATGCTTTGGTTCACCCCCCCAGAGGGCAAGATTTAGCTGAGACCCTGTATTGTGAAGTGAAACCTGATTCAACTGTTGTCAGACAAGCATCCTGGGCTTGGGACAACATCCAGACAAAGGGGGAAGCTATCCTTGGAAGATGTAATAATGTTGCTTTAGCTCAGTACTATGACTGGTCCCATACTAGATCTCAGATTATCGGAATGCCTTTCACCTTGGAAGACATGCCTGGACCATCTACTGTACATCCAGCAACAACTGTCAACCTAGAAGAATTTGAGAAGCTGAAGGAAAGGAATGAGAAGTTATCTGAGGCTTTGAAGAAAACTCTTTGGGAGAGGAGTGATGGTCGTCTGGACATTGAGAGATTGGAAAAGCTTAGGGTGGAGCATCTTACCAAAATTGAGAGGACAGAGGACTACATCAGGAAAGCAAGGGCTGGGGAACAGATATTGAAGAATGCCTGCAAAGAGGCCAAGATTCAGAAAGCTAGGGATGAGCACTATCTGCAAGAGAGTCAGGCTAGGTGGGTCAGGATCACCGAAGCCCGTACACAAGAAGACCAGAAGACTCAAGCTAAGATTGAACAGCTAGAGGCCAATGAGAAGAAGCAGCAGGAAGCTTTGCTGGCCGCCCAGAAGGAGATTTCAGAGTTGAAGCTCAGAGCAGGATTGAAGAGATCAAAGGACCAGGACAGGCATAAGAAACTGATTACTACCATTGCTACCAGGAACCTCCTCATTAGGACCATTACAGAGCACCCAGCTGGTCCGGTGACTGAGGCACTCCTGAAGGAGGTCAGAGAGGATGAGTTTGGACTGGATGTCTGATTGTTTGTTTGTTGTTATTTCCATTCGATGTACTTTTCCTTTTATTGTATTTTGACCCTCCGTGGGCGTGTGTTGTAAAACAAACTATGTATTGTTCACCATTTGTAATATATTTTTAGTTTGTTTCCATTTGGGCTTTCTCTCAACAACATCAAGCATCTTCCTCGAGGTCTGGAAAGGTCAAAACCAAGAACCAAATCGGATATCTTGGAAAACAAATAAGCATACTGCATTACATACTAACCTTTGTGTTTTTTTTGTAGGTTTGTTATTATTATTGTTTCTAACTTTGTTGTGACTTCAGGAAACATTACTCGTCGCCGAGTGTTCCCTGTCAACCGCACGCACCGGTACCCGACTCGTAACAACCTTCCCGGTATTCAAATGGAACAAGTACAGCAGGATCTGACTGAGGTCAGAAATCAGATGGCCAATGAGAGAGTAGAGATGAGAAACCAGATGTCTCAGTTCATGGCAGTAATGATTGGCTTAGCCCAGAGTCAAGAAAGGTTAAGAGAGCTGGTGGAAAGACAAAATCCCGAGGAGCCTCATCTTGGAACAGGAGGAACTAGTAACAATGAGCGGGGCCAGCCTCGTATTGACCCACAAGTATTTGGACCTCATATGGATCCAGAAGTTAACGTCCCGAGAAATGTGCAAGGTAATACTGCTGGGGGGAGAATCTTGCAAGAAGATCCCCAAGAAGAACAGTTTACTGTTATAGGGGCTGGGGATGAAGTATATGACCGGAGATTGGACGAAATTTCCGAAAAGTTAAGATCTTTGGAGTCTCAGAATTCTTTGGGCTTCGATGTGATGGACATGGGCCTAGTGGATGGGGTGAGAATTCCCCACAAATTCAAACCCCTATGCTTTGAAAAGTACAATGGTACCTCCTGTCCTCGTACTCACCTGCAGTCTTTCCTGGGAAGGCTCAAAGCTTATACTACGGATGAAAAGCTGTGGATGTTCTACTTTGAAGACAGTCTAACTGGGGCTTCAAGAGAGTGGTATTCACACTTGACCAGAGCTACCATTAGATGCTGGAAGGACTTAGCTGAAGCTTTTATCAGACAATACCAGTACAACCTAGACATGGCTCCCAATAGAACTCTTCTAATGGGCATGTCCCAGTCTTCCAGAGAGAGCTTCAGGGAATATGCCCAAAGGTGGAGACAACTTGCTGCTGCTGTCCAACCACCCATGTCAGAGAGGGAAATGGCTGACATGTTCATGAATACATTGCAAGGGACCTATATTGATAGATTGGCTGCCTTCTCCTCTACCAGTTTTGCTGATGTGGTCATAGCTAGTGAAAGGATTGAAAGTCTCTTGAAGATGGGCAAAATTTCAGACAGTGGTGCAAGTTCATCCAGCAATCCCAGAAAGCCTTTTGTGGGACCTCGAAGGGCCGGTGAAACAAATTCCATTCATGCAAGCAGGGGCAGACCTCAGTATGTTCACCGGTCAGTAGCAGCAGTTACCATTCCAGCTCCGATTCCTCAACAATCAGCATATCCTCAACAACAACAACCACAGTATCAACAACAAGTTCATTATCCGCAACAGAGAACCTACAACAACAACAACAACCAACAACAGCGTCCTTTCCAACAAAGACCATCACAGGCAAACAGGGTAATTGACCCAATCCCAATGTCGTATGCTGCACTCTTGCCACAACTCCTGAAGCTCAACCTAGTTGAATTAAGGACATTGGAACCTCCAGATCCCACCAATATGCCAAAGAATTATGATGCAAATTCCAGGTGTGCATTTCATTCAAACGCACCAGGGCATAATACTGAAAAATGCAGGGCCTTACAGATGAAAGTCCAAGACCTGGTGGAATCAAAAGCTCTCAACTTTGCACCTCCTCCGAATGTTACAAGGAATCCAATGCCTAGTCACAACGGGCCTAGGATTAATGCTATTGAGGAAGGCAAACCATCCACCTTAATCACCAGTGTTTCACAAATTCGTACACCTTTGGTTGAAATCAAGGCTCGGCTTTTGGAATGCCAAATGTTCCCCGGGTGTGAGCTCGGTTGTGGGTATTGCAATATTGCAGTCAATGGGTGTGAAAGGCTGAGAAACGGCATAGATGGTCTTATTAAGGATGGTATCCTTCAAATTACGACGACAGCACCTACAACTCCAACAATTCCTTCATCAACAATCCCAGATACTCCCACAACGTCAGCAACCATTGTTCCAACGGATTCTATTACAACTCCAACAACCGCTCGATCAATCATTCCAATGGATACAAGTTCAATCACCATTCCTGCTACAACTTCAACACCCATTCAGTCAACAGTACCTTCTACAACACCAGCAGCGATTGATGAAAGCATCTCAACGATTACAATATACTATGATCCCGCAAATGTTCCTACCAACAATTCACAACAAAATGCTTCTCCTGTCAGAGCACCAGTTACCATATACTATGATCCACACACCATTGTGATCCCCTCTGCAGCTGCTATCAGTCCGGTCACTATCACAGTGCCTGGGCCAGTTCCTTACGAAAGCAATAATGCCGTCCCTTGGCATTATGGTTCAAATCTATACTGCGAGGGGCAGAAAATCACTTTGGAATCATCAACTTCTTCACCTCAGATAGACAATGTGGGGGGAGGCGGAGGATTCACTAGAAGCGGACGTCTCTTCGCCTCACAAAATCCAAGACCTAATGCTGAAGCAGAAGCTGTTGCCAAGGCAAAAGGGAAGAGCATGGTGCAAGAAGAACAAGTTGTCAAAGAAACTGTGAAGACTCCTTTTGATCAAGAGGTTGATGAATTCATGAGAATTATAAAGAAAAGTGATTACAAGGTGGTAGACCAGCTTCACCAAACGCCTTCCAAAATCTCCATACTATCATTGCTAATGTGCTCTGAGGCTCATCGGAACACACTATTAAAAGTCCTGCACGCAGCTTATGTGCCGGAGGAGATTACCGTCAATCAGTTAGAGGTTGTGGTTGGAAATGTCAACGCTAGTCATGGACTAGGTTTTACCAACACTGATTTAACGGTGGAAGGTCACAACCACAACAAGGCTTTGCACATTACCTTGGAGTGTAAGGGTGCAGTTCTTTCTCACGTACTGGTAGACACAGGGTCATCCCTCAATGTCCTGCCCAAGAAAGCCCTTGTGAAGCTGGAGTATGACAGATTGGCACTACGCCCAAGTAACTTGGTAGTAAGAGCTTTTGACGGTTCTAAAAGATCAGTTCTGGGAGAGATAGAATTACCAATAGTGATTGGCCCACAAGTTTTCAAAACGACCTTCTTTGTGATGGATATACAGACTGCCTACAACTGTCTATTGGGTAGACCATGGATACACGCCGCTGGCGCTGTGACATCAACCCTTCACCAGAAGTTAAAATTCGAGTGGGAAGGCCAAGTCATTACTATTTGTGGGGAGGAGGATATTTTTGTTAGCCAGCTGGCTACTTTCAAATACATTGAAATGGATGGGGAGATCCATGAAACTATGAGCCAGGGGTTTGAAGCCTTGAATATTAATGAAACATCTGCTGTGCTTGGGACTTCCATCACATCATATCGGCAAGCTCGGAGGGTTGTTGAGGAAGGTACCGCCCAAGGCTGGGGAAAGCTGCTTCCCGTAGAAAAGAAAGAAGACTGATTCGGGTTGGGTTGCAGACCAACTCAACAAGATCAACCAAAGGCTGCAACAGAGCCCAAGTTTGTCAACGGGGGGATGCTTACCCCGGATGCTGTGAATAACTTGGAAGATGAGTCAGAAGACGAGCATAACCTGGAAAGCTGGATACGTCCAAGGATCCCGGGGAACCATGTCTCAAACTGGTCTTCCCAGGAAATTATAAGAGTTACTCCTGCAGAGTAATTATTATTTCCTGTGTTTTAAAGCATGCATCAAGTCCTACATCTTGCCCAAGATGTCAGGACTCATTTTGTAATCGGGCCATCTTGTATTTTGTGCAAAGATCAATTAATGAATATCAGGACATCTTTTGCAAATGAGTCTTTTCTTTTTCGCTCACTGTTTTTCATTTTTCATTTTTTGTACAAAAATAAAATGGTAATGTTTTTCAAAATGATAACTTCATTTTTACTTTTTCTAAACAAGATAAAATTGATCACTAAATGGACAAATCTAAACCCTTGCAGAGAGTGCCCTCCAGACTGCACCGACAACGACACCGCTATGACTTCATATGACTTTGACAATCCGATTAATCAAGCTGATGAAGGGGTTGAAGAAGATTATGAGCTACCTGAAGAGCTAGCCAGATTGTTAAGACAAGAGGAGAAGGTTATCACTCCTCATCAGGAGGAGGTCGAAACGGTTAATCTTGGTACAAAAGAAGACTTAAAGGAAGGTAAGATCGGGGCCTGCCTACAAGATTCAGTAAAAGAGCAACTGATTGACATGCTTCGGGAGTATGTGGATGTTTTTGCTTGGTCTTATCAGGATATGCTGGGGTCGGACACCGACATTGTTATGCACAAGCTGCCTCTGAAAGAAGATTGTCCGCCAGTAAAACAGAAGTTGCGCCGTACTCGCCCAGATATGGCTATGAAGATAAAAGAAGAGGTACAGAAATAGTGGGACGCCAGTTTCCTTGCTGTGACCAGTTACCCGCTGTGGGTTGCTAACATTGTACCTGTGCCTAAGAAGGATGGCAAAGTAAGGATGTGTGTGGATTACCGAGACCTGAACAGAGCTAGCCCGAAAGATGACTTCCCATTACCTCACATTGATGTATTGGTCGACAATACGGCTCAGTTCTCGGGGTTCTCCTTCATGGATGGATTTTTAGGATATAATCAGATCAAGATGTCACCTGAAGACATGGAGAAGACAACTTTCATCACACCCTGAGGCACATTCTGTTATAAGGTGATGCCATTCGGATTGAAGAACGCAGGTGCCACTTATCAACGGGCTATGGTAACATTATTCCATGACATGATCCACAAAGAAATTGAATGTTATGTGGATGACATGATTGCCAAGTACATTACAGAAGAAGACCACCTAGTGAATTTATTGAAGCTGTTCAAACGTCTGAGGAAGTACCAATTGAAGTTGAACCCCAACAAGTGCACATTCGGGGTGCGGTCCGGTAAGCTGCTGGGATTTATTGTAAGTGAGAAAGGGATTTAAGTTGACCCTGACAAAGTTAAAGCCATTCAAGAAATGCCTGCACCAAAGACTGAAAAAGAAGTTCGGGGGTTCCTAGGTAGATTGAACTACATTTCAAGGTTCATATCTCATCTTACAGCAACCTGTGAGCCTTTGTTCAAGCTGTTAAGAAAAGAACAAACGGTCAGGTGGAATGAAGACTGCCAAAGGGCTTTTGACAAAATCAAGGAATACTTACAAGAGCCTTCGATCCTTATGCCTCCAGTTGAAGGAAGACCTCTAATCATGTACTTAACAGTATTAGAAGAGTCAATGGGGTGTGTGTTGGGCCAGCATGACGAGTCTGGTCGAAAAGAGTATGCAATATACTACCTAAGCAAAAAGTTTACCGACTGTGAACAACGTTATTCACTACTCGAGAAAACTTGTTGTGCTTTAGCGTGGACTGCTCGCCGACTAAGGCAGTATATGTTGACCCACACCACTTTATTCAAAGATGGACCCAGTCAAGTACATATTTGAGAAGCCAACACTTACCGGACGGGTTGCAAGATGGCAAATGATTCTCACAGAATATGACATTCAATACACATCTCAAAAAGCCATCAAGGGTAGTGTGTTGTCTGATTATCTTGCCGAGCAACCCATTGATGATTACCAGCCTATGAGATTTGACTTCCCCGATGAAGACATCATGTTCATAAAAGCAAAAGATCATGAAGAGCCTATTCACACTGAAGGGCCTCACCCAGAAGAAGAATGGACTATGATGTTTGATGGGGCTGTTAATATGAATGGTCGTGGTGTTGGTGCAGTACTCATTACACCTAAGGGAGTTCATATGCCTTTCTCGGCAAAACTCACTTTCAACTGCACTAACAACGAAGCTGAATACGAAGCTTGTATTATGGGTCTTGAGGAAGATATTGACCTCAGGATCAAGACTTTGACTGTGTTCGGAGATTCAGCTCCGGTAATAAATAAGACCAACGGCAAATGGTACACTCACCAGGATCATCTAATACTTTACCGGGATTATACAAGAAGGTTGATTACTTTCTTCACTACAGTCAAGCTTGAGTATATCCCTCGAGATGAAAATCAGTTTGCAGATGCTCTGGCTACCATTTCATCCATGATCAAAGTTCAAGTTGCCAACTTTACACCTCGGATTTCAGTATCCAGACTTGACAGACCAGCATACGTATTCTCAGTAGACGTGGCTAAAGTTGATAAGCCTTGGTTCCATGACATCAAATGCTTCTTGGAGGATCAAACATACCCACCTGGGGCATCTTCCAATGATAAGAAGACATTAAGAAGGCTAGCTGGTAGTTTCTTCCTGAATGTTGATGGTTTCTTGTACAAGAGAAACTTTGATAAGGTACTTCTTAGATGTGTTGATAAGGCAGAAGCAGACTTGTTGATGCACGAGGTGCATGAAGGATCTTTTGGTACCCATGCTGGAGGGCATGCAATGGCCAAGAAATTGCTAAGATCGGGCTACTACTGGATCACAATGGATGCAGACTGTTGTGCTTATGCCAGGAAGTGCCATAAATGTCAGATTTATGCAGATAAAGTGCATGTGCCTCCGAATCCTCTGAACGTGATGTCTTCACCTTGGCCCTTTGCCATGTGGGGAATTGATATGATTGGCAAGATTGAACCGACTGCTTCGAATGGCCACAGATTCATCCTGGTAGCCATTGACTATTTTACCAAGTGGGTTGAAGCAGCTTCTTATGCCAATGTCATCAGGCAAGTGGTAGCCCGATTTCTGAAGAGAGATATCATCTGTCGGTATGGAGTGCCCGAGAAAATCATTACTGATAATGGTTCCAACTTAAATAACAAAATGATGGCAGAACTGTGCCGGGACTTCAAGATCCAACACCATAATTTTTCTCCTTACAGGCCAAAGATGAATGGCACTGTAGAGGCAACTAACAAGAATATCAAGAAGATTGTGCCAAAGATGGTAGTCACCTATAAAGACTGGCATGAAATGTTACCATTTGCCTTACATGGATACCGTACTTCAATCAGAACATCCACTGGGGCAACACCATATCAGCTTGTTTATGGTATGGAGGCAGTACTACCTGTTGAAGTTGAATTTCCCTCTTTACGGGTACTAATGGATGTCAAGCTAAACGAAGCAGAATGGGTCCGATCCCGATACGAACAACTAAGTCTGATCAAAGAGAAGAGATTGGCTGCAATTTGTCATGGGCAGTTATATCAGAAAAGGATGAAGAAAGCCTTCGATCAGAAAGTCAGGCTTCGGGAATACCAAGTGGGAGATCTTGTGCTGAAAAGACTCCTCCCTCCTCATACAGACCACAGGGGCAAGTGGACTCCGAATTATGATGGTCCGTTCATAGTAAAGAAAGTTTTCTCTGGTGGAGCACTGATGCTTAGTACTATGGATGGTGAAGGCTTCCTGTCCCCTGTGAATTCAGATGCAGTTAAAAAATACTTCGCATAAAATGACCCGCTGGACATAAAAACAGAATGTAAGTCCAGGCAAAAATAAGGCATCCCGGCGAGTCAAAAACAGAATAAAAGAGTCGGGCAAAAATAAGGGAAATAAATAATAAAAATATACACCCGCTGAGTTGAAAAGCCACATTGGACAGATCAGGCAAAAATGGGTATCCCGGTGGATCGAAAACCCGAAAGGGCAATTCACGCAAAACAAGGGAATAAGCGAACAATTGCATTCTGAATTCGTCTGTATCACTTACAACATGGTAAGCTCCGAAAGGTTAAAGCATCGGTCAGAATTAGCCTTCTTCAAAAAGCAAGATGAGAAGAACGTCAATGTCATACAAGTCATAGCAAAAGGGAAGCACTGAAGCGTCATCAACATTGCCAGCATCTTTTTGTTTTCTCATGTTGTAACGATCTCCTCATTTCAGGGGATTTGTTTCTTTGACTGTACTCGCCAATTCAGGGCACGCAAATTAATAAAATCAGATTTTCATTCACATTTTGTCTCGTACAATTTTGTTTCTATCTGCAAAAATGTCTGATGTCCTTAATGTAATGGTTGCATAAATACAGATGCGTCTTTTCTAAATTACATGCTTGCAGGGAATACATTTCTTACTCCTAGGAGTCTCCAAAACTCCTATGATGGAATCCAGTAAGGGATACCTCGGGGTACTTGTACGTTTCTTTGTCATAACAGGATTGCAGGTGTTCAAAGCACAACATGGGGCATGAAAGCTTCTCCCCAGCGAGCTGCCAAATCAGTACTTACCCATCACCTCTTCCAAGTAGAACCAGAGGTGTTTCTCCCCAGCAGAACCCCTACAGGACTTTGGGAAGATCGTTCAGTGATCTTTTCCTCCTCAGTCAACTATTAGACAGGGAATCATCTCCCCGCAGAGTCTCAACCTCTATCCAGAAGAGCAATATCTGAAGATCTCACAACAAAGTGACGAAAGCTTCCACAGACCCCAGCTGGGCTCCCCATCACCAAGAATAGGTCCATCAGTGACTTATTCCCCCAAACAGAGTCATATATATCAGATCTACCAATGATTTCATGCCCAGCTGGGATGCCACTGCAAACAGATCTGCCAGAGATCTTCGCGGCAACGGGATCCGAATCTCGGATCGGTATCTTTTGCATAATCATAGCATTTGCATCATGTTTCCCCCCAGAGCGTAGCATTCCGTCTAATACGGAGCATTACAGCAAGAAATCAAACATATTGCATAATCATAAGCCATGTTTTGAATCAACACCTGTTTATACCAACATTCCATCAGCAATGTATACAAAATACCCCTCAATCCCCGGCAGAACGCCAAAGCATCCCCTTTGCACTCTCAAGATACAGATACATGCTCCTTTTGGCACTCGTCCGTGTCATCATTCCCCAGTAAAGTCTCCAGAAGATCCCCTACAAATAGATACTTATACATAACTTGTTCTTCCCGACACTCGTCTGTGTCATATTCCCAGCAGAAAGTCAAAGCGTCCCCTTGTCACTTACAGATACAAATATACGTAACTACACACTTCCCTGACACCCGTCTGTGTCACCTTTCCCCAGCACTGTTTCCTAAGCACTTGTTTATAATACACTTCTTCCGACACTCGTCCGTGTCATCTTATCCCCACAGATCTTCAGAATATCTCTTAAATTTATATAACTTATACACTTCTCTTTATGATACTCATCTATATCATGCCATCCCCAGCAGGTTGAGCACTCATCTGTGTCACTCATACCTTCTTGCTCATACAGATACTCGTCCGTATCTTGTATGCACGCTTGTTTCCCCTCAGAATCGACCTTTGTCTGTGTTCTTTGTTAACTAGTTGATACTCGTCCGTATCATCATCTCCGAACATGCGTCAACATTTGTTTCTACCGATACTCGTCCGTATCATGGTCCTAAGGATGCTCGTCCGCATATTTAATCTATACACAGTGTCAAACACTTATACCTTTTCTTTCTTGAATTTAGACACTCGCCTGTGTCTACCATTCTCCAGAAGAGTCCCCAGCAAATTCTTGGCAAAATTATTTCCTTTCTATCTGACATTCGTCCTATGTCATGATACTCCCGGCAGTCGTACCCTGCCAGGTGATCGTCCTTCACCTTTTTGATGATCATCCTTTATCATTCAACCATCGGAGTCTCCATAATTGGAACCCCTTCCTATCCGACATTCGTCTTATGTCGTAATATTTCAGCAGCCGTCCTCTGCTTGATGATCGTCCTTCATCACTTTTATCCGATGGCCGTCCCCATCGTTTATCTTGTTATCTGACATTCGTCCTTTGTCATGATAAACCCCGAGAGCAGCCGTACCCTGCTAGGTGATCGTCCTTCACCCTCTTGATGATTGTCCTTCATCATGCTCATCCGATGGCCGTTCCCATCGTCGACCCTTTTTATCCGACATTCATCCTATGTCGAGATATCTTCGGCAACCGTACCTTGCCAGGTGATCGTCCTTCACCTTATATGACCGTCCCTCATCTTCCTCCCCAACGGAGCAGCCGCCCCCTGCTAGGTGATCGTCCTTCACCCTTGATGACCGTACCTCATCATTTATTTTCGTTTATGTTGTTAACCTGATGGCCTTCCCCATCATTACCTTTACCTTTAATCCCCGGAGAGTCTTATTTCTTGGCCTGATGGCCGTCCCCATCATAATCCTTTATTTTCCCCAGCATGTCGGCTGTCCCCGTCATTGCTTTATTCCCAGCAGTCGTCCTCTGCTCGACGGTCGTCCTCCGTCGCCCGCACTTTATAATCATACTTTACTTTATTTTTACAATCAATATCCCTTTTCTTCTTCATTCGGTGAGTGCAAATTTTAGACTGTCTTTGGTATTCAACCACAAGTTATCTTGTTTGCCTGTTAAGCCGGCGCTTACATCCTACACAGCTAACTCATGTTTGAATAGGGGCAGCTGTAAACACCCCAAATTTTCCCTCACTCATTTCACCATGGCTTGTGATTCTTTTCATTTCCATGAGCTCAATCATATCATCTCATTTTGCATTTTTACTTCACTACATTGGTTCTAAGTCATCTGCATCTAGGGTTTGTGATCTGAGCAATCAAAGATTCATCTGAGCCACTCCAAGGGTCTCCAATCATCTCAAGATAGTCCATGTATGTTCAAGCATCATATTATATCCTCCCAATATCAAGAAAGTCAGAAAATCACAAGAATTGGGAAAGGCATGGAAGCAGAGCCCGGTTTAACTGCACAGATGACCTAAAAATAGTGTTTTGGTTTCAGAAGCCATAACTCCAAATTTTTTGGTCATTCTTGTTTATATTGGTCATTATATGTTATAAGGATCATTCATACCAATTTTCATGAAGAAATTCAATGGGGAAGGCATCTGATCAATAGATGACTTCTTGAGCAAGGTAGTGCAAAATCAGGGCATCTGAGGCCCCCAATCATCCAACCAAAGGGTCTTCTCCATCATTTTGGGTGTATATGATCTTTATTTTATCTTAGAAGAAGTTAGAAGTTCACAAAATTGAGGAATTTCAAGCCATTTGCAAAGTTGCCATTTTGGGAAAGTGACTTGTAATGCAAACTTGCCATTTTGGGAAAGTTTTTCAACCTCCTCTTTTTGATTCAAAAATGCTCCAAATGAAAAATTCTTGGTCATCAAAGTTGTAGATTGGATCATTCCTTTTTCAAAAAGTACAAGAACTTGATCTAATTCATCATAGAACTCAAGTTATGGCTTTGCAAAGTTGGGAAAAATCACAAAATTTCACTTATGCACCAAAGAGGGAAACTTGCAAAAACACTTGCCAAAGCCAAATGTAACTCCTAATTGACTTTTAAGCATTACACCAACCTCACACATGACCTAAAACTCAAAATTACACAAAGAATTTCCAAGTTTCATGCCTTGCCCATGAAGAAATCCAAAAGGTGCCAAAACTCCATGAATTTGCAAAATGATCCAAATCTCTTCATCCACTAGAGCCAGCTCACTAAATCAGTTTCCATGGACCTCCCTAAAGCCAGCTGACTCGAGCCATGCCCCTAAACCAGCCTGCCACTTGCCCATACCTCAAAGTACAACTTTCTTGACTTTTTGCAACATGAGCCATACCAATCACACTGCTCCACAACAACTCTCTGCCCAATCAGAACATGTTATGTGGACCTCAAGCAAGCCATTACACACAACAAGCAAAGCTGAAACCTCCAAGAACTCAGCATTCAAAAAAGCTCCCCTCTTTGCATTTTTCTTCGAAACTGATCACATAAGCTTCAAACATCAAAACAAATTCCATAGAACAACTCACCATGACCCTCTGATCATTTCCAAACCATTACTTTGCCCTGAAACTTCCCACATCAAAAACACGATTTTCACACTCCATGAACTGAGCTTCTGCCATCTTCATTTTGGGGCCATATAAACTCCAACTAAGCATCACAAACACTTCAGAAGGATCATTGGAGCTGATTTGAAGCAAGGAACTAGCCAGAAAGCACCATTTTCGAAAGCTTTAGTTCAGGTATCATCAAGAACTTTTTTTTCCAGAAATGATTTCTTAAGTTCTTAGATTGTTCTCCATGCTTCACTGATCACACTGCACCTTTTGGTTTTGAAAATGATTCAGTTTTAAGCATGTATGAAGCTTCTGAAATTTCTGTGATTTTTTCCGTTTTGATTCGAATCTCTCTGTTCATGTGAAATAAATCCTGTTTGATGATTGATTCTTGTTTAGAATGGGGTGGGGATCATTTCTGGAGAGTTTAAGAGCTTGGGGATGCGTATAGAGAGAGATAGCATAGGAGACTGGCCGGAGAAGATGACCGAAACACTGTTCCGGTCACCTAAAAGTAATTAGGGCATCAGATTAGGGTTTAATGACATAATTAAATAGTTTGAATGTGGGTCGTCCATTAGCGCGCGCTGGTCAATTCCCGCGTCTCAACTTTGAATCCTGACCTTTGGATCTGATTACTTTTCATTTAAATTAATTTAGTTTTCATTTTTATTGCATTTCTTTCTACATTTTATTAAAAATAGTAAAACATTTCTAAAAAATTTCATTTTTGCATCATTCCTTAAAATATTTTTCTCATTCTGAAAATAATTTTTATTTTATTTTTTGCATAAAATTCGTATTTTTCAAATATTTAAATGTGTATTTTAATTAATTAATGAGAATTAATTAATTAAAATACCATTTAAGTTTCTAAAAATCACCAAAAAAAATCATGTTGAATTTTGATACATTTAGAGACATTATCAAACCCTTCAACCAAATTTCTTTTTGGTTCTTGACCTATTTTGACATTTTTCTTTGTAATTAAGGGTTCTTAAAAGTCAATATTTTTGTCCTAACTTAGAAAAATTCATTCTGCCTAACCTTGAAGAGTTTGATGATGGCTCTTTTTGCATTGCATCCCTAATATCATGTAGTCTCTAGGATAAAATTGGTTTGAATTTATCTTACATTTTCAATTTGTCTTGCATTTATCATTGTGAGGTATCCTAAAACCCTAGCTAACTTGAGAAAATCATAACCCCCATTAGGTTAAGATTTAGGTCTCCTCCTTTGGGCAGTGAACTTGTGTAGGGTTAAGGTTCCTTTGATCCTATTTTCAATTTTTTATCTTGTCATTTGCTTCTGGTTTTGAATTTTTGTATTGCATGATATGTATAAACCCTAATTTGTATCTTCATTTGCATTCATTCTTCATATGCTTGCATACATGAACTTGCCATGACATTTTATGCATCCGCTTGACTCATAAGACATCTTAGGACACTTTAGAATCATGTTTGATCATTGCATCATTCATTTGCCATGTTATGCTTTCATTTCATTTCATGTGCATACATGGACTTTCATGCTTCATTTGCATCTTCATCACTTGTATGATCATTTGTATCTCATGACATACATTTTCATCTTCTCTTAGCATCATTAACATCATGTTTATGCTTCTGGTTTTGGTTTGCATCATTGCATTCATTTCATGTTCATTTCATTTCATTTCTTTTTGTTAACTTTTCAGGTGGTAAGTATTTGAGAAGTGAATGTGCCTTCACTTCTCATAATCTCTTCTCATCTCTCTTATGCATCCTTGCTGCATTTTACTTTTATGTTAGAGTGAGCTTGTTCATTCATGTTCCTTCTTCACTTTCTTTCTTCAAGCAACTTGTCTTCTTAAGTGAAGCAGGTTGTCTTGCTTCTTGCTGCTTCTTCATCTGCTTCTTCCTTGGTAGCTTTTCTCTTGAAGATCCTTTGCAAGCCTCATAAACCCTAGGAACACCCAAGCATGATCATAATTAGGGTTTGATTAGTCCCCCATTTAGTTTTACCTTTGTGTCATCTTTGTGTCTTCTCTTCTCATCCCTTAATCAAGGACTAAACCTTAAAGGTTTTCAGGCTTTGTGATTAGGGTTATGCATGTATCCTTCTATTAGGATGGAGTGTATAACTTTAATCCTAAGTGTTAATCCCTTAATGTGTTTAAATTATTTAATCAATTCACTTAATAATCACTAAGACATCAAGCTTGTAACTTGGGCCTTGCATTAGGGTTCTAATTCTTCCTTAACTGGTTAAGAAGGACTAACCCAATGTTAATGGACAAGTCCCCCTCAAGTTGTCTTAAAAAAACATAAAATCCACTTCTTAATCTTACCATTAACTAAAATCCATTTAATAAAGGCCTTGTTTTGTCATGAGGTTAATCCCTAATCATGGATTAAGTTGAGGAGCCTTCCTCAGCTTAAATGTTCTCATCTGTCATCCTTCTATTAGGATGGTGTAATGGGTCCATTAAATATTTGATTATAGCTTAAACTCATTACTTAACAATAAACAAAAACTCCAAAAATATCTAAATAATTGCAAGTAGGTTAATGATCTTAATCTTACATCATGGTGATTAAGGGTGAGGTGCTTACCTCATACTTAAGGTATTCTCATTACCCCTAATCAGAGGGAGGATGTGATGAGTTTACTAATCCTTGGTTTAGACTTAAGCTCATTTTCTTATGACAAACACCAAAAAGCAATAAAATATTGAAAACACCAAAAACAAACAATATCGTCTCCTCCGGGATTCTTTTCTCACCTCATTCACTCACAAACGAGAACTCGCTTCTTCCGTCTAATGCAAGACAGTTTGCACCTGAGCCAGACAGGTCATACACTTGAGCATAGACAAGTAAGAATTTCACAAGTCAATTTATCTTTCAGTCCCTTTGAGTCGAACTACGGTGTTCTGACTTCCTCATTGCACGAGAGGATACGTAGGCATAATTTAACAGTTATCGAACAAAAGTCTTTGTATATTCCCCCCTCTTTCAGCATTATCCTTTAAGCCTCATAGTCTTGAGCTTCATATTTTTCCTCTGCGCTGACACTTCTCTTATACACTTCACATTTCTTTTACACTAACACTTGTAATCTTTTCCAGTTTTTGCACACAGATAACACTGACACTACCCCTTTAAACACAAACTTTCAAGCGTGGATCCCGTCGAGTACGGCGGAAAATCTGGGTGCTAATACCTTCCCAGGTTGTAACCAACCCCCTTTCTCAGTTTCTCTGGTTCGCGATCGTCTTATCCATCTTTTCTTAGGTTTATGCAGCATTACCTTTCCTTCGGGATAAAAATACATAGCTGGCGACTCTTTTCATTCTTCTCCTTCGCCGGCCGTTCGCGTCTGTACCCCCTCTTGACCAGGTGTCATTTGGTGGGAGCGACAGTTGGTTGTATTGCTTGAATTGTCTTAAAGATTCCATTCGGAGTAAAAATATTCTTCAGATATACCTCTTCGAGGATAAAGCAATCCAAAACGTAAATCGATGTAATCTTGGGGATGTAGCAGCCCAAAAGGTTGTTTGGTGTGGTCCTGGAGGATAGAGCAGTCCAAGATGTTGTTATGTGTAATCATGGAGGATAGAGTAGTCCAAGATGTTTTTATATGTAATCATGGAGGATAGAGTAGTCCAAGATATTATCCTGGGGGTTTATAGCAGCCCGAGATATTGTTTGAGATAACCCTTGGGGGGATATAGCAGCCCAAGATGGATATATATGTAATCTTAGGAGATGTAGCAGCCTAAGACATGGGTTTTCGTAGCCCTGGGGGATATAGCAGCCCAAGACGTTGATATATGTAATCTTGAGGGATGTAGTAGCCCAAGATATTGGTATATGTATTCCTGGAGGATATAGCAATCCAAGATTTTGTTATAGGTATTCCTGGAGGATAAAGCAATCCAAGATTTTGTTATAGGTATTCGTGGAGGATAGAGAAATCCAAGATATTGTTTGAGGTAACCCTTGGGGGGATATAGCAGCCCAAGAATAAGTTGTTGATGACGTTCGTCTGCTGGGGAATTAACCTGAAGAACAAGGTTAGTTCTATGCAATGTCATGATGTATATAGCACTTTGCAAGACGATATTCTTATCATAAATGAGAATGTTATATGCGTATGATATGAAATGATGTATGAATGAATTGTGTAGTTGAAGCGTGTGAGTAGCTTTGTATAACAACTGTTGGCTAGGGAAAATAAATCATGATTCGTTGCTGAGGAATATAAAGACTTCGTTCCCGTCTTGCTTTTGTGATATCATACTTAGGATCTTTCATTTTCCACTCGTCGTACTTCTTATTGAAGGATTAAATTCCTGAATACCCTGACTGAGGATAAAAGAGATGGACATTCCCCTGGGAGACTTATCTGACCAAGTATTAATTCTTCGGAGGATATCAGACTTGAACGAAATCTATTGAAGATTTCGTAGAGTTGGAAGTACAAGAAGCTACTTGGAACGTTTCATTAGAATATATTCGTGAATATTACTCTGTGGGGGCAAACCGGAGAAGATTTGTTGGATTCCTACCTCCGATCGTCCTTAGTAAATGCTATTATTGCGTTTTATGCATTTCTGGTAAACATCAATCATATTCAAAAGCATATATACATTAAACATAATCAACAGACGTTTTTGCTTAAGTAAAAAGGGAAAAGTAAACCTGAATTTGAAAATAAAATTGTATCAATTTTGAAGGTGTATACTTATTCAAAATAACCAATGGATTTAGAACTTTTGATATTCTCAACTTCCCAGAGTAATTTTCTAGGAATTATCATGATTGAATCCGAAGACATGATATTGACACCATCTGATATTATTGGCACAAACAGTTAATTTATATAATGGCTTCTGGTGAAAATCCAATATCAAGGCAATATAATGAGAAGAATGTGTTTTCAGACTGCGGTGGATCGTGTACGTCCCGGTCAATGGTTAAGGAGCTTACAACTGAATTTGATCTAATTAGGTTTGAAAAGAGAGCATTGCCCATAACTGAGGATGACTTGTCCCAAAATGGCAGTATTTGAAAAAGCTACCTCAAGAGAAACAAACAAAATGCCCCACAATAATATGCCCCTGGCATCGTGACCTCGGTAATGTTACCTTTGGTAATTCAGATTGATGAGGAGACCTTCCCCTGGCTACTTAAGCATAGTTAAATCTTGACCTGATTTCCCCAAATGAATTGGATAGTAACATGGCATACCCCCTTGAGTGGAAGATAGTGACCATGCCCCCTTGTATACGTTGGCTTTGATTCAGGAAGCAACTTTGTATGTCGGGAGGACTTTGGTTTATTGAACGTTCATCATGTAAGCTTCTCTGCTATCAAACACTTAGTTATATGCAAAAAATGATATTCAAATTGCAACGCTTATGTCTGTCTTGAAGTTTTGAAAAAGAATTATTTTAGCAAAACAATGTTTGTAAAAACTGTGATATTAATTCAAGATTTATAATAAGCCCTAAAGGAGTTAGGATACCTTTTGGTAGCAGTACGCTTTTGAACTAACCATGCTTCAGTTAGGATTTTTAAGGGTTGTAACGTGGCCTGGTTCACGGTTTAAGAAACAAAGGTTAAAGGCTCAAATTTATTTGTACCCAACCCATTCTCCATGAAGTTCTTCATTCCTATGTTCGGTTAACTTATGCATTAAGGTTCCAAAACAGTTTGGAATTGTAACACTGACAGAAGTTTATTTGAAAAGCCAGTCATATTTTTTTTTGTTGAGGATTTGTAGTGACCTCTTTTTCTTTTGACTTTGTTATCCCTTCCTTCTGCCTGAATTGTTTGTTTCAAGATTACAGTCAGCGGGATTTCTCAAATTTTTACTAAGTTTCCTTCATAGGTTTTGATTTAGCGAGCTTTTCTTTTGCTAGATATTGACTGTCAGACTTAATGATTATAGGGAACCTTCATTAGTTGTGTACAAAAGGACAACTGGAATAATTGAGTTAACCGAGGAATTACCCGGCCCCAGGTTATGATTAAGGGTTTTAATTTGAGTGAAAAGGAAAACTCTTACTTCATAGGCTCAAAAGGGTTGACTAGGGATTAACTTCCTTATATCTCTACTGCTTAGGAATTGAAACAATGCATGTACATCGTCAACATAGTCTGTTCAAAATCATACTGCATAAGATTATGGTATTGTTTTCATCATCGTCCCTCTAAAGGCTTACAACTTTAGCAAGAGTTAAGTATCACAAAAGAGAAGTAAGAAGCATATTTTAAATTTAGTGAAACGAATGGATTAATTCAAGACAAACATACACAATTCATTAATGTGAAAACAAAGTTTAACATAATAGTAGATGCTTGGATAAACAAAAGAAATTACAATTGAATAAATCAAATGATGTCCCATCCAGTTGGCTGAATGTCTTCAATTGCAATATGTGAACTTTCAGGAGCAATATATTTTACCATGAAATCAAATATGCCACTTGGCTGTCCTAAGGTATCCCAAACTTCAACAGGGATAGGTGGGATTTCTTTCTTGCTACCTCGGGAAATTTGTCTTGCAGCTTCGATGTTTGATGGACGATAGGAGAATTCAATCTGATCTTCTGGCGTAACCCCGAGGATTCCTTCGTCAATCAGGTATTGAATTTTATTCCTTAATTCCCAACAGTTATCAGTGTCATGTCCAGGACAGTTTGATTGATACGCACACCTTGCATTGGGATCATAGCGAGGGGAGGAAGTATTAGGCTTTCGAGGAGAATTTTTCAAGGAAATTAGCTTCATCTCCAACAAGCATTGCAAAGTTTGCGACATTGGCATGTCGAATTTGATGAACTTCCTTCTACATTCCTTGTGTTGAGGTGGATTAACCTTACAAGATCTTCTTTCTTCAATTGAAGAACTATCAATAGTAGTCTGTCTCTTTTCTTCTCTTATCCTTATCTTCCTTTCAACCAAGTCAGCTTGTTTCATCAGAAGTTGACTGATTATTAGATTCCCGACTCTTTTACCTTGAAGTTTATTGACAAAGACTTTCATCTATTCTTGCCCATGGGCTAAGCTCTG
Organism: Lathyrus aphaca; assembly: GCA_963966055.1. Taxonomy (NCBI): domain Eukaryota; kingdom Viridiplantae; phylum Streptophyta; class Magnoliopsida; order Fabales; family Fabaceae; genus Lathyrus; species Lathyrus aphaca. Next base: position 450,050,741 of record OZ014519.1, on the reverse strand, counting down.
GATAAGAGCCACCTGGCCATTCATATGGATTCTCATCTATGTCATCTCAGCTTGCAGTTGTTCCAACTGATCATCCTCGTTGTCTTCACGATTCTTCTTTTTCAAGTCCTTAGTGAGGAGGGCTTTCAACTTTTCTTGCCCCTTGGACAAATTCAGGATCACCTCTTAAAATTGAGCAATCTGGGTTTGGAGATCTTTGACAGATTGTTCGAGAACCATTTCTGCTGAAATAAACAGCGAGAAGATGAGAAACATGTTGTGAAAACCTGTCATGCAATGATATGGTATGTAGATGCATATGAAATGTTTTTAAGGACCGCAGGATTTAAATTTGTTAAAACAAACAAAAAAAACTCTTATTAGTAGGCTTGAAATAATATTTCCCCTTGGGCTTACAAATTAAAACAAACAAAATTTATAAAGGAAATAAACATTTGGTGATTAAGTCTCCCATGGACGCTTCCTCTTGGTGTTGAGATATGTGTTGAGATTCCGCTCCTCGTGAAGTTGCTTTGTCAGCTCCAACACTCTTTCTTGGCTAATCCTGAATTGAGCTTCAAAGGTATCTCTTTGCTGCTTCAGTTGGATCCAGGACTTCTACAGCTCTTCAAAATCAGTGGGCATATCTGAATGAATGATGGTATAAGGAACATCTCCATCAGCAATAGGCTCCATAGTAACCGGTAGAACAACAGGATATGGCATCATAAGAGTCTGAGCATGAGACCACACCCATCTGAGGTAAGGTTCCATAGGAATGGAGTATTTTGGTTCTAAAGTCTTACTATCAACCTTTTTCACTTTACTCCAAGCTCGTATAAACCTTTGACGGTAACCTTGAAGATTATTGTCGTAGTCAAACACAATACCTTGAATAAGCATGTCATGAGGACCATTACTCTGAGCATAACTAAACTGACGTAGTTCCAAAGAAGGATTATAAGTCATGCCCCCTCTTATGCCAAGGAGTGGAACATTAGGGAACTCTCCACAACGGTCAATGATAGTGACATTTTCCATAGATCGGGAACACTAGTGAATATCTGAATGAGAGAGTGACATCATCCTTTTAGACCACCTCAAACCTTTTTCATCCTTCATCACAGATCGAGGAAGGTGAGAAATAAAACACCTAGATAGTAGAGGTATGAAACACATCAGAGTTCCTCGTGCCTTCGTAGTACGAGTGTGAAGAGAGTGTAAGATATCTCCAAGTAATGTAGGCACTGGATTGTGAGTCAGAAATATGTTGATGGCGTGTACATCTATGAACTGGTCTAGATTAGGGAATAGCACCAAACCATAAATCAACAAGGCCAAGATTTCCTCAAAAGCATCATAACTCATAGCATCCAAGAAAACACGAGCTTTTTCTATCAATACTCTGGCAAGAATACCCTTAACTCCACTTCTTATTTCCAGGACAATATTTGATTTCTTCAAATGTATGGATGTAGAAATGACTTCAGGTTTAAGCGCTTTCTATAAGCCTGTGAAGGGTTTCTGATCAAGGATAGGTACCCCAAGTAACTTGGAGAATTCTTCCATTGTGGGCACCAGCTGATAATCGGGAAATGTGAAACAATGATGTTTAGGATCAACGAACTAGAATAGGACACTCATCATATCTTCATCAAACCCTGAGGTAACCAAGTCAAGTAAATAACCATGCTTCCTGATGAATTGAGAGATTTCAGGAAGTTTTGAGACCAAATCCTTAAGCTTGGGAGGTATCTTTACAAAGTTGATCTGGATAGTGTTCCTATGTGTGGAAGCCATAACCTATCACAAAGAACAAAGATAAATCATTTGGTCCTTGAAATAGTTAGTGAGAATGCTATGTTTATGATATCATGATGTTATGATGTTATGTCCAATCACAAACATGTGGCACACACAAGCAAGTCACACAATAGTCCTAGATTTAGAGGCTTGCATGGGGTTTAAAGGAAAGTACCCTCCCCCTGAAGTTTAGTTGGTTCATCCTGTCCTACAAAAGTAATCAGGTTCTAAGGGATCTCAATATCATTGATGGGTCAATTAAGGTTATAAATGGTAGTTAGTGTTAATGACAACATATGGCAGCCTCATATTATCCTCAACTTACTTAAGGAACATAAGCACCAACCAAGAAGTCACACTAACTGTGGCCACCAAATCAAGCATATCGGTATTCGCCGTACAGTTTCCTTTGTCTATTGCCACTTACCTAAGGTACACTAGATCCGGGTTAGGATCTTTCACACAGTAACCCCACAACAATCCCTTAAATATAAATCAAGAAAATCAAACAAGTAAGTGATCTTAATTCCTAAGGTAACCCCTCTTTTACAAAGTACTCCCTAGCAGAGTCGCCAGTTCTGTAACACGGTGGGAGAACTGACTTGGGCGTTTTTGTTTCCAAAAACATGTGCGGATAGCAAGAGTCACCACCGACTTTTATTTTATCCAATAGGAAAGGGTATAAAAGAACAGAAAAGAAATTTTAAAAATTTGAGTTCGGGGGGTAGGTTATATAAAGAGAAGGTGTTAGCAACCTTTATATCCATGGGCTCTTAATTACTTATCTCACTTTACTTTGTTTGAAAAATGGTGTAGTGTGTGTTTAGAAAATATTTTCATAAGTCTTTAACTTTGTAGTGATCCTCGTATGGATATATACAAAGTGTTTAGCCTGAAAAAATGTTTTGAAAAGGAAGGTGTAAAGAGTGTTTTTTGAAAGAGTGAGCAAGTATTTAAGTGCTACCTACCCTAAGTTTGTTAGGTCTTTCTTGTTATTTATTTCCTTTAAGGGTAAGACTATACTTACTATTAGTGAGTAAGTAGTCTTTACCTTAGATGTTATAATGGACGAACGTAAGGTCATCGTATGGTCATAGAAGGCAACAAGTAAGGGTAACTTAGCAATTCGAGGGGACTATCATCATTTTTCCATAGGGTCATTGAGGGACGAGATCATTTATTTGAAGGCAACTCGAAGGGACAACAAGGGACTATGATCTTTATATTATAGGGACTTGATGATTTTTTATTCGTAGGCAACCTTGCTAATATACCCTTATATTCGAGGGACTTGACCATGTTTTATAGGCAACCAAAAGAGGAAACCCTAGGAGGTGCTGATGGCAATCGTATAACGATCGACTTACATGTGTGAATATTAATTTCAGATATTTTATCTTATGGATTTAGTGAGCTAGGTCAAATTAATTAAGCATACAAGTATTTTGCACACCCTAATTTACTAACCACGCAGTTATATTTTGCAGAAAATAAAAGCAGAAAGTAAAAACCCTAAACTATACATGGCTTTGGGAGAGATACATAAATAAAACCTGACAAAAAACGTAAAGTGCGGAAAATAAAACCTAAAACTATTACAACCAGGAAGCAGTTACATTATCTTTATAAATCATAAAATAATCGAAACGAAGTAGATTAACCAACAATCTAGTTCTACATGGTGCCCTAATAATGGAAAGTCACGGTTTTTCACCTAAACTTCAATTCGATCGCCCAAATAGCTTGCTCACATCATGAAAAAACACAAATATGCAAAGACATTAGATATATCATGTGTAAAATTATGAAATTGAAAAATAAAGCAAAAAACGAATTCGTTTATGGCATTTTAAGAGGCTTTGGATGATTGTGATGATTGGTACACCTTCAGAAGAGTCTAACGAATGTTTTTGGACCTTCAAACCTTCTTGAAAATGGTTGCAACCCTAAAACCGAATCCAACTCTTGAATTTTTTGAAGTTTTGTATGCTCTCGTTGATCCAAAAAAAATTGTGTCCTTTCTATGTGAATGTGTTATGTATTTATAGAGGAAGGATTTATGTCAACTTATGGGCTTAGGTTCAATTTATTTTGGGATGATAGGATTTGATTGAAATTTGATTTGAAAACTTTCTATTTTGGTCATAATATTAGATTAAATCATACCCTTTTGGTCTTGCATGAATTGGGATATGACCAATCAGTTTAATCATCAAATATTTGATCCCAAAATAAATTTTAGATCAAATATTTGATTTCTTCAAAATGATTCTTGGATGGGAAATTCTTGATGAAGTATGTGAAAGTTACGGCTGGTCAAAGTTCAGTTGACTTTTCCTACACAAAACCCTAATTTAGCAACTCTTGATTCCTGGTGATTCTGAGGTTTCTTTGATGAATCATGATAAACCCTTGATCAAATGATTAATTTCACCTCATAATCTTGATGTTGACCAAAAATCTTGAATTTTGACTTTATGTTAACCACAGTTGACTTTTTGACCAAGTTAACTAATTTTTGATTATCTGAGCATCTGACTGATCAAACTTGTGAGGAAAGATTTGAAACTTGACATGAGGGTTCTTTGAGGTATGTGGGATGTTATGAAGTCCACTTGAGGCTTTGGAAGTCCACTTTTCTTGGGGAAACTCAAAACCCTAGTTCTAAGATCCATTGTTCAGGAGGAGGCTTTCTCTGGTGAAACCTTCAATCCTTTTGACCAATTAAGAATCTTGTGACTATTAAGAGACCTCTTAAGACACATGGTCTTGAATGTAGGAGGGAAAATTTTGGGGTACAACACTCCTACACATATCTGAGTGTGAGATTCCTTTGTTGCATGTGACACATTAACTCTAATTCATTGACTGTCTGACTTTTGCATGTCTCTTTTTCTTACAGGATTCCTTGCAAGTTTCTTTAACCTTGCATGCTTCACTTTTTCTTAAGAGCATGACTTATATATATTATTTATTCATTTAACATACATGGTCCTAGAAAATTGTTATGCGCCAATCAGAATGAAGCATGGTGATCCTCCAAAATAGCTATGCGCCAATCAAAATGAAGCACGTAAATACCTTGAACATATGCGCCAATCAGAGTGGAGTAGGGCAAAAAAAAACTACACATATACGCCAATCCATGTGGCGTATACAAGCAATCTTGCATGAATTAATTTCGTGAACCCATTAATTTATAAATATTCATTCACTCAAAAAATTATAATCATTCACTCATATTCAATCTTATAATTATTCACTCACATTCAATCTATTTGTTATCTTCAAACCATTCCTCAAATACAATGGCTCTATTAACTATGGGTGACGAACATAGAGGAACAATAGAAAATATTGCCTTATTCGTAAGTTTCCTTTACTACAACCTCTTACATATATCATTTTTAATTTAGCCTCTTACTTATATTTTTTATCTATAGAATGTAAAAAGATTTTGTTGTCGTGTGCATGATTATATACCACACGATTCAATCATAGAACCGTATTTACGGTCATGCGGTTTTGGTGATGTGATAAAGGTAAACCACCATTCGGTTGATACAAAATTTATTCTTGCATTACTAGAACTATGGAGACCGGAGACTCACACTTTTCACCTGCCATTTGGTGAATGCACGATTACATTTGAAGATGTTTACATGTTGTTGGGCTTAAGCATAAATGGTAATGTTGTTTTCGGAAGAGTAAACCAAGATAACAAAATATGCGAGGATTTGTTGGGTGCCCCTCTCATTGATGAAGAGGAACCGACAAATAGTCGTAATAGTGGTAAAGGTATTAATTTAGGATACCTTAGAGCCCATTATGCTAGTATGACACTAGACGATGAATCAACAGAGTATGAAAAGATTCTTAAAACTAAATGTTATATTATGATTTTATTTGGCCATTTTTTATTTCCTGAAAGTATCGGTAATATAGTAAACATAATGTAATTACCATTGTTATGAAACATTAACAAAGTAGACACGTATAGTTGTGGTTCAACTATTTTAGCCCAATTGTATAGTGCCCTTAGTAAAAATGAAGCAAATGGTACTTGTACATTTTATGGTTGTGCTTTTTTACTACAAGTCTGAGTGGTCAAGACCGTCGATGCTCGTCTCCCGCAACGTGAATCCATGCTCGTTCCCCTACACAAACTAGTAAGTGTGCTATTAAAATTTTGTTATCGATAATAAATTTTAAATATTCTATAATTCTCTATCACAATTTATTAGACCACATTGTAGTCGACCAGGTATTGCAACTAAACTACTATAAGTTTGGTTTACAGATTAATATCCCATACCTCTACTCGTTATATATTTTTTAATGCAGTTTGTCTGAAGGCCCTATCTAGACCTGGACCATGAACCTAACCTCGGAGATGTTAAAATCTGGACAACAAAAACACCAATCATTCGATTCACTATAATTGAAATGCACCAGAGTGATCGGGTGAAAATGCAGTTCAGAATGCAACAAGATATTTCAAACCATTTGGCGTGTTTGTGAGACTGACATCTAAATAGAGTAGATGCACAATGGAATTTGAATGATTGGAAAAAAATTTTCCAGAGATTTGTGTCACCAATGGAGAGATCGTCGCCACCACGTCATAAACGACTCAGTTGTGCAAGATGTTAGTGTAATACCTCAAAATTTGTCTTCATATTTATTACCTTAACTGGCTTATCGCTTCACATTCATCTGCATTTCTCATTAGACCATATCATTCGCAATCATGCATTTCATTGAGTTCCTAAGGCATGGGATCAAAGGATTTTTGGTATTTTGAACTGGCCTTATCCAGAGATGATTCGTTTGGTCCATACCTCAATACAAGTGGTTCGATGGTTCTTATCGCTGATATGATTTTGTTGATGTTGTCAATTAATTGAAAATGGGGTTCAAGTTTTTATATCAAAGGTATCATGCTATTCATGGTACAAAAAGATCAAGTGGTGGACTCGTGTGATAATCAGGTCATTATGGTTCTCTCGATTGTCCGTTGATGATGTTACGAGTTCATGAGGGTCGAGATTGAAGTTGATTGAAGTTTTGGAATTCACTGAAAATACAAGTTTGATATGGATTGAATATTTGAGTTGATTTAAACACGTTAGGTCGAGTCGTATGGATTAAGTGAGAATTCGAATATACAAGTTCATTGAAACCACACCCTGTCAAAACAATTGTGTCATGTCCATTTCAAACTCAAAGTTAATGTTAAATAATCATATCCATTGACATAACCAATTCATTCTCATCCCATGTCCAAATTATTATTTCCGAACTGATTAACCAGATCGTTGTTAAGTCTAACTTAACCAATAACCCAATTACATACAAGCTCAACATCCATCTGATTTCAATAATCAATTTTCATTATCCAATAACCATCATTTCTAACTCTATTTAACCATTTTTTATCCATCCTTTAAACCCAATTAACCCACTCTCAAGATCTCGCTTTTATCCAAAATTAATTGCCAAAGTCTTTTCTTTTTTGCTAAGCCCATTCTCCTATAGTTTTTAGGACAAGGAAATTCAGAAAAAAATAAGGAAAAAATAATAACTTAGGAAGTTCAGCATAAAGATCCTATTAGAGAATCCAGTTATAAACTAACTCAAAAGATATTTTTTAAAAAATATATTAACTAAAAAGATTGAGAACAGGCCTTAAAAAAAATTTGATTATTAGTTACAATTCCAAGATAATACAGAGACAGACACAGGAAAAAGGAGAAAAATTCAGTTGCAACTAGTTACAAAATACAGGGAGGAATTCAAAGAAAAAACTCAGAAAACCATTCATCAATCTAAAAAAGCTCTTCTCCACAACTCTTCACAACTCCAATCTGGAAAAACAGAAATCCTTCCAATCTTCACCATCTTCTTCAACTCTCTCTAATTTCATCAATCTGAAAGCTGAACTGGATCTTCATCAACTCTTACAATCATCACTGGAAAACTTACAACAGAGATCAATTACTGAAATCTCTCTCTAAAATTCTTCACAATCCACCATTACCGAAACAATAGCTTCTTCTTCACATCTTCATCGGTAAGCAATTCTGAATCATCACTACATCATCATCATCTGTGACGTTCCGCAACCATCTTCAACATCGCAAGCCAGCTTCAAATTCGTCCTCCGATAACAATCTTCGATCTTGAAGAATCTGGTTCAACACTTCCAGCTTCATCAAGAACCTGCATCAGAGTCAGATTAGTACATCGAAGACGATTCAGAAACAGGAAGAAGGAAATGTGAAAACAATTCGGTTCGCGGAGAAACTCACGGTGTTGTCATCTTCTTTATCAAGTAGAGCGACTACAACTCAAATATTCACCAAGAACTGCGTCATCAACGCCAAGAACAACATCAATCCGTCTATATCGTTTCTGCAAGATTCACGACATTTGCGAGTCAATCAACACAACAATTTCAAAGGCAACCGTAACGTAAATCAGAATGCAGAATCGCAAGAATTATGAGAAGATCGGATTGGGGTTGCTTACCAAAGTCGTTCGTCTGCATCGTTATCACATCCACTCCGAAACAAGAAGATTGTGTAAGAGAAAAGGAGAAGCTTGCTTCAATACATAGGGAGAACTTAACAGAAACGGAACTCAGAGGGGAAGTTATAACAAACTTCAACAAAAAACTCTCAAAAAACGCTCACTCTCTTGATTCATTCTTCATATCATACATCACCTTATTCCTTCATGCTAAAAAAAAACCTTCAACTTTATCAACACGGATTCGACATCAGCACACTTCATCATCAATGTTCTTCAGCTTTCCTTCACAATCTTCCATCAACTATGCATCAAAGCTCATCAAGAATATCAGTAACCTGCATAAAAACAACAATCAATAGTAGAATGCATCAACAAGGATCACCGTTTAAACGTAATAAACTCAAACTCAAATTCGGATCAACAAAGGGATGAAGAATGAATGGAGAGAAGAAAGGCGAGCAAGGACTTACGAGCGATTCAAATCCACAAACGCACCTGAACAAGCTCCGACACAGCGTAAGAATCGCGATCTGCAGCATTTCGTTATCTCGTGCGCGTTTTGCATTATAACCTAACTGGAGATCATCTCTAGATGGTGATTTTGGGAGAAATTGAAGCAAACCGCATTGATTTGATGCTAGGAGACGGAGATAGAAAGGTTAACATTGGCGGAATAACGTGGAAGATAAAGTTGTGAAGGTGAACGTGTCTATACATATTTGGGATGAACGATGTTGTAGTTTTTCCTCAGTGTCAGGAGTCGAAGAATGTTGAAGAAGAACGAACGGCGCCGGTGTTCTTCTTCTTCCGGTTTCCGGACGTTTCCCTTGGCGTGGAGGGTCGATAGAACGTTGGCGAGGGTTTTCTTCGAAGATGGCGAGGCTACGACGACGGCGTGGTATGAAGAAGAAGAAGCCGCGACACCTTGAGGAAGAAGAAGAGGTTCACAGTTTGTATAAGATGAGGATCTAGGTCAGATTCCTCTAAGAAGATTTAGGGTTTTTTTTGCATAAAATTGGGATTGGGCTTCTTTCTTTTGCCTTGGATCCATGGATTATCTTTCTACACCCTCCATTTTCCGCCACACACACCACCTGCGATTCTGAAGTCAAGGGATTGGGCCTGCACCATGGATTTCGTATTTGCACCTCCATTTTTCCGCTTCACACCACCTCTGCGGTTATGGTATTACAGGATTGGGCCTAACAACCCGTAGAAATTGCTACCCGTGCCCTTGATATTACTCAAGAACCCCCTTCCTGCGGGTTAAGTAATGGTAATGGGCTTTGGGCCAGTTTTTCTATTCTCTACTGCCTGGATTTCTATTACACTCCCTTGCTTTCTTTATTTTTAGGAAATTTGTTAATTGACTTTTTCTTGTAGAAAATGACTAATTAATTTTCTTAAGAATTAATTTTTGTGGATCAATATCTTAATCCATTTTTTCTTGTAATTTTCAATTAGAATTTTTGTCATTTATTTTAATTAATTTTTGGACTAATTTTGGATTAAATGGTTCATAAGTGTTTTGATCGATATTGGATCGATTTCGATTATGGTGGATCTTCATAAAGTGATTATGGAAGATAAGCATTTATTTTGCTTATGGAGATTACAATACCTTGCTTGAGGTTTTTTCGGATTTCTTTTATGTAAAGAATCGACACTTCGATCAAGTAAGTAATCTCGATTCTCCACTTTTAAGCATCATTATAGTTGTATGCGGCTTATGACCATATAACTTAAGGTGCATATTGAGCCTTCCCACCTGAGGCACTGGATTTATCTATGATTTTTGATGATGTCTGTTGATTTCGGAACTTAGGGATTAGGTTACGAACCATTAGGATCGCTTCCTTTCACTTCCCCTTAAAACCCCCTTTTTTTGGCCGTTTCGTCGCAATTATTAAAAATAGTTTTAGGTGGGATAAAATTCTGGAAAAATTCATGAGTGATCTTCATCCTCTTAATTAATTTTTCATAATTTATTTTCCATATTTGGGTGGTTTTATTAATTAATTTGGATTTTAGATCACAAGTTGTCCCAAAAGGAAGGGTATTGACATAAGGGACCAAAAACCAATTTTTCCCCATAGGTGTGAAACCTATTTTTTGTGTGTGATGAACCACTGGAATTTGTGACATTATGATGCTCCTTAGGCATTTTTTTCATAATTTTTGGTGCCATTTTTGATCCACTTTGTGGAGTTGTTTTTTGGCGATCATGCCTTGTTATCTCAATCGTTAAGTAATTGTTTTGGCACTTTGGTGCATAATTTTGTGAAATCCTATTATACCATGTTAGATATTGACTTCAAAATTCTAGGGACATAATTTCATACTTTTTAAAGCCTTTTTGCTATTTTTTCATGTCACCTAGATCATAGGTTGATTCATGTGTCTATTTGCTCCATAACTTAAATGATAGGAAGGCATTCATGCCATTTTCTTGAGGTATCTTGTGGTAACTTTTAGGGGATAATTATAGGTCACCTTTAGGTCCTCAATTCCATTTATAGGTCACTTTTTGAACCATACTCATTTGGTTTACTTTGGTGTTTCAAAGTGCATCCTTATGTGAACTAATTTTGCCTTAAACTAGTTTCCCTTCTCCTCTAAATGTTAACATGAATTATGTGAAAATCATAAATTTAAATCCATGCCTTCTAATTGCATATCATATCTTGTATACTACTGACCCATAATCATTTCATGCATATTCACATGTCATTCATACTTAATTTGCATTCTTTGTAATCTTATGCGATGTTTGCTTCATTTCTTCTCACATATTCTTCTCCTTGCTCCATATGCTAAACCTTTGCATACATGATGGTGTATTCATTCATCCACATTCATAAGCATTCAATACTGACTTTGATGCTTATTTCATGCATTAATACATGCTTTTAATCCATATGCATTCATACTTCATCCATAAACCCTAACTTGCATTTAGGTGAACTTAGGTGAACTTTTTGTACATAGTTTAACATAGTTTGATCTTGTGAGGTATCCTAGCATAATTAGGGACCTATAGCATGTAGCTACTGACTTTAGAAGTCATGTAACCTTTAAGCATCTTCAACTTTAGACTTAGGTCTTATTTTGAACCCTAGTTCCATTCTAGGACGTTTATGGTACTTAATCGCTTTCATGCTTTGATTTTACTTTCAATATGCATTGTCATGCTAACTTTTGTTTTGTAGGGGGGAAGATTGAGGTAAGCATCACTTCATTCCTATCTCTTATGAATTATAATTTTGTTTGCCTTAGCACCTTGTGCTTTGCTCTTAGGCTTTCCCCTTTCTTAGAACAACTTAACTTCCTTAGGAAGTAAGTTGAGTTCTAAGCCTCTTTTCTTCTTCTCCTTTCTTCATTAGGATTAGAAAACCTCACAAACCATTAGGATCACCTTTTGAATATAATAACTAACTTAGGGTTGTGTCTTAGTCCCTTAGTTTTTCCCTTTTTCCACTTGAGTCCTTCTTTCTCACCTCACAAAGAAAATAATAAAATACTTAATAAAGGTTGAATATTCTTGTACGCCATGGAACTTTGTTGCGGAGTACTTATACGCGTCCTGTTTCGGGGCGAGGTATAAATATTTACCACGATGGATAGGTCTTAGTATGAGAACGTTCACAAAAAAATTCAAAACATTTCTCATAAAAAACAAAAACAAATAATAAGCGACTATCCTGCGAGAACTTCTCTTTCTCATCTCATTCATTCTGAACACAAACTTGCGACGAATTGTCTCGCATGCAAGACGGTAAACGCACTCGTATCAGACGAGCCTGCAACACCTGAGCATAAACATACGCAGTTCCAACTGTAAAAAACACAAACAAACAGTTCTCGCCTAGTTAGGCGAACTACGTCGACTCTGATCCTCATTTTCCCGATGAGGTACGTAGGCAGCGGGGTAGGGCCCGTTCGAGCACATTTTTTATTTTCCCTGCATTTCCCCCTTTTATTCGCATTCTCTTTTTTCCAGTTCCCTTTCTTATTTTAGTTCCAGTTTCCAGTTAGCAGTTCTTATTCAACAACATCTTATTTCTCACCCTTTGAAACAAAACAAGCAAGCGTGGATCCCGTAGGGTACTGTAAACACCCCAAATTTGCCCTCACCCATTCACACCATGGCTTGTGATCTTTTCATATGCATAATTTCAATCATAGCATCTCATATTGCATTTTTGATTCACTGCATTGATTCAAAGTCATCTGCATCTAGGGTTTGTGATCTGAGCAATCCATGAGCCATCTGAGCCACTCCAAAGGTCTCCAATCATATCAAGAGGGTCCATGTATGTTCAAGCATCATATTATATCCTCTCAAAGTCAAGAATGTCAAAAAAATCACAAGAACTGAGATTGGCATGGAAGCAGAGCCAGGTTTGACTGCACAGATGACCTAGAATTAGGGTTTTGGTTTCAGAGGCCATAACTCCAATTTTTTTGGTCATTCTTGTTTCTATTGGTCTCTATATGGTATAGGGATCATGCATATAAATTTTCATGAATAAATTCCATGGGGAAGGCATCTGATCAAGAGTTGACTTTTTGAGCAAGTCAGTGTAAAATCAGGGCATCTGAGGCCCTCAATGACCCAACCAAAGGGTGTTCTTCATCATTTTGATTGTGTATGATCTTTATTTTATCATAGAAGATGTTGGAAGTTCACAAAATTGAAGAATTTCAAGCCATTTGCAAAGTTGACTTTTTGGGAAGATGACTTGTAATGGAAACTTGCCATTTTGGAAAACTTTTTCAACCCTTGCTTTTTGATTCAAAAATGCTTCAAATGGGAAAACTTTGGTCATGAAATTTGTAGAATGGATCATTCCATTTTCAAAAAGTACAAGAACTCATTCTAATTCATTTTGGATCAAAAGTTATGGCTTGTCAAAGTTGGCCAAAATCACATAATTTGAAGTTTTCTACCAAAGAGGCATTTTGTAAAATGGTATGATCAAGTGTTCTAAAGGCTTCAAAAGTGTACAAACTCTTCACAACATGATCACATGACCTCTAAAGATCAGAATGGGCCAAAGAATATTGCATTTTGATGCCTTGAATCTCATGAATTTCCAAAGGGGCCAAACTTTGTGAAAATTGCAAAACATCTCATAAGCCTTGATCCACTAGCTGATTTATCTCATAAACAATTCCATGGTTCTCCCTAAACTCAGCTGAGCCAAGACAAGCCAAAAGGATAGCTATACCATTGCCCATACCTCAAGTACAAGTCAAGTTGACATTTTGGCAACTTGCCCATACCAATCACAACAGGCCACCAACAACTCTCTGCCCAATCCAGACTTTACAAACACACCCCAAGGCTTCATTTTCATAAGACACACAAGCCTGAAAGCTCCAAGAACACAGCATTCTCATTTTCCACCTCTTATGCAAAACCATTCGAAACTCATCACATAAGCCACAAACCTTCAAACAAATTCCACAGAACAACTCACCATGATCCACTGATCATTCCCCAACCATCACCTTGCCCTAAAACACCCTATATGAAAAATACGATTCTGGCCCCTCCATGAACTGAGCTTCAGTAAACTTCCAAAGGAATCCACAAAAGCTTCATCCAAGCATCCCAGAAGAAAGAGGGAGTCAAAAGAAGGTGGTTTGCCTTAAGAAGAAGGCCCAGGCAGCTCCATTGGCAAAGCTTCATCTCAGGTATCATCCAAAAATATTTTTCCAGAACTTGCGTTTTAAGTTATAAACTGATTCTATGTGTTGTGCTGATCATTTTGAGCTTTGAACCATTGAAAATGGTTGCGTATGTAGGATGTATTTGATCTCTGAAACTTTTGTGTGTTTTCCGTTTTGATTCGTTTCTCATGATTCAGTGGAAATAAATGGATTTTGGGGTGGGGTTTAGGTTTAGTGATGTTTAATGAGTGATTCTGGAGAGATTTTTGAAGTTTCATGGCGTATTAAGAGAGATTGAGATTTCACCTTGCCGGAGAAGATGACCGGAACAATGTTCCGGTCATCTGAAAGTGATTAGGGCACTTAATTAGGGTTTAATCATAATTAAGGAAATTTGAATTCTGGTCGTCCAGATGCGTGCGCCAGTCAACTCCCGCGCGTCCCAGTTTGAACCCTGGCCCTTAGATCTGCTGGCTTTCCTATTTTCTCATTAAATTCATTTTATTTTTATTTGTTTCATATTTATTTTGCACATTTTATAAAAAATAGTAAAACATATTTAAAAATTCTGAAATTTTTTATCAAACATTTTATTAATTTTCAGAAACCAAAAATATTTTTATTTTTATTTTTTGCATCAAAAATTATTTTTAAATCATTTAAAAGTTTATTTTTAATTAATTAATGAAAATTAATTACTTAAAAATACTTTTAGGTATTTAAAAATCACAAAAAAATTCATGTAACATTTAAAATCATTTAGAAACATTGTCCAACTCTCAAACCAAATTTCTTTTTTGATCTTGATGCCTTTTGACAATTTTCAATGGATTTAATTTCATTTCAAGGCAATATTTTGTGACAAACTTCAAAAAAATTCTTTTTTGCCTAACCATTGAGAGTTGGACAATGATTCTTTTTGCATTACATCTTGCATAGCATCTAGTTTATGGGATAAAATTGGCATGAATTGATCTTGCATTTCCAATTTGTTTTGCATTTTTCTTGACAAGGTGCCTTAAAACCCTAGCAATCTTAGGAAATTCATAACTCTCACTAGGTTAAGAGTTGGATCCCCTCCTTTGGGCAGTGAGTTTGTATAGGTTTAGGGTTCCTTTGATTGCATTTTCAAATTTTTATCATGTCATTTGCTTCTGGTTTTGGATTTTTGCTTTGTATGTTGCATATAACCCTAATTCATGCCTTCTTTTGCATCCATCTTCCATTTGCTTGCATACCATGACTTGCCATGACATTTTGTGCATCCATTTGATTCATAATACATCTTAGGACATATTAGAATCATGTGTGATAATTGCATCTTCCATTTTCCATGTTGTATGTCATTTGCATTTCATAACTTTTCATGAACATCCATGGTTCAAAGCATGCCTCTCTTGCATCCATATGTTTGTATGATCATCCTCATGCCTTGCCTCATGTTTGCATCATCTCTTAGCATCATTAACATCATGTATTTGCTTCTGGTTTTGGCTTGCATCATGCCATTCCACCTCATTTGCATTGCATTTCATTTCTTTCACTAACTTTTCAGGTGGTAAGTTATTTGAGAAGTGAATTTGCCTTCACTTCTCACAATCTCTTTTCATCTCTCTTATGCATCATTGCTTCATTTTGTCTTGTGCTTTGGATTGAGCTTGCTCATTCTTGTTCATCTTACCTTCTTTCTTCAAGCAACTTGACTTCTAGAATGAAGCAAGTTGTTTTGCTTCTCTTTGCTCCTTTCATCTGCTTCCTGGTGGTTTCTTTGAAGATCTTCCTTGCAAACCTCATAAACCCTAGGAACAACCAAGCATGACAATAATTAGGGTTCTGATTTGTCCCCCAGTTAGTTTTTTTACCTTTGTGTCTCATAGAGTCTTCTCTTCTCACCTCATAATCAAGGACTAAACCCTAAAGGTTTTAAGGCTTTGTGATTAAGCTTATGCCTGCATCCTTCTATTAGGATGGAGTGTATAACTTTAATCCTAAGTGTTAAACCCTTAATGTGTTTAACTCCTTTAATCAATCCACTTAATAATCATCAAGATATCAAACTTGTAACTTGGGCCTTGCATTAGGGTTCTAATTCTTCCTTAACTGGTTAAGAAGGACTAACCCTAGTGTTAATGGACAACTCCCCCTCAAGCTGTCTTACAAACCATAAAACTCACTTCTTCATCTTATCATTAACTAAAATCCATCTAATAAAGGCTTTGTTTTGTCATGAGGTTAATCCCTAATCATGGATTAAGTTGAGGAGCTTTCCTCAGCTTAAACATTCTCATCTATTATCCTTCTATTAGGATGGTGTAATGAGTCTGTTTAATCCTTGATTATGGCTTAGTCTCATTACTTAACACTAAACAAAAACAACAAAAACATCTAAATAATCACAAGTAGGTTAATGATCTTAATCCTATACCATGGTTATTAAGTGTGAGATGCTGACTTCACACTCAAGGTATTCTCATTACCCCTAATCAGAGGGAGGATGTGATGAGTTTACTAACCCATTGGTTTAGGCTTAAGCTCATTAACTTATGACAAACTTCCAAAAGCAATAAAAGACTGAAAACACAAAAACAAACAATAATCGTCTCCTACGGGATTCTTTTCTCATCTCATTCACTCATAAACGAGAACTTGCTTCTTCCGTCTAATGCAAGACAGTTTTCACCTGAGCCAGACAGGTCATACACTTGAGCATAGACAAGTAAGCAGTTCATAAGTCAATTCACCTTTCAGTCTCTTTGGGTCGAACTACGGTGTTCTGACTTCCTCATTGCACGAGAGGATACGTAGGCATAACCTAACAAGTTATCGAACAAAAGTCTCTGTATATTCCCCCTCCTTCCAGCACTATTCTTTCAGCCTCATGGTCTTGAGCATTTCATTCCTGTCCTTACACTGACACATCACTTGTACACTTCACACTTCTTTTACACTGACACCTGTACATCCTTTTCCAGCTCTTTATACACAAATTGCACTGACACTACCCCTTTAAAACACAAATCTTTTAAGCGTGGATCCCGTCGAGTACGGCGGACAATCTGGGTGCTAATACCTTCCCAGGTTGTAACCAACCCCCTTTCTCAGTCTCTCTGGTTCGCGACCGTCTTATCCATATCTTTCTAGTTCTATGCAGCATTACCTTTCCCCTGGGATAAAAATGCCCAGTTGGCGACTCTTTCTTTCCCTTGAGTTCACTCCTGTGTGTTCTCATTCCCTTTTCGCCGACCGTTCGCGTCTGTACCCCTTCTTGACCTCTTGGTTGTCATTTGGTGGGAGCGATAGCTTGGCGACTCTGCTGGGGACCCTTATACTGTAACCAGGGCTTCTGGTTCTTTTTGTGGGTTCCTCCTAGCGCTTGTTTGATTTGTGTTTACTGGGGGTGTTATGTGCTATTTGTGTTTGTATATTTGCTTTATTTACTGCTTTATGTACAGTTATTTATTGCTTTCTTTACAGCTTTATATATCATACTGTCATATTGTCATCTGGCTGGTTCTGTTTCTGTTTTGATGGGGGGGTTCTATTGAGAGTTTAAGGTCCTATACCTGGGACCTTAGTGACACCTAGGCTAGAGTGGTTCATGTTCTTTCCCATTCCATTTTGGTCTGGTGCGGGAATATGAAACACGGTTCAGATATGGGTTTCTTCTTGAGAACTCTGTGCTACAGATCTCCTGTAATGCTAGGGCTATCTGGGAAGCCTGCTAAGTCTAGATGACCTTTACTATGACCTTCAGAAAATGAGGTGAATTAGAGGAGGATCTTTTATGGTTATTGTAAACACTGTACCTCCGGGTTAGAAGTGGTTACACTTCTCATAATTGATCCAAGTTTGAGGATCCTTGTTTTAGAACATCACATGTGAGGGGGTTGGGCTGTTTACAGGTTTGCAGGAACCCTTTGGCCACATCATACCCTGGTACTTGTTTTTAATAATGCTTCACTTTGGACAGTTCTTGTGATTTAACCCAGGACATGTGACTCTTTATTTGAGTCCCCCACCTTGGTTACTGGACTTTCGAACCTCCATCTGGACTTCTTAAACATACATGGACTTATATCAAGGCAGTAATCAGATCCAACTTGATCACAAACCCTTGCATATCATTTGCATACATCATCATTGCATCATTTTAACATTTGCTTATTTGTTTTTCAGGGTATCCATATTATCTGGCTTGGTTTTGACCCCTTCATCTGCATAGACCCCTGTTCATCAGTATCTGCTTCAGCTATCTTCATCAGGCATCTGCTTCAGTTACTTTCATCATCAGCCTCAGCCTATCAGTGGCTCATTTCCAGTATCAGTCTTCATCATCAGCATTTGTTTCAGCTCTTCATCAGCAGTCATGGCACCTAAGAAAAGTAACATCTCATATCATTTCTTTGAGCCTGAGCTGGCAGGCATCAGGAAGGTCCAGACACTTATCACTCCAGACCACATACCATTATTCAGAGAACATTATGGAGGCATCCTTGATATGGTTATGTATTTGGACCCTTCTCAGAGGAGTTTGATTCACACCTGCCTACAGTTCTATGATCCTCCTTTGAGATGTTTCACTTTCCAGAACTTTCAGTTAGGACCTTTGCTGGAGGAGTTCTCATCATTGATTGGAGTACCTGTCAGGGGTGGTATCCCCTTCAACCCTGAGATGACCTCTCCCAGTAATGAAGAAGTGGCAAAGGCACTGTACCTGGAACCTGTCTTGATTGAGCAGAACATGACAACAAAGGCTGGCATCCCTGGCCTACACTTGGATTTCTTAACTTCTCAGGCCATCCTGAAGGCCTCCCTGGGAGAATGGAGGGCAGTTTGGGCATTGTTAGCCCTCAGTATATATGGGGTTATACTTTTTGCAGATGAGCCCAAGTTTATTAGCAAGAATGCTATTCATCTCTTCCTTTTGAGGAACCCAGTGCCCACCTTGTTGGGAGATTTTTACTATTCTGTTCACCAAAGAAATGAGAAGCAAAGAGGGAGGCTGGTGAGATGTTGTGCTCCCCTATTTCATACCTGGCTGCTCAAACACTTACCCAAGACTGATGCTTTCTTGAATCCCCACCAACAGAAGAATTGGGCTAGGAGGCTTATTGCTCTAACTTCAGATGACATCAGGTGGTGTACCCAGAGCACCAAAGGCAGGGACATAATTACTAGCTGTGGGCAGTTCCCCAATGTACCTCTGATAGGAGTGAAGGGTTGCATCAACTACAACCCTTTGTTGTTTAAAAGACAGTTGGGCTACGCTTTGGTTCACCCTCCTAGAGTGCAAGACTTGGCTGAAACCCTGTATTGTGAGATAAAGCCTAATCTGGCTGTTGTCAGGCAAGCATCCTGGGCTTGGGACAACATCCAGACCAAGGGGATGGCCATTCTTGGGAGATGCAATAATGTGGCTTCAGCTCAGTATTATGAATGGTCTCATGCTAGGGCTCAAATTTCTGGGATGCCTTTCACCATTGAGGATGCACCTGGATCATCCACAGCACCACCTCCAGCCACTGTCAGCCTGGAAGAATTTGAGAAACTGAAGGAGAGGAATGAGAATCTGTCTCAAGCTCTAAAGAAGACCCTCTGGGAGAGGAGTGATGGTCGCCTAGACATCGAGAGGTTGGAAAAGCTTAAGGTGGAGCATCTATCCAGGATTTAGAAAGCAGAGGACTACATCAAGAAATCAAGAGCTGGAGAGCAGATTTTGAAGAATGCCTGTAAAGAGGCCCAGTTTCAAAAGGCTAGGACTGATCTTTATCTGAAGGAAAGTCAAGCTAGGTGGGTCAGGATCACCGAAGCTCACACTCAAGAAGATAAGAGAACTCAAGACAGGATTGGGCAGTTAGAGGCCATTGAGAAGAAACAACAAGGGGCTTTGCTGGCAGCCCAGAAGGAAATTTCAGAGCTAAAGCTTAGGGCTGGTGTAAAGAGGTCAAAGGACCAAGACAGGCACAAGAAGCTGACTATTGCTATTACCACCAGGAACCTTCTCATCAGAAGCATCACAGAGCATCCTGGTGGTCCTGTAGCTGAAGCACTTCTGAAGGAAGTTAAGGAGGATGAGTTTGGCTTAGATGTTTGATCACTTTGCTTGTTGCTATTTCCATTTGATGTATTTTTCTTTTATGTTGTATTTTGACCCTTCAGGGGCATATGTTGTAAAAACAAACTATGTATGATCCACCATTTGTAATGTATTTGTTAGTTTGTTTCCTTTTGAGTTTCTTTCTCAAGCAACATCAAAGCATCTTCCTCCGGGTCTGGAAAGGTCAAAACCAAATGCCAAGCCGGATACCTTGGAAACAAATAAGCATACTGCATTGCATTCTAACTTTTGTTTTGTTTTGAAGGGTTTTATTTTGTTTGTTACTAACTCCGTTGTGGTTCAGGAATTATTGCTCGCCGTCGTGTGTTCCCTCTCAACCGTCCGCACAGATATCCTACTCGCAACAATCTTCCTGGTATACAGATGGACCAAGTACAGCAAGATCTGACAGAAGTCAGGACTCAGATGGCCAATGAAAGTTTGGAGATGAGAAACAAAATGACCCAGTTCATGGAAGTAATGAATGGCTTGGCTCAAAGTCAAGAAATATTGAGGGCATTGGTAGAAAGGCAGACCCCAGAAGAACCCCATCTGGGAACTGGAGGAACAAGTAACAATGAGAGGGTTCAGCCTCATGTTAACCCACCAGTCTATGGGCCTCATCTACACCCGGAAGTCAATATCCCGGTTAATGTGCAAGGAAATACTACTGCGGGCAGAATCTTACAAGAAGACCCCCAAGAGGATCAATTCACTGTAATGGGAGCTGGGGATGAAGCCTATGATAGGAGGCTTGATGAAATTGCTGAGAAGTTGAGATCTCTGGAGTCTCAAAATTCCTTGGGCTTTGATGTCATGGATATGGGGTTAGTGGATGGGGTAAGGATTCCCCACAAGTTTAAACCCCCGTGCTTCGAGAAGTACAATGGAACTTCCTGTCCACGAACCCACTTGCAGTCTTTTCTGGGAAGACTTAAGGCATACACCATGGATCAAAAACTATGGATGTTTTACTTTGAAGACAGTTTGACTGGGGCTTCAAGGGAATGGTACTCTCACTTGACCAGAGCCACTATCAGGTGCTGGAAGGACCTAGCTGAGGCTTTCATCAGGCAGTACCAATATAATCTGGACATGGCTCCTAACAGGACCCTTTTGATGGGAATGTCTCAGTCCTCTAGAGAAAGCTTCAGGGAATATGCCCAGAGGTGGAGACAGCTTGCTGCTGCTGTTCAGCCACCCATGTCAGAAAGAGAAATGGCCGACATGTTTATGAATACTCTGCAAGGAACATATATTGGCAGGCTGGCTGCCTTTTCTTCCACCAGCTTCGCAGACGTTGTTATAGCTGGAGAAAGAATTGAGAGCCTTCTAAAGATGGGCAAAATTTCTGATATTGGTGCAAGTTCGTCAAGTAATCCCAGGAAGCCTTTTGTGGGACCTAGGAGAACCGGTGAGACTAATGATATTCATGCCAACAGGGGCAGACCTCAGTATGTCCATAGGTCAGTGGCAGTTGTCACTATTCCAGCTCCGATTCCTCATCAACCAGCATATCAACAACCACAACAACCACACTATCAGCAACAAGTTCAGTATCCGCCACAAAGAAACTACAACAACAACAACAGCAATCAACAACAAAGACCCTTTCAGCAAAGACCGTCACAGGCAAATAGGGTAATTGACCCTATCCTTATGCCTTATGCCGCTTTATTGCCACAACTCCTGAAACTCAACCTAGTAGAGTTAAGGACATTGGCACCACCAGATCCCTCCAGTCTTCTAAGAAACTATGATGTCAACGCCAGATGTGCTTTTCACTCCAATGCGCCTGGCCACAGTACGGAGAAATGCAGGGCTCTACAAATGAAGGTACAAGACCTAGTGGATTCTAAAGCCCTCAACTTTGCACCCCCGCCAAATGTCAACAAGAATCCCATGCCCAATCATGGAGGACCAAGAATTAATGCCATTGAGGAAGACAAGCCATCTTTCTTAATCACCAGTGTTGGGCAGATTCGGACACCTCTGGTAGAAATCAAAGCTCAGCTCCTAGAATACCAGATGTTCCCCGGGTGTGAGCTCGGTTGTGAGTACTGCAACATCTCAGTCAACGGGTGTGATAATTTGAGAAGCGGTATAGATGGTCTTATCAAAAGTGGTATACTTCAGATCACAACATCGGTGCCTATAAATCCAGCAATTCCTTTGACAACAATTCCTGACTCTTCTACAACTGCAACAACAATCATTCCGAACAATTCATCAATATCATCAACAATGGCTTCATCCATCATTTCAACAAATCAGATGTCAACAACCATTTCTTCTACAACATCAGCATCCCTTTATTCGGCAGAATCTTCTACAACGCCAACAGAAAATAATGAAGATATCTCAGCAGTCACTATCTACTATGATCCGTCAAGTGTTCCTCCAAACAACAACTTTCAGCGACAAACAGTGGCACCTCCTGCCAGGTCACCAGTCACCATCTACTACGATCCGCACACTATCTCTGTACCCTCCTCTGCAGCAGTCAGTCCAGTTACTATCACTGTACCTGGACCAGTTCCATATGAAAGCAGTAATGCCATACCTTGGCATTATGGCTCTGACCTCTACTGCAACGGGGAGAAAATCACTTCGGACTCTTCAACTTCTTCTCCACAGATTGATAATGTTGGGGGAGGCGGAGGCTTCACCCGAAGCGGACGCCTTTTTGCCTCACAATTGCAAAGACCTAATGATGAAGCAGAAGCTGCTGCCAAAGCAAAAGGAAAAAGTGTGATATCTGAAGAACCAATTATCAAAGAAACTTAGAAGACATCTTTTGAGCAAGATGTAGACGAGTTCATGAGAATTATAAAGAGAAGTGATTACAAAGTGGTGGATCAGCTTCACCAAACTCCCTCAAAGATCTCCATATTATCCCTGTTGATGTGTTCTGAAGCTCACAGGAATGCATTACTGAAAGTCCTGCACGCAGCATACGTGCCCGAGGAGATCACTGTTAATCAGCTAGAAACTGTGGTGGCAAATGTCAACACCAGTCATGGACTGGGCTTTACTAATGCTGACTTAACAACTGAGGGACGTAACCACAACAAGGCTTTACATATCACCTTGGAATGCAAAGGTGCTGTTCTATCTCATGTGCTGGTGGACACTAGGTCCTCACTCAATGTTTTGCCAAAGAAAGCCTTAGTGAAGCTGGAGTACAATGGCTTGGCATTGCGTCCAAGTAATTTGGTGGTGAGAGCATTTGATGGCTCTAAGAGATCAGTACTATGGGAGATTGATCTACCTGTGATGATTGGCCCGCAGACTTTTAAAATTACCTTCTATGTGATGGACATTCAGCCAGCCTACAGTTGTTTGTTGGGTAGACCTTGGATCCATGCCGCTGGCGCTGTTACGTCTACCCTTCACCAGAAGCTGAAATTCGAGTAGGAAGGCCAGATCATCACCATCTGTGGTGAAGAAGATATCTTTGTTAGCCATCTGGCTACGTACAAGTACATAGAAATGGATGGAGAAATCCATGAAACCATGAGCCAGGGGTTTGAGGCCTTGAACATTAATGAAGCATCTGTTGTACTTGGAACCTCCATGACATCTTATCAGCAAGCCAGGAAGGTTGTTGAAGAGGGGACTGCCCAAGGCTGGGGCAAGTTGTTGCCCATAGAGAAGAAGGAAGACAGATTTGGGTTAGGTTACAAACCAACTCAACAAGATCAATCAGAGGCTGCTAAGAAGCCCAATTTTGTCAGCGGGGGGATGCTCACCCCGGATGCAGTGAACAACTTCGAAGATGAGTCGGAAGATGAACGCAACCTGGAGAGCTGGATACGTCCAAGGATCCCAGGGAGCCGTATCTCAAACTGGTCTTCCCAGGAAATTATAAGGGTTACTCCTGCAGAGTAATTATTATTTCCTGTATATTTTAAGCATGCATCAAGTCTTGCATCTTGCCCAAGATGACAAGACTCATCTTGTAATCGGGCCATCTTGTAATTTTGTGCAAACAGATCAATCAATGAATATCGGACATCTTTTGCAAATGAGTCTTTTTTTTTCTTTTCCGCTCACTGTTTTTCATTTTTCTTTTTGTACAAAAATAAAATGGCAGTGTTTTCAAAAATGACAATCTCATTTCACTTTTTTCTAAACAAGATTAAAATCAATCACTAAAATGAACAATCTAAACCCTTGCAGAGAGTGCCTTCCAGACTGCACCGACAACAACACTGCTATGGCTTCGTATGACTTTGACAATCCAATTAATCAAGCTGATGAAGGGGTTGAAGAAGATTATGAGCTTCCTAAAGAGCTAGCCAGGTTGTTAAGGCAAGAGGAGAAGGTTATCACTCCTCATCAGGAGGAGGTTGAAACGGTTAATCTTGGTACGGAAGAAGACGTGAAAGAAGTTAAGATCGGGGCCTGCCTACAAGACTCAGTGAAAGAGCAACTGATTGATATGCTTCGGGAGTATGTGGATGTGTTTGCTTGGTCTTACCAGGATATGCCAGGGTTGGACACCGATATTGTCATGCACAAGCTGCCTTTGAAAGAAGACTGCCCGCCAGTAAAACAGAAACTGCGCCGTACTCGCCCAGATATGGCAATGAAGATTAAGGAAGAGGTGCAAAAGCAATGGGACGCCGGGTTCCTTGCTGTGACTAGCTATCCACCGTGGGTTGCTAATATTGTACCTGTGCCTAAGAAAGACGGCAAAGTGAGAATGTGTGTTGACTACCGAGATCTGAACAGAGCCAGCCCGAAAGATGACTTCCCTTTACCTCACATTGATGTATTGGTGGATAATACGGCTCAGTTCTCGGTATTCTCCTTCATGGACGGATTTTTAGGGTACAATCGGATCAAGATGTCACCTGAAGACATGGAGAAGACAACTTTCATCACACCCTGGGGCACGTTCTGATATAAGGTGATGCCATTCGGACTGAAGAATGCTGGCGCAACCTATCAACGGGCTATGGTAACATTATTCCACGACATGATCCATAAAGAAATCGAATGTTATGTGGATGACATGATTGCCAAGTCCCTCACAGAAGAAGACCACCTGGTGAATCTGTTGAAGTTATTCAAGCGTTTGAGGAAGTACCAACTGAAGTTGAACCCCAACAAGTGCACATTCGGGGTGCGATCTGGTAAGCTGCTGGGATTTATTGTAAGCGAGAAAGGGATTGAAGTTGACCCTGATAAAGTTAAAGCCATTCAAGAAATGCCTGCACCGAAAACAGAAAAAGAAGTTCGGGGGTTTCTAGGTAGATTGAACTACATTTCAAGGTTCATATCTCATCTTATAGCAACCTGTGAACCCTTGTTCAAGCTGTTAAGGAAAGAACAAACGGTCAGGTGGAACGAAGACTGCCAGAAGGCTTTTGACAAGATCAAGGAATACTTACAAGAGCCTCCAATCCTTATGCCTCCAGTCGAAGGAAGACCTCTGATAATGTACTTAACAGTATTAGAAGAGTCAATGGGGTGTGTGCTGGGCCAGCATGACGAGTCTGGTCGAAAAGAGTATGCAATATACTACCTAAGCAAAAAGTTTACCGACTGTGAACAACGTTATTCACTGCTCGAGAAAACTTGTTGTGCTTTAGCGTGGGCTGCTCGCCGACTGAGACAGTATATGTTGACCCACACCACTTTATTGATCTCAAAGATGGACCCAGTTAAGTACATTTTCGAGAAGCCAGCACTCACCGGACGGGTTGCAAGATGGCAAATGATCCTCACAGAATATGACATCCAGTACACATCTCAGAAAGCCATCAAGGGCAGTGTATTGTCTGATTATCTTGCTGATCAACCCATTGATGATTACCAGCCTATGAGATTTGACTTCCCTGATGAAGACATCATGTTCATTAAAGCAAAAGATCATGAAGAGCCTATTCACACTGAAGGGCCTGACCCGGAAGAAGAATGGACTATGATGTTTGATGGGGCTGTTAATATGAATGGTCGTGGTGTTGGTGCAGTACTCATTACACCTAAGGGAGTTCACATGCCTTTCTCGGCAAAGCTCACCTTCAACTGCACTAACAACGAGGCTGAATATGAAGCTTGTATTATGGGTCTTGAGGAAGCCATTGACGTCAAGATCAAGACTTTGACTGTATTCGGAGATTCAGCTCTGGTAATTAATCAAACCAACGGCAAATGGTACACCCACCAGGATCATCTGATACCTTACAGGGATTATACAAGGAGGTTATTGACTTTCTTTACAATGGTCAAGCTTGAGTATATCCCTCGGGACGAGAATCAGTTTGCAGATGCTCTGGCTACCATTTCATCCATGATCAAAGTTCAAGCTGCCAACTTTGTACCTCGGATCTCAGTGTCCAGACTTGACAGACCAGCATATGTATTCTCGGCAGATGTTGCCAAAGATGATAAGCCTTGGTTCCATGACATTAAATGCTTCTTGGAGGATCAAACATACCCACCTGGGGCATCTTCCAATGATAAGAAGACATTAAGAAGGCTAGCTGGTAGTTTCTTTCTGAATGCTGATGGTTCCCTGCACAAGAGAAACTTTGATATGGTACTTCTCCGGTGCGTTGATAGAACAGAAGCAGACTTGTTGATGCACGAAGTGCATGAAGAATCCTTTGGTACCCATGCAGGAGGGCATGCCATGGCCAAGAAGTTGCTAAGATCAGGTTATTACTGGATCACAATGGACGCCGACTGTTGTGCCAATGCCAGGAAATGCCATAAATGCCAGATTTATGCGGATAAGGTGCATGTGCCTCCCAATCCTCTGAATGTGATGTCTTCACCTTGGCCCTTTGCCATGTCAGGCATTGATATGATTGGCAAGATTGAACCGACTGCTTCAAATGGCCACAGATTCATCCTGGTTGCCATTGACTATTTCACCAAGTGGGTTGAAGCAGCTTCCTATGCAAATGTTACAAGGCAAGTGGTAGCCCGATTTCTGAAAAGAGATATCATCTACCGATATGGAGTGCCTGAGCGAATCATTACTGACAATGGTTCTAATTTAAACAACAAAATGATGGCAGAGTTATGCCGGGACTTCAAGATCCAACACCACAATTCTTCTCCTTACAGGCCAAAGATGAATGGGGCTGTTGAGGCAGCCAATAAGAATATCAAGAAGATTGTGCAGAAGATGGTAGTCACCTACAAAGACTGGCATGAAATGCTACCGTTTGCCTTGCATGGGTACTGCACGTCAATCAGAACATCTACTGGGGCAACAGCGTATCAGCTTGTTTATGGTATAGAGGCAGTCCTGCCTGTTGAAGTTGAATTACCCTCCCTACGGGTACTGATGGATGTTAAGCTGAACGAAGCAGAATGGGTCCGATCCCGATACGAACAACTGAGTCTGATCGAAGAGAAAAGATTGGCTGCAATCTGTCATGGGCAGTTATATCAGAAAAGAATGAAGAAAGCCTTCGATCAGAAAGTCAGGCTCCGAGAGTACCAAGTAGGAGATCTTGTGCTGAAAAGACTCCTCCCTCCTCATACAGACCACAGGGGCAAGTGGACTCCAAACTATGAAGGACCATTCGTAGTAAAGAATGTTTTCTCTGGTGGAGCACTGATGCTCAGCACTATGGATGGTGAAGACTTCCCGTCCCCTGTGAATTCAGATGCAGTTAAAAAATACTTTGCATAAATGACCCGCTGGACATAAAAACAGAATGTAGGTCCAGGCAAAAAATAGGGCATCCCGACGAGTCAAAAACAGAATAAAAAGACTCGGGCAAAAATAAGGGAAAGAAATAAAAAAAATGTACACCCGCTGAGTTGAAAAGCCGCATTGGACAACTCAGGCAAAAAAGGGTATCCCGATGGATTGAAAACCCGAAAGGGCGATCCATGCAAAACAAGGGAATAAGCGAACAATTGCATTCTGAATTCGTCTGTATCACTCACAACTTGGTAAGCTTCGAAAGGATCAAGCTTCTTTCAGAATCAGCCTTCTTCAGAAAGCAAGACGAGAAGAACGTCAAATGTCATACGAGTCATAGCAAAAGGGAAGCTCCTTGAAGCGTCGCCAACATTGCCAACATCTTGTTTCTCAATTTGTAATGATCTCCTCGTTTCAGGGGATTTGTTTCTTTGACTGTATCTTGCCAATTCAGGGCACGTAAATTAATAAAATCATATTTTCAGTCATGTTTCGCCTCGTACATTTTATTTTCATTTGCAAAATGTCCGATGTCTCTAAGATACTGATTTCATAAATACAGATGCTTCTCTTCTAAAAAATAAGTGCTTACAGGAAATATGCTTACTCCAGGGAGTGTCTAAACTCCTATGATGGAATCCGGTAAGGGATACCTCGGGATTACTTGTGCGTTTCCCTGTCTTTTCAGGATTGCAGGTCTTCAAAGCGCAACATGGGGCATGAAAACTTCACCCCAGCAAGCCGGCAAATCATTATCTACTCAGTCTTAGCACCGGAGGTGCTTTCTCCCCAGCTGAGTTGCCATCCATTATTCCTCCTCAGCCAAGTACAAAAGCCAGGGAACCATCTCCCCACAGAGTTTCAGCCTCTACCCAGAAGAGCAACGAGCGAAGGAATCACAACAGAGTGAAGAAGGCTTCTATAAACCCTAGTTGGGTCCCTCATTACAAGGATGGGTCTATCAGTGACCTATATCCCCAAGCAGAGTCATATATGCCAGATCTACCAATGATCTTATCCCCAGCTGGGATACTCACTTCAAACAGATCAGCCAGAGATCTCCATGGCAACAATCCCGGATGGTTACCTCTTGCATAATCATAGCGTTCGCATCATTATTCTCCCCACAGAGCGTAGCATTCCGTCTAATACGGAGCATTACGGCAAAAATCAAACATATTGCATAATCATAAGCCATGTTCTGAATCAAACACTTGTGAATGCTGACAATCCATCAACGATATACAGAAAACTCCCCAAAAATTCCCGGCAGAGAGCCCAAACATTTCTCTTACAAATACGGATACTTCCTGACACCCGCCCGTGTCATTCCCCCACCAGGGAGCCAAAACACTGGCCTTACACTCCCAAATACCAGTACACACTCCTTTTGGCACCCGTCCGTGTCATCATTCCCCAGTAAAGTCGCCCGAGCATTCTTTACAAACAAACACTTACATATTACAGATACTTCTTGACACCCGCCCGTGTCATATCCCCAGCAAAAAGCCAAAGCGTCCCCTTTGCACTCACAGATACATATATATATATATATATATATATATATATATATATATATATATATATATATATATATATATATATATATATATACGACTTCCTTGACACTCGTCCGTGTCACTTCCCCAACATAGTTGCCTAAACACTTTGTGAACTAAATACTTGTTTATAATACACTTTTTCCGACACCCGTCCGTGTCGCACTCTCCCCAGCAAGTTGAACACTCATTTGTACACCGTTCATACTTATTACTCCTGTTTCACTCACATAGATACCCGTCCGAATCTTGTATATATCACTTATATCCCCTCAGATCCGACGCTCGTCCGTACTCTTTGTTAACCAGATGGTACTCGTCCGTATCATCGTCTCTGAACATGTGTCAGTGTCTGTTTCTACTTGATACTCGTCCGTATCATAGTCTTAAGGATGCTCGTCCGCATCTTTAATCCATACACGTGTCAAATACTTATGTCTTCTTGAATTTAGACACTCGTCTGTGTCTACTATTCCCCAGAAGAGTCCCCTCAGAATCAACACTCGTCTGTGTTCTTTGTTAACTAGTTGATACTCGTCCGTATCATCATCTCTGAACATGTGTCCGTGTTTGCTTCTGCCTGATACTCGTCTGTATCATAGTCTTAAGGATGCTCGTCCGCATCTTTAATCTATACACAGTACCAAAACACTTATACCTTTCGTTTCTTGGACGTAAACACTCGTCCGTGTTTACTATTCCCCAACAAAGTCCTCAGCAAAGCTTGTCAAACTATTTCTTGTTTATCTGGCATTCGTCCTATGTCATGATACCTTTTCGGCAGTCGTACCCTTCCAGGTGATCGTCCTTCACCTTTGGATGACCGTCCCTCATCCTTTCCCCAGCGGAGTCTCCATTATTGGAACCCTTTCTATCCGACATTCGTCCTATGTCGTGATTTTTAGCAGCCGTACCCTGCTAGGTGATCGTCCTTCACCTTTTGATGATCGTCCTTCATCATTTTATCCGATGGCCGTCCCCATCGTTGATCTTGTTATCTGACATTTGTCCTATGTCATGATAAACCTTGAGAGCAGTCGTCCCCTGCTAGGTGATCGTCCTTCACCTCTTGATGATCGTCCTTCATCACGCTCATCCGATGGCCGTCCCCATCATCGACCTTTTATCCGGCATTCGTCCTATGTCGCGATACTTTCGGCAGTCGTACCCTTCCAGGTGATCGTCCTTCACCTTAGATGACCGTCCCTCATCTTATCCCCAACAGAGCAGTCGTCCCCTACTAGGTGATCATCCTTCACCTTTGATGACCGTCCCTCATCATTATTTCATTTATTCTTTAACCCGATGGCCGTCCCCGTCGTGGTCCCTTTTCCTTTTCCTGGTGATCATCCTTCACCTTTGATGACCGTCCCTCATCATTATTTCATTTATTCTTTAACCCGATGGCCGTCCCCGTCGTGGTCCCTTTTCCTTTTCCTGGTGATCGTCCTTCACCTTTGATGACCGTCCCTCATCATTATTTCATTTATTCTTTAACCCGATGGTCGTCCCTGTCGTGGTCCCTTTTCCTTTTCCTGATGATCGTCCTTCATCAGTTTAGCCCGATGGTCGTCCCCATCGTTGTTTGCATTACTTTATGAACCTGATGACCGTACCTCATCATTTATTTTTACCTATAATCCCCCAGAGAATCTTTACATGATGGTCGTCCCCATCATAATCTCTTATATCCCCAGAGTGTCGGCCGTCCCCGTCATTGCTTTATTTCCCGCATTTTCCCCAGCATGTCGGCCGTCCCCGTCATTGCTTTATTTCCCACATTTTTCCCAGCATGTCGGCCGTCCCCTTCATTGCTCTTTCCCCAGCAGTCGTCCTCTGCTCGACGGTCGTCCTCCGTCACCCACACTATAAACATACTTTATTTTCTTTTACAATCTATATCCCTTTTCTTCTTCATTCTGTGAGTGCAAATTTTGGACTGTCTTTGGTATTCAACCACAAGTTATCTTGCTTGTCTGATAAGTCGTTGCTTACACTCTACACAACTAACTCATGCTTGAATAGGGGCAGCTGTAAACACCCCAAATTTTCCCTCACCCATTCACACCATGGCTTGTGATCTTTTCATATGCATAATTTCAATCATAGCATCTCATATTGCATTTTTGATTCACTGCATTGATTCAAAGTCATCTGCATCTAGGGTTTGTGATCTGAGCAATCCATGAGCCATCTGAGCCACTCCAAAGGTCTCCAATCATCTCAAGAGGGTCCATGTATGTTCAAGCATCATATTATATCCTCTCAAAGTCAAGAATGTCAAAAAATCACAAGAACTGAGATTGGCATGGAAGCAGAGCCAGGTTTGACTGCACAGATGACCTAGAATTAGGGTTTTGGTTTCAGAGGCCATAACTCCAATTTTTTTGGTCATTCTTGTTTCTATTGGTTTCTATATGGTATAGGGATCATGCATATCAATTTTCATGAAGAAATTCCATGGGGAAGGCATCTGATCAAGAGTTGACTTTTTGAGCAAGTCAGTGTAAAATCAGGGCATCTGAGGCCCTCAATGACCCAACCAAAGGGTGTTCTTCATCATTTTGATTGTGTATAATCTTTATTTGATCATAGAAGATGTTGGAAGTTCACAAAATTGAATAATTTCAAGCCATTTGCAAAGTTGACTTTTTGGGAAGATGACTTGTAATGGAAACTTGCCATTTTGGGAAACTTTTTCAATGCTTGATTTTTGATTCAAAAATGCTTCAAATTGGAAAACATTGGTCATGAAAGTTGTAGAATGGATCATTCCCTTTTCAAAAAGTACAAGAACTCATTCTAATTCATTTTGGATCAAAAGTTATGGCTTGTCAAAGTTGGCCAAAATCACATAATTTGAAGTTTTCTACCAAAGAGGCATTTTGCAAAATGGTATGATCAAGTGTTCTAAAGGCTTCAAAAGTGTACAAACTCTTCACAACATGATCACATGACCTCTAAAGATCATAATGGTCCAAAGAATATTGCATTTTGATGCCTTGAATCTCATGAATTTCCAAAGGGGCCAAACTTTGTGAAAATTGCAAAACATCTCATAAGCCTTGATCCACTTGCTGATTTATCTCATAAACAATTCCATGGTTCTCCCTAAACTCAGCTGAGCCAAGACAAGCCAAAAGGCTAGCTATACCATTGCCCATACCTCAAGTACAAGTCAAGTTGACATTTTGGCAACTTGCCCATACCAATCACAACAGGCCACCAACAACTCTCTGCCCAATCCAGACTTTACAAACACACCCCAAGGCTTCATTTTCATAAGACACACAAGCCTGAAAGCTCCAAGAACACATCATTCTCATTTTCCACCTCTTATGCAAAACCATTCGAAACTCATCACATAAGCCACAAACCTTCAAACAAATTCCACAGAACAACTCACCATGATCCACTGATCATTCCCCAACCATCACCTTGCCCTAAAACACCCTATATGAAAAATACGATTCTGGCCCCTCCATGAACTGAGCTTCAGTAAACTTCCAAAGGAATCCACAAAAGCTTCATCCAAGCATCCCAGAAGAAAGAGGGAGTCAAAAGAAGGTGGTTTGCCTTAAGAAGAAGGCCCAGGCAGCTCCATTGGCAAAGCTTCATCTCAGGTATCATCCAAAAATATTTTTCCAGAACTTGCGTTTTAAGTTATAAACTGATTCTATGTGTTGTGCTGATCATTTTGAGCTTTGAACCATTGAAAATGGTTGCGTATGTAGGATGTATTTGATCTCTGAAACTTTTGTGTGTTTTCCGTTTTGATTCGTTTCTCATGATTCAGTGGAAATAAATGGATTTTGGGGTGGGGTTTAGGTTTAGTGATGTTTAATGAGTGATTCTGGAGAGATTTGTGAAGTTTCATGGCGTATTAAGAGAGATTGAGATTTCACCTTGCCGGAGAAGATGACCGGAACAATGTTCCGGTCATCTGAAAGTGATTAGGGCACTGAATTAGGGTTTAATCATAATTAAGGAAATTTGAATTCTGGCCGTCCAGATGCCCGCGCCAGTCAACTCCCGCGCGTCCCAGTTTGAACCCTGGCCCTTAGATCTGCTGACTTTCCTATTTTCTCATTAAATTCATTTTATTTTTATTTGTTTCATATTTATTTTGCACATTTTATAAAAAATAGTAAAACATATTTAAAAATTCTGAAATTTTTTATCAAACATTTTATTAATTTTCAGAAACCAAAAATATTTTTATTTTTATTTTTTGCATCAAAAATTATTTTTAAATCATTTAAAAGTTTATTTTTAATTAATTAATGAAAATTAATTACTTAAAAATACTTTTAGGTATTTAAAAATCACAAAAAAATTCATGTAACATTTAAAATCATTTAGAAACATTGTCCAACTCTCAAACCAAATTTATTTTTTGATCTTGATGCCTTTTGACAATTTTCAATGGATTTAATTTCATTTCAAGGCAATATTTTGTGACAAACTTCAAAAAAATTCTTTTCTGCCTAACCATTGAGAGTTGGACAATGATTCTTTTTGCATTACATCTTGCATAGCATGTAGTTTATGGGATAAAATTGGCATTAATTGATCTTGCATTTCCAATTTGTTTTGCATTTTTCTTGACAAGGTGCCTTAAAACCCTAGCAATCTTAGGAAATTCATAACTCTCACTAGGTTAAGAGTTGGATCCCCTCCTTTGGGCAGTGAGTTTGTATAGGTTTAGGGTTCCTTTGATTGCATTTTCAAATTTTTATCATGTCATTTGCTTCTAGTTTTGGATTTTTGCTTTGTATGTTGCATATAACCCTAATTCATGCCTTCTTTTGCATCCATCTTCCATTTGCTTGCATACCATGACTTGCCATGACATTTTGTGCATCCATTTGATTCATAATACATCTTAGGACATATTAGAATCATGTGTGATCATTGCATCTTCCATTTTCCATGTTGTATGTCATTTGCATTTCATAACTTTTCATGAACATCCATGGTTCAAAGCATGCCTCTCTTGCATCCATATGTTTGTATGATCATCCTCATGCCTTGCCTCATGTTTGCATCATCTCTTAGCATCATTAACATCATGTATTTGCTTCTGGTTTTGGCTTGCATCATGCCATTCCACCTCATTTGCATTGCATTTCATTTCTTTCACTAACTTTTCAGGTGGTAAGTTATTTGAGAAGTGAATTTGCCTTCACTTCTCACAATCTCTTTTCATCTCTCTTATGCATCATTGCTGCATTTTGTCTTGTGCTTTGGATTGAGCTTGCTCATTCTTGTTCATCTTACCTTCTTTCTTCAAGCAACTTGACTTCTAGAATGAAGCAAGTTGTTTTGCTTCTCTTTGCTCCTTTCATCTGCTTCCTGGTGGTTTCTTTGAAGATCTTCCTTGCAAACCTCATAAACCCTAGGAACAACCAAGCATGACAATAATTAGGGTTCTGATTAGTCCCCTAGTTAGTTTTTTACCTTTGTGTCTCATAGAGTCTTCTCTTCTCACCTCATAATCAAGGACTAAACCCTAAAGGTTTTAAGGCTTTATGATTAAGCTTATGCCTGCATCCTTCTATTAGGATGGAGTGTATAACTTTAATCCTAAGTGTTAAACTCTTAATGTGTTTAACTCCTTTAATCAATCCACTTAATAATCATCAAGATATCAAACTTGTAACTTGGGCCTTGCATTAGGGTTCTAATTCTTCCTTAACTGGTTAAGAAGGACTAACCCTAGTGTTAATAGACAAGTCCCCCTCAAGCTGTCTTACAAACCATAAAACTCACTTCTTCATCTTATCATTAACTAAAATCCATCTAATAAAGGCTTTGTTTTGTCATGAGGTTAATCCCTAATCATGGATTAAGTTGAGGAGCTTTCCTCAGCTTAAACATTCTCATCTATTATCCTTCTATTAGGATGGTGTAATGAGTCTGTTTAATCCTTGATTATGGCTTAGTCTCATTACTTAACACTAAACAAAAACAACAAAAACATCTAAATAATCACAAGTAGGTTAATGATCTTAATCCTATACCATGGTGATTAAGTGTGAGATGCTGACTTCACACTCAAGGTATTCTCATTACCCCTAATCAGAGGGAGGATGTGATGAGTTTACTAACCCATTGGTTTAGGCTTAAGCTCATTAACTTATGACAAACTTCCAAAAGCAATAAAAGACTGAAAACACAAAAACAAACAATAATCGTCTCCTACGGGATTCTTTTCTCATCTCATTCACTCATAAACGAGAACTTGCTTCTTCCGTCTAATGCAAGACAGTTTGCACCTGAGCCAGACAGGTCATACACTTGAGCATAGACAAGTAAGCAGTTCATAAGTCAATTCACCTTTCAGTCTCTTTGGGTCGAACTACGGTGTTCTGACTTCCTCATTGCACGAGAGGATACGTAGGCATAACCTAACAAGTTATCGAACAAAAGTCTCTGTATATTCCCCCTCCTTCCAGCACTATTCTTTCAGCCTCATGGTCTTGAGCATTTCATTCCTGTCCTTACACTGACACATCACTTGTACACTTCACACTTCTTTTACACTGACACCTGTACATCCTTTTCCAGCTCTTTATACACAAATTGCACTGACACTACCCCTTTAAAACACAAATCTTTTAAGCATGGATCCCGTCGAGTACGGCGGACAATCTGGATGCTAATACCTTCCCAGGTTGTAACCAACCCCCTTTCTCAGTCTCTCTGGTTCACGACCATCTTATCCATATCTTTCTAGGTCTATGCAGCATTACCTTTCCCCCGGGATAAAAATGCCCAGCTGGCGACTCTTTCTTTCCCTTGAGTTCACTCCTGTGTGTTCTCATTCCCTTTTCACCGACCGTTCGCGTCTGTACCCCTTCTTGACCTCTAGGTTGTCATTTGGTGGGAGCGACAGGTACGACGGACGATCTGGGGTGCTAATACCTTCCCAGGTCGTAACCGACTCCCGAACCCAGATCTTTGGTTCGCAAGGCCTCGTCTTTTCCTTCTTCCTTAGGTTTATGCAGCATTACCTTTCCCGTTCCTTCGGGATAAAAATGCCTGGCTGACGACTCTACCTTTTCCGTGCCATTTTCGCGTTTGTACTAGGATGAAAATCCCGGGAGCGACAGTTAGACCAACTCAACAATATTTAATTTAGTTTAAGTCAATTATAATGCAACATGGGGTGTCTGCTCAACCGTATTTGATTGGCCTGTGCATAGAAGCTGCAGGATACGCCCAACCACCAACCCCATAATATGATTTACCTATCCAATTCCAACCATCAACTTCAAACACTCATCGACCATTCATCTAAACCTGCAACCGATTCTTGCACACACCCAATCACAACAACAAGAGCCTAATCCACACCAATATACCCCCAATAACTCCTTCCACTCCACCCCAGCCCACCATAGATCTCCACAAATGAGCACCCAAGAACACATATTCAACTATCTTACCCCTCAAGAACCATTGCTTCGTTCCCAAAACGAGTCAATGTCCCAATTAGGTCAACCGTATCGTCCTCGTCCAACCCAACCACAACGATCCAACTTTGAAAACATGGACACTGAATTGAATTACGACAGTGCTGTTGGCAGCAACCCACCAGGCTATTGGGGACAAATGGTTACAAACATATCAAATACACATGGATCCTCATACCAATAACAATATCCTCAACCAAACACACAAAGACCACAGACACCTCAACAAACTCGTACTAGAGTTTGGAGGCGGGGTCATCCACGTGGATGTGGAACTAAGGGACGTCTGGATCGTGCAGGTCATTAAATTTTGTAGTAGCCACTTTTAAATAATAACATATTTGATTTCTTTTCTATTATTTATTTATTTATTAATATTTTTTAAATTCATTTTTTAATTATTAATAATATTTTTAAATATAAATAAATAAAACTTATGCACCAATTGAATTGGCGCATGAGACCAAATATTTTAAAATAAAATAAAATAAAATAAACATATGAGCCAGTTCAATTGGCGTACATATGTATTTTACAACAAAAAAACAAAAACAAAAAAACACAAGCCATATGATTTGGCGCATGTGTGTTAGATTAAAAAAACTAAAAAATAATACATGAGCCAAGTGGTTTGGCGCATCAATACAATGAAAACAATACATTTTATACTTATACGCCAAATGGTATGTCGTACACAATACCAAACATGGTTAGTATGGTAAATAATTTGAAAAGATGGTTATTATCATATTTATTTTCAAAATATAGGTTATTCTATAAAAAAATCATAATAAGCACTATATGAAATAGATTATCATAGATTGACAAATTATATAAATTAAATCAGAAAGTAATAAAGAACACAAAAGAATTGGTAACACAGTTCGGTGCAACGTCACATATGTTTGAGAGGATTCCAACCCAAGAAAGGAAATTCATTCTCAATAATATTAGTACAAAGTGTCTTAGATGAGTTCAATACCCCTCTTCCTAATATACCTGTGTCTTTTTATTCAGGACTCCCCCCCATAAATATGAGAACTCCTCTCACTTTCTCTCAGTCACTACCTTAGTGATCTATGCTTTCAACATATTAAATATGTTGAATTACAACTCAACTAACAATCCACCTTTATGGCTTGAATATTCAGTTCAGACTTCTTTAGAGGTTTACAATAGAAACAATTACAAAGACTCAAAGAACAAACCCTAACACACTATATCTTCAACTATTGCACTTGCTTTCTATGTTAGGAGTGAGTTTTCTTAAATAGAAAACAATATGTTGGGCTTGGGTATTAGATTTGATTCAGAATTAGTTTTGATGCATATTTGATTTGTTTATTCATTAATGTCCACCAACAGATTTGATTTGATATTCATTCAATTTAAATATTCATTTAATTTTATTTGATCTTACTAAATATTTTTAGCAATCACACTAAATAATATTTTGCTAAAAGATACAACAAATCTCTTTGGAAATTAACACAAACACACTCAGATTTACTTACAAACTTTGAACCACAACCTGAGGTGAGATGTTGCCCACATGTTGGAACATCTTTTTCCATATTATGCCTCTTCAAAATGAACATCTTGTTGCTCATGTTGTTTTGCCTAAAGCAATCAATCATAAGTCCAACTTCTCAAGTAAATGATTCATAATAAAACATTTTCAAAAATCGAACGACACTTTAAATCGTATTTAATAGAGATTGGAGATTTTAAAAACAAATTTGTTGGTCCTTTTGGGATTATTTGCATCATGAAAAATAACACGGAGTTTGCTCATGATGGTTCTGAAGCAAAAGGCACGTGTTGAACATAATATTCCAACATGTGTACTGCAACATCTGGTCTCTAACAACAGACATATGGTATTGCAGTTTTGTTCATAATTATTTTATCCATTATTCTCTATACAAAGAAGATCTACAAGTCATAAAGAATATTTAATTTGGATGTACTGGTGCAACATGTGGAACACGATGTTCCAGAGTATGTAGTGCACAATATGGCCTTGTCAGCAAGCTATAAGGGATGTTGTTTTGTGCAAATTTTCTGATTTGACTTCAATTAAATTTGTTAGCAAGGTATGGTTGATTTATTTGAAATTTGTTGAAGATCAAAACAAATTTAAATTTAGATTTAAATTTGAATTTGAATGTGTTGTACCCCAAAATTTTCCCTCACATCTTCAAGACAATATACCACAAGAGGACTCCTAATGTTCACAAGATTATCAGTTGCTCAAAGGGATTCAAGGTTTCATCAGACAAAGCCCCCTCTTAAGCAATGGATCTTAAACTAGGGTTTTGAGTTTCTCAAAGAAAATTGGACTTCCAAAACCTCAAGTGGACTTCATGGTGTCCCACATACTTCAAAGAATCCTCATGTCAAGTTTCAAGGCTTTCCCTACAAGTTTGGTCAGTCAGATGCTCAAAATATCAAAAATCAATTAACTTGGTAAAAAAGTCAACTGTGGTCAACACTAAGTCAAACTTCAATATTTTTGGTCAACATCAAGATTATGAGGTAAAATTAATCATTTGACCTAGGTTTGATCATGATTCATCAAGGAAACCTCAGAATCATCAAGAATCAGGAGTTATTAAATTAGGGTTTGTACAGGAAAAGTCAATTGTACTTTGACCAACCATAACTTTCACATGCTTCATCAAAAATTTCCCATCCAACACTCATTTTGAAGGAAATTCAATTCCCTACAACTTTGTGTGTCACAAGCCAAGGCCAAAAATGCTTCATTTGAGAGGTATGAGCCAAGACATTATAGGTCCTTTTAAAAGTCAACAAAAAGTCAACTTTTTCAAAAGCTCATAACTTGAAAATGAAATATCAAATGGACATGGGACTAGAAGGAGTAGTTAAAGGACACTCTAAGATTTCTAAAAAGTCCTATAACACATACATGGGATAAAAATTGAGAGATTTGTGCATTGTTGAAGTTAGGCAACTTTGAGGAGGTGTATGAAGCAAATAATGACCAAAACTCAAATTTCTTCCAAATGGGCCCATATTTTTCTAACACAAACTCAATTATAAGATCATTCATGACCCATAAGTCATAATATCTGATTTTTTATATTTATTTTATATTATATTGGATTTCATTTATTTAAAATCAATTTTAATTAAAATAAATATTAGAAAATCAAATATTTGATTTTTGAACTATTTTGGGATGAGATTTGAATGTTTATGATCATTATAAGGATCCAAATTTCATGTAAATCAAAGGGGAAGGTCTTAAAGTTAAATTTTGGCCAAAATAGAAAGGAAGAAACTTCATCTTCAAGCAACCTCAAATCCATCACAAAAAGCCCTAAATTTGACCTAATTTGAATCTCCTATAAACGCACAACAAAGTCAGAAATCAATGGGACGAATTTCTGAGCCGAAGAACCTTTATCACACTTCAAAAAATTCAAGAAAACTCCAAATTCGGTTTGCACAAACTGAATCCACCTTTTAACTTGTTTCTTGATTTTTCGATTCACATGATTTACGCATTATGAACATGATTTGATTGTTTAATATTGTTTATATTAATGTGTAGATGCTTTATAGAGTGTTTGATTTGAGCTTTAGTGCATGTTCGATGATATGCCATTGTTAGGGTTTGAAGCTCCAAATTTGGGAACTTCACTTAGAGGCGATTTTAGGACAAATTGATGAGTCCATTGAACTCACGAGACCATTTACAATCGATCTATATCCCTGGAACTAATTTATGTTGTGTATTAAATGTTTTTCAAAAAACGCAGGTGTTTTAGTGACGGAAAAACTGTCACTATAAGTTCTTGCTACAGACGAAGCAACCGTAGGTATAGCCTTGGACGGATGAGGAAGAAGAAGGAGCTTAGGGCGCGCGTTTTCATTTTCAAATATTTTCAGATTTTTGTTTTATTATATAATTTTTCTTGTCTGATTATTTACATGCAGGCACAGTTGGCCTAGTGGAAGCAGACGTGTGTTGGGAGGGGGAGGTCCTGGGTTTGACCCAGGCCTCCAGCCCTTATGTTTTTTAATCTTTTTCTTCTTTGTTTCTTATTTTGTTTTATTATTATTATTTCTTTTTTTTTCTAACTAATTAACCAATTAACTATTTTAATTTCTTAAACAAATTCATAAAATTTTCCCATTAACTTAATCATTTTCTTTTAATAACAAATTTATTTTTCATAAAAAATTAGTTTTTAGGTTATTTCATCAATTAATTTTGCAATTAATTTGTTATTAACTTAATAATTAGGGTTTAATCAATATTAATTTTTAATTTTTGTTTTCTAATCCTAATTTGTCTAACATTTTAACATAACCCTAAAATAATTAATATTTTTGACTTAAATTTATTTTCTTAAATAAAATTTTAATTAATTAGTTAATTTCTTTATTAATTTAGATTTTATCGTCATAATATTTTCTTTACGTTTATTATTATTTTTAGAAAATTGTATAGGATACGCGGTTTATGTAAATTTATTTTGTCGTCTTTTTTAATTATGTAACTGCTTACGGGATGTAATAGCGTATGACTTTTTATTTTCCGCACTCCCCCAATTTCAATATGTACCCCCCTCCCATGATGTAATAGCCTAGGTTTATTTCCCGCATTTAAATTCCGTTAAATATTAAACTGTGTGGTTAGTAAATATAGAGTGTGAAAAGAATGTATGCAAACAAACAAAATAAACGAATTTAGATAACCCTAATTTTAAAAGATAATGTTGAAATAAGCGATAATAAGAGACATTTAGATTAAACCGTGTGTCTTGAAAAGCACTACAGAGACATTATTATATATAGAGAGATTATAACTAATTACATGATATAGTCGATGTGGGACTATTCTATATATAAATATTCTTAACACTATATATATTTACAAATATCAACACTCCCCCTAAAGCTTGAGCATATAAGTCAAATGCACCAAGCTTGTTACATATATAATTAATTATGGGGCTTCGTAGGGATTTTGTAAACACGTCTGCCAATTGATCGTTAGAGTTGACAAAGCTTGTAATGATGTCACCTGACTCGATCTTCTCTCTGACAAAGTGACGATCAATCTCAATATGTTTTGTCCTCTCATGGAAGACTGGATTTGAAGCAATGTGCAATGCAACTTGATTATCACAAATAAGTGTCATTGGTCTTGCTTCTTCAATTTGAAGTTCCTTGAGCAATTGTTTTAACCAAACAAGTTCACATGTTGCCATTGCCATGACCCTATATTCTACCTTGGCACTTGATCTTGCAACAATGTTTTGTTTCTTACTTTTCCAGGATATAAGATTTCCTCCAATAAGTACACAATACCCAGAAGTGGATCGTCTATCAATGGGTGACCCTGCCCAATCAGCATCAAAGTATCCAACTATCTGAGTATGTCCTTTATCTTCATATACTAGACCTTTTCCTGAAGCACATTTGATTTATCTCAGAATTCGGATAACAACATCCATGTGTTCCTGACAAGGGGAATTTAAGAACTGACTTACCACACTGACTGCAAAAGAAATGTTTGGACGAGTGACTGTGAGATAATTCAACTTTCCAACCAATCTCCTATATCTTCCGGAGTCAGATAGAGGCTCCCCCTGATTAGGTAGTAATTTGACACTTGGATCCATAGGAGTATCAGCTGGTTTAGCATTCAAAAAACACGTTTCTTCCAAAATATCCATAGCATATTTCCGCTGAGAAATCACCAAACCATCTTTAGATTGGGCTACCTCAATACCCAAGAAATAACGGAGTTTACCAAGATCTTTTGTCTGAAATTGATTCGAGAGATGTTATTTTAACTGGAGTATTCCCTGTTGATCACTACCAGTTATGAAAATATCATCTACATACACAATAAGATAAATACACCCTTGGACTGAGTGACGATAAAAAAACCGAATGGTCAGCTTCACTACGAACCATACCAAACTGTTGGACTATAGCGCTGAATCTGCCGAACCAAGCTCTTGGAGATTGCTTAAGACCATAAAGAGACCTGTGTAGCCTACACACCATATTCGATGACTCCCTCTGAGCAAAAAACCCAGGTGGTTGCTCCATATATACTTCCTCTTCAATATCACCATGTAAAAAAGCATTTTTAATGTCAAGTTGATGAAGAGACCAATGTCGAATGGCTGCAATAGCTAGAAGAAGTCTAACAGATACCATCTTGGCTACCAAGCGGGCTTTAAATCGATCAATCTTACCATCTGGACCAACCTTCACTGTATAAAGCCAACGACAACCTACTAAAGATTTCCCAGGGGTTAAAGGAACCAGTTCCCAGGTACCACTGCTTTCAAGAGCACACATTTCATCAATCATTGCTTGCCTCCATTTAGGATGAGATAATGCTTCACCTGGAGTATTAGGAATAGAAACAGAAGACAAAGAAGACAAACAAGTATACTGCAAAGGGAAAAGACGATGATAACATAAATCAATATAATGTGGAGAAGGATTTCGTGTTTGACGTATACCTTTTCGAAGGGCAATCGGAAGATCGGACTCAGGTTGCAGGATTGGATCCGGTGATGGAGAGAGTGTCAGAGGAGAGTCTACAATGACCTCAGGGACAGGTACGACCTCAGGAGCAGGTACGACCTTAGGAACAAGTGCGGTTTCAGGGACAGGTACGACAGACATTGATTGACGACGCTGGTATGTTTGAAGTGGGCGATAAGTATGGGGGTCAACTGTAGGGGTATTTAGTGGACCAGGTTCCTTAGACTGATCAGGGACAATGAAATATGGGACTTCCGGAAGAGGTGTGGGAATACGTTCCTGAAGGGGTTCCGAAGTTGCTTGGCTGGACTCGAAATATGGAACAGACTCGAAGAAGGTAACATCGGCTGATATGAGATATCGTTGTAGAGTGTGTGAATAACAACGATAACCTTTTTGTGATCGATGATAACCAAGAAAGACACACTTTAGTGATCGAGCTGATAGTTTATCAAGACCAGGAGAGAGATTGTGTACAAAACATGTCGAAATCATCGTAGTTTGGCATAAATTTCTGAGGAGTAGCCATGAGTATTGGCGGGAAAAAAAAACTGTCGGAATCAGCCGTCGGACGCGCTAGCACGGGCGGGGAAGCGGAGGCGCGGGTGGAAGTGTGCGTGAGTTTCTGACGGCGGGAAAAAGTGCGACGGCTGGATCGGAGGGCAGCGAGTCAGATGGTGAGGTCAATTTTCCGGAACGTCGCCAGAAGTTTTTCGGAACAGTAACGGCGACAGTGGCAGCAGGGAGGTTACCGAAGAATTTTGAAAATTGAGGCAAACCGGAGTGATAACACGGTTTGCAAAAAAAAATTCTCACCGGAAGACAGTGGTTTTGGTTTTTCTCTCAATTCAACCTTTTTGGTTGTAATTCCATCTGTAGTAATTTTATCAGGGCT
Source organism: Lathyrus aphaca (assembly GCA_963966055.1). Classification (NCBI taxonomy): domain Eukaryota; kingdom Viridiplantae; phylum Streptophyta; class Magnoliopsida; order Fabales; family Fabaceae; genus Lathyrus; species Lathyrus aphaca. The sequence continues at coordinate 450,006,505 of OZ014519.1, read as the reverse complement.
TTTCATTACCAATTTCTTTTTTTATTATTATTCGTATTTGGACTTGAGATGAATATAATGGACCAAGTGTGAACTCATGCTGAATTTTGTAAGTGAGGCCCAAAAAACTAAATTTACTATTAAAAGAAGAAAACTTTAATTAATAATAAATCTAATTAATATTGGGCCTTTTTTAAGGGAATGAATATCTAGACATGGTTTAGAAATATGGATGGACCCATGAATAATCAGATAATCAGATGACCCAATGAATTCGACTATGATTATTAGGTAATGACTTGAGGTTTGAAACAAATATTAAATGAATTGAATGGTTATTGAGAAATGAAGTATTTGGTAATTGGATTTAAAAAGGAAAAGGAGGATTGAACCTTGTGGACTAAATGAATTCAAAGGTGGTCTGTAGTTTAGAATTGAATCAAGATGAGCATGACTTGACATGGATATCGATTAATTACATGAATACACAAATGAATAATGAAGTGGTTTAGAAAAAGAGACAGGCTTAAATCGGGTAAACTATGGAATTGAGTATAAACTCGAACACCTCATTTCCAAATAAACCAATGACCACACACTTTTACTTAGCTCAAGTCGAACATTTGAGCACAAACCATTTCTCCAGAATTATGACGGCCGCATGTCGCTCCCCGGATTTCCATCCTGGTACAAACGCAAAAGTGGCGCGGAAAAAGAATAGAGTCGCCAGCCAGGCATTTTTATCCCGAAGAAAGGGAATGGTAATGCTGCACAAACTAGAAGAAAGAAGAGGAAGGACACGGGTCCTACGAACCAAAGAGACTGAGTTCGGGAGTCAGTTACGACCTAGGAAGGTATTAGCACCCAGATCGTCCGCCGTACCCGACGGGATCCACGCTTGCAAAGAAACTGTTTCAAAGGGTGAGGGTATGAAAACTGCAGCAAAAGAAATGAAAATGAAAAGAAACTGGAACTGGAAAAGAACTAAAATAAGAAAATAAAGGAAAAAAATGTAGGGAAAATAAAGATTGTGCTCGAACGGGTCCTACCCCGCTGCCTACGTACCTCATCGGGATAATGAGGATCAGAGACGCCGTAGTTCCCCTAACTAGGGGAGAAAGGAAAGTTGCCTGTGAATTAGGGCTTGAACTGCCTATGCCATTGCTCAGGTGTTGCAGACTCGGACGACGAGTGCGTTACCGTCTTGCAAAATGACAAGTTGGAGCAAGTTCGCGGACGGAGCGAATGAGATGAGAAAAGAATTCCCGAAGGAAAGACGCTTATTGTTTGTTTGGTGTTTTTTAGAAGCTTTTATGAGTGAAAGTTTGCATAGGTAAGTGTACCTAAGTCTTACTCAATGGGATGTGTACATCTCACATCATCCTGAAATGGAATGCGCAAGAGGCACACCTATCTATGGAGGAAATCCCCAAAGCTAGTCCCATAAGTGAAGGCTTAAGCACACTGGCCTATTACCATTATTAAGTATTTTTGTGATTTTTTGGTTAAAAAGTGTTTTTTTAGCTTTTCTTTGTGAGGTACTCATGCTAAGACCTATCCACCACGAGTGATGACTCACACCTCGCCCCGAAACGGAACGCGTGCAAGCATCTCATAGCAAAGTCTCATGTCACATGGAAGTACTCAACATTTATTAAGTGGATTAAAATTAAGTTTGAAGATGAGAAGAGAGAGCGCCAAAGAATCTCAAAGGCAAAACTCTAAAGGGGAACTAAATAATCCTAAGTGTTAACATGCATGGATGTCCTAAGGGTTAGTGAGGCTCACTATCCTAATGAAGAAAGAAAGAAAAAGATGAAAGGAGAAGCATCATGATGGCCTAAGCACACCTCAAGTCGAGAATGAACGAAAGAAAACGAGGAAGAAGAATTAAGATGAAGAAGGGATAAGATAATGAGATGAGAATGCAAAATGGAGATGAATAATGAATAAGATAAGGTGATGAGAATGCGAAATGGAGATAAGATGAATAGTGCACAAACAGAGCCTACACCAGTAGGACTTCCAGATGCAACAGCATGCAATATTTAAAATCGGTCCTCAGTGGTACCTAACAGAGAAAGTCCGTTGCCTCTTCAATATGCTCATAAAACTCATGAAAGACGTCAGAAATTCAAACTCAAAGTGAGCATCAAGATTAAACCAACCAACAAAACGTTCAGATAATTCATCAAGCCCAAGAGAATAATCCACCGAAAATCAAAACTTGTATCAAGGCTCTCACGATCATTAACAAGTCAACAAGCCATGAACAAAAACCCAATTACAATGCCATCACCAGATTGCATCCGCCGTCCTCGAAATCGAGCAAGAGACCTACAAAATATCAATCAAAACTAGAACCACAAACCTATTTAATTAAACCAAATCAATCGAGATAAATTACATCTAGACTATATTAAAACAAATAAATAAAGCTAATGAAATTAACAAAATTCTAATGAAAGATTTATAAACTTTTAACAAGTGCTAATAATAATTAAAAAAAGGAAAAGACTAATTAATTAAAAAAAAGGTAACAATTATCAAGAGAAAGTGTTAAGGAATTAAATAAACAACAAAAATAAAAAAAACACGGAGAGGGGGGACTATCCACAGGTTTTGGGGCGATGGTAGCAGTTCAGCGGGCTTCAAAGCCCATCAAGCATAGTCCAGGAAACCTGATATGTGATTGCAATCTATTTTCCTCCTCAGTTCACAATCATCAACACAAAAACGACGCCGAAAAGGACAGAAAATGGTCGCGGACTCAATCTCCATCGTCATCAACCTCACACCATCCATCGAGCTTCGCCGAACAAAAACACTTCAACGTTGGTCCACTTCTTCTTCTTGAAGCTTCGTCGGTCAAACACAGTCCCGATTTGATGAAACGACGAGAAGTGTGCGTCTCGTGCTTGATCTTCGTCTGAATCGCGTCAGTGGCGAAGAAACTCCTTCCGATCGGAGCCAACTACCTGAAACAAAACCAAGCCGAAACCATGTCAGTCGACGGAATCCGCGACATCACCATTCTTTCGCCAAAATTTGCCTCAGTTTCTTCCTCATCTCAAATCGCCAGTTTTGGATTTCGCTTCCAAGGTTCGTTCGCGGCGATTTTGATTCTCTTTTGGTTTCGATTTCTCCTTCTTCTATTTCTGTTTTCTGACTTCTGGATTTGTTGTGGTTGTTGAAGGATTGAAGGGTTGATGTAGGGATTGACGGAGGATTTATGCTGGTTTCAGCTTCAACGCAGTGAAAGAGTTTTGGTGTTGTTTGGAAGTTTGCCGGTTTGAAGAATGTTATTGTTGTGATGGTGATTTGAAATCACAGTGAGTGTAAAGGTTGTTACGGTTTTGATGGTGGTGAGGATGAAGTGTTTCTGGAAAGGGAAGCAGAGGGCTGAGTGGTTGTCGTTTGGGTGGAGGTGAAAGTTTGACGGTTTCGGCGAGATTATGAGATGTTGTTGATGAAGATGGAAACAACGTGAATGAGGTTCTGCTGTTGTATTGAGGGCAGTTTGATCAGAGGTGAGGTGGTTTGACGATCAAGGTCAGTAGAGTGTGGTTGCGGCTTGCGGAATGAATTTAGAAATATGGTTGTTTGAGATGATGATGGGTGTTGGCTTGTTGTTGGTATGATTCTTTGTGCAGAGCCTGAAAAATGAGACGATTTGTTCAATGTTGTGGTGCAGAACAGAAGTGATAATGTGGTGATTTTGAGAAGTGTCAAAAGAGGTTATGCAGGTTTGGATGATTTGAGGTTATTGTTGAAGGTTGTTGGTGTGTGGAGGGTTTTAAGATGGTGACATTGATGCGGATCGGAGGAGGAGGATTGTTGAAGATTGTTTTTGAAAGGTTACGAACAAATATTTGTGCTGGGTTTTTGTTTGAATGGTGTGGGGTTTGTATGGTAATTCGCAGTGATGAAGAATGAGAGTGTGTTGTGAGTGATGAAGGTAATATGAAGAAGGTGACAGTGGCAAGGTAGATTGAAGATGGTGACGACTTGGTTGAGAGTGATGAAAATGAGCGCCGTTTTTGATCTTTTTGCTGCTGTAGAATTTTCTCCAAATTGTTTATCATTTTCTCTCTCACCTAGGGATCTGTGTTTACTTATCTATTTATACCTAGGTCAACCATCTTTTTCTTTGTGACTTAATGGGCCTTAACATGGGCATAAAGAAGGATATGAGTCTGATTTTTAGACTTTATGAATTGTGGGTCTTTATTTTGTGATATGTAGATATGTGTATATAACATGATTTTTGTATGGACTTTATATATGGCATGGAAAGAATGTGCAATTGAGTGGAAAATATTATAACGAAAAATGACTGTGAATGAGGGATAATAATAAAAATGGACATGGAATTTATTATTTGGAAATAAATTTGAATGACTTTAAACGATAAGTGGATATGGTGGAAGGAAAAAAAATTGGGAAAATGAAATGGTTTATAGTTGGATATTGGTATAAAAAATGGGTAAAAAGAAAATGATTTAGGCGAAAAAAATAGAAATGTGAATATTGATTATAGTGAACTTGAATAAATCTCCACGCACATCCTGACTGAATTTAAACCATCAACCGCACCCGAACTTTTTCAACAACTTATTAAAATGACTGAACACACTCCTTGCAACTGAAACAATTGACAATTGAATTAATTTGAAACCTTGCCCTGATTACTGAATCCTTCCATAATTCAACCCTGGACACATACTTCCTGAAAAGTCAACCATTGAAATAGATAGCTTGCACGTGAAGAAGTCCTGTGAAGGTTTGACCAAGATTAGGTCAAACATCCATTTGAATTGGATCGTGACTGAACCAAATCTTTGAGATATCGAGAAAGAAGAAATAGGCTGAGATGTTGAGAAGACGAGAGTAGCCTTATAACTTAATGAAGAAGAAATCCCTGATGACGGGATAAATGAATCAGTGAATAACTTTCAGACGTGAAATCCTTTAAGACCTATGAACTAGGGAAAATAAACCCTAATTGAGTGACAAGAACACGCGGATGATGCCACAGATGGTTGCATAGCCGAGAACTTTGAATTCTTCCGATGACCGCGAATAAGGTGCAAAACCATAATTCCTGATGAAAATTGATCCCATGTCTCAGAAGCTTATGCAAATGATATGAATTCTAAATGTTAATGATCTAATGGAAATGAAAACGAGATGCAAACGAACAGCGGACAAAGATAGAAAACTAGAGGGCAAATTTGGGGTGTCTACAGCTGCCCCTATTCAATCAACTGTTAATCTGAAAAGTACGGTAGCACGGGCTATCGACCGTTCAAGATAAACTGTGATTGAATACCAAAAAGACCCTGAAAATCTGCACTCTGCAGGAGAATGCAGAAATGGGAAATAAACCCAACCAGATGACGCTCTGGGGATAAGAACGAGAGAAAAAGCAGACGAGCTTCTTCCAAGTTGAAACTGATTATGGAATAAGAACATGTTGACAGACGAGTCTTCGAATGACCTATGACGCCAGGTGCAAAGAGCGGACGGGCCCTTAAGAATCTTCAAAGTAACCTGAGATAGACGAATCTCCTTCACTAATCCTTACACAGATAAGTGGAATAAGACGGACGAGTCTTCTTCGGATAACCCTTACGCAGGTTCCGGGAATGCATATAAGTTTGTGGGATAGACATGCAACTAGGATGGATGAATCCTCTTCACGAATCCTTACGCAGATAAGTGGAATAAGACGGACGAGTCTTCTTCGAATAACCCTTACGCAGGTTCCGGAAAATAGGATAGACGAACCCTCTTCACGAATCCTTACGCAGATAAGTGGAATAAGACGGACGAGTCTTCTTCGGATAACCCTTACGTAGGTTCCGGGAATTGTTTTGACGTCTTGATCCCACCGTCAGGATTTTCAACCTCTTCAATGCGGACGAGCATTGGAATGATCATCAAAGAAACACAGACGAGTGTCATAAGTCGACGATACGGACGAGTACCAGACGATGATTTAAGAAAAACGGACGAGTGCTTCTGATAATGATACGGACGAGTATCAACTTATTTTAGACGATCTTCAAAAGAAAATACCAAACACGGACGAGTGTCGGGGCGTGCAGACGAGCACTAGATAAGTAATAGGCACGGACGAGTGTCGAAGGATGCGGACGAGCAATCTTCAAAGGAGTAACAAGCACGTATGAGTGCTAAGAGATGCGGTCGAGCATCAAATAAAGATGCAAGTACGGACGAGTACTGGCGACTTTCTTGGGGATATGCCTCAAATAAAGAGGAATCGAAAATAAAATGTACGGACGAGTGCTGTAGGGATGCGGACGAGCACCAAACGAAGATGCGCGCACAGACGAGTACAGGCAACTTCGCTGGGGAAAAAACTTCAAACACTAATAAGCACGGACGAGTGCCGAGAGCTGCGGACGGTCATCAAATAAAGATGTTAGCACGGACGAGTGCTGGGGAAGACCTCAAATAAAGAGGAATCTGCTGAGGAAAGGGCACGGACGAATACTGAAAGAGGATGAGCATCAAATAAAGATGCGAGCACAGACGAGTGCCAGTAGATATAGACTCTACTAGGGAAAGTGAAAGTGCACAGACGAGTGCCACAAGGTGCTAATTCTTCTAGAGAATGTGGATGAGCAAACTGAATCATCAGATAAGTGTCTAAGAGTGCGAACGAACACTGAATAAGCATCAACACAGACAAGGGCTGATTATGTTGGGGAAATAGACAATTCCACTCTGGCTGGGGAATGAAGTCCTGGCGACCTGTGGGAGAAGATTCCGGCAACCTGCTGGGGACTCAAAACTTTAAATTTGATGGGAACGAAGTGCTGGCAACCTGATGCTTGCTAGAGAGGCTTTCACCGGAAGAAAGACGACTCTGCGTAGGGTATGCTTCATTCAACTGCTTTGAACATCTGCTGAGGATCTGATCACCCTGCTCTGACTCCACTGGGGAGAATTTCTTCTTGCTCTACTGGGGAAGAGACTACTTCTTATTCTGCTGGGGAACTCCCCTGCTTAGGGATAACACAGACGAGTGTTGAGGATTGCAGGCGAGCAACAAACAAATGCCTGATTGGCAGCAAGAGGTGCAACTCTGCAGAGGAAGACAAGTCAAGAGGTCTGAATACCCAAATCTGACTGAGGTGATGAATACCCTACTGTATCATCAAATGACCAACAGTATGGAAACTTTGCAGGGAAATATTTCACGCACGGAGGTGAAAATCCAACATGAACTCTGTGGGGACAGAATCATCTTCAGACTTGGCTGGGGAAGATGCTTCGTCAAATACTCTTGCTGGGACCCTTGCTGGGGAGAGAGCTCTGACAATTCAAACTTTGTGGGGAAGCAAGGCCTTCAGCTGCCTGTTGGAAAACTTCACCATGGACAGATAAATCCGGTTGGGGACGAGAACGATTCAATTATCCTTGAAGTTCTGCTGGGGATATCATCTGCTCTACCTCAACTGGGGATGTCAACCTTCTAGCTTGGTTGATAAACATATTTGGCAATGCTCTGCTGGGGAGAGACTTTGCTGGAGAATCAAATGAGTCAAAATATGCCCCAAGTATAGTATGACGACTGTGTTGGAAAGGTGTGCCAATGAAAATTGGACCTTGACTGAACACGAATAATCAACTCCTCATGAGGAAACCTTGTCGGCTGACAGAAAAATTCTCTGGTGGGGAAGAAATAAACATCCAATGCCTTGCTGGTAAAATAAATACCAGACATTCCCTGAGAATTATCACAGTGCTTCAAGCTTCTGAGTTCAACAGTTGCATACTGATTATCAAGAGTGCACAAGCATCCCTATTACTCCCGAAATTGTGCCACAAACTGCATTGTCTACGAAGAGATCGCCTCAAGAGGATTTTACAGAAGACCTGGCATCCAGAATTGCCCCAGTGTCTTCAAACTCTCGCATAATTCAACAGATTTTGAGATATCTACCCCAGATTGCGTCTTGTAGTGATTCTGCCCCACATGAAGAAACGGGAACCATGCAGTATGAAGATGCGATGCAAAAGATGTAAACGTATGCTCATGCAAGCCACGGAAAAAGAAACAAGGATGGTTGGGCGTAAGGCCAGGTTGATAGAGATTTATTTTGTTTTTTGGTTGCCAAGCAATTGGACTTTGAAGGTGAATTACCAGAAGAGAACCGGTTTATTGAAGTTAGGCCAACAGACGAGAACTGATGGGAAAAGAATAAGTCGTCAGACGAGAACTGACTCCTTGGGTTCATTGTCAAACGGGAATTGACTCTGAAAAAGAATGATTACCAGAAGAGAACTGGCGTTCAACAGGCTAAATGAAAACGTGACCAGACGAGAACTGGTTAAAAGATTCGCCTACCAGACGAGAACTGGTATTTGATGATGGTTTTCCAGACGAGAACTGGAATTTGGGTTTGTCTGCCAGACGAGGACTAGACGTTGAAATGGTTTTCCAGACGAGAACTGGACTTTGAAATTGTTTGCCAGACGAGAACTGGACTTTGAAAAGTTGATAAGTTGGGGTTACGGGGCCCAATGCACTTATGATGCATATGCTCTAGAGATGCGACATGAATAACGTATGAAAATGACTTATGCAATGCTCATGAAAAGCTAGAAAAACTCCCGAGGTGGGAAGAAAGGTCTTATGGACAAGGCTCCTGGTTGAGAAGGGTGACAAAGGCGACGGTGGGTAGCATGATTTCCCAATACTCGTCTTGAACTCTGAGATTGCCGATATAACTTGCTCTGTGTAGCTGAAGTTGCCCCAGTTGGGTGAGTCTCTGAACAGACTGTCACTGATTATCCACTTCTTGGAATAGCAGACTTAAATGTCCTCGAGGAGAATTGCACCTAGTGATATCTGGAAGTGTCTTGCCCCGGTATGAGCGTGGAAGCGACTTGACTCATTCTAACTGAGCATTGGAAGAATATATCCTTGGTCAACAGAAAAAAAACGGGTGTCCTGCCCCTGCTTGACAGATTCAGCTCTAATCAACTGGCTCTCGAGTGACGTCCTTCAATCAACTGATGCTTGGGAACTTGCTTTACCCTGAAAAATTTCTTGGTCGACAGAAAAACTGGATAACATGCCCCTGATTCGTAGGCCTACAAGAATCTCTTGATTTTGGTCATCATTGTTGAATGATCAAGTTCCCTCTGATTGCTTTTTGTAGGAACTCCTCTGATGTCACAAACTAACTTGCAATTAAAATTGTTTACAAATGGTAATTTTAATGCAGTGCACATGCAAATTTTGAAAATTTATTTATTTGAATGTTGTGACAGTGTGTGATGAACGGACGATTAGTCCAAACGTAATGCTGAGTTAGCAAATCGTTAGGAGTCAGTTTATGCAACCTTGTCGTAGTATGCTTCCAGAATTGACCCTGATTCAATTAGGACTTTCAAGGGTTATGACGTGGCTTGGTTCACGGTTTTAGAAGGAAGGATTTATAGCTAAAAATGTATCTGTTCCCACCCAATCTCCTTGATGTTCTCCAATCCTATGTTCAGTTAATTTTCCCTAAGCGCTCGCCTCTCGAAAGGATTTTGTGATGGTTGAGGGACCAATGACGTTGACGGTTTAAGCACTAATGAGGTTTCTTGGAGTAACAGTCAACCCTTCGTCTTTGTGTCTGGTCACACGACTTTGTTCTAATGGAACTTTTTTTCTTTTTTTTGATATATTTTTTTACTCCCTAATTTTTGCCTGGACTGAACCCCTTTTTTGAATTTTTCGATTTTGAAGTCCAGCGGGATGCCCTAACTTTTGCCTAAGTCATCTGTTTTCACACCTTTTTTTTGACTTAGCGGGCTTTATTTATCTTTTTTTTTTCTTTTGATCTTTGTTGAACAAATCGTGTGACACTGGTTGTCTGACTTTCTTGAAAGGGTTGACTGCCTCATTCCTTTGTTGATGAGGGATAACCATTGTGGTTTCACATCTCTTGACCTCTTGAGGTGTGATGAATAAAGGTAATGGATCCTCGGATACACACTCCTTTGGAAATTTGAACGCTTGGTCATATTAACTGATGATTACCCTGCCCCAGGTTGAATGCGAGGGTTTTTCGTTCAGAAAAGAAACTCCTACTTCAAGGCTCAAAGGGGTTGACGAGGGTTTATCTCCCTTATATCTCCGGTGTTTGGGAATTGAAACAATACCTGTACATCGTCAACAGGTTCTACTCTGAAAGCATACCTTCAACAATTATGGGTATTCAGTTGTCATCATCCTCCCTCAAACCTGCTAATCAACAGTGAAATAAATGGGAGGTAAATGGATGCAATTTTTTTTGTTTTTCCTTTTTCAATGCAAGTAAAGAAAAATGAGCGAATGCGACATAATTAATTAAAAAAGTGCAAGATCACTACATTAACATTACCATTTAAAAATAACAATGCTTAAAAGACAAGTACCTGCTAACAGGAAAGAAACTACAATGCAAATGATAAAAAAGGATACAATGATCACCAGCTCTGATGACATATTCTTGTCTGGACCACTGAAATCAGGAGACGCTCCTTCGAAGTCTTTGAACTCAAATAGGCGAGAGGTTGACATGCACAACCAAGCTTCCTTCTGGAAAGGATATGTAGCCCTTGTCGATCAACTGTTGTACTTTGGCTTGAAAAGCTTTGCAATCTTTAGTTGAATGCCCGATTGATCCACCATGATACCCACACTGCTCATGAGGATTGTACCCTGGAGGGTACGGCTCTGGCAACGACTTGAGAGGCTTAGGAACCACCAATGAGCTCTGAACTAGATGTGGCAATAGTTCACTGTATGCCATGGGAACTGGATGAAGAGGAGCATTCCTTCTTTCCAGATTGTTGCGAGGCCTAGGCTGGCTCTGAAGTTGATTCTGAGGTCTTCGACCATGAGGTTGCAGATTTGGACAAGGAGGAGTCCAGGGTTTCTGATACGGTGCTCTGAGCATTGTCGAATGCCCACAAGAGTAACCAGACCTAGGAACAGATGATCTCTGAGAGGATGTTGGTCTAGAATATTCGATATTGGCCATGACTGCACTGGCGTCATACCATTCTTCCCCTTGGGAACTAACAACAGACTCATCTTCACTAGCTGGAATGTTTGAAAAGTCTTGGATCTTTCCACTTTTGAGCAGGCTCTCGATGTGTACTCCAACTATCATCAAATCAGAGAAGCTTGATGTCCCAATGCTACTCATTCTTTCCAGGTACGGACCTTGCAACGTGCTCACGAACAAGTCAACCAATTCTCTGTCTGAAAGTGGTGGTTGCACTTGGGCTGCCAATTCTCTCCACCGTTGTGCATATTCTCTGAAAGATTCACCACTCCTCTGAGATAGGCTCTGCAACTGCATGCGACTGGGCGCCATGTCCATATTGTACTGGTATTCTTTACGAAAGCTCTGGATAAATCATTCCAAGACCGGATACGACTGCTTTCCAAATCCATATACCAACTTAAGGATGCCACTTAAACTGTCCTGAAAACAGTGAATCATCAGCTTATCGTTGCGGGCATGAGAAGTCATTTTTCTGCAGAACATCACCAAATGACGCTTCGGGCAACTGACGCCAGTGTATTTCTCGAACTTCGGATTTTTGAAATCTGGAGGAATGACAAGACCAGGCACCAAACACAGGTTTATAGCATCAAAACCAAAGGCATCAGGATCTGCTAAAGCTTTGAGTTGCTCGTCCAACATGCGAAATCTTTCAGCAGGATCAAAAGTTGATGGATCCTTGGTTTTCACAAGAGGGATTGCCCCTTGGAAGTTTGGCAAAGGGAAAGCGAAACTCTGATAATCTGTAGAATCAGAAGAAGATGAAGGTCCACCTCGGACAACGGATGGTTCAGGTACACTCTGATTCACAATCGGGGTCTGTGCAGGCTGAGCTTGAGCAAGATTGTTCACTTGTGGAAGATCCTCATCAGGAGAAAGACCATACAACGGATTGGTCATCAAAGTGAAACCAGGTGGAAACTCAACATTCTGACAGTTGCTCTCTGACATAGCTACTGACGACTTCCAATCTGACCCTTTTTTACTCTTGGCACTGCTCAGTCTAGCTTCAAACACTCTATCGTCTTCCAACGGTTACCGCTTGTTCAAACCGAATACCGGGAAATCAGCTGGCTGGTCATGGACAAAAGAGGAAGGATGAGCTCTCGGGAAAAAGGTATGCAATGTGATGCAAATGCAAAATGCAATATGATGATGCAAAAGATGCAAAGACATGGGATCGCAGCTGGAAACTGCCTGGAATCTGGAATAGTGAGCCAAGAATCGAGTGTCTGTAACCACAAGATCTCTGAATAATAACTCGAAATAGTAGCTGAGAACCACAGGTCAAGAACTTCAGGATCATAGTGACCGGATCAGAACAATAAGACTACATTGGAAATGAGGGTATGTTGAGGTCATGGGTTCCTGCAAACCTGTAAACCCCTCCCAATCTCACTGGTAGGCTCTGGGTCAGACATCACGGACTCTCAAAGCCGAATAGCAATAATACTTTCACCATTTCCGAGAAATGGCTCATGACCAAATCAGGGAATCGGTTTGGCATTATAAACTACGCAGGGAGGCCTCAGCTGAGTCCAGGAAAAACAAGCATCCCTTATAAGTCCCCAGCTTCGAGCACTGAAATCGAGAAATAGTAGTACATTCAGCCCGTAGGATACAGTACTAATGTCATACGACCAGATGCTTTGACTGAGTTCCTATAAAAGAACCAGGCCATCCTATGCGAGTCCCCAGTGGACCCTCGAATGCGAATGGGTTTGCCACACAATGTGGTCTGCCACTGTCATCACTAAAGAGGGATGTTTCCACAAGGTTCTCAATGATCGGTCCCCAGATGCACATAACTATCAAGGTCCTATCCCGAAGTGGAGGAAATCCCCACACAAGATATTTCCAAGACGGTCGCAATCTGGGCGTGAAACACATCGCCACTCATCATGCCACATGTGAGTACAATATGTCCACTCTAATCCTACAGTGCACTCAAGCCGGGTACTTGGCTTATCTCTCAGGAACAGTATCACCCGAGCCCACCAAACAGAAAACCAGTCCAGACAGTCCAGTATGATATGATGCGGAAAATAAATACTGAAAACTGTAAATAAAGTTGTAAATAAAGCTGTAAATAAACAACAATAAAATACAACAAGCCACAACAAACAAACATCACCCAATGAAACAGAACCACACAAGCGCTAGGAGAGACTCACAGGGGAACCAGAGATCATCTGGTGTGCATTCCCCAGCAGAGTCGCCAGTTGTCGCTCCCCGGATTTCCATCCTGGTACAAACGCGAAAGTGGCGCGGAAAAAGAATAGAGTCGCCAGCCAGGCATTTTTATCCTGAAGAAAGGGAATGGTAATGCTGCACAAACTAGAAGAAAGAAGAGGAAGGACACGGGTCCTACGAACCAAAGAGACTGAGTTCGGGAGTCAGTTACGACCTGGGAAGGTATTAGCACCCAGATCGTCCGCCGTACCCGACGGGATCCACGCTTGCAAAGAAACTGTTTCAAAGGGTGAGGGTATGAAAACTGCAGCAAAAGAAATGAAAATGAAAAGAAACTGGAACTGGAAAAGAACTGAAATAAGAAAATAAAGGAAAAAAATGTAGGGAAAATAAAGATTGTGCTCGAACGGGCCCTACCCCGCTGCCTACGTACCTCATCGGGATAATGAGGATCAGAGACGCCGTAGTTCCCCTAACTAGGGGAGAAAGGAAAGTTGCCTGTGAATTAGGGCTTGAACTGCCTATGCCATTGCTCAGGTGTTGCAGACTCGGACGACGAGTGCGTTACCGTCTTGCAAAATGACAAGTTGGAGCAAGTTCGCGGACGGAGCGAATGAGATGAGAAAAGAATTCCCGAAGGAAAGACGTTTATTGTTTGTTTGGTGTTTTTTAGAAGCTTTTATGAGTGAAAGTTTGCATAGGTAAGTGTACCTAAGTCTTACTCAATGGGATGTGTACATCTCACATCATCCCGAAATGGAATGCGCAAGAGGCACACCTATCTATGGAGGAAATCCCCAAAGCTAGTCCCATAAGTGAAGGCTTAAGCACACTGGCCTATTACCATTATTAAGTATTTTTGTGTTTTTTTGGTTAAAAAGTGTTTTTTTAGCTTTTCTTTGTGAGGTACTCATGCTAAGACCTATCCACCACGAGTGATGACTCACACCTCGCCCCGAAACGGAACGCGTGCAAGCATCTCATAGCAAAGTCTCATGTCACATGGAAGTACTCAACATTTATTAAGTGGATTAAAATTAAGTTTGAAGATGAGAAGAGAGAGCACCAAAGGATCTCAAAGGCAAAACTCTAAAGGGGAACTAAATAATCCTAAGTGTTAACATGCATGGATGTCCTAAGGGTTAGTGAGGCTCACTATCCTAATGAAGAAAGAAAGAAAAAGATGAAAGGAGAAGCATCATGATGGCCTAAGCACACCTCAAGTCGAGAATGAACGAAAGAAAACGAGGAAGAAGAATTAAGATGAAAAAGGGATAAGATAATGAGATGAGAATGCAAAATGGAGATGAATAATGAATAAGATAAGGTGATGAGAATGCGAAATGGAGATAAGATGAATAGTGCACAAACAGAGCCTACACCAGTAGGACTTCCAGATGCAAAAACATGCAATATTTAAAATCGGTCCTCAGTGGTACCTAACAGAGAAAGTCCGTTGCCTCTTCAATATGCTCATAAAACTCATGAAAGACGTCAGAAATTCAAACTCAAAGTGAGCATCAAGATTAAACCAACCAACAAAACGTTCAGATAATTCATCAAGCCCAAGAGAATAATCCACCGAAAATCACAACTTGTATCAAGGCTCTCACGATCATTAACAAGTCAACAAGCCATGAACAAAAACCCAATTACAATGCCATCACCAGATTGCATCCGCCGTCCTCGAAATCGAGCAAGAGACCTACAAAATATCAATCAAAACTAGAACCACAAACCTATTTAACTAAACCAAATCAATCGAGATAAATTACATCTAGACTATATTAAAACTAATAAATAAAGCTAATGAAATTAACAAAATTCTAATGAAAAATTTATAAACTTTTAACAAGTGCTAATAATAATTAAAAAAAGGAAAAGACTAATTAATTAAAAAAAGGTAACAATTATCAAGAGAAAGTGTTAAGGAATTAAATAAACAACAAAAATAAAAAAAAAACACGGAGAGGGGGGACTATCCACAGGTTTTGGGGCGATGGTAGCAGTTCAGCGGGCTTCAAAGCCCATCAAGCATAGTCCAGGAAACCTGATATGTGATTGCAATCTATTTTCCTCCTCAGTTCACAAACATCAACACAAAAACGACGCCGAAAAGGACAGAAAATGGTCGCGGACTCAATCTCCATCGTCATCAACCTCACACCATCCATCGAGCTTCGCCGAACAAAAACACTTCAACGTTGGTCCACTTCTTCTTCTTGAAGCTTCGTCGGTCAAACACAGTCCCGATTTGATGAAACGACGAGAAGTGTGCGTCTCGTGCTTGATCTTCGTCTGAACCGCGTCAGTGGCGAAGAAACTCCTTCCGATCGGAGCCAACTACCTGAAACAAAACCAAGCCGAAACCATGTCGGTCGACGGAATCCGCGACATCACCATTCTTTCGCCGAAATTTGCCTCAGTTTCTTCCTCATCTCAAATCGCCAGTTTTGGATTTCGCTTCCAAGGTTCGTTCGCGGCGATTTTGATTCTCTTTTGGTTTCGATTTCTCCTTCTTCTATTTCTGTTTTCTGACTTCTGGATTTGTTGTGGTTGTTGAAGGATTGAAGGGTTGATGTAGGGATTGACGGAGAATTTATGCTGGTTTCAGCTTCAACGCAGTGAAAGAGTTTTGGTGTTGTTTGGAAGTTTGCTGGTTTGAAGAATGTTGTTGTTGTTGTGATGGTGATTTGAAATCACAGTGAGTGTAAAGGTTGTTACGGTTTTGATGGTGGTGAGGATGAAGTGTTTCTGGAAAGGGAAGCAGAGGGCTGAGTGGTTGTCGTTTGGGTGGAGGTGAAAGTTTGACGGTTTCGGCGAGATTATGAGATGTTGTTGATGAAGATGGAAACAACGTGAATGAGGTTCTGCTGTTGTATTGAGGGCAGTTTGATCAGAGGTGAGGTGGTTTGACTATCAAGGTCAGTAGAGTGTGGTTGCAGCTTGCGGAATGAATTTGGAAATATGGTTGTTTTAGATGATGATGGGTGTTGGCTTGTTGTTGGTATGATTCTTTGTGCAGAGCCTGAAAAATGAGACGGTTTGTTCAATGTTGTGGTGCAGAACAGAAGTCATAATGTGGTGATTTTGAGAAGTGTCAAAAGAGGTTATGCAGGTTTGGATGATTTGAGGTTATTGTTGAAGGTTGTTGGTGTGTGGAGGGTTTTAAGATGGTGACATTGATGCGGATCGGAGGAGGAGGATTGTTGAAGATTGTTTTTGAAAGGTTACGAACAAATATCTGTGCTGGGTTTTTGTTTGAATGGTGTGGGGTTTGTATGGTAATTCGCGGTGATGAAGAATGAGAGTGTGTTGTGAGTGATGAAGGTAATATGAAGAAGGTGACAGTGGCAAGGTAGATTAAAGATGGTGACGACTTGGTTGAGAGTGATGAAAATGAGCGCCGTTTTTGATCTTTCTGCTGCTGTAGAATTTTCTCCAAATTGTTTATCATTTTCTCTCTCACCTAGGGATCTGTGTTTACTTATCTATTTATACCTAGGTCAACCATCTTTTTCTTTGTGACTTAATGGGCCTTAACATGGGCATAAAGAAGGATATGAGTCTGATTTTTAGACTTTATGAATTGTGGGTCTTTATTTTGTGATATGTAGATATGTGTATATAACATGATTTTTGTATGGACTTTATATATGGCATGGAAAGAATGTGCAATTGAGTGGAAAATATTATAACGAAAAATGACTGTGAATGAGGGATAATAATAAAAATGGACATGGAATTTATTATTTGGAAATAAATTTGAATGACTTTAAACGATAAGTGGATATGGTGGAAGGAAAAAAAATTGGGAAAATGAAATGGTTTATAGTTGGATATTGGTATAAAAAATGGGTAAAAAGAAAATGATTTAGGCGAAAAAAATAGAAATGTGAATATTGATTATAGTGAACTTGAATAAATCTCCACGCACATCCTGACTGAATTTAAACCAATAACTGCACCCGAACTTTTTCAACGACTTATTAAAATGACTGAACACACTCCTTGCAACTGAAACAATTGACAATTGAATTAATTTGAAACCTTGCCCTGATTACTGAATCCTTCCATAATTCAACCCTGGACACATACTTCCTGAAAAGTCAACCATTGAAATAGATAGCTTGCACGTGAAGAAGTCCTGTGAAGGTTTGACCAAGATTAGGTCAAACATCCATTTGAATTGGATCGTGACTGAACCAAATCTGTGAGATATCGAGAAAGAAGAAATAGGTTGAGATGTTGAGAAGACGAGAGTAGCCTTATAACTTAATGAAGAAGAAATCCCTGATGACGGGATAAATGAATCAGTGAATAACTTTCAGACGTGAAATCCTTTAAGACCTATGAACCAGGGAAATAAACCCTAATTGAGTGACAAGAACACGCGGATGATGCCACAGATGGTTGCATAGCCGAGAACTTTGAATTCTTCCGATGATCGCGAATAAGGTGCAAAACCATAATTCCTGATGAAAATTGATCCCATGTCTCAGAAGCTTATGCAAATGATATTAATTCTAAATGTTAATGATCTAATGGAAATGAAAACGAGATGCAAACGAGCAGCGGACAAAGATAGAAAACCAGAGGGCAAATTTGGGGTGTCTACACCGCATGACCAACATTTTGAATTCATCAGATAACCATACATAGGGTGTGAAGCCCTAAATCCATAATCTGTGAAACAAACTCCAGTGAAGTAGAAACCACAAACCCATGGAATAACATGGCTCTTCGGATGGCATTGATCTCATGCCTGAGGAAATCAATGCAAATGTATGATTGTGAATATTATGACCTAGTGAAAAATGCAGATGAAATGTGAAGCAAAACCAGTTAAGGTAATAAATATGAGGACAAATTTTGAGGTATTACAACTACCGGAAAACACATACGTTGACCGACAGATTCATCGAAAACCCCATGTCTAACCTACAAGGAGAGCCATCCTCGACTGACTCCGACGAATGTCTACTAGAAAACTCATACACTGACCGACAGATTCATCGGATAACTCATACATACGCCTTGAGGAGAGGCCTCCCCGACTAAACCTGTAAACAACCACCGAAAAAAGAAAACTTACCACTACGAAATAAAAAGAAAGGGACTTACTTGAGTTGTACGACAGCGGGGGAGATCTTCTGGAAGCGGCGACGGTGGAAGAAATAATTTCCCAGTGGGAGCAGATAATTTCCGGTGAAAGCTTAGGAGATTTGGAAAGCGTAAAAGAGAAGAGAGAGGAAGTTCCCCACGAGCTCCTCTTATAGCCCATTCACAGGGAAGCGAACCTAGACTATCATTGCCTAGGCTTCCTAGATTCCCTAGGTGTAATACCTCAAAATTTGCCCTCATTCTTTTTACCTTAACTGGCTTACCGCTTTGCATTTCATCTGCATATTCCATTAGGTCATGGCAGTCGCAATCACGCATTTGCATTGAGCTCCGAAGGCATGGGATCAAATCACTTTCTCACAATTTGAGTTATTTATTTAAAGGTGATTTATCTGGCTATGGTGCTCGAATTAAGATGAAGGTATGGACTAATGGCATTATGAGCATCTTTCTATCAAAGTTCATCCAACCACAAGGTTTTCTTTTACCAAGACTCGTTAGGGTTTATTCCTTATTCAGTGAAAGATGATAATCCTCGGGATCTAATTCACCTTTCAACTAATGTTTTGTGTAAGGTGTTGCGGTTCATAGATTAAGTCATGGTAATTTAGTTTCAAGGAATAGTTCAGAAGTCTGTGGGAATTTGGTTTTGGTATAATTCGAGATTGATTAATGATTTGCCTTATTTCTCAAGGATTGATCCAATTTAGCCTCAAATGTGATTTTTGTGGGCTCGATCTCATCATCTCTGTGCAAGAACCAAAGGATTTCATTATGGCCAATTTCAAAGATTATTTGGATTGAGACGTTATTCGGATACATGCTGGTTTCGTTGAGTTTTCTTGGTTCATCGTTATCACAAGGGAGACTGTAATTCAAGTTCATTTGAAGGTCCGCAATATCCATTTCCAGTCCATTTTTCGATTCAATTTAATTCATGATCCATTTTATCATTCCACCTTCCTACTTTTGAACATCATTTCTTTTTGGTACCATAAGACTATATCATTAAGCCCACCTTAAATTCAAGCCCATGTGTCCATAAAATCCATTTCTAATACCTTTTCATTTCCAACCAATATTCTTTTGACTTATATTCCATATTTTACATCATTTTTGTTCCAAGAGTCCATTAATTCATGTGATATCCCCAATTACCTTTGTTCATTTCCATATAAAAAAGACCATAAGCCAAATGGCCATTTATTTTCATTTTTGGACCAAGTTTCATTTGGGTCCATTGTTTGTATTGCTATAGTCCATTAGCAAACTAAAAAATATAAGGAGAAAAGCTTCTATTGAGAAGGACTTTTATTAAGCAGGAAATAGGAGAGATATTGAGTGGTAAGAAACCGATGACGAAAAAATATATACTGTGTTTTATTAACAATGCCTAACTGATAAAAAAAAGCTCTAAAATTCAGTTACAAGTTTAACTGAATTCAGTTACAATTTTCAAAAGATATAAGAAAAAAAACAGAGAAGAAGTCAGGGACATTGGAAAAAAATTCTAACAGAAGCTGTAACAGAAAATAAACAAAAATAGTCTTCATCTCTTGAGAACCTTCTTGAACCATCTTCATCCTCTACAACAAACAGAGAAAAATCTCAAGCCTTCACCCTTCATCATTTTTTTCGCGCATCACTCTCTCCATCATCTGAATTATGCATCAAAGAACTCTCAACTTATCACATCTTCAACAAAGAAAATTCAGAAACGAAATCTAATAGAAAGCTTCGTCTCACCATCAATCTATCATCTTCGTCAATTCTCCATCTACGAGATTCAAGAAGCATAAACACCAATCTTCAACTTCAATCTTCATTGAAGCAAGAACCTGCAAAACCACCACCGATCAATGACTTTCAGCGAGAATTTTGCAGAAACGGCAACAACGGATAAACATCAGTAGGAACTAGAGACTCACACGAAAGGATATTCAGGCAGAATTCGTACAGAAGAATTCAGACATTAAGAACATAACAATACAGATCCGTAGCGAGAGGAAGACGAAGACTTACGAACGAGTATCAGCAACAACTTCATATCTGCAAAGCCATGATTCAGAATGCAAGAATAGCATAGCCAGAAGCAGAAAGAAGTGAAAAAAGAGAATATTGAACCAAAGTTCTTACCAGATCCGTTCATCCACATCGCAGGCGATTGAACCAGGGCATTATCGTCACCTCTGACGAAGTCCATAGCGCAACGGCGAAGAGCTTTGCTACGCCGATGTCGACCTTTCTTTGTACAAGTGAGAGATTGGTGGAGGTGAGGTAGAGAAGACAAAGAGAGTGAGTCGTCGGCGTGTGATGAAGGCGAATTTTCTCCGACGATTCGTCCAATGAAGTTTATGTTTGTTCACTGCGAAGAAGATGGAGCGGCGAGGAAAGAAGACGACGAACTTCTGTGTTGAGGCTATGGTTATTTTAGGTCAAGGATGATTGAGAGAGAAGCGAGATGATGACAATGATGAGACATCATTTTGCGGTGGTAATCGGTGGAAGAGAGAGACGCGAGCTGCACAACCTTCGACACGATACGATTTGATTTCCAGACAAACTGAGGGGAAACAATTGAGTTTCGGTGCCGATTGGAGTCAGAAGTGGTCGTCGGCGCATGTGAGGACAGACGGAAATAACCACGGCGAGTTGAAACGAACTTCAAATGGGAGAAGAGTAGAAGATCCAAAAGAAATAGATAGAACGATAGATTCGGATTTGACGTGGAGCTTCGAAGAGGAAGATGGATTTTTTCTGCGTTTTGTTGATGAGTGAGATGACGCCGCGAAGTCATAAAGGGTGAGTCGCGAGGTGCACGAGATGAAGATGATGAAGCGGCTCAGGCTTGGAAGTGGTGGTGGTGATGTGAAGTTGGAGAAAGGAACGACGTCGACGGTGTATGTTTGAAGTGACGAGGAGGAGAAGATGAAGTCGCCAAGCATGAGGTTCACTTTCCATCTTCTGCCTCATCTCTTTTAGGGTTTTTTTAGGTTGATGATTACCCACATGGACCGGGTTGTGTTCGTTAGCCCATTGAACCGCTATCTACACCCGCTAATTACTCAGGCATCTCCCCTCTACACATATCGGTTATGAGATTGGGCCAACACCATAGAACTTCTTTTGGCGCCCCCTTTGTTACTCATGAACCCCTCCTGCGATCCTGGTTCAAAGAGATGGGCCTTGGGCCATTTTTTATGTCTTGCACCATTGTTTTCCTATTGCATCCCTTTTTCTTGTTTTTTTTAGATTTTTGTTAATTGATTTTTATTGTAAGAAATCATGATTAATATTTTTGTTAATGATTTTTGTGGATTAGAATCTTAATCCATTTTCTTGAAAATTTTAGTTATAATTGTTGCACTAATTTTAATTATTTAGAATTAATTTGGATTAAAATTCATAAGTTCATGAGTTTTTTTTTTATCGATATCGGATCGATTTCGATTATGGTGGAGCTTCACAAAGCCAATATGGAAGATGGGCATTTATTTTGCTCATAGGGGACTACAAGGCCTTGCTTGGGGATTTTTTCGGATTTCTTTTATGTGAAGAATCGGCACTTTGATCAAGTAAGTAATTTCAAGATTCTTCGGCTTTTAAGCATCATTCTAGTCGTATGCGGCTTAGGATCATGTAACTTAAGGTGCATATTGAGCCCTCCCACCTGAGGCATTGGATATATTTGTGATGTATGTTGGTTTGTGTCGATTTCGGAGCTTAGGGATTAGGTTACGAACCATTAGGATCGATTCCTTTCACTTCCCCTTAAAATCCACTTTTTTGTTCGTTTCGTCGCAATTATTAAAAATAGTTTTAAGTGGGATAAAATTCTGGAAAAATTCATGAGTGATCCTCATCCTCTTAATTAATTTGTCATATTTTTTGTTTCCATATTTGGTTGGTTTTAATAATTAATTTGGATTTTAGATCATAAGCTGTCCCAAAAAGGAAGGTTTTGGCATGAGGGACCGAAACCGATTTTTCCCATAGGTGTGAGACCTATTTTTTGTGTGTGATTAATCACTGAAATTCGTGACATTTTTATGCTCCTTAGGCATTTTATTTCATAATTTTAGATGCCCTTTTGATCCACTTTGTGGAGTTGTTTTTGGTGATCATGCTTTGTTACCTTGCTAATCAAGGAATTGTTTTGGCACTTTGGTGCATAATTTTGTAAAATGCTTTTAGACTATGTGAGATAATGACTATATCATTCCAGGGATTTAATTTCATAATTTTTAAAGGCTTTTTGCTATTTTTGCATGTCACCTAGATCCTAGGTTGATTCATGTGTCTATTTGTTGCATAACTTAAATGATAAGAAGGCATTCATGCCATTTTCTTGAAGGAATTTTTGGTAACTTTTAGGAGTTGATTATAGGTCATTTGTATGTCTTTAATTCCAGTCATATGTCATTTTTTGAACCATACTCATTTGGTTTGTTTTGGTGCTTTAAAGTGCATACTTATGTGAACTAATCTCAACCTAAATAGTTTCTCTTCTCCTCTAAATAATAACATTAATTATGTGGAAATCATTAATTCCTATTCATGCATTCTAATTGCATCTCATACCTTGTATTCTACTGACCCATAATCATTTCATGCATATTCACATGCCATTCTTCCTTAACTTTCATCATGTGCGATCTTATGCGATTTTTGTTCGTTTCTTCTCATATCTTCTTCTCATTGCTCCATATGCCTAATCCATTGAATCCATGATTGTATATTCACTCATCCATCTTCATAAGCATTCACTACTGACTTTGATGTTCATTTCATGTATTAATTCATGCTTGTAAGCCATACGCATTCATACTTCATCCATAAGCCCTAATTTGCATTTAGGTGAACTTCTTGTACATAGTTTGACATAGTTTGATCTTGTGAGGTATCCTAGCATCCTTAGGAGCCTATAACATTTAGCTACTGACTTTAGAAGTCATGTAACCTTTAGGTACCTTCATCTTTAGACTTAGGTCTTATTTTGAACCCTAGTTCCATTCTAGGACGTTTATGGTACTTAATCGTTTTCGTGCTTTGATTTTACTTTCAATATGCATTGTCATGCTAACTTTGTTTTGTAGGGGGGAAGATTGAGGTAAGCCTCACTTCATTCCTATCTCTTATGCATTTTAATTGTGTTTGCCTTAGCACCTTGTGCTTTGCTCTTAGGATTTCCCTTTCTTTAGAGACAACTTAACTTCCTTAGGAAGTAAGTTAGTTTCTAAGCTCTCTTTTCTTCTTTTTTTTTTCTTTTTAGGAATAGAAAACCTCATTAACCATAGGATCTCCCTTGTAAATAAATCAATAAAAATTAGGGTGTGTCTTAGTTCCCATTATATTTTCCCTTTTTCAACTTGAGTCATTCTTTCTCATCTCATGAAGAAAAGCAATAAAACATTTAAGAATAAAAGCCGAACAATCTTGTACGACACGAGACTTTGTTGCGGAGTGCTTATACGCGTCCTGTTTCGGGGCGAGGTGTAAATGCTTCCCGCGATGGATAGGTCTTAGTACAAGACGGTTCACAAACAAATTCAAAACACTTCTTTTAAAAGACAGAAACAAATAACAAGCGACTATCCTGCGGGAACTTCTCTTCTCATCTCATTCACTCACAACGCGAACTCGCGACGACTTGTCACACATGCAAAACGGTAAACACACTCGTACCAGACGAGCCTGCAACACCTGAGCATAGACATACGCATTTCTAACATAAAAAACACAAACAAATAGTTCCCGCCTTAGTTAGGCGAACTACGTCGACTCTGATCCTCATTATCCCGATGAGGTACGTAGGCAGCGGGGTAGGGCCTGTTCGAGCACATTCTTTATTTTCCCTACATTTTCCCCTTTCTTTCCTTTTCTCATTTTCAATTCCATTTCCAGTTAGCGGTTCATTTGTTCAGCAACATATTATTTCTCACCCTTTGAAACAAAACAAGCAAGCGTGGATCCCGTCGGGTACGACGGAAGATCTGGGGTGCTAATACCTTCCCAGGTCGTAACCGACTCCCGAACTTAGATCTTTGGTTTGCAGGACCTTGTCCTTTCCTTCTTCCTCAGGTTTGTGCAACATTACCTTTCCCATTCATTCGGGATAAAAATGTCTGGCTGGCGACTCTAACCTTTCCGCGCCACTTTCGCGTTTGTACTAGGATGAAAATCCTGGGAGCGACACTAGGCAATGATGAAAATTGTTGTGCCACCGTGCAGGAAGCGAGGAGTTTGACATTAATTGCCATCATGACACTGAAAACAAAGGAACAGACACACGTCACCCTTAAGTTCCCCAAAGACCGGGATTTTCCATTTCCCAAAACACTGCGCATGTTCCCTCCTCGAGAACAAAAAATTACTAGGAAAAAGCGACGAAAACACACCAGGAAAAAGCAAACACTTCTTATCGATGCAAGATCCACCAATCATACCCCCACATATGACACTGACGGGCATCTACGATCAACCCGCCTCCTTGGAAACAACCCTGAAAACCTCGTCTTCCCTTCACAATTAGGGGTCAGCGAATCGCCTTGTGCAACATGCTCAACATTATCTCACCCTTAAGTCATCACCCCACATTGGAGTTGCGACTTGGGGGGCTACTATTCTAGGTTAGGACTTGTGGCAGACGTATCGGGCATGGCCCAATCCAGTGGGCACAAATTCAAGGCCCATAAACAGATGGGTGTGGGGAGCACCTCCCCCACATGCACTTCAACCACTCAGTCAATTACTCCCCCCATAACGATAATCTCACTTCCTGGATTCTAGGAGCAGTTAGACCAGGGAAAATACCACATGTTAGGTCTTCCCTGCTTCTTCACATACCCTGGCAGTCCTCATCATGGGCCTAGCTGATCCAGCCCACAATGGGGACCTTGGCCCAGCGCTGGGGGCACTTTATAAATATCTTATTTCACTAAGTGGATTAGAAAAAATCAATTAATCTGATAATCTAAACCAAACCAAACCGGAAAAAAATCATTTGTTTCTGGTTCGGTTCCAAAATCGAACCAAACCAATGAAAACATATGTGATTTGGTTCGGTTCTCGATTTTAGTTTTAGGAACCGTCAAACCGATGAATCGAACCAACGACTATAATTACGCTCTAAATGTTTTATTTCACCCATCATTAATCCCCAAAAAAAATTAGTCCAACCATTTTGTATGTATGTTTACATTTTTTTCCTTTCAGCAAAACAAACATCTAGAACCAAACTCCAAAACATCGAAAGTAGAAACCATAAGTCACACAAAATTATTTTCATCGAACTGTTGCTCTTGTCGTCCACCATCGTTATTGATCTCTATCGTTGTTCTGATATGTTATGGTCGCCTTCTTCATGTTCAAGTTCTTTTTTATAGTTTTCATATTTTTTAAATCTTTTTTGTTTCTTCTTCAACAAAATTACTTCTAGTCTTGTTAGAAAATAGTTTTGATATGTGTTTGAAGAGTGAAACATGTTAGTTTATGTGTATTGAAATTTTGTATTGGCTATTGTTATGTTTTATTGTTTAAACTTTCAAATCCTTTCAACTTTTTGATGTTAATCGCCAATTTTTATATTATGATGTAATAGAAATCATGTCATTGTTTCGTATGCATTAAAAACAGCTTGTAAGTTGTTTAAAAAATAGAGCATGAAATAAATTATTTTAAAAAATAATAGCATAAAATAAATCGAAAAACTCAATAGTGGAGAATACACTAATCACTAATGAATATAATGTTTGGAAACCGGTCCAAATCCAACCAAATCAAACCAGCTAGTTTGGTTTGGTTCAATTTTAAAAAAAATACTAAAAATCGAACCAACCCAAATTGATGAAGGTATCATCGATTCAGATATTTTTTTGACTAAAAAACGATCCAAATCGATTCGATTACACCCTTAGGTATCAGTGTTCCACTACCCGACCCTTCCCCATGTTTTATAATCGGGGAAAATCCAAACCCGACCCAAACTCAATCAAAGTGGATTTTCCCCGTCAACTTTGGAGCGAGTTCGAGTGAATAGCAGCAAGTATAAATTTTGTCGCCATGCCTAATTGATAGTGATTCTCAATGTGTGTTACAAGAATTGATTAAAGATGAACTAATTTCTTGGGGTGTGTTTGTTTCAAAGATTAAAATTATATTCATTGGAATCATATTCCTAGAATTATAATTCCTGCGAATATTATTTAAACTTAAATGTTTGGTAAAAATTTAGATTTTTAGGAATAATTATTAAATTTAATATTATAAAAATAATAAAAATAATAGTAAATGTGAATGGTAGTGGAAAGTTATAATTAGTTAAATATAATTGTATATTCTTACCCTTTAACACTTTGAATAAAAAAAATCATATATAAATAAGATTGCTTGAAATAAAAAATACCTTAAAATTATATTATAAAATTTGAATCAAACATAAAAATATACCATTCCCAAACCATATTCCCAAGAATATTTTTTTAAATCTTAAAACAAATATATCTTGAAATTCGGCAATAGATGGTTTATTTGCAAGAGCTTACATACTAATTTAGTTTATTCATTGTCTTTTATTCATTATCTTCAAAGAAAATTACGCATATAAACTTACAAATTGTGGACATAATATTGTAGAATTTTGATGGTGAGAGAATCTTTCATTTTTAATTAGAGAGAATCTTTCATTTTGAGGGACCGATTTGGCATTAGATTTTTTTAGTTATTTATTTTAGATTTGTTTTGTGTTAGGTTTTTTTTTTCTTTTTTTCTTTCTCTTTCTCTTTATGAATCAGGTTTAACCTTCATTTTGTAATTCGTTTTTTTTAATTATAATTGATTATTAAAAATATTTATTAAACATAGAGACCAATTTATTTTAATATATGATTTCAAATTCAATAATAAAAACAAATAAAATATATAAAAAAATGCATCTAAAATTTAAATGTAGTTTCTTCAAATTTAATACTCACACGCATAAAATATATTATAAACAATATTATTATTTTAATTTTAAATTATTTATAAAATAATAAAAGATAATACTAATATAAAAAATAATAAATCGCTTTTTCTTAAAAAGAAGATAAGATTTAAATACATGTGAGACGTGTATAGAGTCAAAAGTAGCCATCCATCCAGTCCATTATCCATTATCCACTACTCGTTGAAGCAACAATTCACAAATCATCATCATCATCATGCTTTCCACTATGTGATACTCCACTTATTCTATTTTTATTAGAATTAATAAAAAAAAATGTATTTAATTATTACATATTGATTATATTTTATTATATAATATAAATAATTTAATAATTTAAATTTAATAAAATATAAAATATATTTACTTTTAATATAATTAAAAAACGCAAAATATTTATAAAAAATACAATCTATCTATAAACAACAATTCATATAATACTAATTTATTTTATACAAATTAACTTATCTTATAGAATCTAAAATTAAAGATAAATAGAATTGAATAAACTATAATAAAAAAAAAACGAAAAGAAATAAAAAGAATAGTAATTAAATGAAAATAAAACATAATAAAAAAATAGAAATAAATAAAATAAAAAATGAATAATATAATAACTTAAAATTAATAAACAAAATTGAAATTAATAGAAATTCAAAATCAATACTTAAAAATTAATACAATAAATAATTTAAAAATATTAAAATTTGCTATAAATATGAATTAACCTATTAATTTTAATTAATGGGTTAGTGAAGGTGGTTATTCCATTTTTATTTATAAATTATTATATTTTAATTCAAACAATAAAAAATTGCAAATATGATATTGATAAATATTTGTGAATACAATAAATATCAAATCCCTAAATTTTGTAACCTATTCTTTAATATAAATAAATTTAACAGTGAATTCTATTTTTAGATGTAATTTTATCTATATTAAAATGTCACAAGAGTGTTGAAATTACATCTAAAAATAGAATTTATAGTTGAATTTATTTATATTAAAGAATAGTTTATAAAATTTAGGGATTTGATATTTATTGTATCCACAAATATTTATCAATATCATATTTATAATTTTTTATTGTTTGAATTAAAATATAATAATATATAAATAAAAATAGAATAACCACCTCCACTAACTCATTAATTAAGATTAATAGGTTAATTCATATTTATAGTGACTTTTAATATTTTAAAATTATTTATTGTATAAATTTTTAAGTATTGATTCGAATCTCTATTACTTTTAATTATTTATTAATTTTAAGTTATTATAGTATTCATTTTTTATTTTTCTTTATTTCTATTTTTTTGTTATGTTTTATTTTCATTTAATTATTATTCTTTTTTTTCTTTTCATTTTTTTATTATAGTTTATCCAATTCTATTTATCTTTAATTTTAGATTCTATAAGATAAGTTAATTTGTATAAAATAGATTAATACTATATGAATTGTTGTTTATAAATAGATTGTATTTTTTATAAATACTTTGCGTGTTTTAATTATATTAAAAATAAATATATTTTATTTTTTTAATTAAATTTAAATTATTAGATTTTTTATATTATATAATAAAATACAATCAATATTAATAATTAAATACATTTTTAAATATATATTTAATAATAATTTAATAAAATTTACCGTGCATCCCACGGGTAGACGACTAGTTAATAAGTAAATTAACAACTTTAATATATTTTAAAATAATTATTTAATTATATAATTATCATTATATAATTTGTGAAAATATAGAAGTTAAAATACCAATTATAACCCTAAAAATTTTGGAGGAAAAAATTAATGGAGAAGTAATAGGATGATAATTTAGTATGATTTCTTTTATAAAATTGGATATTCTCTCTGCTTAATTGTATAATTGCATAGAATAATCATTAGTATTAGATAAGATTCTAAATATATAATAGATGATAAAACTCTTCTTAATAAATAAAAATATTTTATTATATAACAATAATTTATATATAATAAAATGTCTTCAATATTCTTTAAAATAACTTTTGTAATTATGTAGTGTATTATGATAATATTATTATATTTTTTAATATGTGTACAAAAATCTTAAATGACAAATTTTTGGAAGGAAGATAGTTTTTTTTTAATGATCATTATTGTATTCCTTATATATTAATATTTACCGTATACGATTTTGTCCCATGAATCAAATTATTTAAATTATTTTGTATGCAAGTTCAATAAAAGAAAAAATATTTTTAACTTAGAGTTGGAATTAGAGTCCATATCATCTTACAACTAATATGATTTAAATATTTTGGATTCATAATATAAAACGATAAAGAAATAGAAGGGATATATAAATTATTGAATATAAGCGAGGTGACTGAAATGGGGGACGACATTAGGGATTCTATATGACACAAAGATACTCCTCAAGTTGAAAGGAAAATTTATCATACTGTATTAAAATATGCGATGTTGTACGAGACAAAATATTAGGCAGTTAAGAATCAATGCAAGAATAAATTAAGAGTAATTGGATGTTATGTTGGGTGTGTGATAAGATTACACATGATAATATTATAAATGATTATTGGGGTAACATCTATAGTATAAAATGATGAAAAATATATTTGAGTGAATTTGACATATATAGAAAAGATAGGTAAATTATGTGGTAAGAAAAGTATATTAAATGGAGATGAGTCAAACAATTAAAGATAGAGGAATACCTAATTTTTTTATAAAATAAATTATTAAAATATATTTTGATATTAACGATTTAGATAGAAGTATGTCTTAAATGTAACATTGCAACAAATTTTGATTTATGTAGTTGGTCACACTTAATGAGATAGGGTATGGTTATTATTGTTCTTGTTTTGTTTTCAATGTCTAAGGGTAGAATGAGACGAAACCAACATTCTAAAGAACCCTTATTTGAACACACATTCAATCCTCAAAGAATATGGCCTCAATCCAAAGATCATAAACAAAAATGACCCTCATATAATCAACATCAACATGCTTAATTTGGCAATGGTTGTAAAACAACATACATACAAACATAAAAACAAAAATTAGATGTACCACGGAAAAAAAGGGAAGATTCAAAAGACTAAAAACGAAAGTCATGTACTAAGAAAGACTTTAAAATTTTAAAGGAAACACGAAACTCAAAATTAGTGGAAATGGAATGGAAAAAGTATAAGATTGTTGATGACAATCCTGTTGGGGCGACTCAGGAGAATCAACGAGAGGTCATTTCTATTTAGGACACACCTTTGTGAGAGACACATCACATATCCACATAAAATCTTAAGGTGATAAGTATGTGAGTTCTCTCACTTATATAGTGTTCAAACTTCTTTTTTCTAGTAATAAATATGAAACTTTTTTCTCACACTTGATTCTCAACAAGACAATCCTACATCAACAATTACGAACTATCTGTTGAATGTAAATGTGGGTGGTTAAAGTCTCATGTCACCTATGAATGAGTGAGATGTTAGATTTATAAAAAAAAAGATTCATCTGCCCTTAAGATTTTGGATGGAAATATGACAAGTCACTCTTATGAAATTCACATTGAACCAATGATATAAAAATAGTATAAATTACTCTAACTAACAATCCAATATGTCAGCAAGCGTCAATATGTTTTCTCTAGTAGTTGCGTGATCATTGCCGCAACGTGCTGTTATAAAATTTGTCAGCGTTAATGGTTGCGTGTGATAATTGTGCACAGTTGAAAATCAGGCTGGAGTTATCACTATGTGGCATTTTACGGCTGACTGTTTTTACAAGATAATGGTAGCTTTTTGTTGTCGCTTCGGTAGCTCCTGCGTTTGCAGCTACACCCGGGTGCTGGTTGGTGTCCTGTCCCGGGGAGAGTGTCAACATTGGATGAGTGTTGATCGCTTTTACATTGCCGAGATAAAGAGATAGTTTGTGGTGGCGTTATACATGTGATTGGTTTAAAGAGACGTTTTGGTGTTCAAAGAGACGTTTTGGTGTTCAGTTGAGAATGTCGCTGCACTGCAATAAGAGTTTGGCCATAGAACTACTTTGTTGCGCAGCCAGCTGTGCTTTGTCTGCATTAACTGCAGTGAGTTTGACCCTATATATTAAATAATTAATGTGATTATTAAATTGTCCATCAATAATAATAATATGATTGATTACTAAGGACTATTTAGTAACATCATTTTTCTTTATGAGAAAATAAAATATACCTATCAGTTTAGTGTAAGTTAATTTTACGATAAATTATGAATGATTGAGTAATGTGTTCTTATTGAAACTATTTTATGTATCTATAATAATATAAAGACAATCTTATTTTGAAATAACTTTTTTTTCTTTCAAATATACCATTTTTAGATTTTATTTTAAATTTTAACTTCTTTTTTCATAACGGCGGTTATACATGATTTATTACTTATTATATGATACAATTTATATTTTATACGTATCAACATTAGAGAAAGAGAAAGCGGGGGACAGATGCATACTGGTGTTGCGAGGTTAGCAACTATTAAAGTTAAACTCTTTCTTGTTTTATTTTTGTTACATTTAAGTTAATTTTATTCAAATTTTGTTACATTTAAGTTAATTTTATTAAAACTTTGTTACTTTCACTTTTTTATCTACGATTAATTATATTTTATTTATATCTTGTAATTAATAATAATAATCATAATAATCATAATTAATTATTTTAGTTATATCTTGTAACTAATAACAATAATAATCATAATTTACCATTAAAAAGTAATTTTAATACATATTTACTTTCACTTTAAAGTGGATAATAGAATTAGAAACTGCATTGAAGGCTCCTTGTACCAAAAACAAAAACAAACTCCAGTCTCCATGTGTTCCCATCTTCCATCTCCATCATTTCCGTTACTTCCAAACAGCAATAATTGATTTTTTTTTTTTTAAAATAATCCAATAAACAAATTGAAACTAAACAAAAAAAAGTGCGTTTCAAGCTTTTAGCTTTTTCACTCTTCTTTTCGCGTTTTCAATAATCGCTTTCTCTTTCTCTGCGTCGAGCTTTTTAACTCAAACCGCGATTCCAGAATATTCCAACCACCATGTTCATCGTCCACTTTTCAGAATCAGGTATATCCACCTGCCAATCTCCAATCACTTTCACATCTCTCGCTTCTTCGCTGTAACACAATGTCGTTAATCTCATAAATAGCAATTATGATTACGATTACCATTTTTAGCAATCTTGATTTTTTATTATTCCAACCGTGTTAATTGATAAACATGATTATTGTTAGATAGGTGTGTGGAAATTGAATTGTTATTTAGGGTTAGTTAATTAATTTAATTGATTTTTTTTAGTGTACCGTTCAACGAGTTTTTGTACATTTATGGCTTTTGGTTACCAAATATAGAGGTTGCGTGTGTTGATTGTATTTGAAGTTTTTTAAGGCGGCTATATTTGTTTTTGCATTCAAACGTTATTTAAAAGGTTACTTAATGAAAGTTTGCTTGTTGAGTCGGTGAAGTTTGGATGAATTAGTCTGTTTCTTAAATTCAGAATTTGCGTGGAAAGTGTAGAAGTTCAACCTTGAACAAGATTGCTTTGTGTTCATTTATCCATTTATAGTGTCTGAAATTGACTTTTAAGTTCAATTTTGAATTGGTTTTTTAGTGATTTTTGTCAGAAAGATTAGAGGGGTGTTACGAATTTGAATTTTGGATTGGTTTTAAGTCCGTTTATTTGTTTATAAAGTTTGGAATTGACTTTTTTGAGTTAATTTTCTAGTTGGGTTTTTGGTTTTGGATTGGTTTTCTCTTTCGGTTGGATTTTGTTAGGAGATAAGTTGGGTGTTGTTAGGATTTGGAATTGTTGTTACTGTTATTGTTTTGGTGTTTTTCAGATAATTAAGTTGATGGGGGGTCAAAGTTCTAAAGAGGAAAATTTGAGGCAGGATTCATCTTTGCGTTCAAGTTCATCTGCTTCGGCTTCTTCTTGGAATTCATATCCTGATCCTCATTCGGGTTACGGTCAGGGTGGTTATCCGTATACCTATGATTCACAACAGCCTTCTTATCAACCTTATTATGATACCCGGCCTCCTCCTCCTCCACAAAATTATGACCATGAGCCTCATACTAGCGGTAGAGTGCCCCGTCAAGACGATAAGAGAAAGTTAGAGAGGAAATACTCAAGGATTGCTGATAATTACAACTCCATAGACGAGGTAAAAGAATCTTTGCATGTCGATTAAAAGATTCTTCTAGATTTTATTTATTATGTTCTGGCATTTAGGAGATTAAAAAAATTGTCATAACAACAATGCAACTGCAGTTGATTGTTATATTTAATTTAGAGGATGGTGATGATTCTCTGAGATAGATTCATTTAGAATTCGACATTTGGTAGATTTTAAAACAGCATATCTTGTGCTTTCCCAACAAAATATGTTTGAATGGCTATCACCTCATCTTGCTTTCCCTTTTAGCCATTTAAGTTCTCTAAATTGCATTCATTGAGGTGAAAGAGAATGGCCCTGCGTGACTATACTATTTTTGTGTTATATTTATGTGACTTGGCATGAATTGTTCAAAACGATGTTCTCTCGCAATTTTTAAATTTCCTTCTCACCGACAATGCTACTTATTCATCTCTTTTTATTTTGGAAAAACTAGTTTTCCTTATCATTATTTCAATTCTTAGTACTCAAGTATTTTTTATACTTATATATCATTACAGGTGACCGACGCTCTTGCACGTGCAGGCCTTGAGTCTTCCAATCTTATTCTTGGAATTGATTTCACCAAGAGCAATGAGTGGACAGGTTAGACAATATTTATAAATTTATAGTTTTCTAAGCTAAGATTTTAATTTATGCATTACTGTTGTGAAAAATATGCTCAGCTTGATGTTGCTTTCAGGAAAGCATTCATTTAACAGAAAAAGTTTGCATCACATCGGGAATGGTCCAAATCCCTATGAACAAGCAATATCCATTGTTGGGAAAACCTTGGCCGCATTTGATGAAGATAACTTGATTCCTTGTTTTGGATTTGGGGATGGTATCGTCTCAACATTCTCTCAACTTAGAAATTGAATTGTTTTTTTGTTTGTGATTTAAAATATGCTAACGAGCATTACTGTGATATCATGGCAGCATCAACACATGATCAAGATGTCTTCAGTTTCTATCCAGATGAAAGATTTTGCAATGGATTTGAAGAAGTTTTGAGTCGGTATAGGGAAATTGTTCCTAATATTCGACTTGCAGGTTTTACATCTACTACTTATCTTGTTCTTGTGAGAATTCTACTTATTCATATTATAGATATTGTAATACTGAGCTAATCATGCTTATGTCTTAACATCAGGCCCTACATCCTTTGCACCGGTTGTTGAAATGGCCATGACAATTGTTGAGCAGAGTGGAGGCCAATACCATGTTTTGGTTATAATTGCAGATGGCCAGGTATTCTATTCTCTATCCAGTATGTCTCGGGTTATCTTTGAACAAATCAGAAAGATTGGACTGCTTCTTATTTTCTCCATTGTGCTTATATCGTTTCAAAGTAAAAAGTAGTTGAATTCCAAATATGAACAGAATCAAACAGGGTGTTCATTGTTCATTTTCACCCACCATAGTTTTAACAACTAAGTGGTGATACGATTGTTTATTCCCCACCGATCATTTGTTTGCTTATTTGTTGGGACTGGTCTTTTCCCGATTTGATTTGATTTTCTTTCAAAACATCGTATGCTATATATGTACAACATGACTTTGGTGCAGGTTACAAGAAGTATTGACACCGATCAAGGGAGGCTTAGTCCACAGGAACAGAAAACTGTGGATGCCATTGTTGAAGCCAGGTGATTGATCATGCTCCAAGGTTATTCTTAATAATGCTCTATTTTTAAATATCTTGTCTTATTTATCTACTTTGTTGCAGTAAATTTCCTCTTTCTATTATATTGGTCGGTGTTGGAGATGGACCTTGGGACATGATGAAGGAGTTTGATGACAATATGCCAGCCAGAGTCTTCGATAATTTTCAGGTAAATAATGAAGAGCATACAGAATATTGATTAGTTAATAATACTAGTTAAAATGTTCTAAATAATTGGATTTCATCCCCTGAATTATTGTGGAATTCTCTGTGCTTTTTTAGTTTGTGAACTTCACGGAAATTATGTCAAAAAACATTCCTCCTTCACGAAAAGAGGCAGCATTTGCTCTCGCAGCATTGATGGAAATTCCTTCTCAGTATAAGGCCGCAATAGAGCTTGATCTACTGGGGTAAGTTTTGATTGACCTTCGGTATTATTCTCTCTCTTAAAAAAAATCTTAGTTTGTTTCTGACAAATGCATGTTCATATTTGTGCTTATTTATCTCAAGCAGTAGTCGAAAGGCCAGTGCTCCTCAGAGAGTTGCCCTCCCAATACCCTCTTATGGTTCAGCGTCTTTTACCACTTCAAAACCTTACGGTTCAGCATCTTTTGGTGCTTCAAAACCTTCTCATGCTGCTGCTAGTTTTGAGCGGAGTGCACCTTCTTACCCTGACGACAGCAAATTAGTTGACACATCTCCTTCCGCCCCAAGTTCTACTTATGAAAATCAGGTACAACCTACAAAGTGTTTCTAATAAAAACGTGTCATGTTCTTGATCTGGTCTTTTAGGTTCAAACATGTATGTTACCGGAAATCACTTAAATTATATGAATATATCTTGTTTTTTTCTCCATATGGCTTAGGGTTATCTTCACATGTCTCGGTTGAGTAATTTGATTACTCTTCTAATAAAGCATCTATTAGTATTTGTCAAGTTGAGTAATTGGATTATCCATTTTATTTTTAATGACTAAATCTGAAAGGTACTTGTTAAATTGTCAACTGTCATGCATCATCCAGGTTGTATTATTCGCATAATTTTATTTCCCGGTTGCTTGCTGTGCATTTTATATGTTCAGTATAGTGATTGGATTTTAAATGGTTCATGTTAGCATTAACTTATTATTAAATATTTCCAAACTGTGAAACTAACAAATTACATTGGTCTCGTGCACAGCTTTGCCCTATATGTTTGAGCAATCCAAAAGACATGGCCTTCGGATGCGGGCATCAGGTAAAAGCAATATTTTCATGAGCAAATTTCCAAATTGGTCTGCTTCATAAAACAGAGAACTCTTGACTCATAAGCAATAGAAAAACTCTAATTAGATTCATAAGAATCTCAAATTTGGATCATAATAGTTTTTTAGGATAATGTATATTTGATCAACATTTGAGATTCTTTAAGGATCAAACGAGTATTCTTTCTTTATTAAAGACCAATTTTTTTAATTATTTTTTGCTTGGAATCTAATGCTTAGGATTTCTTTGTTACATAACAGACATGTTGTGAATGTGGACAAGATCTGCTGACGTGTCCCATATGTAGGAGCCCCATCAACACCAGAATAAAGCTTTACTAAGCAGCATCTTCTGTTGGGAGTGTTTATATGTATTCTTTGAATTTTTTGTGGCTGTATAAAACTTTAGATCAAATCTTTGTTTCTCCTGTGAAAAGTGGTACTTCCTATAAGTAGCCATTCCTTATTTGTTTATTTTTCATTCATTTTTGTTTCTGATAGTGATGGTTTGGCAACTTAAGGTATAGTAGATGAACTTACAAGCTAGATGATAGCTTATAATGGCAAAATTAGTGGGTTGAATTTGTAATGTTTGTTAAAAAAAAGAAAAAGAAAGATGAACTTGTTGATACAGATTTGAAGTTAATTTCAAATCATATACTGGTCTGCATCTTTTATGACAGATGATGAAAGCCAGTTGCAAATGATTCTGGGGCAGATCTTATTTATTTACTTTCAACGTTCGTGATTCTTTCCTTTTGTATATATAGGAATAAATGGTAGCAATTAATCTATGCAACACATATTACAAGAAGGGAATTAAAAATTACAATTTTTCACATGGTATTAACAGTTCTGATCGAAGAAAATTTCCGTGGTCAACGAGTGCAACTACACCTCGGAATCAAAAGAAAACATCACAACCAGGATTCCTAGCAATAATATCCATCGGTTTGTTGTTATTGGTTAAACGAGAATCTGAGATTTTTTTATTGCATCCTATATGTTTTAATACATCATATGAATTTTTATGTATGTTCTTAGAATCCGGAGATATATCTTTGAATATATCTTTTGCACATTCAACCAAGATCATTTTTGAATTATGTCTCATATAGAGTTAGTTTTATTTTGGAGATATAATTCAGAACATTTTAAAGAAAACATTTTAATTATGTTCAGTATGTCTCAACTTATAAGTCATTTTTCTATAAATAATTTATCCAAATTATAAGTCATTTTATACTTTTAATTTAATATAATATTAATGACAGTTTTTTCAATATATTTTGAAATATTTATTATTATTTGTTCTTTAAACTCTTTTAATTTCTCTCTTCTAGGTAATTATGATGGGTGTTACTGTAAAGTCATACATAATTTGACTTTTTCATAAAAATAATTAAGTTTCTTAATTTGTTTGAATATCCAAAATGTCTTATAATTTGAGACGGATAGAGTTCAGTAGATATTCCGGAGATGCATCTCCGAAATTATGAGCGATATTTTGAAATTTCCTTTTACCTTTGCATCATAGGAATTTTTGGAGATGTATTTCCGAATTTTTTTTATATAGTATCCAGCTGCATGATCACTCCTCGATAGTTGTCATACTTCATTCTCAACCAAACTCTTACCCTAAAAATCCTTTATTATTAATCCATTTTTCCGCTCCAAGTCTTCATTCTTTTGGTTTAACATATCACAAGGAGCAAAAGAAGATACAATTTCAGGTAAAGAATATTCTTTTTCCGCTACATTGCTCATATTAATCGTCCATTTTTTCTGAAAAAAAATTATGTTGTGTCCGAAAAAGTATCTCCAGAACGTATATGAATTTGTCCTAAGATGCATTTCTGGAATCTGTCTGTGTTCATTTTGGCAGTCCTTCTGTAGCAGTAGTTGATCTAATGCGTTGTTATTATTTTGATTATTTTCAATAGATATGATGCACACAGATGTTTTCCTAAAACAAATAGTTTCTTTGAACGTCCAAGGTGTGGTTGTTTCTCAAAATGTTCAAAGAGTTGTTGCGAAGAGGGTAGATGTGGGTCACGACTTTAATAACAAGCAAAAGTTTGAATCTCGTGATAAAATGCTTGAATGATTTCATATAGAGGCCTCTAAACTTGGATTTGGTGTGGTTATCGGAAGGTTAACTACAACAAATAACATTTTTCATGAAAAAACTTTCACCTCGAACAATAGAAAACTGACGTATAAAGCCAAAACGCTCTATTTTTTATTATTTAAAAAAACATAAATCCCCTCGGTATCAGGAAGTTAGAAGTTAACCAAACATTGGAACAAGAGTATAGTCAGGATTAAGAAGTTTGAGAATTTGAGAATGAAGGGAATTGGTTTGTGAGGGCTAGTTGAAAATTTGGCACGTTAGAAGTTTTAACGGAAGTAAAAGTTAAGTGTGGATCTAAGACGATGATACAAGGAGTTGTTATTGTAACACCCTTTTCACCCACAACAGAATTAAATATAAATTATTCAATTAAAATCAGAGTTCCACATAAAGGGTATCACATTTACTTCTAAAACATCATAATAACAACAAAATATGTGTCATGTCCTGTAAAACGGGTTGCAACTTCCATTCATAAATCACACAATGTTTCAAATTATGTAGCGGATCAAAATTCAACTTGTTTAATATTCTTTTAAAAAAAACATACAACTAAGGTCAAACATCATCAAACCATAGTTTAAATTCGAAAAAATAACCAAACAAAACAAGCGTTCCCCAGTGTTACATAACTCAGAGCAGGACACCACTTAACTCTATACATAATGGGACGCACTCCAATGCTACCTCCGGAATCTCGAAACTAAGCTTCAGAATCGACAGGATGACATAATAGACCATCACAAAAGGCAGGCAGGGTGAGTAATTCAGATTCAATAAAAATAATACAAAGACTGAATTATAAGAAACATGCGATCATACAACATTTACAACAAACTCACCCACATAGAATCATCAACACGTCACATCATCAAACAACAAATGTGATCATGCTATGTCACATAGAATGAAATGCAACATTGTAAGTGCATGTGGTACCGGTTTTCAACATGTGATGGACACTGGCCATCTACTCTCCATAAGGGAGCACAACATAATCAATAACACCTCAAATCCACACAATGAAATTGAAGCCTAAAATCAACATAAGGGATGCCATGAATGCAAGATACACAAAACAACATCATAATCATCTTCATAAATATGTGTATCAACATTCATCATTAATCATTTACTTAGTCTATTCCTACTACCATTACATCACATCATCATTTTTACAACATATCATCTTTACATCATGTCATCATTATTATTATTACGTTTAGCATAAATAAGCATGGTAATAATTTCCAGCAACAACACAACAACATAACACAACAATTTAAAACATCTCAGGTCATCGAACAGAAGAAATTATTTTTCTGGATTCTACAGGCCTCGTTAAGCGAGACACCTAGATCACTAAGCGAGCAACTCTTTGTAAAGCTCACTTCAAAATACTCACTCACTAGATAAGCGAACCCATGCTCGCTAAGCGAGGAGGCGATTTTCCGCTGAAAACCCTGCGATTTTCTGCAGAACTCAGACACGCCCAAGTATCACCAAACCTCACAATACATCAGAAAATCAACAGAAAACGACAAATTACCACATTATCATCATAAAATCGTCATTATCAACATATAACAACTAATCATCTAAACTACCAACAAAATACCCAACCTTAAGGTTTTCTCATCTAAAACCCCTCTTCCTCATGAAACAATCCAATACTATGATTATTGAATAAGAATACTCCTCATACCTTGATCAATGTAGCTTTCTCCTTCATTTTTGATCAAAATCTCTCTTTGCTTCCTTGTTCTCCAGAGCAACCTTCACCTTTTCCAAAACACGATTGTGAGAAATCTATCGTGATCCTTTTTTCTCATAAAAACTCTCAAATGACAACCTTGCCCCTTAGACATTCAACTCTTTTATTTTATTTTTATTTAATAATAATATTAAATAATATCCAATATTATCATATCATTATATTAAATAAAATAATTCTTAATTTTCCATAAAATATCTAAAATACCTTTTATTCATAAATAATACGTTTAATAATGAAATTGAGATGTTACAACTCTCCCACACATTAGGAATTTTCGTCCTCGAAAATATTACCTAAAGCAAACAGAGTCGGGTATGACTCCTTCATCTGATCTTCATGTTCCTAAGTCCAACCTTCACTAAGGAAATCTCTTTTCCTCTTAACCACTTCATTTCTCAACCATCTATCCGCAATGGTAAAGCTTCAGCAGTCAGATTATCTCTCACCTGAACATCATCCATCTGAATCACATGCGATGGATCGCACACATACTTCCTCAACTGTAAAATCTGGTACAAACCAACAAAACGCGGAGTAAGCTTTCTAGACTTCAAATCTCTCCTAACATCCATCACCGGAGTAACTTTCAAGAACACGTGGTCTCCCTCTTGAGACTCAAGTGCTTTTTCCTCATATTATGGTAACTCTTCTGTCGATTTTGAGAAGCCTTCATTCTTTCTCGTACCATCTTAATCTTCTCAGTCGTCTCTTACACAATCTCAGGTCCGAGTACTGCGCTCTCTCCTGATTCATACCAACACAATGGAGTCTGACATCTTCTACCATACAATTCTTCATACGGTGTCATTCCAATACTAGAATGATAACTATTGTTATAGGTAAACTCAATCAATGGAAAATTACTATCCTAGAATCCTCCTTGATCCAACACACAAGCCCTCAGTGAATCCTCCAAATATTGGATAATTCTCTCTGTCTCAACTTAGTACCCAAAGCATCTTGTAAACTCTCCCAAAACCTCGAAGTAAACCGCATATCTCTATCTAATACAATACTCGATGGTATCCCATGCAACTTCACAATCTCTTCAATATACATCTCAACTAGTTTCTGCATAGAATGATTAATCTTCATCGGCAAGAAATGGGCCGACTTAGTCAATCTATCTACGATTACCCAAATAGAATCATTTCCCTTAGCAGTCTTCGGCAAACCTGTCACAAAATCCATGGAAATGCTATCCCACTTCCATTCTGGAATATTCAACGGCTGCATCATACCTAACGGTTTTTTATGTTCAATCTTTGGCTTCCGACAATTCAAGCATGCATACACAAAAT
This sequence comes from Lathyrus aphaca, assembly GCA_963966055.1. Classification (NCBI taxonomy): domain Eukaryota; kingdom Viridiplantae; phylum Streptophyta; class Magnoliopsida; order Fabales; family Fabaceae; genus Lathyrus; species Lathyrus aphaca. Next base: position 449,964,816 of record OZ014519.1, on the reverse strand, counting down.
CTAGAACATCCTTCTTCATACCTGGTCACCAAAACAATTTTTGTAGATCATGTTACATCTTTATAGACCAGGATGAATACTCAATCGACTACGTTGTCCTTCTTCTAAGATACTCTTCTTAAAATCCAGAACATTGAATACACACTCTATCCCGGAATCTCATCACACAATTCTCATCAAATCGGAATTCACCTCCATTACTTTGGTTAATCAAAGTCAACTGATCAACTAACTTCAAGTCAGATTGTTGTCCTTCATGGATCCTTTCCACAATTCCACTAGTCAATTTCAACATTCCCAACTTTACACTCTCAGACGTAGCTTCACACAACAAACTCATATCTCGGAACTGTTCAATCATTTCAAGTTCCTTCACCATCGACATTGACATATGCAATGTCTTTCTACTCAAAGCATCTGCAACCACATTTGTCTTACCAGGATGGTAATTCAAATCAAAGTCAAAGTCTTTCAACAATTCTAACCATCTTCTCTGCCTCATATTCAGTTCCTTCTGATCACACAGATATTTCAAACTCTTATGATCACTGAACACTTCGAATTTCGAACCAAAAAGATAATGTCTCCTGATCTTCAACACAAACACTACAACTGCTAACTCTAAGTCATGCATAGGATAATTCCTTTCATGAATTCTCAATTGTCTTGAAGCATATGCAACCACTTGACCATTTTGCATCAAAACTCCTCCAAGTCCCATCATCGACGTATCACAATACACTATGAAAGACTCATTCGGATTCAGCTAAATCAACACCGGAGCAGTTGTCAACTTCTTCTTCAACTCCACAAAACTTTTTTCACACGCAACATACCACACATAAGCTTGGCTCTTTCGAGTAAACTGAGTCAAAGGTAGCGCCAACTTCGAAAAACCCTTGATAAACTTCCTATAATAACCTGTTAAACCCATAAAACTTTTAATCTCAGTAGCAGACTTAGGAGTCTCCCACTGCAACACTGCATCAATTTTCGACGGATCAACAACAATTCCACCACTGGAAATTACATGTCCTAGAAAACTCACTTCTTGTAACTAGAACTCACACTTCGGCAGTTTAGCATACAACTTCTTATCTCGCAACACTTGTAACACAATCCTCAAATGCTCTGCATGTTCCTCTTCTGTCTTGGAATAAATCAGAATATCGTCAATGAAGACTACCATGAATTTATCCAAGTACTCATGAAAGATTCTATTCATGTACTCCATGAACATACTAGGTGCATTGGATACACCGAATGGCGTCACTGTATACTCATAATGACCATACCTCATTCTGAAAGTTGTCTTCGGAATATCATCATACTTAAAACGAATATGATGGTAACTAGACCTTAAATCAATCTTGCTGAATACACAAGCTCCTACCAACTGATCCATCAAATCGTCGATTCTCGGAAGTGGATACTTATTCTTAATAGTAACATTATTCAATTGCCGCTAATCAACACACAACATCATGCTACCATCTTTCTTCTTAACCAACAACACTAGAGCACCCCACGGAGAAACACTAGGTCAAATAAACTTCTTCTCTAACAACTCTTCTAGTTGCTTCTTCAACTCATTCAATTCTGCATCAGACATCCGATACGGAGTCATAGACACATGACTAGTACCAGGTAATAAATCCACTGTAAACTCAACTTTACGCTCTGGAGGTAAATCACTTATATCCTCCAAAAATACATCAGGAAACTCTTGAAAAATTGACAACTCAATACTCAAAGTCTTCCCTTCGATTTGCAACGAAGCAAACATTGTGAACATCTGAGCTTCATCCTCTAATAATTTTTCTACTTGCTTAGCCGTCAAGAACAACAACTCACCATGATCACCAATTTCAGAAAACTCAACAGTCTTCGCATAACAATTGATATGCACAAAATTGAACTTTAACCAGTTCATTCCAAGAATAACATCTATTTGGTGTAAAGGCAAACACACAAGATCCATCAGAAAATGCTTCTCAAAAATTGTCAAAGGAGACTTCAGACACACAAGAGTAGTAGTAACAAAACCATTAGCTAGAGTTTCTATTACTATACCACCATTCATACTAGACAACTTCAAACCCAACTTATTAGCACATTCAAGAGAAATAAAAGAATGTGTAGCACCAGTATCAATAATAGCAATCAACTCAGCATTGTTAATAAAACGAGTACCTCGAATCAGATTGTCCTTCTTAGGAGCCTCCGAACCAGTCAACGCAAACATTCTGTCATTGGTCTGAACAGCAGTAGCAGTCTTCTTAGGCTTCTGGCATTAAGTGTTGATATGTACCTATTCACCATAATTAAAGAAACTTGGACCCTCATTCGGACAATCTCCAACCCGATGACCTCTCTTACCACATCTGTAGCATCGCACCACTAGATTAGTGCAAACATCTGACTTGTAACCAGATTCACCACACTTTTGACACTTGGGAGGAATAAAACCTGCTCCCCCACTTGGCTTCTTCCCATTTGAAACCTTCTGCTTCCCCTTCTCAGTTGGAGTTGTAACACCCATATTTAATTAATTAATTTAATTAAATATTATCGCGTATTTTCCCGATTATTTGTTGTTAAGTGTTGTTTTGTTGTTTGTGTCGTTAAGTTGATTGAGTTGGTATTAAGTTGATCATTAAGTTGTGTTTGAGTTGTTTAAGTTAATTAAGTCGGATAAATAAAATAACTATTAATGATATAATATTAAGTTAGGCTTAGTTGTAGTGTGAGAGTAGTAAAGTTGGGGTTGCTATTTTAGGCCCATTAGTAATTAATCTAATTAGTGAGAATTTAATAAAATTAGACTAAAAACCTAATTAGAGAATAATCAAAATTTTGTAAGAAGGGAGAACAAGTCTTAGAGAAAGATCAAGAAGAGGCTAGGTCGAGGATTTTCGCGGAGATTTTTGTTGTGAATTCTAGCTTCCTTCAATCCAAGGTAAGGGTGGGGTTCGAATTCCATTACCGGGACTAGATAATTTGTATGTAGGTTGGGTTTTCGTATGATTAGTTGCTGCATTTTCGTATGAATATGATATGTATGATATGTTGTTCTTATTGTATTACTACTATGCGAGTTACTTATGTTGTTGTATCTGTGTTGTATTTGCTAGACTGGTTGGATGCAGAAAATTCGTGTAGAAAAGGAGATTAGGACTCATAAAATCAGTAGTAGAACTTAGTAGATGATTAAATACAGAAGATTTAAAGTATAAAATCGATGTAGAAACCCAATTAGGATTTAATGGAGTGATGAGGTTGTGTAGTTCGTAGCAGAGGTAGAATTATATGCATTATGGTGTTTCATATAATAGATCTGGTGTTACGCGTAACATGAGGGGCATTACGTGTAACATATCCCAGTTACGCGGGCATTACGCGTAAGGCAAGGTAGAATTTTAGGCCCTCTGGCGAATTGCATAGGATATGCGTAAGGAGTTAAGGCATTACACGTAATAGGTGAGGCATTATGCATAAGAGGTGGCGTAGAGGCAAGTTGTTACACGTATGGGTTAGCCATTACACGTATGGGCAGAGTGGTGCGCAGAAAATTCAGTTTTTGGCGATTCATCCTGTTTTCGCATCCGCTTCGAGTTGAGTCGATCTTAGACTTTAAGTAGGGATAACATAAGTTGATTATAGTAGATTTGAGGATTAAAAATAATTAATTTAGAAATCTAATTGATTAAGTCGTAATTAGTCGTTTTCCATGTTGAAGTTGTATTAAGTTGTTATAAGTTGTGTTGTCCCAATCTTGGGGAAAATTATTAAGTTGCAGGTCGATTGACCAATGTTGATTCATGTTGTTGAGTAGTTGTTTACGTTGTTGTTGTTGTTGATGTATGCCATTCATAGTTGCATACATTTGCATATTTTCAAGTTGGAGCGAATGCTTGATTCAAGTTGTCCTGGATTGGCAAATGAGTTGTTGATGCCTCCATAAACTGGAAAAGTTTTCAAGTTGGGAGTTTACTCCAAATGGTACCACATGCATATATAAGTTGAGTCGCATTCGAGTTGCATTTTATCTATGTTGTTACCGGTTTTTGGTTGCAAGTTATACATTGATGTTGCTTATTGTGTGAAGTGGTGTGAGTATATGATTTCTTGCTTACATATTGATTATCATACTCCTGTTTATGTTATTTGATATTTCACCCCTTCTGTTTGAATGTTGTCCTCTGTTGGTAACGTGAAGGTGACCAAGATTTGAGTACCTAGTCGTCTCAAGTCGGTGTTTGTCGCTCTGATACATATCACTTCGGGGGGATGAAAACATGTTTTGTTTTTGTGGATTTTTTTCTAGTTTATGAACTCGTTTCAGTTGTTTTATGTTGAAAACCATGTTGAAGTATTTTATGCTGAATATACTTGAAGTTGTTTTAAAGTTGCAAATTTTGTTGAATCTGTTGCATAGTTTGTGAAGCATGATTATTAATGAAGTTTTGGTTATTTGATTTTAAAGTTGAAAATGTAATATCCCATGTTTGTGGATGAATTTTTATAACTCTGATTTAATATTAAAATCGAGTAGAAATGGGGTGTTACAGGAGTCACATAAGGCTTTTCTCTAAATTTGCCCTCCTCTTTCTTCTCACTCAGTTACTTGTAGTGAGTAGACCGACCTCGACTATCTTCATCATAGATTATGCTCTTATCCACCAATTCAGCATATCTGCAGATCTGCTGACATCCAATTCCTTGCTTGATCTCTGATCTCAACCCACTCTCAAACTTGAGACACTTTGATAACTCAACATCAACACGGTTGTATTGAGGATAATACTTCACCAACCTCTCAATATTGGCAGCATACTCTGCTACCGTCATACTTCCTTGTTTCAGCTCAAGGAACTCTACTTCCATCTTACCACGAGCATCTTCTGGAAAATACTTCACAAAAAACTCCCTCCTGAACACTACCTAAGTCACTGCAGTACCAACATCTTCCAAGCGATGACGGGTATTATCCCACCAGTCTTCAGCCTCTTCAGACAACATATGTGTACCGAACTGCACCTTCTGTGCATCCGTACACGCCATCATCATAAATATCTTCTCAATAGCCTTGAGCCACTTCTGAGCATTAAGTGGACCATGGCCACCTTCAAACACCGGCGGACTATTACTCTGGAACTTCTACAAAGTACGAAACTCATCCTGTTTATTATTCTGAGTCGTAGCTTCATCAACACCGCAACAACTTCCACAAGAGCACGCATTTTATTTACAACCATTATGAACAACACTCACAACATCAGATAAGAGAACAATCGTTAACAATTAACGACCTATAACAGACTAACAACAGTGACACACAACCTGACAGACCGACCTGCTCTGATACCGCTAATGTAACACCCTTTTACCCACAACAGAATTAATCATAAATTATTCAATTAAAATCAGAGTTCCACATAAAGGGTATCACATTTACTTCCAAAATATCATAATAACAACATAATATGTGTGTTTTCCCGTAACACGGATTGCAACTTTCATTCATAAATAACACAATGTTTCAAATTACGCAGCGGATCAAAATTCAACTTGTTTAATATTCTTTTAAAAAACATACAACTAAGGTCAAACATCATCAAACCATAGTTTAAATTCAACAAAAACAACCAAACAAAACAAATGTTCCCCGGTGTTACATGACTCAGAGCAGGACACCACCTAACTCTATACACAATGGGATGCACTCCAATGCAACCTCCAGAATCTCCAAACTAAGCTTCAGAATCTGCAGGATAGCATAATAGACCATCACAAAAGGCAGGCAGAGCGAGTAATCAAGATTCAATAAAAATAATACAAAGAGTGAATTATAAGAAACATGTGATCATACAACATTTATAACAAACTCACCCCCATAGAATCATCAACCAACAAATGCAATCATGCTATGCCATATAGAATTAAATGCAACATCATAAATGCATGTGGTACTGGTTTTCAACATGTGATGGACACTGGTCATCTACTCTCCACAAGGGAGCACAACATAATCAACAACACCTCAAATCCACATAATGAGATTGAAGCCTAAAATTAACATAAGGGATGCCATGAATGCAAGATACACAAAACAACATCATAATCATCTTCATCTTCATCAATATATGTATTAGCATTCATCATTAATCATTTACTTAGTCTATTCATACTACCATTACATCACGTCATCATTTTTACAACATATCATCTTTACATCATGTCATTATTATTATTATTATTATTATTATTATTATTATTATTATTATTATTATTATTATTATTATTATTATTATGTTTAGCATAAATAAGCATGGTAATAATTTCCAGTAACAACACAACAACACAACACAACAATACTCACTCGCTCTCTAAGCGAGGAGGCGATTTTCCGCTGAAAACCCTACGATTTTCTACAGAACTCAGACAGACCCAAGCATCACCAAACCTCACAATACATCAGAAAAACAACACAAAACGACCAATTACCCCATTATCAACATAAAATCATCATTATCAACATATAACTACAACTAATCATCTAAACTACCAACAAAATACCCAAACCTAAGGTTAACCCCTCTAAAACCTCTCTTCCTCATGAAACAATCCAATACTATGATTATTGAATAAAAATACTCCCCATACCTTGATCAATGTAGCTTTCTCCTTCACTTTTGATCAAAATCTCTCTTTACTTCCTTGTTCTTCAGAGCAACCTTCACCTTTTCCAAAACACGATTGTGAGAAATCTATCGTGATCCTCTTTTCTCATAAAACTCTCAAATGACAACCTTGCCCCTTAGACCTCCAACTCTTTTGTTTTATTTTTCTTTAATAATAATATTAAATAATATCCAATATTATCATATCATTATCTTAAATAACATAATTCTTAATTTTCCACAAAATATCTAAAATACCTCTTATTCATAAATAATAAAGTTTAATAATTAAATAATGAAATTGGGATATTACAGTTATAGTTGAGTAGAGGAAATTCGGGGGCTGATTTCAATTTAAGGGGGAATATGATATCCCATATTCCCTTAAATGTTCATTGGGTGTTATGTACTATAAATGTTATCAGTTAGGACCAATAGAGTAATTAGTGGACTCTGAAGAGATCAATTATTAATATAAGAGACAAACCAATATTAATAAGTACAAGAGAAACATTTTTGTAGCATTAATAATTGGTCAATTTGTGTTAGATGATAAAATATCAATGGCGATATTTATACCATTATATATGTATTTTATATATATATATATATATATATATATATATATATATATATATATATATATATATATATATATATATATATATATATATATATATATATATATATATATATATATATATATAAGAGAAAAAAATAAGGAAATATAATAAGAAAAGAAGAAAAAGGAAGAGAAGAGAAAAAGGGAAAAAAAAGGAAGAACTAATGGAATAGGTAGCCATGGATTCATCATCATCCTCAACTTCATCTCATTTTCTTCATATCCGAGGTGAGTTTCATTAGATTGTGTAGCTTTGGGAGAGGAAGAAATACATGATTTGGGAATTTAGATTTTTGTGTGAAAAACGTGTTTAACTGTGGATTGTATGTTAATACTTGATGATCTTGAGGTATTACATGTTGTATTATGATAATTTGTAATACCCCATATTTTAATTAAATACTCTGGATAATGTTAATTAAGATTAATAGGGTTCTGGTGTGCTCTGAGAGTTTTCAATTAAAATAATTAGAGCAACCGACGAACTTAAATTAATTAATTAATATTATCTGACTCAGAGGTTTTATTAAATATTTGACTCAGAGACATTTTTAGATACTCTCAATTGAGATCGGTTGTTACTAACTAAAGTTATATCAGTATTTATATATTGTTGCATTTATTATAAAAGAGGGAGAATTAGTAAGAAGAGGAAAAAAAGGAAAGAAAAGGGAAGAGAGGAAGAGAAATGGAGAAAAAGGGGAGAAGATGAAAAATAGAAACCTAGAAACTCAAGAAATGCTTGGATCATCATTATTCTTCATCAATCTTCATTCTTCATCAAACTCCTCATCGATTACAAGGTGGGTTATAGATAGAAACTTTTGTTTTAGAATTTTGAAATTCTAGACTTTTAGGTTAGAAACGATTAATTTGATAAATCGAAGTTTCTAACGGTTAAAATGTTGAAATAATATAGTAGTATAGTCAGGTTATATGTATGTTGAACCTACTATGACTTCTTTGACGATCCATTGTGTTTTGGGTGAGTTTGGATGAGTTTTATGTGTGAAAAATAAAGTTTTTCTGCTTCTAGTACAAAAGTAATCGGTTATCCTCTGGGTAGTAACCGGTTACCCTTTGAAAAAATGGGGTTTTGGGCATGTTTTTACACTGGTAATCGGTTACCCTCTGGGTAGTAACCAGTTACCACTATTGTGTTCAGAAAAATATTAATTCTTATAAAATTCATAACTTTTTTACTCGGGTATCCGATTGAGGCAAATTTTATATCGTTGGAAAGCTATGACAACGTACTATCAAATGGTAGAGGAAAATATTAATTTTTAATTGGAAAATATTTATTTATTTTATGCCTACTAAAAGTACCGATATTATAAATGTAATTCGTGAACCATAAAATATGCAATTTAAGGTATTGTGAGGAATTCTTACCATAAGCCAATAGTATGGCCTAGTAATGTAACTCGAAATTGTTAGATAGTATTCGTTGTACAATTGATGTCTAAGTATGTTTTCTTAATTTTTGTGTATTACATTGAGTCCTCTGTAAAGTCTTGAGTAAGTCTTGAGGTGGATTACATTGAGTCCCACGGGAAGCATCTGCAAAGGCTTGAGGTGTGTATTATACTGAGTCCTCTGTACAGTCTTGAGTAAGTCTTGAGGTGGGTTATATTGAGTCCCACGGGAAGCATCCGTAAAGGCTTGAGGTAGGTATTACACTAAGTACCACGGTAAAATCTTGAGTAAGTTTCAAGGTGGGTTGCACTGAGTCCCACAGGAAGCATCCGTAAAGGCTTGAGGTACCGTTGGTGAGGTATTGGTAGTGGCTTTAGATAGGTATTACACCGAGTTCCATGGGAAGCCTTTCCCAGTGAATTCTTGAGGTGGGTTACATTGAGTCCCACTGGAAGCATTCATAAAGGATTGAGGTAGGTATTACACTGAGTATCACGATGAAGTCTTGAGGTGGGTTATACTGAGTCCCACGGGAAGCATCCGTAAAAGCTTGAGGTACCGTTGGTGAGGTGTTGGTAGTGGCTTGAGATGGATATTACACTAAGTCCCATAGAAAGCCTTGCCCGGTGAAGTCTTGAGTAAGTCTTGAGGTGGGTATTATACTGAGTCCCACGGGAAGCATCCGTAAAGACTTGATGTGGGTATTACATTAAGTCCCACGTGAAGTGTCGAGAACGTTGTATGGATTTTTTTCCATCTTGTTTTGGTTCCTTGTAGAGAAGTGAACAAAGACTTGAGTTAGGTTTGATAGAACCTTGTATATCCGAGAGAATCCATAAGAAAAAGAACTCACTGAGATGTTGATATCTCACCCCACTATTATTGTTGATTTTCAGGTTTCTTTTGAAGGTTTGGTTTACAAGTGGAGCTATGCTCGGGATGTTTCAAGAGAAGCATATATTTAGTTTCCGCTGTGTATTTATCTTTGTACAATAATGGATATTGTATTGATCTTAGTATTTTTATTTTAGCATCATTTCCATATCTTGTACCATAGTTTATCATTTTTAGAATTGGTCAAGAATGTGAATTATGCTATTAGGCACTTATGATGAGGTCAGTGTCAAATAAATTCTTGTATAATGATATTCTATGTATTTATTATATGAGGCGTTACAGTTGGTATCAGAGTCGATCGCATCCTTGACCTAGCCTTGAAACATCATAAGTAAATCTTTCTTGCCTCTTAAGTGTGTCTTGACGACATGATTCTTAATATCATATTATGTAGTATTGGGTCTAATCAACCTAATGCTATGTATGTGATAGGTAGAGTCATGGTTGAGTGACCACGAGGACTCTGAAGTGTTGTCAGAACTTGTACAGTGGGAGTAGGCTCAAGCCATGAGTTGTTAAAGAGGAGTTTTGGTCAGCTCAGTTGGAGCCTTCTTAAGAGTTGTACTTCTTGTGACAGTGGAGTTGCAGAGTAGTGTGTTATTTAAGAAATCCTTTGGAATAGATAGAGTCTGAAAGGTACAAATATCTACATGATGAGTGGTTATGGTATCAAGGAATACATAAAGTCACTGGTGGATCAGTATTGGTCACTGGTATGGACAAGATTTTTGAGAAATCTCATTCCACAAAAGAGAAGATGCTTTGTGGAACGTGTGAAGTAAGGTTCGGGAATGCGTTAATTGTTAGTGTTTCAGTTCTAAGATCGCAGTGACATCTTAGATGAACGAGAGTAATTCAAGGAATGTATTCGAATAATACCTTATGGATAGATAGAAGTTACAAGTTAAGAATGTTCATTTTCTTTTGGAACCTAAAGTCTTGGTGAAGCGTGAAGATAAACACAAGGATGTGATTACACGTTTCAAGTGAGACAAGTATACCCCGGACGAAGAATAAAAGATTGGAGTTGTATAACTAGTTATGATCGAGGAGACAACTTTAGAGTAATACATCAGGATGTTATATTTAGTAAGGGATCAATTTAGAAGTGTTGAATTACCCAAGGAATGGTGTACGGTATAGTTTCAGAGAAAGAATAAGCTTTATTTAGTAACATGAGGTGTAATTGGTATGGACCAGATGATGTTGTGATAAGTGATAGAGTAAGAACCCTGGATTTAGGAGAATTCTAGTAAGGTGAATTATATTGGGTATGAGAGGATTTCCACAGAGCGTGAAGTGAACACGGTATGGAAACGGTATTAACAGTACAATATGAGAAAGTGATAACGAAATGTATTTTTGGACGAATATGCAATGGATTTGTTAAGATGTTGTTGAAACTGAAGTTAAGGAAGTGTAATCAATGATGGTTCACCCATTAGGACTCTGGTAGTATGATTAATATATGTGTGAAATCATCTGTTGATAATTGTTATAACTTTTGGTTGCGATTGGAATGAATTTGGGAGGTTTAGGTAACAATGAAAACCAAAACTTTTCTTTTGCGTTTGAAGTAATCGGTTACCTTCTGGGTAATAACCGGTTACCAAATTATGTTTCTAAATCTCTTTTAGCTACTAGAATTTCAAATTTGCACCAGGTAACCGGTTGCCCTCCTGGTAGTAATTGGTTACAATTGTTAAGTTTTGAAAGTTTTATTTTCTAAGATTCTTAATTTTTGACTCGAGTTCCCGATCGAAACGTTCTTGGTACCGATAGAAAGTTGTGGAGACATTCTATGCAATGATTAGTAGAGGGTAAGGGAAACTTAGTTAATACGTAAGTAGAGACAACAAGGTTCTCCAGAGGAGTGCATTGCCTCAATTTTCAAGTAAAGGGAAAACTCCTATATTTGTGAATGATCAGAGTATTTGGAATTTATCTCTAGTGGGATTAAGAATGTTGTTGTTTTAATTCTCGCCAAGGAATTAAAGAGAGAGGACAAAGTTGTATACTAGAGATGAGATGTCCATCGTTTTGTTTTACCCGATAAGGATTGTGTCTTGGATTTTGCTTATGAACGAACCAAGTGTTAGCTTGTGACTAAAACCCTTTTTGATGTCGTCATTGTCGTTTTCCTACTAGCATCGTTGTTCGAGTGGAATCAATCTATACCGTTGAATATTCGTGTTGTGACCATAATAGAAATGGTAGTTCTACTTTGTCGCTTTTCTGGAGTATGCCATCGGTTTGTTGTATCTTGTGCTGTGTTATCTTGAGTTGTGAGTAGTGGGTGAATGTTATACATGTTTAAAAGCTGCGAGTGAGAATTGTTTTGCGAATTAGTGCAACCAAATTGATTATTTTGAGTTGGATTATTTGTTATCAAGAGAAACAAGTTCAGTGGCGTTCGACCGATTAGCCTCAGATAAGTAATCGATTGACACATGAGTTTTGTGGAGGACTTTAGAGAATCGTACTTTCTGAACTGTAAGTCCATTTTGGCTTCCGTTCGAAGTGTCAGAGGATAAAGTGTGGAACTTTATTTTGAGCATGATTTGGTAGACAATAAATGATCTGAATTTTCTGGTGTGTCGTCATTGCAACTACTGAAGACCTAAATTGCGAAGTTATGAGAGACTCATGAAGTTTTGATCTTCCAGGAAACATTTTGGTATCTGAATTATTGTGTGGATAAGAGATGAACAATTGGTTAGTTTTAGTATCATTAATTCTTAACATCAGTTATGGACTCCATAAGAGTAATACCAAATGTGTGAAGTTGAACCTCATTCAGAGATAGAAATTTTTTAGTTACCCTTCCAGGTAAGAGTGAAAGATGAATGTTCCAAAGTTAAGCATGTAAGTTGGATCGTTGAGGACGAGACCCTTGAGAGAAGCGGATTTGAACGAAAGGTTTTGTATGGTCTTCAAAGGTGAGTATATGGAATATTGTATGTGTAACACCCCAAATTTTCCCTCTTTGTTCCATATCATATAACATAGCATATAACATACATATCCTAGCATGTTGCATAGAAAAATGAAGCATAACATCCATGGTTACAAGCATAAGGCATGTGATCAGTCCTCAAGCAAGTTATGATTATTCAAAGACAAGATAAGAGCCAGGTGGTCTTGCAAGTAGCTCACAAGGGATCCTCATATCTTATGCAAGCTCAAACTTGTCCTCAAGTCCTTAGAAGAGGGAAATTTCATCAGGAGTTCAACAGTGTAACATTCTTCGATGTAGAGAAACCCTAATTAGGGTTTTGCCTCAGGTCCTCACATCCTCATAGCTTTGACTAATTCATATGGTCGAAGGCTTTCATATGATATACAAGACCTATGGATGGAATTTGATTCAAAAATTCATTTAGGAGGTCAGGTATTAGATCAGTTACTTATGCATGAAGAAAGAAAGTCAAATATGCCAAACAAAAGTCAACCAGTGGATTTTTGAGGTTTCAATCTTGTTCATCAATTTCATGAGGCCATATTTGATCAAGGAATAACTTTGATGAGCTCTAATGTCAAAAATCAAGAATGTGCAGAAGTTACTAAATTTGGACTTTTCATATGAAGGTTTCTATTTTTGGAAGTTGTTTGCCCTAATCTTCAAGCTATTATTTCATGTGCAAAAAAGCTTCAATTGATTTTTCCTTGAACATGAAAGTTTTAGAGCATGATTTCCCTTTCCAAAAAGTCCTAGAACACCTTCATAGCATTTCCAGAACTCACGTTATGATTTCTTAAAGTTTTGATGCATTTTAGGGTTTTTAGGGCACATTTGGTGATTTTCTATTGGTCCATTTTCTTTTACTTTTATGTCACGCTTTTGCTATTTTTATTACACCTTTTTCATTTCCACTACCACCTTTTTGAATGACCTTCTATTTCATATGGGGGTTACTTGGTTTATTATTATTATTAAGAAAATTGGATAAAAGAAAAGTATAAGAAAGTGGTAAAAAAGGGGACATGTGATGATCATCATTGTACTACCATATAATACACGCCTCTCTCATCCTTTTTGTGGCAATTTTTACCACTCATGCACACATATCTCATGCACCAAGGGAGGATTATCACACATGAAAGCAATTCCATGTACCATCAAGTGACATTTCCATCACACATTTCATCACACTCTTAACACAGTCTCTCTTTCTCTCTCATTGTGCTTTGATTTTCTTCATCACCCATAAACTCAGATCTAAGTTTCATCCTCAACCTTTCCATTTTCGTTTCTTAAGCTCCTTCAACATCACTACACTCTCATCACCATCATTTTAAGCCTTGCTTTGAATTTACAGATTCAACATCATATTCGGATCATTCACATTCTTGCATATTTTTGCTCATCAAGCCTTTATTTGGCTCTGAAGTAGATCAAGGAAGCACAAGAAAATCAGTGCATCTCTAATTTTCTCTATTTCTTCAAGAAGGTTCAAATTCAGCTTTGAATCTCTGATTCATTTTGCTTCATTTTGGCCTCAATCTTACTTGTTTTGGTTTGTAATTGATGAATATAAGTTAACTGAAATAAGATGAAGCTTATACATGTCTTAAACGGTGGATTTCATTTTTGATGCTTAAGTTTTATTTGTTCGATTTGCTATAGTTATTGAGTGCTTGTGATTTTTATTGATGGATTTGAACTCTACATAGTGTCAGCTTTCGATTGATATAATGTTTGCTTGATTCTGGAAATTTTGTTCATATTGTCCATCGGAATCCAGCCGGAGAAGACGACCGGAACTTCTTCGACCGGTGAGATTCAGGTGCCTTGTTCCATCATCCAGGTTATAACAGGTCCGTTGGATTTAATTGCATCTCATGGTTCAGAACGTGCCAGCGCATTAATGAGGATGACGCTGGTCATGTGAGGTGTTTGTGTGCTTGTCTGCTTGTGTATTTTGCTTCTTGTGTTCCCAGCATGTTTGTGAGACGTTATATCTGGAGGGAGTGCTAGGTTTGAATGTGAGCCTTCAAATGTGATTACCTGTGAGCTTGTTGACTAGCGTGTGAGTCATGGGATGCTTTGACTTTGTGAGGGACTAATCATGGCCGTGTGATAGGATTACTAAGGACCATAGTTATAGTTGACTGATTCTTTTATAAGTTTCATTGGGATTTTATTTATGTTGACACCCTCCCTAAGCCCAGTTTTCTCAATTGAACTATAATTGGACTACTTTTGCACCTCCCTTACTTTGGTTTTATTTTTTATTCTCATTTTATTTCTAGTTTCAATTTTATTTTATTAAAAATATTTTCAATATTCCAAAAATACCAAAAATATTCATGAATATAATTTTGAGTTTTATTTAATTTTTTCAATTTTTATTTTTCATTTTTCTTTATTTTTTAATCCTGAATTAATTTCCCAATTAATTTCCTTGTATGTGTCTTCCTCCATGAACACTCTAGCTTGTTTATTTTCTAATTTGAATTCGATAATAAATATGCTTCTGATTCTTTTTGCTCTACTTTTCTAACATGTTAAAGTGTCTTGGTGATTTTTATCTTGATTTTTAGGCCTTGTTTGGATATTTTTTGACTTGTTGCTTTGTGGATAAGTTAATGAAACCCTAATTGCCTTGTGACCATTTCTTTGATAATGTTTGCTTATGATTCTTGACTTGTGCTTTTGGTATGATGTCTATACATGTTTGAAGTGATTTTTGGATTAATGCCTTAATTTTTGAAGCTTATTTCCTATTTGTTTGAGAATTGAACTTAAGATGCCTTATTTGTGAATGTTCTTGAACCATACTTGATTGTTTGGACAGAAGGGCACTTGTGCCACCTATTAGGGTCTTTATTATTGATTTCTATCATAATATTAGACCCCTGGATTTTGTATGAGAGATTTTCCTTTGTTTGATTGATGTTACTTGTTCACTAAGGTACACATTCACATGCATGCCTCACTACACTTCCAACTTCTTCATGCTTCTCCTATTTGACCTAGGTTGAGTTTGTATGTCTTAATTGATGTTTAAACATCCTTCTTAGGCACTTCATTAGCATGTTTAGGCTCTGACTTTGAGTTAACTTGTTGATGTTTAACTTGTTTGTTGCTTCTAATCACATATTCTCACCTTATGTCTTCCATGATGACTTGGTAGTGATTTGTTGTGACTTCTTGCACTCTTCTTTGTGTGTGTTGTGTGACTATTTTTAGCATTCTTGTATGATTTTTAAGTTCTGGTTGTGATGGTTTGTATTGATTCCTTGCTTGTTCTTACTTTGTTTGAACTTACTTGGTTTTTTACTTATCATTTGTGAATTCTTCTAACACTTTCAGGGGCCATGGTAAGTAAGAGATGTGGATGAGATCTCCACACTTCAAACTTATTTCTCCTTCTTTTTTTATGCCTTTTACTTGTGACTTGAGATGTTCTTAGTCCATCATTTGTTAAACTTCTTTTCACCCCTCTTATAGAACAACTTAACTTCTTTAAGAGAAGTAAGTTGATTTTCTACTTCCTTTGTTCTTCTTCTTCTTTTCTTCTTTCCTTCTCTTATTAAGGATATAATGATACCTCATTAACCTAGGACTTCTTATGCATGACAACATTAGGATTTTGCTAGCACCCTTTAGTTATTTTACCTTTGAGGTCCTTTGGTTCTTTCTCTTTCTCATCTTCAAACAAAACCTAAAAAACACTTAATAATGGTTGAAATAGTCTTATGTGTATGGACTTATTCCATGAGGCACTTATATTCATCCCATCTTGGGATAGTATAGGATTGTCTAACATGATGTACAAGTCTAATCATGAGACTATTTTCCTCAAGAAAATCATAAAAAACACTTCTTCATTTTAATCACTAAAACATATAATAACTTCAACAAGTTAGTGAGCTTAGGTCCTAATCCTTAGAACCAATTCTTGGATAAATTCTCCTTACTTGGGTGTGCTTGTTCTATTACTCCATCTTGGAATGTAGTAGCAAGTACACATTCCATGGAAATGAGCTTAAATTCACTTTCTTGTGACACACAAATAAAATATTTTAAAAGCTACAAACAAAGAATAAATATCGCTCCTTCGGGACTTATTTTCTCACCTTATTCATTCCTTACATAAGAACTTGCTCCTACTTGTCTCTTTGCATGACGGTAACACACTCGTTCCAGAAGAGCATGCAACACCTGAGCATTGACATAAGCATTTCAAGCTCTTAAAACACAAGCCATTTTCCTCCCTACTGTAAACACCCCAAATTTGCCCTCACTCTCTATCACACCATGGCTTGTGATCTTTCATGTTTGCATTAACATAAGCATCACACCTCATATTGCATATTTGTTTCACTGCATAAGTTCAAGTTCATTTGCATCTAGGGTTTGTGATCTGAGTAATCCAAGAATCCATCTGAGCCATCCCAAAGGTCTCAAAGCTTTCCAAGAGGGTCCATGAGTGTTCTATCATCATATTATGCTCCTCAAAGTTCATGAAAGTCAAGGGATCACAAGAACTGGCAAAGGCATGGAAGCAGAGCTAGGGTTTTCACTGCACAGATAACCAAAGTTAGGGTTTTGGTTTCAGAGGCCTTAACTCCAATTTTTTGGGCCATTATTGTTTATAATGTTCTTAAAATGTCATAAGTATCATGTGTACCAAGTTTGATGAAGAAACTCATTGTGGAAGACATTTGTTCACTGGGTAACTTCCTGAACAAGTTAAGTCAAAATCAGGGCATCTGAGGCCCCCAACAATGGAACCAAAGGGGTATTTTAATCAAATTGAAGTTATATGATCTTTATTAGATCTTATAAGAGGTTGGAAGTTCACAAGATTGAATAATTTTGAGCCAATTGCAAACTTGCCATTTTTGGAAATGACTTGAAATGCAAACTTTCCATTTTGGGAAAGTTTTTCAACCTCCTCTTTCATAACCAAAAATGCTTCAAATGAAAAATTCTTGGTCATGAAAGTTGTAGATTAGGTCTTTCCCTTTTCAAAAAGTACAAGAACATGTCTTGATTCATCCTAGAACTCAAGATATGGCATTTCAAAGTTGGCAAAAATCCTATAATTTCAAGTTTCATGTCAAAGAGGGATTTTGCATTTTGGCATGATCAAGCATTCTAATGACCTATAATGTGCACAAACACTTCACAATATGTCAAATAAACTTCAAACAATCAGAATTGTGCATTGAACCAAGTATTTCCATGACTTGAACTTCAAGAAATCTCAAAAGGGGCAAAACTCTCAAAATTTGCAAAACATGTGATAACTCTTCATCCAAGCCTTCCAGCACATCAAAACCAATCCCATGGCCATCCTTGAACCCAACTGAGGCCAGACACCCCATGAAATCTCCTCTGACCCGTGCCCATACCTCATAGTACACAATCTTGACTTTTTGCAAAAACTCCCATACCAATCAACCTGTGCCACCACCCACTTTCTGATCAATTCCATTGGCTTAAACAAACATTATGGATCACATTTCATAACACACAAGAGCCTGAAACCTCCAAGAACTCAGCATTCACAAAATTTGTCAAAAACTTCCCTTCTTCGAAATTCATCACACAGCCACTGAAACTTCAAACTTCCTTCACCAATCAACTCAAAAACACCTCAGGATCATTTCCCACCCATCACCATGGCCTAAAACACCCTCAAGCCAAAACACGATTTCTGTCAAACCAGAAATGTATCACACAAACCAAGCCATTTAAACTCCATTCAAGCTTTCCAGAAGCATCAGAGGGATCATTGGAGGCATTTTGCACGAAGGAAGAGGTCAGAAAGCTCAAGAACACAAAGCTCCATCTCAGGTAGCCATGATGAACTTTTTTTCCAGAACTCCCATTTTAAGTTTCTAAATGTTTCCTTATGCTCCCCTGATCACACTGATATGATTTGTTTTGAAAATGATTGAGAAATGGCCATGTATTGACTCTCTGAAATTTTGCCCGTAAAACTTGCTTGCTTCGATTCTTGTTTTTGATGCAACATAAATGAATTCCGTGCCTGGATTTTTGTTTGTTGTTGTTCATTGATCATTTCTGGAGAGTTTGATGCATTGTGGTGGCGTATTGAGTGAAATGGCATGAAGGTGTGGCCAGAGAAGATGACCGGAGCTTAGCTCCGGTCACCTGAGATTAATTAGGGCTAATCCACATTTAGTTGCCCAGATGCATTTCTGACCATTGGATGGTGATTAGGGTTAGGCCTTGTACGGTTCAGATTAGTCCATTAAGTTTAATCCTGCTTAATTAATTATAAAACCTAATTAAAACTCAGTTTGAATCCCAGCCATTAGATTGCGCGCGCAGTCAACTCCCCCTGCCCAGTTTGAATCTGGAACCTTGGATCTGCATACTTTCATTTAAATCAATTTTTATTTCATTTTTATTGCATTTTCTTGCACAATTTATTTAAAATATCAAAAAGCAATCAAAAAATATTTTCTTTTCCATTCTGACTTTAAATATTTTTCTCCATCCAAAAATAATTTTTATTTTATTTTTTGCATTAAAAAAGTATTTTTAAAATATTTAAATGTTATTTTTAATTAATTAAAGTATTTTAATTAATTAAAAATACATTTAGGTTTCTAAAAATCACCAAAAAAATCATGAATCATCCCAATACATTTAGAAACATTTTCAAACTCTTCACATAAATTTCTTTTTAGGTTTGATCATAGCTTGCCAATTTTCTTTGAATTAAGGGTTATAAAAATCATATTTTTAAACTCTAACTTTGAAAAATCATTTCTGCCTAACAAAGAAGAGTTGAAGTTAATTCTTTTTGCATTTTATTACATATTGCATGTAGTTTATAGGTCTTTTTCCTCATGAATTTATCTTGCATTTTCAATTTGATTTTCATTTTTCCCTTTGAACCACCCAAAAACCCTAGAAAACTTAGGAAGATCATAACTTTTGATTGGTTAGGCTTCTGACATTCTCCTTTGGGGTGTGACCTAATATGGGGTTAGGGTTTGTTTGAGATTGATTGCATATTTCTATCATGTCATTTTCTTCTGTATTATCCATTTGCATCTCACATGTTCATGTAACCCTAATTTCTCATGTTCATTTGCATTCACCTTGCATATGCATCATTACATGAACTTTCCATGACACTTCATGCATTCATATGTTATCTTAGACATCCTAGGACATGTTAGAGTCTTTCTTGATCATTTCTTCATTCATTTGCCATGATTAGCATTCATTTCATTTCATAAACTTTCATGTGTTTTCAAACTTCAAAGCATGCCTCCTTTGCATCTCATCTTTGTATGATCACACATATGCATCTTGTATGACTTTGCATCATCTTACATGACATTTGTATTGCATAAACACGTATGGCTTTGGTAATTTCATCTCATTTCACTTCATTTCTTTATGCTTTATACTTTATGCATCCATGCTAACTTTTCAGGTTTTGGTAAGACATTTTGGGAGGTGGATTTGCCTTCAACTCTCACTTATTATTATCCCCTTCTTTTGCATTTTAACTTGTATTTGAAGTGAATTTAATTCACTTATATTCTCTCTCACTTTCTCCCTTCAAGTTACTTATCTTATTCAATGAAGTAAGTAACTTATTCTTCTGCTTCCTCCTCCTTTCATCTGCTTCTTCCATTGGTGGCTTCCTTGAAGATATTTCTTAAGCCTCACAAACCATAGGATATCCAAGCATGATAATGATTAGGGTTGTGATTAGACCCCCTTAGCTTTTTACCTTTGAGTCTCCTTGAGTCTCTCTTCTCATCTCAATAATCAGAGACTAAACTCTTAAAGTTTTAGGACTTTGGAATTAGGGTTATGCATGCATCATTCTCTTAGGATGGAGTGTATAACTTTAATCCTAAGTGTTAAACCTTTAATTTGTTTAAACCTCTTAATAAAATCATCTAATAATCACCAAGACTTTATCTTGTAACTTGGGCCTTACATTAGGGTTCTAATTTTTCCTTATGGTTAAGAAGGACTAACCCTAGTGTTTAATGGACAAGTCCCTCTCAAGTTGTCTTACAAACCTTAAAATCCACTTCTTAATCTCATCCCTTAATTAAAATCCACTTAATAAAGGCGTTGTTATATAATGAATTTAATCCCTAACCATGGATTAAGTTGAGTTATCTTCCTCAGCTTAAGTGTTCTCATATATTATCCTTCTATTAGGATGGTGTAATGAGTCCACTAATCTGTGATTAGAGATTAAACTCATTACTTAACACTAAACAAAAACCCAAAAACATCTAAATAATCACAAGTAGGTTAATGATATTAATCCTACATCATCATGGTAATTAAGTTGAGATGCTTATCTCACACTTAAGTAGGCTCATTATCCCTAATCAGGGAGGATATAATGAGTTTACAAGCCCTTGATTTAGGCTTAAGCTCATTAACTTATGCAAAACACCAAGAACAATAACAAGACTGAAAACACAAAAACAAACAATAATCGTCTCCTTCGGGATTCTTTTCTCATCACATTCATTCACAAACGAGAACTTGCTTCTTCCGTCTAATGCAAGACAGTTAGCACTCGAGCCAGACGAGTCATACACTTGAGCATAAGCAAGCAGGCAGTTCACAGTCAATTCATTTTCAGTCTCTTTGAGTCGAACTACGGTGTTCTGACTTCCTCATTGCACGAGAGGATACGTAGGCATAACTTAACTGTTATCGAACAAAAGTCTCTGTGTCTTCCCCCTCTTTCAGCATTCTCTTTTAAGCCCCAGTTCCTGAGAAATTCACCTTTTGCACTGACACCTGTACTTTCTTTCTAGCTTTTGCACACAGATATCACATGCACCTACCCCTTTAAACACAATCTTGTAAGCGTGGATCCCGTCGAGTACGGCGGAAAATCTGGGTGCTAATACCTTCCCAGGTGTCGCTCCCGGGATTTTCATCCTAGTACAAACGCGAAAGTGGCGCGGAAAAGGTAGAGTCGCCAGCCAGATATTTTTATCCCGAAGGAATGGGAAAGGTAATGTTGCACAAACCTGAGGAAGAAGGAAAGGACAAGGTCCTGCGAACCAAAGATCTGGATTCGGGAGTCGGTTACGACCTAGGAAGGTATTAGCACCCCAGATCGTCCGTTGTACCCGACGGGATCCACACTTGCTTGTTTGTTTCAAAGGGTGAGAAATAAGATGCTGCTGAATAAAACTGCTGACTGGAATTGGAATGAGAAATGAGAAGGGAACCGGAAAAGAGAACAAAAATAAAGAATGGGTAAAATGTAGGGAAAATAAAGAATGTGCTCGAACGGGCCCTACCCCGCTGCCTACGTACCTCATCGGGAAAATGAGGATCATAGTTGACGTAGTTCGCCTAACCAGGCGGGAAATTTTTGTTTCTGTTTTTTATAGCTGGAACTGCGTATGTCTATGCTCAGGTGTTGCAGGATCGTCTGGTACGATTGCGTTTACCGTCTTGCATGTGAGACAAGTCGTCGCGAGTTCGCGTTCAGAATGAATGAGGTGAGAAAGAGAAGTTCCCGCAGGATAGTCACTTATTATTTGTTTTTGTCTTTTATGAGAAATGTTTTGAATTTGTTTGTAAACATTCTCATACTAAGACCTATCCATCGTGGTAAATACTTACATGGCGTAAAAGAACATTCTGGAAAGGGAATGATCCAATCTACAACTTTCATGACCAAAATTTTTTCATTTGAAGCATTTTTGGTTAAGAAATAGGAGGTTGAAAAACTTTCCCAAAATGGAGTTATGGCCTCTGAAACCAAAACCCTAATTTCAAGTCATCTGTGCAGTGGAACCCTTGCTCTGCTTCCATGCTTTCCAAGTTCTTGTGATTTCTTGATTTCCTTGATCTTTGAGGGATATAATATGATGATAAAAAAACATGGACCCTCTTTGAACAATTGGAGACCTTTGGAGTGGCTCAGATGGATCCTTGGATTGCTCAGATCACAAACCCTAGATGCAAATGAACTTGAACTAATGCAGTGAAACAAAAATGCAATATGAGATGGTATGCTTGTACTAATGCAAACATGGAATATCACAAGCCAAGGTGTGAAATTAGTGAGGGCAAATTTGGGGTGTTTACAATAAGCATACTATCTCACATTGCATATTTGCTTCACTGCATAGTTCATTTTCATCTGCATCTAGGGTTTGTGATCTGAGTAATCCAAGAATCCATTTGAGCCATCCAAAAGGTCTTGAAGCTTTCCAATAGGTTCCATGTGTGTTCTATGATCATATTATGCTCCCCAAAGTTCATGAAAGTCAAGGGATCACAAGAATTGGCAAAGGCTTGGAAGCAAAGCTAGGGTTTTCACTACACAGATGACCAAAATTAGGGTTTTGGTTTTAGAGGCCTTAACTCCAATTTTTTTGGTCATTCTTGTTTCTAATGTTCTTAATATGTTATGAGGATCATGTGTACCAAGTTTTATGAATAAATTCATTCTGGAAGTCATTTGATCATTGGGTAACTTCTTGAGCAAGTTAAGTCAAAATCAGGGCATCTGAGGCCCCCAACAATGGAACCAAAGGGTCATTTTCATCAAATTGAAGTTATATGATCTTTATTTGATCTTATAAGTGGTTGGAAGTTCACAAGATTGATTAATTTTGAGCCAATTGCAAACTTGCCATTTTTGGAAATGACTTGAAATGCAAACTTTCCATTTTGGGAAAGATTTTCAACCTCCTCTTTCATGACCAAAAATGTTTCAAATGAAAAATTCTTAGGCATGAAAGTTGTAGATTAGGTCTTTCCCTTTTCAAAAAGTACAAGAACATGTCTTGATTCATCCTAGAACTCAAGATATGGCCTTTCAAAGTTGGCAAAAATCACATAATTTTCAAGTTCATGTCAAAGAGGGATTTTTGCATATTGGAATTTCAAGCTTCTACATGACTTCTAATGTGCCCAAATGTGACATAACATGTTCATACAACATTGCAAGACCAAATTTGTGCCTTGGATCACAAGTTTTCATGCCTAATCTTCACAAAATTTCCAAAGAGGGAAAATTGCAAAAGCTATGATATCTCATGAATAAAGTGTTACAGCTCATCAAATTCAATCCCATGGTCCTCCATGAATCAAGCTGAGGCAGGACAATCTATAGAAACACCTCTGACCCGTGCCATGCTTCAAGTACACATAACCTTGACTTTTTGCAACTTTGCCCATACCAATCAAGCTGTGCCACCACCCACTTTCTGAGCAATCCCATTGGCCTATACTAGCATCTTGGACTCATTTTCATACAACACACAAGGCTGAAACCTCTCACAAGCTCAGAATCACAAAAATCATCTCACACCTTCATCTCTTCGAAACTCATTCCACAACCATCAAAACTTCAAACTTCTTCCACCAATCAACTCAAAAACACTCAAAGACCATTTCCCACCCTTCAACATGACCTAAAAGCCACTGAATCATAAACACGATTTCTAAGTCATTAGAACTGAAACACTCAAACAAGCTCATTTAAACTTCATTCAAGCCTTTCAGAAGGATCAGAGTGATCATTGGAGGCATTTTGCACAAAGGAAGAGGTCAGAAAGCTCAAGAACTGAAAGCTCCATCTCAGGTAGTTATCAAGAACTTTTTTCCATAAAGCTTCTTTTAAGTTATAGAATGATTCTATATGTCTCTTTGATCATGGTGATATGATTTGTTTTGAAAATGGTTGTGAAACAAGCATGTATTGAACTTCTGAAAGTTTTGCATAATTTTTCCTTTTGCTTCGATTCTTGCTTTTGATGAAACATAAATGGATTTTGTTGTTGGATTCGTGTTTAGGGTTGTTAGTTGAGTGATTCTGGAGAGTTAGAGGGTCTGGGGTGGCCTAGGGTGGAAGTTAGGGTGAGGAGCTGGCCGAAGAAGATGATCGGAGGTCTTCTCCGGCCACCTGAAAGTCATTAGGGCTAATCCTGTATTAATTAGCCAAGTTTGAATTCTGACCATAGGATCTTGTTTCGCGCGTAGATGGATTGCCCTGATCCTTTCACTTAACCCTAATCCAGATTAATTAACTTAATTAATTTAAATTTGCCAAAATCAATCTCAGCCTTACATTCACGTGCTAGTCAACCAGGATTCAAATCTGGACCTTTAGATCAGTTGACTTTCCCATTTTAATTGATTTTATTTCATTTTATTGCATTTCTTTTGTTTTATTTATTTAAAATATCAAAACACTTTCAAAAAATATCATTTTCTGCATTTTTGTTTCAAATAATTTTCTTTACCCAAAAATATTTTTTATTTTAATTTTTGCATTCAAAAAGTATTTTTAAAATATTTAAATGTTTTATTTAATTAATTAATTGATTTTAATTAATTAAAAATACATTTAGGTTTCTGAAAATCACCAAAAAAATCATGAACCATCCCAGTGCATTTAGAAATATTTTCAAACTCTTCATACAAATTTCTTTTTAGGTTTGATCATAGTTTCCCAATTTTCTTAGAATTAAGGGTCTTAAAAATCACAATTTTTAACCTTAACTTTGAAAAATCATTTCTGCCTAACCAAGAAGAGTTTGAGCTTGGTTCATTTTGCATCGTGTCACACATTGCATGTAGTTTATAGGTCATTTTTCTCATGAATTTATTTTGCATTTTCAATTTGATTTTCATTTTCCCTTTTGAAGCATCCAAAAACCCTAGCAAACTTAGAAAAATCATAACTTTCAATAGGTTAGGCTTCTGACCTTTTCCTTTGGGGTGTGACTTAGTATGGGAATAGGTTTTTTTTGAGCTTGATTTCAAATTTTTATCATGTTGTATGCTTCTGTTTTGCTCATTTGCATCTCACATGTTCATAAAACCCTAATTTATCATGATTATTTGCATTCACCTTGCATATTCATCATCACATGAACTTGCCATGACATTTCAAGCATTCATATGTCTATCTTAGACATCTTAGGACATGTTACAACCTTTCTTGATCATTTCTTAATTCATTTGCCATGCTTTGCATTCATTTCATTTCATAAACATCCATGTGTTTTCAAACTCCTAAGCATGCTTCCATTGCATCTCATCTTTGTATGATCATTCATATGCACATTGTATGACATTGCATCATCTCATATGTCATTTGAATTGCATAAACACTTCTCACTTTGGTCTTTACATCTCATTTCATCTCATTTCAACTCATTTCTTTATGCTTTATACCTTTTGCATTCATACTAACACTTTCAGGAGCTCTTGGTAAGTTATTTTGGGAGGTGGATTTGACTTCACCTCTCACTTATTCTTATCTAATTCATATGCATCTTATATGTCCTTGAAGTGAATCTAATTCACTTATGTTCTATCTTTCTCACTTTCTTTCTTTAAGTTACTTATCTTCTTAGGAAGTAAGTAACTTATTCTTCTGCTTTCTCCTCCTTTCATCTGCTTCTTCCATTGGTGGCTTCCTTGAAGATCTTTTATCTTAAGCCTAACAAACCATAGGATATCCAAGCATGATAATTTTTAGGGTTGTGTTTATTCCCCCTTAGTTTTTTACCTTTGAGTCTCCTTGAGTCTCTCTTCTCATCTCAATCATCAGAGACTAAACTCTTAAAGTTTTAGGACTTTGGAATTAGGGTTATGCCTGCATCCTTCTCTTAGGATGGAGTGTATAACTTTAATCCTAAGTGTTAAACCTTTAATTTGTTTAAATCTCTTAATAAAATCACCTTAATAATCATTAAAACTTTATCTTGTAACTTGGGCCTTACATTAGGGTTCTAATTCTTCCTTATGGTTAAGAATGACTAACCCTAGTGTTTAATGGACAAGTCCCCCTCAAGTTGTCTTACAAACTATAAAATCCATTTCTTAATATCATCCCTTAATTAAAATCCACTTAACAAAGGCTTGTTATATAATGAATTTAGTCCCTAACCATGGATTAAGTTGAGTTATCTTCCTCAGCTTAAGTGTTCTCATCTATTATCCTTCTATTAGGATGGTGTAATGAGTTCATTAATCTGTGATTAGAGATTAAACTCATTACTTAACACTAAACAAAAAAACCAAAAACATCTAATTAATCACAAGTAGGTTAATGATCTTAATCCTACATCATCATGGCAATTAAGTTGAGATGTTTATCTCACACTTAAGTAGGCTCATTATCCCTAATCAAGGAGGATATAATGAGTTTGCAAACCCTTGATTTAGGCTTAAGCTCATTAACTTATGCAAAACACCAAAAACAATAATAATACTGAAAACATAAAAACAAATAGTAATCGTCTCCTTCGGGATTCTTTTCTCATCATACTCATTCACAAACGAGAACTTGCTTCTTCCGTATAATGCAAGACAGTTAGCACTCGAGCCAGACGAGTCATACACTTGAGCATAGACAAGCAAGAAGTTCACAATCAATTTTATTTTCAGTCTCTTTGAGTCGAACTACGGTGTTCTGACTTCCTCATTGCACACGAGGATACGTAGGCATAACTTAACAGTTATCGAACAAAAGTCTCTTTGTCATCCCCCTCTTTCAGCATTCTTTCTTAAGCCTCAGTTCCTGAGCAATTCATCCTTTTGCACTGACACCTGTACATTCACTCCTAAGTTTTTGCACACAGATAGCACACACACTACCCCTTTAAACATAATCTTGTAAGTGTGGATCCCGTTGAGTAAGACGGACAATCTGGGTGCTAATACCTTCCCAGGTTGTAACCAACCCCCTTTCTTAGTTTCTCTGGTTCGCAACCGTCTTATCCATCTTTCTAGGTTTATGCAACATTACCTTTCCTTCGGGATAAAAATGCCTAGCTGGCGACTCTATTCAAATCATTTCCTTCTCTCCTTTCGCCGACCGTTCGCATCTGCACCGGGATGCAAATCTCCGGGAGCGACACCGAGCATCGATAGGTCGAGGAAGAAGATGTTGAACATCGTCAATTTGGCGAATGGGAGGTCGCGCATCAGAACATCGACGAAAGGAATGTCGAGGAGGACAACAAGCATGTCTCCTCGTCTGGGCGTAATAACCTGTCGTGGGTCGCAAATGAACCGTTGGAAGAAGAATCATACTTTGCAGATGAGATGATCGTCGCATACGCCGTGGTAGAGGACATCAGCCCCGAAGACCCAGCGAACTCGCAATGTCTTGCTCCTCAGGAGTCGGACCGGATATGTCACCGTTTCCCGGTGAAGCAATTCGCTATATACGAATTTTCCTTTCGAGAAGCGAGGGTCAGGCTGCCTTTCAATGATTTTCAGATGGGGGTTTTTAGGTGGCTCAAATTGGCACCCTCGCAACTGCATCCGAACTCTATCGCTTTTGTCCAGGCGTTCGAGCTAGTCTGCCGCTTCCTTGGCGTCGGGTGTACCTTGCCCCTCTTCTTCCACATATTCCACCTGCAACGGTCGGGTGCCCGAGGACTTCATAGTTGGGTTTTGCTAAAGCAACCAGTGAGATTATTCAAGACTTATGTCGATTCTGCCAGAAACTTTAAGGGGCGATGGTATACGGTGAAGCCGATCACTCGCTTTGCCTTAAACTCCCTTTACTATTACAAACGGACTGCCGATGGGGAGGAGAAGCTTATGTCGAGGATCCCCTTGAGATGGCAGCCCGACCATTTCAATCTATCGACCAGCCACTACCGGGTCAGATTCTCGAGCATGGGGGTCGAGGACAAACTGGTCTATAAGAGGCTGGTGGAGTACGTACAGAGTTTCACCTTGGAGGTCTGGGTGGACCGACAAAACAACCCTTGTGTTGATGAGGTCGGGATGCCTATTCATGAACCCCGTCTTATAAACACCAGGGCTCTGCTCGCGTCTGATACGGACGAGGAGGCCATGGAATTATTGCGTAGGTCTTTCTTACTTGTTTTCTTTTCTCGATCTTGTGTCTGTCCAACTAATCTTTTTGTTTTTGTTTTGTAGGAACTATGCCCGCCCGCCATGAGCGAGTTTTAAAGCTGGCGAACCAAGCTGGGGCCCCGGACAGGGTCCCAAAAAAGAAAAAGAAAACGGCGGCTCGTATCCAAGAGGTAGCTGCGGAGCTTGGGGTAGGCAGCTCGGGTACTGTTAGCCCGACAACCAATTCTCTTCAGCCTGCTCAACAAACTTCCCCGTTCCACATACAGGACAATCTTCCACCTTCCAACTCTCCTATGCTGAAGCAGAAACGTCTGGACGGGGCTCTTGCCCGGTCCGCTGCTGTGGGGGTAATGAGTCAGGTGCCCTTGGGAGTTATTTGATGCCTCCTTGCTACCTGGAGCAGGAGTTCTTTAGGGCTGAAGGTTCCGTCGTGGTGGAGGTGCCCAAGGCGAGGGCCATTTTGGACCAGGACGCAAACGCCCGGCGGAAAGATCTGGCTAGAGACTTGGCCGCTGTCATCCGGGTGATGGAGACCGCCATGGTCCTGTCCGAGACTGTTGTTTCCACGGCTTCTTTGGAGGATGCCCTCTTGGCTGCCCGAAATGAGAAGGATAAATTGTCTAAGGATTTATCCGACTATAAAGAGGAGCAACAGTTGTAGTCGGGGCTAAAGTCTGAGCTGGAAGAACTGAAGCTCGAGCGGGATACTCTGAAGGCTGAGAAGTAGAGTTTGGAGGATCAAGCTGTAGGGCATAAGAAGGTGGCTGAAGAAAATGTGCAGCTCCGTGCCCGGGTTGCTCTGCTCGAGGTTACAATCCGCCCTCGGGATGATGAGACTGAGGAGGAGCTTGCCCTTCACACCTGGGGCGAGTTGGTTGGGCATATCCGCGAACTCAACAAAGAGTTGGTTGTGATGTTCAAGGATGGGTTCGACAACTCCACCGAGAAGCTTAAGGTGTTGAACCCGAGGCTTGTGAAGGAGGGGTCAGCCTATAACTACTGCGTGGCTGACAGGGAGATTGTGTGCCCCTTTGAAGCTGAGGAGGAGCTGGAAGAGGAGGAGGATGATGGCCGTGAAGAGTAACTCCGGGCGGAGTCTTCAGGATATTTGTTTTTTTTTAGTATTTTTTTTGGGCCTGCGTGCCTCTGCTTATGTAGTGGCCGTCGTGCCCGTTTGTAATGGCCTTTTGTGCTTGTTTGGATATTGGCCTTCGGGCTCCTTTTGTAGTTTTTTTGGTCGGTTTCGACCGTGCTTAATGAATGTTACTTTCGTTATTAACTTGTTTTCGTTATTTATTTTTGAACTGTTCTTACTCGACCTTACTGGGCTCATTGGTTTGGGGAACCGACGAGGTGGCGAGTTTGTGCTTGCCCTGAATCGAGGTAGGGTTTGCGATCGGAAAACTCTAACCTCGAGGCTTGGGCTTTCCCATCGTGAGTTGGGTGCCCTGCCTACGTGGTACTGCGACTCTGTGGCTCGTTTGAAATGTCCAGCGTCGGGAGGGTTGTGCATGCCTCTGAGGAGCGTATATCCTCCCTTTCGTTTAGTGGTGGAGAGTGTGGTCGTACCTCCCATGTCTCCCCGAGTTGCGTTTAGCTGTAGTATTGTCTAAGTTTTTATGCGTTCCATGGTCGAGCGAGTTCTTCGCCTTGTAGGTTTTCTAGATAATAGGCCCCATTTCCCGTCTTGTCGCGGACGCGGTATGGACCTTCCCAATTGGCGGCCAGTTTGCCCTCTCTTGGGTTTTTCTGGTTTCTTTTGAGGACCAGGCTGCCCACCTAGAACTCTCTTTTTATGACCTTTGCGTCGTGACGCAAAGCTATTTTTTGCTTGAGAGAGGTTTCCCTAAGGGCTTCCTCGAAGCGGATCTCGTCGACGAGATCCAGCTCGGCTCGAAGTGCCTCGTCGTTCATCTCCTCGTCGAGGGGTGCTTCTACGCGTCTCGTCGATTCCCGAATTTCCACCGGGATTACTGCTTCGATGCCGTAGGTTAGTCTGAACGGAGTCTCCCCGGTCGTGGAGTGTGGTGTTGGGTGGTATGCTCGAACCGTGTGAGGATGTTTCGTTTGAAAAATCGAAGAATGTTTTGTTCCGTTATTTTGGCCAGTGCTTCTGCTTTGATCCACTTTGTAGATGTTAAGAATTGGCAGAATTTTTGACAAACAAGAAGTGTTGAACTTAGTTCAGGATGTCACACCAGATGTTGTGACATTGTCAAACAGAGTATAAGTTAATGAATTAAGTTCAGACATCAGGATGTCACACCAGATGTTGTGACATCGTAAACCTGCTACCAGACTTAAATAATGCATAACAGAACTGAGTAAATTTAGGGAATTTATCTGGAATTAATTGTGAATAGATAAACAATACAAGGCGCATCTGTAGGGAGCTTAGTTATCTGATTTCAGTGTAACAAAATAACTAACTCTCCTTGAATCAAGGAAGTAACAAACCCTAATTCAAGGTGATGACAGCAGGATTTATCAGGACTGGATAATTTACAGAAAGCCCAAAAACCAAGCATCTATTTAAGGAACAGAAACTCTCAGAATAGAGTACGAAATTAAGAAGACTGTAAAGGGTGTTTGTGTTTAATAGTAGGTTTTAATTGTGTATCACTTTATGAGCTTTTAAGCAAAAAGTGTATTGTGTCTTGATTGAAACTTTTAAGTAAAATCAAGCTGTTGTGTTTGAAGTGTAACTTCAGTTTTATTAAACATTGTAAAATATCACTGTGTGATTGAGGGGGAGTGAGTAGGTACTCATATCTAAGTTGTGTCTTAGGTAGAAATTGCCTTGGGTAGATATTAAGTGAAGAATTAAACTGGTTGGTTTAATTCCAGAATTAATATTACTTATATTGGATTTCCTTCCTGGCTTGGTAGCCCCCAGATGTAAGTGTGGAGATACACTGAACTGGGTTAACAATTTCCTGTGTTATTTAATTTACCTGCACTTTAAGTTTTGTTTAAGTCTTCAAGTGTTTAAACATCTGATTCGACATCACGTACCTGATCCTAGAATTTCAATTGGCATCAAAGCAGGCACCCTGCCTGTTTAACTGGGTGAGATCTAGGGACTGCAAGTTTTGGGAACATGGACAGAGATGTAGGATCTGTGAATAGACCACCTATATTGGATGGATCCAACTATGACTACTGGAAGCCAAGAATGGTAGCATTCTTAAAATCACTTGATAGCAGGGCTTGGAAAGCAGTCAACAAAGGATGGGAACACCCTGTCCAAGACAATAAGGATGGGGCAATAATGTTAAAGCCTGAAGAAGAGTGGAGCAAGGAGGAAGAAGATTCAGCACTTGGAAATTCCAAAGCCTTAAATGCCTTATTCAATGGCATTGATAGGAACATATTTAGACTTGTGCATCACTGTGAGATGGCCAAGGATGTTTGGGACACTCTCAAAACCACTCATGAAGGAACATCAAAGGTGAAGATGTCAAGACTTCAACTTCTCACCACCAAGTTTGAAAACTTGAGAATGAAGGAAGATGAGACCATTCATGAGTTTTACATGAACATCCTGGAAATAGCTAATACTTCTGGTGCTTTGGGAGAGAAGATTAGTGATGAAAAGTTGGTAAGAAAGATTCTCAGATCACTACCAAAAAGATTTGTTATGAAGGTTACTGCAATAGAAGAAGCTCAGGACATATGCACAATGAAGGTTGAAGAGCTCATTGGTTCCCTTCAAACATTTGAGATGGGAATGAATGATACAATTGTGAAGAAAAACAAAAGCATAGCCTTGGTCTCAAATACTGATAAAGAAGAAGAAAGTCATGAAGCAGACTCTAAAGAAAATTTATCAGAAACAATTGCTATGCTTGGAAGACAATTCAACAAAATTCTCAAAAGAATGGAAAACAGGTCCAGACCAAGTGGAAGAAACTCAACCTCTTCTGAGAATAAAAGACCTTATGATTCTAATAGAAGGTCAAATTATGATGAGAAGACCAACCAAGGAAAAGAGATTCAATGTCATGGATGTGAAGGATATGGACACATCAGAAGTGAATGCCCAACCTATCTAAAGAAGCAGAAGAAAGGTCTCTCTGTGACCTGGTCAGATGAGGACTCAGGATGTGAGTCAGAAGAAGAATCTGCAAAGCACATCACTGCTCTAGCTGGAGTATGTGAAACTGAAGGGGGATCCAGTGATGAGGAGCTGACATTTGAAGAGCTTGAAGAATCATACAAGATGCTGTGTAAAAGGAGCACTGAAGTATGCATGGAGAATATACAGCAGAAGAAGCAGATTGGGGAATTAAAGGCTGAAAAGACAAGTAATCTAGAGACCATTGACACTTTGAAAAGTGAAGTAAGCCTACTCAACTCCAAATTGGAGCATATGTCCAAATCTGTCAGAATGCTAAACAGTAGCTCAAGCACACTGGATGTCATTCTCAACAACAACAAGCACTCAGGGGATAGGACTGGGATGGGATTTAATAAAGCTCAAAAGTTTGAGGCTAGCACCAGCAAAACAACTCCAAATCCCATGAAGTCAAACAAGATGTCCAAACAGATGTCTCAACATCATGACAAGAACATGATGAAAAAGAAATATCAAAGATGGAGATGCCATCATTGTGGAAGGTTTGGTCTTATCAAACCTTTTTGCTACAAGCTGCATGGACATCCAACTCAGAGATATCAGCAACCCCCTAAGCAGAAGACAGATGTCACCAAAAAGGTGCTGCATGGACATCCAAATCAGAGGTATCAGCAACCCCCTAAGCAGAAAACAGAGGTCACCAAGAAAGTGCTGCATGGACATCAAAATCAGAGATATCAGCAACCCCCTAAGCAGAAGACAGAGGTCATCAAGAAAGTATGGGTACCTAAATCTAGTATTCATGCTGATTAAAGCTACAAATACATGCCCAAGAACAAGTTCAACAGACAACCTTGGAATTCTAAAGATGGACACCACACAGGGCAGATGCATCAAAGGAAACCTCACAACAGGCACAAATGGACCAAGAAGGTTGTTACCTATATATCTCATACATCTCTCAGAGTATCTGCTAAGGAAGACTGGTACTTTGACAGTGGCTGCTCAAGGCATATGACTGGACTTAAGAATCTGCTGGTAGATTTAAAGTCACACTCATCCAAATATGTAACCTTTGGAGATGGAGCAAAGGGAGAAATCAAGGGAGTTGGGACATTGGACTGCCCAGGTGTACCAAGTCTAAATGATGTGCTTCTGGTAAAAGGATTAACTGCTAACTTGATCAGCATAAGTCAATTATGTGACCAAGGTTACAGTGTAAACTTTACCAAAACTGAATGCATAGTCACTGATAAAGAAAATAAGGTTGTCATGAGAGGAGCCAGATCAAAAGACAACTGCTATATGTGGGAACCTCAAGATGTCAGCCTTACTTCAACTTGTTCCTTAGCCAAAGAAGAAGAAGTGAAGCTGTGGTACCAAAGACTGGGTCATCTTCATCTCAGAGGAATAAAGAAGATCATATCTATGGAGGCTGTAAGAGGTATTCCAAGACTGCAGATTGATGAAGGTAAAGTGTGTGGTGAATGTCAAATAGGCAAGCAAACCAAGATGTCACATCCAAAGCTCCCACATCTGACAACTTCCAAAGTTTTGGAATTATTGCATATGGATCTTATGGGACCAATGCAGGTTGAGAGTCTTGGTGGAAAAAGATATGCCTATGTGGTTGTTGATGACTTTTCAAGATATACATGGATAAGTTTCATCAAAGAAAAGTCTGATGTGTTTGATGTATTCAAAGATCTGTGCCAAAGAATACAAAGAGAAAAAGCAAGCTGTGTGGTCAGAATAAGAAGTGACCATGGAAAGGAGTTTAAGAATGAAAAATTCTCAGATTTCTGTTCTTCAGAAGGAATCAATCATGAGTATTCTTCTCCTATCACCCCTCAAAATAATGGGATTGTTGAGAGGAAAAACAGAAATATCCAAGAGTCTGCAAGAGCTATGATTCATGCTAAAAAGTTACCACTGTACTTTTGGGCTGAAGCTATGAACACAGCTTGTTACATCCACAATAGAGTCACTCTAAGAAAGGGAGCTTTGTCCACCATCTATGAAGTCTGGAAGGGCAGAAAACCTACAGTCAAGTACTTTCATGTGTTTGGAAGTAAATGTTACATTCTGGCTGATAGGGATCAAAGAAGGAAGATGGACCCTAAAAGTGATGAAGGGATTTTCCTTGGATACTCCATAAATAGCAGAGCATATAGAGTATTTAACTCCAGAACCAAGGTTATAATGGAGTCAATAAATGTGATTATTGATGATGCCTCTGCAGATGTTGCAGATGATGTTGGAACATCTACTGACAATCAGACTGGAGTTGAAATAAAGAGTGATAATCCTGACTTCACTCTAACTGAGGCAAGGACAGAACAATCCAACAAACCTCCCTCCATCAGAATCCAGAAAGATCATCCTAAAGATCTGATAATTGGTGATCCTAACAGTGGTGTAATCACTAGATCAAGAGAAATGATTTCAGGCTCCTGTTTTGTTTCAAAGATAGAACCTAAAATCATCAAGGAAGCTCTGAATGATGAGTACTGGATCTCTGCTATGCAAGAAGAATTAGGCCAGTTTACAAGGAATGAAGTGTGGGATCTTGTTCCTAGGCCTGATGACATAAATGTGATTGGCACTAAGTGGGTGTACAAGAACAAGTCAAATGAGCAGGGAGTTGTTACAAAGAACAAGGCTAGACTTGTAGCTCAAGGATACACACAAATTGAGGGAGTAGACTTTGATGAAACCTTTGCACCAGTAACAAGGCTTGAATCAATCAGACTACTTCTAGGAATTGCTTGTATCCTAAAGTTCAAGCTATTTCAAATGGATGTTAAAAGTGCCTTTCTAAATGGGTATCTTAATGAGGAAGTATATGTGGAGTAGCCTAAGGGATTTGTTGATCCAAGCTGTCCAGATCATGTATACAAACTAAGGAAGGCTCTTTATGGTCTGAAGCAAGCCCCAAGAGCATGGTATGAAAGACTGACCACTTTTCTCATAAAACAAGGGTACAGGAAAGGTGGAATAGACAAAACCTTGTTTGTGAAAGAAGAAGAGGGAAAGGTCATGATAGCTCAGATATATGTAGATGACATAGTGTTTGGTGGGATGTCAGACAGGATGGTTAAAAATTTTGTTAATCAAATGGAATCTGAGTTTGAGATGAGCCTTGTAGGAGAACTAACCTACTTTCTTGGACTGCAAATCAAGCAAATGGAAGACTCCATGTTCATATCCCAAAGCAAGTATGCAAAGAACACTGTCAAAAAGTTTGGGATGGACAGTGCAAGTCATAAGAGAACACCTGCCCCCACTCACTTAAAGCTGACAAAGGATGACAAGGGTGAGAATGTGGACCAAAGCTTATACAGAAGCATGATTGGAAGCCTACTATATCTGACAGCAAGCAGACCAGATATAGCTTTTGCAGTAGGTGTATGTGCAAGATATCAAGCTGAGCCAAAAGTAATCCATCTAAACCAGGTTAAGAGGATTTTGAAATATGTCAATGGTACTTGTGACTATAGCATAATGTACTCTCATGGCTGTGAACCAATTCTCACTGGCTTTTATGATGCTGACTGGGCTGGAAGTGCTGATGATAGAAAGAGTACATCAGGAGGATGCTTCTTTCTAAGAAACAATTTGATTTCTTGGTTCAGTAAGAAACAAAATTCTGTATCTTTATCCACTGCGGAAGCTGAATATATTGCAGCTGGTAGCAGTTGTTCACAGTTGGTATGGATGAAGCAAATGCTCACAGAATACAATGTCCCACAAGATGTCATGACATAGTAATGTGACAATTTAAGTGCTATTAACATCTCAAAAAATCCTATCCAACACAGCAGGACTAAGCACATTGATATCAGGCATCATTTCATCAGAGATCTTGTGGAAGAGAAGGTGATCTCATTAGAACATGTAGCCACAGATCTGCAATTGGCTGACATATTTACTAAAGCTTTGGATGCTACCCAATTTGAAAACCTAAGGGGTAAATTGGGAATCTGCTTATGTGAAACATAGCAGCTATAGAGAAGTGCCAACATGTCCTATGACATCGTGTGGCATGATCACCAGATGGCAGCACCAGTCTGGTCAGTAACTCTGTGTATTCCACTCTTAAGAATTCCACTAGTAACAGATTTTATAAAAGCTCAAACGTGCTCTCAGCTCTTCATCTCCTCACTATCTTCTCAAAACGATTTGCATGCTAAAGCTGATTTTCTAAGCTCCTCAAAATCAATCAAACCTAACTCATCTTCCACTACATTCGAAAAATGTCTCAACATCAAAACCCTAACTTCATTGATGAGGGTCTCAACCAAGAAGATGTGGTGCATGCAACCCCAATCTCTATAGTGCCAATGGATACTACTCCTGTAGACGAAATCAGAGGAAGTGTCCCTATTGCTCAAAAACCTAGAACTCCCATTGTAAGAAGAGCAAAGGAACCTGTGTTCAGCAAAAGTAAGGGGACTCCTTCATCTACAAGCACACCCAAAGCTTCTAACTATATGGATGCATCCATCAAGCATCTTGTGAACAGGATTATATCTGAACAAAGAGTGATGCGTGTGGTATCTGTTCCCCTGAACAGCATGCCTGCTTCACAAGAAGAACCATGCAATCAGGCTGAAGAGGACACTCCTGCTCAACAGGATGTCCCAATAAATGTTGAAGCATCCGAGGACCAGAACAAGGCCTCAAATGATGATGATGAAGCCACTAATGATCAAGCTTCTGTTGATCAAACTGCTAAAAAGGAGGTCTCCCAACCTCCCCCTGTTGAAACCATAGATGATGACTCTGACACAGAGATCATTGCATCTGTTATCCCTAGCATAGCCAAAAGGCTTAGGGCTAGGAAGGAGAAGAAGCCTGCTGCACATGCAACACCTGAAAAGAAACAATCAACTCCAAAGAAAGACAAGGTCAAAGTTGCATTTGGATCTACTAAGCAAAGGAGCAAGGTGAGTACCCAGAAGAGGAAAGCTGCAACTCCACCTGACTCAGATGTTGAGGAGGATGTCCCAACATCCCAACCAAGGAAGAAGCCAGCACCTCCCAGGTCTGCCTCTGCTGTTCCTGAAGCTCCTCTTGACAATGTGTCCTTCCATCATGTCTCTAGTGTGAGCAAATGGAAGTATGTCTACCAAAGAAGAGTGGCTCTGGAAAGAGAACTAGGCAGCAATGCATTGAAGTGCACTGAGGTAATAGACTTAATATCCTCTGTTGGTTTATTCAAGACTGTTTCAAATTTTTCACCCTGCTATGAGCTGCTGGTCAAGGAGTTCATTGTCAATCTGCAAGAATGGTGTGCTGATGGAAAGTCAGAAGATTTCAGAAAGGTTTATGTAAGAGGGAGATGTGTTGAATTCTCTCCTAGGGTTATAAATCATTACCTAGGGAGAGAATCTGATGGGCCTAATGAGCTGGGGAAAACTGACAATCAAGTCTGCAAGATCATCACTGCCAACCAGGTCAAGTCTTGGCCAGTTAAAGGCAAACTTTCTGTCAGCTTTCTAACAAGGAAGTATGCTATGCTGCATAGGATTGAAACTGTCAATTGGGTCCCCACAAACCACACTTCTTCTATAGCTACTGGACTGGGAAGATTCATCTGTGCTGTAGGCACCCAAACAAAGTTGGACTTTGGGGCTTACATCTTTGATCAAACCCTAAAGCATGCAGGAACATCAGTAACCAAGCTTCCCATAGCTTTTCCCTCTCTGCTCTGTGGAATTATCCTCAACCAATATCCAGGCATCCTCACTGAGAAGGATTCTGTCTGCAAGAGAGAAAGTCCACTAGCCTTCCACTACAAACTGTTCCTGAGCCATCATGTTGCTGATGTTGAAGCTCCCAGTGGGACATCTGCTGGACCATCAAATGTCAAGACTCCTATATCCAAAGCAGCCTTGATTGCAGAACTCAAGACCACTTGCAAATAGCTGGATGCTAGGAAGAAAAAGCTTGAGGAAATAATTCAAAGGCTGGAGATGGAAGAGGGTGCTCAGAATGTTGAAGGATCAGATGCTGAGACTGAGGAAGAAGAAGATACTGAGTATGATGAGTCTGAGTGAAGCTGGGTGTGATGGAAACTGAATTGTAATTTTGGCTTTGTAATTTTGAATGTTTTTTTTTCTCTCTGCTTGTGTAAAATTTGGCCCCAATTTCTGTCTAACAAGGGGGAGAAGTAATGAACAATGCCTGCTGCTGTTTATGAACAATGCCTGCTGCTGTTTGTCTGTTTAATGCCTGCTTCTGAACTAAGTTTTTTTGAAAATTCTGTTGAACAAGTCAGTATACATACAGGTTTGAGGGGGAACAAATTATTATAACTCTCACATGATTCAACATAAAAGAACTCTGCTGCACTCTGATAAATAAAACTCTGCTGCACTCTGATAAAACCAGAAGATTGTGTTAGCCAAAAATTAGCCAAAGGGGGAGTTTGTAGATGTTAAGAATTGGCAGAATTTTTGACAAACAAGAAGTGTTGAACTTAGTTCAGGATGTCACACCAGATGTTGTGACATTGTCAAACAAAGTATAAGTTAATGAATTAAGTTCAGACATCAGGATGTCACATCAGATGTTGTGACATCGTAAACCTGCTATCAAACTTAAATAATGCATAACAGAACTGAGTAAATTCAGGGAATTTATCTGGAATTAATTGTGAATAGATAAACAATACAAGGCGCATCTGTAGGGAGCTTAGTTATCTGATTTCAGTGTAACAGAATAACTAACTCTCCTTGAATCAAGGAAGTAACAAACCCTAATTCAAGGTGATGACAGCAGGATTTATCAGGACTGGATAATTTACAGAAAGCCCAAAAACCAAGCATCTATTTAAGGAACAGAAACTCTCAGAATAGAGTACGAAATTAAGAAGACTGTAAAGGGTGTTTGTGTTTAATAGAAGGTTTTAATTGTGTATCACTTTATGAGCTTTTAAGCAAAAAGTGTATTGTGTCTTGATTGAAACTTTTAAGTAAAATCAAGCTGTTGTGTTTGAAGTGTAACTTCAGTTTTATTAAAAATTGTAAAATATCACTGTGTGATTGAGGGGGAGTGAGTAGGTACTCATATCTAAGTTGTGTCTTAGGTAGAAATTGCCTTGGGTAGATATTAAGTGAAGAATTAAACTGGTTGGTTTAATTCCAAAATTAATATTACTTATATTGGATTTCCTTCCTGGCTTGGTAGCCCCCAGATGTAAGTGTGGAGATACACTGAACTGGGTTAACAATTTCCTGTGTTATTTAATTTACCTGCAATTTAAGTTTTGTTTAAGTCTTCAAGTGTTTAAACATCTGATTCGACATCACGTACCTGATCCCAGAATTTCACACTTGGTGAAGTAGTCCACCCCTATGATGAGGTATTTATTTTGGTAAGAGCCGGTCACGAATGGGCCGAGGATGTCCATGCCCCACCAGGCGAAGGGCCAAGAGGAGGAGAGCGTTTTTAGCTCGTTGGGAGGTGCGAGGTGCATGTCGGCGTGTCGTTGACATTTGTTGCATTTTTTGATGTGCTCTTTGGAGTCGTGCTGCATAGTCGGCCAATAATAGCCTGCTCGTAGGGCCTTGCGCTCCAGCGACCTTCCTTCGGGATGCTGGGCATTGATTCCTCGATGCATTTCCCCCAATATGTCGGGGACTTTTTCTTCCTCGACGCATTTGAGCAACAGGATGGATAGTCCCCTTCGGTAGAGTTTTCCCTCGAGGAGGACGTATGAGCATGCCCTCCTCTTAGTTGCGGCTGCCTCTTTGGGGTCCGTGGGGAGTTCGTCTTTCGTGAGATAGTTAAAGATGGGTGTCATCCAGTAATGATCGTCCCCGATCCTGTTTACGTCGAGCGGGGGTGGCGGTCTTTCGGTGCTAGGTTGATGAAGGATTTCTTGGATTACTGATTTGTTTCCGCCCTTCTTCCTCGTGCTCGCAAGTTTCGACAGGACGTTCGCCCGTGTGTTGTGTTCTCGTGGAACGTATTGGACCTCCCACTTCTCGAATTTTTCGAGCCTTTCTCTTACTAATGCCAAGTATTCGATGAGGTGGTCGTTCTTGGCTTGGTATTCTCCCCGTACCTGTGATGCCACGAGTTGGGAGTCTGTTGATATCTTTACTTCCTTTGCCCCTAGGTCTTTGGCTAATCTTAGACCAGCGAGGAAAGCTTCATACTCGGCTTGGTTGTTGGAAGTCAAGAAGGCTAACGCATGAGACCTCGATCAGGATTCAGTCCTCGTTTTCGAGGATGATTCCTACACCGCTTCCAGTCGGGCTAGAGGCACTGTCGACGAAGATCGTCCATTTGTGGGTGTCGTCCACTAGCTTCGAGTTGTGCGTCATTTCTGCGACAAAGTCAGCCAGGGCCTGAGCTTTCAGAGCTTTCCTATTCCCGTATTGGATGTCGAATTCAGAAAGTTCCAGCGACCATTTTAACATTTTGCCGACCATGTCTGGTCGACCAAGGAGTTGTTTTATCGGTTGATCGGTTCTCACCTTGATCGTGTGTGCGAGGAAGTAGTGACGTAATCTCCTCGCGGCGTTTATGAGGGTTAACGCGACCTTTTCGATTTGTTGGTATCTGAGATCGGGGCCTTGGAGTGCTTTGCTCGTGAAGTATATAGGCTTTTTTCCTTCGTCGGTTTCTCTGATGAGAGCGGCACTGACGGCCTCGTCTACTACAGACAGATATAGGTACAGGATCTCCCTTTCCAGTGGTCGGGACAGGACCGGGGGCTCAGAGAGTGCCTTCTTTAAATGGAGCAGTGCATTTTCGCATTTGTCAGTCCATTTGAAGGTGGCCTCTTTCCAGAGGAGTTTGAAGAAAGGTAAGGCGTGCTGGGAGGATTTGGCGACGAAGCGGGACAGTGAGGCGAGCACCCCGTTGAAGGATTGAATGGATTTTTTCGACTTCGGGGTTGGGAATTCCGAAAACGCCCGATATTTGTCGGGGTTAGCCTCGATCCCTCGCTCAGTGAGATAGAAGCCTAGGAATTTTCCTGCCCGGACGCCGAACGTGCACTTCTCAGGGTTAAACCTCATTTTGCATTGCCTCGCCTGCTTGAAAACCTTGCGAAGGTGTCGCGCGTGGTCGGTCTCTTCGTGTGATTTGACGATCATTTCGTCCATGTATACTTCGAGCATGTCCCCGATTTCCCCTAGGAAGACTTTGTTCATCATGCTTTGGTATGTGGCCCCGACATTCTTTAGTCCAAAGGGCATTACGTTGTAATAGTAATTGCCCGTCGGAGTCATGAACGCGGTGTGTCTCTTGTCCGTGTCTGACATAGGGATTTGGTTATATCCACTATATGCATCCATTAAGGACAAGAGTTTGAAACCTGCAAAGTTGTCGACCAGTTTATCTATGTTAGGGAGAGGAAAAGCATCTTTGGGACAAGCCCTATTAAGATCGGTATAATCAACACACATACGCCATTTTCCATTATTTTTCTTAAAAAGGGCTACATTAGAGAGCCAGGTTGTGTACTGGGCTTCAGAAATAAAATTTGCCTCTAAGAGGCCTTTTACAACTCGCTCAGCAGCCTCCGCTTTCTCGGGAGACTGTTTGCGGCCACACTGTGCTACTGGCTTAACCGCTCGGTTTAACGCTAACTGGTGGCATGCGACTTCAGGATCCAGGTCGGGCATCTCCGTGGCGTTCTATGCGAAGAGTTCAGTGTTCTCCTTGAGGCAGGTCGCGAGTTGCTTCCTTGTTTCCTCGGACAGGCCCGTACCTATCTTTACTGCTCTATTGGGGTCGTCACCCAGTGGGACGAGCTCGAACTCTCCGTCCGAGACCGGGAAGAATGGGTGAGTGGGAGCTTGCCCCTAAGCGGGTCCCTTTGCTTCAGCTTCGTCCTTGCCGATGCGGCAATCGAGGTCGATGGCATTGACTTCTTGAGGGGGGAGGCTCTTCAACTCTGGGCTTCTTGTTGTTTTTGGTGTTGATTGTGGCTTGTCCCTTTACTGCAGCATCGTAACACCTTCGCACGGCCTCAATGTCACCGTAGATTGTGACCACGCGGCCCAGTTTGGTGTAGTATTTCATCTTCAGGTGTACGGTGGACGGGACCGCCGTTAATTCAGCCAAGGTCGAGCGACCGAGGATGCAGTTATAGAGGGAGGAGCACTATATAACCAGGAACTAGATCTTGACTTCTCTGGCCGTTTCTTGCTCTCCGAAGGTGACGAGGAGCTCGACGTAACCCCATGGCTTTGTCGTGGCTCCGTTGAACCCTTGGAGGTCGGATCCGACGTAGGGGGATAGATTGGTCTTGTCCAACTTCAGGGTTTTGAATAGGTGGACGTATATGATCTCCACTGAACTGCCTTGGTCGACCAGGATGCGTCGAACGTCAAAGTGTGCCATCTTGGCCCTTATCAGTAGTGGGATGCCCGAGTTGGGAGAACCGCCCGGAAGCTCTTCTAGGAAAAAGGATATCGGGTTGGACTTGCCTCGGTACTTAGTCAATGTTGCCTTTTGCTCGGGCGCAGTCAGCAAGAGTTCGTCGAACTTGCGTTTTACTGAAATGGTAGCGTTCTTGCCGTTCATTCCTCCCCCTGATATGACAAGAGCGGTTGGGAAGTCTTCCCAGGGGCCGAGGGCAGTGATTCGCCCCTCTGGTGATGAGTCGGGGAGGATGAAGTCCTCCGGGCGTGATATGCACAAGGTCACTTGATAGGAAGAGTCGTCGGGGGGGTGTCATCGTGGGGCCTCTTCTTTTCTTGCTCTTCGTGCCTGGGAGTTTCATTCTTCCTAGTATACTGTTTGAGATGACCCTCCTGGATCAATATTTCTATCGCATACTTTAGGTGGACACGGTCTTCGGTCACGTGTCCATGACTTCTGTGAAACCTGCAGTACTTGGATTTGTCCGTGTGAGGCTTGGGTGCAGAAGGCTTGGGAAACCTCACCCTGCCCTGTTTGAAGTCGGAGTTGATGCATTCGGTGAGGATACGCTTGCAGAGAGCTGTCAACAACGTATATTCGCTATATCGGCCCGCGGGTCCCCTTCCTTCACGGGGCTCGCGGGGCTTCTCTTCCCTTCGCCTATCTCCGTTGCGACGGGGGACGTTGGTCTCCTCGCGTTTGGGATGGTCGGTCTCCCCGGTGTTGTGACTGCTGTGAGCGTTGTGGGCGACCTATTTTTCTTCATATCTAATGTACGCTTGGGCTTTATGTAGGAGGTCGTTTAGGGTGCAGGGAGGTTCTATCCCGACTGCCCTGCTGAGTTCACTTCCGGGCAGGAGTCCCCTCTCGAGGAGGTATTTCTTCATGTGTTCCGTTGTGTCCACCTCGACAGCCTCTTGGTGAACCGCTCGATATATGAGCGCAGTGTTTCATTCTTCCTTTGCACTATGGCTTCGAGGATCACCTCAGTCTTGGGATAGCGTCGAGAGTCTGTAAAATGCCTGGTAAACATGGATTGCATGACCCTCTAGGATGTGATGGATTCTGGGACCAGACTTTTGTACTAGGCCATGGCCCCCTTCCTGAGAGTTGTTGAGAACAATCTGCATTTGAGATGCCCGGAGATGGCGTTGCGGTAGTCGAGCATCACGTTGATGTTGTCGACGTGATTGTCAGGGTCAGTGGTCCAAAGGATTTATCTTTGTTCTTTGTTGCAGGTCATGGCTTCTACTCGTAGGAATACTATCAGGATCAACTTTGTAGGAATACCTCATAAGCTTAAGGAATTGGTCTCTCAAGTTTCTGAAAACTCCCAGTTCATCAAGAGGCATGGTCATCTACTGGATCTAGTCACTTCAGGGTTCAATGAAGACATGATGAGTGTTCTGTTTCAATTCTTTGATCCTAAGCATCATTGCTTCACATTCCCCGACTATCAGTTGGTTCCTACAATGGAAGAATTCTCCAAGCTTCTGGGTATACCTATCCTTGATCAGAAACCCTTCACAGGCTTGGAAAAAGAGCCTAAACCTGAAGTCATTGTTGCAGCT
This sequence comes from Lathyrus aphaca, assembly GCA_963966055.1. NCBI lineage: Eukaryota > Viridiplantae > Streptophyta > Magnoliopsida > Fabales > Fabaceae > Lathyrus > Lathyrus aphaca. The sequence goes on along the minus strand of OZ014519.1, from coordinate 449,920,313 downwards.
CTACATTTGAAAAAATCAGACATTGTCCTAGAAACGAGGAGTGGAGTTAAGGGTATTCTTGCTAAGGTGTTGATAGAGAAGGCTCAAGTGTTCTTGAAGGCTATGAGCTATGATGCTTTTGAGGAGATCTTAGCCTTGTTGATTTATGGCTTAGTGTTATTCCCCAATCCAAATCAGTTCATAAACGTTCACGCCATCAACATATTTCTGAGTCACAATCCAGTGCCTACATTACTTGGAGATATTCTGCATTCTCTTCACACTCGTACTATGAAGACACGAGGAACTTTGATGTGCTGCATACCTTTGCTATCTAGGTGGTTTATTTCTCACCTTCCTCGATCAGTGATGAAGAATGAACAAGGGTTCAGGTGGTCCAAGAGGATTATGTCACTCTCTCATTCAGATATTCATTGGTGCTCTCGATCTATGGAGAATGATACTATCATTGACCGTTGTGGGGAGTTCCCTAATGTGCCACTCCTGGGCATAAGAGGGGGCATTACCTACAACCCTTCCTTAGCTTTACGACAGTTTGGTTACGCTCGGAGTGATGGTCCTCATGACATGTTGATTCAGGGTATTGTGTTTGACTACGACAACGATCTGCAAGGTTATCGTCAAAGGTTTATACGAGCATGGGGGAAAGTGAACAAGGTTGACAGCAAGACTCTGGTGCCCAAGTACACTATTCCTATGGAAGCTTATATCAGATGGGTACAATCTCGTGCTCAGACTCTTATGATGCCATACCCTGCCATCCTGCCAGTTACTATGGAGCCTATTTCTGAAGGGGATACTTCTTATACCATCCTTCACCCAGACATGCCCACTGACATGGAAGACTTACAGAGGTCCTGGATCCAGTTGAAGAAGCAAAGGGATACTTTTGAGACTCACTACAAAGCAAGTCAAGAAAGAATCCTGGAGTTAACAAAACAACTTTACGAGGAACGGAATCTCAACTCATACCTCAACACAAAGAGGAAACGTCCATGGGAGACTTAAAACCCCATCTTTTGTATTCATTTCATTTTTTATTGTAAGCCCAAAGGGAAAACAAATTTATTACTAATAGAAGTTTACTCTTTTTGGTTGTTTAAACAAATTTAAATCCTGCGGTCCTTGAAAACATTGCATACGCATTTATACACCATATCATTGCATCACAGGTTTCTTATGAACATGTATCTTATCTTCTCGCTGTTTATTTCAGCAGAAATGGTTCTTGAACAAACAGTCAAAGATCTCCAGGCACAGAATGCACAATTCCAAGAGCTGATCCTGAACTTGTCCAAGGGACAGGATGAATTGAAGACACTGCTGGCTAAGAAGACTAAGAAGACTAGAAGGTCAGGAGGCCTTATCAATATGGGAAGAAGGTTCAGAGGTGCTGTCAAGACCAAGGAACAGGTTGAAGATTATGAGTCTGAAGAGTCTGAGAAAGAGGGAGGCAGTCTCCATAACACTATGGGGGATTCTGATTCTGAAGCAAATTACTATCATGATCCTAATGAAGATAAGTTCAAGATGCTGGTGGATAGAATGGATGCTATGGAATTGCAAAAGTCTTATGGGCTGGATTTTGAAGATCTGAGTTTGATATCTGGAGTGGTTATACCCATTGGTTTCAAGGTCCCTGATTTTGTAGTATATGATGGTGTCTCGTGTCCCAAGCTGCATCTATGGTCCTATGTCTGGAGGATTCAACCTCATACTGCTAATAAGAAGCTGTGGATTCATTTTTTCCAAGAAAGCTTGTCTGGAGCTCAATTGGAATGGTACTATCAATTGGAGAGTGTCAACATCCGTGATTGGAATGATCTTGCTGAGGCCTTCTATAGGCAATACCAATACAATGCTGATCTGGCACCTACTCGCATGCAACTCCAAAGCATGTCTATGGATGCTAAGGAGAATTTCAAAGAGTATGCTCAGAAGTGGAGAGACTTGGCTGGTAGAGTTCAACCTCCTTTGACTGACAGGTCCTTTCTATAGTCATCTCATTGGAAGCTCATCATCTGGCTTCACTGAGCTGATAATTACGGGAGAGCGTGTAGAAAGTGGCATAAGAAGTGGCAAAATACAGGTGGGTGCCTATTCATCCAATACTGCAAAGAAGCCCCCTAGTGGGAAGAAAGAGTCAAATGATGTTTATAGCCAACCTGGTCGTAATAGGAGTCACCAATCTGTGAGTGCAGTTCACATCTCCAATCCTACTCCTGCAGCACCAGAGCCACCACAGGGAAATCAGCAAAGGCCTAGAAGACAGTTCACCAAGATCAACATGTCACTGGCCCAAGCCTTACAACACTTGTTGAAAGGGGAACTCATTACTTTGAAGGACCCTCCTCAGAATCCTAATGTTACCTCTCCTCGGTACAATCCTAATGCACGATGTGCATATCATTCTAATTGTCAGGGACATGATACCAACAATTACTGGATATTGAAGAACAAAATTCAAGATATGATTGATGCTGGAGAGATTGAGTTTGACCCTCCTGGTACTCCAAATGTGATTACTGCTCCCATGCCTAATCATGAGAAGACTGTTAATGCTATTGATGAAGTTTCACATATTTCCTCAGTTGCAGATGTGACTACACCATTATCTGTTATCAAGAAGAAGTTGGTACAAGCTGGGTTCTTTCCAGGTTGTAATGAAGAATGTTTTTATTGTGCTTATAAACCCGATAGCTGCTGGAAGTTGAAGGATGGTATTCAACGCCTCATGGACAATTACACCATATTATTTGAGAGGACACCTTATGTAGAGAGCATGGTTGAACATATAACTCAAGGTGCGAAGATTGTAGAGGTGGATATGGTTGATAAAGTGCCAGTGATGATTACTTCCAAGGGCCCTGTTAAGATCACTCATAAGGGTCCAATCAAGATTACTGCTGAAGGCCCTGTGAGAACTGTTGCTGAAGCTAGAGTGGCTCCTATGATTATTACCACTTCTGGTCCTATTCCGTATACTTCTGATAAAGCTATACCTTGGCATTATAGTTCTGATGTTTATATCCATGGTGTTAAACAAGAACCCTTAGCTGATACACCTGTTGCTGATGAAAACCTTGATATTGATAATATTGCTGGATCTAGTAAGATCACAAGAAGTGGAAGAATTTTCTCTCCTCCGGCTACCTCCAAGAATACAGTTACTCCAACTACTACCACCACTGCTGATGCTCGGGGCAAAAGTCATGTTATTGAGCCTGTACAAACTGATGCACCAACTGCTGATAATCTTTCTAAGCAAATGGAAGAAGTGTTGAAAATTATTCGCAAGAGTGATTATGATGTTGTTGACCAATTGGGGCATACTCCCTCCAAGATTTCCATGTTATCTTTGTTGCTGTGTTCTGAGGCTCATGCTAAAGCCTTGATTAAGTTCTTGAAGACTGCTCACGTACCAAATGAAATTTCTGTAGATCAATTTGAAAATTGTGTTGCACACCTGACCTATGATAATGGGTTAGGCTTTTCCGATGCTGATTTGACTCCTGCCAAAAGAAATCATAATAGAGCTTTACATATCTCTATTGAGTGTAGGGGAACTACCCTGTCTCATGTATTGATAGACAATGGTTCTTCACTGAACGTACTTCCCAAAGAGGTTCTGAACAAGCTTAGTCCTGAAGATGCTGTGTTGAAACCAAGTAATATAGTGGTAAAGGCCTTTGATGGTTCGAGAAGAGTGGTGCATGGAGAAATAGATCTCCCAATCAAAGTAGGTTCTCAGGTCTTCAATTCAACCTTCTATGTAATGGATATTCGTCCTTCGTACTCTTGTTTGCTTGGGCGCCCCTGGATCCATGGGGCAGGTGCTGTGACCTCTACTTTACATCAGAAGTTGAGATATCCAGTGAAGGGAAAGGTTGTTACTGTTTACGGAGAGGAAGAATATATAGTCAGTCATGTGAATACATTTAAGTATCTGGAAGTGGAAGGTGAATATGTTGAGACCCCGTGCCAGACATTTGAAGTAGTTCCTTGGGTTGTTCCTGCTGCTGAAGCTCCTCCTGTTGTCAAAAGAGTTCCAGTGGTCACCAGAGTACCTCCTACAATGGCCTCCCTCAAATATGCTAGAGATGTGGTTGATGAAGGTGGTTGTACTATTTGGGGTCAACTTCCCGACATTCCTTACAAGTCTGACAAGTTTGGTTTGGGTTTCAATGCAGAGTCCCAGAAGGCTGTTCGTCGTGCTCGTGCTGTTCGTATCACCAATCAAGGGATTATGAAAGATCAGATCAATGCTGTGGGTGACTATGATGAAGACTACAACCTGGATGACTGGATTTTTCCTACTGTGGGTGATGGGCTCAATAATTGGAAGGCTGAAGATGTTATTCCTATCTCCTTTAGTCAGGAGTAAATACTATTACTGTGTTGTTATTTCTTAAGTTTGTAATTTTTGAACAATTAAACTCTTAAGCCTTGTGCCTTACCCGGGGCACAATGGAATGCTTGTTTCGGGATGTCATTTCATTTGCATACTTCATTCAATAAAAATCAGTGGACGTTTCGTTTTCATAAATATTGTGTTCATTGTCTTTCTTTTATTATCAGCTATGTGTTCTTACACACACCCACATCACTAAAATGCAGATCCTCATCCACTCTGGATCCTGTTGATAACAGTTCTACTATTGCCAATTATAATTTCGAGAATCCGATCTATCAAGCTGAAGATGGAAAGGAGAACGATTGTGAAGTACCTGTAGAGCTTGCTAGGTTGTTACAACAAGAAGAGAAAGCTATACAGCCACATGAAGAGCCAATCGAAGTTGTAAATCTGGGAACTGAAGAGAACAGGAAAGAGGTCAAGATATGGGCTGAATTAGAGGATGGTGTTAAGAGCAGATTAATTCAGATGCTACGTGATTATGTGGAGATCTTTGCTTGGTCCTATGAAGATATGCCAGGGTTGGATACAGACATTGTGGTTCACCGTTTACCGGTAAAAGAAGATTGTCGTCCAAAGAAGCAGAAGGTTCGTCGCATGCGTCCTGAAATGTTAGAGAAGATTAAAGTAGAGGTAATGAAACAGCTTGATGCAGGGTTCTTAGCTGTAACTTCTTATCCTCAATGGGTTGCAAATGTGGTACCGGTACCTAAGAAAGATGGTAAGGTACGTATGTGTGTAGATTACAGGGATTTGAACAAGGCCAGCCCCAAAGATGACTTTCCCCTTCCTCATATTGATGTTCTGGTAGATAACACTGCTCAGCATAAAGTATTCTCTTTCATGGATGGTTTCTCTGGTTACAATCAAATCAAGATGGCACCTGAAGATATGGAGAAGACTACGTTTGTTACACAGTGGGGCACTTTTTGTTATAAAGTGATGCCATTTGGTTTGAAGAATGTCGGGGCAACATATCAGCGTGCTATGGTGGCTTTGTTTCATGATATGATTCATCATGAGATAGACGTGTATGTGGATGATATGATAGCCAGGTCCCAGAATGAAGAGCAACACCTTGATCATCTGCATAACTTGTTTGAGAGGTTGAAGAAATACAAATTGAGATTGAATCCAAACAAGTGTACTTTTGGAGTTAGATCTAGTAAACTACTGGGTTTCATTGTCAGTGGAAAAGGTATTGAAGTAGACCTTGCGAAAGTGAAAGCTATACAAGAGATGCCAACTCCCCGTACTGAGAAGGAAGTTAGAGGTTTCTTGGGACGATTGAATTACATTGCAAGATTTATTTCCCAATTAACTGCTACCTGTGAGCCAATCTTCAAGTTGTTGAAGAAAGATCAGGTGATGGAGTGGAATGATGAGTTCCAGACAGCCTTTGATGAAATCAAGAAATACCTTCTAGAACCTCCAATTTTGATGCCACCAGTTGATGGAAGACCCTTGATTATGTACTTAACAGTGTTAGACAACTCAATGGGGTGTGTGTTGGGGCAACATGACGAGTCTGGTCGAAAAGAGCAGGCAATATATTACCTTAGCAAAAAGTTTACCGACTGTGAAACAAGATACTCACTGCTCGAGAAAACTTGTTGCGCTTTGGTATGGGCTGCTCGCCGACTAAGACAATATATGTTGACTCATACTACCTTATTGATTTCGAAGATGGATCCAATCAAGTACATATTTGAGAAACCTGCTCTCTCCGAACGAATAGCAAGATGGAAAATGATCTTGACAGAATATGATATACAGTATACTACTCAGAAGGCCATTAAAGGAAGTGTTGTAGCTGATCATTTGGCTCATCAAGCAGTGTATGATTACCAGTCAATGAGTTTTGAGTTCCCTGATGAAGACATTATGATTATTACTAAAGAACCTGGACAATATGACGGACCTGAACAAGGATCCCGATGGACTATGGTTTTTGATGAAGCTTCTAATGCCTTTGGTAATGGTGTTGGTGTTGTGATCAGTTCCCCTGAAGGTTGTCATACCCCGATTACTGCAAGACTTTGTTTCTATTGTACCAATGACATGGCTGAGTATGAGGCATGTATCCTGGGTATCAAAGATGCCATTGATATGAAGATTCAGTTCCTGGATGTATATGGAGATTCAACCCTAGTAGTAAGTCAGATCAAAGGAGATTGGGATACCAAGCATGATAATCTCATTCCTTACAGAGAGTATGTTTTGTCTTTAATCCCATACTTTAAAGATATTACCTTTGGACATATTCCACGAAGAGAAAATCAGTTGGCAGATGCATTAGCCACCATGGCATCCATGTTTGAGATTAGCTGGGATGATGAAGCTCCCAAGATTACCTGAAGGGGCATCTGTCAAAGATAAGAAGTTTCTGAGGAGGTTTTCTGCTAAGTTCTTCTTGAGTAATGGGATTTTGTACAAGCGTAATCATGATTCGACTTTACTTCTGTGTGGATAAGAAGGAAGCAACAGAGATTATGGAAGACATGCATGATGGGATCTTTGGCACTCATTCTAGTGGTCATACCATGGCAAAGAAGATATTGAGAGCAGGTTATTATTGGTCTACCATGGAAGCTGACTGCTATCAACATTCCAGAACATGTCACAAGTGTCAAATCTATGCTGATAAAGTACATATACTGTCGCTCCCGATAAATGGGAATGGCCCAGATAAAGGTACAGACGCGAACGGTCGGCGAGAGAGGGACAATGAGAACACACAACAGTGAACTCACTGGAAAAGAAAAGAGTCGCCAGTTAGGCATTTTTATCCCGGAGGAAAGGTAATGCTGCATAAACCTAGAAAATATGGATAAGACGGTTGCGAACCAGAGAGACTGAGAAAGGGGGTTGGTTACAACCTGGGAAGGTATTAGCACCCAGATTGTCCGTCGTACTCGACGGGATCCACGCTTAAAAGATTTGTATTTTAAAGGGGTAGTGTCAGTGCAATCTGTGTGTAAAAAGAGCTGGAAAAGGATGTACAGGTGTCAGTGTAAAAGGAGTGAAGTGTGTAGATGCACAGTGTCAGTGTGAGGACAAGAGTGAAATGCTCATGATAATGAGGCTAAGAATAATGCTGGAAGAAGGGGGAATATACAGAGACTTTTGTTCGATAACTGTTAAGTTATGCCTACGTATCCTCTCGTGCAATGAGGAAGTCAGAACACCGTAGTTCGACCCAAAGAGACTGAAAGAATGAATTGACTTGTGAACTGCTTACTTGCCTATGCTCAAGTGTATGATCTGTCTGGCACAGATGCAAACTGTCTTGCATTAGACGGAAGAAGCAAGTTCCCGTTTGTGAATGAGTGTGATGAGAAAAGAATCCCGGAGGAGACGATTATTGTTTGTTTTTTGTGTTTTCAGTCTTTTATTGCTTTTGAAAATTTGTCATAAGTTAATGAGCTTAAGCCTAAACCAATGGATTTAATAGACTCATCACATCTTCCCTCTGATTAGGGGTAATGAGAATACCTTAAGTGTGAAGTCAGCATCTCACACTTAATCACCATGATGTAGGATTAAGATCATTAACCTACTTGTGATTATTTAGATGTTTTTGTTGTTTTTGTTTAGTGTTAAGTAATGAGATTAAGCCATAATCAGGGATTAAACAGACTCATTACACCATCCTAATAGAAGGATAATAGATGAGAATGTTTAAGCTGAGGAAAGCTCCTCAACTTAATCCATGATTAGGGATTAAACTCATGACAAAACAAAACCTTTATTAAGTGGATTTTAGTTAATGATAAGATGATGAAGTGAATTTTATGGTTTGTAAGACAACTTGAGGGGGACTTGTCCATTAACGCTAGGGTTAGTCCTTCTTAACCAATTAAGGAAGAATTAGAACCCTAATGCAAGGCCCAAGTTACAAGCTTGATGTCTTGATGATTATTGAGTGGATTGATTAAAGGATTTAAACACATTAAGGGTTTAACACTTAGGATTAAAGTTATACACTCCATCCTAATAGAAGGATGCAGGCATAAGCTTAATCACAAAGCCTTAAAGCCTTTAGGGTTTAGTCCCTGATTATGAGATGAGAAGAGAGGACTCAAAGAGACACAAAGGTAAAAAGCTAAGTGGGGGACTAATCAATATTCACATGCTCGGATGGTCCTAGGTTAGTGAGGCTCACTATCCTAAAGAAGAAAGAAAGAAGAAGAGAAAGATGAAAGGAGAAGCTCCAGACGATCAAATCAATTAACGTTCAAGCGCCTAACGTCATGCATCCACAATAACTTAAACAAAGTTCTAACGGAGACGGTCTGTTGCCTCTTCAACTCACACCAAAAGTTCAAGAATACTTGAGAAAAAAGGCCAAAGATTCACACAATCAATCCAATTAGTCCTCAAGTGTCCAGCATTAGGAATCACCATCCAAGATCAATTTAAACAAAATAAAATAAGTAGTAACAAGAGAATCAGAAAAAGTTAGCATGAACTTAATGAAAGAAAATACACTACAACTAACATCTTAATTGAAATTAAACTAAATTTAGTTAATGAAAAGAAAAAAAAGAATGTTAGAGATTTATTAGGAACTAATGTCAAAATTAAAACAATTAACCAAATTCTAAACTATCTTAATATTAATAATTGAAATTAAAACAAATTTCTATACTAAATTTCTAAAACAAATTCTCTAAACCATTAAAAGAAAAAATTAAAAGCTAGCTAACAAATAAACAAAATTTAAAAAGAGAAACCTAATTAAAATCAAGATGAAATAATAATAAATAAATAAGATTAAGAAAAACAAGGAACAAGGGAATGCTGGTCACAGGCCTGGGTGCAGATAGAAAATTCAAATGGGCTTAGAAGCCCATAACCAACAACAACAATGAGGGGGTCTGCGTGCTGGAAAAAGAAAGGTGTAAATGGGAAGTCTGGACGGGCTCAGGGCATCCAAGCCCAAACGACAATAACAAGATCTAAAAAAAATAACAAATTAAAAGAAAATAAAGGTTATGATAAAATGGTCAATAAATGAAAATAAAAATAAATAGGAAATAGACAAAAGGTTGGCTTCTTCTTTCACAAACATGATACCCATCTTCATTCTACAGACACCGATGCACCCTCTCCTTCCTCAAAACAAAATCGCGGCGCCGTTTCTTCTTCGGTCGCTTACCCTTTGAACGCACCGTCGCATCACCATCAGCATGCCTCCCTCCGCCGCCGGCGATTCCCTTTCGAATCTCCGCCCGTCGCGCCAACGGTGGGGGTTATCCTTCCGATCGAAACCGGAAACTGAAATAAACAAAACCAAGACGCCGAAAACAGTCTTCCTCAAAGCCACAACCGCGCTTCAAGCGAAATCGTCATCGGAGAAGGGTTTCCGCCAACGGAACCTCTCTCCCTCTCATCGCGGTTCTTCCATCATAAGAAAAAGGCCACTCCGCCGGCGATCTCGTTTCAAGCTCTCAAGTCGACGTGGTGAGTTCCGATTTTGGATCTTCATTCTCACAAATTCATCTTCTTCTATTCTGTGTTCTACTTTTTGATTTGCTCTGCTTTGGTGTTGTCGTTGATGAGTGTTGAAGGAAGTGTTTGGAGATGACGGGTTTGGTTGAGCGAATGTGGTGTCGGAGGTTTGGTTCGGATTTGAAGAAGGGATTTGAAGTGTTTTATGAAGTTTCTGCAAAAGATTTCAAGAGTTTGTGTGTTGTGTCGAAGACGTGAAGGTGTGATGGGGGTTGAAGAGTATGAATTGAAATGATTTTGTTGATGCTGTTTGTTGCTGCAAGTCGCAGGAGGTTGTTGTTTGTTAAAGGTGAAGATGAAGTGTGGTGAGTTGGAGGTTTGAAAAGTTGCGGTGCGTTTCTGGGTCTGTTGAAGGGTTGAGTGTTGTTGAGTGATGTGAAGAAGGTTATGTTTTCTACCCCAATCAATCAATTCCCCTCGTTTTATCGTTCTCTGCTCCCTCTTTTTAAGGCCAAGTATTCAACTTATTTGATAACTTTTTCTTTGGTTTTTTTGTCTGGTATATTGCAGGTTTTTGCTTATTGTGTTTTTGCAGGTTTGCAGATTGTGAGATGCAGGGTCATTGCGTGATGCTTTCTGATTGCGTGTTGGAAGAGAGAGATATGCGTGTGGTATGTGTGAGGTCGTACGGAAGTCGTGCAGAGGAAAAGTTAGTTGGAGTGATGCTGAAAGTTTTTGTGGGAGTGGGCCATGGCTGGAGTGTGAAATGCGTAATGGGTGTGGGGCCAGTTGCAATGCAATGTTTGTTACAGAAGTTGTGTGAAACGTTGGCTGTGAGGGGCCTATGGTGAGGTTTGTTGTGAGTGAAGGAAATGGGCATAAAGTGGATGTAATAAAAATCTAAAAAAGTTTAATGTCGTTTTATGAATTGAATTGAAAAAAAAAATGAAAAGATTACGTGTGTAGAAAAATAATAAAAAAAGAAAAATGGAAAAAAAATGGTTAATTGGGTAATGATTATTATATAAAAAAAGGTAATTATAAATGAAACTTGAAAAGGATATTTGAAATTGGCTTAAAAACAATATGTCTTAGAATATGGAAATGAAGAGAATATAGAAAAAGAAAAAAGAAAAGATATGACGGATTAGAGGTATCAGAAATGGTTCGAAAATGAAAATGGAATGGCGGTTTATGAAAAGGGATTCGGAGAAAAAAAAAAAGGATAATGGACGATGAGCTGATTTTTATGAAAAGAGCAAGCTACTACCATCATGCACACTGTCATGCAACACACTGCAATAATCCACACGCTTTTGATAAAACAAAAAGCACTGCCAATGCAATCGAAACACACCATGTGAACCAATCAACCTCTGAGTTTCTAATCCAATGAACCCTTAATATTCTCAAAATCATACGGATCATTCTCTTGGGAAAATAAATCCACAATTGTACACCATGAACGAATGGATAGACAAACTGGCCCAAAACCTCTTATGGACCACAACTTGATGATCACACCACACAACTTGATTGTGAATACACATCACTTGAGAAATAGTTCACTAAAACAGACAACTCAAAGATGAAGAAATCTCCTGAAATCATGACTCTTGAGATGTTTGAGAAAGATGAATAGCCTCATAAATTGATGAAAAGGAAAATATCCTGATGATGGACCAGAAGAATCGATGCATAGTCCTCAGACGTGAGATCCTCAAATATTACCAAACTAGGGAAATAAACCCTAATTAGTGACAGGAGAAAAGAGAGGATGATGCCACTAATGGCTGCATAGCTGAGACTTTGAATTCTATGATAATCCGCAAATAATGCGTGAGGCCCTTAATTATTCAGATGACATTGATCCCATGTCCTTTGAGCTTATGCAAATGGTATGCAAAATGCGTATGATATGCAAACGAGAAGCAGAAAAAGATACAAAAGCCAGAGGGCAAATTTGGGGTGTTTACAGCTGCCCCTATTCAAACATGAGTTAGCTGTGTAGGATGTAAGCGACGGCTTAACAGGCAAACAAGATAACTTGTGGTTGAATACCAAAGACAGTCCAAAATTTTCACTCACAGAATGAAGAAAAAAGGGATATAGATTGTAAAAGAAAATAAAGTATATTGTAAGGTGTGAGCGACGGAGGACGACCGCCGAGCAGAGGACGACTGCTGGGTAAAGGGCAATGACGGGGACGACCGACATGCTGGAAAGGTGCGGGAAATAAAGCGATGACGGGGACGGCCGACATGCTGGGGATAAAAGGTATTATGATGGGGACGACCATCAAGTAAAGCTGTAAGATTCTCTGGGGATTAATGAAACATGACGGGGACGGCCATCAAGTTCATAAAGTAAAGTAACCAACGATGGGGACGGCCATCGGGCTAAAAAGAAAAGGGACCACGACGGGGACGGCCATCGGGTTAAAGAACAAATGAAATAAACAGATGATGAGGTACGGTCATCAAAGGTGAAGGACGATCACCTAGCAGGGTACGACTGCCGAAAATATCGCGACATAGGACGAATGCCGGATAAAAGGTCAACGATGGGGACGGCCATCGGACGAGCATGATGGAGGACGACCATCAAGAGGTGGAGGACGACCACCCAGCAGGGGACGGCTGCTCTCGGGGTTCATCAGGACATAGGACGAATGTCAGATAACCAAAAATCAACAATGGGGACGGCCATTGGATAAAATGATGAAGGACGATCATCAAGAGGTGGAGGACAACCACCTAGCAGGGGACGGCTGCTAAATATCGCGACATAGGACGAATGTCGGATAGAAAATCAACGATGGGGACGGCCATCGGATGAGCATGATGGAGGACGACCATCAAGAGGCGGAGGACGACCACCTAGCAGGGTACGGCTGCTCTCAGGATTTATCATGACACAGGACGAATGTCAGATAAGAAGGAAAATTTGCTTTGTTGGTGATCTACTGGGGAATAGTAAACACGGACGAGTGTTTACATCCAAGAAATAAAAGTATAAGTGTTTAGATGTTTGTGTATAGATTAAAGATGCGGACAAGCATCCTTAAGACTACGATACAGACGAGTATCGAGTAGAAACAAATACTGACACGTGTTCAGAGATGATGATACGGACGAGTATCAACTAGTTAACAAGGAACACGGACGAGTGTTGATTCTGAGGGGACTCTTTTGGGGAAAAGTAGACACAGACGAGTGTCTTAATTCAAGAAGACAGGTGTGTTTGACACGGTGTATGGATTAAAGATGCGGACGAGCATCCTTAAGACTATGATACGGACGAGTATCAGGTAGAAACAAACGCTTGACGCATGTTCTGAGATGATGGTACGGATGAGTACCAACTGGTTACCAAAGAACACAGACTAGTGTTGAATCTGTGGGGATATAAGTGGTGTATACAAGATACGGACGAGTATCTGTATAAGTAATGTATGAATGGTGTATAGATGAGTGTTTAACCTGCTGGGAGAGTGACACAGACGAGTGTCAAGAGGAGAAAAGTATAGTATAAACAAATATCTGATATACAAAGTGTTTAGGTTACTGTGCTGAGGAAAGTGACACGGACGAGTGTCAAAGAAGTTATATCTATATAAGTATATGTGAGTGCAAAGAGGATGTCTTTGGCTTTCTACTGGGGATATGACACGGACGGGTGCCACAAGGAGTATATACTGATGTTTGGGAGTGTGAGGCAACTGTTAGCTTTAACCCTCCGCTGGGGAATCTGGGAAGCATTCTGTATACTGCTGACGGGTTGAAAGCTTTTAACTCTGATTGGTACGAAGTGTTGGCAACCTGATGCTTTTTGGAGAGGTTTTCACTGGAGGAAAGACGACTCTGCATGAGGTATACTTTGTTTAACTGCTTTGAACATCTGCTGAGAATCTGATCATCCTGCTCTGACTCCACTGGGGAGAATTTCTTCTTGCTCTGCTGGGGAAATCCCCTGGAAATGAGAATCCCGATGACTCTATGGGGAAAGATCATCTTTACACTTGGCTAGGGAAGATGCTTGATCACACAATCCTGCTGAGGAGGGAATTCCGATAATTCTAACTTTGTGGGGTAACAAGGCCTTCAGCTGCCTGTTGGGAAAACTTCACTGTGGAAAGATAAGTCCGCTTGGGGATGAGAACGATTCAATTAGCCTTGAAGTTCTGCTGGGGTCATCATCTGTTCCAACTCAGCTGGGGATGTGTCAACCTTCTGGCATGGTTGAGAAAAGATTTGGCAATGCTCTGCTGAGGAGAGACTTTGCTGGAGAATCAAAATATGCCCCAAGTATAGCATAACAGCTGTGTTGGGAAGATATGCCAATGAAAATTGGCTTCGACTGAATGCGAATAACCAACTCCTCATGAGGGAATCTTGTCGGCTGAAAGAAGATCTTTATGCTCGGGGAAGAAATAAACTTCCAATGCCCTGCTTGTAAAATAAATACCAGACATTCCCTGAGAATTAACACAGCGCTTCAAACTTCTGAGCTCAACAAAAACATTACTGATCATCCTGAGTGAACTATCATTCCCCTAACTCCTTAATTATACCATACTGCATCATCCATAAAAAGATCGTCTTTAGAGGATTTTACAGAAGACTTGGCATCCAGAAATGCTCCAGTATCTTCAAACTCTCGCAGAAATTCAACAAGTCTTGAGATAACTGCCCCAGACTGCGTCTTGAAATGATTCTTGCCCCACATCAGAGCTAAAACAGAAACCATGCGGTATGAAGATGCAATGCAAATGATGTACAATGCAGACGTATGCTCATAACCAAAGATATGAAACAAGGATGGTTGGGCGCTAGGGCCAGGTTGATAGATATATATATTTTTTGGTTGCCAAGCAATTGGACTTTTGAAGGTGAATTACCAGACGAGAACTGGTTTATTAAAGGTAGGCCAACAGACGAGAACTGATGGGCAAAGAATAAGTCGTCAGACGAGAACTGACTCCTCGGGGTTCATTGTCAAACGAGAATTGACTCTGAAAAAGAATGACTACCAGACGGGAACTGGTGTTCAATGGGCTGAATGAAAAGGTGACCAGACGAGAACTGGTAAAAGATTCGCCTACCAGACGAGAACTGGTATTTGAAATTGGTTCGCCAGACGAGAACTGGACTTTGGGTTTGTCTGCCAGACGAGGACTAGACTTTGGAAAGTTTTGCCAGACGAGAACTGGACTTTGGATTGGTTTGCCAGACGAGAACTGGACTTTGAAAAGGTTGATAAGTTGGGGTTACGAGGCCCTGGATGTGAGATCTGATGTTTGAGAGGAGTTATGCTCAATGCAATTATGATGCACATGCTCTATATGCGACATGAATAACGTATGCAAATGATTTATGCCATGATTATGAAAGTCCAGAAAAACTCCCGAGGTGGGAAGAAAGGTCTTAGTGACAAGGCTTCTGGTGAGAAGGGCGACAAAGGCGACGGTGGGTAGCATGATTTCCCGACACTCGTCTTGAACTCTGAGATTACTGATATACTTGCTCTGCATAGCTAAAGTTTGCCCCTGTTGGGCAAGTCTCTGAACAGACTGTTGCTGATTATACAATTTCTGGAATAAAAAACTTGGATGCTCGAGGAGAATTGCATCTAGTGAACTCTGGAAGTGTCCTGCCCCGGTATGAGCGTGGGAGCGACTTGACTCACTCTGACTGAGCATTGGAAGATTTCATCCTTGGACAACAGAAATTTCGGGTGGCCTGCCCCTGTTTGGCAGATTCAGCTCTGATCAACTGACTTTGAATGACGTTCCTCGATCAACTGATGCTTGGGAACTCTCTTTACCCTGACAGATTCCTTGGTCAACAAAACCACTGGATAACATGCCCCTGATTCATAGGCCAGCACGATGCGCTTGATTCTGGTCATCATTGTTGAATAATCAAGTTTTCCTCTGATTGTCCTTTGTAGGAACTTCCCTGGTGACACAGGCTGACTTGCAATTAAAACTGTTCATTTACAAATGGTAATTTTAATGCAGTACACATGCAAGTTTGGAAATTTTATTTATTTTGATGCTGTGACAGTGTGTGACGAATGGACGATTAGTCCAAACGTAGTGCTGAGTTAGCAAATCGTTAGGAGTCAGTTTACGCAACCTTGTCGTAGTATGCTTTCAGAATTGAACCTGATTCAATTAGGACTTTCAAGGGTTATAACGTGGTCTGGTTCACGATTTTAGAAAGAAAGATTTATGGCTCAAAGTTTATCTGTGCCCACCCATTCTCCTTGATGTTCTCCAGTCCTATGCTCAGCTAATTTTCCCTAAGCGCTCGCCTCTCACAAGGGTTTTGTAATGATTGAGGAACCAATGACGTTGATGGTTTACGCACCAATGAGGTTTCTTGGAGTAACAGTCACCTATTCCGACTTTGTGTCTGGTCACACGACTTTGTTCTAATGGAAGATTCTCTTTCAATTTTTTTACTCCCTAACTTTTGCCTGGACTGGTTCTCTTTTTTTTTTTTTTGAATTTTTCGATTTTGAAGTCCAGCGGGATGCCCTAACTTTTGCCTAAGTCGTATGTTTTCACACATTTTCGACTTAGCGGGCTTTATTTCTTCTTCTTTTTTCTTTGATTTTTGTTGAACAAATCGTGTGACACTGGCTTGTCATGACTTGCTGAAAGGGTTGACTGCCTCATTCCTTTGTTGGTGAGGGATAACCATTGTGGTTTCACGTCCCTTGATCTCTTGAGGTGTAATGAATAAAGGTAATGGATCCTCGGATGCACACTCCTTTAGAAATTTGAACGCTCGGTCAAATTGGCTGATACCTACCCTGCCCCGGGTTGGATGTGAGGGTTTTTCTGTTTAGAAGAGAAACTCCTACTTCAAGGCTCAAAGGGGTTGACGAAGGTCTATCTCCCTTATATCTCCGGTGTTTTGGAATTGAAACAATGCTTGTACATCGTCAACAAGTTCTACTCTGAAAGCATACCTTGAACAGTTATGGGTATTCAGTTGTCATCATCCTCCCTCAAACCTGCTAAACAACAGTGAAATAAATGGGAGGTAAATGGATGCAAATTTTTTTTTTCAATGTAAGTAAAGAAAAATGAGCGAATGCGACATAATTGATTCAAAAGTGCAAGATCACTACATTAACATTACCATTTAAAATAACAATGCTTAAAAGACAAGTAGCTACTAACAGGAAAGAAACTACAATGCAAATGATAAAAGGATACAACGATCACCAACTCTGATGACATTTTGTCCGAGCCACTGAAATCAGGATACACTTCTTCTGAAGTCTTTGAACTCAATCAGGTGAAAGGTTGACGCACAACCAAGCTTCCTTCTGGAAAGGAGATGTAGCCCTTGTCGATCAATTGTTGTACCTTGGCTTGAAAAGCTTTGCAATCTTCAGTTGAATGCCCCATTGATCCACCATGATACCCACACTGCTCATGAGGATTGTACTCTGGAGGGTACGGCTCTGGTAACGGCTTGAGAGGCTTAGGAACCACCAAAGAGCTCTGAATTAGACGTGGCAAGAGTTCACTGTACGTCATGGGAACTGGATGAAGAGGAGCATTCCTTCTTTCCAGATTGTTGCGAGGCCTATGCTGACTCTGAAGTTGATTCTGAGGTCTTCGACCATGAGCTTGCAGATTTGGACGAGGAGGAGTCCAGGACTTCTGATATGGTGTTCTAAGCATTGCCGAATGCCCATAAGAGTAACCAGACACGGGAATAGATGATCTCTGAGAAGATGTTGGTCCAGAATATGCGATATTTGCCATGACTGCACTGACGTCATTCCATTCTTCCTCTTGGGAGCTAACAACAGAATCACCTTCACTAGCTGCGATATTCGAAAAGTCCTAGATCTTTCCACTTTTGAGCAGGCTCTCAATGCGTACTCCAACTATCATCAAATCAGAGAAGCTTGTCATCCCAATGCTACTCATTCTTTCCAAGTATGGACCCTGCAAGGTGCCCACGAACAGGTCAATTAATTCTCTGTCTGAAAGCGGTGGCTGCACTTGGGCTGCCAATTCTCTCCACCGCTGTGCATATTTTCTGAAAGATTCACCACTCCTCTGGGATAGGCTCTGCAAGTGCGTGCGATTGGGAGCCACGTCCATATTGTACTGGTATTGGTTTACGAAAGCTCTGGATAAATCATTCCAAGATCGGATATGACTGCTTTCCAAATCCATGTACCAACTTAAAGATGCCCCACTTAAACTGTCCTGAAAACAGTGAATCATCAACTTATCATTGCAGGCATAAGAAGTCATTTTTCTACAGAACATCACCAAGTGACGCTTCGGGCAACTGACACCAGTGTATTTCTCGAACTTCGGAGTTTTGAAATCTGGAGGAATGACAAGACCAGGCACCAAACACAGAGTTAGAGCATCAAAACCGGAGGCATCAGGATCCGCTAAGGCTTTGAGTTGCTCGTCCAACACACGAAATCTTTCAGCAAGATCAATAACTTGTGGATCCTTGGTTTTCGCACGAGGGATTGCCCCTTGGAAATCTGGCATAGGGAAGGCAAAACTCTGATAATCTGTAGAATCAGAAGAAGATGAAGGTCCACCTCGAACAACAGATGGTTCAGGTACATTCTGATTCACGATCGGGGTCTGTGCAGGCTGAGCTTGAGCAAGATTGTTCACTTGTGGAAGATTTTCATCCGGAGAAAGACCATACAGAGGATTGGTCATTGAAGTGAAACCAGGTGGAAACTCAACATTCTGACGGTTGTTCTCTGACATAGCTACTGACGGCTTCCAAACTGACCCTTTACCTCTTGACACTGTTCAGTCTAGCTTCACACACTCTGTCGTCTTCTAACTGTGACCACTTGTTCAAACTGAGTACCGGGAAATCAACTGGCATCATGGACAAAAGAGGAAGGATGAGCTCTCTGGAAGAAGGAAATGCAATGCTGATGCAAATGCGAAATGCAACATGATGATGCAAAAGATGCAAAGACATGGGATCACAGCTGGAAACTGCCTGGAATCTGGAATACTGCCAAGAATCAAGTGTCTGTAACCACAAGATCTCTGTATAGTAACCCGAAATAGTAACTGAAAACCAGAGGTCAATAACTTCAGGATCATAGTGACCGGATCAAACAATTGTACTGGTAATGAGGGTATGTTAAGGTCAAGGGTTCCTGCAAACCTGTAAACAGCCTAACCCCCTCACAGGTAGTGTTCTAAAACAAGGATCCTCAGACTTGGATCAGTTATGAGAAGTGTAAACACTTCTAACCCGGAGGTACAGTGTTTACAATAACCATAAAAAATCCTCCTCTAATTCTCCTCAGTTTCTGAAGGTCATAAAAAAGGTCATCCAGACTTAGCAGGCTTCCTAGATAGCCCTAGCACTACAGGAAATCTGTAGCACAGAGTTCTCAAGAAGAAACCCATATCTGAACAGTGTTTCATATTCCCACACCAGACCGAAATGGAATGGGAAAGAACATGAACCACTCTAGCCTAGGTGTCACTCAGGTCACAGGTATAGGACCTTAACTCTCAGTAGAACCCCCACCCACCAAAACAGAAACAACAGATCCAGCCAGAACAGTATGACAGTATGATGTACATAAAGCTGTAAAGAAAGCAGTAAACAAACTGTACATAAAGCAATAAACAAAACAAACACAGATAGCACATAACACCCCAGTAAACACAAGTCAATCAAGCGCTAGGAGGAACCCACAAAAAGAACCAGAAGCCCTGGTTGCAGTATAAAGTTCCCCAGCAGAGTCGCCAAGCTGTCGCTCCCGATAAATGGGAATGGCCCAGATAAAGGTATAGACGCGAACGGTCGGCGAGAGAGGGACAATGAGAACACACAGCAGTGAACTCACTGGAAAAGAAAAGAGTCGCCAGATAGGCATTTTTATCCCGGAGGAAAGGTAATGCTGCATAAACCTAGAATAGATGGATAAGACGGTTGCGAACCAGAGAGACTGAGAAAGGGGGTTGGTTACAACCTGGGAAGGTATTAGCACCCAGATTGTCCGTCGTACTCGACGGGATCCACGCTTAAAAGATTTGTATTTTAAAGGGGTAGTGTCAGTGCAATCTGTGTGTAAAAAGAGCTGGAAAAGGATGTACAGGTGTCAGTGTAAAAGGAGTGAAGTGTGTAGATGCACAGTGTCAGTGTGAGGACAAGAGTGAAATGCTCATGATAATGAGGCTAAGAATAATGCTGGAAGAAGGGGGAATATACAGAGACTTTTGTTCGATAACTGTTAAGTTATGCCTACGTATCCTCTCGTGCAATGAGGAAGTCAGAACACCGTAGTTCGACCCAAAGAGACTGAAAGAATGAATTGACTTGTGAACTGCTTACTTCCCTATGCTCAAGTGTATGATCTGTCTGGAACAGATGCAAACTGTCTTGCATTAGACGGAAGAAGCAAGTTCCCGTTTGTGAATGAGTGTGATGAGAAAAGAATCCCGGAGGAGACGATTATTGTTTGTTTTTTGTGTTTTCAGTCTTTTATTGCTTTTGAAAATTTGTCATAAGTTAATGAGCTTAAGCCTAAACCAATGGATTTAATAGACTCGTCACATCTTCCCTCTGATTAGGGGTAATGAGAATACCTTAAGTGTGAAGTCAGCATCTCACACTTAATCACCATGATGTAGGATTAAGATCATTAACCTACTTGTGATTATTTAGATGTTTTTGTTGTTTTTGTTTAGTGTTAAGTAATGAGATTAAGCCATAATCAGGGATTAAACAGACTCATTACACCATCCTAATAGAAGGATAATAGATGAGAATGTTTAAGCTGAGGAAAGCTCCTCAACTTAATCCATGATTAGGGATTAAACTCATGACAAAACAAAACCTTTATTAAGTGGATTTTAGTTAATGATAAGATGATGAAGTGAATTTTATGGTTTGTAAGACAACTTGAGGGGGACTTGTCCATTAACTCTAGGGTTAGTCCTTCTTAACCAATTAAGGAAGAATTAGAACCCTAATGCAAGGCCAAAGTTACAAGCTTGATGTCTTGATGATTATTGAGTGGATTGATTAAAGGATTTAAACACATTAAGGGTTTAACACTTAGGATTAAAGTTATACACTCCATCCTAATAGAAGGATGCAGGCATAAGCTTAATCACAAAGCCTTAAAGCCTTTAGGGTTTAGTCCCTGATTATGAGATGAGAAGAGAGGACTCAAAGAGACACAAAGGTAAAAAGCTAAGTGGGGGACTAATCAATATTCACATGCTCGGATGGTCCTAGGTTAGTGAGGCTCACTATCCTAAAGAAGAAAGAAAGAAGAAGAGAAAGATGAAAGGAGAAGCTCCAGACGATCAAATCAATTAACGTTCAAGCGCCTAACGTCATGCATCCACAATAACTTAAACAAAGTTCTAACGGAGACGGTCTGTTGCCTCTTCAACTCACACCAAAAGTTCAAGAATACTTGAGAAAAAAGGCCAAAGATTCACACAATCAATCCAATTAGTCCTCAAGTGTCCAGCATTAGGAATCACCATCCAAGATCAATTTAAACAAAATAAAATAAGTAGTAACAAGAGAATCAGAAAAAGTTAGCATGAACTTAATGAAAGAAAATACACTACAACTAACATCTTAATTGAAATTAAACTAAATTTAGTTAATGAAAAGAAAAAAAAGAATGTTAGAGATTTATTAGGAACTAATGTCAAAATTAAAACAATTAACCAAATTCTAAACTATCTTAATATTAATAATTGAAATTAAAACAAATTTCTATACTAAATTTCTAAAACAAATTCTCTAAACCATTAAAAGAAAAAATTAAAAGCTAGCTAACAAATAAACAAAATTTAAAAAGAGAAACCTAATTAAAATCAAGATGAAATAATAATAAATAAATAAGATTAAGAAAAACAAGGAACAAGGGAATGCTGGTCACAGGCCTGGGTGCAGATAGAAAATTCAAATGGGCTTAGAAGCCCATAACCAACAACAACAATGAGGGGGTCTGCGTGCTGGAAAAAGAAAGGTGTAAATGGGAAGTCTGGACGGGCTCAGGGCATCCAAGCCCAAACGACAATAACAAGATCTAAAAAAAATAACAAATTAAAAGAAAATAAAGGTTATGATAAAATGGTCAATAAATGAAAATAAAAATAAATAGGAAATAGACAAAAGGTTGGCTTCTTCTTTCACAAACGTGATACCCATCTTCATTCTACAGACACCGATGCACCCTCTCCTTCCTCAAAACAAAATCGCGGCGCCGTTTCTTCTTCGGTCGCTTACCCTTTGAACGCACCGTCGCATCACCATCAGCATGCCTCCCTCCGCCGCCGGCGATTCCCTTTCGAATCTCCGCCCGTCGCGCCAACGGTGGGGGTTATCCTTCCGATCGAAACCGGAAACTGAAATAAACAAAACCAAGACGCCGAAAACAGTCTTCCTCAAAGCCACAACCGCGCTTCAAGCGAAATCGTCATCGGAGAAGGGTTTCCGCCAACGGAACCTCTCTCCCTCTCATCGCGGTTCTTCCATCATAAGAAAACGGCCACTCCGCCGGCGATCTCGTTTCAAGCTCTTAAGTCGACGTGGTGAGTTCCGATTTTGGATCTTCATTCTCACAAATTCATCTTCTTCTGTTCTGTGTTCTGCTTTTTGATTTGCTCTGCTTTGGTGTTGTCGTTGATGAGTGTTGAAGGAAGTGTTTGGAGATGACGGGTTTGGTTGAGCGAATGTGGTGTCGGAGGTTTGGTTCGGATTGAAGAAGGGATTTGAAGTGTTTTATGAAGTTTCTGCAAAAGATTTCAAGAGTTTGTGTGTTGTGTCGAAGACGTGAAGGTGTGATGGGGGTTGAAGAGTATGAGTTGAAGGTTTATTTTGTTTTGCAGGTTGTTTACAAAAGGATTGCCACTTGATTGTTATCACCAGCACGCAGCTGGTCCAGTGGAAGGCAGGCTGGGCTAAGGATGATGAAGCCTAGGGCGTGGGTTCGATCCCTGCCCCAGGTAAGTTTCAATTTTTGTTTTGTTTAGTTATTTTGTTTAATTATTTTAATTGTTAATTAAATATAATCATGTTTAATATATATATTTAAATGATTCTAGGAAAATAATATGTAAATGTTTTATATTTTCTAAAAAAAACCTCTAAATTGTTTTCTAAATTCTAAACCTAGTTTTTTTATAATTATATATTTGAATTAAAATATGTATATATTTATTTAATAATTAAATTAGTAATGTAAATTAAGTTATAAACCCTAATATCTTTTTTATATAATTAAAACCCTAATTTTATTTTCTAAATAATCTAATCCTAATTATTATTTTACTTAAATCTTAAAATTAATTAAATTGTTCTAATTTCCAATTAAATGATTAATCATAGTTTATTTTGTAATTAAATTAGTATATCATTATTATTTTATTTTAAAAAATTCTTTAATATTGTTTATTAAAATCTAAAAATACTTAATTGATTTATATGTATATTTTGTATATTATTACTAACCTTCTCTTCTTATTATTGTTTTATCACTGACCTTTTATTTTAATTGTTTATTTTATAATTATTATTTAATTTACTTTTATTATAATGCAACTGTACAAGCCATGTAATAGTCGTAGTATTTTGTTGTTTATTTATTTATGAATATATTGCTATGGTTAGTAAAATAGGGAGTGATAACATGTTTGTATTGTAAAATTCATTTAGATCACTAATTATAAGATAAATATTTGAATTTATACACGCACACACGTAAGTCGATCTTTGATCGCCATCTCACTTCCTAAGGGTTATCCCTCATGTTGCCTAAACCAAAAGGTCAAGTAAAGGTGTCTTAAAGCAAGGTCCCTTCTCTTAAAATATCATCAAGTCCCTTTACGATTATAAGATCAAGTCCCTTCGATGTTTCCTTCGTGAATGATCTTGTCCCTTTCGAATAAAAGATGATAAGTCCCTTCGAATTGCTAAGACACCTTACAGTTTCCTAAACACAGATGTCCCTTTACATGTCCCTTACAACATCCAAGGTAATGACTACCTATTCCCTTAATAATAGGGATAGTCTTACCATTGAAAGAACATTTAAGAACAGAAAAGATTCAAATTAGGGTAGGTTCCTCTTAAGTACTTGCTCACTCATTCAAAAAAACATTTCATTACACTTTACATTTTAAATAATTTTCAAAACAAAGTCTTTATATATATCCGTACAAGGATCATTATAAAGTACTTAAGAAAATATTTAATCACACACTACACTTCTCAAAACAATTTAAAGTGAGCTAAGTAACTAAGAGCCCATGGATAACCATGGATATAAAGGGTGCTAACACCTTCCCTTTAAATAACCTACCCCTCGAACTCAAAAATCTTTTAAGGTCTTTCCTGTTCTTTTATGCCCTTTCCTTTTGGATAAAATAAAAGTCGGTGGCGACTCTTGCTATCCGCAACATTTAACTAAAGTCAGTTCTCCCACCGTGTTACACTTGGCGAGGCCCCTGATCGGTCTGTATCACGGCGTGCTCGTGAGCTACTTTTGTTGGATTCCGGGGAGCGTCATCCCTGACGTGGAGGGGAGCGTCCCTGCTTTTTCGTATCTTCTGGACGTTGTAGCATCCTTCGTTCTTGCTGAGGTCGGTTCTCCTTCCGGTCAGCCTCCAGGGCCATGATTCTCTCGTGCTGCTGGTAGAGCATGGAGCTGGCCTGATTGAGGGCGTTCACCATAGCAATCATGGTGGTGTCCCCCTCGACGGGCACGCGGATGGGCTGGAATGTGGTGACCGCCGGGTCCTGAATCTGAGGTTGGTCACCAGTGTTCTCTGGTTCAGGAGACGGGGTGGATGGGCGCCCGTCTCGGGCGTCAGATTCATGGTAGTTCAAATTATCCTCCATCGTGTAGTTGATGAGGGGACGATTACGGTTGTTTGGTTGTTCTCTGGCCATGCTGAAAGGGTGGAGTAGTTGAGCTTTGATCTTCTGCTCTGGAAGAAGGGGAAGCTAGTTTCCCACAGATGACGCTACTGATCTTACCTGATCAGGAGGACCTTCCAACAATTGAGTAAAGACAGCAAGTGGATGAACGGGAGGGGGTGTACCTGCAAGGCGCTCCGATGCCAAAGTCAATAGAGGTACAGTGAAATAGGTAATTAGAAGAGTGGAATCAGAATACCTGACCCTTTAGTGAAAAAGGGTATTTATAGTGCCCCCAGCGCTGGGCCAAGGTCCTTCCTTGGGCTGGATCAGCTAGGCCCAAGGAAGAACTGCCAAGGAACGCGTGAGAAGCGTGAAGACCTAGCTAAGTGGTTTGGTCCTTGGTCCAACCGCCCCTATCCTTCTGGAGATAATGGGGGATGGTTGAGTGATATGGCAAGTGAACAGGCAGACACGTTTTTCGACCTTTCTGAGTGTGCGCCCGACACATAGCATGTGTGCCCGACCATTAAGCGTCCATGTCCGTCTAGCAGGCGTGCTTTCCCGAGCGTATAGGCCTCTACTCGATATATTGGGTCGTAGCACAATATAGTCTGGAGGCCCAGTCCGGAACAGTTTCTATTCTTAGTGTCAATAGGTGTCAAACCTATTGCACGTTCACTTCGAATATTTTTGTTGGTGTTATTCATCGTGTAAGTTGGTCGCATAGAGCCGATGCGTATTCACTTTGGATAATTTTTTGTTTCCATTCTCAGTGTCAACCGGTCTTGTACCCGTTGCGCATTCACTCTGAATATTTATCTTATCTTTATTCTTGGTGTCAATTGGTCGCATCGAGCCACTGCGTATTCACTTCGAATATTATGTCGTTTCCATTCTCAGTGTCAACCGGTCTTGAACCCGTTGCACATTCACTTTAAATGATTATATTATCTTTATTCTTAGTATCATTTGGTCGCATAGAGCCGCTACATATTTACTTTGAATGTTTATTTTGTTGTTATTCTTAGTGTCAGTTGGTCACACAGAGTCGTTGCGCATTCACTTTGAATACCCTGTTATTTATTCTCAGTATCAACTGGTCTTGAACCCGTTGTGCATGCACTCTGAATGTTTATCTTGTTCTCGTCTTTTGATATTCTTAGAGTCAGTTGGTCGCATTGAGCCGTTGCGCATTCACTTTGAATATGTTGTTTGTTTTTATTTCTCAATGTCAACTGGTTGCATAGAGTCTTTGATCTACCATTTCGATTATTTCCTTGTTTTTTTTATTATTCTTGGTGTCAGTTGGTCGCATCGAGCCACAACATATTCACCTTGAATATCCTGTTTATTTATTCTTGGTGTCAACCGGTCTTGAACTCGTTGCGTATTCACCTTGAATATTCTCTATATCCTTAGTATTAGCAGTCACACTTGAACCTGCTAACCCATCACTTTGGATATTATATTTTTATCATGCCTTTATTCTTAGTATCAGTTGGTCGCTTTGAGCCACTGCGCATTCACTTTGAATATTTTCTTGTCATCCTAAGTGTCAACTTGGTTTTACCCTGTTTCCGCTGATTCAACGCTTTGGATTTCCTCTTATTCTTGTCTTCTATTATTCTTAGTCCCATCAATTACACTTGAACCTATTGATTTATCACTTTGAATACTTCTCATTTTCGTTTCTTCATCCCCAATATATGTCATCCCCAGTGAGTCTTGGCCCAGGATCGTCGACATATCTCTCATCATTCATATCATAATCATCCTTCATTGCATAAAATTACAAAAAATGAGTTAGATAGTTTGTAGTCTAGCATAACATTTCATTTAGGGGCAAAATTTGCGGTTATTTCTATATTTAAATACCTTTTACTCTGATGACCTGAGGATCATCCATCACCCATGCCATATAGTAAAGCTATTTAAATAGGGGTAACTGTCACACCCCAAAATTTACCCCTAACATTCATTCACTCTGTAGATGTTTAAGGATTGGCAGAATTTTTGACCAAACAAGAAATGTTAAATTCAGTTCAGAATGTCCTATCAGATGTTGGGACATTAGCAAACAGAGTATGTGAACTTATTTCAGGATGTCCTACCAGATGTTGGGACATTGTATAAATGACTAAGTTCAGTTTTGTCAGGATGTCCCAACAGATGTTGAGACATCTCAGACCTGCTACCAGAATTAATTATTGATTAACAGATCAGAGATATTTAAGGAGAACTATCTGGAATTAATTAATGCTGGATAAAAACAGAACAAGGCGCATTTGTAGGGAGTTTTATATTGAAGATTCAGATTAAAACAGAAGACCTAATGCACCTAGAATATAGGAGGTAACAAACCCTAAATTCAAGGTGACAGTTGCTGCACATTAGGGCTGGATCATTCTACAGAAAGCCCAAAATTCAGATACCTATTTAAACAACAGAAACTCATAGAATTGTGTACGAATTTCAGAAGACTAAATAGGGTGTCTAGTGTTTTAATAGCAGGTTGTTTTTTATGTACCACTTTATGAGCTTTTAAGCAAAAGTGCATTTGTGACTTGATTGAAACTGTGAAGTAAGATCAAGCTGTTATTGTTTGAAGGATGTCTTCAACTTTTGTAAACTTGTAAACTTGATCACTGGGTGATTGAGGGGGAGTGAGTAGGGTACTCTTATCTAAGTGAGTCTTAGGTAGAAATTGCATTGGGTAAGTATTAAGTGATAGATTAAACAGGGTGGTTTAAGTCTAGAATTAATATTACTAATAGTGGATTTCCTCCTGGCTTGGTAGCCTCCAGATGTAGGTGTGGTTATACACTGAACTGGGTTAACAAACTTCTGTGTTGTTTATTTTTCCTGCTGTTTAAGTTTTGATTAAATGTCCTATTAAGTGTTGGAACATCTCTTAGGACATCTCATTACAGAATTTCAATTGGCATCAGAGCAGGCACCCTGCCTGTTTATACTGGGTGAGATCTAGGGAAAACAAATTCTGTAACATGGACAGAGATATAGGGTCAGTAAATAGACCACCTATACTGGATGGTTCTAATTATGACTACTGGAAGCCAAGAATGATTGCATTCTTAAAGTCACTTGACAACAGGGCATGGAGAGCAGTAAATGTTGGATGGAAACATCCTGTTCAAAACACCAAAGATGGATCAATAGTTCTGAAACCTGAAGAAGAATGGAGTAAAGAGGAAGAAGATTCAGAACTAGGCAACTCAAAAGCCCTAAATGCTTTATTCAATGGCATTGATAGAAATATTTTCAGACTGGTGCATCATTGTGAGCTGGCCAAAGATGTGTGGGATACCCTCAAGACAACTCATGAAGGAACATCAAAAGTAAAAATGTCAAGACTTCAACTTCTCACCACCAAGTTTGAAAACTTGAGAATGAAGGAAGATGAATCAATTCATGAGTTCTACATGAACATCTTGGATATAGCCAATACTTCTGGAGCCTTGGGAGAAAAGATGACTGATGAAAAGCTTGTAAGGAAGATTCTCAGATCTTTGCCAAAAAGATTTGACATGAAAGTCACAGCAATAGAAGAAGCACAAGACATATGCTCCATGAAAGCTGAAGAACTAATTGGTTCCCTTCAAACTTTTGAGATGGGAATGAATGACACACATGCTAAAAAGAACAAAAGCATTGCCTTGGTTTCAAATGCAGATGAAGAAGAAGATGATGAACTAGAAAATGATAAAAGCTTATCAGAAAACCTTGTATTGATTACAAGACAGTTCAAACAGATTCTCAGAGGTATGGAAGGTAAATCAAATTCCAGTGGAAGATTCACAAACTCTTCTGAAAACAAGAGAACCTATGATGCTAACAGAAGATCAAATCTTGCTGAAAAGACCAGTCAAGAAAAAGGAATCAAGTGCCATGAATGTGAAGGATATGGACACATCAAGAAGGAATGTCCTAACTTCTTAAAAAGACAAAAGAAGGGACTATCTGTAACCTGGTCTGATGAAGACTCAGGAGATTCAGAAGAAGAATCAGCTAAGCACATTGCTGCTTTAGCTGGACTGTGTGAATATGACAGTGATTCCAGCTGTGAAGAGCTTACTTATGCAGATCTTGAGCAAGCCTTCAAGGATCTGTACAAGAGAAGTACTGAAGTATGCAGTGAGGTCATAAAGCTAAAGAAGCAGAATGAAGTACTAGAAGAAGAAAAAGCAAGTGATCAAGTAATCATTGATACCTTAAAAAGTGAAGTAACTCTTCTCAATTCTAAGCTGGAACATATGTCCAAATCTGTTAGAATGATGAACAGCAGCTCAAATACACTGGATGCTATTCTCTGCAATAATAAACATTCAGGGGACAAAAGTGGACTGGGATATAACAGAGATGAAGCAAGCTCTAGCAAAACTACTTCAAAAACTATACAGTCAAACAAGATGTCTCAACAGATGCTCCAACATCAGAACACAAAGACAAACATAATGTTCCAACAGATGTCTCAACATTCTGGAAAGAACAAAATGAAGAAAAAATATCAAAGATGGAGATGTCATCACTGTGGAAGATTTGGGCATATCAAACCTCACTGTTATAAGCTACATGGATATCCAAATCAGATGTGTCAGCAACCTTCCAAGCAGAAAGTAGTAGATACCAAGAAAATGCTGCATAAAAGTCAGCAATATTCTAAGCAAAAGACAGAAGTAATCAAGAAAGTTTGGAGACCAAAAGCTGATATTCAGACTGATCAAAGCCACATACACAAGAACAAGATCAACAATCAAGCTTGGAGATCAGCTGAACAACACTCAGAGCAAAGGCATCAAAAGAAATCTCAACTCATCTGGTCAAAGAAAAGTACTGCATACATAGCACATACATCATTGAAAGTATCAGCTAAAGAAGACTGGTACTTTGACAGTGGATGCTCAAGACACATGACTGGATTGAAGAATTTGCTAGTAAACTTAAAGCCACATTCATCCAGGTATGTTACCTTTGGAGATGGAGCTAAAGGAGAGATCAAGGGAGTTGGAACCTTGGATTGTCAAGATGTTCCAAGACTAGATGATGTGCTGCTTGTTAATGGTTTAACTGCTAACCTGATCAGTATAAGTCAGTTATGTGATCAAGGGTACAGTGTAAACTTTACCAAATCTGAATGTATAGTGACTAACAAAGAACAAGAGGTTGTCATGAAAGGAGCCAGATCTAAAGACAACTGTTACATGTGGGAATCCCAAAATCTCAGTCTCACTTCAACCTGTTCTCTAGCTAAAGAAGAAGAAGTTAAACTGTGGCATCAAAGACTAGGTCATCTTCATTTCAGAGGCATAAAGAAGATCATATCTATGGATGCTGTAAGAGGTATTCCTAAACTGAAGATTGATGATGGCAAAATATGTGGTGAATGTCAAATAGGCAAGCAAACCAAGATGTCCCATCCAAAGCTCCAACATCTGACAACTTCCAAAGTTTTGGAATTGTTACATATGGATCTCATGGGACCTATGCAAGTTGAAAGCCTTGGTGGTAAGAGGTATGCATATGTGGTGGTTGATGACTTTTCAAGATATACATGGATAAATTTCATTAAAGAAAAGTCAGATGTCTTTGATGTATTCAAGGAATTATGTCAAAGATTACAAAGGGAAAAATCCAGCTGTGTGATCAGAATTAGAAGTGATCATGGAAAGGAATTTGAGAATCAAAAATTCTTAGATTTCTGCTCTTCAGAAGGAATCAATCATGAATACTCTTCTCCTATCACTCCTCAACAGAATGGGATTGTTGAAAGGAAGAATAGAACCATTCAAGAATCAGCAAGAGCTATGATACATGCTAAAAAGCTACCTCTGTATTTCTGGGCTGAAGCCATGAACACTGCCTGCTATATTCATAACAGAGTTACCTTGAGAAAAGGAACTTTGTCCACAATATATGAAGTCTGGAAGGGTAGAAAACCCACTGTTAAGTATTTTCATATATTTGGAAGTAAATGCTATATTCTGGCAGATAGGGAGCAAAGGAGAAAAATGGATCCTAAAAGTGATGAAGGAATTTTCCTTGGATACTCTATAAACAGCAGAGCATATAGAGTATTTAACTACAGAACAAATGTTATCATGGAGTCCATAAATGTGATAATTGATGATGCTCCTACAGATGTCCCAGAAGATGTTGGAACATCTGCTGATATCAAGGTTGAAGCTGAAGAAAAGAATGATCAATATAACTTCACTCAAAATGATACAAGGTCAGAAGATTCAAGCAAACCTCCCTCCATCAGAATACAGAAGGATCATCCCAAAGATTTAATAATTGGTGATCCCAACAGAGGTGTGAGCACTAGATCAAGAGAAGTGATTTCAGGTTCTTGTTTTGTTTCCAAAATAGAACCTAAAAATGTCAAGGAAGCTCTCACTGATGAATACTGGATTTGTGCTATGCAAGAGGAATTAGGTCAATTCACAAGGAATGAAGTGTGGAATCTTGTACCTAGACCTGATGACATAAATGTGATTGGTACAAAATGGGTGTATAAGAACAAGTCAAATGAACAAGGAATTGTTACAAAGAACAAAGCTAGACTTGTGGCTCAAGGATACACTCAAATTGAAGGAGTAGACTTTGATGAAACCTTTGCACCAGTAGCAAGGCTTGAATCAATAAGACTACTGTTGGGAATTGCTTGTATCTTAAAGTTCAAGCTATTTCAAATGGATGTGAAAAGTGCCTTTCTTAATGGTTATCTTAATGAGGAGGTATATGTAGAACAGCCTAAAGGATTTGTTGATCCAAGCTGTCCAAATCATGTATACAAACTCAAGAAAGCACTTTATGGTTTGAAGCAAGCTCCAAGGGCATGGTATGAGAGACTAACCACATTTCTTATCAAGCAAGGATACAGAAAAGGTGGGATTGATAAAACCCTGTTTGTTAAAGATGAAGAAGGAAATGTCATGATTGCTCAAATATATGTTGATGACATTGTCTTTGGTGGGATGTCTGATAAGATGGTCAAACATTTTGTCAAGCAGATGGAATCTGAATTTGAAATGAGTCTAGTAGGTGAATTAACCTACTTTCTTGGTCTGCAAGTAAAGCAAATGGAAGACTCAATGTTTATTTCCCAAAGTAAGTACTCCAAGAACATAGTGAAGAAATTTGGAATGGAAAATGCTTCTCATAAAAGAACTCCTGCTCCCACACATTTAAAGCTGACTAAAGATGAAAAGGGTAAGAATGTAGATCAAAGTTTATATAGAAGCATGATTGGAAGCTTGTTATACTTGACTGCTAGCAGACCAGACATTGCATTTGCAGTAGGAGTTTGTGCAAGATATCAAGCTGATCCAAAAGTCAGTCATCTCAATCAAGTCAAGAGAATTCTTAAATATGTTAATGGTACTTGTGACTATGGCATAATGTACTTTCATGGTTGCAAACCTATTCTCACTGGCTTCTGTGATGCTGATTGGGCAGGAAGTGCTGATGACAGAAAAAGCACTTCAGGAGGATGCTTCTTTCTAGGAAACAATCTGATTTCTTGGTTCAGTAAGAAGCAGAATTGTGTATCTTTATCTACAGCTGAAGCTGAGTACATAGCAGCAGGTAGCAGTTGTTCTCAGTTGGTTTGGATGAAGCAGATGCTCACTGAATACAATGTCCCACAGGATGTCATGACATTGTACTGTGACAACTTAAGTGCAATCAACATATCTAAAAATCCTATCCAACACAGCAGGACAAAGCATATTGATATCAGACATCATTTCATCAGAGATCTTGTAGAAGAAAAGGTGATTTCATTGGAGCATGTAGCTACAGATCTGCAGTTAGCTGATATCTTTACCAAGGCATTGGATGCTACACAATTTGAGAACTTAAGGGGAAAACTTGGAATCTGTTTATGTGATATCTAGCAGTTAATGAGATGTGCCAACATGTCATATGACATTGCATGGCATAAGTTCCAGATGGCAAAGCTAGTCTGGACTAGATCCTTGGGAATTTCATTCCTAATCATTTGGACTGTAACGGCTACTTATTTAGTAATTCCTTATAAGCAGCTATCAAGAGTCTCATCACACCATCACAAGCGAATCACATTAACTAGTAATCCTTCAGAAATCAAAAACCCTAAAGCTGCACATTCATCTTCCTCTACAATGTCTCAAAACCCTAAAACTACTGAGGAAGTTCTCAACCATGAAGACGTAGTTCATGCCACTCCCATCTCTGTGGTACCAATGCAATCAACACCATTGGACGAACTCAGGGGAAGCGCTTCTCACACTAAAAAGGCAAGAACACCAAAGAGAGCTAAAGATCAAGTTTGTAGCAAAGCCAAAGGAGGCATTCCTTCTCCTGCTAACATGCCACCAAAAGCTTCAAACTATGTGGATGATTCAATCAAGGAGATTGTCACCCAAATTCTGTTTGAACAAAGAAAGGTGAGTGGGATCTCTGTTCCATTGCAAACCATGCCTGCTCCCCAAGAAGAACCATCTCAAACTGCAGAGGACACTTCTGCAGAACAAGATGTCCCAATAAATGTTGGAACATCTGCAGATGAGAAAGAAAATTCATCTGATGCTGAACAGACTGAGGTCCAAGAAAAGGCCTCCAGTGAAAGTGATAAAGAAAACTCTGAGGATCAGAATAAGGCCTTAACTGAAGATAATGACAAAGTCTCTGAGGATCAGACCAAAGCCTCAGATGAAGATCTAATCCCTGCTGATCAACAAGCTGAAGAAGAGACTGCTCAATCTCCTCCAGTGGTCAACCTGGAGCAGGACTCTGATGCAGAAATCATAGCATCTGTCAAACCCAACATAGCCAAAAGACTCAGGTCCAGGAAGGGTAAGATGCAAGCTGAAGCAGCAATTCCTGAAAAGAAGAAAGCCTCTCCAAAGAAAGGGAAAGCTAAAGCCTCTTTTGGGCCATCAAAACAATGGAGTAAAGTTCAAACTCAGAAAAGAAAGGCTGTCACACCATCAGATTCAGATGTTGAATCAGATGTCCCAACATCTCCTCCCAAGAAGAGACCAGCAACATCCAGAGCTTCAACTGCTGTACCAGAAGCTCCCTTGGACAACATATCATTTCACCATGTCTCTAGTGTGAACAGGTGGAAGTATGTGTACCAAAGAAGGGTTGCCCTGGAAAGAGAACTGAGCAGCAATGCACTTGAGTGCACAGAACTGATTGATCTCATCTCTGCTGCAGGACTATTCAGAACAGTCTCAGACCTCTCTCCCTGCTATGAACTACTTGTCAAAGAGTTCATTGTGAATCTTCAGGAGGATTGCTCAAATAGTAAGTCCTCTGAGTTTAGAAAAGTTTATGTTAGAGGTAGATGTGTGGAGTTTTCTTCCCAAATCATAAATCAGTATCTAGGAAGAGAAACAGATGGACCAAATGAGCTAGGCAAGACAGATAATCAAGTCTGTAAGGTGATAACTGCTGACCAGGTAAAGGCATGGCCTGTGAAGGGAAAGCTATCTGTAAGCATGCTTACCAGAAAGTATGCCATGCTGAACAGGATTGGTACATCTAATTGGGTGCCTACTAACCACACTTCCTCAATCTCAACTGGTCTAGCCAGATTTATATATGCTGTTGGAACTCAAACCAAAATGGACTATGGAGCTTTCATCTTTGATCAAACCATGAAGCATTCCAGCTCTTCTGCAACAAAGCTGCCAATAGCTTTTCCATCATTGCTGTGTGGTATTGTACTCAATCAATATCCTGGGATTTTAACTGACAAGGATACTGCCTGCAAGAGAGGGAGCCCCCTGGCTTTTCACTACAAGTTATTCCTCAGTCATCATGCTGCAGATGTTGAAGCTCCTTCTGGGACATCTGCTGGTCCTTCCACTGTTAAGAATCCAATCTCCAAGAAAGCATTAATTGCTGAGTTAAAGTGCACCTGCAAAGAGCTTGAAGCTAGAAAGAAGAAGCTGGAGGAAATAATTAAGAGGTTGGAAAGTGAAGAAGATCAGAATGCTGCATCTGGTGAAGACAGTGAAGCTGAAAGTGAAGCTGATAAAGATGAAGACACTGAAGTGGAAGAAGCAACTGAGAGTGATGAATCTGAGTGATCTTTGTATGTGAGGCATTTGTAATGACAGCAATGATTTGTAATTCTGGATAAGAGTTCTTTGGCCCCTAATTTTGTGCCTACCAAGGGGGAGAACAACATCAAATGTAATTGCTGTTTAAATGAATGAAAGATCTGTTTGTTTCTGTCTGAACTGAATCAGTGTGTATTTCTGTTGCAACTAGACTGGACTCATATATGTTTGAGGGGGAGTAAAACTCAAATATGAATCAACAGAAAAGTAATGATATACTCTGATAAAAAGAACTTCTGCTGCACTCTGAAAACCAGGAAAGATGTTAGCCAAAAATTAGCCAAAGGGGGAGTTTGTAGATGTTTAAGGATTGGCAGAATTTTTGACCAAACAAGAAATGTTAAATTCAGTTCAGAATGTCCTATCAGATGTTGGGACATTAGCAAACAGAGTATGTGAACTTATTTCAGGATGTCCTACCAGATGTTGGGACATTGTATAAATGACTAAGTTCAGTTTTGTCAGGATGTCCCAACAGATGTTGAGACATCTCAGACCTGCTACCAGAATTAATTATTGATTAACAGATCAGAGATATTTAAGGAGAACTATCTGGAATTAATTAATGCTGGATAAAAACAGAACAAGGCGCATCTGTAGGGAGTTTTAAATTGAAGATTCAGATTAAAACAGAAGACCTAATGCACCTAGAATATAGGAGGTAACAAACCCTAAATTCAAGGTGACAGTTGCTGCACATTAGGGCTGGATCATTCTACAGAAAGCCCAAAATTCAGATACCTATTTAAACAACAGAAACTCATAGAATTGTGTACGAATTTCAGAAGACTAAATAGGGTGTCTAGTGTTTTAATAGCAGGTTGTTTTTTATGTACCACTTTATGAGCTTTTAAGCAAAAGTGCATTTGTGACTTGATTGAAACTGTGAAGTAAGATCAAGCTGTTATTGTTTGAAGGATGTCTTCAACTTTTGTAAACTTGTAAACTTGATCACTGGGTGATTGAGGGGGAGTGAGTAGGGTACTCTTATCTAAGTGAGTCTTAGGTAGAAATTGCATTGGGTAAGTATTAAGTGATAGATTAAACAGGGTGGTTTAAGTCTAGAATTAATATTACTAATAGTGGATTTCCTCCTGGCTTGGTAGCCTCCAGATGTAGGTGTGGTTATACACTGAACTGGGTTAACAAACTTCTGTGTTGTTTATTTTTCCTGCTGTTTAAGTTTTGATTAAATGTCCTATTAAGTGTTGGAACATCTCTTAGGACATCTCATTACAGAATTTCACACTCATCTCGTCATTTTCATACCATGGTGCATATCAGACATGTTGGATTTGCAAGAATTACCAAGAAGGATCTGTTGGTTTGAGAAGCTATGGTTAATTCCTGGAGGCTTAGATTGGAGAAATGGTCTCACAATTTGGATTAGGGTTTTTCAAGGTTAGATCATGGACGTGTTTAAAACCTCATGTCACTTGTGGTCTTATTTGGGGAGGATCATTGATGATTCAATTCAGATGGAGATTTGGTCTAGTCTTGGTTAAACAAGAAAAAGTTTATCTCACTTCCAAGTTATCAGGTTGTGTTCAGTTCAAGTGATTAATGGGCCCTATTGTACCCAAATATTTTCCCTCCCATATTCAAGACAATATGTCTCAAGTGGTCCCCTAATGGTCACAAGATTCACAATTGCTCAAAAGGATTTCAAGTTTCATCAGACAAAGCCTCCTCCTAAGCAAATGATCTAAAACTAGGGTTTTGAATTTCCCAAGGTAAATTGGACTTATAAAGCCTCAAGTGGACTTCATGACATCCCATATACTTCAAAGAATCCTCATGTCAAGTTTCAAGACTATCCTCACAAGTTTGGTCAGTCAGATGCTCAAATAGTCAAAAATCAGTTAACTTGGTCAAAAAGTTAACTGAGGTCAACACAAAGTCAAACTTCAAGATTTTTGGTCAACATCAAGATTATGAGGTGAAATCCATCATTTTATCAAAGGTATATCATGATTAATCAAGGGAACCTCAGAATCATCAAGGATTAGGAGTTACTAAATTAGGGTTTTGTTTAGGAAAAGTCAATTGTACTTTGACCAGCCATAACTTTCACATACTTGATAAAAAATTTCCCATTCAAAGCTCATTTTGAAGGAAATTCAATTCTCTACAACTTGGTGTCTCACAAGCCAAGGCGAAATGCTTCATTTGAGATATATGAGCCAAGACATTACAGGTCCTTTGAAAAGTCAACAAAAAGTCAACTTTTTCAAATGCTCATAACTTGAAAATGGAATATCAAATGGACACGGGATCAAACGGAGTAGCTATAGGACACTCTAAGCTTTCAAAAAAGTCCTAGACACATACAAGGGATAAAAATTGAGAGAGTTATGCATTGTTGAAGTTGGGCAATTTTGAGGAGGTGTATGAAGCAAAAATGACCAAAACTCAAGTTTCTTTCAAATGGACCCATATTTTTCCAACCCAAACTCAATTATAAGATCAAGCACGACCCATAGATCATAATATCTGATTTTTTATATTTAGTTTATATTATATTGGATTTATTTCATTTAAATTCAATTTTAATTAAGATAAATATTAAAAAATCAAATATTTGATCTTAGGTCTATTTTGGGATCAAATATTTGATGATTATGATGATTGAAAGTGTCCAAATTTGTGCAAAACCAAAAGGGTATGATTTCGTCTAATTTTTTGACCAAATTGGAAAGATCTTTTCTTCATCCTCAAGTAACCTCTCAATCCATCACAAAAGCCCAAAATTTGACCTAAATTACACCCTCTATAAATACTTATCATCTCCACAAGTCAAGAGGATGATTTTTTATTATCAAATAGAGCATACAAAACTTCAAAAAAACTCAAGAGTAAGTTGGATTCGGTTTAGGGTTGCAACCATTCTTATGGAGGTTTGAAGGTCCAAGAACATTCCTTAGACTCTTCTGAAGGCGTACCAATCATCTTGCTCCAAAAACTCATAAAACGCCATAACCGAATTTGTTATTTTTGGTTTTTTTCAATTTTTTCGATTTCATATTTATACGCATGGTACATCTAATCTCTTTGTATATTTGTGTTTTGTATGATGTGAGCAAGCTATCTGGGCGATCGAATTGAAGTTTAGGGCATCATGGAGAACTAAAGTATTGGTTAATCTACTGTAATTTGTTTCCGCCGATACTTTGAAGGCTGCAGTAGTGATAAGAATTCCAGTCTGACAGGTAAGTCGGGTAAGTGTTACTGTTTCGACCCTCAAAATCGCAAATTCCTCTTTTTTTTTCTATTTTATTTGATTTATTTTATATTTCCATATTTTCAAAAAAATTTGGAAAAAAATTGTGCGCTCTTTATTTGATTTTATTAGATTTTTAGCATCGTTTTGATATTTTTTATATTTTATTTTAATCGGTTTTCTTATTTTCCATTATTTTAAAATCTGTAGTGATTTTATCTGGCTCTGTTTATTTTATTTTATTTTGTTCTTCTAATAGCATGATAAAAAACATATCCTTCTCTCATCTCAAAGACTCAATATTCTTCTGATCTTTTCGTTTCGATTATTTTACAATTTCTAAAGATAATGTAACAGTTAAAGCCTTCTAATAGTTTAGGTTTATTTTCCGCACTTTACATTTTCAGTCAGGATTTTTTATATTTATGTATCTCTCCCAAATCCATGTAATAGTTTAAACTAGGGTTTTATTTTCCGCACTATAAACTGTTAGATGTATGCTTAATAGGATTGTATGATAAGACTAAAATCAACCGTTAGAAAACCCTAATTTTCAAGACTAAAATAATTGAATTGAATATACTTGCACACATACACCCCTAGGGTTTCTCCTCTTGTTGCCTTACGAAAATGGTCAAGTTCCTCAAATATAGGGGTGTCTTAGCAAAGTTACCTATGAATAAAAATCATCAAGTCCATTTGATATAAAGATCATAGTCCCTCGTTGTCCCTTCGAGTTGCCTACGAATAAATGATCTCGTCCCTCGATGACCCTACAAAAAAATGATGATTGTCCCTTCGAATTACTAAGATACCCCTACAGGTTGCCTTCTATGACCATACGATGACCCTACGCTCGTCCCTAACATCCAAGGTAAATACTACTTACTCACTAATAGTAAGGACAATATTACCCCTAAAGGAAAGAAATGACAAGAAAGACCGTACAAACTTAGGGTAAGTAGTTCTTAAGTGCTTGCCCACTCCTTTTCAAAACACTCTTTACACCCCATTTTTCAAAATACTTTCAAACTAAACACTTTGTATATATCCATACGAGGATCATTGCAAAGTTAAAGATTTATGAAAATATTTTCTAAACACACACTACACTCGTTTTCAAACAAAAGTAAAGTGAGCTAAGTAATTAAGAGCCCATGGATAACCATGGATACAAAGGGTGCTAACACCTTCTCTTTGTATAACTTACCCCCCGAACTCAAATATTTTTCAAACGTCTTTCATGTTCTTTTATTCCTTTTCTTTATTGGATAAAATAAAAGTCGGTGGCGACTCTTGCTATCTGCAACATAGTTTTTGGAAACAAAAACGCCCAAGTCAGTTCTCCCACTGTGTTACAGAACTGACGACTCTGCTGGGGATCTCATATTAATTAAAAGATTCGTTACCTTAGGATTAGATCATTATACTTGTTTGATTTGTTTTCTTTATATTTACTTGCGGTGGGGTTACTTTGTGAAAGATCCTAACCCGGATCTAGTGTACCTTAGGGAAGTAGCAATAGACCAAGGGAACTGTACGACATGTACCAATATGGTTGATCTGGTGGTTATAGTTAGTGTGACTTCTTGGTTGGTTCTTATGTTCCTTAAGTCAGTTGAGGATAACATGAGGCTGACATATGTTGTCATTAACACTAACTTACTTTTAGAACCCTAATTGACCCATTTTGGCCTTTAGAAAGTAGTGAGATAACCGGCTTTGGTGAAGTCTAAAGTTGGTTGATACTCGATGCTACACTTATTGAGTTTCTAATATTGGGGAGTTTTGGTTGGAAAGTCAGTTGCCATACTGAACAACAACCTTTGAGAAGAATCAATGATATTGAGATCCCTTAGAACCCGATTACTATTGCTAGGACAGGTTGAACCAACTAAACTTCAGTGGGGAAGGTACTTACCTATGGACTTCATGCAATTCTTCAAACCTAGGGCTATTATGTGATTTGTTTGTGTGTGCCACTTGTTTGTGTATGAGCATAACATCATAACATCATGACA
Source organism: Lathyrus aphaca (assembly GCA_963966055.1). Lineage (NCBI taxonomy): Eukaryota > Viridiplantae > Streptophyta > Magnoliopsida > Fabales > Fabaceae > Lathyrus > Lathyrus aphaca. The sequence continues at coordinate 449,880,147 of OZ014519.1, read as the reverse complement.
TCATAAGCATAGCATTCTCACTAATCATTTCAAGTACCAAAGGATTTATCTTTGTTCTTTGTTGCAGGTTATGGCTTCCACTCGTAGGAACACTATCCGGGTCAACTTTGTAAGGATACCTTCCAAGCTTAAGGAGTTGGTCTCAAAAGTTTCTGAAAGCTCCCAATTCATCAAGAAGCATGGTTATCTAATTGACTTGGTTACCTCAGGGTTTGATGAAGATATGATGAGTGTTATGTTGTAGTTCTTTGATCCTAAACATCACTGCTTCACATTTCCCGATTATCAGCTGGTGCCCACAATGGAAGAATTCTCCAAATTACTTGGTGTGCCTATCCTTGATCAGAAACATTTCACTTGCTTAGAGAAAGAGCCTAAACCTGAAGTTATTGCAACAACCTTGCATCTGAAGAAATCAGACATTGTACTGGAAACCAGAAGTGGAACTAAGGGTATTCTTGCTAAGGTATTTATAGAGAAGGCTCAGGTGTTCTTGGATGCGCAAATGCATGAATGCCTTATAACACTGGAAGGAGAGCAAAAACATTTGACACACTTGCAAAGCAATATTTATCATAATTTGTTGGACGTTTTTGCAATCAAACAATGGAAGATGAAAAACAAAAACTCATGGGAACAAATTTGACTGAAATTTCACTTTTATTGATTGAATAATGGCCATGAATAGGCATTACATGGGGAAGCAATCCCTAGAAAGAGGAAATTGCGCAAAAGGAAATTAAACTATCTTAATGGCAATGTGAAAAACAAAGTCTCATCAAGCTACGATCCGACTATGACTTGTATGTCCTCAAGACTCTCCGCTCACTTTGCTTGGAGGAAGACGATTGAATTGATCTTCAACCCTTGAATTTCCTTTAATTGCAAATGACGAATTACAGATCTCGCAGATCGCAGTTGTTCGCTTTAGTACCTCTTTTGCATGGATCGCCCGTTTGGGTTTTCGATCCACCGTGATACCCTTTTTTTCCTGAGCTATCCAATGTGGCTTTTTAGCTCAGCAGGTATACATCTTTTCAGATATTTCCCTAATTTTTGCCCGAGCCTTTTATTTTGTTTTTGGCTCGCCGGGATACCCATTTTTTCCTGGACTCTCATTTTGTTTTCGTCTAGCGGGTCTTTTTACACGAAGTATTTTCTCACCGTGTCTGCATTGACAGGGAGTGGAAGTCTTCGCCATCCATGGTCGTTAACATCAAGGCTCCACCTGAGAAGACATTTTTGACCATGAATGGACCTTCATAGCTGGGTGTCCATTTGCCCATGTGATCATTGTTAGGAGGAAGAATCCATTTCAGCACCAAGTCGCCTGACATGTACCATTGAGGTCGTACTTTCTGGTCAAAAGCTTGTTTCATTCGTTGTTGATACAACTGCCCATGGCTTACAACTGCTAGGCGTTTCTCTTCGATGAGGCTCAGCTGATTTTACCTAGATCGGAGCCACTCAGCTTCGTCAAGTTTGACATCCATCATTATTCTCAACAAGGGGATCTCGACTTCAACCGGTAGGACTGCCTCCATATCGTACACAAGTGAGAATGGGGTTGCCCCTGTTGAGGTAGGCACCGACGTATGATACCCATGCAGCGCAAACGGTAGCATCTCATGCCAATCTATGTATGTCACAACCATCTTCTGAACAATTTTCTTTATGTTCTTGTTGGCCGCCTCGACGGCGCCATTCATCTTTGGACGATACGGCGAAGAGTTGTAATGCTCAATCTTGAAATCCTGACACAAATCTACCATCATCTTATTGTTAAAATTAGAACCATTGTTAGTAATGATTCTTTTGGGAATTCCATACTGATAGATGATGTCCCTTTTGATGAACTAAGCTACCACTTGTTTCGTGATGTTGGCATAAGACGCCGCTTCAACCCACTTCGTGAAATAGTCTATGGCAACTAGGATGAAGCGGTGACCGTTAGAAGTTATTGGCTCGATCTTGCCAATTATATCAATTCCCCACATGGCAAAGGGCCAAGATGAAGACATGACACTCAATGGACTGGGAGGTACATGAACCTTGTCAGTGTAGATTTGGCACTTGTGGCACTTGCGGGAGTATTTACAGCAATCAGATTCCATGGTGATCCAATAATACCTCAACCTCAATAGTTTATTTGCCATAGCACGCCCTCTAACATGGGTACCGAAGGAGCCTTCGTGAACTTCTTGCATCAACAGGTTTTATTCGTGTCTATCCACGCATCTGAGCAAGACCATGTTGAAGTTCCATTTATAGAGCACATCATCTTGGTTTAAGAAGAACCCTTCTGCCAACTTCCTAAGGGTCTTCTTGTCTTTGCTTGATGCCCCTATCGGGTATTCCTCAGACTTCAGAAATTGCTTGATATCGTGATACCAGGGTTTGCTATCATCAACACCGTCACTACAAATACGTATATTGGTCTCTCGAGACGAGATACATAGATTCTAGGCACATAATTCTCTTTATGAACCATGATCATGGAAGATACGGTTGCCAAGGCATCAGCAAATTAATTCTCGTCTAGAGGTATATAATGCAGCTTGACCTTTGTGAAGAAAGTCAACAACCTCCTGGTATAGTCCGTATAAGGAGTCAGATGAGGTTGACGAACTAACCATTTGCCATTAACTTGGTTGATGAATAGAGCAGAATCACGGAAGATCTCGAGGTTCTTAATTCTCAAATTAATCGTTTCCTCGATCCCCATTATGCAGGTTTCGTACTCTACTTCATTGTTAGTGCATTCGAATTTTATTCGGGCAGCGAAGGGCATAAGGATCCCTTTCGGCGAGATAATAACGACACCAACTCCACTACCGTTCATGTTCACGGCCCCATCAAACATCAGACTCCATTTGGATTTGGGGTCTGGCCCCTCCTCCGGTAGTGGTTCTTCACAGTCTTTCGACTTGATGAACATGATGTCCCAATCCAGAAACTTGAACTTCATCGGTTGGTAATCCTTAATTGGACACTGGGCCAAATAATCCGACAATACACTTCCCTTGATAGTTTTTTGTGAAGTGTATTAGATATCATATTCCGTCAGAATGATTTACCGTCGGGATACTCTTCCGGTTAGAGCTGGCTTTTCGAAGATGTACTTAATAGCGTCCATCTTGGAAATCAGTTGGTTAGTGTGAGTCAGCATGTATTGTCATAGTCGACGAGCAACCCATGCCAAAGCGCATCAAGTTTTCTCGAGTAGTGAGTCGCGGGTCTCACAGTCGGTAAAATTTTTGCTAAGGTAATAGATTGCTTGCTCTTTTCGATCAGACTCGTCCTGCTGACCATACACACAGCCCATTGATCCCTCGAGCACTGTGAGGTACATGATTAGAGGTCTCTCTGGCACTAGAGGCATGAGAATCAGAGGTTCTTGTAGGTACTCCTTAATTCTATCGAAAGTTGGTTGGCAGTTGTTGTACCCAAAAATTTGCCCTTCCAAAATCAAAGCAATATGTCCCTAGAGTTCTCTCAAGGTTCACAAGGTTCACAAAGTTCACAATTGGTCAGAAAGTTTGAGAGTTCCCTCAGACAAAGTCTCCTCCTAAGCAATGGATTCACAACTAAGGTTTTGAGTTTATCTAAACTAAATGAACTTCCAAGACTTCAATTGAGCTTCATAACATCCCACATGATTTCAAGAATCCCTATGTCAAGTTTCAGAGCTTTCCCAATAAGTTTGACCAGTCAAATGATCAGATATGCAAAAATCAATCAAAGTGGTTAAAAAGTCAAACTAAGGTCAACTGTGGTCAAATTAAAGTCAAACTTCAAGATTTTTTACCAACAACAATATTATGAAGTAAATTTCATCATTTGATCAAGGGTTGATCATGATTCATCAAGGAGATCTCAGATCATCAAGAATCAGGAAGTTTCTAAATTAGGGTTTCCTAGGAAAAGTCAACTGACCTTTGACCAGCCATAACTTTCACATGCTTCATCAAAAATTTCTCATCCAAAGCTCATTTTGAAGGAAATTTAATTCTCTAAAACTTTGTGTCTCACAAGCCAAGCCTAAAAATGCTTCATTTGGAGGGTATGAGCTAACACATTATAGGTCATTTCAAAAGTCAACAAAAAGTTAACTTTTTCCAAAGAACATAATTTGAAAATGGTAAACGATATGGACATGAGACCAAAGAGTTTTGTTAGAGGACTCTTTAAGCTTTCTAAAAACTCCAAGATCAATCTCATAGCCTTAAAATTGAGGGATTTATGCCTTGGAAAAGTTGGGAAATTTTCAAGGGGTGTATTGAGCAAAAGGGGTCTCAAATCCAATTTTTTCCAAATGGGCTTATGAAATTGCAATCCAATCTTCATAATAACATCAAGCACGACCCAATTCCAATTATTTCTGATTTTTATAATTTATTTATTATTTATTTGGATTTTATTCATTAAAATTCAATTTAAATCAAAATAAAATATAAAACTCAATATTTGGATATGATTCTTGCTCTAGAAGCTCTTAAAAAACATTTAAGATTGATTGAGACTCTCCAATTTCGTGCACAACCAATTTAGAAACATATCATTTGATTTTTTTGATATTTTTTACCATAGCTTTCTTCACAATCAAGTAACCTCAACCCATTGCCAAAACGCCCATCTTTCTGACCTAAATCCTTCTCTTATATAAACACAACAAAGCCATAGCATATGGGACGAATTTTTGAAGCCAAGGAAGACTTTGAAGATTTCAAATTTTACCAAAAAAATTCCAATTAGGATTTTTGCTTGCATGTCATATCCAAGTGTTTTGAAGATTTAAAAATGATCTTTGGGTGTCCTTGATACTATCCCAATCATCAGCATCATTGTATACATCTCCTAACATGCTAACAGAATCGTTCTTGTTCATCCTTTTTATGTTTTTCGATTTCAATAATTTAACCACTATAAATTACGTTTGACCTTTGATTTATGTTTGTTTTGAAGCATAAAAACTTTCTGGATAGACTAATTGAATAATCGTGACCTCTATCATTAAACACCATTTGTAGGGTTCTAAGCTCCAAATTGGGGTTTTGCGATTTAAGTAGTTTAAATGAATTCCAATGGCCTAAATAAACTGTAAATGATGTGGGGATTATAATGGTATGATCAATTTGATAAAATGTTGCAGGTACCATAACATTTGAAGGAACAAAAGATTTCATGGGAAACTAAATTCACATGAAAAAGGTTGAAGACGAAGTTCATTGGCGCCAGTCTGAAAAATTCAAAATTTAAGTTTCTTTTTTTTTATTTTCTGTTTCCATTATATTTCACCAAAGGCTGAATAGCCTGGTGGTAAGTGCGTGTGTTTAAGACTTTCAAGACCTGGGTTCGATCCCCAGGTTCTTATATTTTTGTTATTTTTTCCTTTTATGTTTCAGGTTTTATATTTATTGATTATTGTTCAATGAAATAGCAAAACACACGCGCAGCCCAGTTGGTAGAGTGATGCTCCTTTGAGGTACAGGGTCTGGGTTCGAATCTCAGGTCCCTTATTTTGACCAAATTTCTTTCTTCTCTCATTTTTTAATTATTATTAATTTCTTAAATTAATTGAATTAATTCTAAAACAATTAATTAATTAAAACTAATTAGCAATCAACCATAAAAATATTTTCTTAAAATATAATGATAATAGTTTCATTGATTTTTTTTATGTAAAAATATTTAATTCTTCTTTTTTAAAAATTTACTATTTTTCTTTATAATATAATTAACTTGTAAATTAATTAGTTTTTCTTTATTATAATTTTCTTGAAACTTATTTTAAATCATTCTTTTAATTAATATGTTTTTTTATATCTCATAGATAATTTTGATTAATTTGTAAATAAAATGCTTTTTTTTTCTAAAAAAATTCTTTTCTAATTTAAATTATTATCATACAAGTTTTTTATATATATTATGTAAATTGATTAATAACATTTAGTAATTAGCTTAATAATTTTCTTTTAACTTTCTTAAAATAAAATAAAAACTTAATTTTAAATTCTAACCATAATTATTATTTACATTATTATTTTTATTTTTTCTTTATTATTCTATTTATTTAATTTTATGCTTTATTTATCTTATTAGAAAAATTGTATAGGTTTACTATTATTGTAATTTATTTTTCTCGCCTGATTATTATGTATATGCCCCAAAGCGATGTAATAGCGTAGGATTTACTATTTTTCGTCTTTTATTTAATTTATGGTTAGTAACAATAGGGAGTGCAAGAAATAACTGAAAATTAATTGGACTTAGATCACTAATTAAAAAGATAAATACTAATATACACATACGTAAGTCGATCATTCTATGGTCGCCATCTGCACTTCCAAAGGTTCCTCTCAGTTGCCTTAAAATAAATGGTCAAGTCCCTCGAAAGTGGGGGTGTCTTAAGCAAATGTCCCTACAAATAAATCATCAAGTCCCTTCAAAGATTAAAAAGATCATAGTCCCTTCGAAGTTTCCTACGGAATAAATAATCTCGTCCCTCGATGATCCTACGGAATAATGATCTTGTCCCTACGAATAAATGATGATAGTCCCTACAAATTGCTAAAGACACCCCTACAAATTGCCTTCATTGACCGTATGATGACCCTACGATCGTCCCTTAACAAATACAAGGTAATGACTACCTATTCCTTAATAATAGGGACAGTCTTACCCTTGAAAGAACATATAAGAACATGAATGACTTAGTCTAGGGTATGTACCTCATAGTTACTTGCTCACACATTTCAAAAATACTTTTCACACCACAATATTTTCAAACATTTTCAAACAAGGCTTTGTATACATCCGTACGAGGATCATTACAAAGTACTTAGAAAATTTCTAATCACACACTACACTTTTCAAAAACAATTAAGTGAGCTAAGTAACTAAGAGCCCATTAATAACCATGGATATTGAAATTCTGGTATGACAGACTCAGATGTCGAATATGATGTTGAGACATCTTATCTGTTACTTATAAACATGGGAAGGCATACATATCAGTACTTAAATAATTCTGATATATCAGAGTCAAACATGCTTCAGGATGTTGGGACATCTGATAGGACATTCAGTTCAGGTACTGCATAAAACATAAAAGATATAAAGAACACAGCAGAATTTGTTAACCCAGTTCAGTGTATAACCACACTTACATCTGGAGGCTACCAAGCCAGGAGGAAATCCACTATAAGTAATATTAATTCTAGACTTAAACCACCCTGTTTAATCTATCACTTAATAACTACCCAATGCAATTTCTACCTAAGACACAACTTAGATAAGAGTACCCTACTCACTCCCCCTCAATCACCCAGTGATCAAGTTTACAAGTTTAATAAAGTTGAAGACATTCTTCAAACAATACAGCTTGATCTTACTTCATAGTTTCAATCAAGTCACAAAACTTCTCTTGCTTACAAGCTTCGAGAATCACAAGTGAAACAGCCACAATAGAGTAACTTGTTATGCACGGCTGACACAAGGACACAACCCTAATAATGTTTACATTTTCGGTTGATTGGGTTGATTCTAAACTAGGTTACAGGGTTTCTTTTATAACCTATTCCCAACTGGATTTGGGCCTAAACAATCACAACAATAGCTGCTACAAATATGCAGAAATATCTGCTACAAATATGCAGAAATATCTGCTACAAATATTCCAAAAGATCTTCAACTCCTAAAATATCTCTAAATATAGAAACCTATATTTTTCAATATTTGTCTTCAATTTAAATTGAGTCTTTAAGATCTTCTAGATCAACACCACATATGATTGCATAATATCTCCAGAATATTCTGCATAATTCAGATCTGATAAATCCAATGTCATCACCTTGAATTAGGGTTTGTTACTTCCTAGATTCTAGGTGATTTAGTTCATCTGATTATGCTGAATCTTCATAACAAAACTCCCTGCAGATGCGCCTTGTTCTGTTTTTATCCATCCATAATTAATTCCAGATAACTCTCCTTAAATATCTCAGATCAGTTAGTTATTAATTAATTCTGGTAACAGGTCTGAGATGTCTCAACATCTGTTGGGACATCCTGAAAAACTGAACTTACTTCATTTACTGATACAATGTCACAACATCTGATGTGACATCCTGTAAACTGAACTTATTCCATCAACTGATACAATGTCCTAACATCTGGTGTGACATCCTGATATCTTGACTTAAGTTCATTAATTGTTACTCTGTTTGACAGTGTCACAACATTTGGTGTGACATCCTGAACTAAGTTCAACACTTCTTGTTTGATATCTATATGTAACATATGACAGTAATGTTGTCATGACAGTTGCAGATGTTTCAACATTCTCTTTGACATCTGTCATGACATTTGCAGATGTTTCAACATCTTCTTTGACATCTGTCTGTAGCATATGACAGTAATTCTGTCATGACATTTGCAGATGTTTCAACATCTTCTTTGACATCTGTCTGTAACATATGACAGTAATTCTGTCATGACATTTGCAGATGTTTCAACATCTTCTTTGACATCTGACTGTAACATATGACAACATCTGTTGGGACATCCTGAATTAAGTTCTTCTACTCTGTTTGATAATGTCCCAACATCTGATAGGACATTCTGAACTGAATTCAACATCTTCTTTGACAACTTCCACATTTATCTGTGCCACCATGTCAGGACATCATGTTTGACATGTTCTTCTAGAGTCTATACTATGTTAATATGGAACTTCTTATTCAACATTTTCCAGCCATATTAGTTTTACCAAACATAATGTCAATTATAAAATAATAGCATTAACAATCTCCCCCTTTGGCTTATTTTGGCTAAAACTAATTTACATACAGGTGTAGTAGTGCCTTATGTAGAAGTTCCTTAACATCACATCTTCATATCAGACCTCACACTATTACTTCTCCCCCTTTTTAGCCATAAAAAGACAAAGGTACCATAAAAATAGAGGTATATAATCTCCATAAGCTTGAAACACACACAATTCCTCAAGAATCAAACATAAACTGCAGAGAGAAGCTTTATGTAATATAGCCTTCTAGACTCTTAGGGTTCTCCTTATCTGGTTAAGGTATTACTCCCCCTTAACACCACAAAATCAAGTGCACATAATTGTAACACACTTCCCCTGTCTAGGATACTCCATGCTTCTCTGTACATTGATGAAAGGAAAACATAAGACGCATCTTCATGTCTTCAAGAGCTCACTCTCTGTTCAATTCCCAATCGAACACATTCACTTCTTGTACCAAAGCATACCTGATTCCTTTCTGGGTTTGTAGTTACCACAGACTACACAAGATGAACATCTTCTAGCACACAGGTTCTTGACACTAAGCCTTTACACACCAAAGGCCATACAATCCAGATAAAACACATCCAAACTAATTATGAAATTAGAATGAATATCCACAAACAAACTTCCAAGCAATCAATACCTGATATACTTCTGGTGGATCAACAGAGATGTGCTATTCAGTTGAGGCCTTGTGCTGATCCTCAGATGCTTCTTCATCACAATTATTGAAGGCCTTTTTCTGGTCCTCAGATGTTTCAACATCTATTGGGACATCCTGTTGAGCAGGAGTGTCCTTTGCAGCCTGAGTTTGTTGATCTTCTTGTGGGGCTGGCATAATGTTCAGAGGGATAGATATGCCACTTACCACTCTTTGCTCAGATAGGATTTTGGTTACCAACTCCTTTATGGAATCATCCACATATTCAGAAGCTTTTGGAGTGTAGTACAATGGTGAAGGTATGCCTTTGGTCTTGCTGAAAACTTGATCTTTTTGGAGTTCTTGGCTTTTTAGCACGAGGAACACTTCCAGTCTCTTCTACATGTTTCTTCCAATATAGATCATCTACTTCATCATTCTCCCATATGATTAGGTAGTCTAATAATAGAAACCATGTAGATAAACACCCCAGATAATGTACTAACACTTAGTTAGAACATTTTTCATACACCAAGACCTTATCACCATGATCCTAGATGTGCTCCACCAACTGGACTTACTATAGCATAGTAATCCAAGAACTGAAAATCTTCAACTACACTGTGCCACCAGTTAGAATCAAAAATCCAGAAAGAGTGATAAACTCTCATCCACCTTCAAGAAGAATAAATCCTCTTGAGTCTTCAACTCATCACTCCTCTGCCCAAGAGCAATTTGTTCCAAAACAATCCTCAAGAACAACCAGCTGCCACACTCTGATTATCTTGATTCTTCGAATCTACTTTAAAGATCAACCAATTACCACATTTTGATAACCTTCTTTATGAATCCTCATATGAAAAAGCCAATTGCCACTTTTGTCTTCTTCACGTTTATAATAAATCTTCCAAAGATATCCTGATCAAAAAAGTTGATCTTCACCAATTAGACTCTAATGTTGAACTAGATGTTTAAACATTATTAGCCCACATCCATCTGTTAAATTCAGTTCCTTCTTCTGCCACTTGAAAGAACCTCCTTCCTTTATAGAACAAGAGTTCCATGCTCTCATAGACTTGATTTATCCATCAAGTTTGAGTAAACAACCTCCATTCTATTGGTTTTGCAGAAGTTCTTACCAATAACACATATTGATGAGAAACTTCCAATGTTTCTCCAAAGTCTTCAAACCTGCCACTGTCTGATTATTCAGAAGGAATAGTTAAGAACTACACCTCAAAACTATACCAAGGATGCCACCTTTCCTTGAGTAAGGCAGTCTAAACAAATTTATGATATCTCCACCTATCTTAACTCCATGATGAGCATTCTGGACTACACCTAGATCAGAAATAAACCAATCCAAGTAGTTACCAAGATTATGATATGTTCATGGTCTTTCATCTCCATCTTTAGCATCAACAATATCCAGACAAGTTCCTGCCAAGAAACTTTCCAGAATTACATAACTCCTGTCACACAAGACTGAAGCCAATGTTACAGCTTATGCAATACCTCTCCCATGATTCTGCACAAACTCTGATGATAAGATGTTCCAACATCTTTTTGAACATCACCAATCTTGAATCACAAGGATAATCAATCAAATATTTGTGAATTCCACAAACAACAATTGATCTTAAATCCTTGTATAATACCTTATCAGATAGTTCTACACAATCTGATCTTTTACTTTTGAAGGATTTTAAGGTTAGCTCCAGATAAGATTAGCAAGATCTCCTCATGTCATGGATAAACAATACTCCAGCTGAGCATGTACTCCACTAATTCTCAATTTCACACCCCTGATGAACATACAAAGAGCACAACTGATAAATATCCACACTTGATTTTATATTCCAAAACAGATGCTCTTAGTTTGCTTGCTACAAAGGGTTTATACTGCCACTATCCATGACTAGTAGTGGAAGAGACTACCAGTTCAACAACCATTCTGATCAGACTTCCCAATCTGACATTCTTCCCTTGCTTCTAGCAATTGTTGGTCACATTGCTAGCTTTAATCATGACCAAAGTCATGCATTTTTCACCCACATTTGTAAATACATTTAGAAGCTTCTTCATCTTCAGATTCATCATTAGATTCATCAGTATTCTGAGTAACCTCTTCCAGCTCCAGCCTTTGAAATACTTCCTCAAGCTTTTTCTTCCTGGCATCCAGATTTTTACAAGTGTTCTTCAGATCTGCAATCAAGGCAGCTTTGGATATGGGAGTCTTTGCTTTTGAAGGTCCAGCAGATGTCCTAGTGGAAGCTTCAACATCAGCAGCATGATGGCTCAAGAAAATTTTGTAATGGAAGGCTAGAGGACTTCTTCTTTTGCATACTAAATCCTTCTAAGTGAGGATACCTGGATACTGGCTTAGTATGATTCCACATAGCAGAGAGGGAAAAGCAATGGGAAGCTTTGTTGCAGATGTTCCAACATGCTTCAATGTCTGATAAAAAATATAAGCCCCAAAGTACAGCTTTGCTTGGGTGCCCACAGCATATATGAACCTGCTCAATTCAGTTGCTATTGAGGAGGTATGGTTGGTAGGGACCCAATTTGAAGTGCCAATCCTATGCAGCATTGCATACTTCCTTGTCAGCAAGCTAACAGAAAATTTCCCTTTGACTGGCCAAGCTTTGAATTGATTAGCAGTGATGACCTTGCACACATGGTTATTTATCTTTCCCAACTCATTAGGTCCATCAGATTTTCTTCCTAGATAGTGGTTGATAACCCTAGAAGAGAATTCCACACATCTCCCTCTTACATACACCTTTCTGAAGTCATCTGATTTACCATCATCACAGTCCTCTTGTAGGTTGACAATGAATTCCTTGACTAGCAGCTCATAGCAAGGTGAAAAGTTTGATACTGTCTTGAATAAACCAGCAGAAGAAATTAGGTCAATTACCTCAGTGCACTCAAGTGCATTTCTGCCCAGCTCTCTTTCAAGTGCTACCCTTCTTTGGTATACAAATTTCCATCTGCTCACACTTGACACATGATGGAATGAAACATTGTCCAGAGGAGCTTCTGGAACAGCAGAGGTGGACCTTGAGGGTGCTGGTTTCTTCTTTGGTTGGGATGTTGGGACATCCTCTTCAACATCTGAATCTGGTGGAGTTACAACTTTCCTCTTTTGGGTATTCACCTTGCTCCATTGTTTAGTAGGACCAAGTATCACTTTGACCTTGTCTTTCTTTGGAGTAGGCTGCTTCTTTTCAGGAGATGAATGTCCTGCAGTCTTCTTTTCCTTTCTAGCCCTAAGCCTTTTGGCTATGCTAGGGTCCACAGAAGCAATGATCATTATCTAAGTCTTCAACATGTAGCATAGATGCCTCCTCTTCCAGGTTAGGAGTAGGTTCCAAACATATGTGATCATCACACATTTGTCTAGCACCCAAAGCATCCATCATCACACCAGTTTCCTTCTTCTGGAACACAAAACTAAGCTTGGTTCATAAACTGTTGATGTGTAGTGTGGTGTTAAGCCATTAGGATTGACATATCAATTCAGCTTCTTTCTTGATGAAACTTCCTTCAGTTCATGATTTAGACAATCATAAACATGTATCTTCACAGGAGAGATTTTCTCCAGCTATACCTAAACAACATAGGACACCATAACCAGGAAGGATATCCTCATTAGGTCACCATAAATAAGCTTAAGAGATAACTTATCAAGATTTTCACTCCCGCATGAAAGATTTGATAATTATACTCTTTTGTTTTGGCTCCAACCTCTTCTTTCATCAAGAACCACAACATTCTGAACTAAGTGTTCTCCAATTCTCACAGAAAACAAAATACAAGCCTCCTCAAATATAGAATTCTCAGAACCAAGATGTCAGGACATTCTGTTTGACATCATAGCTACACAACAATTCACCAGCAAATTTCCAGCCCTGATAACACCAGACTGGTCCAATATACACCATATGATGAATAGTCCATCCTCCACTTCTAGGGACCATTCAAACACCAATATGAACCTCTCAAGTTCAAACAGCTTTTCATTATATCCTCCTTCTTCCTTTACCATGAACCAGAAAGTATCCCCCTTAGATCTCATCCAGAAACAGACCAGGATGCCCGCTCTGATACCAATTGAAATTCTGGTATGACAGACTCAGATGTCGAATATGATGTTGAGACATCTTATCTGTTACTTATAAACATGGTAAGGCATACATATCAGTACTTAAATAATTCTGATATATCAGAGTCAAACATGCTTCAGGATGTTGGGACATCTGATAGGACATTCAGTTCAGGTACTGCATAAAACATAAAAGATATAAAGAACACAGCAGAATTTGTTAACCCAGTTCAGTGTATAACCGCACTTACATCTGGAGGCTACCAAGCCAGGAGGAAATCCACTATAAGTAATATTAATTCTAGACTTAAACCACCCTGTTTAATCTATCACTTAATAACTACCCAATGCAATTTCTACCTAAGACACAACTTAGATAAGAGTACCCTACTCACTCCCCCTCAATCACCCAGTGATCAAGTTTACAAGTTTAATAAAGTTGAAGACATTCTTCAAACAATACAGCTTGATCTTACTTCATAGTTTCAATCAAGTCACAAAACTTCTCTTGCTTACAAGCTTCGAGAATCACAAGTGAAACAGCCACAATAGAGTAACTTGTTATGCACGGCTGACACAAGGACACAACCCTAATAATGTTTACATTTTCGGTTGATTGGGTTGATTCTAAACTAGGTTACAGGGTTTCTTTTATAACCTATTCCCAACTGGATTTGGGCCTAAACAATCACAACAATAGCTGCTACAAATATGCAGAAATATCTGCTACAAATATGCAGAAATATCTGCTACAAATATTCCAAAAGATCTTCAACTCCTAAAATATCTCTAAATATAGAAACCTATATTTTTCAATATTTGTCTTCAATTTAAATTGAGTCTTTAAGATCTTCTAGATCAGCACCACATATGATTGCATAATATCTCCAGAATATTCTGCATAATTCAGATCTGATAAATCCAATGTCATCACCTTGAATTAGGGTTTGTTACTTCCTAGATTCTAGGTGATTTAGTTCATCTGATTATGCTGAATCTTCATAACAAAACTCCCTGCAGATGCGCCTTGTTTTGTTTTTATCCACCATAATTAATTCCAGATAACTCTCCTTAAATATCTCAGATCAGTTAGTTATTAATTAATTCTGGTAACAGGTCTGAGATGTCTCAACATCTGTTGGGACATCCTGAAAAACTGAACTTACTTCATTTACTGATACAATGTCACAACATCTGATGTGACATCCTGTAAACTGAACTTATTCCATCAACTGATACAATGTCCTAACATCTGGTGTGACATCCTGATATCTTGACTTAAGTTCATTAACTGTTACTCTGTTTGACAGTGTCACAACATTTGGTATGACATCCTGAACTAAGCTCAACACTTCTTGTTTGATATCTATATGTAACATATGACAGTAATGTTGTCATGACAGTTGCAGATGTTTCAACATTCTCTTTGACATCTGTCATGACATTTGCAGATGTTTCAACATCTTCTTTGACATCTGTCTGTAGCATATGACAGTAATTCTGTCATGACATTTGCAGATGTTTCAACATCTTCTTTGACATTTGTCTGTAACATATGACAGTAATTCTGTCATGACATTTGCAGATGTTTCAACATCTTCTTTGACATCTGACTGTAACATATGACAACATCTGTTGGGACATCCTGAATTAAGTTCTTCTACTCTGTTTGATAATGTCCCAACATCTGATAGGACATTCTGAACTGAATTCAACATCTTCTTTGACAACTTCCACATTTATCTGTGCCACCATGTCAGGACATCATGTTTGACATGTTCTTCCAGAGTCTATACTATGTTAATATGGAACTTCTTATTCAACATTTTCCATCCATATTAGTTTTACCAAACATAATGCCAATCATAAAATAATAGCATTAACAGATATAAAGGGTGCTAACACCTTCCCTTTATATAACCTACCCCCCGAACTCAAGTATTTTAAAAATAGGTATTTCTTGTTCTTTTATGTCATTTCCACATGGATAAAATAAAAGTCGGTGGTGACTTTTGCTATCCGCAACATTTATAGAAAGTCAGTTCTCCCACCGTGTTACAGAACTGTCGACTCTGCTGGGGAGTTAACTAAGTAAAAGAGGGGTACCCTTAGGAATTAAATCATTTAAATTGTTTGACTTGCTTGCTTTATACTTATCTGTTGGGATTATGTGTGAAAGATCCTAACCAGGATCTAGTGTACCCTAGGTAAATGGAAATAGACCAAGGAAACTGTACAGGGTATACCGATATGGTTGATCTGGTGGCCATAGTTAGTGTGACTTCTTGGTTGGTGCTTATATTCCTTAAGCAAGTTGGGGATAATATGAGGCTGTCATATGTTGTCAATACACTAACTGGCCTTTAGAACCCTAGTTATCCCATCTTGGCCTTTAGAAAGTAGTGAGATAGCCGGCTTTGGTGAAGACTGAAGTTGGTTGATACTCGATGCTACGCTCATTGAGATCCTAAACTTGGAGGGTTTTTGGTTGGCAAGTAAGTTGCCTACTGAACAACCATCCTTGGGAAGGATCAGTGATATTGAGATCCCTTAGAACCCGGTTACTTTCGTAGGACAGGATGAACCAACTAAACTTCAGGGGAGGGTACTTACCTTTAAACCTCATGCACGCCTCTAAACCTAGGGCTATTGTGTAACTTGTTTGTGTGTGCCACATGTTTGTGATTGGACATAACATCATAACATCATGACATCATGACATCATAAGCATAACATTTTCACTAGCCATTTGAAGGACCAAAGGATTTATCTTTGTTCTTTGTTGCAGGTCATGGCTTCTGCTTGTAGGAATACTATTCGGATCAACTTTGTAGGGATATCTTCTAAGCTTAAGGAGTTGGCTTCTAATGTTTCTGAAAGCTCCCAATTCATCCAGAGACATGGGAACCTTCAAGATCTAGTTACTTTAGGATTTAATGAAGACATGATGGGTGTCCTATTCCAGTTTTTTTATCCTAAACATCATTGCTTCACATTCCTCGACTATCAGTTGGTTCCTATAGTGGAGGAGTTCTCCAAACTACAAGTTATACCTATCCTTGATCAGAGACCCTTCACAGGTTTAGAGAAGGAGCCTAAACCTGAAGTCATTGTTGCAGCCCCACATTTGAAGAAATCAGACATTGTCCTAGAAATGAGAAGCGGATTTAAGGGTATTCTTGCTAAGGTATTGATGGAGAAAGCTCAAGTGTTCTTGGATGCTATGAGCTATGATGCTTTTGAGGAGATTTTAGCCTTGTTGATTTATGACTTAGTTTTGTTCCCTAATCCAGACCAGTTCATAGACGTACACGCCATCACCATATTTCTGACTCACAATCCAGTGCCTACATTACTCTGAGATATCTTACATTCTCTTCACACTCGTACTGCGAATGCAAGGGGAAATCTGATGTGCTGCATACCTTTAATGGCTAGGTGGTTTATTTGTAACCTTCCTCGATCAGTGATGAAGAATGAACAAGGGTTAAGGTGGTCTAGAAGGATTATGTCACTTTCTCATTCAGATATTCACTGGTGCTTTCGATCTATGGAGAATGTTACTATCATTAACCGTTGCGGATAATTCCCTAATGTGCCACTCCCTGGCATAAGAGGGGCATTACCTACAACCCTGCTTTATCTCTACGTCAATTTAGTTATTCTCGGAGTAATGATCCTCATGACATGCTTATTCAGGGTATTATGTTCGACTACAACAATGATCTTCAGGGTTACCGTCAAAGGTTTATACGAGCTTGGAGCAAGGTAAATAAAGTTGAGAGCAAGACTTTGGAACCAAAGTACTCCATTCCTATGGAACCTTATCTCAGGTGGGTGCGATCTCGTGCTCAAACTCTTATGATGCCATATCCTGCTGTTCTACCGGTTACTATGGAGCCTGTTGCTGAAGGAGATGTTCCTTATACCATCCTTCATCCAGACATGCCCACATATTTGGAAGAATTGCAGAAGTTCTGGATTCAGTTGAAAGAGCAAAGGGATACCTTTGAAACTCATTTCAGAGCTAGTCAAGAAAGAGTTCTAGAGCTGACAAAGAAACTTCACGAAGAGCGGAACCTCAACACATACCTTCACACAAAGAGGAAGCGTCCATGGGAGACTTAAAACCCCAATTATTTTAACGCTTACTAATAAAAGCTTTGTTTTGTTTTTGTTTAAACAAATTTAAATCCTATGTGGTCCTTGAAAATATTGCATATGCATCTACATACCATAACATTGCATAACATGTTTTCTCTACAGGTTCCTCATCTTCTCGCTGTTTATATCAGCAGAAATGGCTCTCGAACAATCTGTCAAAGAACTCCAAGCTCAAATTGCTCAATTTCAAGGGGTGATCCTGAATTTGTCCAAGGGGCGAGAAGAGTTGAAAGCCTTCCTCACTAAGGACATGAAAAATAAGAATCCTGAAGACAACAAGAGTGATCAGTTCGAACAATTGCCAGTTGAAATAGCAGAAATGAGAATTCAGATGAATGGCCAAGTGGCTCTTATCCAGTGTTTAGCCCAGGGGCAAGAAGAGTTGAGAATCAGTGTCAATAAACTTCAAGACAATAGAGCTGGGAATTTAATCATCGGTCAACATCCAATGAAACAAGCTGACTTGGTTGAAAGGAGGACGAGGATAAGAGAAGGAAAGAGACCGGCTACTACTGATAATTCTTCAGTTGAAGAAAGAAGGTCTTGTAGGTCTAATCCACCATGACACTAGGAGTGTAGAAGACAGTTCACCCGATTCAACACGCCAATGTCGCAAACTTTGCAATGCTTGTTTGAAATGAAGTTTATTATCTTGGAAGACACTCCTCGAAAGCCCAATACTTCCTCTCCTCGCTATAATCCCAATGCAAGATGTGTGTATCACTCCAATTGTCCTGGACATAACACTGATAACTGCTGGGCATTAAAGAATAAGATTCAAGACCTGATTGACGAAGGAATCCTCGAGGTTACACCAGAAGATCAGATTGAATTCTCCTATCATCTGTCAAACACTGAAGCTACCAGACGTCCGGAGTAACAAGTTTAGAGGAGGCTTTGAGAACATTTGGATTTTTATTTGTGATTTCTTTTGTTAGTTTAAACATTTACTATTATGTCAAACTTTGTTTCACAATAATGCATTGCATATGTTTGTCTTGAATTAATCCATTTGTTTCACTATATTTAAAACTATGCTTCTTACTTCTATTTTGTGATATTTACCTCTTGATAAAATTGTAAGCCTTTAGAAGGAGGATAACAAAAACGATACCATAATCTTATGTAGTATGCTTTTGAACAGACTATGTTGACGATGTACATGCATTGTTTCAATTCCTAAACAGTGAAGATATAAGGAATTTAATCCCTAGTTAACCCTTTTGAGCCAAAGAAGTAGGAGTTTTTCTTTCTCAAGCAAGTTAAAACCCTTATTCATAACCTGGGGCAGGGTAGTTACTCGGTTAACTCAACTATGCCAATTGTCTGTGTTATGCACAACTAATGATGGTTCCCTGTAATCACTAAAGTCTGCAAGTCAATATTTAGCAAAAGAAAAGCTCACTAAGTCAAAACCTATGAAGGAGACTTAGTAAAAATTGAGACATCCCGTTGACTATAATCTTGAAACAAACAGTTCAGGCAAAATTAAGGGATAATAAAGTCAAAAGAAAAAAAGAGGTCACTATGAATCCTCAACAAAGAAAGATGACTGAATTTTCAAATAAATCTTTGGTTCCTGAATCATCACAAATGTCAGTGTTATAATTCCAAACTCCAGTGGAGTTGCAATGCATAAGTTAACCGAACATAGGACTGAAGAACATCATGAAGAATGGGTTGTGAAATTCTGTGATCAGGTATGAGATGTCGAATGAGATGTTTAAACACTTGACAACTTAACCAAAACTTAAAGTGCAGGAAAAATAAACAACACAGTAATTTGTTAACCCAGTTCAGTGTATAACCACACTTACATCTGGAGGCTACCAAGCCAGGAGGAAATCCACTATAAGTAATATTAATTCTAGACTTAAACCACCCATTTTAATCTTTCACTTAATATCTACCTAATGCAATTTCTACCTAAGACACAACTTAGATATGAGTACCAACTCACTCCCCCTCAATCACACAGTGATCATGTTTACAAGTTTAATAAAATTGAAGTCATACTTCAAACAAAACAGCTTGATCTTACTTCACAGTTTCAATCAAGACACAAATACACTTTTGCTTAAAAGCTCATAAAGTGGTACAATAAAACAACCTGCTATTAAAACTCAAAACACCCTATTTTGTCTTCTGAAATTCGTGCTCTATTCTGAGAGTTTCTGTTGCTTAAATAGGTGTTTGGATTTTGGGCTTTCTGTAGGTTTATCCAATCCTTAAAACGCATGCTGCTTCCACCTTGAATTAGGGTTTGTTACTTCCTAGATTCTAGGTGATTCAGTTGTTCTGATTATGCTAAAGACATATAACAATACTCCCTACAGATGCGCCTTGTTCTGTTTTATCCATCCATAATTAATTCCAGATAACTTTCCTTAATTTACTCAGTTCTGTTAGTCATTAATTAATTCTGGTAGCAGGTTTGAGATGTCACAACATCTATTGGGACATCCTGAAAACTGAACTTACTTCATTAACTGATACAATGTCACAACATCTGATGTGACATCCTGTAAACTGAACTTATATCATTAACTGATGCAATGTCCCAACATCTGGTGTGACATCCTGAATTAAGTTCATTTACTTATACTCTGTTTGATAATGTCCCAACATCTGATAGGACATCCTGAACTAAATTCAACAATTCTTGTTGGTCAAAAATTCTGCCAATTCTAAACATCTACAAACTCCCCCTTTGGCTAATTTTTGGCTAACATTCTTTTCTGGTTATCAGAGTGCAGCAGAAGTTCTTTTATCAGAGTATAGCAGTTCTTTTCTGTTGAGTTATGTGTGAGTTTACTCCCCCTCAAACATACATGTCTTTCAGTTTTGTTGCAACAGAAATTTTCATTAAAACACAGCTTTAGTTCAGAAGCAAACAGAAGTTTTTCATTAATCAGTAATTTGGATTCATACATTGTTGTTGTTGTTCAGTTCTCCCCCTTGTTAGACATAAATTGGGGCCAAAGTTACTAATACAAAATTACAATGCAGCAGTCATTACATTTTCCTCACATACAGTTTTTCACTCAGACTCCTCACAGTCAGTTTCTTCCTCTTCCTCAGTCTCCTCATCAGAAGTAGCAGCTTTCTGAGCACTTTCTTCAATCTCTAGCCTTTGGATAATCTCCTCAAGCTTCTGCTTCCTTGCATCCAGTTCTTTGCATGTGATCTTCAGCTCAACAATCAAGGCAGCTTTGGAGATTGGAGACTTTGCCTTTGAAGGACCAGCAGATGTCCCAGAGGGAGCTTCAACATCAGTTGCATGATGACTCAAGAACAGTTTGTAGTGGAAGGCCAGAGGGCTTTCTCTTTTGAAAATGGAGTCCTTCTCAGTGAGGATACCTGGATATTGACTAAGCATAATTCCACACAGCAGAGAAGGGAAGGCAATTGGCAGCTTTGTTGCAGAGGATCCAGCATGCTTCAATGTCTGATCAAAGATATAAGTCCCATAATCCAGCATTGTTTGGGTGCCCACATCATATATGAACCTGCCCAATCCAGTTGCTATTGAGGAGGTATGGTTGGTAGGGACCCAGTTTGCAGTGCCAATCCTATGCAGCATGGCATACTTCCTTGTCAGCATGCTAACAGATAGCTTCCCTTTGACTGGCCAAGTCTTGACCTGATTGGCAGTGATAACCTTGCAGACCTGGTTATCAGTCTTCCCTAACTCATTTGGGCCATCAGATTCTCTTCCAAGGTAGTGGTTGATAACCCTAGGAGAGAATTCTACACACCTCCCTCTTACATAGACTTTTCTAAAGTCAGCAGACTTACCATCAGCACAGTCTTCTTGGAGGTTGACTATGAATTCCTTGACTAGCAGCTCATAGCAAGGAGAGAAGTTGGAGACAGTTTTGAATAGGCCAGCAGAAGAGATGAGATCAATTACCTCTGTGTACTCAAGTGCATTACTGCTCAGCTCTCTTTCAAGTGCTATCCTTCTTTGATAGACAAACTTCCATCTGTTCACACTTGACACATGATGAAAAGAGATGTTGTCCAGAGGAGCTTCTGGAACAGCAGTTGATGACCTTGAAGGTGCTGGTTTCTTCTTTGGTGGGGATGTTGGGACATCCTCTTCAACATCTGAATCTGGAGGAGTGACAGCTTTCCTCTTTTGTGTTTGCACCTTGCTCCATTGTTTTGTAGGACCAAAGACAACTTTAGCTTTGTCCTTCTTTGGTGTAGCTTGCTTCTTCTCAGGAGTTGCATGTCCTGCATTCTTCTTTTCCTTTTTGGTTCTAAGCCTTTTGGATATGCTAGGGTTGACAGAAGCAATGATTTCTGTATCAGAATCATGCTCTATATTCACAACAGGAGGAGGTTGAGCAGTCTCCTCTTCAGCAGCTGGTTCAACAGAGATTTGATCTTCAGTGGAGGCCTTGTGCTGGTCCTCAGATATTTCTTCATCATTATCAGTGGAGGCCTTTTTCTGGTCCTCAGATGTTTCATCAGCAGCATCAGATGAGGCCTTTTGCTGGTCCTCAGATGTTTCAACATCTATTGGGACATCCTGTTGAGCAGGAGTGTCCTTTTCAGCCTGAGTTTGTTGATCTTCTTGTGGAGCTGGCATGGTGTTCAGAGGAATAGATATGCCACTTACCACTCTTTGCTCAGATAAGATCCTGGTTACCAACTCCTTTATGGAATCATCCACATAATCAGAAGCTTTTGGAGTGATGTTTGATGGTGAAGGCAAGCCTTTGGCCTTGCTGAATACAGGATCCTTTGTTCTTTTAAGGGTTCTTGGTTTTTAAGCGAGAGGAACACTTCCTCTGATTTCGTCCATTGGAGTTGAATCCATAGGTACCACAGAGATGGGGGTTGCATGCACCACTGATGGGCTAAAGACGTGTCTACTTATGCGTCTAGCGGTATCTTACTGCAAGTGCACAGCCTATCGAAGTAATATTTAAGATTATCGATCCACAGGGATTCTATGGTTACTTAGTGCTAGATGAACTTTCTAGTTTAGCTAAGGCGAATGGTTGTCACGATTTTTTGTTGGTTTTTAAGACTATTAAAGGCGGAGTAAAATTTAAGTTTTAATTAAGTAATTCTAAGGCGGTCGGTATGTAATTATATTAACTTAGGTGGGTCAATCTAACCTAGGCTTATTTAAGATGTTCACTTAATCTATTCGGTAGGGATTACCAGTTTAAATACCCTCAA
Source organism: Lathyrus aphaca (assembly GCA_963966055.1). Taxonomy (NCBI): domain Eukaryota; kingdom Viridiplantae; phylum Streptophyta; class Magnoliopsida; order Fabales; family Fabaceae; genus Lathyrus; species Lathyrus aphaca. The sequence continues at coordinate 449,857,227 of OZ014519.1, read as the reverse complement.
CTCACACTCTCGTGGTCTTATATCAGATCTTATCCCTAAAGCCCTATGCCTGCTCTCGCTAGCCCATAAGTGTTTAGAGGTAATTTTTGGAAACTAAGTAATTCTAATTTATCTTAAAGCGCTCTCGCTGTGTTTAATTTAAATGCCTAACTTTAGCTATCTGGTTAAAATCTCACACTCTCGTGGTCTTGACCTAACCTAATACTCTTTTCTTACTCTCGTAACAAAAAGGTCTATTTAATTAAAAAGTCTCAGCCAGAAATGTTAAGTGATTAATTATTTTTAGCCTATGGTTATATTTTACCGGTTAAGTTTGTTCTAACTACATACCGCCCTAAGGTGTTTAGCTACTCATCGATGTTGAACCAGACAGAGACAGAAAATTAAATAATAAAATACTCATGGCAGGAAAATAAATAAACATTATAATTAATTAAATTGCAATATAAATAAAAACCTGGTTAACAATATCAGAGAGACTCCTTCTTCCACAAACCGGAAAGCTCGGAGTTGGCGAAATCAAAATTAAACGAATGCTGAAGGTTTAGAAAAAATAAATAACGTATAACAATTTCCTGATGTTGGAAATTGTTATATGGCGGGGTTGGATACAATAAAACGAAACAGAAAATAATGCAGAAATAAGAACGGGTCGTAAATCGGTTCGGCAGAGCTTCCGCAGGAAATTGAATAGAAAATGCTCTGTACATTCTTCATGAACTTGGTGCTATTTATAGAACTTCAATTGGGCTGGATTTTTGGACTTCAGTTGAAATGGGCCTTGCTATTTTTGGGGAGAAAATGTAGGTAGTGGCAACAAAATAGGAGACCATCTCTTCACGTAATGCCTTCACGTTGCCTTGGTCAAAAACCTAGAATAATCATTGTCACGGTCGTGACAATGCCTTTACGCTCGTGACTTGTGACTTTTAAGTGTCACGGTCGTGACACATGTCTTACGGTCGTGATGCTCCATTTTGGGGTGTCACGGTCGTGACACCCTTGTAACGGTCGTGACTGCTGCAAAATATGCAGTTTTGCAGAGAGCTTCATTTCTTTATCTTTTTATGACCGATTTTGTTCCTTTTTCTCTTGATTCATGATTTGGCTCCATATAGTGATGTACCTGCAAAACGGTAAGAAAAACTCGAGAAATCGAGTATTAAAACGATAATTATTCAATAAAACGCCAATGAAACTTAGCAATATAATCGATACGTTTTCTCGTTATCAAACTTCCCCAAACTTAAACCTTTGCTTGTCCTCAAGCAAATAGTCGGTTGAAAATCGGCGGACAAGATGTCATTCACGCATACTCCTAACAAATCCTACGAGGGATCGCTTTTGTTGGATAATCCGATACTTTGATATTACACTACCGATACACTAATGGCACAAGCAACAAGCTATGTCGTCGACTTCCCGTTAAATGAGCCAATCTGCAATTACTTTACGATTTCACCTAAAGTTTTTCGATCTTATTTCGCCCGGTTTCATTCTAGCGCAATCACATTAAGCCCTTTGCCTTAGCACGCACGTAGTGGAGTAGCCGGTTAGCGACTTTGATCCTTTTTGAGCACGGGGTCTGGTACACGAGTGTGGTAACCCTACATTTTGTATCCGATTTGGAGGTTGTGGGGGATCGAGCCGTAGCACGCCCTACCGAGTTCAGAACCAGTACCTCTGAACCAACCCGCAATGGACTCCTTCTCATATTTCTCGTTTCTTGTATGCGACCGTGTACTTTGGTGCAATTTCTTTTCATTTTGCATCGAGATATGAAGGATCATTATTGATTAGGCATCAAACGCTTATATTCATCGGCTCCCCACGTGGTTTGTGTTCAGACGGTGCTGACTGCTAGTATAAACTACTCGGGGTTACTTTTGAACTGAAACTAGAAGTGTACTCGTAATGGTAATCGGAGATGGAATCGCTTAAGTAGGAAGTCAAAGTTGTCAAGATTGTATTGGTCTTGTTTAATCGTTCTCGGCTTCCTATTTACGATTTCGTAGGTAAGTCGGGTAATGCGAATAATTAAAAATTTTCGGTTATGGCTAAATAAACGGGAAAGTTTGAAACTAAAGAAAATGTCATAAAGATTTTTGCACGCTTCATTAACTTACTAAAAGAAATACAACGGGAATGAAAATACAACGAAAATGAAAAAGTGCGAAACGGAAAAATGCGGAAATGAAAGGTACCTCTCCCACACTATATCAGACATTGTCCTCAATGTTGTGATATAAATGCGGTTAAAGTACAGTACAAACGACAAAAACTAAAAACAAACAGAAGAAAAACTAAAACTATGGCTGCTGAGGACCGCGGGGTCGGCTTCTGGTACGGGAGCGGCGTCTGGAAGGAGTCGCTTCAGGATCAGAACCGGTGCTGGTGGTCCCAGTGATGTCGATACGCAAGGCTTCTAACTCGCCAAAAATCGCGTCAAACCTCTCATTAGAAGCTGCCTGGTTTGCTGCAATAGTGCCGAGCAAAGCATCGTACTGCTCCTTATGCCTACGCTCCAGTGCGGCATTCATCTGGTTCTGCTGATGAATCGCACGGAGGACGTCCTCAAGTGTGATGTCCTGTGCAGGAGGCTGTCGGGTAGATGTCTCTGGTATATCCTGGACAGGCTCACCTGCATCCATAGCGTCCTGCATCTCATCCGCAGGGAGATCTGCCTGATCATGGATAGGAGCGTGGTCAGCAGCATCAGGTAGAACAAAGAGCCAGTTGGCTCGGCTGGATGGGTCGATGTGGTCGCGGGACGGCAGAGTGATATGATGAAATATGGTGCCATGGACAACAGGGCTATACCTGCCATCCTCTCGCTGCGCAATCAGGTGAGCGGACCTGCAATAACTCTTGGTGAGGAATTCAGCGGCTAGGTAAGGCTGATTAGCGATCGCGTCACCAAGCCCCAACTGAATGGCGAGGGTGGTGACGATGCCGCCTATGAAGAACGGGGTGGAGCCTCTGTGTGCAATGGCCTGGATGTGGTAGAGCATGAAAGGGGCAGCGCTGATCGGCTCGTCATTAAGAGCACAATGCAAGAATAGAAGCTCCTTGGAGTTGAGCTTATGGTTGCTCTCTCGAGCGAAGATGGTGTTGCAGATGACTCTGTGGAAATAGCGGATGGCCGGATTGTGGATGTGCGTGGCGTTGAGGCTTTGGAAGGCTGATGCACGGGTTTTGGTTAAATCGTGCCATAAAGTGAAAGCTTGTTCACTAAAGTTATCGGGCACGCGACGGTGAGCTTCAGTTCCGTGATGGAAGCCTAACAACTCGGCGATCCTGTCTTGCGAGAGGTTGAATTCTTGGCCATGCAATCTAAATTTCGCAAAACCGGTGAGCTGACTCAGAGAACCGGTGCCGGTGACGTAACTGAAGGAACTCAAGAACTCCAGTGTCAGAAGTTCGAAGGTTGGCTGAGGTTGACTGCAAAGGTCCCAGAGCCCGACTTTTTGGAGCAGGTTCGTAACACTAGCAAGCATTCCGAGTTCTCTCAAACACACAGTGTCGATGTAACGCGTAGGTTGCACACCGCGGTTTTGGAATCGGAGAAATCGTTCTCTTTGAGTTTCTCCAGCATCACCTTCTCTAAAAGTGATAGAATCCATTGCATGCAAGAGCTTAAAGTGAAGAGTGAAGATTTTTGAAGTTTTTGTGAAAAAATGGTAAAATGAGATAAATAATGATTCGGGATAAATGATGGAGAGTGAGAATGTGGTAGGTTGTGATAATGGGGGGTTAATGAGATTAAAGCTCGTAATGGGGGGGTTACGGAGGTTAGGAAGAAGATGGGAAGTTTTTTTTAGGGAGTTATGGAGGAGAAGAAGAAGAAGCACGAAGAGAAACAGTTCTGTTTCTCACGATTTCTGGTATAGGGGTCGTCACGGTCGTGACAGGGGTACGACGGTCGTGACACTCAAAAAGAGCGTGTCACGATCGTTATGGGGCAGTGACGACCGTGAGGCTTGCTACGTTAAATAATTTCCAGAAAAACACTTTCTCACTTGTTTTACATAATTTATATCAATGTATTTTCTTCACTAACTCTCATATTAATTTATAGATACCACATAGTGCATAAGTTCAACACAGTAATTCAATAACTTGCAAGGCATGAGAGATTTGTATATATAATGAATAAATGCAAGCATAAAAGTGCATAGAATGAAAAATACATAAATTGCTAAAATTGGAGAAATTTTGGAATTAAAGATGCATTGCATAAAGTACTTGAAAATGAAATTACATAAATGGAAAAACGATAAGAAATTGTTGCGAAAAATAAATCTAACTAGAAACAAAAACAATGAGAAAATAAACTAAATCACTTATAACATTATCAAAAGCGTTTCTTCAAGTCTTCGATGGCGGAGTTCAAGTGATAGAATTGTTCGCAGGTTATGTCAGTCAAACCTATAATGTCCAATCGCATGCTCTTAATATCTTCTTTAAATAAGTTAATGTCAGTTTGGTAAGCATTGAGAGTGTTCATGATGTTTTGTAAGTTGTTAGCATACTCTCCTTGATTCACTTCAGGGGTTTCATAAACTTCTTCAGTGTGGTCAATGTCATGGTAACCAGGAGGCGTCTCAGGGTCAGTTTCGACATCGGTCATTGTATCATCTTTTATTTTATACGACTGAGGTGTTTCAGGAGTGGGTGGATAATTAGGTGGGTTTAACTCATAAAGCCAGTTATCCTTATTATGAACACTTACTTTAGCATGGTTAGGCAATGTGAACAGGGTTACTACTTCGTTCCGGATTAGGTACTCAAAAGGTGGATGTCCTAAATTCCTTATGATATGTCTATTGAAGCAGAAGTTAAGATCCATAGGACGGATGTTACCTAAACGGTTGCACCTATGCAATTGGTACCTAAGTCCTATGGCATCAGCAATCATGGTTACAAGACCTCCTACTAAGATAGGTAATTCAGGTTCTTCTTGGATACGGGTGAAGGTTTGCATCATGAAAGGTACACCATTAACAGGCTGTCCATTAGTGAAACATGACATAATAAATATTTCATCTTTAGAAACTCCGGTAATGTTTTCTTCTTTTCCAAAGAATGTGTGGGCTAGGAATTTATGGAAGTAACGGAGGGCAGGATTATGGATCTCATCATTATTCATGTTATTTGGTTCAGGGTGGTAGTTTCCGGTTAAAGTTCCCCAAAAGAAATCTAGCTCAATATCCATCAATTCTACCTGTGTGGTAGTGAATGCAAATGGTCCACTAGGGAATCCTAACAAGTCAGCTAGTTCTTTATGGTTAAAGTCATATTCTATTCCAAACAGGCAGAAACTAATAAATCCTTTCCTAAATCCAAAACCGCGCTCAGGTAGGTAAATTAAGGAGCTAAGGAACTCAAGAGTGAGCTCGCGGTAAGTCACAAACTTATGTTGGATCAATGCATTCTCCCATCCGAGTCGGTTGAACAAGTACATGATGCTATCATGTATACCTAAGGTTTCCATAGTCCGATCATCCGGGTACAGGGTCAAATCCATTTGCCTCTGTGATAATTCTTCAAATTTCATTCTTTGGTTCCTACCTCTAAATTTGGTTTCCATATGGTTAATTGGTTGGTTAGCCATGGTCAGTGCAAATATGGAGGAACAAATCAGGAGAAGAAGGAAAGTGGAAAAGACTTTTAGAAAATCTGTAAAAAGTGATTTAAAATAAATATAAGAAAATGAAATGCATAATGTAATGGCAATAATAGTAATATAAAATAAACTATAAAATGACAAAACAATTAAACAAATAGAAAAACTATAAATAATAAAAATGATAAAGAGAATAATTTAAATAATTTGATAAGTAAATGGGTTGCCTCCCACTAAGCGCTGTTTTTATCGTCTAAAGCCTGACGTAATGCTTAAGTTTAGATTAATCAGGGGAATTAGTGGACAACTCTAAAAGCTTTAGATTATTCGCATAATCTCTATTTTCAACTTTATGATAATGTTTTAAACGTTGTCCGTTTACTATGAATGGTTCACTATTCCTACCCTTAATTTCTATTGCTCCACTCGGGAATACTTTAATTATTTCAAAGGGTCCTGACCATCTAGATTTTAATTTTCCAGGAAAGAGCCTAAGTCTTGAATTAAAGAGGAGTACAACGTCTCCCACACTAAATTCTTTCCTAGATAGGCGTTTATCATGCCATCGCTTAGTTCTTTCTTTATATATCTTAGCATTCTCATAAGCATCTAACCTTAATTCTTCTAATTCGTTAATGTCTAGGATTCGCTTTTCTCCTGCAGCATTATAGTTTATATTGAGAGTTCTAATCGCCCAATAAGCTTTGTGTTCTAGTTCTACTGGTAGGTGACAAGATTTTCCATAAACGAGTTTGAAAGGTGTAGTACCTATGGGTGTCTTGTAAGCGGTCCTATAAGCCCATAAAGCTTCATTAAGTTTAGATGACCAATCTTTCCGAGATATGGCGACAGTCTTTTCTAAGATTTGTTTAATTTCTCTGTTTGATACTTCGACTTGTCCACTTGTTTGTGGGTGATATGGTGTAGCCACACAGTGTCTTACTCCATACTTAGATAGTAATTTGTCAAATATTTTTGAGATGAAGTGCGAGCCGCCGTCACTTATGACGAGTCTAGGCACACCAAATCTGGGAAAGATTATATTTTTGAAAAGCTTTATTACTACTCGTGTATCGTTTGTAGGAGAAGCTATGGCTTCAATCCATTTCGAAACATAATCAACAGCTACGAGTATGTAATTATTACCGAAAGATGATGGGAATGGTCCCATGAAATCTATTCCCCAAACGTCAAAGATTTCTACTTCTAATATTCCTTTTTGAGGCATTTCATCTCTTCTTGAAATATTGCCAGTGCGTTGACACCGATCGCAATTTATAACAGCAATGTGGACATCCTTCCATAGATTTGGCCAGAATAAGTCGGCTTGCAAGATTTTTGCACAAGTTTTGGAAGTGCTTGCATGTCCACCATAAGGAGATGAATGGCATTGAGCAATGACATCTTCTATTTCTTCTTCGGGAATACATCGGCGAAAGATTCCATCTGGTCCTCTTTTGAACAATAATGGTTCATCCCAATAGTAATGTTTCAGATTATGAAAGAATTTCTTTTTCTGCTGATAGGTCAGGTTGGGTGGAAGAGCTCCTGCAGCTAGGTAGTTGACGATGTCAGCGTACCATGGCAGTCCTACAGTTGTCTGGATTGTTTCCACGGATTCTGGTTCATTTATATCTAACTGAGCTAGGTCGCTTCCTAATTGTGCTATCAGCTGTTCATATGGAAAATCATCGTTAATCGGCACTTGTTCAGGTTTAATACCTTCTATTCTAGATAAATGGTCCGCTACGACGTTCTCAGTACCTTTCTTATCTTTTATTTCTAAGTCAAACTCTTGTAAGAGTAAAATCCATCTCAAGAGTCTCGGTTTAGCATCTTTCTTAGTTAATAGATATCGGATAGCAGCATGGTCTGTGTAAATGATTATTTTCGCTCCAACTAGGTAAGAACGGAATTTGTCAAGCGCAAAGACAACTGCTAACAATTCTTTTTCGGTAGTGGCGTAGTTCATCTGGGCAGAATCTAAAGTTCTACTGGCATAGTAGATCGCATGAAGTTTCTTTTCCTTTCTCTGGCCTAGAACTGCGCCTACAGCATAGTCACTCGCATCGCACATGATTTCAAAAGGTAATCTCCAGTCAGGGGGTTGCATGATTGGTGCGGTGATGAGGGTTGTTTTTAGAGTTTCGAATGCTTTAAGACAATCTTCGTTGAATATGAACTCAGCGTCTTTCATTAATAAACCAGTAAGAGGTTTAGTAATTTTCGAGAAATCTTTGATGAATCGTCGGTAGAAACCGGCGTGTCCTAAAAAGCTTCGTATTTCTCGAACGGTTTTAGGGGGTTGAAGATCTTTTATGACTTCAATCTTAGCTTTATCAACTTCAATTCCCTTGTCAGATATTACATGACCTAATACGATTCCTTCGTTGACCATAAAATGACATTTCTCCCAGTTAAGCACAAGGTTTACTTTTACACATCTTTCTAATACCATTTCTAAGTTCGATAAACATCCTTCAAAACTTTGCCCGCATACAGAGAAGTCGTCCATGAACACTTCCATGATGTTGTCTATAAAATCTGCGAAGATTGACATCATACATCTTTGAAAGGTTGCAGGAGCGTTGCATAATCCAAAGGGCATTCGTCTATAAGCGAACGTTCCATAAGGGCATGTGAATGTGGTCTTCTCTTGATCATCTGGGTGGATAGGGATTTGGAAAAATCCTGAGTATCCGTCAAGATAACAGAAGTAAGAATGCTTGGCTAATCGTTCTAACATTTGATCTATAAAAGGTAGTGGGAAATGATCTTTTCGAGTGGCTTTGTTTAGTTTACGATAATCTATGCACACTCTATATCCCGTCACTACTCTTTGCGATATCGATTCGCCTTGAGCGTTTTTCACAACAGTGATACCTCCTTTCTTTGGCACTACATGTATTGGACTAACCCATTCACTATCAGAGATTGGATATATTATTCCGGCATCTAATAATTTCTTAACTTCCTCTTTTACTACAGTGCTAAGGGTTGGGTTAATTCTTCTTTGAGATTCTCTGGAGGTTCTGCAATCTTCTTCTAGCAGAATACGATGCATACAAACTGAAGGACATATTCCTTTGAGATCAGATATGTTATATCCTAATGCAGTCGGATATTTCTTCAAAACATCTAAAAGTTTCTTTGTTTCTATAGTTCCTAAACTGGAATTTACTATAACTGGTCTTTTACATTCAATGTCTAAGAATTCGTACCTTAGGTTATGAGGTGAAGTTTTTAATCCTAATGTAAGTTTATCTTTACTTGGCATAGGATCTGGTGTAAGCGCTAAACTTTCACTTAGACTATCATCCTGATACGGTTTTCGCCAATTATCATCTTCGAAAATCGGAGGGATTTGAATTTTCATTATCTCAGAATAAGTGGTCTCTTTTAGTTCCATTTCTCTTACACATTCGTCAATTACGTCCAATAGATAGCATGTATCCTCTATAGCTGGTGATTGTAAGAATTGTGTTAAAATGAATTCAACTTTCTCTTCACCCACTTCAAAGGTTAGCTTTCCTCTTTTTACGTCTATTATAGCTCCAGCAGTGGCTAAGAATGGTCTTCCTAGTATGATAGGTGTAGTGGAGTCCTCAGAGATGTCCATGATTATAAAATCAGTAGGGATATAGAATTGTCCTATACGTACTGGGACGTTTTCTAGTATGCCTACAGGATATTTGACAGAGCGATCGGCTAGTTGAACTGACATTTTAGTTGGTCTTAGGTCACCCATGTCTAGCCTTTTGCATATTGTTAAGGGCATAACACTGATACTGGCTCCTAAATCGCATAGAGCTTTGTCAATGACGAATTTTCCTATTACACAGGGTATAGAGAAACTTCCTGGATCTTTTAGCTTAGGAGGCATTTTATTCTGAATTATTGCGCTACACTCGGCAGTAAGTGTAACTGTTCCGTTATCCTCTATCTTTTTCTTATTGGATAAGATTTCTTTTAAAAACTTAGCGTACGAGGGTATTTGAGTGATTGCTTCTGTAAACGGAATAGTAATATTCAACTGTTTCAGAAGTTCAACAAATTTCTTAAATTGACCCGTCGTCTTGGAATTTATTAATCTTTGAGGGTACGGAATTGGTGGTTTATAGGGTGGTGGAGGCACATAAGGTTGTTCTTTCTCCACTACTTCTTGATTATCATCTTCCTTTTCTTCTGGATCATTCACCACTTTAGTCGGTTTATCCGGTTTTTGGTACATGGCTAGATTGTCAAGTCTTGGATCGGTAGGTCCGTCAAGTTCCTTGCCACTTCTTAATATCACAGCGTTAGCATGTCCTTTCGGATTTGGTTGAGGTTGTCCAGGGAACACTCCAGCTGGTGCAGCAGTAGGTGCTTGTTGTTGAGCTACTTGTGAAATCTGAGTTTCCAGCATTTTGTTATGTGTAGCTAATGCATCTACTTTGCTCACTAATTGTTTAATCTGCTCATTAGTGTGAATGTTTTGGTTTAAAAAGTCCTTGTTTGTTTGAGATTGGTTAGCTATAAAGTTCTCCATCATCAACTCAAGGTTCGATTTTCTAGGGATATTAGGAGCAGTCTTTTGATATCCTGGTGATGTAGCTGGTGCTTGACCTGGCGCGTATAAAGCGTTGTTATTCTTATAGGAGAAGTTCAGATGATTCTTCCAACCTGGGTTATATGTATTTGAGTAAGGGTTTCCTTGAGCATAATTCACTTGATCCGTGGGAGTTCCTGTCAATAGTTGACAATCAGAAACTTCGTGTCCTGAAACTCCACATAACTCACAGTTAGGTGTTACTGCAGCCACGGTGGCTGTTGGTGTTATGGCCAAGTTGTCGATCTTTTGGCTTAGTTGGTCAAACTTCGCATTGACTTGGTCCATACTACTTACTTCGTACATACCTCCCTTTGTTGGTTTCTCAGTTGCGACTCTCTCGCTTCCCCAAAGGTAATGATTTTGAGCCATACTTTCGATAAGTGCATAGGCATCATTATATTCTTTGTCCATCAATGCACCGCCCGCGGCAGCGTCAATTGTCATTCTTGTATTGTACAAGAGTCCATTATAGAAGGTATGGATGACCATCCATTCTATTAATCCATGATGTGGACAAAGTCTCAATAGATCTTTATAGCGTTCCCAAGCTTCGAATAATGATTCACTTTCTCTTTGCTTAAATCCGTTGATCTGAGCTCTCAGCATAGCTGTCTTGCTAGGTGGAAAATATCTGTTCAAGAAAACTCTCTTAAGCTCCTCCCACGTAGTTACTGAGTTCGAAGGCAGAGATTGAAGCCAAGCTCTTGCTCTGTCTCGAAGCGAAAAAGGAAATAAACATAGTCTAATAGCTTCTTGGGTAACTCCATTGGCTTTTACAGTATCTGCATATTGCACAAAGATCGAAAGATGAAGATTTGGATCCTCGGTAGGATTTCCGGCGAATTGATTTTGTTGCACGGCTGATATCAACGAAGGTTTTAGTTCGAAATCGTTTCGGTTGATAGCCGGCGCTGCAATGCTTGAATGCGGTTCAGCTTGCGAAGGACTGGCGTAATACTTGAGTGGATGAGTTTGTTCTTCAGCCATCTCTGCGTCCTTTGATGTTACGACTGGTTTAGGCGGATCTGATTGAAGATCTGGAATACTGTAACTTTTTTCGTAATCGAATATACGTCCTCTTACGTGTAAGAAGCGTTCCGATTCAGGGATTAGAGGTTGCAAGTCTTCGCTTTTAGAGCGAGTACTTGGCATACACTCGGAAATTAAATTAAATTAAGTAGTTGATACCTTAGTCTAGACAATGCTACCTAAATGCACTAGTGACTAAATTAAGGAACCCCCGGCAACGGCGCCAAAAACTTGATGGGCTAAAGACGTGTCTACTTATGCGTCTAGCGGTATCTTACTGCAAGTGCACAGCCTATCGAAGTAATATTTAAGATTATCGATCCACAGGGATTCTATGGTTACTTAGTGCTAGATGAACTTTCTAGTTTAGCTAAGGCGAATGGTTGTCACGATTTTTTGTTGGTTTTTAAGACTATTAAAGGCGGAGTAAAATTTAAGTTTTAATTAAGTAATTCTAAGGCGGTCGGTATGTAATTATATTAACTTAGGTGGGTCAATCTAACCTAGGCTTATTTAAGATGTTCACTTAATCTATTCGGTAGGGATTACCAGTTTAAATACCCTCAACTCACACTCTCGTGGTCTTATATCAGATCTTATCCCTAAAGCCCTATGCCTGCTCTCGCTAGCCCATAAGTGTTTAGAGGTAATTTTTGGAAACTAAGTAATTCTAATTTATCTTAAAGCGCTCTCGCTGTGTTTAATTTAAATGCCTAACTTTAGCTATCTGGTTAAAATCTCACACTCTCGTGGTCTTGACCTAACCTAATACTCTTTTCTTACTCTCGTAACAAAAAGGTCTATTTAATTAAAAAGTCTCATCCAGAAATGTTAAGTGATTAATTATTTTTAGCCTATGGTTATATTTTACCGGTTAAGTTTGTTCTAACTACATACCGCCCTAAGGTGTTTAGCTACTCATCGATGTTGAACCAGACAGAGACAGAAAATTAAATAATAAAATACTCATGGCAGGAAAATAAATAAACATTATAATTAATTAAATTGCAATATAAATAAAAACCTGGTTAACAATATCAGAGAGACTCCTTCTTTCACAAACCGGAAAGCTCGGAGTTGGCGAAATCAAAATTAAACGAATGCTGAAGGTTTAGAAAAAATAAATAACGTATAACAATTTCCTGATGTTGGAAATTGTTATATGGCGGGGTTGTATACAATAAAACGAAACAGAAAATAATGCAGAAATAAGAACGGGTCGTAAATCGGTTCGGCAGAGCTTCCGCAGGAAATTGAATAGAAAAATGCTCTGTACATTCTTCATGAACTTGGTGCTATTTATAGAACTTCAATTGGGCTGGATTTTTGGACTTCAGTTGAAATGGGCCTTGCTATTTTTGGGGAGAAAATGTAGGTAGTGGCAACAAAATAGGAGACCATCTCTTCACGTAATGCCTTCACGTTGCCTTGGTCAAAAACCTAGAATAATCATTGTCACGGTCGTGACAATGCCTTTACGCTCGTGACTTGTGACTTTTAAGTGTCACGGTCGTGACACATGTCTTACGGTCGTGATGCTCCATTTTGGGGTGTCACGGTCGTGACACCCTTGTAACGGTCGTGACTGCTGCAAAATATGCAGTTTTGCAGAGAGCTTCATTTCTTTATCTTTTTATGACCGATTTTGTTCCTTTTTCTCTTGATTCATGATTTGGCTCCATATAGTGATGTACCTGCAAAACGGTAAGAAAAACTCGAGAAATCGAGTATTAAAACGATAATTATTCAATAAAACGCCAATGAAACTTAGCAATATAATCGATACGTTTTCTCGTTATCAACCACATCTTCCTTGTTGAGGATTTCTTCAGAAATGTTAGGGTTTTGGTGATGAGCCATTTTCGAATGTGGTGAAGAAAGAGATTGAGATTGGTTGAGTTTGATGATCTCTGAAGGTTAGCTATAGCAAGCAAGTTGTTGTGAGAGAATGATGAGAAGATGAATAGCTGAAAGTGAGCTGTTATTCTTATAAGAGCCGTTACTTGGAGAATTTCTAGGAGTGGAATACACAAGGTGCTTGACCAGACTGGTGTTGCCATCTGGTGATCATGCCACACAATGTCATATGACATGTTGGCACATCTCCATAACTGCTAAATTTCACATAAACAGATTCCCAATTTACCCCTTAGGTTTTCAAATTGGGTAGCATCCAAGGCTTTAGTAAATATATCAGCTAACTGCAGATTTGTAGCTACATGTTCCAATGAAATCACTTTCTCTTCCACAAGATCTCTTATGAAATGATGTCTGATATCAATATGCTTGGTCCTGCTATGTTCGATAGGATTCTTTGATATGTTAATAGCACTTAAGTTGTCACAGTACAATGTCATGACATCTTGTGGGACATTGTACTCAGTGAGCATTTGCTTCATCCAGACCAACTGTGAACAACTGCTTCCAGCTGCTATATATTCAGCTTCAGCAGTAGATAAGGATACACAATTTTGTTTCTTACTGAACCAAGAAATTAAGTTGTTTCCTAAAAAGAAGCATCCTCCTGAAGTGCTTTTTCTGTCATCAGCACTTCCAGCCCAATCAGCATCACAAAAGCCAGTGAGAATTGGTTTGCATCCATGAAAGTACATTATGCCATAGTCACAAGTACCATTGACATATTTCAGAATTCTCTTGACTTGGTTTAGACGACTAACTTTTGGATCAGCTTGATATCTTGCACATACACCTACTGCAAATGCTATGTCTGGTCTGCTAGCAGTCAGATATAACAGGCTTCCAATCATGCTTCTGTATAGGCTTTGATCTACATTCTCACCCTTGTCATCTTTAGTCAGCTTTAAATGTGTGGGGGCAGGAGTTCTCTTATGAGTAGCACTGTCCATCCCAAATTTCTTGACTATGTTCTTAGCATACTTGCTTTGGGAAATGAACATGGAGTCCTCCATTTGCTTTATTTGCAGTCCAAGAAAGTAGGTTAATTCACCTACTAGGCTCATTTCAAATTCAGATTCCATCTGATTGACAAAATGTTTAACCATCCTGTCTGACATCCCACCAAAAACAATGTCATCTACATATATTTGAGCAATCATGACATTTCCTTCTTCATCTTTAACAAACAAGGTTTTGTCAATTCCACCTTTCCTGTACCCTTGCTTGATAAGAAAAGTAGTCAGCCTTTCATACCATGCTCTTGGAGCTTGCTTCAGACCATAAAGAGCCTTCTTTAGTTTGTATACATGATTTGGACAGCTTGGATCAACAAATCCTTTAAGTTGTTCTACATATACCTCTTCATTAAGATATCCATTTAGAAAGGCACTTTTCACATCCATTTGAAATAACTTGAACTTTAAGATACAAGCAATTCCCAAAAGTAGTCTGATTGATTCAAGCCTTGCTACTGGTGCAAAGGTTTCATCAAAGTCTACTCCTTCAATTTGTGTGTATCCTTGAGCTACAAGTCTAGCTTTGTTCTTTGTAACAACTCCTTGTTCATTTGACTTGTTCTTATACACCCATTTAGTTCCAATCACATTTATGTCATCAGGTCTAGGAACAAGATTCCACACTTCATTCCTTGTGAATTGACCTAATTCCTCTTGCATAGCACAAATCCAGTATTCATCAGTAAGAGCTTCCTTGATGTTTTTAGGTTCTATTTTTGAAACAAAGCAGGAACCTGAAATCACTTCTTTTGATCTAGTGCTTACACCTCTGTTGGGATCACCAATTATCAAATCTTTGGGATGATCCTTCTGGATTCTGATGGAGGGGGGTTTGCTGGATTGTTCTGTCCTTGCATCAGTTTGAGTGAAGTCAGAATGATCACTCTTTTCTTCAGCTTCAGTTTGGCTGTCAGCAGATGTTCCAACATCTTCTGTAACATCTGTAGGAGCATCATCAATTATCACATTTATGGACTCCATGATAACTTTGGTTCTAGAGTTGAATACTCTATATGCTCTGCTGTTTATAGAGTATCCAAGAAAAATCCCTTCATCACTTTTAGGATCCATTTTTCTTCTTTGCTCCCTATCAGCCATAATATAACAATTACTTCCAAACACATGGAAGTACTTAACTGTGGGTTTTCTGCCCTTCCAGACTTCATAGATTGTGGACAAGGTTCCTTTCCTTAGAGTGACTCTGTTATGGATGTAACAAGTTGTGTTCATAGCTTCAGCCCAGAAGTACAAAGGTAACTTTTTAGCATGGATCATAGATCTTGATGATTCTTGAAAAGTTCTATTTTTCCTCTCAACAATCCCATTCTGTTGAGGAGTGATTGGTGAAGAGTATTCATGATTGATTCCTTCTGAAGAACAGAAATCTAAGAATTTTTGGTTCTCAAATTCTTTTCCATGATCACTTCTTATTCTGATCACACAGCTGGCTTTTTCCCTTTGTATTCTTTGGCATAAGTCTTTGAATACATCAAATACATCAGACTTTTCTTTGATGAAATTTATCCATGTATACCTTGAAAAGTCATCAACCACCACATAGGCATACCTCTTACCACCAAGGCTCTCAACCTGCATAGGTCCCATAAGATCCATATGCAATAATTCCAAAACTTTGGAAGTTGTCGGATGTTGGAGCTTTGGATGGGACATCTTGGTTTGCTTGCCTATTTGACATTCACCACATATTTTGCCATCATCAATCTTCAGTTTAGGAATACCTCTCACAGCTTCCATAGATATGATTTTCTTTATGCCTCTGAAATGAAGATGACCTAGTCTTTGGTGCCATAATTTCACTTCTTCTTCTTTAGCTAAAGAGCAAGTTGAAGTGAGACTGAAGTCTTGAGGTTCCCACATGTAACAGTTATCTTTAGATCTGGCTCCTCTCATGACAACCTTTTGTTCTTTGTTAGACACTATGCATTCAGTTTTGGTAAAGTTTACACTGTACCCTTGATCACATAATTGACTTATGCTGATCAGGTTAGCAGTTAAACCTTTTACCAGCAGCACATCATCTAGTCTTGGTACATCTGGACAATCCAAGGTCCTAACTCCCTTGATTTCTCCTTTAGCTCCATCTCCAAAGGTTACATATCTGGATGAATATGACTTTAAGTCTACTAGCAGATTCTTCAATCCAGTCATGTGTCTTGAACATCCACTGTCAAAGTACCAGTCTTCTTTAGCTGATACTCTGAGTGATGTATGAGCTATATATGCAACACCTTTCTTTGACCATTTGTGTTGAGATTTCTTTTGATATCTCTGCCATGTGTATTGTTTATCAGTAGAGCTCCAAGGTTGTTTGTTGATCTTGTTCTTTGGCATGTAGCTTTGATCAGCATGAAGACTAGCTTTTGGTACCCATACCTTCTTGATGACCTCTGTCTTCTGCTTAGGGGGTTGCTGATCTCTTTGATGTCTATGCAGCACTTTCTTGGTAACTTCTATCTTCTGCTTAGGAGGTTGCTGATACATCTGATTTGGATATCCATGCAACTTGTAGCAATGAGGTTTGATATGTCCAAATCTTCCACAATGATGACATCTCCATCTTTGATACTTCTTCTTCATTATGTTCTTTTCATGATGTTGAGACATCTGTTGGGACATCTTGTTTGACTGTATGGAATTTGAAGTAGTTTTGCTGGTGCTAGCTTCAGCCTTATAAGCTTTGTTGAATCCCAGTCCACTTTTATCCCCTGAATGCTTATTGTTGTTGAGAATAACATCCAGTGTGCTTGAGCTACTGTTCAGCATTCTAACAGATTTGGACATATGTTCCAACTTGGAATTGAGCAGACTTACTTCACTTTTCAAGGTGTCAATGATCTCTAGATCACTTGCTTTTTCATCCTTTAGTGCCTCAATCTGCTTCTTTAGCTTTATATTCTCCCTGAATATTTCAGTGCTTCTTTTGACTAGTTCTCTGAATGATTGCTCAAGTTCTTCAAAAGTAAGCTCCCCATCACTGGATTCACTTTCAGATTCACATAATCCAGCTAGAGCAGTGATATGCTTAGCTGATTCTTCTTCTGAGTCACCTCCCGAGTCTTCATCAGACCAGGTTACAGAGAGACCTTTCTTTTGCCTTTTTAAATAGGTAGGACATTCATTCCTGATGTGTCCATATCCTTCACATCCATGGCATTTAATTCCTTTTTCTTGACTGGTCTTTTCATCATAATTTGACCTTCTATTAGCATCATAAGATCTTTTGTTTTCAGAAGAATTTATGTATCTTCCACTTGGTCTGGACTTGTCTTCCATCCTTCTGAGAATCTTTTTGAACTGTCTTCCAAGCATAGCAATGTTTTCTGATAAGTTTTCATCAGTTTCTGATTCATCATTTTCTTCTTCTTTCTCAGTATTTGACATCAAGGCTATGCTTTTGTTCTTCTTTACAATTGTGTCATTCATTCCCATCTCAAATGTTTGAAGGGAACCAATGAGCTCTTCAACTTTCATTGTGCATATGTCTTGAGCTTCTTCTATTGCTGTGACTTTCATGTCAAATCTTTTTGACAAAGATCTGAGAATCTTTCTTACAAGCTTTTCATCAGTCATCTTTTCTCCCAAGGCTCCAGAAGTATTGGCTATTTCTAAGATGTTCATGTAGAATTCATGAATTGTCTCATCTTCCTTCATTCTCAAGTTTTCAAACTTTGTGGTGAGAAGTTGAAGTCTTGACATCTTTACCTTTGATGTTCCTTCATGAGTTGTTTTGAGAGTGTCCCAAACATCTTTGGCCAGCTCACAGTGATGCACAAGTCTAAAGATGTTCCTATCAATGCCATTGAATAAAGCATTTAAGGCCTTGGAGTTGCCAAGTGCTGAATCTTCTTCCTCCTTACTCCATTCTTCTTCAGGTTTCAACACTTTTGCTCCATCTTTGGTGTCTTGGACAGGATGTTCCCATCCATTGTTGACTGCTTTCCAGGCCCTATTGTCAAGTGATCTTAAGAATGCAATCATTCTTGGCTTCCAGTAGTCATAATTAGATCCATCAAGTATAGGTGGTCTATTTACTGATCCTATATCTCTGTCCATGTTTCCAGAATTTGTATTCCCTAGATCTCACCCAGTATAAACAGGCAGGGTGCCTGCTCTGATGCCAATTGAAATTCTGTGATCAGGTATGAGATGTCGAATGAGATGTTTAAACACTTGACAACTTAACCAAAACTTAAAGTGCAGGAAAAATAAACAACATAGTAATTTGTTAACCCAGTTCAGTGTATAACCACACTTACATCTGGAGGCTACCAAGCCAGGAGGAAATCCACTATAAGTAATATTAATTCTAGACTTAAACCACCCAGTTTAATCTTTCACTTAATATCTACCCAATGCAATTTCTACCTAAGACACAACTTAGATATGAGTACCAACTCACTCCCCCTCAATCACACAGTGATCTTGTTTACAAGTTTAATAAAATTGAAGTCATACTTCAAACAAAACAGCTTGATCTTACTTCACAGTTTCAATCAAGACACAAATACACTTATGCTTAAAAGCTCATAAAGTGGTACAATAAAACAACCTGCTATTAAAACTCAAAACACCCTATTTTGTCTTCTGAAATTCGTGCTCTATTATGAGAGTTTCTATTGCTTAAATAGGTGTTTGGATTTTGGGCTTTCTGTAGGTTTATCCAATCCTTAAAACGCATGTTGCTTCCACCTTGAATTAGGGTTTGTTACTTCCTAGATTCTAGGTGATTCAGTTGTTCTGATTATGCTGAAGACATATAACAATACTCCCTACAGATGCGCCTTGTTCTGTTTTATCCATCCATAATTAATTCCAGATAACTTTCCTTAATTTACTCAGTTCTGTTAGTCATTAATTAATTTTGGTAGCAGGTTTGAGATGTCACAACATCTGTTGGGACATCCTGAAAACTGAACTTACTTCATTAACCGATACAATGTCACAACATCTGATGTGACATCCTGTAAACTGAACTTATATCATTAACTGATGCAATGTCCCAACATCTGGTGTGACATCCTGAATTAAGTTCATTTACTTATACTCTGTTTGATAATGTCCCAACATCTGATAGGACATCCTGAACTAAATTCAACAATTCTTGTTGGTCAAAAATTCTGCCAATTCTAAACATCTACAGGTTGGGTACAAATAAATTTGAGCCTTTTATGCTTTGTTTCTTAAACCAGGAACCAGGCCACATTACAACCTTTTAAAAGTCCTAACTGAAGCATGGTTAGTTCAAAAGCGTATTGCTACAAAAAGGTATCCTGACTCCTTGAAGGCTTATTATAAATCTTGAGTTAATATCACAGTTTTCATAAACATTGTTTTACTAAAATAACTCTTTTTCAAAATTTCAAGACAAACATAAGCGTTGCATTTTTGAATATCATTGGTTGTGTATAACTAAGTGTTTGACAACAAAGGAACTTACAGGATGAATGTTCAATAAACCAAAGTCCTTCCGATAGACGAAGTTGCTTCCTGGATCAAAGCCCATGTATACAAATGGGTATAGTCAGTATCTCTTAATCAAGGGGGCATGCCATGATACTGCCTAATTCATTTGGGGCAATTAGGTCAAGATTCAACTATGCTTAAGTAGTCAAGGGCAGGTCTCCTCATCTATCTGAATTACTAAAGGTAACATGGCAGAGTTCACGATGCTAGGGGCATATTATTGTGGGGCATTCTACTTATTTCTCTTGAGGTAGCTCCTTTCAGATACGTCCATTATAGGATTATTCATCCTCAACAAAGAGGGGCAATACTCTCTTTCCAAATTTAATACCCGGAGTGTATATGGTTCATCACAGTCTGAAATCATGTTCCTCTCATTATATTACCTTGATATTGGATTCTCAGTGAAAACCATTGTGGAAATTAACTGTCTACACCAGTAGTATCAGATGGTGTCAGTATCATGTCTTTGAATTCAGTCATGATAATTCCTAGAGAATTACTCGGGGAAGTCAAGAATCTCAGAAGTCCTAAATCCATTGGTTACTTTGAATGAGTATATACTTTCAAAATTGATATAATCCTATTTTCGGTTTTAGGTTTACTTTTCCCCTTTTACTAAAGCGAGGAACGTCTGTTGATTATGCTTGAATATATATATGCTTTTGAATATGATTGATGTTTACCAGAAATGCATAAAATACAATAATAGGATTTACTAAGAATGAACGGAGGTAGGAACTCAATGAATCTTCGTCGGTTCATCCCCACAGATTAATCTTTACGGATATCCTTACGGAGTACCTCAAGTAATATCTTGTACTTCCAACTCTACGAAGTCCTCAAGAATAGGTCTCCCGAATCTATGCCCATCTCTTTTATCCTCAGTCAGGATATTCAGGAACTTAATCCTTCAATAAGAAGTACGACGAATGAAAACGGGAGGTTCTAAGTACGGTATTCTTAAACAAGACGGGAACGAAGTCTTCATATTTCTCAATAACGAATCGGGATTTATTTTGCCCAACCAGCAGTTGTTTTACGAAGCTACTTATGCGCTTCAAACTACATAATTCATACATACATCGTCATATCATATCATACGCATACAACATTATCATGAGATATTATCTTGCAAAGTGTTCTATACATCATGATATTTGCATAGAATTAACCTTGTTTTTAAGGTTAATTCTCCAGCAAACAAACTTCATCAACAACTTACACCTTGGGTCGTTATTTATCTTCCCAAAAGCCATACCGTTACCCTGGGCCGTTGTTTATCTTCCCAAGTACCCTATTATGACTTTGGGTCGTTGTTTATCTTCCCAAAAGTTATACCATTACCTTGGGTCGTTGTTTATCTTCCCAAAAGTTATACCATTACCTTGGGCCGTTGTTTATCTTCCCAAGTACCCTATTGTGACTTTGGGCCATTGTTTATCTTCCCAAAAGTTATACCTTTACCTTGGGTCGTTGTTTATCTTCCTAAGTACCCTATTATGACTTTGGATTGTCGTTTATCTTCCCAAAAGTTATACCCTTACCTTGGTCCGTTGTTTATCTTCCCAAGTACCCTATTATCACTTTGGGTCGTTGTTTATCCTCCCGAAAGCTATATCATTACCTTGGGACGTTGTTTATCTTCCCAAAAGCTATATCATCACCTTGGGCCGTCGTTTATCTTCCCAAAGGTTGTATCTTCATATTTTGGACTACCTTATTCTCCAAGAAGTATATTTGAAGAGCTTTTCTCCGAATGGCATCTTTAAGCCCATTCAAGCAATACAATATTTTCTCCGTATGGAATCTTTAAGCCCATCTTTTCTCCGAATGACATCTTTAATCCCATTTAAACAATACAACCAGCCAACAATATCATTCTACGCACCGGCCAGTGAAAATTTTTGGGCTTTTGTGTTCAATCCCCTTCAACCTTCAAGTCACGAATGGCGTGCATGTCAATCTAACTCCTAAGGTTTCCGAAAATTGAACAGGGGAAGCTGTTGTACCCCAAAATTTGCCCTCCCACAATCAAATAAATTTGTCCTTAGAGTTCTCTCAAGGTTCACAAGGTTCACAAAGTTCACAATTAGTCAGAAAGTTTGAGAGTTCCCTCAGACAAAGTCTCCTCTTAAGCAATGGATTCACAACTAGGGTTTTGAGTTTATCTAAACTAAATTAACTTCCAAGACTTCAAGTGAGCTTCATAACATCTCACATGATTTCAAGAATCTCTATGTCAAGTTTCAGAGCTTTCCCAATAAGTTTGACCAGTCAAATGATCAGATATGCAAAAATCAATCAAAGTGGTTAAAAAGTCAAACTGAGGTCAACTATGGTCAAATTAAAGTCAAACTTCAAGATTTTTTGCCAGCATCAAGATTATGAAGTAAAATTCATCATTTGATTAAGGATTGATCATGATTCATCAAGGAGATCTCAGATCATCAAGAATCAGGAAGTTTCTAAATTAGGGTTTCCTAGGAAAAGTCAACTGAACTTTGACCAGCCATAACTTTCACATGCTTCATCAAAAATTTCCCATCCAAAGCTCATTTTGAAGGAAATTTAATTCTCTACAACTTTGTGTCTCACAAGCCAATCCTAAAAATGCTTCATTTGGAGGGTATGAGCTAAGACATTATAGGTCATTTCAAAAGTCAACAAAAAGTTAACTTTTTCCAAAGAACATAATTTGAAAATGGTAAAAGATATGGACATGAGACCAAAGAGGTTTGTTATAGGACTCTTTAAGCTTTACAAAAAGTCCAAGATCAATCTCATAGCCTTAAAATTGAGGGATTTATGCCTTGGCAAAGTTGGAAAATTTTCAAGGGGTGTATTGAGCAAAAAGGGTCTCAAATCCATTTTTTTCCAAATGGGCTTATGAAATTGCAATCCAATCTTCATAATAACATCTAGCACGACCCAATTCCAATTATTTCTGATTTTTATAATTTATTTATTATTTATTTGGATTTATTCATTAAAATTCAATTTAAATCAAAATAAAATATAAAACTCAATATTTGGATATGATTCTTGTTCTAGAAGCTCTTAAAAACATTTAAGATTGATTGAGACTCTCCAATTTCGTGCACAACCAATTTGGAAACATATCATTTGATTTTTTTGATATTTTTGACCATAGCTTTCTTCACAATCAAGTAACCTCAACCCATTGCCAAAAGGCCCATCTTTCTGACCTAAATCTTTCTCTTATATAAACACAACAAAGCCATAACATAGGGGACAAATTTTTGCAGCCAAGGAAGACTTTGAAGATTTCAAATTTTACCAAAAAAATTCCAATTCGGATTTTTGCTTGCAGGTCATATCCAAGTGTTTTGAAGGTTTAAAAATGATCCTTAGGGGTCCTTGATACTATCCCAATCATCAGTATCATTGTATACATCTCCTAACATGCTAACCGAATCGTTCTTGTTCATCATTTTTAAGCTTTTTGATTTCAATAATTTAACCACTATAAATTGCGTTTGACCTTTGATTTATGTTTGTTTTGAAGCATAGAAACTTTCTGGATAGACTAATTGAAGAATCGTGACCTCTATCATTAAACACCATTTTTAGGGTTCTAAGCTCCAAATTGGGGTTTTGCGATTTAAGTAGTTTAAATGAATTCCAATGACCTAAATAAACTGTAAATGATGTGGGGATTATAATGGTGTGATCAATTTGATAAAATGTTGCAGGTACCATAACGTTTGAAGGAACATAGGATTTCATGGGAAACTAAATTCGTAGGAAATTCTGCAATAAAATTCGCAGGTATTTTCGCAGGAAAAAGGTTGAAGACGAAGTTCATTGGCACCAGTCTGAAAAATTCAAAATTTAAGTTTCTTTTTTTTATTTTCTGTTTCCATTAAATTTCACCAAAGTCTGAATAGCCTGGTGGTAAGTGCGCGTGTTTAAGACTTTCAAAACGTGGGTTCGATCCCCAGGTTCTTATATTTTTGCTAATTTTTTCTTTTATGTTTCAGGTTTTATATTTATTGATTATTGTTCAATGAAGTAGCAAAACACACGCGCGGCCCAGCTGGTAGAGTGATGCTCCTTTGAGGTACATGGCCTGGGTTCAAATCCCAGGTCCCTTATTTTGGCCAAATTTCTTTCTTCTCTCATATTTTAATTATTATTAATTTCTTAAATTAATTGAATTAATTATAAAACAATTAATTAATTAAAACTAATTAGCAATCAACCATAAAAATATTTTCTTAAAATATAATGATAATAGTTTCATTGATTTTTTTTAATGTAAAAATATTTAATTCTTCTTTTTTAAAAAGTTACTATTTTTCTTTATAATATAATTAACTTGTAAATTAATTAGTTTTTCTTTATTATAATTTTCTTGAAACTTCTTTTAAATCATTCTTTTAATTAATATGTTTTTTTTATACCTCATAAATAATTTTGATTAATTTGTAAATAAAATGCTTATTTTTTCTAAAAAAATTATTTTCTAATTTAAATTATTATCATACAAGTTTTTTATATATATTATGTAAATTGATTAATAACATTTAGTAATTAGCTTAATAATTTTCTTTTAAATTTCTTAAAATAAAATAAAAACTTAATTTTAAATTCTAACCATACTTATTATTTTTATTTTTATTTTTATTTTTGCTTTATTATTCTATTTATTTATTTTTATGCTTTATTTATCTTATTAGAAAAATTGTATAGGTTTACTATTATTGTAATTTATTTTTCTCGCCTGATTATTATGTATCTGCCCCAAAGCGATGTAATAGCGTAGGATTTACTATTTTTTGTCTTTTATTTAATTTATGGTTAGTAACAATAGGGAGTGCAAGAAATAACTGAAAATTAATTGGACTTAGATCACTAATTAAAAAGATAAATAATAATATACACACACGTAAGTCGATCATTCTATGGTCGCCATCTGCACTTCCTAAGGTTCTCTCAGTTGCCTTAAAATAAATGGTCAAGTCCCTCGAAAGTGGGGGTGTCTTAAGCAAATGTCCCTACAAATAAATCATCAAGTCCCTTCAAAGATTAAAAAGATCATAGTCCCTTCGAAGTTGCCTACAGAATAAATGATCTCGTCCCTCGATGACCCTACGGAATAATGATCTTGTCCTTACGAATAAATGATGATAGTCCCTACGAATTGCTAAAGACACCCCTACAAGTTGCCTTCATTGACCGTACGATGACCCTACGCTCGTCCCTTAACAAATCCAAGGTAACGACTACTTATTCCTTAATAATAGGGACAATCTTACCCTTGAAAGAACATATAAGAACATGAATGACTTAGTCTAGGGTAGGTACCTCATAGTTACTTGCTCACACATTTCAAAATTACTTTTCACACCACAATATTTTCAAACATTTTCAAACAAGGCTTTGTATACATCCGTACGAGGATCATTACAAAGTACTTAGAAAATTTCTAATCACACACTACATTTTTCAAAAACAATTAAGTGAGCTAAGTAACTAATAGCCCATGGATAACCATGGATATAAAGGGTGCTAACACCTTCCCTTTATATAACCTACCCCCCGAACTCAAGTCTTTTAAAAATAGGTCTTTCCTGTTCTTTTATGTCCTTTCCATATGGATAAAATAAAAGTCGGTGGTGACTCTTGCTATCTGCAACATTTATAGAAAGTCAGTTCTCCCACTGTGTTATAACATTCATCATTCCATTCGATGGCCTGATTCTTCCTCAGAAGTTTGAAGATAGGTTCACACGTGGCCGTTAGGTGAGAGATGAACCTTGCAATGTAGTTCAACCTCCCTAAAAAGCCTTGTACTTCCTTCTCGGTTTTCTGATCAAACATCTCCTGAATTGCTTTTACTTTCGTAGGGTCGACCTCAATCCCCCTTTCGCTAACAATGAAGCCCAGCAGCTTCCCGGAACGCACCCTGAATGTGCATTTGTTCGGATTCAACCTCAGTCTGAACTTCCGAAGCCTGTCAAACAGCTTGGCTAAGTTGACCGAATGTTCTTCTTCTGTTTGTGACTTCGCTATCATGTCATCAACGTAGACCTCAATCTCGTGATGAATCATGTCATGGAATAGAGTCACGATTGCACGTTGGTATGTTGCTCCAGCATTTTTTAAACCAAACGGTATGACTTTGTAGCAGAAGGTGACCTATTGGGTTATGAACATAGTTTTCTCCATGTCATCTGGCGACATTTTGATTTGATTGTAGCCCGAGAAGCCACCCATGAAGGAAAACACAGATAATTGGGCAGTGTTGTCAACTAGCGCATCAATATGTGGCAACGGGAAGTCATCTTTGGGGCTGGCCATATTCAGGTCCCGATAATCCCCGCACATTATGACTTTACCATCCTTTTTAGGAACCGGAAAGATGTTTGCAACCCATGGAGGATAACTGGTTACGGCCAAGAATCCAGCGTCAAACTACTTTTGCACCTCTTCTTTAATTTTGATATCCGTGTCAGAGCGAGTTCGTCTCAGTTTCTGCTTCACTAGAGGGCAGTCTTTCCTGAGCAGTAGCTTGTGCACTACAATATCAGTATCCAACCCTGGCATGTCCTGGTAAGACCAAGAGAAGACGTCGACATATCCTCGGAGCATGAGGATCAAGCGGCTCTTGACATTTTCTTCCAATGCGGCCCCCGATCTTGACCTCTTTTCTATCTTCCTTTGTACCTAGGTTTACCACCTCAACGGCTTCCTCGCGTGGCTGAATCATCTTTTACTCTTGCTTGAGAAATCTGGCCAGTTCTTCGGGTAGTTCACAATCTTCTTCACATTCCTCATCGGCTAGGTAGATCAGATTATCGAAGTCATATTGGGCCATATCAAGGTCATTACTGATGAGACCCGATGAGGAGCATCTGCATGAATGATGATTCATACTAGATTTAGAACAAGTGAAAGACGTGGAAAACATTGCCATTTATTTTTTCCAAAAAACAAAAAATGAAAGACAAGGAACAACATGAATAAATGCAAAAATGTCCATTTATTAATGATTATGATATTGCGATATGAACAATGAGCCCTTACAAAGAGCTGTTATGCCCCGAGCAAGGGATAGAGCTTGAATACAGGAGAATAGAAACATAAAATCATTATTCTTCTGGCTAAGTGACGAAGATGATCGATTTGACCGACCAGTTGTCGAGTTGCATCCCCGGGACATTGGGCTTTATCCACTCATCCAGTTCGCAATCACTATCAACCGCTTCTTCATGTACTGCACAGACGTTCTCGTGATTAAACCATCTCGCACTGATGAAGGTAATTGGGCCTTTCTGACCTCTAGCGCTCTGCTTTGGTGTTGACTGACCAGGCTGGTAGCCAACTCCGAACATATCCTTCTTCTCTGGGACCTCGATCATCTTGCCCTAGCCCTCATTTGCACCCGATTCTACAACTTTTAGGGCTTGCTTGTAGGAGTCTATGGATGCTCCCTTCTCCGTATCCTCTGACAAGGCAGCTGACGATGATGCACTTGCAGTCTTGATGGGCTCAAAGGCTTGGCAAGGAGTTTCAATAATCTCCCCGTCCATCTCAACGTATTTGAACGAGGCCAAGTGGTTGATGAAGATATCTTTTTCCCCACACACTGTCACGATTTGTCCTTCCCAGACAAATTTGAGCTTTTGGTGAAGGTTAGAAGACATAGTGCCTACTGCGTGTATCCAAGGTCGTCCAAATAAATAGTTGTAGGCCGGTTTGATATCCATGACATAAAAAGTAGTATCGAAGATTCGTGGTCCTACCTTGACCGACAGTTTCACCTCTCTAAATACTGACCTTTTCGATCCGTCGAAAGCTCGGACGACCAAGTCACTTGGCCTAAGCACAACCCCGTCATAATCCATCTTGATCAGTGATTTATTAGGCAATACATTCAATAATGACCCCGTGTCTACAAGCACATGAGAGAGCACAACCCCATTGTATTCCATGGAAATGTGCAAGGCACGATTGTGGTTGCGTCCCTCAGATGTAAGGTCCATATTCGTAAATCCCAACCCATGTCTAGAATTCACACTTGACACTACAGTCTCCAGCTGATTCACGAATATGTCTTATGGCACGTATGCAGTGTTCAAGATCTTCAACAGAGCCTTCTGATGTGAGTCTGAACACATCAACAAGGATAAGATCGAAATCTTAGAAGAAGTATGCTGCAAGTGATCAACAATCTTGTAATCACTCTTCTTGATTATTCTCGGGAATTCCTCCACTTCCTTATCGAAGGTGATATCAGGCTTTGTCACAGGTGCAGGTGCGTCATTGGTCATAGGCTGCTTGCCCTGGCTTGAGCTTCAACATTGTCTTTTAGTGGTAACACATTACTTCTCAGTGTTTCTGGTGCAAACAGTATGCCACTTCTGGTGAATCCTCCAACCCCAACGTTCTCGACTTGGTGCGGAGACGAACTAGATGCAATGATGTCTTGCTTCTGACCATTGTAATAAACTTCTCCCCCATAGTTCCATGGGATAGCTTTATCACTCTGGTACGAAATTGGTCCAGAAGTAGTAATGGTTACCGGTTCCACCCTTGCTAGTGCAGAAACTTGTGCCAGATTATAGAAAATCATAACAATTGATACCTCGTCCTCTTTCATGACCTTGTAAAACTGTATACTTCCTTCGCCCATCATTCTCTGTATTCCCGATCTCAATCGGTCACAACCATCGACGGAATTGACACAGTCTGAACAATCCATTTCACAACCCGAAAATATGTTCTTCTTAGCCAGGCAAGCCTTTACAGCCAACAATGAAGTCTTCAGGTCATTGATGTCAAATACTAGATTCAAACATTCCCCACTATCAACCACTCCTACGGTCCTTCCATGGTCGGGCATGGGGTTTTGTAGCACATTCGGAGTTGGAGCGAAGTTGATCGCCTTGGAATCTATCAAATATTGCACCTTATGTTTGAGGGCTTTACAATTTTCAATACTATGGTCTGAAGCTCCGGAGTGAAACTCGCAACGAGCATTAGCATCATAATCCTCGGGAATCTGCCCCGGCTGCGGAGGACGCAAAGTTCTTAATTAGACCATCTGAAGTTGGAGGAGATTCTGTAGCAATTAGGAGTAGGACATTGGAGGCTTCTCGAGATGCCTATCTTTTGGCCTGAGAGGGTAGTATGGACGAGGGGCCCTCTATTGTTGGTAATTCTGCTGAACCTGTTGCTGATTAGTAGGAGTAGAAATAGTGACGGGAGCTGTATAAGCATTATGATTCCCCTTCTTCTTCTAAGCATATACTCATGTTTGAATAGGGGCAGCTGTAAACACCCCAAATTTTCCCTCACTCATTTCACCATGGCTTGTGATCTTTTCATTTGCATAAGTTCAATCATATCATCTCATGTTGCATTTTTACTTCACTGCATTGGTTCAAAGTCATCTGCATCTAGGGTTTGTGATCTAAGCAATCCATGAGCCATCTGAGCCACTCCAAAGGTATTCAATCATCTCAAGAGGGTCCATGTATGTTCAAGCATCATATTATATCCTCCCAAGATCAAGAAAGCCAGAAAATCACAAGAACTGAGAAAGGCATGGAAGCAGAGCCAAGCTTAATTGCACAGATGACCTAAAATTAGGGTTTTGGTTTCAGAGGCCATAACTCCAAATTTTTTGGTCATTCTTGTTTCTATTGGTCTCTATATGATATGAGGATAATGTATGCCAATTTTCATGAAGAAATTCAAGGGGGAAGGCATCTGACCAATAGATGACTTCTTGAACAAGTCAGTGTAAAATCAGGGCATCTGAGGTCCCCAATCATCCAACCAAAGGGTCTTCTCCATCATTTTGGGTGTATATGATCTTTATTTGATCTTATAAGAAGTTAGAAGTTCACAAAATTGAAGAATTTCAAGTCATTTGCAAAGTTGCCATTTTGGGAAAGTGACTTGTAATGCAAACTTGCCATTTTGGGAAAGTTTTTCAACCTCCTCTTTTTGATTCAAAAATGCTTCAAATGAAAAATTCTTGGTCATGAAAGTTGTAGATTGAATCATCCCCTTTCCAAAAAGTACAAGAACTTGATCTAATTCATCATAGAACTCAAGTTATGGCCTTGCAAATTTGGGAAAAATCACAAAATTTCACTTATGTACCAAAGAGGGAAACTTGCAAAAACTCATGTCAAACCAATTTGTGGCCTCTAATTGACTTCTAACCATTACACAAACATCATACATGACCTATAATTCAGAATTTCCCAAAGAATTCTCAAGTTTCATGCCTTGATCATCAAGTATTTCAAAAGGGGCCAAAACCTTCACAAATTGCAAAACCACCCACAAACTTCATTCCACTTGATATCTTGCCTCAATCTGAATTCCATGGACCTCCCTAAAGCTAGCTGCGCAGGACACCCCCTTGTCCTTGGCCTGCCATGAGCCCATACCTCCAAGGACAACTTTGTTGACTTTTTGCAAAATGAGCCATACCAATCACACTGCTCCACAACAACTCTCTGCCCAATCAGAACATGTTATGTGGACCTCAAGCAAGCCATTTCATACAACAACACAACCTGAATCCTCCCATAACTCAGCATTCACCAAAATCCCCTCTTATGCATTTTCTCTTCGAAACACACAACTCAGCCATCAAAACTCCAAACTTTTTCCACCATTCAACTCCACATTCATCACTGATCATTTCCCACCCTTCATTTTGCCTTTAAACACCCCATATCAAAAATACGATTTTCACCATCCTTGACCTGAGCTTCAGCAAACTTCACATAGAGGCCATATAAACTCCAGCCAAGCATTGCAAACTCTTGGGGAAGATCATTGGAGGTGATTGGAAGCAAGGGGACGGCCAGAAAGCTCTTGGGTTGAAAGCTTCGTTTCAGGTAGCCATGGAATTTATTTTTCCAGAACTCTTGTTTTAAGTTTCTAAATGCTTAAGCTTGCTCTCCTGAACACACTGAACTTGAAATTTTTGAAAATGGTTGAGAAATAAGCCTGTATCGAAGCTCTGAAATTTTTCCAGATTTTGTGTTTTGATCCATATCTTGAGTTTTAGGTTGTGAAAATTTGTTTTGATGATTGATTCATGTTCAGGGTGATTAGGAGATACGATCTGGAGCCTTAGAGCTCTTGATTTTGTCTAGAGAAGAAGTTAGCTTCTTGGGCTCGCCGGAGAAGATGACCGGAACCACTGTTCCGGTCATCTGAAGGTGATTAGATTAGGGTTAGGGTTTAGGCCAGTTTGAATGAGAGCCCTTGGATCCTCTTTCCCGTGCGCAACCAACGTCCCAGATTTCATATTAAAACCCTAATCCAGTCATTAACTTAATTAATTAGGATTAATTAAATTCAAACCTCAGAATGAATCCTAGCCCTCCAAATCCGCGCGCGTCAACTCCCTCCTTTTTTATTTAAATACTGGCCATTGGATCTGTTGACTTTCCATTTAATTTCATTTTATTCATATTTTTCTTATTTGTTTTGCATATTTATTTTAAAATAGCTAGAGACTTTCAAAAAAATTTATTTTTTGCATCATGACTTTAAATATTTTTCTCATTCTGAAAATAATTTTTATTTTATTTTTTGCATAAAATTTGTATTTTTAAAATATTTAAATGTTTATTTTAGTTAATTAATGGAAATTAATTAATTAAAATACCATTTAAGTTTCTAAAAATCACCAAAAAAATCACATTGCATTTTGACACATTTAGAGACATTATCAAACCATTCATACAAATTTCTTTTTGGTTCTTGATCCATTTTGACATTTTCTTTGGATTTAGGGTTCTTAAAAATCAATATTTTTGACCCTAACTTAGAAAAATCTTTTCTGCCTAACCATGAAGGGTTTGATAGTGATTCTTTTTGAATTGCATCCCACATATCATGTAGTTTCTAGGATAAAATTGGCATTAATTTATCTTTCATTTTTAATTTGTTTTTGCATTTTTTTCCTTGTGAGGTACCTTAAAACCCTAGAAACTTAGGAAATTCATAACTCCCTTAGGGTTTAGCTTCTGACTTCCCCCTTTGGATGGTGAACTAGTATGGGTTTAGGGTACCTTTGATCCCATTTTCAATTTTTTATCTCATTTTTTGCTTTTGATTTTGAATTTTGCATTGCATCTTGTATGTAAACCCTAATCTTTGCCTTCATTTGCATTCATCCTTCATATGCTTGCATACATGAACTTTCCATGACATTTTGTGCATCCACATGACATATAAGACATCTTAGGACACATTGAAATCATGTTTGATCATTGCATCATCCATTTGCCATGTTATGCATCCATTGCATTTCATAAGTTTTCATGAACTTTCATGCTTCCTTTCATGTCTCATTTGCATCTTCATTACTTGTATGATCATCCACATCTCATGACAACCATTTGCATCATCTCTTAGCAACATTTACATCTTAATATGCTTCTGACTTTGGTTTTCATCTTTGCATTTCATCTCATTTTCATTTCATTTCATTTCTTGTTGCTAACTTTTCAGGTGGTAAGTGTTTGAGAAGTGAATTTTCCTTCACTTCTCATAACCTCTTCTCATCCCTTTTATGCATCATTGCTGCATTTTTACTTGTGAATTAGAGTGAGCTTGCTCATTCATGCTCCTTCTCCTCTTTATTTCTTCAAGCAACTTATCTTCTTAAGTGAAGTAAGTTGTCTTGCTTCTTGCTGCTTCTTTTCCTTCCATCATGTTCCTTCCTTGGTGGCTCTCTTGAAGATCTTCTTGCAAGCTTCATAAACCCTAGGAACACCCAAGCATGATCACAATTAGGGTTTGATTAGTCCCCCATTAGTTTTACCTTTGTGTCATCTTTGAGTCTTCTCTTCTCATCTCTTAATCAAGGACTAAACCTTCAAGGTTTTAAGGCTTTGTGATTAAGCTTATGCCTGCATCTTTCTATTAGGATGGAGTGTATAACTTTAATCCTAAGTGTTAAACCCTTAATGTGTTTAAACCTTTTAACCAATTCACCTAATAATCACTAAGACATCAAGCTTGTAACTTGGGCCTTGCATTAGGGTTCTAATTCTTCCTTAATTGGTTAAGAAGGACTAACCCTAGTGTTAATGGACAAGTCCTCCTCAAGTTGTCTTACAGACCATAAAATCCACTTCTTAATCTTACCATTAACTAAAATCCACTTTAATAAAGGCTTTGTTTTGTCATGAGGCTAATCCCTAATCATGGATTAAGTTGAGGTATCTTCCTCAGCTTAAATGTTCTCATCTATTATCCTTCTATTAGGATGTGTAAACACCCCAAATTTGCCCTCACTCATTTCACTATGGCTTGTGTTTCTTTTCATATTGCATAAGTTCAACCATATCATCTCATAGTGCATTTTTGTTTCACTGCATTAGTTCTAAGCCATTTGCATCTAGGGTTTGTGATCTGAGCCATCCCTGAGCCATTTAAGCCACTCCAAAGGTCATCAATCACTTAGAAGGGGTCCATGTATGTTCAAGCATCATATTATATCCTCACAGGGTCAAGGAAGCCAAAGAATCACAAGAACTGAGAAAGGCATGGAAGCAGAGCCAGGCTTAACTGCACAGATGACCTAAAATTAGGGTTTTGGTTTCAGAGGCCATAACTCCAAATTTTTTGGTCATTCTTGTTTCTATTGGTCTCAATATGTTATTAGGATCATGCATATCAATTTTCATGAAGAAATTCAATGGGGAAGGCATCTGATCAAGAGGTGACTTCTTGAGCAAGTCAGTGCAAAATCAGGGCATCTGAG
Organism: Lathyrus aphaca; assembly: GCA_963966055.1. Lineage (NCBI taxonomy): Eukaryota > Viridiplantae > Streptophyta > Magnoliopsida > Fabales > Fabaceae > Lathyrus > Lathyrus aphaca. The sequence continues at coordinate 449,823,790 of OZ014519.1, read as the reverse complement.
GCCCCCAATGACCCAACCAAAGGGGTTTCTCCATAATTTTGAATGTGTATGATATTTATTTGATCATAGAAGATGTTATAAGATCACAAAATTGAATAATTTCAAGCCATTTGCAAAGTTGCCTTTTTGGGAAAGTGACTTGTAATGTAAACTTGCCATTTTGGGAAAGTTTTTCAACCTCCTCTTTTTGATTCAAAAATGCTTCAAATGGAAAATCTTTGGTCATGAAAGTTGTAGATTGGATCATTCCATTTTCAAAAAGTACAAGAACTCATTCTAATTCATTTTAGATCAAAAGTTATGGCCTTGCAAAGTTGAAAAAAATCATGAAATTTTCACTTTTGCACAAAGGGGGAAACTTGCAAAAACCCTTGCCAAACCAATTTGTGACTTCAAAGTGACTTCTAATCATCATACAAACACAATGCAATGCCTAAAAGTCAGATTTGTGCCAAGAATTTCTCATTTTCATGCCTTGGATTACAAGTTGCATAAGGCATTTTTTTCATGAAAGCTTCAAAATTGAATCCTTGCAAAAGGAACTCTTCATGCTTGAATTGAACACTAATTGATCTCAAATCATTCTAGCAACTTCATATGGCTCATGTTGCTGCATTTTGCCCAAGATATCACAAGTTTCTTTGCCTTGGTTCATAAGAAAACTCAAAGAGGGAAATATGCAAAAACCTTGGAAACTCTTGATCAAGACCAGCCAGCTCACAAAATCAGATCCAAAGGCCTTCCTTGACTCAAGCTGAGGCAGGACAAGCCCTAAGATTTCCTCTGACCCGAGCCATACCCATAATACACAAGATATTAACTTTTTACATTTTGCCCATGCCAATCACACTGTGCCACCACCAACTCTCTGCCCAATCAGAGCCTCATATGTGGAACTCAAGCCTTCCAAAACACACCACACACAAGCCAGAAACCTCCCACAATCCAGCATTCCCAAAAACTGTCAAAAACTTCTCCTCTTCGAAACTCTCCACACAGCCTTCAAACTTCCATTTTTCTTTCACCAACAAATCACAAATCATCCACAGAACAAGAATCACCCCTTTAAGCAGCCAAAAACACCACATACTCAACCCTCCATTTCTGCTACACCAGAACTGAAGCATTCAAACCAGCCATTATCAAAGCCTTCTAAGCTTCATTTCATCATCAGGGTGTTCAAAGAAGTGGGTTTGCACAAAGGGAGAGTCCAGAAAGCTCAGAATCAGAGAGTCTTCATCTCAGGTAACATGAAGAACTTTTTTTCCAGAAGCTAGTTTTTAAGTTCTTTTATGATTTTGTATGCTCCCCTGATCATGGGGATGTGTTTATTTTTGAAAATGGTGAAGAAACCACCATGTATGAAGTATATGAACATTTGCCCGTGTTTCATATTCTTCTTCGATTCATGCTTATGAAGTGAAATAAATGGATTTTAATTGGGGGTTTAGGTTTAGAATGATTAGAGGATCATTTTTGTGAAAGAAATTTGAAGATTGGTGACCTGTAGAAGAAGCTAAGGTTTTGTGTCGTCGGAGAAGACGACCGGAACACTGTTCCGGTCGCCTGAAGGTCATTAAGCCCTAATCCCATTAATTAGCCAACTTTGAATATAGGCCCTTGATCTGGCTTTCTCGCGCGCGTATGGATGGTCCAGTTGGTTCATTAAACCCTAATCAGTCATTAATTAGTTAAATTTAGGATTAATTAAATATTTAATAAAGTTTAGGGAAGTTTGAACCTGGGCCGTCCAGATGCACGCCAGGTCAAACTTCCCAAGCCCAGAATCAATTCTGGCTCTCCATTGCACATACTTTCCTTTTATTTAATTTTTATTTCATTTTATTTGTTTTATTTTCTACGAATTTTTAAAAATAGCAAAACACATTAAAAAATTCTGAAATTTTTTGTCAAATCTTTTATTAATTTTCAGAACCCAAAAATATTTTTATTTTTATTTTTTGAATTAAAAATTATTTTTAAATCATTTAAATGTTTATTTTTAATTAGTTAATGGAAATTAATTAATTAAAAATGCATTTAGGTATTTAAAAATCACAAAAAAATTCACATTGCATTTTAAAACATTTAGAAACATTATCAAACTCTCAAAACAAATTTATTTTTGGTTCTTGATGTATTTTGACATTTTTCATTGGAATAAAAGTTATTTAAAGGCAATATTTTGGTCCTAACTTGGAAAAATTCATTCTGCCTAACCATGAGGAGTTTGATGATGGTTCTTATTGCATTGCATCCTTCATATCATTTAGTTTCTAGGGTAAAATTGGTTTGAATTTATCTTTCATTTTCAATTTAATGAGCATTTTTCCTTTTGAAGTGCCTTGAAACCCTAGTTGACTTGAGAAAATCATAACTTCCATTAGTTTAAGACTTAGGTCCTCTCCTTTGGGAAGTGAACTTGTGTAGGGTTAGGTTTCCTTTGATCCCATTTTCAATTTTTTATCATGTCATTTGCTTCTGATTTTGAATTTTGTGTTGTATGTTATGCATAAACCCTAATTCATGCTTTCTTTTGCATCCATCTCTCATATGCTTGCATTCAAGAGCTTGCCATGACATTTTGTGCATCAATATGACATATAAGACCTCTTAGGACCTATTAGAATAATATGTGATCATTGCATCTTTCATTTGCCATGTTATGCATTCATTCCATTTCATAAACTTTCTTGAACTTTTATGGTTCAAAGCATGCTTCATTTGCATCTTCATCCTTGTATGATTATCCACAACTCTTGACATGTGTTTGCATCATCTCTTTGCATCATTAACATCATGTTCATGCTTCTGAATTTGTCTTGCATCATGGCATTTCATATCATCTTCATTGCATTTCATTTCTTTTGCTAACTTTTCAGGTGGTAAGTTGTTTTGAGAAGTGAATTTGCCTTCACTTCTCACAATCTCTTCTCATCTCTTTTATGCATCATTGCTGCATTTTATCTTTGTATTAGAGTGAGCTTGCTCACTCATGTTCATCTCTTACTTTCTTTCTTCAGACAACTTATCTTCTTAAGTGAAGTAAGTTGTCTTGTTTCTTCTGCTTCTTTCTCCTTTCATCTGCTTTTCCCTTGGTGGCTTTTCTCTTGAAGATCTTTTGCAAGCCTCATAAACCCTAGGAACAACCAAGCATGATCACAATTAGGGTTTGTTTAGTCCCCCATTAGTTTTTCCTTTGGGTCATCTTTGAGTCTTCCCTTCTCATCTCTTAGTCAAGGACTAAACCCTTAAGGTTTTAAGGCTTTGTGATTAAGCGTATGCCTGCATCCTTCTATTAGGATGGAGTGTATAACTTTAATCCTAAGTGTTAAACCCTTAATATGTTTAACTCCTTTAATCAATCCACCTAATAATCACTAAGACATCAAGCTTGTAACTTGGGCCTTGCATTAGGGTTCTAATTCTTCCTTAATTGATTAAGAAGGACTAACCCTAGTGTTAATGGACAAGTCCCCCTCAAGTTGTCTTACAAACCATAAAAATCACTTCTTAATCTTATCATTAACTAAAATCCACTTTAATAAAGGCTTTTTTTTGTCATGAGGTTAATCCCTAATCATGGATTAAGTTGAGGAGCCTTCCTCAGCTTAAATGTTCTCATCTATTATCCTTCTATTAGGATGGTGTAATGGGTCCATTAAATCCTTGATTATGGCTTAAACTCATTACTTAACACTAATCAAAAACAATAAATCCATCTAAATAATCACAAGTAGGTTAATGAACTTAATCCTACATCATGGTGATCAAGTGTGAGGTGTTTACTTCATACTTAAGGTATTCTCATTACCCCTAATCAGAGGGAGGATGTGATGAGTTTATCAACCCTTGGTTTAGACTTAAGCTCATTAACTTATGACAAACTTCAAAAAGCAATAAAAGATTGAAAGCATAAAAAACAAACAATAATCGTCTCCTTCGGGATTCTTTTCTCACCTCATTCACTCACAAACGAGAACTTGCTTCTTCCGTCTAATGCAAGACAGTTTGCACCTGAGCCAGACAGGTCATACACTTGAGCATAGGCAAGTAAGCAATTCACAAGTCAATTTACCTTTCAGTCTCTTTGAGTCGAACTACGGTGTTCTGACTTCCTCATTGCACGAGAGGATACATAGGCATAACTTAACAGTTATCGAACAAAAGTCTCGGTATTTCCCTCCTCTTCCAGCATTGTTTTCAAGCCTCATAGTCCTGAGCATTTCACTCTTGTTCTTACACTGACACTTCTCTTATACACCTCACATTTCTTTTACACTGACACTTGCATTCTTTTCCAGCTTTGATACACAGATTGCACTAACACTACCCCTTTAAAACACAAATCTTTTAAGCGTGGATCCCGTCGAGTACGACGGACAATCTGGGTGCTAATACCTTCCCAGGTTGTAACCAACCCCCTTTCTCAGTCTCTCTGGTTCGCGACCGTCTTATCCATATCTTTTCTTAGGTTTATGCAGCATTACCTTTCCTTCGGGATAAAAATGCCTAGCTGGCGACTCTATTCATTTCCCTTCTCCTTTCGCCGACCGTTCGCGTTTGTACCCCTCTTGGCCCTGTGTGTCATCAGGTGGGAGCGACAGCTTGGCGACTCTGCTGGGGACCCTTATACTGTAACCAGGGCTTCTGGTTCTTTCTCTGGGTTCCTCCTAGCGCTTGTTTGATTTGTGTTTACTGGGGTGTTATGTGCTAATTGTGTTTACTTATTTGCTTTATTTACTGCTTTATATACATCTTTATTTATTGCTTTCCTTTACAGTTTTTCATATTTCATACTGTCATTATCATTGCTGGATCTGGTTTCTGTTTTGGTGGGTGGGGTTCCATTGAGAGTTTGAGGTCCTATACCTGGGACCTGAGTGACACCTAGGCTAGAGTGGTTCATGTTCTTTCCCATTCCATTTCGGTCTGGTGCGGGAATATGAAACACGATTCAGATATGGGTTTCTTCTTGAGAACTCTGTGCTACAGATTTCCTGTAGTGCTAGGGCTATCTGGGAAGCTTGCTAAGTCTGGATGACCTTTATTATGACCTTCAGAAACTGAGGTGAATTAGAGGAGGATCTTTTATGATTATTGTAAACACTGTACCTCCGGGTTAGAAGTGTTTACACTTCTCATAACTGATCCAAGTCTGAGGATCCTTGTTTTAGAACATTACCTGTGAGGGGGTTGGGCTGTTTACAGGTTTGCAGGTACCATTGGCCACATCATACCCTGTTACTTGTTTTGTTTAAGAATGCTTCACTTTAGACAGTTCTTGTGATTAACCCTGGACATATGACTCTTTATTTGAGTCCCCCACCTTGGTTACTGGATTTCTGAACCTCCATCTGGACTTCTTGAACATACATGGGCTTTATATCAAGACAGATAATCAGATCCAGCTTGATCACAAATCCTTGCATATCATTTGCATACTCATCATTTGCATCATTTAACATTTGTTTATTTGTTTTTCAGGGTATCCACCTCATATCTGGTTTGGTTTTGACCCCTTCTGTTGCATAGACCTCTGCTTCAGTTGTCTTCATCAGTTGTCTGCTTCAGCTATTCTCATCATCACCAGCATCAGCCTATCAGTGGCTCATCTCCAGTACCAGTCTTGATCTTTATCAGCACCTATCTTCATCATCTTCAGCAGCATTCATGACCACTCCCAGGAAGAGCAACATATCCTACCATTTCTTTCAGCCTGTGTTGACTGGTATCAGGCAGGTCCAGCCACTTATCACCCCTGACCACATCCCATTGTTTAGAGAACACTATGGAGGTATCCTGGATATGGTTATGGACCTTGACCCTTCTCAAAGGATCATGATCCACACATGCTTGCAGTTTTATGACCCTCCTTTGAGATGCTTCACCTTCCCAGACTTTCAGTTAGGGCCTCTATTGGAAGAGTTTTCCTCTTTGATTGGAGTACCTATCAGGGGTGGACTCCCTTTCAACCCAGAGATGACTTTTCCCAGCAATGGAGAAGTAGCAAAAGCACTGTACCTGGAGCCTACTTTGATTGAGCAAAATATGACAACAAAAGCTGGAATCCCTGGTTTGCACTTAGACTTCTTGATTTCTCAGGCCATCCTGAAGGCCTCATTGGGAGAGTGGAGGGCATTCTGTGCACTGTTAGCCCTCAGCATATATGGGGTTATACTGTTTGCAGATGAACCCAAATTTGTCAGCAAGAATGCCATTCATCTTTTCCTTCTGAGGAACCCAGTACCCACATTGTTGGGAGATTTCTATTACTCCATCCATCAGAGGAATGAGAAACAAAGGGGGAAGTTAGTGAGATGTTGTGCTCCTTTGTTTCACACCTGGCTGCTCAGGCACCTACCTAAGTCAGATGCCTTCTTGAACCCTCACCAATAGAAGAATTGGGCCAAGAGGCTCATTGCTTTGACTTCAGAGGATATTAGATGGTGTACCCAGAGCACCAAAGGCAAAGACATTATCACCAGCTGTGGACAATACCCAAATGTGCCTCTAATAGGAGTAAAGGGTTACATCAATTACAATCCTTTACTGTTTAAGAGACAACTGGGATATGCTTTGGTTCACCCTCCCAGAGTGCAAGATTTAGTTGAGACCCTGTATTGTGAAGTAAAACCTAATTCAGCTGTTGTCAGACAAGCATCCTGGGCTTGGGACAACATCCAGACAAAAGGGATGGCTATTCTTGGAAGGTGTAATAATGTTACTTCAGCTCAGTACTATGACTGGTCCTGTACTCGAGCTCAAATTACTGGAATGCCTTTCACCATTGAGGACATACCTGGACCATCTACAGCACAACCAGCAGCAACTGTCAGCCTGGAAGAATTTGAGAAGCTGAAGGAAAGAAATGAGAATCTGTCTCAAGCTCTGAAGAAGACCCTTTGGGAAAGGAGTGATGGTCGTTTGGACATTGAGAGGTTGGAGAAGCTTAGGGTGGAGCATCTTGCCAAAATTGAGAAAACAGAGGACTACATCAGGAAAGCAAGAGCTGGGGAGCAAATATTGAAGAATGCCTGTAAAGAGGCCAAGATCCAGAAGGCTAGGATCACTGAAGCCCGGACACAAGAAGATCAGATAATTCAAGCCAAGATTGAACAGTTAGAGGCCAATGAAAAGAAGCAGCAGGTAGCTTTGTTGGAAGCCCAGAAGGAGATTTCAGAGTTAAAGCTCAGAGCTAGATTGAAGAGATCAAAGGACCAGGACAGGCACAAGAAGTTGACCATTGCCATTGCCACCAGGAACTTCCTCATTAGGACCATTACAGAGCACCCAACTGGTCCAGTGATTGAGACACTTCTGAAGGAGGTCAAAGAGGATGAGTTTGGATTGGATGTTTGACTTATTTGCTTGTTGTTCATTTCCATTTGATGTACTTTTCTCTTTTTGTATTCTGACCCTCCAGGGGCATGTGTTATAAAACAAGCTATGTATTGATCACCTTTTGTAATATATTTTAGTTTGTTTCCATTTGGGTTTTTCTCTCAACAACATCAAAGCATCTTCCTCGAGGTCTAGAAAGGTCAAAACCAAGAACCAAGCCGGATACCTTGGAAAACAAATAAGCATACTGCATTGCATACTAACCTTTGTTTTGTTTTGTAGGTTTTATTATTATCTTTGTTTCTAACCTTGTTGTGATCTCAGGAAATATTGCTCGTCGCCGAGTGTTCTTTGTCAACCGCACACATCGGTACCCTACTCGCAACAACCTTCCTGGTATCCAAATGGAGCAAGTACAGCAGGACCTGACTGAGGTCAGAACTCAGATGGCTAATGAAAGAGTGGAGATGAGAAACCAAATGACTCAATTCATGGCTGTAATGACTGGCTTGGCCCAGAGCCAAGAAAGGTTAAGGGAATTGGTGGAAAGACAAACTCCTGAGGAACCTCATCTTGGAACTGGAGGAACTAGTAATAATGAGAGGGGTCAGCCTCATGTTAATCCACCAGTATTTGGACCTCATCTAGATCCGGAAGTCAATATCCCGAGAAATGTGCAAGGAAATACTGTTGGGGGAGAATCTTGCAAGAGGATCCCCAGGAGGAGCAATTTACTGTTATGGGAGCCGGAGACGAAGTCTATGATAGGAGGTTGGATGAAATAGCGGAGAAGTTGAGATCTTTGGAGTCTCAAAACTCCTTGGGCTTCGATGTAATGGATATGGGACTAGTGGACGGGGTGAGAATTCCCCATAAATTCAAACCCCCGTGCTTTGAGAAATACAATGGAACCTCTTGTCCACGAACCCACCTGCAGTCTTTCCTGGGAAGACTTAAAGCTTATACTATGGATGAGAAGCTGTGGATGTTCTACTTTGAAGATAGTCTGACCGGGGCTTCAAGAAAGTGGTATTCACATTTGACCAGAGCTACCATTAGATGCTGGAAAGACTTAGCTGAAGCCTTCATCAGGAAATATCAATACAATCTGGACATGGCTCCTAACAGGACCCTTCTGATGGGAATGTCCCAGTCCTCCAGAGAAAGTTTCAGGGAATATGCCCAAAGGTGGAGACAACTTGTTGCTGCTGTCCAACCACCCATGTCGGAAAGATAAATGGCTGACATGTATATGAATACTTTGCAAGGAACATATATTGATAGACTGTCTGCCTTTTCTTCCACCAGCTTTGCTGATGTCGTCATAGCCGATGAAAGGATTGAAAGTTTGTTAAAAATGGGCAAGATTTCTGATAATGGTGCAAATTCATCCAGTAATCCCAGGAAGCCTTTTGTGGGACCCCGAAGAACCGGTGAGACCAATTCCATTCATGCAAGCAGGGGCAGACCTCAGTATGTGCACCGATCAGTAGCAGCTATTACCATTCCAGCTTCGATCCCTCAACAATCAGCATATCAACAACAACAAGAACCACATTATCAACAGCAAGTTCAGTATCCGCAACAGAGAACCTACAACAACAACAATAGCAATCAACAACAGCGCCCCTTCCCGCAAATACCATCACAGGCAAACAGGGTGATTGACCCTATCCCCATGCCTTATGCTGCCTTATTGCCACAACTCCTGAAGCTTAACTTGGTTGAGTTAAGGACGTTGGCACCACCAGATCCTCTCAACCTCCCAAGGAATTATGATGTCAACGCCAGGTGTGCTTTCCACTCCAATGCACCTGGTCACAGCACTGAAAAATGCAGGGCCTTACAAATGAAAGTCCAAGATATGGTGGATTCTAAAGCCCTCAACTTTGCACCTCCTCCGAATGTCAACATGAATCCTATGCCTAATCATGGCGTGCCAAGGATTAATGCCATTGAGGAAGACAAACCATCTACCTTGATCACCAGTGTTGCATAGATTCGAACACCTTTGGTCGATATTAAAGCTCAGCTTCTAGAGTGCCAAGTGTTCCCCGGGTGTGAGCTCGGTTGTGGGCATTGCAACATTGCAGTCAACGGGTGTGAAAAGTTGAGAAGCGGCATAGATGGTCTTATTAAGGATGATATCCTTCAGATCTCAACAACGGCGCCTACTGTTGCACCCCAAAATTTGCCCTCACAATACAAGACTTTGTGTGCTAAGAAGGTTCACAAGGTTCACAAGATTCACAAGATTCACAATGATTACAAGACCTTTCATGAGGTTCATGAAGTCTACAAGTCACTTTATGAGGTTCACAAGGTTCACAAGATTCACCATCCTTACAAGACCTTTCATGAGGTTCATGAAGACTACAAGATACTTTATGAGGTTCACAAGGATCACAAGGTTCACAAGACCTCCCATGAGATTCACAAGACATTTTATGATGGTTTACAAGGTTCACAAAGTTCACAATTGGTCAGAAGAGTTGACAATCCCCTCAAACAATGCACCTCCTAGGCAGTGCATCCAAAACTAGGGTTTTGACTTTAATCAGGCTAAATGAATTCCCAAGACTTCAAGTGAGCTTCATAACATCTTATATGTGTGTAAGAACCCCCATGACAAGTTTCAAGACTTTTCTCAAAAGGTTGCTCAGTCAGATGATCAGATAAGTCAAAATCAGTCAAAGAAGTTAAAAAGTCAAACTGAGGTCAACTGTGGTCAAACCAAAGTCAAACTTCATGATTTTTTGCCAACATCAAGTATATGAAGTAAAATTCATCATTTGATCAAGGGTTGATCATGATTCATCAAGGAGATTCCAGATCATCAAGAATCAGGAGTTTCTAAATTAGGGTTTCCTTAGGAAAAGTCAACTGAACTTTGACCAGCCATAACTTTCACATACTTCATCACCAAGTCTCCATCCAAAGCTCATTTTGAAGGAAATTGAATTATCTACAACTTTGTATCTCACAAGCCAAGCCCAAAAATGCTTCATTTGGAAGGTATGAGCTAAGACATTATAGGTCCTTTTGAAAGTCAACAAAAAGTCAACAACTTCAAAAGGGCATAACTTGAGAATGGTAAATGATATGGACATTAAACCAGTGGGGTTGGTTAGAGGACTCTTCAAGATTTCCAAAATGTCCAAGAACACCCTCATAGCATTAAAATTGAAGGATGTGTGCCCTTGCAAAGTTGGGAAATTTTGGGTTGGTTTATGATGAAAATGGAGGTCTAAAATCAATTTCTTCCAAATGGGCTTGCCAAATGATGACCCAATCCACACTAAGACATCTTGCACGAAATTAATTTAATATTTTCATTATTTTCATTATTTTATTTTTATTTATTATGATTTTTCATATTAAAAGTCATTTTAAATTCAAATAAAATAAAAAATAGTGAAGATTTAAAATTATTTTGCTTCTAGAATGTCATAAATAATATTTGGATCTAATTGATACAAGAGTTATGAAAATCATCCCAAAATAGCAATGTGAGATCAAGAATATTCAAACTTTAAAGGCCAATCTTTTTCAATCTCAAACTACCAAAAAATCCAAAGTCTTGAGCAATATTTTTGACCTAATTCATTCACTCATATATAAACAACACAAAGACAATCACAAGCCACGGATTCCAGCCTCTTTGCACATTGTTCAACTTCACAAAAAACCATCCAAATCCAATTTTCAGTTTCACTAATTCAAGAGATTTTAAGGTATTTTGAGGACACAAGAAGGTTCCTGGATCTTCATTGAGTCGAAACCAACTCTCAAATGCATCCAATTCATGCCCATACACACAACCCGAATGCATCTTGTTCTTCTTTAAAAAAAATTTCGATTTGAATGATTTGTGCATTTATAATGAAAACTAACTGTGGATTTGTGTTTGTTATGATGTTTAGAAGCTTTCTGGATGGTTTAATTTGACTCTTATGGACTGTATCAAAATCCACCATTGTTAGGGTTTGGAGTTCAATTTTGGGAACTTAGTATTTAGGGCACCTAAATGAATTCTAAGAACATGGCCGTGACCTATGAGCTTCATATAATTGATCTGGGCTTCAAATTTGTATTGAAATTATGATTTGCTTGATGATTGAAAAACGTAGGTTTATGGTTTAAGAACTTGCAGGAAAATTCGCAGGAATATTCGAAGAAGAATTCGCAGGAAATTTGAATGAAGAAGAAGAAGCTGCGCGCGAAATCCATATTCAAATTATTGTTTTAAAATATTATGGTTTGTCTTTGTTTATATTTCACAAGCGAACGCTTGTCTCAGTGGTAAAGCTAGTTTGTGTATTGCGTGAGGGCGCTGGTTCGAGTCCTGGCTTTGTGCATTTTTTTCTTATTTTTCAGGTTAATCATGAAACATTATATATTATGTTTTGTTGCCACTACTTTAACAGACGCGCTCACCCAGCAGGATTGGTAATGTGTATAGGTGTTTGTTTGAGAGGTCCTGGGTTCGATCCTCCCCCAGGCCTTTTGCTTTTTCATTCTTTTTTTTATTTTTCAGGTTTAAAGAACAAAACCAAATGGTGCTCATTCTTCTTCCATCATGTGCAGCGCAGCCCAGTGGTTATGCTTCTCATCATCCAGGTAAAGGACCTGAGTTCAAATCCCAGGTCCTGTTTTTTTTTTTTTTTCTTTTAATTTTTTTTTCTTATATTATTCATTATATATTTTCATAAATAAATCTCAATAAATTTCTAAATAACATATATATATTATTTTCTCAAAATCAAAGTTAATATATTCATGTTTTTCTTTATATTTTTTTTATGTATATGTATGTTTATTTAATTAATAGATTATTATTACAAATTAAGCCTTAATATTTTTTTGAATATACATTAAACCCTAATTATATTATAAACCCTAATTCATTTTTCTAAACAATTAAACCCTAATTTTCTTTTCTTCTTTTGTATTATTATTTGTATTCATAATTTAATTAAAATATTTGATTTAATAAATTGTCTATAAACTTAAAATTTTGTATATAAATATGTGTAGAAATTAAAATGTCCAATTTATTGTTTATAATTAATTATATATGTAACTAATTTCTAAAAATTGCAAATTTAATAATTTCTCATAATATGTTCATAATTTATTTAATTTGTTTACAATTTTTAATTTTATAATTAATTGTTCATATTTTTCTATTAACCATTAAAGTTTTGTTTTGTTTATTGTTATGTTTATTACTAATCCATTTATTTTTTTTTAATTATGCTTATTATTATTATTTCACTAACCCCATTTATTTTAATTATTATTACTAACCCAATTAAATTGCTTATTTATTTTACTTATTATTTATATTTTGCTTATTTATTTATTCTTGCTATTTATTTTAATTGCTTTATTTTATGTAATTGCTCCTTGGTGTAATTTTCTGTAATATTTAAATTATTTAATTTTCATGCTATGGTTAGTAAAAATAGGGAGTGTAACATGTATTTGTATTTAAAATTGAATTTAGGTCATTTAAATTATAAGATAAATGTAAAATTAAACACTCACACACGTAAGTCGATCTTTGATCGCCATCTCACTTTCTAGGGTTGCCTCTCAATGTTGCCTATTCAAAAGGGTCAAGTAGGGTGTATAAAGCCAAGTCCCTTAAAAGAAAAGTCATCTAGTCCCTTAACAATCAAAAGATCAAGTCCCTTAATGGTTGCCTTTCAATATGATCTTGTCCCTTTCGAATAATGATGACAGTCCCTCCAAAATGCTTAATACACCCTACAGTTGCCTTCATTAAACAGATGTCCCTCACTTGTCCCTCACATCCAAGGTAATGACTACCTATTCCTTAATAATAGGGATAGTCTTACCATTTAAAGGATAAAGAACAGAAAGACCTAAACTTTAGGGTAGGTTCCTCATAGTTACTTGCTCACTACTTCAAAACAATTTCAAAACACTTCACAATTTCAAACAATTTTCAAACACAAGTTTTTTACGCATCCATACATGGATCATTATTAAACTCTTATGAAAATTTCTATTCACACACTTCACATTTTCAAAAACAATTCAAAGTGAGCTAAGTAACTAAGAGCCCATGGATAACCATGGATGTAAAGGGTGCTAACACCTTCCCTTTACATAACCTACCCCCCGGACCCGAAAATCTTTTAAAAGGTCTTTCCTGTTCTTTTATGCCTTTCCTTTGGATAAAATAAAAGTCGGTGGCGACTCTTGCTATCCGCAACATAACTAAAGTCAGTTCTCCCACCGTGTTACAGAACTGGCGACTCTGCTGGGGAAAAATAAAAGAGGGGTACCCTTAGGAATTAGATCACTTAAATTGTTTGTTTTGTTTGCTTTATATTTATCTGTTGGGTGCTCTTATGTGTGAAAGATCCTAACCCGGATCTAGTGTACCTTAGGTAAATGGCAATAGACCAAGGAAACTGTACGGCGTATACCGATATGGTTGATCTGGTGGCCATAGTTAGTGTGACTTCTTGGTTGGTGCTTATGTTCCTTAAGTCAAGTTGAGGATAATATGAGGCTGCCATATGTTGTCAATGCACTAACTAACTTTTAGAACCCTAGTTAACTCATCTTGGCCTTTAGAAAGTAGTGAGGTAACCGGCTTTGGTGCAGACTGAAGTTGGTTGACACTCGATACTACACTCATTGAGATCTTAAACTTGGAGGGTTTTGGTTGGCAAGTAAGTTTCCTTCTGATCAACCACCCTTGTGAAGGATCAATGATATTGAGATCACTTAGAACCTGGTTACTTTTGTAGGACAGGATGAACCATCTAACTTCAGGGGAGGGTACTTACCTTTGAACCTCATGCAAGCCTTTAAACCTAGGGCTATTGTGTGACTTGCTTGTGTGTGCCACATGTTTGTGATTGAGCATAACATCATGACATCATCATGCATCATAAGCATAACATTTTTCCCTAACCATTTCAAGGACCAAGGGATTTATCTTTGTTCTTTGTTGCAGGTCATGGCTTCAGCTCGTAGAAACACTATCAGGATCAACTTTGCGAGCATACCTGCTAAGCTTAAAGAGTTGGTTTCTCAAGTGTCTGATCATTCCCAGTTCATCAAGAGACATGGTCACCTATTGGATCTAGTCACTTCAGGATTCAATGAAGACATGATGAGTGTCATGTTTCAGTTCTTTGATCCTAAGCACCATTGCTTCACATTCCCCGACTATCAGCTGGTTCCAACCATGGAAGAGTTCTCTAAACTTCTGGGCATACCTGTTCTTGATCAGAAACCATTCACAGGCTTGGAGAAAGAACCTAAACCTGAGGTTATTGCTGCAGCTCTACATCTGAAGAAGTCTGATATTGTTCTAGAAACGAGAAGTGGTGTCAAGGGTGTTCTAGCCAAGGTGTTGATAGAGAAGGCTCAAGTGTTCTTGAAAGCTATGAGTCATGATGCTTTTGAGGAGATCTTAGCCTTGCTGATTTATGGCTTAGTGTTGTTCCCCAATCCAGATCAGTTCATAGATGTTCATGCCATCAACATTTTCCTGAGTCATAATCCAGTGCCTACATTGCTTGGAGACATCCTACATTCTCTTCATACTCGTACTACAAGGGCAAGGGGAACTTTGATGTGCTGCATACCTTTGCTTTCTAGGTGGTTTATTTCTCACCTTCCTCGCTCAGTAATGAAGAATGAGCAAGGGTTCAGATGGTCCAAGAGGATCATGTCACTCTCACATTCAGACATCCATTGGTGCTCCAGATCTATGGAGAACGTTACTATCATTGACCGTTGTGGGGAGTTTCCTAATATGCCACTTCTAGGCATAAGAGGAGGCATCACCTACAACCCCTCACTAGCTTTTCGACAGTTTGGTTACGCTCGGAGTGATGGCCCACATGACATGTTGATTCAGGGCATTGTGTTTGATTACGACAACGATCTTCAAGGTTACCGTCAGAGATTCATACGAGCCTGGGGAAAAGTAAACAAGGTTGACAGCAAGACTCTGGAACCTAAGTACACTATTCCTATGGAGGCTTATCTCAGATGGGTGCGATCTCGTGCTCAGACTCTCATGATGCCATATCCTGCTATCCTGCCAGTTACCATGGAACCTGTTGCTGAAGGAGATACTGCTTATACCATCCTTCACCCAGACATGCCTACTGACATGGAAGACTTACAGAGATCCTGGATCCAGTTGAAGGAGCAAAGGGATACTTTCGAGACTCATTACAAAGCAAGCCAAGAAAGAATCCTGGAACTAACAAAGCAACTTCACGAGGAGCGGAATCTCAACTCATACCTCAACACAAAGAGGAAACGTCCATGGGAGACTTAAAACCCCATCTCTTGTATTTATTGCATTTCATTTTCTGTAAGCCCAAGAGGCAAAACAAATTTATTACTAATAAAAGTTTCCCTTTTTGGTTGCTTAAGCAAATTTAAATCCTGCGGTCCTTGAATACATTGCATATGCATTCACATATCATCTCATTGCATCACAGGTTTATTTGTGCACAGGTTTCTTATCTTCTCGCTGTTTATTTCAGCAATGGCTCTTTAACAAACAGTTAAGGATCTCCAGGCACAGAATGCACAGTTCCAAGAGCTGATTCTGGATTTGTCCAAGGGGCAAGATGAGTTGAAGACACTGCTGGCTAAGAAGAAGAGTCCTGAAGACAACAAGGATGGTCAATTGGAACAATTGCAAGCTGAGATAACAGAAATGAGGATCCAGATGAATGGCCAGGTGGCTCTTATCCAAAGTTTAGCTCAGGGGCAAGAAGAGCTGAGAACCTTTGTCCAAAAACTTCAAAGTAATGGAGTCAGGGATCTAATTGTCAGTCAACCTCCATTAAAACAAGCTGATTTGGTTGAAAGAAAGATGAGGATAAAAGAAGGTAAGAAACCGGTTGCCATTGATTGTTCTTCAGTTGAAGAAGAAAGACCTGATAAGGTTAATCTACCTCAACACAAGGAATGTAGAAGGAAATTTATCAAGTTCAGCACACCATTGTCACAAGTTTTGCAATGCCTGTTGGAAATGAAGCTAATTTCCTTGGAAAATTCTCCTAAAAATCCTAACATCTCTTCTCCTCGCTATAATCCCAAGGCAAGGTGTAAGTATCACTCCCACAGTCCTGGACATGATACTAATAACTGTTGGGCATTGAATAAGAAGATTCAAGATCTGATTGACGAAGGAATCCTAGAGGTTACTCCAGAAGGTCAAGTTGAATTTTACTATCGTCCATCAAACACCGAAGCTGCAAGACAAGTAGCCCAAAGTAACAGGAAAGAAAGAATACCTATTCCTGTTGAGATATGGGGCACTTTGGGGCATCCAAGTGGAAAATTTGATTTCATGGTGAAGTATACTGCTCCTCAAAGCTCACAGATTGCAATTGAGGACATTCAGCCAACTGGATGGGACAACATTTGAATTTTCATTTATAATTTCTTTTATTTGTTTGAACACTTACTATTATGTTAAACTTTTGTTTTCATTAATGCATTGCATATGTTTGTCTTGAATTAATCCATTCGTTCCACTATATTTTGAATTATGCTTCTTATTTCTATCCTGTGATATTTAACTCCTGATAAAGCTATAAGCCTGTAGAGGGAGGATGATGAAAACAATACCATAATATTAGGCAGTATGTTTTTGAACAGACTATGCTGACGATGTACAGGCATTGTTTCAATTCCTAAACAGTGGAGATATAAGGAAGTTAATCCCTAGTCAACCCTTTTGAGCCTATGAAGTAGGAGTTTTTATTCTCGCACAAATCAAAACCCTTATTCATAACCTGGGGCAGGGTAGTTACTCAGTTAACTCAAGTATGCCAATTGTTTGTGTTGTACACAACTAATGATGGTTCTCTGTAATCATTAAACCTGACAGTCAATATCCAGCAAAAGGAAAGCTCACTAAGTCAAAACCTATGAAGGAGACTTAATAAAAATTAAGACATCCCGCTGACTGTAACCTTAAAATAAACAGTTCAGGCAAAAAGAAGGGATAACAAAGTTAAAAGAAAAAAAGGGTCAGTATGAATCCTCAACAAAGAAAGATGACTGAATATTCAAATAAATTTTGGGTTTCTGAACCATCACAAATATCAGTGTTTCAATACCAAACTTCTTTGGAATTTCAATGCATAAGTTAACTGAGCATAGGACTGAAGAACATCATGGAGATTGGGTTGGGTACAAATAAAATTTGAGCCTATATCCTTTGTTTCTTAAACCATGAACCAGGCCACGTTATAACCCTTTAAAAGTCCTAACTGAAGCATGGTTAGTTCGAAAGCGTACTGCTACAAAAAGGTATCCTGACTCCTTTAGGGCTTATTATAAAACTTGAGTTAATATCACAATTTTCAAAAAAAAAAAAAAAAAAAAAGTTTTTCTAAAATAACTTGTTTCAAAACTTCAAGACAGACATAAGCATTGCATTTTTGAATATATTTGTTTGCATATACCTGAGTGTTTGACAAATAGAGAAGCTTACAGGATGAATGTTCAATGAACCAAAGTCCTTCCGGTAAACAAAGTTGTTTCCTGGATCAAAGTCCATGTATACAAAGGGGCATAGTCATTATCTCCCAATCAAGGGGGCAGACCATGATACTTCCTAACTCATTTGGGGCAATCAGGACAAGATTCAACTATGTTTAAGCAGCCAGAGGCAGATCTCCTCATCTATCTGAAGTACCAAAGGTGACATTACAGAGTTCACAATGCCAGGGGCATATGCTTATGGGGCATTCTGCTTGTTTCTCTTGAGGTAGCTCATTACAGATACTTCCATTATGGGACAATTCATCCTCGACCAAGGGGCAATGCTTTTTCTTCAAATCTAATACCTGGAGCGTATATGGTCCATTACAGTTTGAAGACACATTCCTCTCATTGTATTACCTTGATATTGGATTCTCAGCTGAAACCATGATGGAAATTAATTGTCTATGCTAGTAGTATCAGATGGTGTCAGTATCATGTCTTCAGATCCAACTATGGGGATTTCTGGGAAGGTACTCAGGAAAGTTAAAAAAATTCAGGAGCTATATATCCAATTGGCTGTATACTCTCGAAGTTAAAACAATTCTGCTTTCAAATTCAGCTTCACTTTTCCCTCTGAGTCCAGATTTACTTTTACCCTAGCAAAAACGTCCATTGGTTGTGTTTGAATGTATTATGCTTTTGAATATGATTGATGTTTACCAGAAATGCATGAAAATGCAGTAATAGTATTTACTAATGACGAACGAGGGAAGGATTCCAACGAAGCTTCACCAGGTTCACCCCTACAAGACAGTTACAAATCCCCAGTAGGGCAAATCCATCTTCATAAAGTACTTCAAGTCACATCTCCCCTGGAATTTATATCCATCTCTTTTATCCTCATATTCGGGAATTTACTTTCCAATAAGAGTACGACGAACGAAGACGGGAGGTTATGTATACCCTACTATCCCCAGCAGACGGGAGGTTATATATACCTTGCTATCCCCAGCAGACAGGAGGTTATGTATACCTTCTTATCAAACAAGACGGGAACGAGTTCCTCATTTTCTTCAACAAACGAATCGGGATTTATTTTCCCTGGCCAGCAGTTGTTATACGAAGATATCCAGACGTTTCCGGCAGCATCATATCATACATGCATCATTTACATCATACCATACCCTATATATCCATAGATACATAATACATTATTTAAGTGCATCATACTATACATGCATACATAATGCATAAGCTAATATTGTTATACAAAAGTTACCTTGATTTCAGGTTAATTCTCCAGCAGACAAATTTCATCAACAACTTATGACTATCAGGACTGCTTTATCCTCCTGAAAAGTTATCATTCCTCAGGATTGCTTTATCCTCCTGAAGTCATATTATTACCTCAGGACTGCTCTATCCTCCTGACAGCTTCTTATACATCAGGATTGCTTTATCCTCCTGAAAGCTTATTATTACCTCAGGACTGCTTTATCCTCCTGACAGCTTCTTATACCTCAGGATAGCTTTATCCTTCTGACAGCTTCTTATACATCAGGATTGCTTTATCCTCCTGAAAGCTTATTATTACCTCAGGACTGCTTTATCCTCCTGACAGCTTCTTATACCTCATGATAGCTTTATCCTCATGACAGCTTCTTATACCTCAGGATAGCTTTATCCTCCTGACAGCTTCTTATACATCAGGATTGCTTTATCCTCCTGAAAGCTTATTATTACCTCAGGACTGCTTTATCCTCCTGACAGCTTCTTATACCTCAGGATAGCTTTATCCTCCTGACAGCTTCTTATACATCAGGATTGCTTCATCCTCCTGATAGCTCATCATTACCTCAGGACTGCTTTATCCTCATGACAGCTTCTTGTACCTCAGGACTGCTTTATCCTCCTGAAAGCTTATCATTACTTCAGGGCTGCTTCATCCTCCTGAAAAGTTATCATTCTTCAGGATTGCTTTATCCTCCTGAAAGCATATTATCAACACCTCAGGATTGCTTCATCCTCCTGAAAAGTTATCAATCTCTCAGGATTGCTTTATCCTCCTGAAAGCATATCACTATCTCAGGGCTGCTTTATCCTCCTGAAAGCATATTACTACCTCAGGATTGCTTTATCCTCTTGAAAGCTATCATTGTATCTTCATGTTTTGGACTGCTTTATCCTCCAAGAAATGTACGTGAAGAACTTTTCTCCAAGTGGCATCTTTAAGCCCACTCAAGCATATATAACCCCAAACATCAGTATCACTCTACGCACCGGTGAGTGCAAATTTTTGGGCTTTTGTGTTCAATCCCCTTCAACCTTCCAGGTCACGACTGGCAAATGTACCAATCTAACCCCTCAGGTTTCAGAAAATTGAACAGGGGCAGCTGTTGCACCCCAAAATTTGCCCTCACAATACAAGACTTTGTGTGCTAAGAAGGTTCACAAGGTTCACAAGATTCACAATGATTACAATACCTTTCATGAGGTTCATGAAGTCTACAAGTCACTTTATGAGGTTCACAAGATTCACCATCCTTACAAGACCTTTCATGAGGTTCATGAAGACTACAAGATACTTTATGAGGTTCACAAGGATCACAAGGTTCACAAGACCTCCCATGAGGTTCACAAGACATTTTATGATGGTTTACAAGGTTCACAAAGTTCACAATTGGTCAGAAGAGTTGACAATCCCCTCAAACAATGCACCTCCTAGGCAGTGCATCCAAAACTAGGGTTTTGACTTTAATCAGGCTAAATGAATTCCCAAGACTTCAAGTGAGCTTAATAACATCTTATATGTGTGTAAGAACCCCCATGACAAGTTTCAAGACTTTTCTCAAAAGGTTGCTCAGTCAGATGATCAGATAAGTCAAAATCAGTCAAAGAAGTTAAAAAGTCAAACTGAGGTCAACTGTGGTCAAACCAAAGTCAAACTTCATGATTTTTTGCCAACATCAAGTATATGAAGTAAAATTCATCATTTGATCAAGGGTTGATCATGATTCATGAAGGAGATTCCAGATCATCAAGAATCAGGAGTTTCTAAATTAGGGTTTCCTTAGGAAAAGTCAACTGAACTTTGACCAGCCATAACTTTCACATACTTCATCACCAAGTCTCCATCCAAAGCTCATTTTGAAGGAATTTGAATTCTATACAACTTTGTGTGTCACAAGCCAATCCCAAAAATGCTTCATTTGGAAGGTATGAGCTAAGACATTATAGGTCCTTTTGAAAGTCAACAAAAAGTCAACAACTTCAAAAGGGCATAACTTGAGAATGGTAAATGATATGGACATGAAACCAGTGGGGTTGGTTAGAGGACTCTTCAATATTTCCAAAATGTCCAAGAACACCCTCATAGCATTAAAATTGAAGGATGTGTGCCCTTGCAAAGTTGGGAAATTTTGGGTTGGTTTATGATGAAAATGGAGGTCTAAAATCAATTTCTTCCAAATGGGCTTGCCAAATGATGACTCAATCCACACTAAGACATCTTGCACGAAATTAATTTAATATTTTCATTATTTTCATTATTTTATTTTTATTTATTATGATTTTTCATATTAAAAGTCATTTTAAATTCAAATAAAATAAAAAATAGTGAAGATTTAAAATTATTTTGCTTCTAGAATGTCATAAATAATATTTGGATCTAATTGATACAAGAGTTATGAAAATCATCCCAAAATAGCAATGTGAGATCAAGAATATTCAAACTTTAAAGGCCAATCTTTTTCAATCTCAAACTACCAAAAAATCCAAAGTCTTGAGCAATATTTTTGACCTAATTCATTCACTCATATATAAACAACACAAAGACAATCACAAGCCACAGATTCCAGCCTCTTTGCACATTGTTCAACTTCACAAAAAACCATCCAAATCCAATTTTCGGTTTCACTAATTCAAGAGATTTTAAGGTATTTTGAGGACACAAGAAGGTTCCTGGATCTTCATTGAGTCGAAACCAACTCTCAAATGCATCCAATTCATGCCCATACACACAACCCGAATGCATCTTGTTCTTCTTTAAAAAAAATTTCGATTTGAATGATTTGTGCATTTATAATGAAAACTAACTGTGGATTTGTGTTTGTTATGATGTTTAGAAGCTTTCTGGATGGTTTAATTTGACTCTTATGGACTGTATCAAAATCCACCATTGTTAGGGTTTGGAGTTCAATTTCGGGAACTTAGTATTTAGGGCACCTAAATGAATTCTAAGAACATGGTCGTGACCTATGAGCTTCATATAATTGATCTGGGCTTCAAATTTGTATTGAAATTATGATTTGCTTGATGATTGAAAAACGTAGGTTTATGGTTTAAGAACTTGCAGGAAAATTCGCAGGAATATTCGAAGAAGAATTCACAGGAAATTTGAATGAAGAAGAAGAAGCTGCGCGCGAAATCCATATTCAAATTATTGTTTTAAAATATTATGGTTTGTCTTTGTTTATATTTCACAAGCGAACGCTTGTCTCAGTGGTAAAGCTAGTTTGTGTATTGCGTGAGGGCGCTGGTTCGAGTCCTGGCTTTGTGCATTTTTTTCTTATTTTTCAGGTTAATGATGAAACATTATATATTATGTTTTGTTGCCACTACTTTAACAGACGCGCTCACCCAGCAGGATTGGTAATGTGTATAGGTGTTTGTTTGAGAGGTCCTGGGTTCGATCCTCCCCCAGGCCTTTTGCTTTTTCATTCTTTTTTTTTATTTTTCAGGTTTAAAGAACAAAACCAAATGGTGCTCATTCTTCTTGCATCATGTGCAGCGCAACCCAGTGGTTATGCTTCTCATCATCCAGGTAAAGGACCTGGGATCAAATCCCAGGTCCTGTTTTTTTTTTTTTTTTTAATTTTTTTTTCTTATAATATTCATTATATATTTTCATAAATAAATCTCAATAAATTTCTAAATAACATATATATATTATTTTCTCAAAATCAAAGTTAATATATTCATGTTTTTCTTTATATTTTTTTTATGTATATGTATGTTTATTTAATTAATAGATTATTATTACAAATTAAGCCTTAATATTTTTTGAATATACATTAAACCCTAATTATATTATAAACCCTAATTCATTTTTCTAAACAATTAAACCCTAATTTTCTTTTCTTCTTTTGTATTATTATTTGTATTCATAATTCAGTTAAAAT
This sequence comes from Lathyrus aphaca, assembly GCA_963966055.1. Classification (NCBI taxonomy): domain Eukaryota; kingdom Viridiplantae; phylum Streptophyta; class Magnoliopsida; order Fabales; family Fabaceae; genus Lathyrus; species Lathyrus aphaca. The sequence goes on along the minus strand of OZ014519.1, from coordinate 449,800,757 downwards.
ATTTGATTTAATAAATTGTCTATAAACTTAAAATTTTGTATATAAATATGTGTAGAAATTAAAATGTCCAATTTATTGTTTATAATTAATTATATATGTAACTAATTTCTAAAAATTGCAAATTTAATAATTTCTCATAATATGTTCATAATTTATTTAATTTGTTTACAATTTTTAATTTTATAATTAATTGTTCATATTTTTCTATTAACCATTAAAGTTTTGTTTTGTTTATTGTTATGTTTATTACTAATCCATTTATTTTTTTTAATTATGCTTATTATTATTATTTGACTAACCCCATTTATTTTAATTATTATTACTAACCCAATTAAATTGCTTATTTATTTTACTTATTATTTATATTTTGCTTATTTATTTATTCTTGCTATTTATTTTAATTGCTTTATTTTATGTAATTGCTCCTTGGTGTAATTTTCTGTAATATTTAAATTATTTAATTTTCATGCTATGGTTAGTAAAAATAGGGAGTGTAACATGTATTTGTATTTAAAATTGAATTTAGGTCATTTAAATTATAAGATAAATGTAAAATTAAACACTCACACACGTAAGTCGATCTTTGATCGCCATCTCACTTTCTAGGGTTGCCTCTCAATGTTGCCTATTCAAAAGGGTCAAGTAGGGTGTATAAAGCCAAGTCCCTTAAAAGAAAAGTCATCTAGTCCCTTAACAATCAAAAGATCAAGTCCCTTAATGGTTGCCTTTCAATATGATCTTGTCCCTTTCGAATAATGATGACAGTCCCTCCAAAATGCTTAATACACCCTACAGTTACCTTCATTAAACAGATGTCCCTCACTTGTCCCTCACATCCAAGGTAATGACTACCTATTCCTTAATAATAGGGATAGTCTTACCATTTAAAGGATAAAGAACAGAAAGACCTAAACTTTAGGGTAGGTTCCTCATAGTTACTTGCTCACTACTTCAAAACAATTTCAAAACACTTCACAATTTCAAACAATTTTCAAACACAAGTTTTTTACGCATCCATACATGGATCATTATTAAACTCTTATGAAAATTTCTATTCACACACTTCACATTTTCAAAAACAATTCAAAGTGAGCTAAGTAACTAAGAGCCCATGGATAACCATGGATGTAAAGGGTGCTAACACCTTCCCTTTACATAACCTACCCCCCGGACCCGAAAATCTTTTAAAAGGTCTTTCCTGTTCTTTTATGCCTTTCCTTTGGATAAAATAAAAGTCGGTGGTAACTCTTGCTATCCGCAACATAACTAAAGTCAGTTCTCCCACCGTGTTACACCTACAAATCCAGCAATTCCTCTAACAACAATTCCCGATTCTTCTACAACAGCAGCAACAATCATTCCTACCGATTCATCAATATCATCAGCAGTTACTCCGTCCATCACTTCAACAAATCAAATTTCAACAACCATCTCTTCTACAACATCAACATCCATTTTATTGGCAGAATCTTCTACAACGCCAACAAAAATTAATGAAGATATCTCAGCAGTTACAATCTACTATGACCCGCCAAATGTTCCTCCCAACAGCAATTTCCAACAACAAACCATGGCACCTCCTGCCAGATCACCGGTCATAATTTACTACGATCCGCACACCATTACAGTACCCTCCTCTGCAGCAATCAGTCCAATCACCATTACGGTGCCTGGACCCGTTCCTTATGAAAGCAGTAATGCCATACCTTGGCATTATGGCTCTGATCTCTACTGCAACGGGGAGAAAATCACTCTAGATTCATCAACCTCTTATCCACAAGTTGATAATGTTGGGGGAAGCGGAGGCTTCACCAGAAGCGGACGCCTTTTTGCCTCACAAACACAAAAACCTAATGTTGAAGCAGAAGCTGCTGCCAAAGCAAAAGGAAAAAGTGTGGTATCTGAAGAGCCAACTGCCAAAGAAACTCAGAAGACATCTTTTGAACAAGATGTAGACGAGTCATGAGAATCATAAAAAGGAGTGATTACAAGGTGGTGGACCAGCTTCACCAAACACCCTCCAAAATCTCCATATTATCACTATTAATGTGCTCCGAAGCTCACAGGAACGCATTGTTGAAGGTCCTGCACGCAGCATACGTGCCGGAGGAGATTACCGTTAATCAGCTAGAAACTGTGGTTGCAAATGTCAATACCAGTCATGGACTGGACTTTACCAATGCTGACTTAACAGAGGGACGCAACCATAATAAGGCTTTTCATATCACCTTGGAATGCAAGGGTGCTGTTCTATCTCATGTACTGGTGGACACTGGGTCATCACTCAATGTTCTGCCAAAGAAAGCCTTAGTGAAGCTGGAGTATGATGGCTTGGCACTGCGTCCGAGTAATTTGGTGGTGAGAGCATTTGATGGCTCTAAAAGATCAGTTCTTGGGGAGATTGATCTGCCTGTGATGATTGGCCCGCAGACGTTTAAAACTACCTTCTTTGTGATGGACATACAGCCGGCCTACAGCTCTCTGTTGGGTAGACCCTGGATCCACGCCGCTGGCGCTGTTACGTCTACCCTTCACCAGAAGTTAAAATTTGAGTGGGAAGGCCAGATCATCACCATTTGTGGGGAGGAAGACATCTTTGTTAGCCAGCTGGCTACGTATAAGTACATAGAAATGGACGGGGAGATCCATGAAACCATGAGCCAAGGGTTTGAGGCTTTGAACGTTAATGAAGCATCTGCTGTACTGGGAACTTCCATAACATCGTACCAGTAAGCCCGGAAGGTTGTTGAGGAAGGTACCGCCCGAGGCTGGGGCAGGCTGTTGCCCGTGGAAAAGAAAGAAGACCGATTTGGGTTGGGTTACAAACCAACTCAACAAGATCAAATAGAGGCTGCAAAGGAGCCCAAGTTTGTTAGCGGGAGAATGCTCACCCCGGATGCTGTGAACAATTTGGAAGACGAGGAGGAAAGCGACCGCAACCTGGAGAGCTGGATACGTCCAAGGATCCCGGGAAGCCAAGTCCTTAACTGGTCATCCCAGGAAATTATAAGAGTTACTCCTGCAGAGTAATTATTATTTCCTGTATTTTTAAAGCATGCATCAAGTCTTGCATCTTGCCCAAGATGTCAAGACTCATTTTGTAATCGGGCCATCTTGTATTTTGTGCAAAGATCAATTAATGAATATCAGGACATCTTTTGCAAATGAGTCTTTTCTTTTCCGCTCACTGTCTTTCATTTTTTCTTTTTGTACAAAAATAAAATGGCAATGTTTTTCAGAATAAATAACTTCATTTTCACTTTTTCTAAAAAAAGGATAAAACTGATCACTAAAATAAACCAATCTGAACCCTTGAAGAGAGTGCCTTTCAGACTGCACCGACAACAACACTGCTATGACTTTGTATGACTTTGACAATCCAATCAAGCAAGTTGATGAGGGGGTTGAAGAAGATTATGAGTTACCTGAAGAGCTAGTCAGGTTGTTGAGACAAGAGGAGAAGGTTATCACTCCTCATCAGGAGGAGATTGAAACGGTTAATCTTGGTACAGAAGAAGACGTGAAAGAAGTTAAGATCAGGGCCTGCCTGCAAGATTCAGTAAAAGAGCGGCTGATTGACATGCTTCAGGAATACGTAGATGTTTTTGCTTGGTCTTATCAGGATATGCCGGGGTTGGACACCGACATTGTCATGCACAAGCTACCTCTGAAAGAAGACTGCCCGCCGGTAAAACAAAATTTGCGCCGTACTCGCCCAGATATGGCAATGAAGATAAAGGAAGAGGTACAAAAACACTGGGACACTGGTTTCCTTGCTGTGACTAGCTATCCGCCGTGGGTTGCTAACATTGTACCTGTGCCTAAGAAAGACGGCAAGGTGAGGATGTGTGTGGATTACCGGGATCTGAACAGAGCCAGCCTGAAAGATGACTTCCCTTTACCTCACATTAATGTATTGGTTGACAATACAGCTCAGTTCTCGGTGTTCTCCTTCATGGATGGATTTTCAGGATATAATCAGATCAAGATGTCACCTGAAGACGAGGAGAAGACAACTTTCATCACACCCTGGGGCACATTCTGTTATAAGGTGATGCCATTCGGACTGAAGAATGCTGGTGCAACTTATCAACGAGCTATGGTAACATTATTCCATGACATGATCCACAAAGAAATTGAATGTTATGTGGATGACATGATTGCCAAGTCCCTCACAGAAGAAGACCACCTGGTGAATCTGTTGAAGTTATTCAAGCGTCTGAGGAAGTACCAATTGAAGCTAAACCCCAACAAGTGCACATTCGGGGTGCGATCTAGGAAGTTGCTGGGATTTATTGTAAGTGAGAAAGGGATTGAAGTTGACCCTGATAAAGTCAAAGCCATTCAAGAAATGCCTGCACTGAAGACAGAAAAAGAAGTTCGGGGGTTTCTAGGTAGATTGAACTACATTTCAAGGTTCATATCTCACCTTACAGCAACCTGTGAGCCCTTGTTCAAGTTGTTAAGAAAAGAACAAACGGTCAGGTGGAACAAAGACTGCCAGAGGGCTTTTGACAAAATCAAGGAATACTTACAAGAACCTCCGATCCTTATGCCTCTAGTTGAAGGAAGACCTCTAATCATGTACTTGACAGTATTAGAAGAATCAATGGGGTGTGTGTTGGGCCAGCATGACGAGTCTGGTCGAAAAGAGTATGCAATTTACTACCTAAGCAAAAAGTTTACCGACTGTGAACAACGTTATTCACTGCTCGAGAAAACTTGTTGTGCTTTAGCGTGGGCTGCTCGTCGACTGAGACAGTATATGTTGACCCATACTACTTTATTGATCTCAAAGATGGATCCAGTTAAGTACATTTTTGAGAAGCCAGCACTTACCGGACGGGTTGCAAGATGGAAAATGATCCTCACCGAATATGACATTCAATACACATCTCAGAAAGCCATCAAGGGCAGTATATTGTCTGATTATCTTGCTGAGCAACCCATTGATGATTACCAGTCTATGAGATTTGACTTCCCTGATGAAGACATCATGTTCATAAAAGCAAAAGATCATGAAGAGCCTATTCACACTGAAGGGCCTGACCCAGAAGAAGAATGGAATATGATGTTTGATGGGGCTGTTAATATGAATGGTCGTGGTGTTGGTGCGGTACTCATTACACCTAAGGGAGTTCACATGCCTTTCTTTGCAAAACTCACTTTTAACTGCACTAACAACGAAGCTGAATACGAAGCTTGTATTATGGGTCTTGAGGAAGCCATTGACCTCAGGATCAAGACTTTGACAGTATTCGGAGATTCAACTCTGGTAATCAATCAAACCAACGGCAAATGGTACACGCACCAAGATCATCTGATACCTTATCGGGATTATACAAGAAGGTTGTTGACTTTCTTCACGACGGTCAAGCTTGAGTATATCCCTCGAGATGAAAATCTGTTTGCAGATGCTCTGGCTACCATTTCATCTATGATCAAAGTTCAAGCTGCCAACTTCGTTTCTCGGATCTCAGTATCCAGACTTGATAGACCAGCATACGTGTTCTCAGTAGATGTTTTTAAAGATGATAAGCCTTGGTTCCACGACATTAAGTGCTTCTTGGAGGATCAAACATACCCACCTGGGGCATCTTCCAATGATAAGAAGACATTAAGAAGGCTAGCTGGTAGTTTCTTCCTGAATGCTGATGGTTCCCTGTACAAGAGAAACTTTGATATGGTACTTCTCAGATGCGTTGATAGGGCAGAAGCAGACTTGTTGATGCACGAGGTGCACGAGGGATCTTTTGGTACCCATGCCGGAGGGCATGCCATGGCTAAAAAGTTGCTAAGGTCAGGCTATTACTGGATCACAATGGATGCAGACTGTTGTACTTATGCCAGGAAATGCCATAAATGCCAGATTTACGCGGATAAAGTGCATGTGCCTGTTGCACCCCAAAATTTGCCCTCACAATACAAGATTTTGTGTGCTAGGAAGGTTCACAAGGTTCACAAGATTCACAATGCTTTCAAGACCTTTCATGAGGTTCATGAAGTCTACAAGTCACTTTATGAGGTTCACAAGGTTCAAAAAGTTCACAATACCTCCCATGATATTCACAAGACATTTTATGATGGTTCACAAGGTTCAATAAGTTCACAATTGGTCAGAAGAGTTGACAATTCCCTCAGACAATGCACCTCCTAAGCAGTGCATCCAAAACTAGGGTTTTGACTTTAATTAGGCTAAATGGACTTCCAAGACTTAAAGTGAGCTTCATAACATCTTATATGTGTTTAAGAACCCCCATGTCAAGTTTCAAGACTTTTCTCAAAAGTTTGCTCAGTCAGATGATCAGATAAGTCAAAATCAGTCAAAGCAGTTAAAAAGTCAAACTGAGGTCAACTGTGGTCAAACCAAAGTCAAACTTCATGATTTTTTTCCAACATCAAGTATATGAAGTAAAATTCATTATTTGATCAAGGGTTGATCATGATTCATCAAGGAGATTTCAGATCATCAAGAATCAGGAGTTTCTAAATTAGGGTTTCCTTAGGAAAAGTCAACTGAACTTTGACCAGCCATAACTTTCACTTGCTTCATCACCAAGTCTCCATCCAAAGCTCATTTTTAAGGAAATTTAATTCTCTACAACTTTGTGTCTCACAAGCCAAGCCCAAAAATGCTTCATTTGGAGGGTATGAGCTAAGACATTATAGGTCCTTTTGAAAGTCAACAAAAAGTCAACAACTTCAAAAGGGCATAACTTGAGATTGGTAAATGATATGGACATGAAACCAGTGAGGTTGGTTAGAGGACTCTTCAAGCTTTCCAAAATGTCCAAGAACACCCTCATAGCATTAAAATTGAAGGATGTGTGCCCTTGCAAAGTTGGGAAATTTTTGGTTGGTTTATGAAGAAAATGGAGGTCTAAAACTAATTTCTTCTAAATGGGCTTGCCATATGATGACCCAATCCACACCAAGACATCATGCACGAAATTAACTTAATATTTTCATTATTTTATTTTTATTTATTATGATTTTTTATATTAAAAATCATTTTAAATTCAAATAAAATATGAAATAGTGAAGATTTAAAATTATTTTGCTTCTAGAATGTCATAAATGATATTTTGATCTAATTGATACAAGAGTTATGAAAATCATCCCAAAATAGCAAGGCTAGATCAAGATATTTCAAGTTTTAAAACCAAATATTTTTCAATCTTAAAAGGTCCAAATATCCACAAGTTTGTGAAAGCTCTTAACCTAATTTCATTCACTCCTATATATACAACATGAAACAGCTTCAAAGAGAGGATTTTGGCAGCCTCTCACCTGGTCTCAAAACTTCAAAAAATCATACAAAAACTTGATTTCGGTTTCTAAGTTAGAGTGCTATAGAGATGATTTCAAATCAACAACATTGAGGTTTCCTGAACCTATTCCAATCATCCTCATCATCAAATTCATGCCAAATCATACAAACCAAATTCATATTCTTGCCTTTCTTTTGGTTTTTTTCAATTTTAATGATTTACGCATGATTAATTGATTTTGATTACATAATATGTTTGTTTGATTGTGTAGATGGTTTTTGGATAGTTGGATTTAAGTTTCGATGCAGGAATCATAGGGCACCATGGAGAACTAAACTATTGGTTAATCTGCTGTAATCTGTTTTCGTCGATACTTCGAAGGCTGCAGTAGTGATAAACATTACAGGCTGACAGGTAAGTCAGGTAAGTACTACTGTTTCGATTTGCTCCGAATTTTTTCCAGAAGTTCAGAAAAAAATCGACAAACAATACTCTTTTAGAATAAAATTCTAAAAGATTTCGACCCTCAAAATTGCAAATTCCTCTTTTTCTATTTTATTTGATTTATTTTCTATTTTCATATTCTCAAAAAAATCTAAAAAAAATTGTGCGTTCTTTATTTGATTTTATTAGATTTTTAGCATCGTTTTAATATTTTTTAGATTTTATTTTAATCGCTTTTCTTATTTTTCATTATTTTAAAATCTGCAGCAATTTTATTTGATCCTGTTTATTTCTTTTTTTATTCTTCCAACAGTATATACCAAAAATAGGCAGGTGGGAGGAAAAAGATGGTGTGTGGCATGCGCTGATTGCCCTAGTGACAAAGACTTAAGGCCCACAACCTAGTGGCAAGGAACTGAGGTTTGGAGCATTTTGATGAAGAAACGTGGGTGTCCCAGTGGCAAAGAACTCAATGAAACAAAAAGGGCAAACCCCAAATATTTTTGGTATCTCTAACTTTATTTTTCCTTTTTTCATCAAATTATGTATTTTCTTTGAATTTCCTTATTATTATTATTAAACTAATTTCTAAAAGATAAAACAAAATCCTTTTTTTTTTAAAACTTATATTTTTTTCATAAACCTTAATTTTTTCCCTAAACCTTAATTTTAAACCTAAATCTTAATTTTTTTCATAAACTTTAAACCCTAAAAATTTAGCCTTAATCTTTATCTTAAAACCCAAATTTCGCCATAATTTTTACCCTAAAATTTTTTCCTAAACCTTAAATTGTTTTTTAAACCTTAAATTTTTTCTCAAACCATAACCCTAATTGTTTTCTTAACCTAGTCTGCAAACTTTTTTTTCTTCTAATTTATTCACTCATTTTTATGTTATTCATTCACTGTTTTCCTGATTATGTAACTGCTTCGCCTTTGTAATAATTGGTTTTTATTATTTTCCGCCATTATTATTATTATTATGTAACTGCCCCTAAGCCATGTAATAGTGTAGGAATTTTATTTTCTGCCTTTTAATTTCTGCCATTTATTTTTCATATTAACTGCGTGGTTAGTAAATAGGGTGTGGAAACTATTTGTAATTAAAATTAATTTAGATAATTAACTTTAAAAGATAAATATTTGAAAATAAACACTCACACACGTAAGTCGATCTTTGATCGCCATCTTGCACTTCCTAGGGTATTCCTCTTGGTTGCCTTAAAATAAAATGGTCAAGTCCCTCGAATATAGGGGTGTCTTAAGCAAAGTCCCTTCACTTATAAAATCATCAAGTCCCTATAAATTTAAAAGATCAAGTCCCTTCGAGGTTGCCTACGGAATAATGATCTTGTCCCTTCGAATAAATGATGATAGTCCCTACGAATTGCTAAAGACATCCCTTAAGTTGCCTTCATTGACCATACGATGACCCTACGTTTTTCCCTTAACACATCCAAGGTAATGACTACCTATTCCTTAATAATAGGGATAGTCTTACCATTTAAAGGATAAAGAACAGAAAAACTTAAACTTTAGGGTAGGTTCCTCATAGTTACTTGCTCACTATTTCAAAACAAATTTCAAATATTTCACAATTTCAAACAATTTTCAAACACAAGTTTTTTACGCATCCGTACATGGATCATTATTAAACTCTTATGAAAATTTCTATTCACACACTTCACATTTCAAAAAACAATTTAAAGTGAGCTAAGTAACTAAGAGCCCATGGATAACCATGGATGTAAAGGGTGCTAACACCTTCCCTTTACATAACCTACCCCTCGGACCCAAAAATCTTTTAAAAGGTCTTTCCTGTTCTTTTATGCCTTTCCTTTGGATAAAATAAAAGTCGGTGGCGACTCTTGCTATCCGCAACATAACTAAAGTCAGCTCTCCCACCGTGTTACAGAACTGGCGACTCTGCTGGGGATTTAATATTAAAGAGGGGTACCCTTAGGAATTAGATCACTTTAAACTTGTTTGCTTTGTTTGCTTTACTTTACCTGCTGGGTGCTCTTATCTGTGAAAGATCCTAACCCGGATCTAGTGTACCTTAGGTAAATGGAAATAGACCAAGAAAACTGTACGGCGTATACCGATATGGTTGATCTGGTGGCCATAGTTAGTGTGACTTCTTGGTTGGTGCTTATGTTGTCAATGCACTAACTAACTTTTAGAACCCTAGTTATCCCATCTTGGCCTTTAGAAAGTAGTGAGGTAACCGGCTTTGGTGAAGTCTGAAGTTGGTTGATACTCGATACTACACTCATTGAGATCTTAAACTTGGAGGGTTTTGGTTGGCAAGTAAGTTGCCTACTGAACAACCACCCTTGTGAAGGATCAATGATATTGAGATCCCTTAGAACCTGGTTACTTTGTAGGACAGGATGAACCATCTAACTTCAGGGGAGAGTACTGACCTTTAAACCTAGGGCTATGGTGTGACTTATTTGTGTGTGCCACATGTCTGTGATTGAGCATAACATCATGACATCATCATGCATCATAAGCATGGCATTTTCACTAACCATTTCAAGGACCAAAGGATTTATCTTTGTTCTTTGTTGCAGGTCATGGCTTCTGCTCGTAGAAACACTATCAGGATTAACTTTGTGAGCATACCTGCTAAGCTTAAAGAGTTGGTTTCTCAAGTGTCTGATCGTTCCCAGTTCAACAAGAGACATGGTTACCTATTGGATCTAGTCACTTCAGGGTTCAATAAAGACATGATGAGTGTCCTGTTTCAGTTCTTTGATCCTAAGCACCATTGCTTCACATTCCCCGACTACCAACTGGGTCCAACCATGGAAGAGTTCTCTAAACTTCTGGGTATACCTGTTCTTGATCATAGACCCTTCACAGGCTTGGAGAAGGAACTTAAACCAGAAATTATTGCTGCAGCTCTACATCTGAAGAAGTCTGATATTGTTCTAGAAACGAGAAGCGGAGTTAAGGGTATTCTTGCCAAGGTATTGATAGAGAAGGCTCAAGTGTTCCCGAAGGCTATGAGTCATAATGCTTTTGAGGAGATCTTAGCCTTGCTGATTTATGGTTTAGTATTGTTCCCCAATCCAGATCAGTTCATAGATGTTCATGCCATCAACATATTCTTGAGTCACAATCCAGTGCCTACATTGCTTGGAGACATCCTACATTCTCTTCATACTCGTACTACAAGGGCAAGAGGAACTTTGATGTGTTGCATACCCTTGCTATCTAGGTGGTTTATTTCTCACCTTCCTCGCTCAGTAATGAAGAATGAGCAAGGATTCAGGTGGTCCAAAAGGATCATGTCACTCTCGCATTCAGATATTCATTGGTGCTCCAGATCTATGGAGAATGTCACTATCATTGACCGTTGTGGGGAGTTTCCTAATGTGCCACTTCTAGGCATAAGAGGAGGCATCACCTACAACCCCTCTCTAGCTTTACGACAGTTTGGTTACGCTCGGAGTGATGGTCCACATGACATGTTGATTCAGGGCATTGTGTTTGATTACGACAACGATCTTCAAGGTTACCGTCAGAGATTCATACGAGCATGGGGAAAAGTGAACAAGGTTGACAGCAAGACTCTGGAGCCTAAGTACACTATTCCTATGGAGGCTTATCTCAGATGGGTGTGATCTCGTGCTCATACTCTCATGATGCCATATCCTACTATCCTACCAGTTACCATGGAACCTGTTGCTGAAGGAGACACTGCTTATACCATCCTTCACCCAGACATGTCTACTGACATGGAAGACTTGCAGAGGTCCTGGATCCAATTGAAGGAGCAAAGGGATACTTTTGAGGCTCATTACAAGGCAAGCCAAGAAAGAATCCTGGAACTAACAAAGCAACTTCACGAGGAACGGAATCTCAACTCATACCTCAACACAAAGAGGAAACGTCCATGGGAGACTTAAAACCCCATCTTTTGTATTTATTTCATTTCATTTCCTGTAAGCCCAAGAGGCAAAACAAATTTATTACTAATAAAAGTTTACCTTCTTGTTTGTCTAAGCAAATTTAAATCCTGCGGTCCTTGAAAACATTGCATATGCATACCATATCATTACATCACAGGTTTCTTGTGCACAGGTTTCTTATCTCCTCGCTGTTTATTTCAGCAATGGCTCTTGAACAAACAGTTAAGGATCTCCAGGCACAAAATGCACAGTTCCAAGAGTTGATCCTGAACTTGTCCAAGGGGCAGGATGAATTAAAGACACTGCTGGCTAAGAAGAAAAATCCTGAGGACAACAAGGATGATCAGCTGAAACAACTACAAGCTGAGATGACAGGAATGAGGACCCAGATGAATGACCAGGTGGCTCTTATTCAAAGTTTAGCTCAGGGGCAAGAAGAGATGAGAACCTTTGTCCACAAACTTCAAAGTGATAGAGTCAGGGATCTAATTGTCAGTCAACCTCCGTTAAAACAAGCTGATTTGGTTGAAAGGAAGATGAGGATAAAAGAAGTTAAGAAACAGGCTGCCATTGATTGTTCTTCAGTTGAAGAAGAAAGACCTGATAAGGTTAATCCACCTCAACACCAGAAATATAGAAGGCAGTTTATCAAGTTCAGCACTCCAATGTCACAAGTTCTGCAATGCTTGTTGGAGATGGAACTAATTTCTTTGAAAAGTTCTCCTCAAAATCCTAAAACCTCCTCTCCTCGCTATAATCCCAAGGCAAGGTGTGGGTATCACTCCAACTGTCCTGGACATGATACTAATAGTTGTTGGACATTAAAGAAGAAGATTCAAGATCTAATTGACGAAGGAATCCTAGAGGTTACTCCAGAAGGTCAAGTTGAGTTCTACTATCGTCCATCAAACACCGAAGCTGCAAGACAAGTTGCCCAAAGTAGCAAGAAAGGAAGTCTACCTATTCCTGTTGAAATATAGGGCACCTTGGGACATCCAAGTGGTAAATTTGATTTCATGGTGAAGTATACTGCTCCTCAAAGTTCACAGATTGCAATTGAGAACATTCAGCCAACTGGATGGGACAGCATTTGAATTTTCATTTGTAACTTCTTTTGTTTGTTTGAACACTCACTATTATGTTAAACTTTTGTTTTCATTAATGCATTGCATATGTTTGTCTTGAATTAATCCATTCGTTCCACTATATTTTGAATTATGCTTCTTATTTCTATCTTGTGATATTTAACTCCTGATAAAGCTATAAGCCTGTAGAGGGAGGATGACGAAAACAATACCATAATATTAGGCAGTATGCTTTTGAACAGACTATGCTGACGATGTACAAGCATTGTTTCAATTCCTAAACAGTGGAGATATAAGGAAGTTAATCCCTAGTCAACCCTTTTGAGCCTATGAAGTAGGAGTTTTTATTCTCGCACAAATCAAAACCCTCATTTATAACCCGGGGCAGGGTAGCTACTCGGTTAACTCAAATATGCCAATTATTTGTGTTGTACACAACTAATGATGGTTCTCTGTAATCATTAACCCTGACAATCAATATCCAGCAAAAGAAAAGCTTACTAAGTCAAAACCTATGAAGGAAACTTAGTAAAACATTAAGACATCCCGTTGACTGTAATCGTGAAATAAACAGTTCAGGCAAAAGGAAGGGATAATAAAGTCAAAAGAAAAAAAAAAGAGGTCACTATGAATCCTCAACAAAGAAAGATGACTGAATGTTCAAATAAATTTTGGGTTTCTGAACCATCATAAATGTCAGTGTTACAATACCAAACTTCTTTGGAACTTCAATGCATAAGTTAACTGAGCATAGGACTGAAGAACATCATGGAGATTGGGTTGGGTACAAATAAAATTTGAGCCTACATCCTTTGTTTCTTAAACCATGAACCAGGCCACGTTATAACCCTTTAAAAGTCCTAACTGAAGCATGGTTAGTTCGAAAGCGTACTGCTACAAAAAGGTATCCTGACTCCTTTAGGGCTTATTATAAAACTTGAGTTAATATCACAGTTTTCACAAAAAAAAAAAAACAGTTTTTCTAAAATAACTTGTTTCAAAACTTCAAGACAGACATAAGCATTGCATTTTTGAATATATTTGTTTGCATATACCTGAGTGTTTGACAAATGGAGAAACTTACAGGACGAATGTTCAATGAACCAAAGTCCTTCCGATAAACAAAGTTGCTTCCTGGATCAAAGTCCATGTATACAAAGGGGCATAATCATTATCTCCCAATCAAGGGGGCAGGCCATGATACTGCCTAACTCATTTGGGGCAATCAGGACAAGATTCAACTATGTTTAAGCAGCCAGAGACAGATCTCCTCATCTATCTGAAGTGCCAAGGGTAACATTACAGAATTCATAATGCCAGGGGCATGGTCATTGTTTCCTAATCAAGGGGGCATACCAAGTTACTATTCAAATCATTCGGGGCAATCAGTTCCAGATCCAATAGTGCTTAATAGCCAGGGGCAGCTCTTCTCATATATTTGAATTACCAAGGGTGACATTACAAAGTTCACAATGCCAGGGGCATATGCTTATGGGGCATTCTACTTGTTTCTCTTGAGGTGGCTCATTACAGATACTTCCATTATGGGACAATTCATCCTCAACCAAGGGGCAATGCTTTCTCTTCAAATCTAATACCTGGAGCGTATATGGTCCATCACAGTTTGAAGACACATTCCTCTCATTGTATTACCTTGATATTGGATTCTCAGCTGAAACCATGATGGAAATTAATTGTCTATGCCAGTAGTATCAGGTGGTGTCAGTATCATGTCTTCAGATCCACCTATGAGGATTTCTGAGAAGGTACTCAGGAAAGTTAAAGAATTTCAGGAGCTATAGATCCAATTGGTTGTACACTCTCGAAGTTGAAACAATTCTGCTTTCAAATTCAGCTTTACTTTTCCCTCTGAGTCCAGATTTACTTTTACCCTAGCAAAAACATCCATTGGTTGTGTTTGAATGTATTATGCTTACCAGAAATGCATAAATGGTTAATATGATTGATGTTTACCAGAAATGCATGAAAATGCAGTAATAGTATTTACTAAGGACAAACGAGGGAAGGATTCCAATGAAGCTTCACCAGGATCACTCTTACAAGACAGTTACAAATCCCTCAGTAGGGCAAATCCATCTTCATAAAGTACTTCAAGTCACATCTCCCCTGGAATTTATATCCATCTCTTTTATCCTCATACGGATATTCGGGAATTTACTTTCCAATAAGAGTATGACGAACGAAGACGGGAGGTTATGTATACCCTACTATCAAACGAAGACGGAAGGTTATGTATACCTTACTATCCCCAGCAGACGGGAGGTTATATATACCTTGCTATCCCCAGCAGACAGGAGGTTATGTATACCTTATTATCAAACAAGACGGGAACGAGTTCCTTATATTCTTCAACAATGAATCAGGATTTATTTTCCCTGGCCAGCAGTTGTTATACGAAGATATCCAGACGCTTCCGGCAGTATCATATCATACATACATCATTTACATCATACCATAACATACATATCCATAAATGCATAATACATTTACTTAGGTGGATCATACTATGCATGCATCCATATTACATAAACTAACATTCTCCTTGCAGGATAGTTATATGCAGATAAAACAGCATCAACAATTCACAACAGGTCAGAAATGACCATTCATTACTCAAGATGTCCTCGGAGAGTAGGCAAACGGTCTGTAAGAAGATCTATTCCCTAATCCAGGATATTTCCAGAAGATTTCATCTATCTGGTCTTGAATAGCAGGCAAACGGTCTGTACAAAGATCCATTCCCTGGTTCAAGATATTTTCAGAAGATTTAATCTATTTCCTCGGAGAATAGGCAAACGGTCTGTAAGAAGATCCATTCCCTAATCCAGGATATTTCCAGAAGATTTCATCTATCTGGTCTTGAATAGCAGGAAAACGGTCTGTACAAAGATCCATTCCCTGGTTCAAGATATCTTCAGAAGATTTAATTTATTTCCTCGGAGAGTAGGCAAACGGTCTGTAAGAAGATCCATTCCCTAATCCAGGATATTTCCAGAAGATTTCATCTATCTGGTCTTGAATAGCAGGCAAACGGTCTGTACAAAGATCCATTCCCTGGTTCAAGATATTTTCAGAAGATTTAATCTATTTCCTCGGAGAGGAGGCAAACGGTCTGTAAGAAGATCCATTCCCTAATCCAAGATATTTTCAGGAGTTAATCCTGACACTTTTTTGTCCTCGGAGAGTAGGCAAACGGTCTGTAAGAAGATCCATTCCCTGATCCAGGATATTTTCAGGAGTTAATCCTGACACTTTTTGTCCCCGGAGAGTAGGCAAACGGTCTTTAAGAAGATCCATTCCCTAATCCAGGATATTTTCAGGAGTTAATCCTGACACTTTTTTGTCCTCGGAGAGTAGGCAAACGGTCTGTATGAAGATCCATTCCCTAATCCAGGATATTACCAGAAGATTTCATCTATCTGGTCTTGAATAGCAGGCAAACGATCTGTACAAAGATCCATTCCCTAGTTCAAGATATTTTCAGAAGATTTAATCTAGTGGCCCTTGAATAGCAGGCAAACGATCTGTACAAAGATCCATTCCCTGGTTCAAGATATTTTTCAGATAAAACTAATCCTGACGTTCTTTTGACCTTGGAGAATAGGCAAACAGTCTGTAAAAAGATCTATTCCCTAATCCAAGATATTTCCAGAAGAGATAATCGTCACGAAGATTTATTTCTACTGGTCTATTCAACAAATTCAAATTATAAACGATTCAGAGACGACCTATACGAAGACCTAGTACTGAGATCCAGTATCAACACAAAACTATCATCACATTCAGTTTTTTTAGATGGCATCTCTAAGCCCATCTCCAGTTCTTCCAAGTGGCATCTTTAAGCCCACTCAAGCATATTCAACTATCCATCTATATCACTCTATGCACTGCTGAGTGCAAATTTTTGGGCTTTTGTGTTCAATCCCCTTCAACCTTCCAGGTCACGACTGGCACATATACCAATCTAACCCCTCAGGTTTCAGAAAATTGAACAGGGGCAGCTGTTGCACCCCAAAATTTGCCCTCACAATACAAGATTTTGTGTGCTAGGAAGGTTCACAAGGTTCACAAGATTCACAATGCTTTCAAGACCTTTCATGAGGTTCATGAAGTCTACAAGTCACTTTATGAGGTTCACAAGGTTCAAAAAGTTCACAATACCTCCCATGATATTCACAAGACATTTTATGATGGTTCACAAGGTTCAATAAGTTCACAATTGGTCAGAAGAGTTGACAATTCCCTCAGACAATGCACCTCCTAAGCAGTGCATCCAAAACTAGGGTTTTGACTTTAATTAGGCTAAATGGACTTCCAAGACTTAAAGTGAGCTTCATAACATCTTATATGTGTTTAAGAACCCCCATGTCAAGTTTCAAGACTTTTCTCAAAAGTTTGCTCAGTCAGATGATCAGATAAGTCAAAATCAGTCAAAGCAGTTAAAAAGTCAAACTGAGGTCAACTGTGGTCAAACCAAAGTCAAACTTCATGATTTTTTGCCAACATCAAGTATATGAAGTAAAATTCATTATTTGATCAAGGGTTGATCATGATTCATCAAGGAGATTTCAGATCATCAAGAATCAGGAGTTTCTAAATTAGGGTTTCCTTAGGAAAAGTCAACTGAACTTTGACCAGCCATAACTTTCACTTGCTTCATCACCAAGTCTCCATCCAAAGCTCATTTTGAAGGAAATTTAATTCTCTACAACTTTGTGTCTCACAAGCCAAGCCCAAAAATGCTTCATTTGGAGGGTATGAGCTAAGACATTATAGGTCCTTTTGA
This sequence comes from Lathyrus aphaca, assembly GCA_963966055.1. Taxonomy (NCBI): domain Eukaryota; kingdom Viridiplantae; phylum Streptophyta; class Magnoliopsida; order Fabales; family Fabaceae; genus Lathyrus; species Lathyrus aphaca. The sequence goes on along the minus strand of OZ014519.1, from coordinate 449,783,230 downwards.
AAGTCAACAAAAAGTCAACAACTTCAAAAGGGCATAACTTGAGATTGGTAAATGATATGGACATGAAACCAGTGAGGTTGGTTAGAGGACTCTTCAAGCTTTCCAAAATGTCCAAGAACACCCTCATAGCATTAAAATTGAAGGATGTGTGCCCTTGCAAAGTTGGGAAATTTTTGGTTGGTTTATGAAGAAAATGGAGGTCTAAAACTAATTTCTTCTAAATGGGCTTGCCATATGATGACCCAATCCACACCAAGACATCATGCACGAAATTAACTTAATATTTTCATTATTTTATTTTTATTTATTATGATTTTTTATATTAAAAATCATTTTAAATTCAAATAAAATATGAAATAGTGAAGATTTAAAATTATTTTGCTTCTAGAATGTCATAAATGATATTTTGATCTAATTGATACAAGAGTTATGAAAATCATCCCAAAATAGCAAGGCTAGATCAAGATATTTCAAGTTTTAAAACCAAATATTTTTCAATCTTAAAAGGTCCAAATATCCACAAGTTTGTGAAAGCTCTTAACCTAATTTCATTCACTCCTATATATACAACATGAAACAGCTTCAAAGAGAGGATTTTGGCAGCCTCTCACCTGGTCTCAAAACTTCAAAAAATCATACAAAAACTTGATTTCGGTTTCTAAGTTAGAGTGCTATAGAGATGATTTCAAATCAACAACATTGAGGTTTCCTGAACCTATTCCAATCATCCTCATCATCAAATTCATGCCAAATCATACAAACCAAATTCATATTCTTGCCTTTCTTTTGGTTTTTTTCAATTTTAATGATTTACGCATGATTAATTGATTTTGATTACATAATATGTTTGTTTGATTGTGTAGATGGTTTTTGGATAGTTGGATTTAAGTTTCGATGCAGGAATCATAGGGCACCATGGAGAACTAAACTATTGGTTAATCTGCTGTAATCTGTTTTCGTCGATACTTCGAAGGCTGCAGTAGTGATAAACATTACAGGCTGACAGGTAAGTCAGGTAAGTACTACTGTTTCGATTTGCTCCGAATTTTTTCCAGAAGTTCAGAAAAAAATCGACAAACAATACTCTTTTAGAATAAAATTCTAAAAGATTTCGACCCTCAAAATTGCAAATTCCTCTTTTTCTATTTTATTTGATTTATTTTCTATTTTCATATTCTCAAAAAAATCTAAAAAAAATTGTGCGTTCTTTATTTGATTTTATTAGATTTTTAGCATCGTTTTAATATTTTTTAGATTTTATTTTAATCGCTTTTCTTATTTTTCATTATTTTAAAATCTGCAGCAATTTTATTTGATCCTGTTTATTTCTTTTTTTATTCTTCCAACAGTATATACCAAAAATAGGCAGGTGGGAGGAAAAAGATGGTGTGTGGCATGCGCTGATTGCCCTAGTGACAAAGACTTAAGGCCCACAACCTAGTGGCAAGGAACTGAGGTTTGGAGCATTTTGATGAAGAAACGTGGGTGTCCCAGTGGCAAAGAACTCAATGAAACAAAAAGGGCAAACCCCAAATATTTTTGGTATCTCTAACTTTATTTTTCCTTTTTTCATCAAATTATGTATTTTCTTTGAATTTCCTTATTATTATTATTAAACTAATTTCTAAAAGATAAAACAAAATCCTTTTTTTTTTAAAACTTATATTTTTTTCATAAACCTTAATTTTTTCCCTAAACCTTAATTTTAAACCTAAATCTTAATTTTTTTCATAAACTTTAAACCCTAAAAATTTAGCCTTAATCTTTATCTTAAAACCCAAATTTCGCCATAATTTTTACCCTAAAATTTTTTCCTAAACCTTAAATTGTTTTTTAAACCTTAAATTTTTTCTCAAACCATAACCCTAATTGTTTTCTTAACCTAGTCTGCAAACTTTTTTTTCTTCTAATTTATTCACTCATTTTTATGTTATTCATTCACTGTTTTCCTGATTATGTAACTGCTTCGCCTTTGTAATAATTGGTTTTTATTATTTTCCGCCATTATTATTATTATTATGTAACTGCCCCTAAGCCATGTAATAGTGTAGGAATTTTATTTTCTGCCTTTTAATTTCTGCCATTTATTTTTCATATTAACTGCGTGGTTAGTAAATAGGGTGTGGAAACTATTTGTAATTAAAATTAATTTAGATAATTAACTTTAAAAGATAAATATTTGAAAATAAACACTCACACACGTAAGTCGATCTTTGATCGCCATCTTGCACTTCCTAGGGTATTCCTCTTGGTTGCCTTAAAATAAAATGGTCAAGTCCCTCGAATATAGGGGTGTCTTAAGCAAAGTCCCTTCACTTATAAAATCATCAAGTCCCTATAAATTTAAAAGATCAAGTCCCTTCGAGGTTGCCTACGGAATAATGATCTTGTCCCTTCGAATAAATGATGATAGTCCCTACGAATTGCTAAAGACATCCCTTAAGTTGCCTTCATTGACCATACGATGACCCTACGTTTGTCCCTTAACACATCCAAGGTAATGACTACCTATTCCTTAATAATAGGGATAGTCTTACCATTTAAAGGATAAAGAACAGAAAAACTTAAACTTTAGGGTAGGTTCCTCATAGTTACTTGCTCACTATTTCAAAACAAATTTCAAATATTTCACAATTTCAAACAATTTTCAAACACAAGTTTTTTACGCATCCGTACATGGATCATTATTAAACTCTTATGAAAATTTCTATTCACACACTTCACATTTCAAAAAACAATTTAAAGTGAGCTAAGTAACTAAGAGCCCATGGATAACCATGGATGTAAAGGGTGCTAACACCTTCCCTTTACATAACCTACCCCCCGGACCCAAAAATCTTTTAAAAGGTCTTTCTTGTTCTTTTATGCCTTTCCTTTGGATAAAATAAAAGTCGGTGGCGACTCTTGCTATCCGCAACATAACTAAAGTCAGTTCTCCCACCGTGTTACAGTGCCTCCCAATCCTTTGAATGTGATGTCTTCACCCTGGCCCTTTGCCATGTGGGGCATTGATATGATTGGCAAAATAGAACCGACTGCTTCAAATGGCCACAGATTTATTCTGGTAGCCATTGACTATTTTACCAAGTGGGTTGAAGCAGCTTCTTATGCAAATGTCACGAGACAAGTGGTAGCCCGATTTCTGAAGAGAGACATCATTTGTCGGTATGGAGTGCCCGAACGAATCATTACTGATAATAGTTCCAACTTGAACAATAAAATGATGGCAGAACTATGCCGGGACTTCAAGATCCAACACCACAATTCTTCTCCTTACAGGCCAAAGATGAATGGCGTTGTTGAGGCAGCTAACAAGAATATCAAGAAGCTTGTGCAGAAGATGGTAGTCACCTATAAAGACTGGCATGGAATGTATTTGCTTTACATGGGTACCAAACGTCAATCAGGACATCCATTGGGGCAACACCTTATCAGCTTGTGTATGGTATGGAGGCAGTCCTACCTGTTGAAGTTGAATTACCCTCCTTGCGGGTACTGATGGACGTTAAACTGAATGAAGCAGAATGGGTCCGATCCCGATACGAACAACTAAGTCTGATTGAAGAAAAGAGATTGGCTGCAATTTGTCATGGGCAGCTATATCAGAAAAGAATGAAGAAAGCCTTCGATCGGAAAGTCAGGTTTCGGGAATACCAAGTAGGGGATCTTGTGCTGAAAAGACTCCTCCCTCCTCATACAGACCACAGGGGCAAGTGGACTACGAACTATGATGGGCCATTCATAGTAAAGAAAGTTTTCTCTGGTGGAGCACTGATGCTCAGTACTATGGATGGTGAAGACTTCCTATCCCCTGTGAATTCAGATGCAGTTAAAAAATACTTCGCATAAAATGACCCGCTGGACATAAAAACAGAATGTAAGTCCAGGCAAAAATAGGGCATCCCAACGAGTCAAAAACAGAATAAAGGACTCGGGCAAAAATAAGGGAAAATAAATAAAGAAATGTACACCCGCTGAGTTGAAAAGCCGCATTGGACAACTCAGGCAAAAAAGGGTATCCCGGTGGATTGAAAACACGAAAGGGCGATCCACGCAAAATAAGGGAATAAGCGAACAACTGCATTCTGAATTCGTCTGTATCACTTATAACGTGGCAAGCTTCGAAGGATTCGAGCTTCGATCAGAATCATCCTTCTTCAGAAAGCAGGATGAAAAGAACGTCAATGTCATACGAGTCATAGCAAGAGGGAAGCTCCTTGAAGCGTCATCAACATTGCCAGCATTTTCTTTTGTTTTCTCGATTTGTAACGATCTCCTCATTTCAGGGGATCCGTTTCTTTGACTGTATCTTGCCAATTCAGGGCACACAAATTAATAAAATCAGATTTTCAGTCATATTCCGTCTCGTATATTTTATTTTCATTTGCAAGATGTCCGATGTCCTTAAGATATTGATTGCATAAATACAGATGCTTCCCTTCTAAAAATACGTGCTTACAGGAAATATACTTACTCCCGGGAGTGTCTAAACTCCTATGAGGGGATCCAGTAAGGGATACCTCGGGATACTTGTACGTTTCTTTGTCATGATAGGATTGCAGATATTCAAAGCACAGCATGGGGCATGAAAGTTCCTCCTCAGCAAGCTGTCAAATCACCATTTCCGCAGCACATATTCCAAACAAAGCCAGGGATGCTTTCTCCCCAATTGAGTTGCCAGTCATCATTCCTCCTCAGCCAAGTGCAAAAACAGGGAACCATCTCCCCGTAGAGTTGCAGTCTCTATCCAGAAGAGCAATGCCTGAAGATCTCACAACAGAGTGACAAAAGCTTATACAGACCCCAACTGGGTACCTCATCACCAAGATAGGTTTATCAATGACCTACTTCCCCCATGCAGAGTCATATATGTCAGATCTACCAATGATCTCATCCCCAGCTGGGACATCCACTTCAAGCAGATCATCCAGGGATCTCTACAGCAACGGGATCCGAATCCCGGATCGGTATCTTTGCATGATCATAGCATTCGCATCATATTTTCCCCCCAGAGCATAGCATTCCGTCCAAATACGGAGCATTACGACAGAAATAAAAAATATTGCATAATCATAAGCCATGTGTCGAACTGAACACTTGTAAATATTGACGTTCCATCAACAAAGTACAAAATACTTCCCAAATTCTCCGGCAGAAAGCCAAAGCATTCCCTTTACACCCACCAATACAGTTACATGCTCCTTTTGGCACTCGTCCGTGTCATCATTCCCCAGTAAAATTGCCCGAGCAAACAGATGCTTATACATTACAGATGTTTCTTGACACTCGTCTGTGTCATATCCCCAGTAGAAAGCCAAAGCATCCACTTTGCACTCACCAACACATGTTTACATATATCTACACACTTCCTTGACGCCCGTCCGTGTCACCTCCCCCAGCACAGTTGCCTAAGCACTTTGTAAATCAAATACTTGTTTATAATACACTTCTCCCGACACCCATCCGTGTCGTGTTCTCCCCATCAAGTTGAACACTTGTCTATGTCTCACCCGTCACTTTTACCGATACTCGTCCGTATCTTGTATATACCACTTAAGTCCCCCCAGAATCAGCACTCGACAGTGTTCTTTGTTAACCAGTTGATACTCGTCCGTATCATCATCTCTGAACATGCGTCAGCGTTTGTTTCTACTGATACTCGTCCGTATCATAGTCTTAAGGATGCCTGCATCTTTAATCTATACACCGTGTCAAACACTTATGTCTTCGCGGAATTAGACACACGTTTGCGTCTACCATTCCCCAGAGGAATTCCCGGCAAATCTTGATAAACTATTTCCTTTCTATCTGACATTCGTCCTATGTCATGATACCTTCCGGCAGCCGTACCCTGCCAGGTGATCGTCCTTCACCTTTTTGATGATCATCCTTCATCATCCCCCAGCGGAGTCTCTATTCATTAGAACCCCTTCCTATCCGACATTCATCCTATGTCGTGATATTTTTAGCAGCCGTCCCCTGCTAGGTGATCTTCCTTCACCCTTTTGATGATCGTCCTTCATCACTTTATCCGATGGCCGTCCCCATCGTTGATCTTGTTATCTGACATTCGTCCTATGTCATGATAAACCCTCAGAGCAGCCGTACCCTGCTAGGTGATCGTCCTTCATCATGCTTATCCGATGACCGTCCCCATCGTCGACCTTTTTATCCGGCATTCTTCCTATGTCGCGATACTTTCGGCAACCGTACCTTTCCAGGTGATCGTCCTTCACCTTGGATGACCGTCCCTCATCCTTATCCCCAACAGAGCAGCCGTCCCTTGCCAGGTGATCGTCCTTCACCTTTGATGACCGTTCCTCATCATTTATTTCTTCAGCCTGATGGTCGCCCCCATCATTTACCTTTAATCCCCAGAAAGTCATATTTCTTTACTTGATGGCCATCCCCATCATGATCCCTCTATTTCCCCAGCATGTCGGTCGTCCCCGTCATTACCTTCTCCAGCAGTCGTCCTCTGCTCGACGGTCGTCCTCCGTCGCCCGCACTTTATGATCATACTCTACTTCCTTTTACAATCTATATCCCTTTTCTTCTTCATTCAGTGAGTGCAAATTTTGGACTGTCTTTGGTATTCAACCACAAGTTATCTTGTTTGCCTGTTAAGTCGTTGCTTACATCCTGCACAGCTAACTCATGTTTGAATAGGGGCAGCTGTAAACACCCCAAATTTGCCCTCACTCATTTCACTATGGCTTGTGTTTCTTTTCATATTGCATAAGTTCAACCATATCATCTCATAGTGCATTTTTGTTTCACTGCATTAGTTCTAAGCCATTTGCATCTAGGGTTTGTGATCTGAGCCATCCCTGAGCCATTTAAGCCACTCCAAAGGTCATCAATCACTTCAAAGGGGTCCATGTATGTTCAAGCATCATATTATATCCTCGCAGGGTCAAGGAAGCCAAAGAATCACAAGAACTGAGAAAGGCATGGAAGCAGAGCCAGGCTTAACTGCACATATGACCTAAAATTAGGGTTTTGGTTTCAGAGGCCATAACTCCAAATTTTTTGGTCATTCTTGTTTCTATTGGTCTAAATATGTTATGAGGATCATGCATATCAATTTTAATGAAGAAATTCAATGGGGAAGGCATCTGATCAAGAGGTGACTTCTTGAGCAAGTCAGTGCAAAATCAGGGCATCTGAGGCCCCCAATGACCCAACCAAAGGGGTTTCTCCATCATTTTGAATGTGTATGATATTTATTTGATCATAGAAGATGTTATAAGATCACAAAAATTGAAGAATTTCAGGCCATTTGCAAAGTTGCCTTTTTGGGAAAGTGACTTGTAATGTAAACTTGCCATTTTGGGAAAGTTTTTCAACCTCCTCTTTTTGATTCAAAAATGCTTCAAATGGAAAATCTTTGGTCATGAAAGTTGTAGATTGGATCATTCCATTTTCAAAAAGTACAAGAACTCATTCTAATTCATTTTAGATCAAAAGTTATGGCCTTGCAAAGTTGAAAAAAATCATGAAATTTTCACTTTTGCACAAAGGGGGAAACTTGCAAAAACCCTTGCCAAACCAATTTTTGACTTCAAAGTGACTTCTAATCATCATACAAACACAATGCAATGCCTAAAAGTCAGATTTGTGCCAAGAATTTCTCATTTTCATGCCTTGGATTACAAGTTGCATAAGGCATTTTTTTCATGAAAGCTTCAAAATTGAATCCTTGCAAAAGGAACTCTTCATGCTTGAATTGAACACTAATTGATCTCAAATCATTCTAGCAACTTCATATGGCTCATGTTGCTGCATTTTGCCCAAGATATCACAAGTTTCTTTGCCTTGGTTCATAAGAAAACTCAAAGAGGGAAATATGCAAGAACCTTGGAAACTCTTGATCAAGACCAGCCAGCTTACAAAATCAGATCCAAAGGCCTTCCTTGACTCAAGCTGAGGCAGGACAAGCCCTAAGATTTCCTCTGACCCGAGCCATACCCATAGTACACAAGATCTTGACTTTTTGCATTTTGCCCATGCCAATCACACTGTGCCACCACCAACTCTCTGCCCAATCAGAGCCTCATATGTGGACCTCAAGCCTTCCAAAACACACCACACACAAGCCAGAAACCTCCCACAATCCAGCATTCCCAAAAACTGTCTAAAACTTCTCCTCTTCGAAACTCTCCACACAGCCTTCAAACTTCCATTTTTCTTTCACCAACAAATCACAAATCATCCACAGAACAAGAATCACCCCTTTAAGCAGCCAAAAACACCACATACTCAACCCTCCATTTCTGCTACACCAGAATAGAAGCATTCAAACCAGCCATTATCAAAGCCTTCTAAGCTTCATTTCATCATCAGGGTGTTCAAAGAAGTGGGTTTGCACAAAGGGAGAGTCCAGAAAGCTCAGAATCAAAGAGTCTTCATCTCAGGTAACATGAAGAACTTTTTTTCCAGAAGCTAGTTTTTAAGTTCTTTTATGATTTTGTATGCTCCCCTGATCATGGGGATGTGTTTATTTTTGAAAATGGTGAAGAAACCACCATGTATGAAGTATCTGAACATTTGCCCGTGTTTCATATTCTTCTTCGATTCATGCTTATGAAGTGAAATAAATGGATTTTAATTGGGGGTTTAGGTTTAGAATGATTAGAGGATCATTTTTGTGAAAGAAATTTGAAGATTGGTGACCTGTAGAAGAAGCTAAGGTTTTGTGTCGTCGGAGAAGACGACCGGAACACTGTTCCGGTCGCCTGAAGGTCATTAAGCCCTAATCCCATTAATTAGCCAACTTTGAATATGGGCCCTTGATCTGGCTTTCCCGCGCGCGTATGGATGGTCCAGATGGTTCATTAAACCCTAATCAGTCATTAATTAGTTAAATTTAGGATTAATTAAATATTTAATAAAGTTTAGGGAAGTTTGAACCTGGGCCGTCCAGATGCGCGCCAGATCAAACTTCCCAAGCCCAGAATCAATTCTGGCTCTCCATTGCACATACTTTCCTTTTATTTAATTTTTATTTCATTTTATTTGTTTTATTTTCTACGAATTTTTAAAAATAGCAAAACACATTAAAAAATTCTGAAATTTTTTGTCAAATCTTTTATTAATTTTCAGAACCCAAAAATATTTTTATTTTTATTTTTTGCATTAAAAATTATTTTTAAATCATTTAAATGTTTATTTTTAATTAGTTAATGGAAATTAATTAATTAAAAATGCATTTAGGTATTTAAAAATCACAAAAAAATTCACATTGCATTTTAAAACATTTAGAAACATTATCAAAATCTCAAAACAAATTTATTTTTGGTTCTTGATGTATTTTGACATTTTTCATTGGAATAAAAGTTATTTAAAGGCAATATTTTGGTCCTAACTTGGAAAAATTCATTCTGCCTAAACATGAGGAGTTTGATGATGGTTCTTATTGCATTGCATCCTTCATATCATTTAGTTTCTAGGGTAAAATTGGTTTGAATTTATCTTTCATTTTCAATTTAATGAGCATTGTTCCTTTTGAAGTGCCTTGAAACCCTAGTTGACTTGAGAAAATCATAACTTCCATTAGTTTAAGACTTAGGTGCTCTCCTTTGGGCAGTGAACTTGTGTAGGGTTAGGTTTCCTTTGATCCCATTTTCAAATTTTTATCATGTCATTTGCTTCTGATTTTGAATTTTGTGTTGTATGTTATGCATAAACCCTAATTCATGCTTTCTTTTGCATCCATCTCTCATATGCTTGCATTCAAGAGCTTGCCATGACATTTTGTGCATCAATATGACATATAAGACCTCTTAGGACCTATTAGAATCATATGTGATCATTTCATCTTTCATTTGCCATGTTATGCATTCATTCCATTTCATAAACTTTCTTGAACTTTTATGGTTCAAAGCATGCTTCATTTGCATCTTCATCCTTGTATGATTATCCACAACTCTTGACATGTGTTTGCATCATCTCTTTGCATCATTAACATCATGTTCATGCTTCTGAATTTGTCTTGCATCATGGCATTTCATCTCATCTTCATTGCATTTCATTTCTTTTGCTAACTTTTCAGGTGGTAAATTGTTTTGAGAAGTGAATTTGCCTTCACTTCTCACAATCTCTTCTCATCTCTTTTATGCATCATTTCTGCATTTTATCTTTGTATTAGAGTGAGCTTGCTCACTCATGTTCATCTCTTACTTTCTTTCTTCAGACAACTTATCTTCTTAAGTGAAGTAAGTTGTCTTGTTTCTTCTGCTTCTTTCTCCTTTCATCTGCTTTTCCCTTGGTGGCTTTTCTCTTGAAGATCTTTTGCAAGCCTCATAAACCCTAGTGTAAACACCCCAAATTTGCCCTCACCCATTCACACCATGGCTTGTGATCATTCTCATATGCATAAACACAATCATATCATCTCACATCTCATTTTTGATTCACTGCATAGCTTTCAAGGCATCTGCACCTAGGGTTTGTGATCTGAGCAACCTCAAAGCATCTTGAGCCATCCCAAAGGCCACTAATCACTTCAAAGGGATCCATGTGTGTTCTTATATCATGTTTCATCTCCTCAAAGTCAAAAATGCAGAAGAATTACAAGAACTAGGGTTTGAGTGGATGCAGGGCCAAGTTTGACTGCACAGTTGACTGAAAATTAGGGTTTTGGTTTCAGAGGCCATAACTCCAAATTTTTTGGTCATTTTTGTTTCCATTGGTCTCTATATGGTATAGGGAGTATGCATATCAATTTTCATGAAGAAATTCCATGGGGAAGTCATCTGATCAAGAGTTGACTTTCTGGACAAGTCAGTGCAAAATCAGGGCATCTGAGGCCCCCAATGACCCAACCAATGGGTGATCTTCATCATTTTGAGTGTATATGGTCTTTATCTGATCATGGAAGAAGATTGAAGTTCATAGAAATCAAGAATTTAGGGTTTTTGCAAATGTTGACTTTTTGGGCATAGTTGACTTTTCAAGAATGCATCATTTTAGGTCATTTTTCAAGCCATGATTTTGGATCCAAAAATGCTTCAAATGGAAAAACTTTGGTCATGAAAGTTGTAGATCTCATTTTTCCCTTTTCAAAAAGTACAAGAACATGATCAAAATCTTCTTGGATCAAAAGTTATGGTGTGGCAAAGTTGGCAAAAATCACTAAAATTCAAGTTATGCACCAATTGGAAATTTTGCAAAACCTTGAACCAATGCATCATGTGACCTCTAATTCATTTCAAACCATTACACAAACATTCTCTAAGTCCTAAAAATCAGAATTGGATCAAGTTTGCTCATGTTTTGGTTCATGTAACAAGATTTTCTTTCATGGGAACCATAAAGCAACAAGTTGCAAAACCACTCATTTCACTTCCTACAAACTATGACATTGGATGCTGACTTTGGCTAGCCTCTCACCTCACCCTTTGCTGCGCAGCCCATGCCATGTACTTGCCAAGATCATGAGCCATGCTTCTCTTACACATTATTTGACTTTTTGCAAAAGTTGCCTTACTAATCAATAAAGCACATGTCAAATCAACTGACCAATGAGAGAGAGTTATGTGGACAATTTGCAAGCAAAGCATAAGGGCAAGAAAGGCTGAAACTCATTCATTCATCACATACACAAAACACTCCCCTTTTGCAAGTTCCTTCGAATTCCTCTCCACAGCCACAAAACACTCAAACTACCTTCATCAATCATCTCACCACACTTCATAGATCATCCAGCACCAAGAACCAAAGCCTGTAATAGCAAGAACACTCCATAACCATTTCACACTCCATTTTTGCAGTTTCATTCGAAACTCTCATCCTAGCTCACAAACACACAAACAAACACCACAAACCTTCTCCATTCATCATCAGGACCTCAAACCTTCATTCACCATGGCCTGAATCAGTCAGAATCACCATAGCCATTGTTGACTGAGCTTGAAGCAGTTCCTTTCGAAACTCATTATCCAGCCAGCACAAACTCATTTTGAGCATTCAAACATCATCAAGGGGTTCTAAGGAGTAGATTGCACAAAGAGAGGTGGCCAGAAAGTTCCAAAACTGAAAGCTCCAAATCTCAGGTAGCTCGAAAATAATTTTTCCAGAAATCATTTCTTTTGTTCCAAACTTGTTCTCCATGCTTCACTGATTGTTCTGATGCTTTTAGTTTTGAAAATGGTGATGAAATGAGAATGTAATTGCTTCCTGAAACTTTTTTGCCCTAGTTCTTGTTTGCTTCGATTCAGCCTTTCATGGAAAAATAAATTTGTTTTGTTTGAGGGTTATGATTCGTGAGTGAGTGGGAAGCATTTCTGTTCATTTAGATTTCATTTTCGTAACGTGTAGAGTGAGTTTGAGGTTTTGGGTGAACGGAGAAGATGACCGGAACACTGTTCCGGTCATCTGAGAGTGTTTAACGGCGTAATTAGGGCATAAGCATTTAATTAGCTGATTTTGAATTTGAACCGTAGGATGTGGCGCCAGGTCTCTTCCCGCGCGTGTAACTTTGAATCCAGGCCCTAGGATGTGTTGACTTTTATTTAATTCAGTTTAAATTCATTTTTAATTCACTTCTTTTCATTTTATTTGAACCATTTATTAAAAATAGTAAAAAATGTCTAAAAATTATGAAACTTTTTCTCATGAGTTTCAATAATTTTTAAGACCCAAAAATATTTTTATTTTATTTTTATCATTTAAAAAAGTATTTTTAAATATTTAAAAGATTATTTTTAATTGATTAATGAAAATTAATTTATTAAAAATACTTTTAGGTATTTAAAAATCACCAAAAAATTCATGAAATGTTCTAAGACATTTAGAAACATTGTCCAACCTTCAAACCAAATTTCTTTTTTGATCTTGATGCATTTTAGGAATTTTTCATTGAATTAAATCATATTTTGTGCATTATTTTGATCATAAGTTCAAAATTTCATTTCTGTCAATTGGTGAAGGTTGAGACATTGATTCCTCTTGCATTGTCTTTTGTTTTGCATATAGTTCCTAGGATAAAAAGGCCTTGAATTGTTCTTGCATTTTCAAATTGTTTGGCATTTGTTTTGTTAAGAACCCTAAAAAACCCTAATAACTTGCAAAAATCATAACTTGAGTTTGGTTGAGAGTTGAGAGCTCCCCTTTGGGCAGTGGTTCATCATAGGCCTAGGGTTTCTTTGAGTGCCATTTTCCATTTTTACTTTAGGGTTTTGCTTCTGTTTTTGGTTTGTGTTTGATGTTTGATCCATGAACCCTAATTTGGGCTTTAATTTGCATCCCTCTTGCATTTCCTTGCATGACATGACTTGTCTTTGCATTTTGTGCATGCTTATGATTCATTTGACATATCAAGACATGTATAAAGCATCATTGATCATTGCATTACATATTTTCCATGTCATTTGTCTTGTATGATTCATAACTTTTCATGCTTGTTCATGCTCCTTAGCTTGCATCATTTGCATTCATAATCTTGTATGAGCATCCCCATTGTCTTGCCTCATGTTTGCAGCACTTCATAACATCATAATCATCATCAACATGCTTCTGGTCTTGCTTTGCATCATATCATTTCATCTCATCTTGCATTGCATTGCATTTCTTTCTAACATTTCAGGTGGTAAGTAAACTTGAGAAGTGGATTTGCCTTCACTTCTCATAACTTTTCTTTTCATCTCTCTTGCATCCATTGCTGCATTCTTATATGTGTTTGAGTTTGAGCTTGCTCATTCTTCTTCATCCCACTTTCTTTCTCCAAGTGACTTGACTTCTTGAATGAAGCAAGTCACTTTGCTTCTCTTGATCCTGTTCTTCTGCTTCCTGGTGGTTCTTCTGAAGATTGTTCTTGGAAACCTCACAAACCTTAGGATCAACCAAGCATGACAATGAATTAGGGTTTTGATTAGTCTCCCCTCATAGTTTTACCTTTGTGTCTCTCTTTGAGTCTTCTCTCCTCATCTCATAATCAGGGACTAAACCCTAAAGGCTTTAAGACTTTGTGATTAAGCTTATGCCTGCATCCTTCTCTTAGGATGGAGTGTATAACTTTAATCCTAAGTATTAAACCCTTAAGGTGTTTAAATCTCTTAATCAATTCATCTAATAATCATCAAGACATCACACTTGTAACTTGGGCCTTGCATTAGGGTTCTAATTCTTCCTTAAGTGGTTAAGAAGGACTAACCCTAGTGTTAATGGACAAGTCCCCCTCAAGTTGTCTTACAAATCATAAAAAACACTTCATCATCATACCATTAATCTAAAATCCACTTAATAAAGGCTTTGTTTTGTCATGGGTTTAATCCCTAATCATGGATTAAGTTGAGGAGTTTTCCTCAGCTTAAACATTCTCATCTATTATCCTTCTTTTAGGATGGTGTAATGAGTCTGTTTAATCCTTGATTATGGCTTAACCTCATTACTCAACACTAAACAAAAACACCAAAAACATCTAAATAATCACAAGTAGGTTAATGATCTTGATCCTACACCAAAGGTGATTAAGTGTGAGAATCTGACTTCACACTTAAGGTACTCTCATTACCCCTAATCAGAGGGAAGATGTGATGGGTTTACTAAATCCATTGGTTTAGGCTTAAGCTCATTATCTTATGACAAACTTCAAAAAGCAATAAAAGACTGAAAACTCAAAAACAAACAATAATCGTCTCCTCCGGGATTCTTTTCTCATCATCTTCACTCACAATCGAGAACTCGCTTCTTCCGTCTAATGCAAGACAGTAAGCACCTGAGCCAGACAGGTCACACACTTGAGCATAGGCAAGCAAGCAGTTCATCAGTCAATTCTTTTTCAGTCTCTTTGGGTCGAACTACGGTGTTCTGACTTCCTCATTGCACGAGAGGATACGTAGGCATAACTTAACAGTTATCGAACAAAAGTCTCTGTACATTCCCCTTCCTTCCAGCATTATTTTTTGAGCCTCATGATCTTGAGCATTTCATTCCAGTTCCCACACTGACACTGTACATTTATGCACTTCACACTTCTTTTGCACCGACACCTGTACATTCTTTTCCAGCTATCTTTACACACAGATTGCACTGACACTACCCCTTTATAACACAAATCTTTCAAGCGTGGATCCCGTCGAGTACGACGGACAATCTGGGTGCTAATACCTTCCCAGGTTGTAACCAACCCCCTTTCTCAGTCTCTCTGGTTCGCAACCGTCTTATCCATCTTTTTCTAGGTCTATGCAGCATTACCTTTCCTCCGGGATAAAAATGCCTAGCTGGCGACTCTATTCATTCTCCAGTGAGTTCACGGCTGTGTGTTCTCACCGTTCCCTTCGCCGACCGTTCGCGTCTGTACCTTCATCTGGGCCCTTCCCATTTATCGGGAGCGACAGCTTGGCGACTCTGCTGGGGAACCTTACACTGCAACCAGGGCTTCTGGTTCTTTTTGTGGGTTCCTCCTAGCGCTTGTTTGATTTGTGTTTACTGGGGTGTTATGTGCTATCTGTGCTTGTATATCTGTTTTGTTTATTGCTTTATGTACAGTTGATTTATTGCTTTCTTTATAGCTTTATATTTTTCATATTGTCATACTGTGCTGGCTGGATCTGGTTTTTCTTTGGTGGGTGGGTGTTCCATTGAGAGTTAAGGTCCTATACTTGGGACCTGAGTGACACCTAGGCTAGAGTGAATCATATTCTTTCCCATTCCATTTCGGTCTGGTGCGGGAATATGAAACACGGTTCAGATATGGGTTTCTTCTTGAGAACTCTGTGTTGCAGATTTCCTGCAATGCTAGGGCTATCTGGGAAGCCTGCTAAGTCTGGATGACCTTTTAGTACTGACCTTCAGAAACTGAGGTGAATTAGAGGAGGAATTGTTATGGTTATTGTAAACACTGTACCTCCGGGTTAGAAGTGTTTACACTTCTCATAACTGATCCAAGTCTGAGGATCCTTGTTCTAGATCACTACCTGTGAGGGGGTTGGGCTGTTTACAGGTTTGCAGGTACCTTGACCTCAGAATACCCTGTTACTTTGACTTTGTTAAGAGTACTCCATGTTGGATAGTTCTTGTGATTCTGAACCCTGGACATGTGGCTCTTTATTTGAGTCCCCCCACCCTGGTTACTGGATTTTTAGACCTCCACCTGGATTTCTTGAACACACATGGATCTATACCAAGGCAGTTAATCAGATCCAGCTCAGTCACAAACCCTTGCATTTCATCTGCATACATACCCATTGCATCATATTAACATTTTCTTATTTGAGTTTCAGGGTATCCACCTCCATCTGGTTTTGGTTTTGACCCCATCTGCAGTTTTGACCTATCTCCACCAACACTTGCATCAGTTTGTCAGACACACTTCAGTTACTTGCACTAGCCAGTCAGTGGCCCTCTCCTCAGCATCTTCATTAGCTCTTATCCTACTCAGTCCTCAGCATCATGGCTCCAAAGAAAAGCAACATCACCTATCATTTCTTCCAACCAGACTTGTCAGACATCAGGAGGATCCAAACCCTGATCACTCCAGATCACATACCCTTGTTCAGAGAGCATTATGGGGATATACTTGACATGGTCATGGATCTGGACCCTTCACAGAGGAGCCTCATCCACACCTGCATTCAGTTTTATGATCCTCCATTGAGATGTTTCACCTTTCAAGACTTTCAGTTGGGGCCTCTTCTGGAAGAATACTCATCTTTGATTGGTTTGCCTATCAAGAGGGAAATCCCATTCAACCCTGAAATGGTCTTTCCTAGCAATGGAGAAGTAGCAAAAGCTTTGTATCTGGAGCCTGTTTTGATTGAACAGCATATGGCCTCTAAAGCTGGGATCCCTGGATTTCATCTGGACTTCCTGATTTCTCAAGCTAGTTTGAAGGCCTCCTTGGGGGAGTGGAAAGCTGTTTGTGCTCTGTTGGCCTTAAGTGTATATGGAATTGTGTTGTTTGCAGATGAGCCTCGATTCATTAGCAAAAATGCAATCCATCTGTTCATCCTGAAGAACCCAGTGCCAACTTTACTGGGTGACCTCTATTACTCAGTCCATCAGAGAAATGAGAAGCAGAGGGGAAGATTAGTAAGGATTTGTGCTCCATTATTTCATGCTTGGCTTCTCAGGCATCTACCCAGGACAGATGCATTTCTCAATCCTCATCAGCAAAGCAACTGGGCTAAGAGGCTCACTACTCTCACTTCAGCAGATATCAGATGGTGCACTCAGAGCACCAAAGGCAGAGATATGATCACCAGCTGTGGGCACTTTCCCAATGTGCCTTTGATAGGAGTTAAGGGAAGTATCAACTACAACCCTCTGCTGTTCAGGAGACAATTGGGCTATGCTCTGGTTCATACTCCTAGGGAACAAGACCTGGTTGAAACCCTCTACTGTGAGAACAAGATTAGTCTGGCAACTGTTAGGAAGGCTGCCTGGGCCTGGGATCATGTTCAGACCAAGGGAATCACCATTCTGGGGAAGTGCAATAATGTGGCATCAGTCCAATATTATGAGTGGTCCCATGCTAGGGCCCAATTCTCTGGAATGCCCTTCACCATAGAAGACATGCCTGAGTCATCTTCAGCACCTCCCCCTGCCACTATCAGTTTGGAGGAGTTTGAAGGCTTGAAGGAAAGAAATGAGAAGTTAACTCAGGCTTTGCAGAAGACCCTCAGGGAGAGGAGTGAAGGTGTGAGGGAAATTGAGAGATTGGAGAAACTGAGGGTAGAACACTTGACTAAGATTGAGAAGTCTGGAGATTATATCAACAAGTCCAAAGCTGGTGAACAGATTCTGAAGAATGCTTGTAAAGAAGCCCAGTTCCAAAGAGCAAGAACAGACCTGTATTTGAAGGAGAGTCAGGCCAGATGGGTCCGAATCACTGAGGCCCGTACTCTAGAAGACAAGAGAGCTCAAGACAAGATGGAGCAGATGGAAAAAGCCCTGGCAGCAGCCCAGGAAGAAATATCAGAGCTGAAAATCAAAGCAGGATTGAAGAGGTCTAAGGACCAAAGTCAGAGCAAGAAATTGGCTGCAGCTGTTGCAACAAGAAACCTTCTCATCAGAAGTCTCACGGAGCATCCGGCTGATCCTGTGACCGAAGCACTTCTCAAGGAAGTTCGTGAGGATGAGTTTGGCCTTGGAGTTTGATCATTTGCTTGTTGTTGTTCCTTTTCCATGTACTTTTGCTTTTTGTGATGTATTTTGGCCCCTTTGAGGGTTTGTGTTGTAAAATGAACAAATTGTATTATTTCACCTTTGTAATATATTTGTGTTGGGGTTCACATCAAAAGCAACTTCAACAGCATCATCTTCAAGGGTCTGGAAGGGTCAAAACTGAAGGCCAAACCGGATACCTTGAGAACAAATAAGCATAACTGCATTGCATGCTAACCCTTTTGTTTGTTTTGTAGGTTTTTGTTTTGTTGTCGCTAACCTCTGTTGTGATGTTCAGGAATTATTGCTCGCCGCCGGGTATTTCCTCTCAACAGGCCTCACAGGTACCCAACTAGAAACAACCTTCCGGGAATTCAGATGGATCAGATGCAGCAGGACCTTACGGAGGTCAGAAACCAGATGGCAAACGAAAGGTTAGAGATGAGAACGCAGATGACGCAGTTCATGGAAGTTATGAACAACATGGCTCAGAGCCAGGAGAGACTAAGGGCCATGGTGGAGAGGCAAAATCAAGAGGAGCCTCATGTAGGAACTGCAGGCACCAGTAACAATGAGAGGGTCCAACCTCATGTCAATCCCCCTGTGTTTGGCCCACATCTCCATCCAGAGGCTAACATCCCAGTCAACATTCAAGGGACAGCCACTGCAGCCAGAGTACTTCAAGAAGATCCTCAGGAGGACCAGTATACAGTAATGGGTGCCGGAGAAGAAACTTATGATAGACGATTGGAAGAGATAGCTGAGAAGTTGAGGTCCTTAGAATCTCAAAATTCTTTGGGTTTCGACGTTATGGACATGGGTTTGGTAGAAGGGGTCAGGATTCCCCACAAGTTCAAGCCTCCATGCTTCGAAAAGTATAATGGGACTTCATGCCCCCGGACTCATTTGCAATCATTTCTGGGAAGGCTGAAAGCCTATACAATGGATGAGAAACTTTGGATGTTCTACTTCGAAGACATTTTGACTGGAGCATCAAGGGAGTGGTATTCCCATTTGACAAGGGCAACAATTAGATGCTGGAAGGACCTGGCAGAGGCCTTCATCAGACAGTATCAGTATAATCTGGACATGGCACCCAACAGGACTCTCCTGATGGGAATGTCACAGTCTTCGAGGGAGAGTTTCCGAGAGTATGCCCAAAGGTGGAGGCAACTGGCTGCTGCTGTTCAACCACCAATGTCTGAGAGAGAAATGGCAGACATGTTTATGAACACTCTCCATGGAACGTATATTGACAGGTTGGCTGCTTTCTCTTCCACCAGCTTCGCAGATGTTGTCATAGCTGGGGAGAGAATTGAAAGCCTGTTAAAAATGGGAAAGATCTCAGACAACGGTGCAAGCTCGTCCAGTAGTACAAGAAAGCCGTTTGCAGGCCCGAGAAGAACTGGCGAAACCAATGCCATTCACACCAACAGGGGTAGGCCCCAATATGTTCAGAGGTCAATAGCAGCAGTTACTATCCCTGCTCCAGCTCATCCACAGCCAGTCTATCAACCTCCTCAACAAAACTTCCAACAACAACCCCAGTATCATCAGAATCAGTATCCTCCAAGGAACTTCAACAACAACTCCAACAACAACAATCAACAGAGGCCATTCCAACAAAGGCCATCCCAAGCTAACCGAGTGATCGACCCGATCCCAATGCCGTATGCTGCTTTGCTGCCACAACTTCTGAAACTCAACCTAGTTGAGCTAAGAACGTTGGCACCTCCGGATCCCAACAGTCTACCAAGAAACTATGACTCTAATGCTAGGTGTGCTTTTCATTCGAACGCACCCGGTCACAGTACAGAAAAATGCAGGGCTCTGCATATGAAGGTACAAGACTTGGTAGATTCCAAGGCTCTGAATTTTGCACCTCCGCCCAATGTCAATAAAAACCCAATGCCAAACCATGGTGGTCCCCGAATTAATGCTATTGAAGAAGACCAACCGTCTTATTTGATAACTAGTGTGGATCAGATCAGGACACCATTGGTGGAAATCAAAGCTCAACTCCGTGAAAACCAGATATTTCCGGGGTGTGAACTAGGGTGCCCCTATTGCAATATTTCATGGAATGGGTGCGAGGACCTGAGGAATGGCATTGACAGCCTTATTCAGAGTGGTTTGCTGCAGATCACTACATCATTTCCGACAAATCCGGCAACTTCATCAACAACGGTTTCAGAACCTCCTACAACCGCAGCAACTATTGTTCCCGACAATTCATCAGCAGCATCAACAAGTACTTCACCTGTCCTTCCAAATGATCAGTTTTCAACAGTTCCTCCTGCTACAACTTCAGCTTCATTCCATTTCGAATCTCCATCAACAACAACAACAGTCCTTCCAACAGTACCTCCTACAACACCAGCAATCAATCACGAAGATGTCTCTACTGTTACCATATTCTATGATCCTGAAAATAATTCCGCCTACCATTCAGAAGGTGCTGCTCCCACCAGAGCACCAGTTACAATCTTTTATGATCCACAAACAATTACAGTCCCTTCAGCAGCAGCAATCAGTCCAGTCACTGTCACGGTGCCTGGGCCAATACCATATGAAAGCAATAGGGCCATCCCTTGGCACTATGGCTCTGACGTATACTGTGAAGGAAAAAGAATCACTCTGGAAACATCAACACCTGCACCACAAGTAGATAATGTGGGGGGAGGCGGAGGCTTCACTCGAAGCGGACGTCTCTTTGCTTCACAAATTCAAAGACCTACAGCCGAAGCAGAAGCTGCTGCCAAGGCAAAAGGAAAAGGCCCGGTGCAGGAAGATCCAGCTGCCAAAGAAGCCCTGAAGACTCCATTTGATCAGGAAGTTGATGAGTTCATGCGGATCATCAAAAAGAGTGATTATAAAATTGTGGATCAGCTTCACCAGACGCCATCCAAAATCTCCATCCTCTCACTGCTTATGTGCTCCGAAGCCCATCGGAATGCACTACTTAAAGTCTTGCACGCAGCTTACGTGCCTGAGGAGATAACTGTCAACCAATTGGAAACCGTGGTTGGAAACGTTACTGCTAGCAATGGGCTAGGGTTTACCAATTCTGACTTGACAGCGGATGGCCGTAATCACAACAAAGCCTTGCACATAACCCTGGAATGCAAAGGAGCTGTCCTTTCTCATGTGCTGGTGGACACAGGCTCTTCCCTGAATGTCTTACCAAAGAAGGCTCTGGTGAAGCTTGAATATGATGGATTGGCATTGAGACCCAGCAACCTGGTAGTAAGAGCCTTTGATGGTTCCAAGAGATCGGTTCTGGGAGAGATTGAGCTGCCTGTGACAATTGGCCCACAGACCTTTAAAACTATCTTTTATGTGATGGACATTCAGCCCGCCTACAGCTGTTTGTTGGGTAGACCCTGGATTCACGCCGCCGGCGCAATAACGTCTACCCTTCACCAAAAGTTAAAATTTGAGTGGGAAGGTCAAGTTGTCACAATCTGTGGGGAAGAGGACATTTTTGTTAGCCATCTGGCTACTTATAAATACATTGAAATGGATGGAGAGATCCATGAAACAATGAGCCAAGGTTTTGAGGCCTTGAATGTCAATGAAGCATCTGCTGTATCTGGTACTCCAATGTCATCTTACCAACAAGCCCGGAAGGTTGTTGAAGAAGGAACTGCCCAAGGCTGGGGCAAGGTCTTAGCTGTGGAAGAGAAGAAGGACAAATTTGGGTTGGGTTACAGACCAACTCGACATCAAGAAAAGGCTGCTGCAGAGCCTGGTTTTGTCAGTGGGGGGATGCTTACCCCCGATGCTATCAACTGTTTGGAAGACGAGCTGGAAGAGGAGCGCAATCTGGAGAATTGGATTCGTCCGAAGATCCCGGGGAGCAGTGTCTCGAACTGGTCTTCCCAGGAAATTATAAGAGTTACTCGTGCAGAGTAATTATTATTTCCTGTATTGTTTTATAGCATGCATCAAAGTCTTGCATCTTGCCCAAGATGACAAGACTCATTTTGTAATCAGGGCCATCTGTACTTTTGTGCAAACAAGATCAAATTAATGAAATATCAGACATCTTTTTGCAAACAAGTCTTTTCTGCTCACTGTTTTTCCATTTTTCTTTTTGTACAAAAATAAATGGCGGTGTTTTCAAAATGATAACTTCATTTCACTTTTTTCTAAAAGCAAGATTAAAATCAATCACTAAAATGAACAAACTTAACCCTTGCAGAGTGTGCCTTCCTGACAGCACCGACAACAGCACGGCTATGACATTGTATGACTTTGACAATCCAATCAATCAAGCTGATGAAGGGGTTGATGAAGAATATGAGCTTCCTGAAGAGCTAGCCAGGTTGTTGAGACAAGAGGAAAAGGTCATTACTCCTCATCAGGAGGAGATTGAAGTGATTAATCTTGGTACTGACGAAGACGTGAAAGAAGTTAAAATCGGGGCCTGCCTGCAAGACTCAGTGAAGAGGCAACTGATAGATCTGCTTCAAGAGTATGTTGATGTGTTTGCTTGGTCATATCAAGATATGCCAGGATTGGATACCGACATTGTTGTGCACAAGCTACCTCTAAGGGAAGAATGCCCGCCAGTCAAACAGAAGCTGCGCCGAACTCGCCCAGACATGGCTATGAAAATCAAGGAAGAGGTACAAAAGCAATGGGACGCCGGGTTCCTTGCTGTGACTAGCTATCCGCCGTGGGTTGCTAACATAGTACCTGTGCCCAAGAAAGATGGCAAAGTAAGAATGTGTGTTGACTACCGGGATCTGAACAGAGCCAGCCCGAAAGATGATTTCCCATTACCTCACATTGACGTATTGGTGGATAACACGGCTCAGTTCTCGGTATTCTCCTTCATGGATGGATTTTCAGGATATAATCAGATCAAGATGTCACCTGAAGACATGGAGAAGACAACATTCATCACACCTTGGGGCACGTTCTGTTACAAAGTGATGCCATTCGGACTGAAGAATGCTGGTGCCACATATCAACGGGCTATGGTGACATTATTCCATGATATGATCCACAAGGAAATAGAATGTTATGTGGATGATATGATCGCCAAGTCCCTTACAGAGGAAGATCACCTGGTAAATCTGCTCAAGTTATTCAAGCGTCTGAGGAAATACCAATTGAAGTTGAACCCCAACAAATGCACATTCGGGGTGCGATCCGGTAAGCTGCTGGGCTTTATTGTAAGCGAGAAAGGGATTGAGGTTGACCCTGATAAAGTCAAAGCTATTCAAGAAATGCCTGCACCGAAGACTGAGAAAGAAGTTCGAGGGTTCTTAGGTCGATTGAACTACATCTCACGGTTCATATCCCACCTCACAGCAACCTGTGAACCCTTGTTCAAGCTGTTAAGAAAGGAACAAACGGTCAGGTGGAACGAAGATTGCCAGAAGGCTTTTGACAAGATCAAGGAGTATTTACAAGAACCTCCAATCCTCATGCCGCCAGTTGAAGGAAGACCTCTGATTATGTACTTGACAGTATTAGAAGAGTCAATGGGGTGTGTGCTGGGCCAGCATGACGAGTCTGGTCGAAAAGAGTATGCAATATACTACCTAAGCAAAAAGTTTACCGACTGTGAACAGCGTTATTCACTGCTCGAGAAAACTTGCTGTGCTTTAGCGTGGGCTGCTCGCCGACTGAGACAGTATATGTTGACCCACACTACCTTATTAATCTCAAAAATGGATCCAGTTAAGTACATTTTCGAGAAGCCAGCTCTTACCGGACGGGTTGCAAGATGGCAGATGATTCTCACGGAATACGACATACAGTACACATCTCAGAAAGCCATCAAGGGCAGTGTACTATCTGAATATCTGGCTGAGCAACCTATTGATGACTACCAGCCTATGAGGTTTGACTTCCCTGATGAAGATATCATGTTCGTTAAAGCAAAAGATCATGAAGAGCCTATTCATACTGAAGGGCCTGACCCGGAAGAAGAATGGACTATGATGTTTGATGGGGCTGTTAACATGAATGGCCGTGGCGTTGGTGCAGTACTCATTACACCAAAAGGAGTTCACATGCCTTTCTCGGCAAAACTCACTTTCAACTGCACTAACAACGAAGCTGAATACGAAGCTTGCATTATGGGTCTTGAGGAAGCCATTGACCTCAGGATCAAGACATTGACCGTATTCGGAGATTCAGCTTTGGTAGTCAATCAGACCAACGGAAAATGGTACACCCACCAAGATCATCTGATACCTTACAGGGATTATACAAGGAGGTTACTGACTTTCTTCACAACAGTCAAGCTTGAGTATATCCCTCGGGACGAGAATCAGTTTGCGGATGCTCTTGCTACCATTTCATCCATGATCAAAGTTCAAACGGCTAACTTTGTACCCCAGATTTCAGTATCAAGACTTGATAGACCAGCATATGTATTTGCAGCAGATGTTGTAAAAGATGATAAACCTTGGTTCCACGACATTAAATGCTTCTTGGAGGATCAAACATACCCACCTGGGGCATCTTCCAATGATAAGAAGACTTTGAGAAGGCTTGCTGGTGGTTTCTTTCTGAACACTGATGGGTCTTTATACAAGAGGAACTTTGATATGGTACTCCTCAGATGTGTTGACAAGGCGGAAGCAGATTTGCTGATGCATGAAGTGCACGAGGGATCTTTTGGTACCCATGCAGGGGGGCATGCCATGGCTAAAAAGTTGTTAAGATCAGGCTATTACTGGATCACAATGGATGCAGACTGTTGTGCCTACGCCAGAAAATGCCATAAATGCCAGATCTATGCAGATAAGGTGCATGTGCCTCCCAATCCTTTGAACATCATGTCTTCACCATGGCCTTTTGCTATGTGGGGCATTGATATGATTGGCAAGATTGAGCCAACTGCTTCAAACGGCCACAGATTCATCCTGGTCGCCATCGACTATTTCACCAAGTGGGTTGAAGCAGCCTCATATGCAAATGTTACAAGACAAGTGGTAGCCAGATTTCTGAAAAGAGATATCATCTGTCGGTATGGAGTGCCCGAGCGAATCATTACTGATAATGGTTCCAATTTAAACAACAAAATGATGGCAGAACTATGCCGGGACTTCAAGATCCAACATCACAATTCTTCTCCTTACAGGCCAAAGATGAACGGCGCTGTTGAGGCGGCAAATAAGAATATCAAGAAGATTGTGCAAAAGATGGTAGTCACATACAAAGACTGGCATGAAATGCTACCGTTTGCCTTGCATGGGTACCGCACGTCAATCAGAACGTCCACTGGGGCAACACCGTATCAGCTTGTATATGGTATGGAAGCAGTCCTACCTGTTGAAGTTGAATTACCCTCGTTACGGGTATTAATGGATGTTAAACTAAGTGAAGCAGAATGGGTTCGGTCCCGATTCGAACAACTGAGTCTGATCGAAGAGAAAAGATTGGCTGCAATCTGCCATGGACAGTTATATCAGAAGAGAATGAAGAAGGCCTTCGATCAGAAAGTCAGGCACCGAGAGTACCAAGTAGGAGATCTTGTGCTGAAAAGAATCCTCCCTCCTCATACAGACTACAGGGGCAAATGGACTCCAAATTATGAAGGACCATTCGTTGTAAAGAAAGTTTTCTCTGGTGGAGCACTGATGCTCAGCACCATGGATGGTGAAGATTTCCCGTCCCCTGTGAATTCAGATGCAGTTAAAAAATACTTCGCATAAAATGACCCGCTGGACATAAAAACAGAATGTAAGTCCAGGCAAAAATAGGGCATCCCGGCGAGTCAAAAACAGAATAAAAGACTCGGGCAAAAGTAAGGGAAATAAATAAAAAACGTACACCCGCTGAGTTGAAAAGCCGCATTGGACAGCTCAGGCAAAAATGGGTATCCCGATGGATTGAAAACCCGAAAGGGCGATCCATGCAAAATAAGGGAATAAGCGAACAACTGCACTCTGAATTCATCTGTATCACCTACAATTCGGTAAGCTACGAACGATCAGCTTCAATCAGAATCAACTCTCTCCAGAAAGCAAGACGAGAAGAACGTCATTGTCATACGAGTCATAGCAGGAGAGGAAGCTCCTCAAAGCGTCGTCAACACCGCCAGCACTTTATTTCTCAATTTGTAACAATTTTCTCATTTCAGGAGATTTGTTTCCTTGACTGTATCTTGCCAATTCAGGGCACATGGATTAATAAAATCAGATTTTCAGTCATGTCTCGTTTTTACATTTATGTTTTGCAAAGAGTTGTCTGATATCTCTAAAAATACAATTGCATAAGTACAGATGCCTTTCTCTAAAAATAAAAAAAACACGTGCTTACAGGGAATGTGATTATTCTCGAAAGTACTTGACTCCTATGACGGAATCCGGTAAAGGATACCTCGGGACCTTTTGTACGTCTCCTTACCTTTGCAGGGTTGCAGGTATCCAGAACGCAACCTGGGGCATGCGGGTTACGTCTCAGCAAGTAGGCGAATCATTATCGACTCGGTCTATCTTCCACATGGCACTAGAAGGTGCCCATTTCCCCAGCAGAGCTGCCAAATCAGCATACACTCAATCTCAGCATCCGAAATGCTCTATCCCCAGCTGAGTTGCTCCCCATTGCTTCCCCCAGCAAAGTTGCCAAATCAACTAACAGGTTTAACACTCAGGATGTTTCCTCCCCAGCTGAGTTGCCTCTTGTTGCTCTCCCCAGCTGAGTTGACTCTCACAATTCCCCAGCCGAGTTGCCTTGTCATCCTCAGTTGAATACAGAAGACAGGAAATCATCTCCCCACAGAGTTCCAGCCTCTATCCAGAAGAGCAACGCGTGAAGAGATCACAACAGAGTGAAGAAAGCTTCTACAAACCCCAGCTGGGTCCCGTATTTTCAAGATTATGTCAACCGGTGACATATATCCCCAAGCAGATACATCATTGGATCTACCCGTGATCTCATACCCAGCTGGGATGTCCATTTCAAGCAGATCGACCAGAGATTTTCACAGCAACGGGATCCGAATCCCGGATCTGTGCCCCTTTGCATAATCATGGCATCCGCATCATATTCACCCCCCAGAGCGTAGCATTCCGTCTAATACGGAGCATTACGGCAAAAATCAGATGCATAGCATAATCATAAGTCATGTTGTGAATTGAGCGTTTCAGAATACAGATTACTTTCCCCAAGAATCCCCATCAGAGTCCCAGCAAAAGCAGTTGCCTCATATTCACAAACACCAGTATATACACCTTTTGGCACCCGTCCGTGTCATCTTTCCCCAGTGAAGTCGCCTGAACACTCTTTACAAACAAAATCACCCGTACTACAGATACGTCCTGACACCCGTCCGTGTCATATCCCAGCAGAAAGCCAAAGACATCCTCTTTGCACTCACATGTACTTGTATATACACCCCTTTTGACACCCGTCCGTGTCATATCCCCAGCGCAGTCGCCTAGACTTTGTATAGCAGACACTTGTTAATATTATACTTTTCTCTTTTGACACTCGTCCGTGTCACCCTCCCCAGCAGATAAACACTCATCTATACACCACTCACACTTATACAGGTACTCGTCCGTATCTTGTATACATCATCGCTCATAACCCCACAGATGCGACACTTGTCCGTGTTCTGTGTTAACCAGTTGGTACTCGTCCGTACCATCATCTCAGAACATTGCGTCCAGTGTTTGTTTCTACATGATACTCGTCCGTATCATAGTCTTAGGGATGCTCGTCCGCATCTTTAATCCATACACTGTGTCAAACACTTATGTCTTTTTGAATATAGATACTCGTCCGTGTCTATTATTCCCTAGAAGAGTCCTTTCGGATGCGACACTTGTCCGTGTTTCTTTGTTAACCAGTTGATACTCGTCCGTATCATCATCTCTGAACATGTGTCAGTTTGTTTCTGCATGATACTCGTCCGTATCATAGTCTTAAGGATGCTCGTCCGCATCTTTAATCTATACACAATACCGAACACTTATACCTTTTGTTTCTTGGATGTAAACGCTCGTCCGTGTTTACTATCTCCCCAGTAGATTGCCAACAAATTTTCTTTTATCTAACACTCGTCCTGTGTTATGATACCTTTGAGAGCAGCCGTACCCTGCTGAGTGGTCGTCCTCCACTTCTTGATGGTCGTCCTCCATCATGCTCATCCGATGGCCGTCCCCATCGTTGTTTTTAGCAGTCGTCCCCTGCTAGGTGGTCGTCCTCCACCTTTTGATGATCGTCCTTCATCAACTTTATCCAATGGCCGTCCCCATTGTTGATCTTTGGTTATCTAACACTCGTCCTGTGTTATGATAAACCCCGAGAGCAGCCGTCCCCTGCTGAGTGGTCGTCCTCCACTTCTTGATGGTCGTCCTCCATCTTGCTCGTCCGATGGCCGTCCCCATCGTTGACCTTTTCTATCCGATGGCCGTCCCCATCGTTGATATTTTCGGCAGCCGTACCCTGCCAGGTGGTCGTCCTCCACCCTTTGATGGCCGTCCCCATCATATTTCTTTTAACCCCAACAGAGCAGCCGTCCCCTGCTAGGTGATCGTCCTTCACCTTTGATGGCCGTACCCCATCATCTGTTTATTTCATTTATTCTTTAACCCGATGGCCGTCCCCGTCGTGGTCCCTTTTCCTTTTAACCCGATGGCCGCCCCCATCGTTGGTTACTTTACCTTTATGAACTTGATGGCCGTCCCCGTCATGTTTCATTAACCCCCAGAGAATTTTACAACTTTATCTTGATGGCCGTCCCCATCATGATATTTTATTTTTTCCCAGCTAGTCGGCCGTCCCCGTCTTAGCTTTACTCTTTTTATCCCCAGCATGTCGGCCGTCCCCGTCATTGCTTTATTTCCTGCACTTTCCCCAGCATGTCGGTCGTCCCCGTCATTGCTCCTTACCCAGCAGTCGTCCTCCGCTCGACGGTCGTCCTCCGTCGCCCATACTTTACAATATACTTTATTTTGCCTTTACAATCTATATCCCTTTTCTTCTTCATTTCCGTGAGTGCAAATTTTGGACTGTCTTTGGTATTCAACCACAAGTTATCTTGTTGGCCTGCTAAGCCGTCGCTTACACCCTGCACAGCTAACTCATGCTTGAATAGGGGCAGCTGTAAACACCCCAAATTTGCCCTCACCCATTCACACCATGGCTTGTGATCATTCTCATATGCATAAACACAATCATATCATCTCACATCTCATTTTTGATTCACTGCATAGCTTTCAAGGCATCTGCACCTAGGGTTTGTGATCTGAGCAACCTCAAAGCATCTTGAGCCATCCCAAAGGCCACTAATCACTTCAAAGGGATCCATGTGTGTTCTTATATCATGTTTCATCTCCTCAAAGTCAAAAATGCAGAAGAATTACAAGAACTAGGGTTTGAGTGGATGCAGAGCCAAGTTTGACTGCACAGTTGACTGAAAATTAGGGTTTTGGTTTCAGAGGCCATAACTCCAAATTTTTTGGTCATTTTTGTTTCCATTGGTCTCTATATGGTATAGGGAGTATGCATATCAATTTTCATGAAGAAATTCCATGGGGAAGTCATCTGATCAAGAGTTGACTTTCTGGACAAGTCAGTGCAAAATCAGGGCATCTGAGGCCCCCAATGACCCAACCAATGGGTGATCTTCATCATTTTGAGTGTATATGGTCTTTATCTGATCATGGAAGAAGATTGAAGTTCATAGAAATCAAGAATTTAGGGTTTTTGCAAATGTTGACTTTTTGGGCATAGTTGACTTTTCAAGAATGCATCATTTTAGGTCATTTTTCAAGCCATGATTTTGGATCCAAAAATGCTTCAAATGGAAAAACTTTGGTCATGAAAGTTGTAGATCTCATTTTTCCCTTTTCAAAAAGTACAAGAACATGATCAAACTCTTCTTGGATCAAAAGTTATGGTGTGGCAAAGTTGGCAAAAATCACTAAAATTCAAGTTATGCACCAATTGGAAATTTTGCAAAACCTTGAACCAATGCATCATGTGACCTCTAATTCATTTCAAACCATTACACAAACATTCTCTAAGTCCTAAAAATCAGAATTGGATCAAGTTTGCTCATGTTTTGGTTCATGTAACAAGATTTTCTTTCATGGGAACCATAAAGCAACAAGTTGCAAAACCACTCATTTCACTTCCTACAAACTATGACATTGGATGCTGACTTTGGCTAGCCTCTCACCTCACCCTTTGCTGCGCAGCCCATGCCATGTACTTGCCAAGATCATGAGCCATGCTTCTCTTACACATTATTTGACTTTTTGCAAAAGTTGCCTTACTAATCAATAAAGCACATGTCAAATCAACTGACCAATGAGAGAGAGTTATGTGGACAATTTGCAAGCAAAGCATAAGGGCAAGAAAGACTGAAACTCATTCATTCATCACATACACAAAACACTCCCCTTTTGCAAGTTCCTTCGAATTCCTCTCCACAGCCACAAAACACTCAAACTACCTTCATCAATCATCTCACCACACTTCATAGATCATCCAGCACCAAGAACCAAAGCCTGTAATAGCAAGAACACTCCATAACCATTTCACACTCCATTTTTGCAGTTTCATTCGAAACTCTCATCCTAGCTCACAAACACACAAACAAACACCACAAACCTTCTCCATTCATCATCAGGACCTCAAACCTTCATTCACCATGGCCTGAATCAGTCAGAATCACCATAGCCATTGTTGACTGAGCTTGAAGCAGTTCCTTTCGAAACTCATTATCCAGCCAGCACAAACTCATTTTGAGAATTCAAACATCATCAAGGGGTTCTAAGGAGTAGATTGCACAAAGAGAGGTGGCCAGAAAGTTCCAAAACTGAAAGCTCCAAATCTCAGGTAGCTCGAAAATAATTTTTCCAGAAATCATTTCTTTTGTTCCAAACTTGTTCTCCATGCTTCACTGATTGTTCTGATGCTTTTAGTTTTGAAAATGGTGATGAAATGAGAATGTAATTGCTTCCTGAAACTTTTTTGCCCTAGTTCTTGTTTGCTTCGATTCAGCCTTTCATGGAAAAATAAATTTGTTTTGTTTGAGGGTTATGATTCGTGAGTGAGTGGGAAGCATTTCTGTTCATTTAGATTTCATTTTCGTAACGTGTAGAGTGAGTTTGAGGTTTTGGGTGAACGGAGAAGATGACCGGAACACTGTTCCGGTCATCTGAGAGTGTTTAACGGCGTAATTAGGGCATAAGCATTTAATTAGCTGATTTTGAATTTGAACCGTAGGATGTGGCGCCAGGTCTCTTCCCGCGCGTGTAACTTTGAATCCAGGCCCTAGGATGTGTTGACTTTTATTTAATTCAGTTTAAATTCATTTTTAATTCACTTCTTTTCATTTTATTTGCACCATTTATTAAAAATAGTAAAAAATGTCTAAAAATTATGAAACTTTTTCTCATGAGTTTCAATAATTTTTAAGACCCAAAAATATTTTTATTTTATTTTTATCATTTAAAAAAGTATTTTTAAATATTTAAAAGATTATTTTTAATTGATTAATGAAAATTAATTTATTAAAAATACTTTTAGGTATTTAAAAATCACCAAAAAATTCATGAAATGTTCTAAGACATTTAGAAACATTGTCCAACCTTCAAACCAAATTTCTTTTTTGATCTTGATGCATTTTAGGAATTTTTCATTGAATTAAATCATATTTTGTGCATTATTTTGATCATAAGTTCAAAATTTCATTTCTGTCAATTGGTGAAGGTTGAGACATTGATTCCTCTTGCATTGTCTTTTGTTTTGCATATAGTTCCTAGGATAAAAAGGCCTTGAATTGTTCTTGCATTTTCAAATTGTTTGGCATTTGTTTTGTTAAGAACCCTAAAAAACCCTAATAACTTGCAAAAATCATAACTTGAGTTTGGTTGAGAGTTGAGAGCTCCCCTTTGGGCAGTGGTTCATCATAGGCCTAGGGTTTCTTTGAGTGCCATTTTCCATTTTTACTTTAGGGTTTTGCTTCTGTTTTTGGTTTGTGTTTGATGTTTGATCCATGAACCCTAATTTGGGCTTTAATTTGCATCCCTCTTGCATTTCCTTGCATGACATGACTTGTCTTTGCATTTTGTGCATGCTTATGATTCATTTGACATATCAAGACATGTATAAAGCATCATTGATCATTGCATTACATATTTGCCATGTCATTTGTCTTGTATGATTCATAACTTTTCATGCTTGTTCATGCTCCTTAGCTTGCATCATTTGCATTCATAATCTTGTATGAGCATCCCCATTGTCTTGCCTCATGTTTGCAGCACTTCATAACATCATAATCATCATCAACATGCTTCTGGTCTTGCTTTGCATCATATCATTTCATCTCATCTTGCATTGCATTGCATTTCTTTCTAACATTTCAGGTGGTAAGTAAACTTGAGAAGTGGATTTGCCTTCACTTCTCATAACTTTTCTTTTCATCTCTCTTGCATCCATTGCTGCATTCTTATATGTGTTTGAGTTTGAGCTTGCTCATTCTTCTTCATCCCACTTTCTTTCTCCAAGTGACTTGACTTCTTGAATGAAGCAAGTCACTTTGCTTCTCTTGATCCTGTTCTTCTGCTTCCTGGTGGTTCTTCTGAAGATTGTTCTTGGAAACCTCACAAACCTTAGGATCAACCAAGAATGACAATGAATTAGGGTTTTGATTAGTCTCCCCTCATAGTTTTACCTTTGTGTCTCTCTTTGAGTCTTCTCTCCTCATCTCATAATCAGGGACTAAACCCTAAAGGCTTTAAGACTTTGTGATTAAGCTTATGCCTGCATCCTTCTCTTAGGATGGAGTGTATAACTTTAATCCTAAGTATTAAACCCTTAAGGTGTTTAAATCTCTTAATCAATTCATCTAATAATCATCAAGACATCACACTTGTAACTTGGGCCTTGCATTAGGGTTCTAATTCTTCCTTAAGTGGTTAAGAAGGACTAACCCTAGTGTTAATGGACAAGTCCCCCTCAAGTTGTCTTACAAATCATAAAAAACACTTCATCATCATACCATTAATCTAAAATCCACTTAATAAAGGCTTTGTTTTGTCATGGGTTTAATCCCTAATCATGGATTAAGTTGAGGAGTTTTCCTCAGCTTAAACATTCTCATCTATTATCCTTCTTTTAGGATGGTGTAATGAGTCTGTTTAATCCTTGATTATGGCTTAACCTCATTACTCAACACTAAACAAAAACACCAAAAACATCTAAATAATCACAAGTAGGTTAATGATCTTGATCCTACACCAAAGGTGATTAAGTGTGAGAATCTGACTTCACACTTAAGGTACTCTCATTACCCCTAATCAGAGGGAAGATGTGATGGGTTTACTAAATCCATTGGTTTAGGCTTAAGCTCATTATCTTATGACAAACTTCAAAAAGCAATAAAAGACTGAAAACTCAAAAACAAACAATAATCGTCTCCTCCGGGATTCTTTTCTCATCATCTTCACTCACAATCGAGAACTCGCTTCTTCCGTCTAATGCAAGACAGTAAGCACCTGAGCCAGACAGGTCACACACTTGAGCATAGGCAAGCAAGCAGTTCATCAGTCAATTCTTTTTCAGTCTCTTTGGGTCGAACTACGGTGTTCTGACTTCCTCATTGCACGAGAGGATACGTAGGCATAACTTAACAGTTATCGAACAAAAGTCTCTGTACATTCCCCTTCCTTCCAGCATTATTTTTTGAGCCTCATGATCTTGAGCATTTCATTCCAGTTCCCACACTGACACTGTACATTTATGCACTTCACACTTCTTTTGCACCGACACCTGTACATTCTTTTCCAGCTATCTTTACACACAGATTGCACTGACACTACCCCTTTATAACACAAATCTTTCAAGCGTGGATCCCGTCGAGTACGACGGACAATCTGGGTGCTAATACCTTCCCAGGTTGTAACCAACCCCCTTTCTCAGTCTCTCTGGTTCGCAACCGTCTTATCCATCTTTTTCTAGGTCTATGCAGCATTACCTTTCCTCCGGGATAAAAATGCCTAGATGGCGACTCTATTCATTCTCCAGTGAGTTCACGGCTGTGTGTTCTCACCGTTCCCTTCGCCGACCGTTCGCGTCTGTACCTTCATCTGGGCCCTTCCCATTTATCGGGAGCGACACCTAGGAACAACCAAGCATGATCACAATTAGGGTTTGTTTAGTCCCCCATTAGTTTTTCCTTTGGGTCATCTTTGAGTCTTCCCTTCTCATCTCTTAGTCAAGGACTAAACCCTTAAGGTTTTAAGGCTTTGTGATTAAGCTTATGCCTGCATCCTTCTATTAGGATGGAGTGTATAACTTTAATCCTAAGTGTTAAACCCTTAATATGTTTAACTCCTTTAATCAATCCACCTAATAATCACTAAGACATCAAGCTTGTAACTTGGGCCTTGCATTAGGGTTCTAATTCTTCCTTAATTGGTTAAGAAGGACTAACCCTAGTGTTAATGGACAAGTCCCCCTCAAGTTGTCTTACAAACCATAAAAATCACTTCTTAATCATATCATTAACTAAAATCCACTTTAATAAAGGCTTTGTTTTGTCATGAGGTTAATCCCTAATCATGGATTAAGTTGAGGAGCCTTCCTCAGCTTAAATGTTCTCATTTATTATCCTTCTATTAGGATGGTGTAATGGGTCCATTAAATCCTTGATTATGGCTTAAACTCATTACTTAACACTAAACAAAAACAATCAATCCATCTAAATAATCACAAGTAGGTTAATGATTTTAATCCTACATCATGGTGATCAAGTGTGA
Source organism: Lathyrus aphaca (assembly GCA_963966055.1). Lineage (NCBI taxonomy): Eukaryota > Viridiplantae > Streptophyta > Magnoliopsida > Fabales > Fabaceae > Lathyrus > Lathyrus aphaca. The sequence continues at coordinate 449,748,377 of OZ014519.1, read as the reverse complement.
GGTGTTTACTTCATACTTAAGGTATTCTCATTACCCCTAATCAGAGGGAGGATGTGATGATTTTATTAACCCTTGGTTTAGACTTAAGCTCATTAACTTATGACAAACTTCAAAAAGCAATAAAAGATTGAAAGCATAAAAAACAAACAATAATCTTCTCCTTCGGGATTCTTTTCTCACCTCATTCACTCACAAACGAGAACTTGCTTCTTCCGTCTAATGCAAGACAGTTTGCACCTGAGCCAGACAGGTCATACACTTGAGCATAGGCAAGTAAGCAATTCACAAGTCAATTTACCTTTCAGTCTCTTTGAGTCGAACTACGGTGTTCTGACTTCCTCATTGCACGAGAGGATACGTAGGCATAACTTAACAGTTATCGAACAAAAGTCTCTGTATTTCCCTCCTCTTACAGCATTGTTTTCAAGCCTCATAGTCCTGAGCATTTCACTCTTGTTCTTACACTGACACTTCTCTTATACACTTCACATTTCTTTTACACTGACACTTGCATTCTTTTCCAGCTTTGATACACAGATTGCACTAACACTACCCCTTTAAAACACAAATCTTTTAAGCGTGGATCCCGTCGAGTACGACAGACAATCTGGGTGCTAATACCTTCCCAGGTTGTAACCAACCCCCTTTCTCAGTCTCTCTGGTTTGCGACCGTCTTATCCATATCTTTTCTTAGGTTTATGCAGCATTACCTTTCCTTCGGGATAAAAATGCCTAGCTGGCGACTCTATTCATTTCCCTTCTCCTTTCGCCGACCATTCGCGTCTGTACCCCTCTTGGCCCTGTGTGTCATCAGGTGGGAGCGACAGAATGGTGTAATGAGTCCATTAAATCCTTGATTATGGCTTTAACTCATCACTTAACACTAAACAAAAACTCCAAAAACATCTAAATAATTGCAAGTAGGTTAATGATCTTAATCCTACATCATGGTGATTAAGTGTGAGGTGTTTACTTCATACTTAAGGTATTCTCATTACCCCTAATCAGAGGGAGGATGTGATGAGTTTACTTACCCTTGGTTTAGGCTTAAGCTCATTTTCTTAGGACAAACTCCAAAAAGCAATAAAAGACTGAAAACACAAAATAAACAATAATCGTCTCCTCTGGGATTCTTTTATCACCTCATTCACTCATAAACGAGAACTTGCTTCTTCCGTCTAATGCAAGACAGTTTGCACCTGAGCCAGACAGGTCATACACTTGAGCATAGGCAAGCAAGCAGTTCATCAGTCAATTTATCTTTCAGTCTCTTTGAGTCGAACTACGGTGTTCTGACTTCCTCATTGCACGAGAGGATACGTAGGCATAACTTAACAGTTATCGAACAAAAGTCTTTGTATATCCCCCCCTCTTCCAGCATTATTCTTTAAGCCTCATAGTCTTTAGCTTCATATTATTCCTCTGCACTGACACTCCTCTTATTCACTTCACATTTCTTTTGCACTAACACTTGCATTCTTTTCCAGCTTTTTGCACACAAATAGCACTGACACTACCCCTTTAAAACACAAACTTTCAAGCGTGGATCCCGTCGAGTACGGCGGACAATCTCGGTGCTAATACCTTCCCAGGTTGTAACCAACCCCCTTTCTCAGTATCTCTGGTTCGCAACCGTCTTATCCATCTTCTTTCTAGGTTTATGCAGCATTACCTTTCCTTCGGGATAAAAATGCCTAGCTGGCGACTCTTTTCAGTTCACCCTCGTGTTCTCTCTTTCGCCGACCGTTCGCGTCTGTACCCCTCTTGGCCAGGTGTCATTTGGCAGGAGCGACAATTGGGAGCCATGTCGATGTTGTATTGGTATTACTTGAGAAATGCTTCCCCAAGCTCCTTCCAGTTGTAGACAGAATTCTTCTCCATCTTCATGTACCATTCCAGCGAGCCCCCAGACAGGTTGTCCTGGAAGTAACACATCCAAAGCTTCTCATCTTTGGTATGTGCAGAAATTTTGCGATAAAAGTCCTGCAAGTGAGTCTTAGGGCAAGAGTTGTTGTTGTATTTGTCGAAAGATGGAGTTCTAAACTTTGGAGGGATAACCACCCCTGACACCAGGCCCATATCAGAAACATTGATACAAAGAGTATCCTTACATTCCAAGGCTCTCACTTTCTCTGCCAGCATTTGGAAATCCTGATTATTAGCTCTAGTGCCAAACCTCATATCTTCGTTGACCAGGGTGAACTGATCTTCCTGACGGTCCTGTACAAGGACGGGAGTCGGGCCAACAACCTCTGGAGTTGGAGGTCTGTTCACGACACGTGGAACCAGAGTGTTGTTGACTGGATTGCCTTGAGCGTCCAAGGTAACCACCGGAGGATCTGTCTGTGAGGGGTTGAGCCTTTGCATAACAACCCTCATCTCTTTCTTCCCCAGCTCTATACCTTGCATCATTGTCATGAACTCCCCCATTCGGGTGCGAAGCTCATTCAACTCTATCTGCACAGTATCCATGAAATTCCTCTGATTCCGACGGGTAGCGTACCGGTGTGAAGGGATATCTTGCCTAAGAAGACGAGTCTTGGAGGCTCTCACAATCTTTCCTGAAAGTGCACATAAGTTAAGAACCCTGGAAATCCTACAAAAGAAAAATGAAAATGATATGCATGCAATGTTGTGTTCATTTTCATTCTCAAGGTTTTCTACACTCCTGTTCCGGTATTCGAGAATCCAGATAGCTCTTTCAGATTTAGGGAAGGAAACCCCGCATGATGCTCAGATAAGATGACAATCATGGAGAATTAGTGCTTATTACCCCGTGTTTGTGCAAAAGATAACAACCAGAGATTCAAACCAAATCACAGCTATCATAAACTAGGATCTGAACATAACAACGTCCCTGAAGGGTGCCAATTCATACATCAAAGAGTAGCAAAGCAAAGTAAAGAGGAATCCCAAAATAAGTTTGTGGGTAATCCAGGTACAAGAGTACGAGACTAAGCCCTAAGAAGCTCCATGTCTTGTAATCTCCAGCTAAGACGCTTGACAGCCCTGAACAGTTGGGCAATGTCTGGATGACTCGGCTCCTGGATGAGTTTCTGGATAAGAAGATCCCTTAGATCAAAGGACGCATGCATTTCGTTGATCTGTTACAGGAATACCTCCTCATTTTCCTTGCTAGGGCTCGACTCAACCTTGACTTTCTTGATATCGGCCCGAAGCTTCAGCTCTTCTAATTCCTTCTGGATGTTGGTCATCTTCTGAAGGTGGTCTCTTTGCTGCTGGTGGGCTTTCTGGAGAAGATGTCCCTGCTTGTTCAGAGTCTCTTGAAGGCATTTGATATTGAGCTTGTACTCAATATCCATCTCTTTTTGCTTTCTCATATGGTCTTCCCACTTCTCATGCCAAAGGGTCACAATTTCGTTAGCTTCATCCATGGCTTTCTTATCCTTCTGGCGCTGACTTGTCCTGTGAATCTTAGTTAAACCCCTCTTCTTGAAGTAGAGCTCTCGTTCTTCGAAGTCCTGTTGCTTGAGCTTGACCAACTCTTCAGCTTGATAAGCTCTCTCTTCTAGCTTCTAGTTCTAAATTTTCAGCTTCTGACAGGAATTGTCAGACTCCTGATTTTCTGCTCTAAGCTGTTGGACCAAGGCCTCCAGTTTCTGGTAATCCTCTAATGACAAAGTTGCAGGAGGTGGAACCAGTGCGAAGAAAGGGATTAGGAAACTTGAGCTTTCTCCCTTATCCAAGCTTCAAACTCGGGGAACATTTGATTATTGCTTTTGCCAAAGCGCTCTATACTCTTCCATTTGATGAGTTTCCAGGCCCATGTGGCTTCTCGGACCAAGGGAAGATTATCTTTAATAGAGAAATAGAAGGTTTGAACTAGCTATGATTCTCTGGGAACAGTCTTGAGTGCATATCCTAATTGTCTTCTCAGGAGAATGTGGTTGTAATTGATGCCCCCAACTACTCCTAAGAGCAGAACATTGGGATAACCTCCACAGCTAGAGATGAGATCCTTCCCTTTTAGCCTTAAGGTAAACCATCTAATGTCTCTGGCAGACATCGTGCTTAGCTTTTGCGCCCAAATCTCCTTAGGATTCGTGAAAGCTTCAGTAATAGGGAGATGCCTCATAAACCATCTTTAGAAGAGAGGGGAACAACACTTAACCAAGCCACCCCGTCTTTTCTTGTTCTTATAATGCACTGAATAATAGAGATCACCCAGGAGAGAGGGCACCGAATTCTTCAGTATGAACAAATGAATAGCGTTCATATCCACGAACTTCTCCATATCAGCAAACAAGACGATCCCGTAGATGGACAATACTAGGATGGCACAAACTGAATTCCACTGATTTGTCGCAGCAAGTTATCTAGCTCTTCTTACTAGAAACTCTAGAGGAAAACCAATCACCCCTGCTTTGGTAGCAATCAAATTGTCATACATTTCAAATGAGCTCAAATAAAGAGCTTTGGCGATGTCAGAATGAGTCGATTTGGTCATCTCCGAATTGAAGGGAATCCGATCTTGGATTGGCACCCCCGGAATCTCAGCATACTCTTCAAGAAGAGGGCCCAACTGAAAGTCGCGAAAGGTGAAGCACTTGAGTCGTGGGTCATAGTACTGCAATAAAGTATGAATGGCGCTCCTTTGAGAACTATCCAAATCAACTACCAAATCCAGAATATCCCCATATTTTTGCTTGAAGTATCCCAGCTGACCCGGGGTAATAAGAGACACCATCTGGTTGATCATATCCATTTTGGTGTCGAAGAATTTGTAGTACACAGTCCTTTTTCTGACGTCTTCCATTCTGAAGTAGTAACGACTGGGAATCAGGAGTAGTATAAATCCTGAGAATGAAAAAGAACATAATGATTAATGATGTCATAATGCTTATGCAATGCAAGGCATGTGATCAGTGACGTGTTTGTGGTGTACCAATCATATATTCACGTGTCTGTGCAGGGTCACAACATCACAATAATATTTCCTCTGAACAAGAATCCTGGATCTCAGAACCAAGGAAACAGAGAACCATATCACAATACTGAACAATACTGGCAAAATGGGTATGTTGGAAGTTTCAGGGTTCCTGCAAACCCCTCCAATCTCACGGGTGTTCTACTCGGGTTAACATCACAGACTCTCAAAGACGAGCAACAATAATACATTTACCATCTCCGAGAAATAACTCATGACCAAATCAGGGAATCAGTTTGGCATTATGTACTACTCAGGGAGGTCTCAGCTGAGTCCAAGGAAACAAGCATCCCTCATAAGTCCCCAACTTCAAGCACTGAATCGAGAAACAATAGTACATTCAAATCTTGGGATACAGTACTATCTTCATACGAACAATTTTCCTTAACTGGATTCCTATGAGAGAACTAGGCCATCCTATGCGAGTTCCCAGTGGACCCTCAGATGCGAGTGGGTTTGCCAACAAATGTGGTCTGCCACTATTGTAACACGGTGGGAGAAATGACTTTTCTATAAATGTTGCGGATAGCAAGAGTCGCCACCGACTTTTATTTTATCCAAAGGAAAGGGCATAAAAGAACAGGAAAGACCTTAAAAGATTTTTGGGTTCGGGGGGGTAGATTATGTAAAGGGAAGGTGTTAGCACCCTTTACATCCATGGTTATCCATGGGCTCTTAGTTACTTAGCTCACTTTAAACTGTTTTGTGAAGTGTAGTGTGTGATTAGAAATTTTCTTAAGTACTTTATAATGATCCTTGTACGGATATATATAAAGACTTTGTTTTGAAAATTGTTTGAAAATATGAAGTGTAATGAAGTAATTTGATGTAAAGTGAGCAAGTACTTAAGAGGAACCTACCCTAATTTGAATCTTTTCTGTACTTAAATGTTCTTTCAATGGTAAGACTATCCCTATTATTAAGGAATAGGTAGTTATTACCTTGGATGTTGTATGGGACATGTGAAGGGTCATCTGTGTTTAGGCAACCGTAAGGTGTCTTAGCAATACGAGGGGAATTATCATCTTTTATTCGAAAGGGACAAGATCATTTACGTAGGCAACCTCGAAGGGACTCTATCTTATAATATTGAAAGGGACTAGATGATTTGTTCATGAGAAGGGACTTTGCTTTTTTAGACACCTTACTTGACCGTTTTATTTAAGCAACATGAGGGATATCCTTAAGAAGTGAGATGGCGATCAAAGGTCGACTTACGTGTGTGTGTGTACAAATTCAAATATTTATCTTATAATTAGTGATCTAATTAATTTTAAAATACAAACATGTTTTCACTCCCTATTTTACTAACCATAGCAATATGTTTATAAATAAATAAACGACAAAATACCACGACTATTACACGGCTTGTACAGTTACATTATAATAAGGACAATTTAAATAATAATAAAATAAAATAATAAACATAAGCAATAAATAAAAGGGTTAGTAATAAAATAATGACAAAAGAAAGAGGTTAGCACAAAATATAAAATATATATAAGCTAATTAAAATTAAATAAATATTTCTTAGAATTTTTTGATATGAAAATAGAATAATAAAGATAATAATAATAAATCATATATTAATTTATTTACAAAATAAACATGATTAATGTTTTAATTATATATATTAGAAATATTTATTAAGTACAAAATAATTAAAGTGAGAAATTAAAGTTTTAAAAGAAATTAGGGTTTTTAGAAATTAGAAAATAAATTAAGGTTAAGGATAATTAGGGTTTTATATATAAAAAATATTAGGGTTTATAATTTAATTTACAATATTAATTTAATAATTAAATAAATATATACATATTTCAATTCAAATAAATAAAAAAAATAGGTTTAGAATTTAGAAAATAATTTAGGGATTTTTTTTAGAAAATATAAAATATTTACATATTATTTTCCTAGAATTATTTAAACATATATATTAACATGATTATATTTAATTAACAATAAAATAATTAATAAAACAATTAAACAAAACAAGAATTAAAAAATTACCTGGGGCAGGGATTGAACCCACGCCCTAGGCTTTGCCACCCTCTGGACGCACCAGGCTACCACTGGGTCGCGCGCGTGCTGTGAATAATGGATGGATACTGATTATTATATTTTAAACCTGCAAATAAAATGGAATTTTCACCAAAAAATAACTGAGGACGGGTTCGAACCCCTGTCCTTGGCTTCTTTCATGCGCGTACCAACCACTAGGCCACTTAACATCCTGTGAAAACAAATACAACTAATACAATAAATATATAAATCAAATTTTAAAAATCTGAAGCGCGCGAATATCTTCATCTTCAACCTTGGATTCGCAGGTTTTCCTGCGAATTTATCTATGAATTTTCCTGCGATTATTCTTGCGAACACCACCTGCGATTCTCAAACTTCATTCAAACAGCAAAATTTCATGAAATTAAGGATGCCATTGTATTCCTAATGATGTGTACGATTCTTCTACGTCTTTAGAAATCATTTATTTGGGCTAAATGGTTAAACCCTAAATGAAAGCCGAAAACCCTAACAATGGTTATTCTTCAAACCTGTACCAAAACTCAAATTAATTTGTCTAGAAACAATCACCAGCTTATCACAAACACAAAACAATGATCAAATTCAATTTATATTACATAAATATATAAGAACGAAAAATTCATAAAAGTGTTAGAAGTTTGATTCGGTTTGGGCCATTCATGAGGTTTGGGATGCATATGAGTATTGATACATGATCAGTGATGTCCAAGGATCCTTCCTATATCCTTAAAATACCTTAAAATGCTTTGTAATGAAGAAATCGAATTTGATTTTTGAGTGATTTTTGTGAAGTTTGAATGAGGTGCAAGAGGCTCTGAATTCGTGATCTCTTGGCTGCTTAATGTTGTATATATACCACTTGATAAAATTAGGTCAAGACTTTGTACAAAACTATGGACTTTTGGACTTTTTAAGATTGAAAAAGATGTGATCTTAAATTTTGAATATTCTTGATATCACATTGCTATGTTTAGATGATCTGAATTTAAATGGTATCAATCAAGTTTAAATGAGTGTTAAAACTTTCTAGAACCAAAAATCAAATCAAATATATGACTTTTATATTTTATTTCAATTTAATTTGTATTTTAATGAATAAAATTCAAATAAATATGAAATAAAAAATAAAAAATAAAAAAATGAGTGGGTTGGGTCGTGCTTGATGAGTTTGTAAAGTTTGAATGGCAATTAGGTGGGCTCATTTAGCAAAAATTGACTTTAAAGCCTTATTTGCTTCATAAAATTCCCAAAAATTTCCCAACTTTGCAAGGGCACAAATCCATCAATTTTAATGCTATGAAGGTGTTCTTGGACATTTTGGAAAGCTTAAAGAGTCCTCTAATCAACCTCTTTGGTCTCATGTCCATATCTTTTACCATTATCAAGTTATTCTCTCTTGAAGTTGTTGACTTTTTGTTGACTTTTAAAATGACCTATAATGTCTTAGCTCATACCTTCCAAATGAAGAATTTTTGGGCTTGGCTTGTGAGACACAAAGTTGTAGAGAATTCAATTTCCTTCAAAATGAGCTTTGGATGGAAAAAATTTGATGAAGCATGTGAAAGTTATGGCTGGTCAAAGTTCAGTTGACTTTTCCTATGAAAACCCTAATTTAGAAACTCCTGATTCTTGATGATCTGAAATCTCCTTGATGAATCATGATCAACCCTTTATAAAATGATGAATTTTACTTCATATACTTGATGTTGGCAAAAAATCATGAAGTTTGACTTTGGTTTGACCACAGTTGACCTCAGTTTGACTTTTTAACTGCTTTGACTGATTTTAACCTATCTGATCATCTGACTGAGCAAATCTTTTGGGAAAGTCTTGAAACTTGACATGGGGATTCTTGAACACATATAGGATGCTATGAAGCTCACTTGAAGTCTTTGAAGTCCATTTATCCTGATGAAAGTCAAAACCCTAATTTAAGATGCATTGCTTAGGAGGATGCATTGTCTGAGGGAATTGTCAAACTTTCTGACTAATTGTGAATCTTGTGAACCTTGTGAACCTCATGAGATGTCTTGTGAACCTTGTGAATCTTTTAAACCTCTTAGTACACAAATTCTTGTCTTGTGGAGGGCAAATTTTGGGGTGCAACAGCTGCCCCTGTTCAATTTTCTGAAACCTGAGGGGTTAGATTGGTATATGTGCCATTCGTGACCTGGAAGGTTGAAGGGGATTGAACACAAAAGCCCAAAAATTTGCACTCGCCAGTGCGTAAAATAACACTGATGATTAGTTGTATATGCTTGAGTGGGCTTGAAGATGCCACTTGGAAGAACTGGAGATGGGCTTAGAGATGCCATCTAAAATATCAAGATGTGATGATAGCCTTATGTTGATACTGGATATCAGTACTAGGTCTTTGTACAGGTCGTCTCTTAATCATTTATGCAATATAGTTTGAATTGTTGAATAGACCAGTAGAAATAAATCTTCGTGACGATTATCTCTTCTGGAAGTATCTTGGATTAGGGAATGGATCTTTGAATAGACCGTTTGCCTACTCTCCAAGGTCAAAAGAACGTCAGGATTAGTTCTTCTGAAAAATATCTTGAACCAGGGAATGGATCTTTGCACAGACCGTTTGCCTGCTATTCAAGGTCAAAAGAACGTCAGGATTAGTTCTTCTGAAAAATATCTTGAACCAGGGAATAGATCTTTGCACAGACCGTTTGCCTGTTATTCAAGGTCAAAAGAGCGTCAGGATTAGTTCTTCTGAAAGATATCTTGAACCAGGGAATGGATCTTTGTATATACCGTTTTCCTGCTATTCAAGGGCCAAAAGAACGTCAGGATTAGTTCTTCTAAAAAATTTCTTGAACCAGGGAATAGATCTTTGCACAGACCGTTTGCCTACTATTCAAGGTCAAAAGAACGTCAGGATTAGTTCTTCTGAAAGATATCTTGAACCAGGGAATGGATCTTTGTATAGTCCGTTTGCCTGCTATTCAAGGGCCAAAAGAACGTCAGGATTAGTTCTTCTGAAAAATTTCTTGAACCAGGGAATAGATCTTTGTATAGACCGTTTGCCCGCTATTCAAGACCAGATAGATGAAATCTTCTGGAAATATCCTGGATTAGGGAATGGATCTTCTTACAGACCGTTTGCCTACTCTCCGAGGACATCTTGAGTAATGTATGGATCATTTCTGACCTATTGTGAATTATTGATATTGTTTTATCTGCATATAACTATCCTACAAGGAGAATGTTAGTTTAAGCACTATGTATGCATGCATAGTATGATGCACCTAAGTAAATGTATTATGCATTTATGGATATGTTATGGTATGATGTAAATGATGTATGTATGAATCATGCAGCCTGAAACGTCTGGATATCTTTGTATAACAACTGCTGGCTAGGGAAAATAAATCCCGATTCGTTGCTGAAGAATATGAGGAACTCGTTCCCGTTTTGATAGTATAGTATTTATAACCTCCCGTCTTCGTTTATCGTACTTCTATTGAAGGAATAAGTTCCTGAGTATCCCGACTGAGGATAAAAGAGATGGACATAACTTCAAGGGGAGATGTAACTTGAAGATTTGTTGTACTGGAGATTTGTAGTCATCTTGCGGGGATGAACCGGCGAAGCTTCGTTGAATTCCTTCCCTCGTTCGTCCTTAGTAAATATTATTACTGCATTTTTATGCATTTCTGGTAAACATCAATCATATTCAAACATTCTATGCATTTCTGGTAAACATCAATCATATTGAAAAGCATACATACATTCAAACACAACCAATGGACGTTTCGCTTATGTAAATAGGGTAAAAGTAAATCTGGATTCAAAAATGAAATTTTATTTATATCACAAAGTGACCTATACATAGGCAAGTTTGTACAAGGAGACAAAAATCCTAGTAAGAGGAATTCGTCGTAAATTTCTTACAAAGCAAAGAAAATCAGCTATGTGGGAAATAATCCTATTGAGTTTCAATTCTACTATTGCCATTATCTTCAAGTATCTCATTTTCTGCTGTTGAGACGGAAACGATTGGATTGAGCTTTATCTGTTCGAGCTTGAATTAAATAGCACAACTGGTTGGAGTTACATGGGTGATCCAAACGAGACATAGTCATACGCTTTAATCCCTAACTTTTGCCTGGATTGCCCTTTCAGGTTTTCAATCCACCGGGATACCCTTTTTTGCCCAAGCCGCCTTTTCAGGTTTTCAACTTGCCGGGTGTACATTTTTTATATATATATATCCCTAATTTTTGCCCGAACCCTTTTGGTTCATCGGGATGCCCTTATTTTTGCCTAGGCCAGTCAACCTAGTGGATCTCTTTTTATGCGTAGTATTTTTTAACTATGTCTGTGTTTACAGGTTGTGGGAAGTCTTCACCATCCATAGTAGTAAGTATCATGGCACCTCCTGAGAATATTGTCTTGACTACAAATGGTCCTTCATATTTAGGAGTCCACTTGCCCCTAGGATCACCTTGTGGTAATATGATATGCTTGATTACCAAGTCACCAACCTGATATACCTTTGGCTTAACCTTCTTATTAAAAGCCTTGATCATCCATTTCTGGTACATCTGACCATGACAAATAGCTGCTAACCTCTTCTCATCAATCAAATTTATCTGGTAAAGTCGAGTCTGAATCCACTCATCTTCATCCAAGCTTGCATCCTTCATGATTCTTAAGGAGGGTATCTGAACTTCAATGGGCAGAACTGCTTCCATACCATAGACTAAGGAGAATGGGGTTGCCCCTGTTGAAGTACGTATTGTAGTGCGATAACCATGAAGAGAAAATGGTAACATCTCATGCCAATCCTTGTAAGTAACAGTCATCTTCTGTAGAATCTTCTTGATGTTCTTATTAGCAGCTTCTACTGCCCCATTCATCTTCGGACGATATGGAGAAGAGTTGTGATGCTTAATCTTGAACTGCGTGCAGAGATCAATAATCATAGTGTTGTTCAGATTAGAGCCATTGTCAGTAATAATCCTTTCAGGGATGCAATATCTACATATGAGATTATTCTTAATGAATCGAGCCACCACATTCTTAGTAACGGATGCAAATGAAGCTGCCTCCACCCACTTAGTAAAGTAATCAATAGCAACCAGGATGAAACGATGCCCATTAGAAGCAGTAGGCTTGATCTCACCAATCATATCAATGCCCCACATGGAAAAAGGCCAAGGAGCAGTCAACACATTCAATGGTGATGGAGGTATATGCACTTTATCATCATAAATTTGAAACTTGTGACATGTTCTGGAATGTTGATAGCAGACAGCTTCCATGGTAGACCAATAGTAACCTGCTCTCAATATCTTCTTTGCCATAGTATGACCACTAGAATGAGTGCCAAAGATCCCATCATGCATGTCTTCCATAATCTCAGTTGCTTCCTTCTTATCCACACAACGAAGCAAAGTTGAATCATGATTGCGCTTGTACAAAATTCCACCACTCAAGAAGAACTTAGCAGAAAACCTTCTCAGAAACTTCTTATCTTTGACAGATGCCCCTTCAGGGAACTCCTGAGCTTCAAGATATCTTTTCACTTCATAGAACCAAGGCTTCTCCTCTGCTTCTCCAGTGTCAATATCATTGCAGTATGCAGGCTTCTCAAATCCATCAATAGTAATCTTGGGAGCTTCATCATCCCAGCTAATTTCAAACATAGATGCCATGGTGGCTAATGCATCTGCCAACTGATTTTCTCTTCGTGGAATATGTCCAAAGGTAATCTCTTTAAAATATGGGATCAAAGACAACACATACTCTCTGTAAGGAATGAGATTATCATGCTTGGTATCCCAATCTCCTTTAATTTGACTTACTACCAGGGCTGAATCTCCATATACGTCCAGGAACTGAATCTTCATATCAATGGCAGCTTTGATACCCAGGATACATGCCTCATACTCAGCCATGTTATTGGTACAATAGAAACAAAGTCTTGCAGTAATCAGGGTATGACAACCTTCAGGGGAAATGATCACAACACCAACACAATTACCAAGTGCATTAGAAGCTCCATCAAAAACCATAGTCCATCGGGATCCTTGTTCAGGTCTGTCATATTGTCCAGGTTCTTTGGTAATAATCATAATGTCTTCATCAGGGAATTCAAAACTCATTGATTGATAATCATCCACTGCTTGATGAGCCAAATGATCAGCCACAATACTTCCTTTAATGGCCTTCTGAGTAGTATACTGTATATCATATTCTGTTAAGATCATTTGCCATCTTGTTATTCTTCCGGAGAGAGCAGGTTTCTCGAATATGTACTTGATTGGATCCATCTTCGAAATCAATAAGGTAGTATGAGTCAACATATACTGTCTTAGTCGGCGAGCAGCCCATGCCAAAGCGCAGCAAGTTTTCTCGAGCAGTGAGTATCTTGTTTCACAGTCGGTGAACTTTTAGCTAAGGTAGTATATTGCCTGCTCTTTTCGACCAGACTCGTCATGTTGCCCCAACACACACCCCATTGAGTTGTCTAACATTGTTAAGTACATAATAAAGGGTCTTCCATCAACTGGTGGCATCAAAATGGGAGGTTCTAGAAGATATTTCTTGATTTCATCAAAGGTTGTCTGGCACTCATCATTCCACTCCATTACCTGATCTTTCTTCAACAACTTGAAGATTGGCTCACAAGTAGTAGTTAATTGGGAAATAAATCTTGCAATGTAATTCAATCGTCCCAAGAAACCTTTGTCGCTCCCACCAAATGACACAGGGCCAAGAGGGGTACAGACGCGAACGGTCGGCGAAGGGGAGAGAACACACAAGGGTGAACTCAAAAGGAAAGAGTCGCCAGCTAGGCATTTTTATCCCGAAGGAAAGGTAATGCTGCATAAACCTGAGAAAAGATGGATAATACGGTTGCGAACCAGAGAAACTGAGAAAGGGGGTTAGTTACAACCTGGGAGGGTATTAGCACCCAGATTGTCTGTCTTACTCGACGAGATCCACGCTTAAAAGATTTGTGTTTTAAAGGGGTAGTGTCAGTGCAATCTGTGAATCAAAGCTGGAAAGAATGCAAGTGTCAGTGTAAAAGAAGTGTGAAGTGAAATGAAAGAGTGTCAGTGTAAGAGAAGAATGCAAAGCTCAAGACTATGAGGCTCAAATAATAATGCTGGAAGAGGGGGGATGTATAGAGACTTTTGTTCGATAACTGTTAAGTTATGCCTATGTATCCTCTCGTGCGATGAGGAAGTCAGAACACCGTAGTTCGACTCAAAGAGACTGAAAGATAAATTGACTGATGAACTGCTTACTTGTCTATGCTCAAGTGTATGACCTGTCTGGCTCAGGTGCTAATTGTCTTGCATTAGACGGAAGAAGCGAGTTCTCGTTTGTGAGTGAATGTGGTGAGAAAAGAATCTCGGAGGAGACGATTATTATTTGTTTTTGGCATTTTCAATCTTTTATTGCCTTTTGTGTTTGTCATAAGTTAATGAGCTTAAGCCTAGACCAAGGGTTAGTAAACTCATCGCATCTTCCCTCTGTTTAGGGGTAATGAGAATACCTAAAGTATGAAGTAAACACCTCACACTTAATCACCATGATGTAGAATTAAGATCATTATCCTACTTGCAATTATTTAGATGTTTTTGGAGTTTTTGTTTAGTGTTAAGTAATGAGTTTAAGCCATAATCAGGGATTTAATGGACTCATTACACCATCCTAATAAAAGGATAATAGATGAGAACACTTAAGCTGAGGAAGGCTCCTCAACTTAATCCATGATTAGGGATTAACCTCATGACAAAACAAAGCCTTTATTAAAGTGGATTTTAGTTAATGGTAAGATTAAGAAGTGGATTTTATGGTTTGTAAGACAACTTGAGGAGGACTTGTCCATTAACACTAGGGTTAGTCCTTCTTAACCAATTAAGGAAGAATTAGAACCCTAATGCAAGGCCCAAGTTACAAGCTTGATGTCTTAGTGATTATTAGGTGGATTGATTAAAGGAATTAAACACATTAAGGGTTTAACACTTAGGATTAAAGTTATACACTCCATCCTAATAGAAGGATACAGGCATAACCCTAATCACAAAGTCTTAAAACCTTTAAGGTTTAGTCCTTGATTATGGGGTGAGAAGAGAAGACTCAAAGATGACACAAAGGTAAAACTAAAGGGGAACTAATCAAACCCTAATTGTTATCATGCTTGGGTATCCCTAGGGTTTATGAGGCTTGCAAAAGATCTTCAGGAGAGAAGCCACCAGGAAAGAAGCAGATGAAAGGAGGAAGAAGCAGAGAGAAGCAAGACAACTTGCTTCACTTAAGAAGACAAGTTACTTGAAGAAAGAAAGTGAGAAAGAGCATGAATGAGCAAGCTCACTCTAGAAAAAAAGTAAAATGCAGCAATGAGTGCATAAGAGATGAGAAGAGATTATGAGAAGTGAAGGCAAATTCACTTCTCAATGGCTTACCACCTGAAAAGTTAGCAAAAAGAAATGAAATGAAATGAACATGAAATGAATGCAATAATGCAAACCAAAACCATAAGCATAAACATGATGTTAATTATGCTAAGAGATTATGCAAACATATGTCAAGAGTTGTGGATGATCATACAAGGATGAGGATGCAAATGAAGTATGCTTTGACCCATAAAGTTCATGAAAGTTTATGAAATGCAATGGATACATAACATGGCAAATGAATGATGCAATGATCAAACATGATTATAATATGTTCTAAGATGTCTTATATGTCATGAGGATGTACAAAATGTCATGGTAAGTTCATGAATGCAAACATATGGAAGATAGATGCAAATGAAAGCAAAAATTAGGGTTTACATACAATATGCAATGCAAAACTCAAAATAAGAAGCAAATGACATGATAAAAAATTGAAAATGGGATAAAAGGAACCCTAACCCTACACAAGTTCACTTCCCAAAGGAGGGTACCTAACTCTTAACCTAATGGGGGTTATGATTTTCTCAAGTTAGCTAGGGTTTTAAGGCACTTCAAAAGGAAAAATGCACATCAAATTGAAAATGAAGGATAAATTCAAACCAATTTTACCCTAGAAACTACATAATATGAAGAATGCAATGCAAAAATAACCAACATCAAACTCTTCATGGTTAGGAAAAATGAATTTTTCTAAGTTAGAACAAAAATATTGCCTTTTAAGAACTTTAATTCCAATGAAAAATGTCAAAATAAGTCAAGAACCAAAAAGAAATTTGTTTGAAGAGTTTGATAATGTTTCTAAATGTATTAAAATGCAATGTGATTTTTTTTGTGATTTTTAGAAACCTAAATGCTATTTTAATTAATTAATTATCATTAACTAATTAAAATAAACATTTAAATATTTTTAAAATACGAAAATTATGCAAAAAATAAAAATAAAATTATTTTCAGAATGAGAAAAATATTTATGCCATGGTACAAAAAATGAGATTTTTTAGAAATGATTTGCTATTTTAAATAAAATGAACAAAATAAATGAAAAGAAAATGAAATAAAAAATTAAATAAAGGAAAGTAAGCTGAATGGGTGGATCAGATTGATTATGGGTTTAAATCCATTGACCTGGCGCGCAATCCTACGGCCCATATTCAAATCTGCCTAAACTTAATTAATTAAATATTAATCCTATAATTAAAACTAATCATGAGATCCAGGCCACACAAACACGCGCGGGAAGCTCCATCTAACGACCCACATTCAAACGAAACCCTAATCCTGATTAAAAGCCCTAATGACTCCCAGGTGGCCGGAAATGACCTCCGGTCATCTTCTCCGGCCACTTCTCCCCTGAGAAAACCCTATCTCACTCCCCAGGCTACAAAAATGAAATCTCTCTGGCCAGAAATGAACCCCACTCATCACTGAATCAAAATCCCCAAACAAAAATCATTTTTCATTCATCAACAAGGCAAATCGAAACAAAGCAAACCTAGGTCAAAAAACTTTCAGACAACTCATACATACTCAATATTCCACCATTTTGAAAAGTAAACATATCAGAGTCATCAGCACATCATAAAGATTTGATTGAGAACTTAAAAACAAGGTTTTGAGAAAAAAGTTCTTGAGCTATACCTGAGATGGAACCTTCTGGTTCTGGGCTTTCTAGCCTTTCCTTTGCTGCAAATCCACTTCTTTGAACCTCCTGATGATGAAATGAAGCTTTAGAAAGCTTTGAGAATGGCTGGTTTATGCTATGTGGTTCTGGTGTAGCAGAAATGGAGGTCTGTGTGTGTGATGTTTTTGGCTGCTTTTAGGGTTGATTCTTGTTCTGTGAGTGATATGTGACTTGTTGGTGAAGAGAAATTTGAGGTTTTTTGGCTGAGGAAGGAGTTTTGAAGAGATGAAGTTTTGGACAGTTTTTGTGCAAGTTGGTTGTGTGTGTCTTCTGAGCTCATGTCCAGCCTGTTTTATGATTCATAGCATATCCCTAAACTATTGGAAGAGGTCTGAGGAAGTGACTTGCACTGTGGGAATGGCATGGGGAAATTGGCAAAAAAGTCAATGTTAGGTGTACTTGAGGCATGGGCTGTGGCAGAGGCTATTTTAGGGCTGCTCTGAGTTCATCTGCCTTCAAGGATGGCCATGGGATGAATTGATGTGATCTGAAATGGATGAAGGGTGAGATGCCATAGGTTTTGCCTTTTTTGCAACTTGTTGCATTTTGTGATTTTGGTCATGGACATGTCTTATTCCTTGGGCAATATGCAGCAAAATGTACCATATAATGTTGTTATGACACTTTGAGATTGATTAGAGACCAAACAAGACCCTAAGAACCATTCTTGCAAGATTTCCCTCTTTGTGACTTTTGTGAAAAATGGCTTATGATACTTGAATCCAAGGCATGAAAGTGAGGAATTCTTTGGGCATATATGAATTATGGACCATGAATTATGCTTATGTAATGCTTAGAAGTCATTTTGAGATCACAAATTGGTTTGGCAAGGGTTTTTGCAAGTTTCCCTCTTAGGTGCATAAGTGAAATTTCATGATTTTTCACAACTTTGCAAGGCCATAACTTTTGTTCTAAAATGAATTAGAATGAGTTCTTGTACTTTTTGAAAATGGGAGGATCCAATCTACAACTTTCATGACCAAAGATTTTTCATTTGAAGCATTTTTGGATCAAAAGAGGAGTTTGAAAGACTTTCCCAAAATGGCAAGTTTTTCATTACAAGTCACTTTCCCAAAATGGAAACTTTGCAAATGGCTTGAAATTCTTCAATTTTGTGAACTTCTAACATCTTCTAAGATCAAATAAAGATCATATGCATTCAAAATGATGGAGGAGACCCTTTGGTTGGGTGACTGGGGGCCTCAGATGCCCTGATTTTGCACTGACTTGCTCAAGAAGTTATCTTGTGATCAGATGCCTTCCCCATTGAATTTCTTCATGAAAATTGGTATGAATGATCCTTATATAATATAGAGACCAATAGAAACAAGAATGACCAAAAAATTTGGAGTTATGGCCTCTGAAACCAAAACCCTAATTTCAGGTCATCTGTGTAGTTAAGCTTGGCTCTGCTTCCACACCTTCCTCAGTTCTTGTGATTCTTTGACTTCCTTGACCTTGGGAGGATATAATATGATGCTTGAACATATATGGACCCTCTTGGGATGATTTAAGACCTTTGGAGTGGCTCATATGGCTCAGGGATTGCTCAAATCACAAACCCTAGATGCAGATGACTTAGAACCAATGCAATGAAGTAAGAATGCAATATGAGATGATATGATTGAACCTATGCAAATGAAAAGAATCACAAGCCATGGTGAAAATGAGTGAGGGAAAATTTAGGGTGTTTACAGCTGCCCCTATTCAAACATGAGTTAGCTGTGCAGGATGTAAGCAACGGCTTAACAGGCAAACAAGATAACTTGTGGTTGAATACCAAAGACCGTCCAAAATTTGCACTCACTGAAAGGGATATAAATTGTAAAAGGAAGTAAAGTATGTTTATAAAGTGCGGGCGACGGAGGACGAACGTCGAGCAGAGGACGACTGTTGGGGATGAAGTAATGACGGGGACGACCGGCATGCTGGGGAAATAAAGGACTATGATGGGGACGGCCATCAGGTGAAGTAACAAAATTCTCTGGGGATTATAGGTAAAGTCAATGATGGGGACGGCCATCAGGTTGAAGAAATAAATGATGAGGGGCGGTCATCAAAGGTGAAGGACGATCACCTAGCAGGGGACGGCTGCTCTGGGGGTAAGATGAGGGACGATCATCTAAGGTGAAGGACGATCACCTGGCAAGGTACGATTGCCGAAAGTATCACGACATATGACGAATGTCGAATGAAAAGGTCGACGATGGGGACGGCCATTGAATAAGCATTAATGAAGGACAATCATCAAGAGGTGAAGGACGATCACCTAGCAGGGTACAGCTGCTCTGGGGTTTTATCATGACATAGGATGAATGTCAGATAACAAAATCAACGATGGGGACGGACATCAGATAAAATGATGAAGGACGATCATCAAGAGGTGAAGGACGATCACCTAGCAGGGGACGGCTGCTCTGGGGTTTTTATCATGACATAGGACGAATGTCAGATAACAGAATCAATGATAGGGATGGCCATCAGATAAAATGATGAAGGACGATCATCAAGAGGTGAAGGACGATCACCTAGCAGGGGACGGCTGCTAAAAATATCACAACATAGGACGAATGTCGAATAGGAAGGGGTTCTAATGAATAGAGACTCCGCTGGGGATGATGAAGGACGATCATCAAAAAGGTGAAGGACGATCACCTGGCAGGGTACGGCTGCCGGAAAGTATCATGGCATAGGACGAATGTCCGATAGAAAAGAAAATAGTTTACTCGGGATTTGCCGGGGACTCTTCCGGGGAGTAATAGACACAGACGAGTGTCTAAATTCAAGGAGATATAAGAGTTTGGCATTGTGTATAGATTAAAGATGCGGACGAGCATCCTTAAGACTATGATACGGACGAGTATCAGTAGAAACAAACGCTGACGCATGTTCAGAGATGATGGTACGAACGAGTACCAACTGGTTAACAAAGAACAAGGACGAGTGTCGACTCTGAGGGGATTTAAGTGGTGTACACAAGATACGGACGAGTATCTGTATGAGTAAAAAGTATGTGTGAGACACAAACGAGTGTTCAACTTGCTAGGGAGAGTATGATATAGACGAGGATCATAAAGGGAAGTGTATAAGTTATAAGAGATATTCTAAAGATCTGTGGGGATAAGATGACATAGGCAGGTGTCAAGAAGAGGTGCATTATAGACAAGTGTTTGGTTTACAGTGAGTGTTTAGGCAACCATGCTGGGGATGGGTGACACGGATGGGTGTCAGGGAAGTGTGTAGATATATGTAAACATGCATTTGTGAGTACAAAGGGGACACTTTGGCTTTCTGCTGGGGATATGACATAGACGAGTGTCAAGAAACATCTGTAATGTATAAGTATCTATTTGTAGAGAACGCTCGGGCGACTTTACTGGGGAATGATGACACAGACGAGTGCCAAAAGGAGCATGTATCTGTATCGGTGAGTGTAAAGTGGACGCTTTGGCTTTCTGCCGGGGAGTTTGAGAAGTATTTTGTATATTGTTGATGGAACATCAGTATTTACAAGTGTTCAGTTCGACACATGGCTTATGATTTATGCAATATGTTTGATTTTTGCTGTAACGCTCCGTTTTAGATGGAATGCTACGCTCTGTGGGGAAAATATGATGCGAATGCTATGATTATGCAAAGATACCGATCCGGGATTCGGATCCCGTTGCTGTGGAGATCTCCGGCTGATCTAATTGAAGTGGATATCCCAGCTGGGGATGAGATCATTGGTAGATCTGACATATATGACTCTGCTTGAGGAAACAAATCACTGATAGACCTATCTTGGTAATGAGGGACCCAGCTGGGGTCTGTGGGAGCTTTCGTCACTCTGTTGTGAGATCTTCAGGCATTGCTCTTCTGGATAGAGGCTGGGACTCTGCGGGGAGATGGTTCCCTGCTTAACACTTGGCTGAGGAGGAATGATCACTGAATGACCTTCTTTGAGGATGATGATATCTGGAAACTCAGCTGGGGAGAGGGCACCCCTGATGCTATTTGGGAGATGTGCTGAGTAAATAATGATTTGGCATCCTGCTGGGGAGAAGCTTTCATGCCCCATGTTATGCATTGAATATCTGCAATCCTGTTATGACAAAAAATGTACAAGTACCCCGAGGTATCCCTTACTGGATTCCATCATAGGAATTTAGGCAATCCCGGGAGCAAATATATTTCCTGTAAGCATGTGATTTTAGAAAAGACGCATCTGTATTTATGCAATCATTATATTAAGGACATCGGACATTTTTTGCAAATAAAAATGTACGAGACAAAATATGACTGAAAATCTGATTTTATTAATTTATGTGCCCCTGAATGGGAAAATACAGTCAAAGAAACAATTCCCCTGAAATGAGGAGATTGTTACAAATTGAGAAACAAAAAGATGCTGGCAATGTTGATGACGCTTCAGTGTGCTTCCCTTTTGCTATGACTTGTATGACATTAACGTTCTTCTCATCTTGCTTTCTGAAGAAGGCTGATTCTGACCGATGCTCAAACCTTTCGAAGCTTGCCATGTTGTAAGTGATACAGACGAATTCAGAATGCAGTTGTTCGCTTATTCCCTTATTTTGCGTGGATTTCCCTTTCGGGTTTTCAATCCACCGGGATAACCATTTTTGCCTGAGTTGTCCAATGCGGCTTTTCAACTCAGCGGGTGTACATTTTTTTTTGTCCCTTATTTTTGCCCGAGTCTTTTATTCTGTTTTTGACTCGCCGGGATGCCCTATTTTTGCCTGGACTTACATTCTATTTTTATGTCCAGCGGGTCATTTTTATGCGAAGTATTTTTTAACTGCATCTGAATTCACAGGGGACAGGAAGTCTTCACCATCCATAGTACTGAGCATCAGTGCTCCACCAGAGAAAACTTTCTTTACTATGAACGGACCATCATAATTCGGGGTCCACTTGCCCCTGTGGTCTGTATGAGGAGGAAGGAGTCTTTTCAGCACAAGATCTCCTACTTGGTATTCCAGAAGCCTGACTTTCTGATCAAAGGCTTTCTTCATTCTCTTCTGATATAACTGCCCATGACAGATTGCAGCTAATCTCTTCTCTTCAATCAGATTCAGTTGTTCGTATCGGGATCGGACCCACTCTGCTTCATTCAGTTTAACATCCATTAGTACCCGCAAGGAGGGTAATTCAACTTCGACAGGTAGGACTGCCTCCATACCATACACAAGCTGATACGGTGTTGCCCCGGTGGAGGTTCTGATTGACGTTCGGTATCCATGCAAGGCAAACGGTAGCATTTCATGCCAGTCTTTGTTGGTGACCACCATCTTCTGCACAATCTTCTTGATATTCTTGTTAGCTGCCTCTACAGCACCATTCATCTTTGGCCTGTAAGGAGAAGAATTGTGGTGTTGGATCTTGAAGTCCCGACATAGTTCTGCCATCATTTTGTTGTTCAAGTTGGAACCATTATCAGTAATGATTCGTTCGGGAACTCCATACCGACAGATGATGTCTCTTTTCAGAAATTGGGCTACCACCTGCCTGGTAACATTTGCATATGGAGCTGCTTCGACCCACTTGGTGAAATAATCAATGGCTACTAGGATGAATCTGTGGCCATTTGAAGCAGTCGGTTCAATCTTGCCAATCATATCAATTCCCCACATGGCGAAGGGCCAGGGTGAAGACATCACATTCAGGGGATTTGGAGGTACGTGCACTTTATCCGCATAAATCTGGCATTTATGGCATTTTCTGGCATAGGCACAACAGTCTACTTCCATTGTGATCCAATAATATCCCGATCTCAACAACTTTTTAGCCATGGCATTGTAAACAGCCCAAATTTTCCCTCACCCATTCACACCATGGCTTGTGATCATTTCATAAGCATGAACTCAATCATAGCATCTCATACCACATTTTTGATTCACTGCATAGATTCAAAGTCATCTACATCTAGGGTTTGTGATCTGAGCAATCCAAGAGCTTCTTGAGCCACTCCAAAGGCTATCAATCACTTCAAAGGGGTCCATGTATGTTCAAGTATCATATTATATCCTCTCAAAGTCAAGAATGCCAAAGAATCACAAGAACTGGGAATGGTATAGAAGCAGAGCCAGGCTTGACTGCACAGTTGACCTAAAATTAGGGTTTTGGTTTCAGAGGCCATAACTTCAAATTTTTTGGTCATTCTTGTTTCTATTGGTCTCTATATGGTATAGGGAGTATGCATATCAATTTTCATGAAGAAATTCCATGGGGAAGTCATCTGATCAAGAGTTGACTTTTCAGACAAGTCAGTGCAAAATCAGGGCATCTGAGGCCCCCAATGACCCAACCAAGGGGTGATCTTCATCATTTTGAGTGTATTTGATCTTTATTTGATCATGGAAGAAGGTTGAAGTTCACAAAATTCAAGAATTACAAGTTTTTGCAAAGTTGACTTTTTGGGGCAAGTTTGACTTTTAAGGAATTTGTCATTTTAGGCAACTTTTCAATCCTTACTTTTTGATCCAAAAATGCTTCAAATGGAAAAACTTTGGTCATGAAAGTTGTAGAATAGATCTTTCCCTTTTCAAAAAGTACAAGAACATGACCTAATTCATTTTGGATCAAAAGTTATGGTTCATCAAAGTTGGCTAAAATCACTAAATTTCAAGTTATGCACCAAATGAGAAACTTGCAAAAACTTGTACCAAGGCAATTTGTGACTTCTAATGGATGTCTAATCCTTATACAAACATCACACAAGTCCTAAAGTTCAGATTGAACCAAAGAGATCACATGTTCCATGGCTTGTGAGGCAAGATCTTTTCATGAGAACTAAAAGCAAGCAAGTTGCAAAACCAATGATAACTTCTCATCCACTTGTTGCCTAGCCTGCTGACCAATCCTAGCCTTTCTCCCTCACCTTGCTGCGCAGCCCACTCTCCATGTACTTGGCTAGAAGTTGCCCATGCCCTTCTTACACAAAAGTTGACATTTTGGCAAAAGCAACCATACCTATCACAAAAGGACATGTCATGTCATCTGACCAATGGGATTAGTTTATACAAATCAAATGCAAGCTAAACATCACAAGAGGCCAGCCTGAAACATACTAGAACTCAGCATCCACAAACTCACTCCAACTTGCATTTTCTTTCGAAACTCATGCTACAAGCCATAAACACTCAAACAAACTTCACCAATCATCTCACCATGCATCACTGAACACAAACCAACACTCAAAACAGCCTGAAAGCCATTGAATCAAAAACACGATTCCTTCACTCCACTGAACAGAACTTGTTCAAACTTCCAAACCAGCCATTCTAAACTCCAACCAAGCACTGCAAGCTTTTCAGGAAGTCCATTAGAGGCATTTTGGATCAAAGGGCCAGCCAGAAAGTGTCAGAAATCAAAGCTCCAGTTCAGGTGAGCTCAAGAACATTTTTTCCAGAAACTTGTTTTTAAGTTCTTAAATGATTCTCTATGTTCCACTGGTCATGGTGATATGTTTTGTTTCGAAAATAATTGAGTATTGAGCATGTATGTTGTTCCTGAAATTTTTTGACCTAAACCCCTTTTGATTCGATTCAGCCTGGTTATGAAAAATAAATGCATTTTGTTTGATGATCCATGTTGTATGATGTCTAGGGATGGATTCTGGGCAGAAAGATTGTGTTTTAGATACCTAGGTGTTGCACCCCAAAATTTGCCCTCACAATACAAGACTTTGTGTGCTAAGAAGGTTCACAAGGTTCACAAGTTTCTCAATGCTTACATAACCTTTCATGAGGTTCATGAAGTCTACAAGTCACTTCTTGAAGGTTCACAAGGTTCACAAGCTTCTCAACATTTACAAGACCTTTCATGAGGTTCATGAAGTCTACAAGTCACTTCTTGAAGGTTCACAAGGTTCACAAGTTTCTCAAACATCTACAAAACCTTTCATGAGGCTCATGAAGTCTACAAGTCACTTCATGAAGGTTCACAAGGTTCACAAGATTCACAATGCTTTCAATACCTTTCATGAGGTTCATGAAGTCCACAAGTTACTTCTTGAAGGTTCACAAGGTTCACAAGATTCACAATGATTACAAAGCTTTCCTGAGGTTCATAAGGTCTACAAAGTCACTTTATGAGGTTCACAAGCTTCACAAGCTTCACAATACCTCCCATGAGGTTCACAAGACATTTTATGATGGTTCACAAGGTTCACAAAGTTCACAATTGGTCAGAAGAGTTGACAATTCCCTCAGACAATGCACCTCCTAAGCAGTGCATCCAAAACTAGGGTTTTGACATTAATCAGGCTAAATGGACTTCCAATACCTCAAGTGAGCTTAATAACATCTTATATGTGTGTAAGAACCCCCATGACAAGTTTCAAGACTTTTCTCAAAAGTTTGCTCAGTCAGATGATCAGATAAGTCAAAATCAGTCAGTGCAGTTAAAAAGTCAAACTGAGGTCAACTGTGGTCAAACCAAAGTCAAACTTCATGATTTTTTGCCAACATCAAGTATATGAAGTAAAATTCATCATTTGATCAAGGGTTGATCATGATTCATCAAGGAGATTCCAGATCATCAATAATCAGGAGTTTCTAAATTAGGGTTTCCTCAGTAAAAGTCAACTGAACTTTGACCAGCCATAACTTTCACATACTTCATCACCAAGTCTCCATCCAAATCTCATTTTGAAGGAAATTGAATTCTCTACAACTTTGATCTTGCAAGTTAATCCCAAAAATGCTTCATTTGGAAGATATGAGCTAACACATTATAGGTCATTTCAAAAGTCAACAAAAAGTCAACAACTTCAAAAGGGCATAACTTGAGATTGGTAAATGATATGGACCTGAAACCAATGGGGTTGTTTAGAGGACTCTTCAAGCTTTCCAAAATGTCCAAGAACACCCTCATACCTTTAAAATTGAGGGAGATGTGCCTTTGCAAAGTTGGGAAATTTTGTGATGGTTCATGTTGAAAATGGAGGTTTAAAACCACTTCTTTCCAAATGGGCTTGCTAAATTGTGATCCAATCCATATCACATCATCATGCACGACCTAATTGATTAAAAATCATAATTTTTATTATTTTATTTTTATTTATTTTGATTTAATTCATAAAAAATCATTTTAAATAAATATAAAATATGAAAATATATTTTTGGATGAAGATTGAGCTTCTAGAATCTCATCAATGTTGATTGAAGTTGAAAGAGAAAGGAATCATGTGATTTATCCAAAAATAGCAAGCTTTCATGAGCCAATATTTGAATTTCATGACACCATCTTTTTCAATCTTCAAGTATCAAATCTTCCACATAACTAATCAATATTTTGACCTAGAATGATTCACATATATATATACTAAACACAACCCTAGCCCTCAGACACGAATTTCCAGCAGCCCAAAGGTAAGTTTCATAGTTCAAAAATTCAAGCTAAAACACCAATTCGGATTCTTCAATCCAGTGCACTAGAAGGTAAAATAAGAACATGGAGATGTTCTTTAGACATCACTGAAGCTAAAGCATCACTCATATGCATCCCATGTGCATCATATTGCTCTACCCGAATCAAACTTTGTCTTGAATTTCAATTTTTCGATTCTGTTTATTTGTGCATTGTTAATGAATTTTGTTTGAGTTTCTGTGTTTGTGAGGTTCCAAGGAACGATTCTGGACAATTGGATTGAAGCTTCATGACCTATATCACCCGCGGCCATTATTAGGGTTTAGAGCTCAATTTTAGGGTTTGATGATTCAACAAATATAAATAAATTCTGGACACATAGGAATGTTCTATGAACCACCAGGATTATGAAACACCAATTAATTTCTTGAATTGATACTGTTTTGCTTGAGTTTCGTTTTCGTAGGTTGAGAACATTGAAGAACTCGCAGGAAAATTTGCATCTGAATTCGCAGGAAATTTCGAAGGATAGGAGGTTGAAGACAAAGCTGTTCGCGCGCTTCTGGAAATTTGAAAATTGGTTATAATATTTTATTATATTGTTTCTAATCTTATTCACTAAAGCATGCTTGGTCCAGTAGTGAGAGTAACGCGCATGTAACCTATGGGGCCTGAGTTCGAGTCTTGGTCTCGTACATCATTTTTTTCTATTTTTCAGGATAATAAGAAGACTCAATATATTATATTATGTTGTCACTATACTACCAGAAGGGCTCTCCCAGCCAGGTGGTAATGCGCGCATGTGTGTATCTGTAAGGTCCTGGGTTCAACACCACCCCCAGGCCTTTTGTTTTCATTATTTTTCTGGATTTTCAAGATGAAGCATAAAACGAATTTCTCCCTCTCTTTTGTTGCCTGCGTGCATAGTGGCCTGATGGTGGTTCTTCTTGCTGGCAAATACACTGACCTGGGTTCAAATCCCAGTCAGGTAAGTTTTTTTCACAATTTTTCTCTTTTATTTTGATTATCCTATTAATATTAAATTAAATATAATTTTATGTATATAAATATAATTAAAATAATGTTGTAGATATATATTCAATGTAATTCAAATTCTATATTTCTTTTTTTTTCTGAAAATTATTTTTATAATCATATAAATAAATTATAATATGTATATTAATTAAAATAATCTTATACTATAAACCCTAAAAAATATTTTCTAAAATAAAACTTAATTCTATTTTTTTTCTAAATAATTTTATTTTCTAATTCTTAATGTAATTATTATGTATATTTATTTATTTAATATGATTCTTGTAAATTTTGTAAATATGATTATTTTTTATGAACATGATATTTAAAATATTTTTTAAATAATTGTTGATATATTTAGAAATAATTAAATTTGTAAAGATTAAAATTTATAATTTATATTATGTTTAAAAATTTTTATGTTATAGTAATTATTTAAATATTCATATTTCTAAATAAGTGTTTATACATTAAAATCCAATTTTTTGTTTATTATTCTAATTATGTCATTATAATATTTTTTATTTAATTCTATTTACTTTAATTATTGTTACTAACCATGTTATTATTTATTATTATCTTATATTTTTATTATTCCACTAATTTTTATTATTTATTAACCTCTCTTATTTTATTATTACTAACTTTTTGATTATTATTTAATATTATTATTATTTTAACTAACCTTATTTCCTAATTTTTATTACTACTAACCCATTATTTATTTATTGCTAATTTATTATTTTTTTGCTTATTATTTATATTTTGCTTATTATTTATATTTTGCTATTATAATTTTGTAATTGCTTCCCGGATGTAAATTTTTTAATTATTTAATTGTTGCTATGGTTAGTAATTTAGGGAGTGCAAAACATGTATGGTACTTAAAATAAATTTAGATCACTTTAATCATAAGATAAATAATATTGAACACTCACACACGTAAGTCGATTTTTAATCGCCATCCTACACTTTCTAAGGCTATCCCTCTATGTTGCCTACTAATAAGGTCAAGTGGGGTGTAAAAAGCAAGTCCCTTAAAAAGAAAAATCATCAAGTTCCTCACGGTTGCCTTTACGAATCAAGTCCCTTCGAATAATGATGATAGTCCCTCCTACATGCTTAATACACCCCACAGTTGCCTTCATAAAAACAGATGTCCCTCACATGTCCCTAACATCCAAGGTAATGACTACCTACTCCTTAATAGTAGGGATAGTCTTACCATTTAAAGGATAAAGAATAAGAAAGACTTAAACTTTAGGGTAGGTTCCTCTTATGTACTTACTCACTATTCAAATTTTTCACACTTAACAAATTTCAAACAAATTTTCAAAAACAAGTTTTTACGCATCCGTACATGGATCATTATTAACTATTCTGAAAATTTTTCTATTCACACACTACACTTTCAAAAACAATTCAAAAGTGAGCTAAGTAACTAAGAGCCCATGGATAACCATGGATGTAAAGGGTGCTAACACCTTCCCTTTACATAACCTACCCCCCGGACCCAAAAATATCTATTAAGGTCTTTCCTGTTCTTTTATACCCTTTCCTTTTGGATAAAATAAAAGTTGGTGGCGACTCTTGCTATCCGCAACATAACTAAAGTCAGTTCTCCCACCGTGTTATAGAACTGGCGACTCTGCTGGGGATTTAAATTTAAGAGGGGTACCCTTAGGAATTAAGATCACTTTAATATGGTTTGATTTGTTTGCTTTATTATTATATTGTTGGGGTGCTCTTATGTGTGAAAGGTCCTAAACCGGATCTAGTGTACCTTAGGTAAATGGCAATAGACCAAGGAAACTGTATGACGTATATCGATACGGTTGATCTGGTGGCCATAGTTAGTGCGACTTCTTGGTTGGTGCTTATGTTCCTTAAGTCAAGTTGAGGATAATATGAGGCTGCCATATGTTGTCAATGCACTAACTAACTTTTAGAACCCTAGTTAACTCATCTTGGCCTTTAGAAAGTAGTGAGGTAACCGGCTTTGGTGCAGACTGAAGTTGGTTGACACTCGATACTACGCTCATTGAGATTCTAAACTTGGAGGGTTTTGGTTGGCAAGTAAGTTGCCTTCTGATCAACCACCCTTGTGAAGGATCAATGATATTGAGATCCCTTAGAACATGGTTACTTTTGTAGGACAGGATGAACCAACTAACTTCAGGGGAGGGTACTTACCTTTGAACCTCATGCAAGCCTTTAAACCTAGGGCTGTTGTGTGACTTGCTTGTGTGTGCCACATGTTTGTGATTGAGCATAACATCATGACATCATCATGCATCATAAGCATAGCATTTTCACTAACCATTTCAAGGACCAAGGGATTTATCTTTGTTCTTTGTTGTAGGTCATGGCTTCTGTTCGTAGAAACACCATCAGGATCAACTTTGTGGGTATACCTGCTAAGCTTAAAGAGTTGGTTTCTCAAGTGTCTGATCACTCCCAGTTCATCAAGAGACATGGTCACCTATTAGATCTAGTCACTTCAGGGTTCAATGAAGACATGATGAGTGTGCTGTTTCAGTTCTTTGACCCTAAGCACCATTGCTTTACATTCCCTGACTATCAGCTGGTTCCAACCATGGAGGAGTTCTCTAAACTTCTGGGTATACCTGTTCTTGATCAAAGACCCTTCACAGGCTTGGAAAAAGAGCCTAAACCTGAGATCATTGCTGCAGCTCTACATCTGAAGAAGTCTGACATTGTTCTAGAAACGAGAAGTGGAGTTAAGGGTATTCTTGCTAAGGTGTTGATGGAGAAGGCTCAAATGTTCTTGAAGGCCATGAGCTATGATGCTTTTGAGGAGATCTTAGCCTTGCTGATATATGGCTTAGTATTGTTCCCCAATCCAGATCAGTTCATAGATGTTCATGCCATCAACATTTTCCTGAGTCATAATCCAGTGCCTACATTGCTTGGAGACATCCTGCATTCTCTTCACACCCGTACTACAAGGGCAAGAGGAACTTTGATGTGCTGCATACCTTTGCTATCTAGGTGGTTTATTTCTCACCTTCCTCGCTCCGTAATGAAGAATGAGCAAGGGTTCAGATGGTCCAAGAGGATCATGTCACTTTCTCACTCAGATATCCATTGGTGCTCCAGATCTATGGAGAATGTCACCATCATTGACCGTTGTGGGGAGTTTCCTAATGTGCCACTACTAGGCATAAGAGGAGGCATCACTTACAACCCCTCTCTAGCTTTACGACAGTTTGGTTACGCCCGGAGTGATGGTCCACATGACATGTTGATTCAGGGCATTGTGTTTGATTACGACAACGATCTTCAGGGTTACCGTCAGAGATTCATACGAGCTTGGGGAAAGGTAAACAGGGTTGACAGCAAGACACTGGAGCCTAAGTACACTATTCCTATGGAGGCTTATCTCAGATGGGTATGATCTCGTGCTCAGACACTCATGATGCCATATCCTGCCGTCCTACCAGTTACCATGGAACCTGTTGCTGAAGGAGACACAGCTTATACCATCCTTCACCCAGACATGCCTACTGATATGGAAGACTTGCAGAGATCATGGATCCAACTGAAGGAGCAAAGGGATACTTTCGAGGCTCATTACAAAACAAGCCAAGCAAGAATCCTAGAGTTAACAAAGCAACTTCATGAGGAACGAAACCTCAATTCATACCTCAACATAAAGAGGAAACGTCCATGGGAGACTTAAAACCCCATCTTTTGTACTTATTTTATTTCATTTCATTTCTGTATGCCTAAAAGGCAAAACAAAGTTATTACTAATAAAAGTTTACTTTCATGTTTGTCTAAGCAAATTTAAATCCTGTGGTCCTTGAAAACATTGCATACGCATTTACATTCCATATCATTGCATCACAGGTTTATAATTGCGCACAGGTTTCTCATCTTCTCGCTGTTTATTTTAGCAATGGCTCTTGAACAATCAGTTAAGGATCTCCAGGCACAAAATGCACAGTTCCAAGAGCTGATCTTGAACCTGTCCAAGGGGCAAGATGAATTGAAGGCACTGCTGGCCAAGAAGACTAAGAAGACTAGAAGGTCTGATGGGTTGATCAACATGGGAAGAAGGTTCAAAGGTCTTGCCAAGACCAAAGAACCAGCTGAAGACTATGAATCTGAAGAATCTGAGCAAGAGGTAGGCAGTCTCCACCATTCAATGGGGGACTCTGACTCTGAGGCTAATTACTACCATGAGCCTAACGAAGACAAATTCAAGATGCTGGTGGATAGAATGGATGCTATGGAGTTGCAGAAGTCATCTGGGCTAGATTTTGAAGACTTGAGTCTGATATCTGGGGTAGTCATACCCATTGGGTTCAAAGTTCCTACATTTGTTGTCTATGATGGGGTCTCGTGTCCCAAACTGCATCTGAGGTCTTATGTCAGAAGAATTCAACCCCACACTGCTGATAAGAAGTTGTGGATCCATTTCTTTCAAGAAAGCTTATCTGGAGCTCAGCTGGAGTGGTATTATCAGTTGGAGAGTGTCAACATCAGAGACTGGAATGATCTTGCTGAAGCTTTCTATAAGCAGTACCAATACAATGCTGACTTAGCCCCCACTCGCATGCAGCTTCAGAGCATGTCTATGGGTGCCAAAGAAAGTTTTAAAGAGTATGCTCAGAAGTGGAGAGATTTAGCTGGAAGAGTTCAACCCCCTTTGACTGACAGGGAATTGGTTGATATGTTCATGTGTACACTGAATGGTCCGTTTTACAGTCATCTCATTGGAAGCTCGTCATCTGGCTTCACTGAGTTGATCATGACAGGAGAGCGAGTGGAGAATGGTATAAAGAATGGTAAGATCCAAGTGGGTGCTTCCTCATCAGGTACTGCAAAGAAGCCTCCCACTGGGAAGAAAGAATCTAATGTTGTTTATGGTCACCCTGATCGTAACAGAAGGCATCAGTCTGTTAGTGCAGTTCATATTTCAAATCCAACTCCTGCACCAACAGAGCAGCCACAGGGCAACCAATAGAGGGCTAGAAGACAGTTCACGAAGATCAACATGTCAATGGCTCATGCATTGCAACACTTGTTGAAGGCTGAACTCATTACCTTGAAAGAGGCTCCTCAGAATCCCAATGTTACCTCTCCTAGGTACAATCCCAATGCAAGGTGTGCATACCATTCAAACTGTCAGGGACATGATACTAATAACTGCTGGATCTTGAAGAATAAAATCCAGGATATGATTGATGCTGGAGAAATTGAGTTTGATCCTCCGGGTGCTCCCAATGTAATTACTGCTCCAATGCCAAATCACGAGAAGACTGTCAATGCCATTGAAGAAGATCTACATGTTTATTCAGTTATGGAGTTGACCACACCATTGTCTGTTATCAAAAAGAGGTTAGTACAAGCTGGGATCTTTCCAGGTTGTCGTGAAGATTGTTTGTATTGCACCTATAAGCCGGACAGTTGCTTCATATTGAGAGATGGAATTCAACGTCTCATGGATAAATATACTATAGTGTTTGAGAGGACTCTGTCGTCTGTAGAGAGTATGGTGGATCATCTGACTCAAGGTAGGAAGATTGAAGAGGTTGACATGGTTGACAAAGTACCAATAAGAATCACTTCAAAGGGTCCTATTAAAATCACTCATCAGGGTCCAATCAAAATCACTGCTGAAGGTCCTGTGAAAGTTGTTGCTGAAGCCAGAGTAGCTCCTGTGGTCATTACTACTCCTGGTCCTATCCCGTATACGTCTGACAAAGCTGTGCCTTGGCATTATGGATCTGATGTTTACATCCATGGTGTCAAGCAAGAGCCTTTATCTGATGTGCCTGTTGATGTTGACAATATTGTTGGATCTAGCAAGATCACTCGTAGTGGAAGAGTCTTCTCTCCTCCAGTTCCTTCTAAGGATGCAGTTACTCCTGCTGCTACTTCCACCACTGATGCTCGGGGCAAGGGTCCTGTTATTGAGCCTGTATCTATTGATGTGCCAGCTGCTGATGACCTCTCTAAGCAGATGGAAGAAGTATTGAAAATCATTCGCAAGAGTGATTATGACATTGTTGATCAGTTGGGGCATACTCCCTCGAAGATTTCTATGCTGTCCTTGTTGTTATGTTCTGAGACTCATGCCAAGTCCTTGATCAAGTTTCTGAAGACTGCTCATGTACCCAGTGCAATTTCTGTTGACCAATTTGAGAACTGTGTTGCCCACCTGACCTATGACAATGGGTTAGGATTTTCTGATGCTGATTTGACCCCTGCCAAGAGGGATCATAACAGGGCCTTGCATATTTCAATTGAATGCAGGGGCACTACCCTGTCACATGTACTGATAGACAATGGTTCCTCTTTGAATGTGTTGCCTAAGGAAGTCCTGAACAAGCTGAGTCCTGAAGATGCTGTGTTGAAGCCCAGTAACATTGTGGTGAAGGCTTTTGATGGTTCTAGAAGAGTAGTGCATGGGGAAATTGATCTTCCAATCAAAGTTGGCTCCCAGGTGTTTACTGCTACATTTTTTGTGATGGATATTCGTCCTTCGTACTCTTGTCTGCTTGGTCGTCCCTGGATCCATGGGGCAGGTGCCGTAACCTCTACATTGCACCAAAAGTTGAGATATCCGGTGGATGGAAAGGTCGTTACTGTCTATGGAGAAGAAGAATACTTTGTCAGCCATGTGAATACCTTCAAGTATCTGGAAATGGAAGGTGAATACATTGAGACTCCGTGTCAGACGTTTGAAGTGGTTCCCTGGGTTGTTAATGATTATGTAGCTCCTCCTGTTGTGAAGAAAGTTCCTGTGGTCACCAGAAAGCCTCCAACAATGGCAATGGCCTCCCTCAATGATGCTAGAGCTGTGGTGGATGAAGGTGGTTGTACTATTTGGGGTCAGCTTCCTGATATTCCATACAAGTCTGACAAGTTTGGTTTGGGTTTCACTGCAGAGTCCCAGAAGGCTGTTCGTCGTGCTCGTGCTGCTCGTATCACTAATCAAGGGGTTGTGAAGGACCAGATTAATGTTGTGGGAGATCAAGATGAAGACTACAACTTGGATGCATGGATTTTTCCTACTGTGGGTGCTGGACTCAATAACTGGAAAGCTGAAGATGTTATCCCTATCTCCTTTAGTCAGGAGTAAATACTATTACTGTGTTATGTTTTAATTTTGTAATTTCTTGAACAATAAAACTTTCAAGCCATGTGCCTTACCCGGGGCACCATGGTGTGCTTGTTACGGGCTGTCATTTCATTTGCATACTTCATTCAATAAAATCAGTGGACGTTTCGTTTTCGTAAATATTGTGTTCCTTGTCTTTCTTTTCTTTTCTTTTATTTTATCAGCTATGTGTTCTTACACACACCCACATCACTAAAATGCAGATCCTCATCCACTCAGGATCCTGTTGATAACAGTTCTACTATTGCCAATTATAATTTCGAGAATCCGATCTATCAAACTGAAGACGGAAATGAGGACGATTGTGAAATACCTGTAGAGATTGCTAGGTTGTTACAACAAGAAGAGAAAGCTATACAGCCACATGAAGAGCCAGTCGAAGTTGTGAATCTGGGAACTGGAGAAAACAGAAAAGAGGTCAAGATAGGGGCTGATTTAGAGGACAGTGTCAAGAGCAGGCTGATTCAGATGTTACGTGACTATGTAGAAATCTTTGCTTGGTCTTATGAAGATATGCCAGGGTTGGATACAGACATTGTGGTTCACCGTTTGCCAGTAAAAGAAGATTGTCGTCCAAAAAAGCAGAAGGTTCGTCGTATGCGTCCTGAAATGTCAGAAAAGATCAAGGCAGAGGTAATGAAACAATTCAATGCAGGGTTCTTAGCAGTAACTTCTTATCCTCAGTGGGTTGCAAATGTGGTACCAGTTCCTAAGAAAGATGGTAAGGTACGTATGTGTGTGGACTACAGAGATTTGAACAAGGCTAGCCCTAAAGATGATTTTCCACTTCCTCATATTGATATTCTGGTAGACAACACTGCTCAACATAAGGTATTCTCTTTTATGGATGGTTTCTCTGGTTACAATCAAATCAAGATGACACCTGAAGATATGGAGAAGACAACATTTGTGACACAGTGGGGCACCTTTTGCTATAAGGTAATGCCATTTGGTTTGAAGAATGCAGGGGCAACATATCAGCGTGCTATGGTGGCTTTGTTTCATGATATGATTCATCATGAGATAGAGGTATATGTAGATGATATGATAGCCAGGTCTCAGAATGAAGAGCAACATCTTGATCATCTGCACAAGTTGTTTGAGAGGTTGAAGAAATACAAGCTGAGATTGAATCCAAACAAGTGTAATTTTGGAGTTAGATCTGGTAAACTCTTGGGTTTTATTGTCAGTGGAAAAGGTATTGAAGTGGATCCTGCAAAAGTGAAAGCTATACGAGAGATGCCAGCTCCCCGTACTGAGAAGGAGGTTAGAGGTTTCTTGGGACGTTTGAACTACATTGCAAGATTTATTTCCCAATTAACTACCATCTGTGAGCCAATTTTCAAGTTGTTGAAGAAAGATCAGGTGATGGAATGGAATGATGAGTGCCAGACTGCCTTTGATGAAATCAAGAGGTATCTTCTAGAACCTCCAATTTTGATGCCACCAGTTGATGGAAGACCCTTGATCATGTACTTAACAGTGTTAGACAACTCAATGGGGTGTGTGTTGGGGCAACATGACGAGTCTGGTCGAAAAGAGCAGGCAATATACTACCTTAGCAAAAAGTTTACCGACTGTGAAACAAGATACTCACTGCTCGAGAAAACTTGCTGCGCTTTGGCATGGGCTGCTCGCCGACTAAGACAGTACATGTTGACCCATACTACCTTATTGATTTCAAAGATGGATCCAATCAAGTACATATTTGAGAAACCTGCTCTCTCCGGAAGAATTGCAAGATGGCAAATGATCTTGACAGAATATGACATACAGTATACTACTCAGAAGGCCATTAAAGGAAGTGTTGTTGCTGATCATTTGGCTCATCAAGCAGTGGATGATTATCAGTCAATGAATTTTTAGTTTCCTGATGAAGACATTATGATTATTACCAAAGAACCTGGACAATATGACGGACCTGAACAAGGATCCCGATGGACTATGGTTTTTGATGGTGCCTCTAATGCACTTGGTAATGGTGTTGGTGTTGTGATTAGTTCCCCCGAAGGTTGTCATACCCCGATTACTGCCAGACTTTGTTTCCATTGTACCAATAACATGGCTAAGTATGAGGCATGTATCTTAGGTATTAAAGCTGCTATTGATATGAAGATTCAGTTCCTTGATGTGTATGGAGATTCAGCCCTGGTAGTAAGTCAGATTAAAGGAGATTGGGATACCAAGCATGATAACCTCATTCCTTACAGAGAGCATGTGTTGTCTCTGATCCCACATTTCAAAGATATTACCTTTGAGCACATTCCACGAAGAGAAAACCAGTTGGCAGATGCTTTGGCCACCATGGCATCCATGTTTGAGATCAGTTGGAATGATGAAGCTCCCAAGATTACTATTGATAGATTTGAAAAGCCTGCATATTGCAATGAGATTGACACTGAAGGGGCAGAGGAGAAGCCTTGGTTCTATGAAGTGAAAAGATATCTTGAAGCTCAGGAATTCCCTGAAGGGGCGTCTGTCAAAGATAGGAAGTTTCTGAGAAGGTTTTCTGCTAAGTTCTTCTTGAGTAATGGGATTCTGTACAAGCGCAATCATGATTCAACTTTGCTTCGTTGTGTGGATAAGAAGGAAGCAATTGAGATTATGGAAGATATGCATGATGGGATCTTTGGTACTCATTCTAGTGGTCATACTATGGCAAAGAAGATTTTGAGAGCAGGTTACTATTGGTCTACCATGGAAGCTGATTGCTATCAACACTCCAGAACTTGTCACAAATGTCAAATCTATGCTGATAAAGTCCATGTACCTCCATCACCATTGAATGTGTTGACTGCTCCTTGGCCTTTTGCCATGTGGGGCATTGATATGATTGGTGAAATCAAGCCTACTGCTTCCAATGGGCATCGTTTCATCCTGGTTGCTATTGATTACTTCACGAAGTGGGTGGAGGCAGCTTCATTTGCATCCGTTACCAAGAATGTTGTGGCTCGATTCATTAAGAATAATCTCATATGTAGGTATGGCATCCCTGAGAGGATTATCACTGACAATGGCTCTAATCTGAACAACACTATGATTACTGATCTCTGCACGCAGTTCAAGATTAAGCATCACAACTCTTCTCCGTATCGTCCAAAGATGAATGGGGCAGTTGAAGCTGCTAATAAGAACATTAAGAAGATTGTACAGAAAATGAATGTTACTTACAAGGATTGGCATGAGATGTTACCGTTTGCTCTTCATGGTTATCGTACCACTATACGTACCTCAACAGGGGCAACCCCATTCTCTTTGGTCTATGGTATGGAAGCAGTTCTGCCCATTGAAGTTCAGATTCCCTCCTTGAGAATTATGAAGGATGCAGGCTTGGATGAAGATGAGTGGATTCAAACTCGACTAGACCAGATAAATTTGATTGATGAGAAGAGGTTAGCAGCAGTTTGTCATGGCCAGATGTACCAGAAACGAATGATCAAAGCTTTTAACAAGAAGGTTAAGCCAAAGGTATATCAGGCTGGTGACTTGGTAATCAAGCGTATCATATTATCACAGGGTGATCCTAGGGGCAAGTGGACTCCAACATATGAAGGACCATTTGTAGTCAAGACAGTGTTTTCAGGAGGTGCCATGATACTCACTACAATGGATGGTGAAGACTTTCCACAGCCTGTGAACGCAGACATAGTTAAAAAATACTACGCATAAAAAGAGACCCGCTAGGTTGACAGGCCTAGGCAAAAATAAGGGCATCCCGGCAAACCAAAAGGGTTTGGGCAAAAATTAGGGATATATATAAAAAGATGTACACCCGGCAAGTCGAAAACCTGCAAAGGCGGCTTGGGTAAAAAAGGGTATCCCGGTGGATTGAAAACCTGAAAGGGCAATCCAGGCAAAAGTTAGGGATTAAAGCGTATGACTATGTCTCGTTTGGATCACCCATAAAACTGCAACCAGTTGTACTACTTACTCAAGCTCGAACAGATAAAGCTCAATCCAATCGTTTCCATCTGAACAGCAGAAGATGATATACTTGAAGATAATGGCAATAGTAGAATTGAAACTCAATAGGATTGTTTCCCACATAGCTGATTCTCTCTGTCTTGTAAAAACTTTATGACAAAATCCTCTTACTAGGGTTTATGTCTCCTTGTACAAACTTACCCGTGTATGGGTCACTTTTTGATATAAATAAATTCCATCTTTTGAATCCAGATTTACTTTTACCCTATTTACATAAGCGAAACGTCCATTGGTTGTGTTTGAATGTATGTATGCTTTTGAATATGATTAATGTTTACCAAAAAGGCATGAATGCTTAATATGATTGATGTTTACCAGAAATGCATAAAAATGCAGTAATAGTATTTACTAAGGACGAACGAGGGAAGGATTTCAACAAAAGCTTCGCCTGTTCACCTTTACAAGACAGTTACAAAACCCTCAGTAGGACGAATCCATCTTCATAAAGTCTTATCTCCCCTGGAATTTATATCCATCTCTTTTATCCTCATACGGATATACGGGAAAATACTTTCCAATAAGGATACGACGAACGAAGACGGAGGTGATATCTATCCTACTATCGAACGAAGACGGGAGGAAATGTATACCTTACTATACCCAGCATACGGGAGGCTACATATACCTTGTTATCCCCAGCATACGGGAGGTTATCTATACCCTGTTATCCCCAGCAGACTAAAGTTATGTATAATATATTCTTCAAACAACGAATCGGGATTTATTTTCCCTGGCCAGCAGTTGTTATGCGAAGATATCCAGACTCTTCCGGCAGTATCATATCATACATACACCATTTACATCATACCATAACATACATATACATGAGTGCATAATACATTACCTAAGAGCATCATATTATACATGCATACATAATGCATAAACTAATATTATTATACAGAATGTTACCTTGTTTTCAGGTTAATTATCCAGCAAACAAACTTATGGTCATCAGGATTGCTCTATCCTCCTGAAGACATGCTGTTACGTCAGGATTACTCCAGTCTCCTGAAAGCATACCATTATTACATCAGGATTGCTCTATCCTCCTGAAAACCGGCTGTTACATCAGGACTACTCCAGTCTCCTGAAAGCATACCATCATTACTTCAAGACTGCTTTAGAGTTATCATTATTGATTGCTCTATCCTCCTGAAATCCTATTATTACTTCAAGACTGCTTTAGAGTTATCATTATTGATTGCTCTATCCTCCTGAAATCATATTATTACTTCAAGACTGCTTTAGGGTTATCATTATTGATTGCTCTATCCTCCTGAAGACATGCTGTTACATCAGGATTACTCCAGTCTCCTGAAAGCATATCATCAATCTCTCAAGATTGCTCTATCCTCTTGAAATTATATTGTTACCTCAGGACTGCTCCAGCCTCCTGATAGCTTCTCATATATCAATATTGCTTTATCCTCCCTGAAGACATGCTGTTACATCAGGATTACTCCAGTCTCCTGAAAGCATATCATCAATACCTCAGGACTGCTCCAGACTCCTGACAGCTTTCATTATACCTCCATATTTTGGACTGCTTTATCTTCCAAGAAATATACCTGGAGAGCTTTCCCCTAGTGGCATCTTTAAGCCCACTCAATCATATTCAACTAGCCATCTGTATCACTCTAATGCACTGGTGAGTGCAAATTTTTGGGCTTTTGTGTTCAATCCCCTTCAACCTTCCAGGTCATGACCGGCAAATATACCAATCTAACCCCTCAGGTTTCAGAAAATTGAACAGGGGAAGCTGTTGCACCCCAAAATTTGTCCTCACAATACAAGACTTTGTGTGCTAAGAAGGTTCACAAGGTTCACAAGTTTCTCAATGCTTACATAACCTTTCATGAGGTTCATGAAGTCTACAAGTCACTTCTTGAAGGTTCACAAGGTTCACAAGCTTCTCAACATTTACAAGACCTTTCATGAGGTTCATGAAGTCTACAAGTCACTTCTTGAAGGTTCACAAGGTTCACAAGTTTCTCAAACATCTACAAAACCTTTCATGAGGCTCATGAAGTCTACAAGTCACTTCATGAAGTTTCACAAGGTTCACAAGATTCACAATGCTTTCAATACCTTTCATGAGGTTCATGAAGTCCACAAGTTACTTCTTGAAGGTTCACAAGGTTCACAAGATTCACAATGATTACAAAGCTTTCCTGAGGTTCATAAGGTCTACAAAGTCACTTTATGAGGTTCACAAGGTTCACAAGCTTCACAATACCTCCCATGAGGTTCACAAGACATTTTATGATGGTTCACAAGGTTCACAAAGTTCACAATTGGTCAGAAGAGTTGACAATTCCCTCAGACAATGCACCTCCTAAGCAGTGCATCCAAAACTAGGGTTTTGACATTAATCAGGCTAAATGGACTTCCAATACCTCAAGTGAGCTTAATAACATCTTATATGTGTGTAAGAACCCCCATGACAAGTTTCAAGACTTTTCTCAAAAGTTTGCTCAGTCAGATGATCAGATAAGTCAAAATCAGTCAGTGCAGTTAAAAAGTCAAACTGAGGTCAACTGTGGTCAAACCAAAGTCAAACTTCATGATTTTTTGCCAACATCAAGTATATGAAGTAAAATTCATCATTTGATCAAGGGTTGATCATGATTCATCAAGGAGATTCCAGATCATCAATAATCAGGAGTTTCTAAATTAGGGTTTCCTCAGTAAAAGTCAACTGAACTTTGACCAGCCATAACTTTCACATACTTCATCACCAAGTCTCCATCCAAATCTCATTTTGAAGGAAATTGAATTCTCTACAACTTTGATCTTTCAAGTTAAGCCCAAAAATGCTTCATTTGGAAGATATGAGCTAAGACATTATAGGTCATTTCAAAAGTCAACAAAAAGTCAACAACTTCAAAAGGGCATAACTTGAGATTGGTAAATGATATGGACCTGAAACCAATGGGGTTGTTTAGAGGACTCTTCAAGCTTTCCAAAATGTCCAAGAACACCCTCATACCTTTAAAATTGAGGGAGATGTGCCTTTGCAAAGTTGGGAAATTTTGTGATGGTTCATGTTGAAAATGGAGGTTTAAAACCACTTCTTTCCAAATGGGCTTGCTAAATTGTGATCCAATCCATATCACATCATCATGCACGACCTAATTGATTAAAAATCATAATTTTTATTATTTTATTTTTATTTATTTTGATTTAATTCATAAAAAATCATTTTAAATAAATATAAAATATGAAAATATATTTTTGGATGAAGATTGAGCTTCTAGAATCTCATCAATGTTGATTGAAGTTGAAAGAGAAAGGAATCATGTGATTTATCCAAAAATAGCAAGCTTTCATGAGCCAATATTTGAATTTCATGACACCATCTTTTTCAATCTTCAAGTATCAAATCTTCCACATAACTAATCAATATTTTGACCTAGAATGATTCACATATATATACTAAACACAACCCTAGCCCTCAGACACGAATTTCCAGCAGCCCAAAGGTAAGTTTCATAGTTCAAAAATTCAAGCTAAAACACCAATTCGGATTCTTCAATCCAGTGCACTAGAAGGTAAAATAAGAACATGGAGATGTTCTTTAGACATCACTGAAGCTAAAGCATCACTCATATGCATCCCATGTGCACCATATTGCTCTACCCGAATCAAACTTTGTCTTGAATTTCAATTTTTCGATTCTGTTTATTTGTGCATTGTTAATGAATTTTGTTTGAGTTTCTGTGTTTGTGAGGTTCCAAGGAACGATTCTGGACAATTGGATTGAAGCTTCATGACCTATATCACCCGCGGCCATTATTAGGGTTTAGAGCTCAATTTTAGGGTTTGATGATTCAACAAATATAAATAAATTCTGGACACATAGGAATGTTCTATGAACCACCAGGATTATGAAACACCAATTAATTTCTTGAATTGATACTGTTTTGCTTGAGTTTCGTTTTCGTAGGTTGAGAACATTGAAGAACTCGCAGGAAAATTTGCATCTGAATTCGCAGGAAATTTCGAAGGATAGGAGGTTGAAGACAAAGCTGTTCGCGCGCTTCTGGAAATTTGAAAATTGGTT
The DNA here is from genome assembly GCA_963966055.1 of Lathyrus aphaca. NCBI lineage: Eukaryota > Viridiplantae > Streptophyta > Magnoliopsida > Fabales > Fabaceae > Lathyrus > Lathyrus aphaca. The sequence continues at coordinate 449,705,663 of OZ014519.1, read as the reverse complement.
ATAATATTTTATTATATTGTTTCTAATCTTATTCACTAAAGCATGCTTGGTCCAGTAGTGAGAGTAACGCGCATGTAACCTATGGGGCCTGAGTTCGAGTCTTGGTCTCGTACATCATTTTTTTTTCTATTTTTCAGGATAATAAGAAGACTCAATATATTATATTATGTTGTCACTATACTACCAGAAGGGCTCTCCCAGCCAGGTGGTAATGCGCGCATGTGTGTATCTGTAAGGTCCTGGGTTCAACACCACCCCCAGGCCTTTTGTTTTCATTATTTTTCTGGATTTTCAAGATGAAGCATAAAACGAATTTCTCCCTCTCTTTTGTTGCCTGCGTGCATAGTGGCCTGATGGTGGTTCTTCTTGCTGGCAAATACACGGACCTGGGTTCAAATCCCAGTCAGGTAAGTTTTTTTCACAATTTTTCTCTTTTATTTTGATTATCCTATTAATATTAAATTAAATATAATTTTATGTATATAAATATAATTAAAATAATGTTGTAGATATATATTCAATGTAATTCAAATTCTATATTTCTTTTTTTTTTTTCTGAAAATTATTTTTATAATCATATAAATAAATTATAATATGTATATTAATTAAAATAATCTTATACTATAAACCCTAAAAAATATTTTCTAAAATAAAACTTAATTCTATTTTTTTTCTAAATAATTTTATTTTCTAATTCTTAATGTAATTATTATGTATATTTATTTATTTAATATGATTCTTGTAAATTTTGTAAATATGATTATTTTTTATGAACATGATATTTAAAATATTTTTTAAATAATTGTTGATATATTTAGAAATAATTAAATTTGTAAAGATTAAAATTTATAATTTATATTATGTTTAAAAAATTTTATGTTATAGTAATTATTTAAATATTCATATTTCTAAATAAGTGTTTATACATTAAAATCCAATTTTTTGTTTATTATTCTAATTATGTCATTATAATATTTTTTATTTAATTCTATTTACTTTAATTATTGTTACTAACCATGTTATTATTTATTATTATCTTATATTTTTATTATTCCACTAATTTTTATTATTTATTAACCTCTCTTATTTTATTATTACTCTTTTTGATTATTATTTAATATTATTATTATTTTAACTAACCTTATTTCCTAATTTTTATTACTACTAACCCATTATTTATTTATTGCTAATTTATTATTTTTTGCTTATTATTTATATTTTGCTTATTATTTATATTTTGCTATTATAATTTTGTAATTGCTTCCCGGATGTAAATTTTTTAATTATTTAATTGTTGCTATGGTTAGTAATTTAGGGAGTGCAAAACATGTATGCTACTTAAAATAAATTTAGATCACTTTAATCATAAGATAAATAATATTGAACACTCACACACGTAAGTCGATTTTTAATCGCCATCCTACACTTTCTAAGGCTATCCCTCTATGTTGCCTACTAATAAGGTCAAGTGGGGTGTAAAAAGCAAGTCCCTTAAAAAGAAAATTCATCAAGTTCCTCACGGTTGCCTTTACGAATCAAGTCCCTTCGAATAATGATGATAGTCCCTCCTACATGCTTAATACACCCCACAGTTGCCTTCATAAAAACAGATGTCCCTCACATGTCCCTAACATCCAAGGTAATGACTACCTACTCCTTAATAGTAGGGATAGTCTTACCATTTAAAGGATAAAGAATAATAAAGACTTAAACTTTAGGGTAGGTTCCTCTTATGTACTTGCTCACTATTCAAATTTTTCACACTTAACAAATTTCAAACAAATTTTCAAAAACAAGTTTTTACGCATCCGTACATGGATCATTATTAACTATTCTGAAAATTTTTCTATTCACACACTACACTTTCAAAAACAATTCAAAAGTGAGCTAAGTAACTAAGAGCTCATGGATAACCATGGATGTAAAGGGTGCTAACACCTTCCCTTTACATAACCTACCCCCGGACCCAAAAATATCTCTTAAGGTCTTTCCTGTTCTTTTATACCCTTTCCTTTTGGATAAAATAAAAGTCGGTGGCGACTCTTGCTATCCGCAACATAACTAAAGTCAGTTCTCCCACCGTGTTACACTAGGGAGTGAGATTGAGTTTCTCAGGGGAGAGTGTGGCCGGAGAAGATGACCGGAGGTCATTTCCGGCCACCTGAAAGTCATTAGTTACTTAATTAGGGTTAGAGCAAACTTTGAACGTGGACCCTTGGATCTGTCTTCCCGCGCGCGTTTGTGTGATCTGGATCATGTCATTAGTTGATAATTAGGATTAATTTATTTAATTAATTGAAATTAGGAAGTTTGAACTTGGGCCGTCCAGATGCGCGCCCAGTCAAACCTTTTAAACCCAGTTTCAATCTGAGCCTTCCATCCTGCATACTTCCCATTTATTTTATTTTATTTTCTTTTTATTCCATTTAATTTGTCCATTTAATTTAAAATAGCAAAAATACTTTAAAAATTCTGAAATTTTTTGTACAAGTTATTATTTAATTTCAGAACACAAAAATATTTTTATTTTCATTTTTAGCATTAAAAAAGTATTTTTAAATATTTAAAAGTTTATTTTTAATTAATTAATGAGAATTAATTAATTAAAAATGCTTTTAGGTGTTTAAAAATCACCAAAAAATTCATGAAACCTTTAAAAACATTTAGAAACATTGTCCAACCCTCAAACCAAATTTCTTTTTTGATCTTGATGCATTTTAAGAATTTTCCATGGAATTAAAATCATTTTGATGCATTATTTTGATCCAAACTTCCAAAAATCATTTCTGCCTAACCCTAAAGAGTTGGACTTTGATTCTTCTTGCATTGTGTCTAGCATGTCATGTAGTTTGTAGGATTAAATGGCCATGACTTGATCTTTCATTTTTCATTTGTTTGGCATTTTTCTTGTTAAGGAACCCTAAAACCCTAGGAAACTTAGGAAAATCATAACTTGAACTTGGTTAGGAGTTGGAACCTCTCCTTTGGGCAGTGAGTTAGTATAGGATTAGGGATCCTTTGTGTGCATTTTCAATTTTTTGTATTGATGTTTGCTTCTGATTTTGGTTTGTGTTTGATGCTTTGATCATAAACCCTAATTTAGGCTTCCATATGCATCCATCTTGCATTTGCATTCATACCTTGACTTGCCATGACATTTTATGCCTCCATGTGATTCATTTAACATCATAAGACATATTGAAAGCATGTTTGATCATTGCATCTTGCATTTGCCATGTTGTATGCCATTTTCATTTCATAACTTTTCATGTGTGCTCATGTTTCTTAACTTGCTTCATTTGCCTCCATAAGCTTGTATGATCATCCTCATGTGTTGTTTCATGTTTGTGGCATCCCATAGCATCATTATCATCTCATATATGCTTCTGGTTTTGGTTTGACTCATGTCATTTCATCTCATTTTGTATTGCATTGCATTTCTTTCATTAACTTTTCAGGTGGTAAGTAACTTTGAGAAGTGGATTTGCCTTCACTTCTCACATTTTCTTTTCATCTCTCTCTTGCATCCATTGCTGCATTTTGATATGTGTTTGAGATTGAGCTTGCTCATTCTTCTTCTTCTTACTTTCTTTCTTCAAGTGACTTGTCTTCTTCAATGAAGCAAGTTACTTTGCTTCTCCTGTTCTTTTCATCTGCTTCCTGGTGGTTCCATTGAAGACTTCTCTTGTAAACCTCACAAACCTTAGGAACAACCAAGCATGACAATGATTAGGGTTTTGATTATTTCCCCACTTAGTTTTTACCTTTGTGTCTCATTGAGTCTTCTCTTCTCATCTCATAATCAGGGACTAAACCCTAAAGGCTTTAAGGCTTTGTGATTAAGTTTATGCCTGCATCCTTCTATTAGGATGGAGTGTATAACTTTAATCCTAAGTGTTAAACCCTTAATGTGTTTAAATCTCTTAATCAATTCACCTAATAATCATCAAGACATCACACTTGTAACTTGGGCCTTGCATTAGGGTTCTAATTCTTCCTTAATTGGTTAAGAAGGACTAACCCTAGTGTTAATGGACAAGTCCTCCTCAAGTTGTCCTACAAACCATAAAAATCACTTCTTCATCTCACCATTTAATAAAATCCACTTAATCAAAGGCTTGTTTTGTCATGAGTTTAATCCCTAATCATGGATTAAGTTGAGGAGCTTTCCTCAGCTTAAACATTCTCATCTATTATCCTTCTATTAGGATGGTGTAATGAGTCTGTTTAATCCTTGATTATGGCTTAACCTCATTACTCAACACTAAACAAAAACAACAAAAACATCTAAATAATCACAAGTAGGTTAATGATCTTAATCCTATATCAAAGGTGATTAAGTGTGAGAATCTGACTTCACACTTAAGGTATTCTCATTACCCCTAATCAGAGGGAGGATGTGATGAGTTTACTAACCCATTGGTTTAGGCTTAAGCTCATTAACTTATGACAAACCCTCAAAAGCAATAAAAGACTGAAAACACAAAAACAAACAATAATCGTCTCCTTCGGGATTCTTTTCTCATCTCATTCACTCATAACCAAGAACTTGCTTTTTCCGTCTAATGCAAGACAATTTGCACCTGAGCCAGACAGGTCATACACTTGAGCATAGACAAGTAAGCAATTCATAAGTCAATTCATCTTTCAGTCTCTTTGGGTCGAACTACGGTGTTCTGACTTCCTCATTGCACGAGAGGATACGTAGGCATAACTTAACAGTTATCGAACAAAAGTCTCTGTATATTCTCCCTCTTTCCAGCATCATTCTTTTAGCCTCATAGTCTCGAGCATTTCACTCTGTTCTTACACTGACACTTCACTTGTACACTTCACTCCTTTTACACTGACACCTGTACATTCTTTTCCAGCTATTTCATACACAGATTGCACTGACACTATCCCTCTAAAACACAAATCTTTTAAGCGTGGATCCCGTCGAGTACGACGGACAATCTGGGTGCTAATACCTTCCCAGGTTGTAACCAACCCCCTTTCTCAGTCTCTCTGGTTCGCAAACCGTCTTATCCATATCTTTCTAGGTTTATGCAGCATTACCTTTCCTCCGGGATAAAAATGCCTAGCTGGCGACTCTTTTCTTTTCCAGTGAGTTCACTGCTGTGTGTTCTCATTGTCCCTTTCGCCGACCGTTCGCGTCTGTACCCTATTTGACTTAGCTTCATTTAGTGGGAGCGACAGCTTGGCGACTTCACTGGGGAATCCTTATATTGCAACCAGGGCTTCTGGTTCTTTTTGTGGGTTCCTCCTAGCGCTTGTTTGATTTGTGTTTACTGGGGTGCTATGTGCTATCTGTGTTTGTATATTTGTTTTATTTACTGCTTTATGTACAGTTTTGTTTATTACTTTCTTTATAGCTTTGTGCACATATATCATACTGTCATGCTGTCTGGCTGGATCTGGTTTTGCTTTGGTGGGTGGGGTTCTATTGAGAGATAAGGTCCTATACCTGGGACCTGAGTGACACCTAGGCTAGAGTGGTTCATATTCTTTCCCATTCCATCTCGGTCTGGTGCGGGAATATGAAACACGGTTCAGATATGGGTTTCTTCTTGAGAACTCTGTGTTGCAGATTTCCTGCAATACTAGGGCTATCTAGGAAGCCTGCTAAGTCTGGATGACCTTTAGTATTGACCTTCAGAAACTGAGGTGAATTAGAGGAGGAACTTTTATGGTTATTGTAAACACTGTACCTCCGGGTTGGAAGTGTTTACACTTCTCATAACTGATCCAAGTCTGAGGATCCTTGTTCTAGAACATCACCTGTGAGGGGGTTGGGCTGTTTACAGGTTTGCAGGTACCCTTGACCTCAACATACCCTGTTACTTTGATTTGATTAAGAGTACTCCATGTTGGAACAGTTCTTGTGATTTTAACCTTGGACATGTGACTCTTTATTTGAGTCCCCCCACCTTGGTTACTGGACTTATAGACCTCCATCTGGATTTCTTGAACATATGTGGACCTATATCAGAGCACTTGATCAGATCCAGCTCAGTCACAAACCTTTGCATATCATTTGCATACATCCTCATTGCATCATTCTAACATGTGTTTATTTGTTTTTCAGGGTATCCATCCTATCATTTTGGCTTGGTTTTGACCCCTTCTTCAGCTTAGACCTATCTTCATCAGCACTTACTTCAGCTATCAGCCACTTGCTTCAGTCACTTGCATCCTCAGTCTCAGCCTATCAGTGGCCCATCTTCAGTGTTGTCCTCAGTCATCATCATCAGCACCCATTCTTCAGCAACATGGCACCTAAGAAAAGTAACATCTCCTACCACTTCTTTGAGCCTGAGCTAGCTAGCATCAGGAGGATTCAGACCCTGATTACTCCAGACCATATACCATATTTCAGAGAACATTATGGAGGAATCCTTGATGTGGTATTGGATTTGGACCCTTCACAGAGGAGCCTGATACATACTTGCTTACAGTTCTATGATCCCCCTCTGAGGTGCTTCACATTTCAGAATTTTCAGTTGGGACCCTTGCTGGAGGAGTATTCATCATTGGTTGGTATACCTATCAGGGGTGGAATCCCCTTCAACCCTGAGATGGCTTTCCCAAGTAATGAGGAGATAGCCAAAGCATTACATCTGGAACCAGTTTTGATTGGGCAAAATTTGACATCTAAAGCTGGAATCTCTGGTTTTCATCTGGATTTCTTGACTTCTCAGGCTAGTCTGAAGGCCTCCCTAGGGGAGTGGAAGGCAGTCTGTGCTCTGTTGTCCCTTAGCATATATGGGGTCATACTTTTTGCAGATGAGCCTAGGTTTGTTAGCAAGAATGCAATCCATATTTTCATCCTGAGGAACCCAGTGCCCACCTTACTGGGAGATCTTTACTACTCAGTTCATCAAAGGAATGAAAAGCAAAGGGGGAGATTAGTGAGATGCTGTGCACCTTTGTTCCATACTTGGCTGCTCAAGCATTTGCCAAAGACTGATGCATTCTTGAACCCTCACCAGCAGAAGAACTGGGCTAGGAGGCTTGTTGCTCTAACCTCAGATGATATCAGATGGTGTACTCAGAGTACTAAGGGCAGAGACATCATTACAAGTTGTGGGCAATTTCCCAATATGCCTCTGATTGGAGTGAAGGGTTGCATCAACTACAACCCTCTGTTATTCAAAAGACAACTGGGCTATGCATTAGTCCACCCTCCTAGAGCACAGGATCTGACTGAGACCCTTTATTGTGAGATCAAGCCTAATCTGGCTGTTGTCAGGCAGGCATCCTGGGCCTGGGACAATGTGCAGACTAAAGGGGTAACCATTCTTGGGAAATGCAACAATGTGGCCTCAGCCCAGTACTATGAGTGGTCTCATGCCAGAGCTCAAATTACTGGAATGCCCTTCACTGTTGAAGATGTGCCTGGACCTTCCACAACACCACCTCCAGCAATTGTTAGCTTAGAGGAGTTTGAGAAATTGAAAGAGAGAAATGAGAAGCTGACTCAAGCTTTACAGAAGACCCTCTGGGAGAGGAGTGATGGTAGATTGGATATTGAGAGGCTAGAAAAGTTGAAGGTGGAGCATTTGGCTAGAATTGAGAAGTCGGAGGATTACATTAAGAAGTCTAGGGCTGGAGAACAGATCTTGAAGAATGCTTGCAAGGAAGCTCAGTTCCAGAAGGCCAGGACTGATTTATATCTGAAGGAGAGTCAGGCTAGGTGGGTCAGGATCACCGAAGCCCGTACTCAGAAGGACAAAAGAACTCAGGATAAGATGGAGCAGATGGAAGCTAGTGCAAAAGAACAACAGGAAGCCCTGGCAGCAGCCCAGAGAGAAATCTCAAAGTTGAAGATCAGAGCTGGTGTAAAGAGGTCAAAGGACCAAAGTCAGCACAAGAAGCTAACTGCAGCTATTGCTACAAGGAATCTCCTTATCAGGAATCTTACAGAGCGTCCAACTGATCCTGTGACTGAAGCACTTCTCAAGGAAGTTCAGGAGGATGAATTTGGCCTTAGTGTTTGACTTTTGCTTGTTGTTGCTTTCATTTTGTGTACTTTTCTTTATGATTGTACTTTTGACCCCTCAGAGGGTATGTATTGTAAAAAACAAACTATGTATCCTTTACCTTTTTGTAATATATGTGTTGGTTTTCTTCAAGCAACATCACAAGCATCTTCTTCAAGGGGTCTGGAAAGGTCAAAACCAAGTGTCAAGCCGGATACCTTGGAAACAAATAGACACACTGCATTGCATACTAACCTTTTGTTTTGTTTTGTAGGTTTTGTTTTATTGTTACTAACTCTGTTGTGACTTCAGGAACTATTGCTCGACGTCGAGGGTTTCCACTCAACCGTCCACACAGATACCCCACCCACAACAATCTTTCGGGCATACAGATGGACCAAATGCAGCAGGACCTTACAGAGGTCAGGAATCAAATGACCAATGAGAGGTTGGAAATGAGGAATCAGATGACACAATTTATGGAGGTGATGAACAATATGGCTCAAAGCCAAGAGAGGTTAAGAGCACTAGTAGAGGGGAGAAACCAGGAAGACCATCAGCCAGGGATTGCTGGGACAAGCAACAATGAAAGAGTCCAACCTCATGTCAATCCCCCAGTCTTCGGGCCCCACCAGCATCCAGAGATCAACATCCCTGTCAATGTGCAAGGGACTGCTACAGCAGGTAGAGTGCTGCAAGAAGACCCCCAGGAAGATCAGTTCACAGTGATGGGAGCTGGGGAAGAAGCCTACGACAGAAGGCTGGATGAGATAGCTGAGAAGTTAAGATCCTTATAGTCTCAAAATTCTTTGGGTTTTGATGTTATGGACATGGGCTTGGTAGATGGGGTCAGGATTCCCCACAAGTTTAAGCCTCCTTGCTTTGAGAAGTATAATGGGACTTCCTGCCCCCGGACCCATTTACAATCCTTTCTGGGGAGGCTGAAGGCCTATACCATGGACAAGAAGCTATGGATGTTTTATTTTGAGGATAGCTTGACGGGAGCTTCAAGAGAATGGTACTCTCATCTGACAAGAGCAACCATCAGGTGTTGGAAGGATTTGGTAGAAGCCTTCATTAGACAATACCAGTATAATTTGGATATGGCACCCAACAGGACCCTCCTAATGGGAATGTCACAGTCGTCTAGAGAAAGTTTCCGAGAGTATGCCCAGAGGTGGAGGCAATTGGCTGCTGCTGTCCAGCCACCTATGTCAGAGAGGGAGATGGCGGATATGTTTATGAACACCCTCCAGGGAACTTACATTGATAGGCTAGCTGCTTTCTCATCTACCATCTTTGCAGATGTAGTCATAGCCGGGGAGAGAATTGAAAACCTATTGAAGATGGGTAGGATCTCAGACAACGGTGCAAGCTCGTCCAGCAACTCAAGGAAGCCTTTTGTAGGCCCAAGAAGAACTGGTGAAACCAATGCTATCCACACCAACAGGGGCAGGCCCCAGTATGTTCACAGGTCTGTGGCAGCAGTCACCATTCCCGCTCCAGCTCATCCACAACCAGCTTATCAACCACCGCAACAAAATTATCAGCAACAACCTCAGTACCAGCAACAAACTCAGTATCCTCCGAGAAATTACAACAACAGCAACACCAACAACAACAATCAGCAGAGACCATTCCAACAGAGGCCCTCTCAGGCCAATAGGGTGATCGATCCGATCCCTATGCCCTATGCCACATTACTGCCACAACTCTTGAAACTCAACCTAGTTGAGCTAAGGACGTTGGCACCTCCGGATCCTAACAGTCTGCCCAGAAATTACGACGCCAGCGCCAGATGTGCCTTTCACTCAAATGCACCTGGTCATAGTACGGAAAAGTGCAGAGCTTTGCACATGAAAGTGCAGGATCTAGTGGATTCCAAGGCTTTAAACTTTGCACCACCACCAAATGTCAACAAGAACCCTATGCCACACCATGGTGGTCCCCGAATCAATGCTATTGAAGAAGACAGACCGTCTTACTTGATAACCAGTGTGGGTCAGATTCGGACACCCTTAGTGGAGATTAAAGCTCAACTCCTAGAATGTCAAATGTTCCCAGGATGTGAGTTAGGGTGTGCTTATTGCAACATCTCAGTGAATAGTTGCGATAACCTGAGAGATGGCATAGATGGCCTCATCCAGAGTGGCCTGCTTCAAATTACAACATCAATTCCTACCAATCCAGCAATCTCCTTAACAACAGCTCCAGAACCTCCTACAACTGCAACAACCATTGTTCCAGACAACTCTTCAGCTTCATCAACAAATGTTTCATCTGTCATTTCAACTGACCAGATATCAACGAACATCCCTTCTACAACTTCAGCACCCCTTCATTTGGAAACTCCTACAATAACAACACCCATCCTTCCAACAATGTCTCCTACAGCATCAGCAGCAAACCATGAAGATGTCTCAATAGTTACAATTTATTATGATCCTGCCAATGATTCTGCCTATAACTCACAAAGTGCCACTCCTACCAGAGCACCAGTCACAATATATTATTATCCACAGACTATCACAGTCCCTTCTGCAGCTGCCATCAGTCCTGTCACTGTCACAGTGCCTGGGCCAGTACCTTATGAAAGCAGTAATGCCATCCCTTGGCATTACGGCTCCGATTTATACTGCAAAGGACATAAAATAACTTTCGAATCATCAACTTCTTCATCACAAATAGACAATGTGGGGGGAGGCGGAGGCTTTACTCGAAGCGGACGTCTTTTCGCCCCACAAATTCAAAGACCCACTGCCGAAGCAGAAGCTGCTGCCAAGGCAAAAGGGAAAGGTATGGTGCAAGAAGAACAGGTTGTTAGAGAAGCTTTGAAAACACCTTTTGATCAAGAAGTTGATGAGTTCATGAGAATCATCAAGAAAAGTGATTACAAAATAGTGGACCAGCTTCACCAGACGCCTTCCAAGATCTCCATTCTATCATTGCTTATGTGCTCCGAAGCTCATCGGAACGCACTACTCAAAGTCTTGCACGCAGCTTATGTGCCAGAAGAGATCACGGTCAATCAGTTGGAAGCTATGGTTGGAAATGTTAATGCTAGCAATGGACTAGGATTCACCAACACTGATTTGACTTCGGAAGGCCGCAATCACAACAAGGCCTTGCACATTACCATGGAATGTAAAGGTGCAGTCCTTTCCCATGTGCTGGTAGACACAGGATCATCCCTCAATGTCTTACCTAAAAAGGCCCTTGTAAAGCTGGAATATGAAGGATTGGCATTACGACCCAGTAACTTGGTAGTGAGAGCTTTTGACGGCTCTAAGAGATCAGTCCTGGGAGAAATTGAGTTGCCTGTAACGATTGGCCCACAAACTTTCAAAACGACCTTCTACGTGATGGACATTCAGCCTGCCTACAGCTGTTTGTTGGGTAGACCATGGATTCATGCCGCTGGCGCAGTAACGTCTACCCTTCACCAGAAGTTAAAATTTGAGTGGGAAGGTCAAGTCGTTACTATCTGTGGAGAGGAGGATATATTTGTTAGCCATCTGGCTACTTATAAGTATATTGAGATGGATGGGGAGATCCACGAGACGATGAGTCAAGGGTTTGAGGCCCTGAATATTAATGAAACATCTGCTGTACTTGGGACCTCTATGACATCCTACCAACAAGCCCGGAAGGTGGTGGAAGAAGGAAACGCTCAAGGCTGGGGCAAACTGTTGCCTGTGGAGAAGAAAGAAGATAGATTTGGGTTGGGTTACAAACCAACTCAAGAAGATCAAGAAGAGGCTGCCAAAAAGCCCAACTTTGTTAGTGGGGGGATGCTCACCCCTGATGCTGTCAACAATTTGGAAGACGAGTTGGAAGAAGAACGCAACCTGGAAAGCTGGATTCGTCCAAAGATCCCGGGGAGCAGTATCTCAAACTGGTCTTCCCAGGAAATTATAAGAGTTACTCATGCAGAGTAATTATTATTTCCTGTATTTTTATAGCATGCATCAAAGTCTTGCATCTTGCCCAAGATGACAAGACTCATTTTGTAATCGGGCCATCTGTACTTTTTGTGCAACAAGATTAATCAATGAAATATCAGACATCTTTTTGCAAATGAGTCTTTTTCTTTTCCGCTCACTGTTTTTCCATTTTTCTTTTTGTACAAAAAATAAATGGCGATGTTTTCAAAATGACAACTTTATTTCACTTTTCTAAAACAAGATTAAAATCAATCACTAAAATGAACAAACTGAACCCTTGCAGAGAGTGCCTCCCAGACAGCACCGACAACAGCACGGCTATGACTTCGTATGACTTTGACAATCCGATCAATCAAGCTGATGAAGGGGTTGAAGAAGATTACGAGCTTCCTGAAGAGCTAGCCAGATTGTTGAGACAAGAGGAGAAGTTTATCACTCCTCATCAGGAGGAGGTGGAAACGATTAATCTTGGTATAGATGAAGATGTGAAAGAGGTTAAAATCGGGGCCGGCTTACAAGACTCAGTGAAGAAACAACTGATTGACCTGCTTCAGGAATATGTGGATGTGTTTGCTTGGTCTTACCAGGATATGCCAGGGTTGGACACCGATATCGTCATGCACAAGCTGCCTTTAAGAGAAGAATGCCCACCGGTCAAACAGAAGTTGCGCCGTACTCGCCCGGATATGGCAATGAAAATCAAAGAAGAGGTACAAAAGCAGTGGGACGCCGGGTTCCTTGCTGTAACCAGCTATCCGCCGTGGGTTGATAATATAGTACCTGTGCCTAAGAAGGACGGCAAAGTAAGAATGTGTGTTGACTACCGGGATCTGAACAGAGCCAGCCCGAAAGATGACTTCCCATTACCTCACATTGATGTATTGGTGGATAACACGGCTCAATTCTCGGTATTCTCCTTCATGGACGGATTTTCAGGATACAATCAGATCAAAATGTCACCTGAAGACATGGAGAAGACAACTTTCATCACACCCTGGGGCACGTTCTGTTACAAGGTGATGCCATTCGGATTGAAGAATGCTGGTGCAACATATCAACGGGCTATGGTAACATTATTCCACGATATGATCCATAAAGAAATCGAGTGTTATGTGGATGACATGATTGCCAAGTCCCTTACAGAGGAAGACCACCTGGTGAATATGCTGAAGCTATTCAAGCGTCTGAGGAAGTACCAACTAAAGCTGAACCCCAACAAATGCACATTCGGGGTGCGATCTGGTAAGCTGCTGGGCTTTATTGTAAGTGAAAAAGGGATTGAAGTGGACCCTGATAAAGTCAAGGCCATTCAAGAGATGCCTTCACCGAAAACTGAGAAAGAGGTTCGAGGGTTTCTGGGTAGATTGAATTACATCTCAAGGTTCATATCTCACCTTACAGCAACCTGTGAACCCTTGTTCAAGCTGTTAAGGAAAGAACAGACGGTCAGGTGGAATGAAGACTGCCAAAGGGCTTTTGACAAGATCAAAGAATACCTGCAAGAACCACCGATCCTTATGCCTCCAGTTGAAGGAAGACCTCTGATAATGTACTTGACAGTATTAGAAGAGTCAATGGGGTGTGTGCTGGGCCAGCATGACGAGTCTGGTCGAAAAGAGTATGCAATATACTACCTGAGCAAAAAGTTTACCGACTGTGAACAACGTTATTCACTGCTCGAGAAAACTTGCTGTGCTTTAGCGTGGGCTGCTCGCCGACTGAGACAGTATATGTTGACTCACACTACTTTATTGATCTCCAAAATGGACCCAGTTAAGTACATTTTCGAGAAGCCAGCTCTTACCGGACGGGTTGCCAGATGGCAAATGATTCTCACAGAATATGACATTCAGTACACCTCTCAGAAAGCCATCAAAGGCAGTGTACTATCTGAATATCTTGCTGAGCAACCTATTGATGACTACCAGCCCATGAGATTTGACTTCCCTGATGAAGACATCATGTTCATAAAAGCGAAAGATCATGAGGAGCCTGTTCACACTGAAGGGCCTGACCCGGAAGAAGAATGGACTATGATGTTTGATGGGGCTGTTAACATGAACGGTCGTGGTGTTGGTGCAGTACTCATTACACCTAAAGGAGTTCACATGCCTTTCTCGGCAAAACTCACTTTCAACTGCACTAACAACGAAGCTGAATATGAAGCTTGCATTATGGGTCTTGAGGAAGCCATTGACCTCAGGATCAAGACGTTGACTGTATTCGGAGATTCAGCTCTGGTAGTTAATCAAACCAACGGCAAATGGTACACACACCAGGATCATCTGATACCTTATAGGGACTATACAAGAAGGTTACTGACTTTCTTTACAACGGTCAAGCTTGAGTATATCCCTCGGGACGAGAATCAATTTGCAGATGCCCTGGCTACCATTTCATCCATGATCAAAGTTCAAGCTGCCAATTTTGTGCCTCAGATCTCAGTGTCCAGACTTGACAGACCAGCATATGTGTTCGCAGCAGATGTTGTCAAAGATGATAAGCCTTGGTTCCATGACATTAAGTGCTTCTTGGAGGACCAAACATACCCGTCTGGGGCATCTTCCAATGATAAGAAGACTTTGAGAAGGCTTGCTGGTAGTTTCTTTCTGAACACGGATGGTTCCCTATACAAGAGAAATTTTGATATGGTACTCCTCAGATGCGTTGATAAAACAGAAGCAGACTTGTTGATGCACGAGGTGCACGAAGGATCCTTTGGTACCCATGCTGGAGGGCATGCCATGGCCAAGAAGTTGTTGAGATCAGGCTATTACTGGATCACAATGGATGCCGACTGTTGTGCCTATGCCAGGAAATGCCATAAATGCCAGATTTATGCGGACAAGGTGCATGTGCCTCCCAATCCTTTGAATATAATGTCTTCACCTTGGCCCTTTGCTATGTGGGGCATTGATATGATTGGCAAGACTGAACCGACTGCTTCGAATGGCCACAGATTCATCCTGGTCGCCATTGACTATTTCACCAAGTGGGTTGAAGCAGCCTCATATGCAAATGTTACAAGGTAAGTGGTAGCCAGATTTCTGAAAAGAGATATCATCTGTCGATACGGAGTTCCCGAGCGAATCATTACTGATAATGGTTCCAATCTAAACAACAAAATGATGGCTGAGCTATGCCGGGACTTCAAGATCCAACATCACAATTCTTCTCCTTACAGGCCAAAGATGAACGGCGCTGTTGAGGCAGCTAATAAGAATATCAAGAAGATTGTGCAGAAGATGGTAGTCACCTACAAAGACTGGCATGAGATGCTACCATTTGCCTTGCATGGGTACCGCACGTCAATCAGAACATCCACTGGGGCAACACCGTATCAGCTGGTGTATGGTATGGAAGCAGTCCTACCTGTTGAAGTCGAATTACCCTCTCTACGGTATTGATGGATGTTAAGCTGAACGAAGCAGAGTGGGTCCGATCCCGATTCGAGCAACTGAGTCTGATTGAAGAGAAAAGATTGGCTGCAATTTGTCATGGGCAGCTATATCAGAAAAGAATGAAGAGAGCCTTCGATCAGAAAGTCAGGCACCGAGAGTACCAAGTAGGAGATCTTGTGCTGAAAAGAATCCTCCCTCCTCATACAGACCACAGGGGCAAATGGACTCCAAACTATGAAGGACCATTCGTGGTAAAGAAAGTTTTCTCTGGTGGAGCACTGATGCTCAGCACCATGGATGGTGAAGATTTCCCGTCCCCTGTGAATTCAGATGCAGTTAAAAAATACTTCGCATAAAAATGACCCGCTGGACACAAAAACAGAATGTAAGTCCAGGCAAAATAGGGCATCCCGGCGAGTCAAAAACAGAATAAAAGACTCGGGCAAAAATAAGGGAAAATAAACAAAAAAATGTACACCAGCTGAGTTGAAAAGCCGCATTGGACAGCTCAGGCAAAAATGGGTATCCCGATGGATTGAAAACCCGAAAGGGCGATCCATGCAAAATAAGGGAATAAGCGAACAATTGCATTCTGAATTCGTCTGTATCACCTGCAACTTGGTAAACCTCGAAAGGATCAAGCTTCTGTCAGAATCAGCCTTCTTCAGAAAGCAAGACGAGAAGAGCGTCAATAGTCATACGGGTCATAGCAAGAGGGGAAGCTACTTGAAAGCGTCGACAACATTACCAGCATTTTTGTTTCTCAATTTGTAACAATTTCCTCATTTCAGGAGATTCGTTTCTTTGACTGTATCTTGCCAATTCAGGGCATTTGAATTAATAAAATCAGATTTTTCAGTCATGTTTCGTTATGTACATTTTTGTTTGCAAAAGAATGTCTGATATCTTAAGAAAAATGATTGCATGAATACAGATGTTATCTTTAAAAATAAAAAAAATAATATAGAACGCGTGCTTGCAGGGAATATACTTACTCTCAGAAGTGTCTAACTCCTATGACGGAATCCGGTAAGGGATACCTCGGGATTACTTGCGCGTTTCGTGTCTTTGCAGGATTGCAGGTATCCGAAGCGCAACATGGGGCAGGAAAGCTTCATCCCAGCAAGCTGGCAAATCAACACTCATTCAGTCTTAACACTCAAAGTGATTTCTCCCCAGCTGAGTTGCCACTGGTTGCTTCTCCCAGCCGAGTTGCTAACCATTCTTCCTCAGTCAAGTACAAAATCCAGGGAACCATCTCCCCACAGGGTTCCAGCCTCTATCCAGAAGAGCAACGCACGAAGAAGTCACAACTGAATGAAGAAAGCTTCTACAAAATCCCCAGCTGGGTCCCCCATTACAGGAATAGGTCTATCATTGACCCATTTCCCCAAGCAGAATCTTTTCATCAGATCTACCAACGATCTCATCCCCAGCTAGGATGATTACTCCAAGCAGATCGGCCAGAGATCTTCACGGCAATGGGATCCGAATCCCGGTTTGGTATCCTTGTACGATCATAGCATTCGCATCATATTCACCAAACAAAGCGTAGCATTCCGTCTTAAGTACGGAGCATTACGGCAAAAATCAAACACATAGCATAATCATAAGCCATGTTTTGAATCGAACACTCGTGAATAATAAAAATCCATCAGTATACAGAAAGCTTTTCCCCAGAGTCCCCAACAAAAGTAGTTGCCTCCCATTCACCAATACAAATACACACTCCTTGTGGCACCCGTCCGTGTCATATCCCCAACAGAAAGCCAAAGACATCCTCTTAGCACTCACAGATACTTATATATAACTTTCTTGACATCCGTCCATATCACTCTCCCCAGCACAGTAACTTAAACATTTTGTATATCAGATACTTATTTATACTATACTTTTCTCCTTTCGACGCTCGTCAGTGTCACCCTCCCCAGCAGATGGAACACTCAAATCTATACCAATCATACTTATACAGATACTCGTCCGTATCTTGTATGCATCATTTATATCCCCGCAGATTCGACACTAGTCCGTGTTCTTTGTTAACCAGTTGGTACTCGTCTGTATCATCATCTCAGAACATGTGTCAAGCGTTTGTTTCTACATGATACTCGTCCGTATCATAATCTTAAGGATGCTCGTCCGCATCTTTAATCCATACACTGCGTCAAACACTTGTGTCTTCCTGAATATAGATACTCGTCTGTGTCTACTATTCCCCAGAAGAATTCTTTCAGAATCAACACTCGTCCGTGTTCTTTGTTAACCCGTTGATACTCGTCCGTGTCATCATCTCTGAACATGTGTCAGTACTTGTTTCTACCTGATACTCGTCCGTATCATAGTCTTGAGGGTGCTCGTCCGTATCTTTAATCTATACACATCTAAACACTTATACCTTTTGTTTTCTTGGATATAAACACTCGTCCGTGTTTACTATTCCCCAGTAGATCGACAACAAAGCAAATCTTCCTTTATCTGACATTCGTCCTATGTCATGATAAACCCTGAGAGCAGCCATACCCTGCTAGGTGGTCGTCCTCCACCTCTTGATGGTCGTCCTCCATCATGCTCGTCCGATGGCCGTCCCCATCGTTGAGATTTAGCAGCCGTCCCCTGCTAGGTGGTCGTCCTCCACCTGTTGATGATCGTCCTTCATCATTTTATCCAATGGCCGTCCCCATTGTTGATTTTGGTTATCTGACATTCGTCCTATGTCATGATAAACCTTGAGAGCAGCCGTCCCCTGCTAGGTGGTCGTCCTCCACCTCTTGATGGTCGTCCTCCATCATGCTCATCCGATGGCCGCCCCCATCATTGACCTTTTTCGTCCGGCATTCGTCCTATGTCGCAATATTTTCGGCAGCCGTACCCTGCCAGGTGGTCGTCCTCCACCTAAGATGACCGTCCCTCATCTTAACCCGACAGAGCAGCCGTCCCCTGCTAGGTGATCGTCCTTCACCTTTGATGACCGTACCTCATCATCTGCTTATTTCATTTATTCTTTAACCCGATGG
The DNA here is from genome assembly GCA_963966055.1 of Lathyrus aphaca. Classification (NCBI taxonomy): domain Eukaryota; kingdom Viridiplantae; phylum Streptophyta; class Magnoliopsida; order Fabales; family Fabaceae; genus Lathyrus; species Lathyrus aphaca. The sequence goes on along the minus strand of OZ014519.1, from coordinate 449,687,322 downwards.
CCGTCCCCGTCGTGGCCCCTTTTCTTTTTAGCCCGATGGCCGTCCCCATCGTTGCTTGCACTACTTTATGAACTTGATGGCCGTCCCCGTCATGTTTCATTAGTCACCAGAGAATCTTACAGCTTTACTTGATGGCCGTCCCCATCATAATATCTTTTATCCCCAGCATGTCGGCCGTCCCCGTCATCGCTTTATTTCCCGCACTTTCCAGCATGTCGGCCATCCCCGTCATTGCTCTTTCCCCAGCAGTCATCCTCTGCTCGACGGTCGTCCTCCGTCGCCTGTCCTTTACAGTATACTTTACTTTCTTTTGCAATCTATATCCCTTTTCTTCTTCATTCTGTGAGTGCAAATTTTGGACTGTCTTTGGTATTCAACCACAAGTTATCTTGTTTGCCTGTTAAGCCGTTGCTTACATCCTACACAGCTAACTCATGTTTGAATAGGGGCAGCTATAAACACCCCAAAGTTTTTCATTACAAGTCACTTTCCCCAGTTAAGCTTGGCTCTGCTTCCACACCTTCCTCAGTTCTTGTGATTCTTTGACTTCCTTGACCTTGGGAGGATATAATATGATGCTTGAACATACATGGACCCTCTTGAGATGATTGAAGACCTTTGGAGTGGCTCATATGGCTCAGGGATTGCTCAAATCACAAACCCTAGATGCAGATGACTTAGAACCAATGCAATGAAGTAAGAATGCAATATGAGATGATATGATTGAACCTACGCAAATGAAAAGAATCACAAGCCATGGTGAAAATGAGTGAGGGAAAATTTGGGGTGTTTACAGCTGCCCCTATTCAAACATGAGTTAGCTGTGCAGGATGTAAGCAACGGCTTAACAGGCAAACAAGATAACTTGTGGTTGAATACCAAAGACAGTCCAAAATTTGCACTCACTGAAAGGGATATAGATTGTAAAAGGAAGTAAAGTATGTTTATAAAGTGCGGGCGACGGAGGACGAACGTCGAGCAGAGGACGACTGTTGGGGATGAAGTAATGACGGGGACGACCGACATGCTGGGGAAATAAAGGACTATGATGGGGACGGCCATCAGGTGAAGTAACAAAATTCTCTGGGGATTATAGGTAAAGTCAATGATGGGGACGGCCATCAGGTTGAAGAAATAAATGATGAGGGACGGTCATCAAAGGTGAAGGACGATCACCTAGCAGGGGACGGCTGCTCTGGGGGTAAGATGAGGGACGATCATCTAAGGTGAAGGACGATCACCTGGCAAGGTACGATTGCCGAAAGTATCACGACATAGGACGAATGTCGAATGAAAAGGTCGACGATGGGGACGGCCATCGAATAAGCATTAATGAAGGACAATCATCAAGAGGTGAAGGACGATCACCTAGCAGGGTACAGCTGCTCTGGGGTTTTATCATGACATAGGATGAATGTCAGATAACAAAATCAACGATGGGGACGGCCATCAGATAAAATGATGAAGGACGATCATCAAGAGGTGAAGGACGATCACCTAGCAGGGGACGGCTGCTCTGGGGTTTTTATCATGACATAGGACGAATGTCAGATAACAGAATCAACGATAGGGATGGCCATCGGATAAAATGATGAAGGACGATCATCAAGAGGTGAAGGACGATCACCTAGCAGGGGACGGCTGCTAAAAATATCACAACATAGGACGAATGTCGAATAGGAAGGGGTTCTAATGAATAGAGACTCCGCTGGGGATGATGAAGGACGATCATCAAAAAGGTGAAGGACGATCACCTGGCAGGGTACGGCTGCCGGAAAGTATCATGGCATAGGACGAATGTCCGATAGAAAAGAAAATAGTTTACTTGGGATTTGCCGGGGACTCTTCCGGGGAGTAATAGACACAGACGAGTGTCTAAATTCAAGGAGATATAAGAGTTTGGCATTGTGTATAGATTAAAGATGCGGACGAGCATCCTTAAGACTATGATACGGACGAGTATCAGTAGAAACAAACGCTGACGCATGTTCAGAGATGATGGTACGAACGAGTACCAACTGGTTAACAAAGAACAAGGACGAGTGTTGACTCTGAGGGGATTTAAGTGGTGTACACAAGATACGGACGAGTATCTGTATGAGTAAAAAGTATGTGTGAGACACAAACGAGTGTTCAACTTGCTGGGGAGAGTATGATATAGACGAGGATCATAAAGGGAAGTGTATAAGTTATAAGAGATATTCTAAAGATCTGTGGGGATAAGATGACATAGGCAGGTGTCAAGAAGAGGTGCATTATAGACAAGTGTTTGGTTTACAGTGAGTGTTTAGGCAACCATGCTGGGGATGGGTGACACGGATGGGTGTCAGGGAAGTGTGTAGATATATGTAAACATGCATTTGTGAGTACAAAGGGGACACTTTGGCTTTCTGCTGGGGATATGACATAGACGAGTGTCAAGAAACATCTGTAATGTATAAGTATCTATTTGTAGAGAACGCTCGGGCGACTTTACTGGGGAATGATGACACAGACGAGTGCCAAAAGGAGCATGTATCTGTATCGGTGAGTGTAAAGTGGACGCTTTGGCTTTCTGCCGGGGAGTTTGAGAAGTATTTTGTATATTGTTGATGGAACATCAGTATTTACAAGTGTTCAGTTCGACACATGGCTTATGATTTATGCAATATGTTTGATTTTTGCTGTAACGCTCCGTTTTAGACGGAATGCTACGCTCTGGGGGGAAAATATGATGTGAATGCTATGATTATGCAAAGATACCGATCCGGGATTCGGATCCCGTTGCTGTGGAGATCTCCGGCTGATCTAATTGAAGTGGATATCCCAGCTGGGGATGAGATCATTGGTAGATCTGACATATATGACTCTGCTTGAGGAAACAAATCACTGATAGACCTATCTTGGTAATGAGGGACCCAGCTGGGGTCTGTGGGAGCTTTCGTCACTCTGTTGTGAGATCTTCAGGCATTGCTCTTCTGGATAGAGGCTGGGACTCTGCGGGGAGATGGTTCCCTGCTTAACACTTGGCTGAGGAGGAATGATCACTGAATGACCTTCTTTGAGGATGATGATATCTGGAAACTCAGCTGGGGAGAGGGCACCCCTGATGCTATTTGGGAGATGTGCTGAGTAAATAATGATTTGGTATCCTGCTGGGGAGAAGCTTTCATGCCCCATGTTATGCATTGAATATCTGCAATCCTGTTATGACAAAAAATGTACAAGTACCCCGAGGTATCCCTTACTGGATTCCATCATAGGAATTTAGGCAATCCCGGGAGCAAATATATTTCCTGTAAGCATGTGATTTTAGAAAAGACGCATCTGTATTTATACAATCATTATATTAAGGACATCGGACATTTTTTGCAAATAAAAATGTACGAGACAAAATATGACTGAAAATCTGATTTTATTAATTTATGTGCCCCTGAATGGGAAAATACAGTCAAAGAAACAATTCCCCTGAAATGAGGAGATTGTTACAAATTGAGAAACAAAAAGATGCTGGCAATGTTGATGACGCTTCAGTGTGCTTCCCTTTTGCTATGACTTGTATGACATTGACGTTCTTCTCATCTTGCTTTCTGAAGAAGGCTGATTCTGACCGATGCTCAAACCTTTCGAAGCTTGCCATGTTGTAAGTGATACAGACGAATTCAGAATGCAGTTGTTCGCTTATTCCCTTATTTTGCGTGGATTTCCCTTTCGGGTTTTCAATCCACCGGGATAACCATTTTTGCCTGAGTTGTCCAATGCGGCTTTTCAACTCAGCGGGTGTACATTTTTTTTTTGTCCCTTATTTTTGCCCGAGTCTTTTATTCTGTTTTTGACTCGCCGGGATGCCCTATTTTTGCCTGGACTTACATTCTATTTTTATGTCCAGCGGGTCATTTTTATGCGAAGTATTTTTTAACTGCATCTGAATTCACAGGGGACAGGAAGTCTTCACCATCCATAGTACTGAGCATCAGTGCTCCACCAGAGAAAACTTTCTTTACTATGAACGGACCATCATAATTCGGGGTCCACTTGCCCCTGTGGTCTGTATGAGGAGGAAGGAGTCTTTTCAGCACAAGATCTCCTACTTGGTATTCCAGAAGCCTGACTTTCTGATCGAAGGCTTTCTTCATTCTCTTCTGATATAAATGCCCATGACAGATTGCAGCTAATCTCTTCTCTTCAATCAGATTCAGTTGTTCGTATCGGGATCGGACCCACTCTGCTTCATTCAGTTTAACATCCATTAGTACCCGCAAGGAGGGTAATTCAACTTCGACAGGTAGGACTGCCTCCATACCATACACAAGCTGATACGGTGTTGCCCCGGTGGAGGTTCTGATTGACGTTCGGTATCCATGCAAGGCAAACGGTAGCATTTCATGCCAGTCTTTGTTGGTGACCACCATCTTCTGCACAATCTTCTTGATATTCTTGTTAGCTGCCTCTACAGCACCATTCATCTTTGGCCTGTAAGGAGAAGAATTGTGGTGTTGGATCTTGAAGTCCCGACATAGTTCTGCCATCATTTTGTTGTTCAAGTTGGAACCATTATCAGTAATGATTCGTTCGGGAACTCCATACCGACAGATGATGTCTCTTTTCAGAAATTGGGCTACCACCTGCCTGGTAACATTTGCATATGGAGCTGCTTCGACCCACTTGGTGAAATAATCAATGGCTACTAGGATGAATCTGTGGCCATTTGAAGCAGTCGGTTCAATCTTGCCAATCATATCAATTCCCCACATGGCGAAGGGCCAGGGTGAAGACATCACATTCAGGGGATTTGGAGGTACGTGCACTTTATCCGCATAAATCTGGCATTTATGGCATTTTCTGGCATAGGCACAACAGTCTGCTTCCATTGTGATCCAATAATATCCTGATCTCAACAACTTTTTAGCCATGGCATTGTAAACAGCCCAAATTTTCCCTCACCCATTCACACCATGGCTTGTGATCATTTCATAAGCATGAACTCAATCATAGCATCTCATACCACATTTTTGATTCACTGCATAGATTCAAAGTCATCTGCATCTAGGGTTTGTGATCTGAGCAATCCAAGAGCTTCTTGAGCCACTCCAAAGGCCATCAATCACTTCAAAGGAGTCCATGTATGTTCAAGTATCATATTATATCCTCTCAAAGTCAAGAATGCCAAAGAATCACAAGAACTGGGAATGGTATAGAAGCAGAGCCAGGCTTGACTGCACAGTTGACCTAAAATTAGGGTTTTGGTTTCAGAGGCCATAACTTCAAATTTTTTGGTCATTCTTGTTTCTATTGGTCTCTATATGGTATAGGGAGTATGCATATCAATTTTCATGAAGAAATTCCATGGGGAAGTCATCTGATCAAGAGTTGACTTTTCAGACAAGTCAGTGCAAAATCAGGGCATCTGAGGCCCCCAATGACCCAACCAAGGGGTGATCTTCATCATTTTGAGTTTATTTGATCTTTATTTGATCATGGAAGAAGGTTGAAGTTCACAAAATTCAAGAATTACAAGTTTTTGCAAAGTTGACTTTTTGGGGCAAGTTTGACTTTTAAGGAATTTGTCATTTTAGGCAACTTTTCAATCCTTACTTTTTGATCCAAAAATGCTTCAAATGGAAAAACTTTGGTCATGAAAGTTGTAGAATAGATCTTTCCCTTTTCAAAAAGTACAAGAACATGACCTAATTCATTTTGGATCAAAAGTTATGGTTCATCAAAGTTGGCTAAAATCACTAAATTTCAAGTTATGCACCAAATGAGAAACTTGCAAAAACTTGTACCAAGGCAATTTGTGACTTCTAATGGATGTCTAATCCTTATACAAACATCACACAAGTCCTAAAGTTCAGATTGAACCAAAGAGATCACATGTTCCATGGCTTGTGAGGCAAGATCTTTTCATGAGAACTAAAAGCAAGCAAGTTGCAAAACCAATGATAACTTCTCATCCACTTGTTGCCTAGCCTGCTGACCAATCCTAGCCTTTCTCCCTCACCTTGCTGCGCAGCCCACTCTCCATGTACTTGGCTAGAAGTTGCCCATGCCCTTCTTACACAAAAGTTGACATTTTGGCAAAAGCAACCATACCTATCACAAAAGGACATGTCATGTCATCTGACCAATGGGATTAGTTTATACAAATCAAATGCAAGCTAAACATCACAAGAGGCCAGCCTGAAACATACTAGAACTCAGCATCCACAAACTCACTCCAACTTGCATTTTCTTTCGAAACTCATGCTACAAGCCATAAACACTCAAACAAACTTCACCAATCATCTCACCATGCATCACTGAACACAAACCAACACTCAAAATAGCCTGAAAGCCATTGAATCAAAAACATGATTCCTTCACTCCACTGAACAGAACTTGTTCAAACTTCCAAACCATCCATTCTAAACTCCAACCAAGCACTGCAAGCTTCTCAGGAAGTCCATTAGAGGCATTTTGGATCAAAGGGCCAGCCAGAAAGTGTCAGAAATCAAAGCTCCAGTTCAGGTGAGCTCAAGAACATTTTTTCCAGAAACTTGTTTTTAAGTTCTTAAATGATTCTCTATGTTCCACTGGTCATGGTGATATGTTTTGTTTCGAAAATAATTGAGTATTGAGCATGTATGTTGTTCCTGAAATTTTTTGACCTAAACCCCTTTTGATTCGATTCAGCCTGGTTATGAAAAATAAATGCATTTTGTTTGATGATCCATGTTGTATGATGTCTAGGGATGGATTATGGGCAGAAAGATTGTGTTTTAGATACCTAGGGAGTGAGATTGAGTTTCTCAGGGGAGAGTGTGGCCGGAGAAGATGACCGGAGGTCATTTCCGGCCACCTGAAAGTCATTAGTTACTTAATTAGGGTTAGGGCAAACTTTGAACGTGGACCCTTGGATCTGTCTTCCCGCGCGCGTTTGTGTGGTCTGGATCATGTCATTAGTTGATAATTAGGATTAATTTATTTAATTAATTGAAATTAGGAAGTTTGAACTTGGGCCGTCCAGATGCGCGCCCAGTCAAACCTTTTAAACCCAGTTTCAATCTGAGCCTTCCATCCTGCATACTTCCCATTTATTTTATTTTCTTTTCTTTTTATTCCATTTAACTTGTCCATTTAATTTAAAATAGCAAAAATACTTTAAAAATTCTGAAATTTTTTGTACAAGTTATTATTTAATTTCAGAACACAAAAATATTTTTATTTTCATTTTTAGCATTAAAAAAGTATTTTTAAATATTTAAAAGTTTATTTTTAATTAATTAATGAGAATTAATTAATTAAAAATGCTTTTAGGTGTTTAAAAATCACCAAAAAATTCATGAAACCTTTAAAAACATTTAGAAACATTGTCCAACCCTCAAACCAAATTTCTTTTTTGATCTTGATGCATTTTAAGAATTTTCCATGGAATTAAAATCATTTTGATGCATTATTTTGATCCAAACTTCCAAAAATCATTTCTGCCTAACCCTAAAGAGTTGGACTTTGATTCTTCTTGCATTGTGTCTAGCATGTCATGTAGTTTGTAGGATTAAATGGCCATGACTTGATCTTTCATTTTTCATTTGTTTGGCATTTTTCTTGTTAAGGAACCCTAAAACCCTAGGAAACTTAGGAAAATCATAACTTGAACTTGGTTAGGAGTTGGAACCTCTCCTTTGGGCAGTGAGTTAGTATAGGATTAGGGATCCTTTGTGTGCATTTTAAATTTTTTGTATTGATGTTTGCTTCTGATTTTGGTTTGTGTTTGATGCTTTGATCATAAACCCTAATTTAGGCTTCCATATGCATCCATCTTGCATTTGCATTCATACCTTGACTTGCCATGACATTTTATGCCTCCATGTGATTCATTTAACATCATAAGACATATTGAAAGCATGTTTGATCATTGCATCTTGCATTTGCCATGTTGCATGCCATTTGCATTTCATAACTTTTCATGTGTGCTCATGTTTCTTAACTTGCTTCATTTGCCTCCATAAGCTTGTATGATCATCCTCATGTGTTGTTTCATGTTTGTGGCATCCCATAGCATCATTATCATCTCATATATGCTTCTGGTTTTGGTTTGACTCATGTCATTTCATCTCATTTTGTATTGCATTGCATTTCTTTCATTAACTTTTCAGGTGGTAAGTAACTTTGAGAAGTGGATTTGCCTTCACTTCTCACATTTTCTTTTCATCTCTCTCTTGCATCCATTGCTGCATTTTGATATGTGTTTGAGATTGAGCTTGCTCATTCTTCTTCTTCTTACTTTCTTTCTTCAAGTGACTTGTCTTCTTCAATGAAGCAAGTTACTTTGCTTCTCCTGTTCTTTTCATCTGCTTCCTGGTGGTTCCATTGAAGACTTCTCTTGTAAACCTCAAAAACCTTAGGAACAACCAAGCATGACAATGATTAGGGTTTTGATTAGTTCCCCACTTAGTTTTTACCTTTGTGTCTCATTGAGTCTTCTCTTCTCATCTCATAATCAGGGACTAAACCCTAAAGGCTTTAAGGCTTTGTGATTAAGTTTATGCTTGCATCCTTCTATTAGGATGGAGTGTATAACTTTAATCCTAAGTGTTAAACCCTTAATGTGTTTAAATCTCTTAATCAATTCACCTAATAATCATCAAGACATCACACTTGTAACTTGGGCCTTGCATTAGGGTTCTAATTCTTCCTTAATTGGTTAAGAAGGACTAACCCTAGTGTTAATGGACAAGTCCTCCTCAAGTTGTCCTACAAACCATAAAAATCACTTCTTCATCTCACCATTTAATAAAATCCACTTAATCAAAGGCTTGTTTTGTCATGAGTTTAATCCCTAATCATGGATTAAGTTGAGGAGCTTTCCTCAGCTTAAACATTCTCATCTATTATCCTTCTATTAGGATGGTGTAATGAGTCTGTTTAATCCTTGATTATGGCTTAACCTCATTACTCAACACTAAACAAAAACAACAAAAACATCTAAATAATAACAAGTAGGTTAATGATCTTAATCCTATATCAAAGTTGATTAAGTGTGAGAATTTGACTTCACACTTAAGGTATTCTCATTACCCCTAATCAGAGGGAGGATGTGATGAGTTTACTAACCCATTGGTTTAGGCTTAAGCTCATTAACTTATGACAAACCCTCAAAAGCAATAAAAGACTGAAAACACAAAAACAAACAATAATCGTCTCCTTCGGGATTCTTTTCTCATCTCATTCACTCATAACCAAGAACTTGCTTTTTCCGTCTAATGCAAGACAATTTGCACCTGAGCCAGACAAGTCATACACTTGAGCATAGACAAGTAAGCAATTCATAAGTCAATTCATCTTTCAGTCTCTTTGGGTCGAACTACGGTGTTCTGACTTCCTCATTGCACGAGTGGATACGTAGGCATAACTTAACAGTTATCGAACAAAAGTCTCTGTATATTCTCCCTCTTTCCAGCATCATTCTTTTAGCCTCATAGTCTCGAGCATTTCACTCTGTTCTTACACTGACACTTCACTTGTACACTTCACTCCTTTTACACTGACACCTGTACATTCTTTTCCAGCTATTTCATACACAGATTGCACTGACACTATCCCTCTAAAACACAAATCTTTTAAGCGTGGATCCCGTCGAGTACGACGGACAATCTGGGTGCTAATACCTTCCCAGGTTGTAACCAACCCCCTTTCTCAGTCTCTCTGGTTCACAAACCGTCTTATCCATATCTTTCTAGGTTTATGCAGCATTACCTTTCCTCCGGGATAAAAATGCCTAGCTGGCGACTCTTTTCTTTTCCAGTGAGTTCACTGCTGTGTGTTCTCATTGTCCCTTTCGCCGACCGTTCGCGTCTGTACCCTATTTGACTTAGCTTCATTTAGTGGGAGCGACAGGCATGCCCTCCAGCGTGGGTACCAAAAGATCCTTCGTGTACTTCGTGCATCAACAAATCTGCTTCTTCCCTATCAACACATCTGAGAAGCACCATATCAAAGTTTCTCTTATACAAGGAACCATCAGTATTCAGGAAGAAACTACCAGCTAGCCTTCTTAATGTTTTCTTATCATTGGAAGATGCCCCAGGTGGGTATGTTTGATCCTCCAAGAAGCATTTGATATCATGGAACCAAGGCTTATCATCTTTGACAACATCTGCTGAAAACACATATGTTGGTCTGTCAAGTCTGGATATTAAAATCCGAGGCACAAAGTTGGCAGCTTGAACTTTGATCATGGATGAAATGGTAGCTAGAGCATCTGCAAACTGATTTTCATCTCGAGGGATATACTCGAGCTTGACTGTTGTGAAGAAAGTCAACAACCTCCTTGTATAATCCCGGTAAGGTATCAGATGATCTTGGTGCGTGTACCATTTGTCGTTGGTTTGATTGATTACCAAAGCCGAATCTCCGAATACAGTCAAAGTCTTGATCCTGAGGTCAATGGCTTCCTCAAGACCCATAATACAAGCTTTGTATTCAGCTTCGTTGTTAGTGCAGTTAAAGGTGAGTTTTGCCGAGAAAGGCATGTGAACTCCTTTAGGTGTAATGAGTACTGCACCAACACCACGACCATTCATATTAACAGCCCCATCAAACATCATAGTCCATTCCTCCTCTGGGTCAGGCCCTTCAGTGTGAATAGGCTCTTCGTGATCTTTTGCTTTTATGAACATGATGTCTTCATCAGGGATGTCAAATCTCATAGGCTGGTAATCATCAATGGGTTGCTCAGCAAGATAATCAGACAATGCACTGCCCTTGATGGCTTTTTGAGATGTGTATTGAATCTCATACTCTGTGAGGATCATTTGCCATCTTGCAAGCCGTCCGGTAAGTGTTGGCTTCTCAAAAATGTACTTAACTGGATCCATCTTTGAGATCAATAAAGTAGTGTGGGTCAACATATACTGCCTTAGTCGGCGAGCAGCCCACGCTAAAGCACAGCAAGTTTTCTCGAGCAGTGAATAACGTTGTTCACAGTCGGTAAACGTTTTGCTTAGGTAGTATATTGCATACTCTTTTCGACCAGACTCGTCATGCTGGCCCAGCACACACCCCATTGATTCTTCTAATACTGTCAAGTACATGATTAGAGGTCTTCCTTCAACTGGAGGCATAAGGATTGGATGCTCTTGTAAATATTCCTTGATTTTGTCAAAAGCCCTCTGGTAGTCTTCGTTCCACCTGACTGTCTGTTCTTTTCTTAACAGCTTGAACAAGGGCTCACAGGTTGCTGTAAGGTGAGATATGAACCGTGAAATGTAGTTCAATCTACCTAGAAACCCCCGAACTTCTTTTTCTGTCTTTGGTGCAGGCATTTCTTGAATGGCTTTGACTTTGTCAGGGTCAACTTCAATCCCTTTTTCACTTACAATAAATCCCAGCAACTTACCAGATAGCACCCCTGTCGCTCCCGACAAATGACACGGGGTCAGATGAAGGTACAAGCGCGAACGGTCGGCGGAAAGAGAAATGAGAACACACATCCGTGAACTCACTGGAGATGAAAAGAGTCGCCAGCTAGGCATTTTTATCCCGGAGGAAAGGCAATGCTGCATAGACCTAGAAAAAGATGGATAAGACGGTTTGCGAACCAGAGAGACTGAGAAAGGGGGTTGGTTACAACCTGGGAAGGTATTAGCACCCAGATTGTCCGTCGTACTCGACGGGATCCACGCTTAGAAGATTTGTGTTATAAAGGGGTAGTGTCAGTGCAATTTGTGTGCAAAAGAGCTGGAAAAGGATGTACAGGTGTCAGTGTAAAGGAAGTGAAGTGTAATATATACAGTGTCAGTGTAAGAATGAGAATGAATTGCTCATGACAGTGAGGCTTAAAGAATAATGTTGGAAGGAGGGGGAATATACAGAGACTTTTGTTCGATAACTGTTAAGTTATGCCTACGTATCCTCTCGTGCAATGAGGAAGTCAGAACACCGTAGTTCGACCCAAAGAGACTAAAAGATGAATTAACTTGATGAACTGCTTGCTTGTCAATGCTCAAGTGTATGACCTGTCTGGCTCAGGTGCTTACTGTCTTGCACTAGACGGAAGAAGCGAGTTCTCGTTTGTGAGTGAAGGTGATGAGAAAAGAATCCCGAAGGAGACGATTATTGTTTGTTTTTGAGTTTTCAGTCTTTTATTCCTTTCTGGATTTTTGTCATAAGAAAATGAGCTTAAGCCTACACCAATGGATTTAGTAAACTCATCACATCTTCCCTCTGATTAGGGGTAATGAGAATACCTTAAGTGTGAAGTCAGATTCTCACACTTAATCACCTTTAGTGTAGGATTAAGATCATTAACCTACTTGTGATTATTTAGATGTTTTTGGGATTTTTGTTTAGTGTTGAGTAATGAGGTTAAGCCATAATCAAGGATTAAACAGACCCATTACACCATCCTAAAAGAAGGATAATAGATGAGAATGTTTAAGTTGAGAAAAACTCCCCAACTTAATCCATGATTAGGGATTAAACCCATGACAAAACAAGCCTTTATTAAGTGGATTTTATTTAGATTAATGGTATGATGCTGAAGTGCTTTTTATGATTTGTAAGACAACTTGAGGGGGACTTGTCCATTAACACTAGGGTTAGTCCTTCTTAGCCACTTAAGGAAGAATTAGAACCCTAATGCAAGGCCCAAGTTACAAGTGTGATGTCTTGACATTTATTAAGTGAATTGATTAAGAGATTTAAACACCTTAAGGGTTTAATACTTAGGATTAAAGTTATACACTCCATCCTAAGAGAAGGATGCAGGCATAAGCTTAATCACAAAGTCTTAAAGCCTTTAGGGTTTAGTCCCTGATTATGAGATGAGAAGAGAGACACAAAGAGACATAAAGGTAAAAACTATGAGGGGAGACTAATCAAAACCCTAATTCATTATCATGCTTGGTTGATCCTAAGGTTTTTGAGGTTTTCAAGAACAATCTTCAAAGGGAAACACCAGGAAGCAGATGAACAGGATCAAGAGAAGAAAAGTGACTTGCTTCATTCAAGAAGTCAAGTCACTTGAAGAAAGAAAGTGGGAGAAACAAGAATGAGCAAGCTCAATCTCAAACACATATATAAATGCGGCAATGGATGCAAAGGAGATGAAAAGAAAAGTTATGAGAAGTGAAGGCAAATTCACTTCTCAAGTTTACTTACCACCTGAAAGGTTAGAAAGAAATGCAATGCAATGCAAACTGGGATGAAATGGTATGGGACCAAGCAAAACCAGAAGCATGTTGATGATGATTATGATGCTATGAGGTGCTATGAACATGAGACAACATATGGAGATGCTCATACAAGATTATGAATGCAAATGATGCAAGCTAAGGAGCATGAATGAACATGGAAAGTTATGAAGCATACAAGGCAAATGACATGGCAAATATGTAATGCAATGATCAAACATGTATCCTATATGCCTTAAGATGTCAAATGAATCATAAGAATACACAAAATGCAAAGACAAGTCAAGTTATGCAAAGAAATGCAAGAAGGATGCAAATGGAAGCCCAAGTTAGGGTTCATGGATCAAACATCAAACAAAAACCCAAAACAGAAGCAAACCCTAAGATAAAAAATGGAAAATGCCACCCAAAGAAACCCTAAACCTATAATGAACCACTGCCCAAAGGGGAACTCTCAACTCTCAACCAATCTTGAGTTATGAATTTTCTAAGTTTTTAGGGTTTTTAAGGGTTCTTAACAAAAGAAATGCCAATCAATTAGGAAATGCAAGAACAATGCATGGCCTTTTTATCTTTGAAAATACATGCTAAACTCAACACAAAGCAAAAAGAATCAATGTCTCAACCTTCACCAAAAGGCAGAAATGAATTTTCAAACATATGATCAAAATAATGCATAAAAAATGATTTAATTCAATGGAAAATGCTCAAAATGCATCAAGATCCAAAAATAAACCTGGTTTGAAGGTTGGACAATGTTTCTAAATGTCTTAGAACATTTCATGAATTTTTTTGTAATTTTTAAATACTTAAAAGTATTTTTAATTAATTAATTCCCATTAATCAATTAAAAATAATCTTTTAAATATTTAAAGATACTTTTTTAATGATAAAAAATAAAAATAAAAATATTTTTGTGTCATAAAAATTAATAAAACCTTAAGGAAAAGGTCTCATAATTTTTATGAATTTTTAACTATTTTAAAATAAATATGCAAGTTTAAATGAAATAAAAGGAAATAAAACAAATAAAAATGAAAAGTAATCAGATTGGACGGATGAGATTGAAGCTGGGTTCAAAAGCATTGACTGCGCGCCAGGATGAAAGGTCTAGATTGCTTCTGGCTTAATTAATTATGATTATTCTAATTAAATAAGATTAGGGCAAATGAAGTGATCTGGGCCATCTATCTGCGCGCGAAGTCAAGGAAAGTCAAGGATCCTATGGCCTAAATTCAAAGTAGCATTAATGACTGGGATTATGCCCTAATCACATTCAGGTGGCCGGAGAAGACTTCCGGTCGTCTTCTCCGGCCAGCTCTCACCTGAGAAAAACTCAAAACCACTCAAAACGTAACAAAAACAAAATCTATGAATTGGGAAACGTTTCTAACATCCTCACGAATCAAACCCCCCTCCCAAAACACATTTATATTTCCTGAATCAACTGAATCGAAGCAAACAAGTTCTAGGGCACGCAGGCTTCAAAGAGAAATTAAATGCTCAAGACACAATCATTTCAAAAACTAAAAGCATCAGAATGATCAGTGAATCACATAGAACAAGTTTGGGACAAAAGAAATGATTTCTGGAAAAATTATTTTCGAGCTACCTGAGATTTGAAGCTTTCAGTTTAGGAACTTTCTGGCCTTTTCTTTAAGTGCAAACCACTCCTTGGGACCCCTTGATGATGTTTGAATGCCTTAGAACAATTTATGTAAGCTGGTTGGTGAGTTTCGAAAGCTCCTGCTTCAGTTCAGTCAGAAATGGCAATGGAGATTTTGGCACTTTCAGGTCATGGTGATGGGTTGTTTGAGGTCCATACAATGTGTAGAGAAGATCTGTGGTGTTGGTTTGTGTGTTTGTGAGCTAGGATGGAAGATTCGAAAGTTTTTGCAAACTGAAGTGAGAAATGGCAGTGGGGTTTCTTGGCTGTTTCAGGCTTGGGCTTTGGGTGCTGGATGGTCTATGAAGTGTGTGGAGTTGAATGATGAAGAAAGTTTTAGTGTTTGATGGCTGTGTTAAAGGATTCGAAGCAAGCTGCAGTTAGGAGTGTTTTTGTGAATGTGATGAATGTGTGTGTTTCAGTCTTGGCTTGTGTTATGTTTTGCTTGCAAATTGATAACATATTTTAATCCAAGTGGCCAGAGGATGTGACTTGTGCAGCTGTGATAGGTAAGTTTGCTTTTGCATAAAGGTCAACTTTGTGTAAGATAGGGCATGGGCAAGGTCTAGGCAAGTACAAGGCATGGCTGGCGCAGCAAAGGTGAGGGAGAGAGGCTGGCTTGACTCAAGGATCAATGCAGCAAGTTGGTGAGAAGATCATGAGTGTTTTGCAACTTGGTTAGCTTTATGGATTTTCATGAATATGCCTTGTTACACAAACCAAACCATGGGCAAACTAGATCAAATTCTGATTTTTGTAACTTAGAGAATGTTCACATGCTGGTTTGAAGTGGATTAGAGGCTGCATTTGGCTTTGGTTCAAGACTTTGCAAGATTTTCATTTGGTGCATAACTTGAAAAACAATGATTTTTGCCAACTTTGCATTGCCATAACTTTTGATACAAGAAGAGTTTGATCATGTTCTTGTACTTTTTGAAAAGGGAAAGATGAGATCTACAACTTTCATGACCAAAGTTTTTCCATTTGAAGCCTTTTTGGATCATGAATCAAGGCTTGAAAAATGACCTAAAATGATGCATTCTTGAAAAGTCAACTATGCCCAAAAAAGTCAACATTTGCAAAAACCCTAAATTCTTGATTTTTATGAACTTCAATCTTCTTCCATGATCAAATAAAGATCATATACACTCAAAATGATGAAGATCACCCATTGGTTGGGTCATTGGGGGCCTCAGATGCCCTGATTTTACACTGACTTGTCTGAAAAGTCAACTCTTGATCAGATGACTTCCCCATGGAATTTCTTCATGAAAATTGATATGCATACTCCCTATACCATATAGAGATCAATGGAAACAAGAATGACCAAAAAATTTGGAGTTATGGCCTCTGAAACCAAAACCCTAATTTTCAGTCAACTGTGCAGTTCATCCTGGCTCTGCATCCACTCAAACCCTAGCTCTTGTGATTCCTCTGCACTTTTGACTTTGAGGAGATGAAATATGATATAAGAACACACATGGACCCCTTTGAGTTGATTGGTTGCCTTTGGAATGGCTCAAGATGCTTTGGGATTGCTCAGATCACAAACCCTAGGTGCAGATGCCTTAGAAACTATCCAGTGAATTAAAAATGAGATGTGAGATGATATGATTGGATTTATGCATATGAAGATCACAAGCCATGGTGTGAATGGGTGAGGGAAAATTTGGGGTGTTTACAGCTGCCCCTATTCAAACATGAGTTAGCTGTGCAGGATGTAAGCGACGTCTTAACAGGCCAAACAAGATAACTTGTGGTTGAATACCAAAGACAGTCCAAAATTTGCACTCACAGAATGAAGAAGAAAAGGGATATGGATTGTAAAAGCAAAATAAAGTATATTGTAAAGTGTAGGCGACGGAGGACGACTGCTGGGCAAAGAGCAATGGCGGGGACGGCCGACATGCTGGTAAAGTGTATAAAAATAAAGCAATGACGGGGACGGCCGACGTGCTGGGAAAGTGCTGAAAATAAAGCAATGACGGGGACGGCCGACATGCTGGGAAAGTGCTGAAAATGAAGCAATGACGGGGACGGCCGACATGCTGGGAAAGTGCTGAAAATAAAACAATGACGGGGACGGCCGACATGCTGGGGATAAACGGTAAAACCAAGACGGGGACGGCCGACTGGCTGGGGAAAAAACAAGTAAGGCTAAGACGGGGACGGCCGACTAGCTGGGGAAAATCAAATTATGATGGGGACGGCCATCAAGTTCACAAGGCAAAGTAACCATCGATGGGGACGGCCATCGGGCTAAAAAGGAAGAGGGACCACGACGGGGACGGCCATCGGGTTAAAGAATAAATGAAATAAACAGATGATGGGGTACGGCCATCAAAGGTGAAGGACGATCACCTAGCAGGGGACGGCTGCTCTGTTGGGAATAAAAGAAATATGATGGGGACGGCCATCAGAGGTGGAGGACGACCACCTGGCAGGGTACGGCTGCTCTGTTGGGGATAAAAGAAATATGATGGGGACGGCCATCAAAGGTGGAGGACGACCACCTGGCAGGGTACGGCTGCCGAAAATATCAACGATGGGGACGGCCATCGGATAGAAAAGGTCAACGATGGGGACGGCCATCGGACGAGCATGATGGAGGACGACCATCAAGAAGTGGAGGACGACCACTCAGCAGGGGACGGCTGCTCTCAGGGTTTATCATGACATGGGACGAATGTCAGATAACCAAAATCAACAATGGGGACGGCCATTGGATAAAATGATGAAGGACGATCATCAAGAGGTGGAGGACGACCACCTAGCAGGGGACGGCTGCTAAAAACAACGATGGGGACGGCCATCGGATGAGCATGATGGAGGACGACCATCAAGAAGTGGAGGACGACCACTCAGCAGGGTACGGCTGCTCTCAAAGGTATCATAACACAGGACGAGTGTTAGATAAAAAGGAAATTTGTTGGTGATCTACTGGGGATAAAGTAAACACGGACGAGCATTTACATCCAAAAGGTATAAGTGTTTGGTATTGTGTATAGATTAAAGATGTGGACGAGCATCCTTAGGCCTATGATACGGACGAGTATCATGTAGAAACAAACTGACACATGTTCAGAGATGATGATACGGACGGGTATCAACTGGTTAACAAAGAACAAGGACTACTGCCGAATCTGTGGGGGGTGAGTGATGTATACAAGATACGGACGAGTATCTGTATAAGCGTACCATGAGTAGTGAGTATTGTATTAATGAGTAATTTGACCGCTGGGGAGAGTGACACAGACGAGTGTCAAGAGAGAAAAGTATAATATGAACAAGTATCTGCCATACAAAGTCTAGGCGACTGCGCTGGGGATATGACACGGACGGGTGTCAAAAAGGGTGTATATACAAGTATATGTGAGTGCAAAGAGGATGTCTTTGGCTTTCTGCTGGGACATGACACGGACGGGTGTCAGGACGTATCTGTAGTACGGGTGATTTTGTTTGTAGAGTGTATTCAGGCGACCTGTGGGAAAGATGACACGGACGGGTGCCCAAAAGTGTATACACTGGTGTTTGGGATTGTGGGGCAACTGCTTTTGCTGGGACTCTGATGGGGAACTCTTGGGGAAAGTAATCTGTATCCTGATAAATGGTTACCAATCACGAGCGTTCAATTCACAACATGACTTATGATTATGCTATGCATTTGATTTTTGCCGTAATGCTCCGTATTAGACGGAATGCTACGCTTTGGGGGGTGAATATGATGCGGATGCCATGATTATGCAAAAGGGCACGGATCCGGGGTTCGGATCCCGTTGCCGCGAAGATCTCTGGTCGATCTGCTTGAAGTGGACGTCCCAGCTGGGGGTGAGATCATTGGTAGATCTAATGATGTATCTGCTTGGGGATATATGTCACCGGTTGACATATCCTTGTAAATGAGAGACCCAGCTGGGATTTGTAGAAGCTTTCCTCGCTCTGTTGTGATCTCCGTGCGTTGCTCTTCTGAATAAAGGCTTGAAGCTCTGTGGGGAGATGATTCCCTGATTTCTGCATTCTGTTGAGGAAGAATGGCAACTCGGCTGGGGAAGTGAGAGGCAACTCAGCTGGGGATAGCAACAAGAGGCAACTCAGCTGGCGATAGAGCGTCTCCGATGCCGTATGTTGATTTGGCAACTTGGCTGGGGAAGTGGGCATCTCCCAGTGCCATGTGAGTTGATAATGATTTGCCAGTTTGCCGAGACGTAACCTGCATGCCCCAGGTTGCGTTCTGGATACCTGCAATCCTGCAAAGATTAGGGAAACGCGCAAATGGTCCCGAGGTACCCTTTACTGGGTTCCGTCATAGGAGTTAAGTACTTTCAAGAGTAATCACATTCCCTGTAAGCATGTGTTTTATTTTTAGAGAAAAGCATCTGTACTTATGCAATTGTGTTTTTAGAGATATCAGACAACTCTTTGCAAACAAAAATATAGAAACGAAACATGACTGAAAATCTGATTTTATTAATTCATGTGCCCTGAATTGGCAAAGATACAGTCAAAGAAACATATCTCCTGAAATGAGGAGATTGTTACAAATTGAGAAAACAAATGCTGGCGGTGTCGACGACGCTTTCAAGGAGCTTCCTCTTCCGCTACGACTCGCATGACAATGACGTTCTTCTCGTCTTGCTTTCCGGAGAGAGTTGATTCTGATTGAAGCTTGATCCTTCGGAAGCTTACCAAGTTGTAGGTGATACAGACGAATTCAGAATGCAATTGTTCGCTTATTCCCTTGTTTTGCATGGATCGCCCTTTCGGGTTTTCAATCCATCGGGATACCCATTTTTGCCTGAGTTGTCCAATGCGGCTTTTCAACTCAGCGGGTGTACATTTTTTATTCATTTTCCCTTACTTTTGCCCGAGTCTCTTATTCTGTTTTTGACTCGCCGGGATGCCCTATTTTTGCCTGGACTTACATTCTGTTTTTATGTCCAGCGGGTCATTTTATGCGAAGTATTTTTTAACTGCATCTGAATTCACAGGGGATGGGAAATCTTCACCATCCATGGTGCTAAGCATCAGTGCTCCACCAGAGAAAACTTTCTTTACAACAAATGGTCCTTCATAGTTTGGAGTCCATTTGCCCCTGTGGTCTGTATGAGGAGGGAGGATTCTTTTCAGCACAAGATCTCCCACTTGGTACTCTCGGTGCCTGACTTTCTGATCGAAGGCTCTCTTCATTCTTTTCTGATATAACTGCCCATGACAGATTGCAGCCAATCTTTTCTCTTCGACCAGACTCAGTTGTTCGTATCGGGACCGAACCCATTCTGCTTCACTCAGTTTAACATCCATTAATACCCGTAACGAGGGTAGTTCAACTTCAACAGGTAGGACTGCTTCCATACCATATACAAGCTGATACGGTGTTGCCCCAGTGGATGTTCTAATTGATGTGCGGTACCCATGCAAGGCAAATGGTAGCATTTCGTGCCAGTCTTTGTAGGTGACTACCATCTTCTGCACAATCTTCTTGATGTTCTTATTTGCCGCCTCAACAGCACCATTCATCTTTGGCCTGTAAGGAGAAGAATTGTGATGTTGGATCTTGAAGTCCCGGCATAGCTCTGCCATCATTTTGTTGTTTAGGTTGGAACCATTATCAGTAATGATTCGCTCGGGCACTCCATACCGACAGATGATATCTCTCTTTAAGAATCGGGCTACCACTTGCCTCGTGACGTTTGCATATGAGGCTGCTTCAACCCACTTTGTGAAATAGTCGATGGCGACCAGGATGAATCTGTGGCCGTTCGAAGCAGTCGGCTCAATCTTGCCGATCATATCAATGCCCCACATAGCAAAGGGCCAAGGTGAAGACATGATGTTCAAAGGATTGGGAGGTACATGCACTTTATCTGCATAGATCTGGCATTTGTGGCATTTTCTGGCATAGGCACAACAGTCTGCATCCATTGTGATCCAATAATAGCCTGATCTTAACAATTTCTTAGCCATGGCATGTCCTCCGGCATGGGTACCAAAAGATCCTTCGTGCACTTCATGCATCAGCAAATCTGCTTCCGTCTTGTCAACACATCTGAGGAGTACCATGTCAAAGTTCCTCTTGTATAAAGACCCATCAGCATTCAGGAAGAAACTACCAGCGAGCCTTCTCAAAGTCTTCTTATCATTGGAAGATGCCCCAGGTGGGTATGTTTGATCCTCCAAGAAGCACTTAATGTCATGGAACCAAGGCTTCTCATCTTTTGCAACATCCGCTGCAAATACATATGCTGGTCTATCAAGTCTAGACACTGAAATCTGAGGTACAAAGTTAGCAGCTTGAACTTTGATCATGGATGAAATGGTAGCAAGAGCATCCGCAAACTGATTCTCGTCTCGAGGGATATACTCAAGCTTGACTGTTGTGAAGAAAGTCAGCAACCTTCTCGTATAATCCCTGTAAGGTATCAGATGATCTTGGTGGGTGTACCATTTTCCGTTGGTTTGGTTGACTACCAAAGCTGAATCTCCGAATACGGTCAATGTCTTGATCCTGAGGTCAATGGCTTCCTCAAGACCCATAATGCAAGCTTCGTATTCAGCTTCGTTGTTAGTGCAGTTGAAAGTGAGTTTTGCCGAGAAAGGCATGTGAACTCCTTTGGGTGTAATGAGTACTGCACCAACACCACGACCATTCATGTTAACAGCCCCATCAAACATCATAGTCCATTCTTCCTCCGGGTCAGGCCCTTCAGTGTGAATAGGCTCTTCGTGATCTTTTGCTTTAATGAACATGATGTCTTCATCAGGGAAGTCAAACCTCATAGGTTGGTAGTCATCAATGGGTTGCTCAGCAAGATATTCGGATAGTACACTGCCCTTGATGGCTTTCTGAGAGGTGTACTGTATGTCATATTCTGTGAGAATCATCTGCCATCTTGCAACCCGTCCGGTAAGAGCTGGCTTCTCGAAAATGTACTTAACTGGATCCATTTTTGAGATTAATAAGGTAGTGTGGGTCAACATATACTGTCTCAGTCGGCGAGCAGCCCACGCTAAAGCACAGCAAGTTTTCTCGAGCAGTGAATAACGCTGTTCACAGTCGGTAAACTTTTTGCTTAGGTAGTATATTGCATACTCTTTTCGACCAGACTCGTCATGTTGGCCCAGCACACATCCCATTGACTCTTCTAACACTGTCAAGTACATAATCAGAGGTCTTCCTTCAACTGGCGGCATGAGGATTGGAGGTTCTTGTAGATACTCCTTGATCTTGTCAAAAGCCTTCTGGCAATCTTCGTTCCACCTGACCGTTTGTTCCTTTCTTAACAGCTTGAACAAAGGTTCACAGGTTGCTGTAAGGTGAGATATGAACCTTGAAATGTAGTTCAATCGACCTAAGAACCCTCGAACTTCTTTCTCAGTTTTCGGTGCAGGCATTTCTTGAATGGCTTTGACTTTATCAGGGTCAACTTCAATCCCTTTCTCGCTTACAATAAAGCCCAGCAGCTTACCGGATCGCACCCCGAATGTGCACTTGTTGGGGTTCAGCTTTAGTTGGTACTTCCTCAGACGCTTGAACAACTTCAGTAGATTCACCAGGTGATCTTCCTCTGTAAGGGATTTGGCGATCATATCATCCACATAACACTCGATTTCCTTATGGATCATATCGTGGAATAATGTCACCATAGCCCGTTGATATGTTGCACCAGCATTCTTGAGCCCAAATGGCATCACTTTGTAACAGAACGTGCCCCAAGGTGTGATGAATGTTGTCTTCTCCATGTCTTCAGGTGACATTTTGATCTGGTTATATCCTGAAAATCCATCCATGAAGGAGAATACCGAGAACTGAGCCGTGTTATCCACCAATACGTCAATGTGAGGTAATGGGAAGTCATCTTTCGGGCTGGCTCTGTTCAGGTCCCGGTAATCAACACACATTCTTACTTTGCCATCCTTCTTAGGCACAGGTACTATGTTAGCAACCCACGGCGGGTAGCTAGTCACAGCAAGGAACCCGGCGTCCCATTGCTTTTGTACCTCTTCCTTGATTTTCATAGCCATGTCTGGGCGAGTTCGGCGCAGCTTTTGTTTCACTGGTGGGCATTCTTCCCTCAAAGGCAGCTTGTGCACAACTATATCAGTATCCAACCCTGGCATGTCTTGATACGACCAAGCAAACACATCAACATACTCTTGAAGCAGATCTATCAGTCGTCTCTTCACCGAGTCTTGCAGGCAGGCCCCGATTTTAACCTCTTTCACGTCTTCGTCGGTACCAAGATTAATCACTTCAATCTCCTCCTGGTGAGGAGTAATGACCTTTTCCTCTTGTCTCAACAACCTGGCTAGCTCTTCAGGAAGCTCATACTCTTCATCAACCCCTTCATCAGCTTGATTGATTGGATTGTCAAAGTCATACGATGTCATAGCCGTGCTGTTGTCGGTGCAGTCTGGAAGGCACTCTCTGCAAGGGTTAAGTTGGTTCATTTTAGTGATTGATTTTAATCTTGCTTTAGAAAAAAGTGAAATGAAGTTATCATTTTGAAAACACCGCCATTTATTTTTGTACAAAAAGAAAAATGGAAAAACAGTGAGCATAAAAGAAAAGGACTCGTTTGCAAAAAGATGTCTGATATTTCATTAATTTAATCTTGTTTGCACAAAAGTACAGATGGCCCTGGTTACAAAATGAGTCTTGTCACCTTGGGCAAGATGCAAGACTTGGATGCATGCTATAAAAATACAGGAAATAATAATTACTCTGCATGAGTAACACTTATAATTTCCTGGGAAGACCAGTTCGAGACACTGCTCCCCGGGATCTTTGGACGAATCCAATTCTCCAGATTGCGCTCCTCTTCCAGCTCGTCTTCCAGACAGTTGATAGCATCGGGGGTAAGCATCCCCCCACTGACAAAACCAGGCTCCGCAGCAGCCTTTGCTTGATGTTGAGTTGGTCTGTAACCCAACCCAAACTTGTCTTTCTTCTCCTCCACAGCTAAGACCTTGCCCCAGCCTTGGGCAGTTCCTTCTTCAACAACCTTCCGGGCTTGTTGATAAGACGACATTGGGGTACCAGATACAGCAGATGCTTCATTCACATTCAACGCTTCAAACCCCTGGCTCATTGTTTCATGGATCTCTCCATCCATTTCAATGTACTTGTAGGTTGCCAGGTGGCTGACAAAAATGTCCTCCTCTCCACAGATTGTGACAACTTGACCTTCCCACTCAAATTTTAACTTTTGGTGAAGGGTAGACGTTATTGCGCCGGCGGCGTGAATCCAGGGTCTACCCAACAAACAGCTGTAGGCGGGCTGAATGTCCATCACATAAAAGATAGTTTTAAAGGTCTGTGGGCCAATTGTCACAGGCAGCTCAATCTCTCCCAGAACCGATCTCTTCGAACCATCAAAGGCTCGCACCACCAGGTTGCTGGGTCTCAATGCCAATCCATCATATTCTAACTTCACCAGAGCCTTCTTTGGTAAGACATTCAGGGAAGAACCTGTGTCCACCAGCACATGAGAAAGGACAGCTCCTTTGCATTCCAGGGTTATGTGCAAGGCTTTGTTGTGGTTACGGCCATCCGCTGTCAAGTCAGAATTGGTAAACCCTAGCCCATTGCTAGCAGTAACATTTCCAACCACGGTTTCCAATTGGTTGACAGTAATCTCCTCCGGCACGTAAGCTGCGTGCAGGACTTTAAGTAGTGCATTCCGATGGGCTTCGGAGCACATAAGCAGTGAGAGGATGGAGATTTTGGATGGCGTCTGGTGAAGTTGATCCACAATTTTGTAATCACTCTTTTTGATGATCCTCATAAACTCATCAACTTCCTGATCGAATGGAGTCTTCAGGGATTCTTGGGCAGCTGGATCTTCCTGCACCGGGCCTTTTCCTTTTGCCTTGGCAGCAGCTTCTGCTTCGGCAGTAGGTTTTTGAACTTGTGAGGCGAAGAGACGTCCGCTTCGAGTGAAGCCTCCGCCTCCCCCCACATTATCTACTTGTGGTGCAGGTGTTGTTGTTTCCAGAGTGATTCTTTTCCCTTCACAGTACACGTCAGAGCCATAGTGCCAAGGGATGGCCCTATCGCTTTCGTATGGTATTGGTCCAGGCACCGTGACAGTGACTGGACTGATTGCTGCTGCTGAAAGGACTGTTATTGTTTGTGGATCATAAAAGATTGTAACTGGTGCTCTGGCAGGAGCAGCACCTTCTGAATGGTAGGCGGAATTATTTTCAGGATCGTAGAATATGGTAACAGTGGAGACATCTTCGTGATTGATTGCTGGTGTTGTAGGTGGTTCTGTTGGAAGGACTGTTGTTGTCGTTGATGGAGAGTCGAAATGGACTGAAGCTGAAGTTGTAGCAGGAGAAACTATTGAAAACTGATCATTTGGAAGGACAGGTGAAGTACTTGTTGATGGTGCTGATGAATTATCGGGAACAATAGTTGCTGTAGTTGTAGGAGAGTCTGAAACTGTTGTTGATGAAGTTGCCGGATTTGTCGGAAATGATGTAGTGATCTGGAGTAGGCCACTCTGAATAAGGCTGTCAATGCCATTCCTCAGGTCCTCGCACCCATTCCATGAAATATTGCAATAGGGGCATCCCAGTTCACACCCCGGAAATATATTGTTTTCACGGAGTTGAGCTTTGATTTCCACCAATGGTGTCCTGATCTGATCCACACTAGTTATTAAATAAGACGGTTGGTCTTCTTCAATAGCGTTAATTCGAGGACCACCATGGTTTGGCATTGGGTTTTTATTGACATTGGGCGGAGGTGCAAAATTCAGAGCCTTGGAGTCTACCAAGTCTTGTACCTTCATATGCAGAGCCCTGCATTTTTCTGTACTGTGACCAGGTGCGTTTGAATGGAAAGCACACCTAGCATTGGAGTCATAGTTTCTTGGTAGACTGTTGGGATCAGGAGGTGCCAACGTTCTTAGCTCAACTAGGTTGAGTTTCAGAAGCTGTGGCAGCAAGGCAGCATACGGCATTGGGATCGGGTCGATCACTCGGTTAGCTTGGGATGGCCTCTGTTGGAATGGCCTCTGTTGATTGTTGTTGTTGGAGTTGTTGTTGAAGTTCCTTGGAGGATACTGATTCTGATGATACTGGGGTTGTTGTTGGAAGTTTTGTTGAGGAGGTTGATAGACTGGCTGAGGATGAGCTGGAGCAGGGATAGTGACTGCTGCTATTGACCTCTGAGCATATTGGGGCCTACCCCTGCTGGTGTGAATGGCATTGGTCTCGCCATTTCTTCTCGGGCCTGCAAAAGGCTTTCTTGTACTACTGGACGAGCTTGCACCATTGTCTGAGATCTTACCCATTTTTAACAAGCTTTCAATTCTCTCCCCAGCTATAACAACATCCGCAAAGCTAGTGGAAGAGAAAGCAGCTAACCTGTCAATATAGGTTCCCTGAAGAGTGTTCATAAACATGTCTGCCATTTCTCTCTCAGACATTGGTGGTTGAACAGCAGCAGCCAGTTGCCTCCACCTTTGAGCATATTCTCTGAAGCTCTCCCTAGATGACTGTGACATTCCCATTAGGAGGGTCCTGTTGGGTGCCATATCTAGATTATACTGATACTGTCTGATGAAGGCTTCTGCCAGGTCCTTCCAGCATCTTATAGTTGCCCTTGTCAAATGGGAATACCATTCCCTCGATGCTCCAGTCAAGCTATCTTCAAAATAGAACATCCACAATTTCTCATCCATTGTATAGGCCTTCAGCCTTCCCAGAAATGATTGCAAATGAGTCCGGGGGCATGAAGTCCCATTATACTTTTCGAAACAAGGAGGCTTGAACTTGTGGGGGATCCTGACCCCTTCTACCAGCCCCATGTCCATGACGTCGAACCCCAAAGAATTTTGAGATTCCAGTGATCTCAACTTCTCAGCTATTTCTTCCAATCGCCTATCATATGTTTCCTCTCCAGCACCCATCACTGTATACTGGTCCTCCTGAGGATCTTCTTGAAGTACCCTGGCTGTAGTGGCTGTTCCTTGAACATTTGCAGGGATGTTAACCTCAGGATGTAGATGTGGGCCAAACACAGGGGGGTTAACATGTGGTTGCACCCTTTCATTATTACTGGTGCCTGCGGTTCCTACATGAGGCTCCTCTTGATTTTGCCTCTCCACCATGGCTCTTAGTCTCTCCTGGCTCTGAGCCATGTTGTTCATAACTTCCATGAACTGCGTCATCTGCGTCCTCATCTCTAACCTTTCGTTTGCCATCTGGTTTCTGACCTCCGTAAGGTCTTGTTGCATCTGATCCATCTGAATTCCCGGAAGGTTGTTTCTAGTTGGGTACCTGTGTGGCCTGTTGAGAGGAAATACCCGGCGGCGAGCAATAATTCCTGAACATCACAACAGAGGTTAGCAACAACAAAACAAAACCCTACAAAACAAATAAAAGGTTAGCATGCAATGCAGTTATGCTTATTTGCTATCAAGGTATCCGGTTTGGCCTTCAGTTTTGACCCTTCCAGACCCTTGAAGATGAGGCTGTTGAAGTTGCTTTTGATGTGAACTCAGATAGAAACCAACACAAATATATTACAAAGGTGAAATAATACAATTTGTTCATTTTACAACACAAACCCTCAAAGGGGCCAAAATACATCACAAAAGCAAAAGTACAAGGAAAAGGAACAACAACAAGCAAATGATCAAACTCCAAGGCCGAACTCATCCTCACGAACTTCCTTGAGAAGTGCTTCGGTCACAGGATCAGCCGGACGCTCCGTGAGACTTCTGATGAGAAGGTTTCTTGTTGCAACAGCTGCAGTCAATTTCTTGCTCTGACTTTGGTCCTTAGACCTCTTCAATCCTGCTTTGATTTTCAGCTCTGATATTTCTTCCTGGGCTGCTGCCAGGGCCTTTTCCATCTGCTCCATCTTGTCTTGAGCTCTCTTGTCTTCTAGAGTACGGGCCTCAGTGATCCGGACCCACCTGGCCTGACTCTCTTTCAAATACAAGTTTGTTCTTGCTCTTTGGAACTGGGCTTCTTTACAAGCATTCTTCAGAATCTGCTCACCAGCTTTAGACTTGTTGATATACTCCCCAGACTTCTCAATCTTGGTCAAGTGTTCCACCCTCAATTTCTCCAATCTCTCAATCTCCCTCACACCTTCACTCCTCTCCCTGAGGGTCTTCTGCAAGGCTTGAGTTAACTTCTCATTCCTTTCCTTCAAGCTTTCAAACTCTTCCAAACTGATAGTGGCAGGGGGTGGTGCTGAAGATGACTCAGGCATGTCTTCTATGGTGAAGGGCATTCCAGAGAATTGGGCCCTAGCATGGGACCACTCATAATATTGGACTGATGCCACATTATTGCACTTCCCCAGAATGGTGATTCCCTTAGTCTGAACATGATCCCAGGCCCAGGCAGCCTGCCTAACAGTTGCCAGACTAATCTTGTTCTCACAGTAGAGGGTCTCCACCAAATCTTGTTCCCTAGGAGTATGGACCAGTGCATAGCCTAATTGCCTTCTGAACAGCAGAGGGTTGTAATTGATACTTCCCTTAACTCCTATTAAGGGCACATTGGGAAAGTGCCCACAGCTGGTGATCATATCTCTGCCCTTGGTGCTTTGAGTACACCATCTGATATCTGCTGAAGTGAGAGTAGTGAGTCTCTTAGCCCAGTTGCTTTGCTGATGAGGATTGAGAAATGCATCTGTCCTGGGTAGATGCCTGAGAAGCCAAGCATGAAATAATGGAGCACAAATCCTCACTAACCTTCCCCTCTGCTTCTCATTTCTCTGATGGACTGAGTAATAGAGATCACCCAGTAAAGTTGGCACTGGGTTCTTCAGGATGAACAAGTGGATTGCATTCTTGCTGATGAATCGAGGCTCATCTGCAAACAGCACAATTCCATATACACTTAAGGCCAACAGAGCACAAACAGCTTTCCACTCCCCCAAGGAGGCCTTCAAACTAGCCTGAGAAATCAGGAAGTCCAGATGAAATCCAGGGATCCCAGCTTTAGAGGTCATATGCTGTTCAATCAAAACAGGCTCCAGGTGCAAAGCTTTTGCTACCTCTCCATTGCTAGGAAAGACCATTTCAGGGTTGAAAGGGATTTCCCTCCTGATAGGCAAACCAACCAAATATGAGTATTCTTCCAAAAGAGGACCCAACTGGAAGTCTTGAAAGGTGAAACATCTTAATGGAGGATCATAAAACTGAATGCAGGTGTGGATGAGGCTCCTCTGAGATGGATCCATATCCATAACCATGTCCAGTATATCTCCATAACTCTCCTTGAACAAGGGTATGTGATCTGGAGTGATCAGGGTTTGGATCCTCCTGATGTCTGACAAGTCTGGTTGGAAGAAATGATAGGTGATGTTGCTTTTCTTTGGAGCCATGATGCTGAGGACTGAGTAGAATAAGTGCTGATGAAAATGCTGAGGAGAGGGCCACTGACTGGCTAGTGCAAGTAACTGAAGTATATGGCTGACAAGCTGAAGCAAGTGCTGGTGGAGACAGGTCAAAACTGCAGATGGGGTCAAAACCAAAACCAGATGAGAAATGGATACCCTGAAACACAAATAAGCACATGTTAATATGATGCAATGAGTATGTATGCAAAATGAAATGCAAGGGTTTGTGACTGAGCTGGATCTGATTAACTGCCTTGGTATAGATCCATGTGTGTTCAAGAATTCCAGAAGGAGGTCTAAAAATCCAGTAACCAGGGTGGGGGACTCAAATAAAGAGCCACAAGTCCAGGGTTCAGAATCACAAGAACTATCCAACATGGAGCATTCTTAACAAAGTCAAAGTAACTGGGTGTTCTGAGGTCAAGGTACCTGCAAACCTGTAAACAGCCCGACCCCCTCACAGGTAGTGATCTAGAACAAGGATCCTCAGACTTGGATCAGTTATGAGAAGTGTAAACACTTCTAACCCGGAGGTACAGTGTTTACAATAACCATAACAATTCCTCCTCTAATTCACCTCAGTTTCTGAAGGTCAATACTAAAAGGTCATCCAGACTTAGCAGGCTTCCCAGATAGCCCTAGCATTGCAGGAAATCTGCAACACAGAGTTCTCAAGAAGAAACCCATATCTGAACCGTGTTTCATATTCCCGCACCAGACCGAAATGGAATGGGAAAGATTATGATTCACTCTAGCCTAGGTGTCACTCAGGTCCCAGGTATAGGACCTTAACTCTCAATGAATCACCCACCCACCAAAGCAAACAACCAGATCCAACCAGCAGCAATGACAGTATGATATATATAAATGCAATAAAGAAAGCAGTAAATAAAGTTGTACAGAAAGCAATAAATAAAAATAAATACAAGCACAAACAAGCACATAACACCCCAGTAAACACAAATCAAACAAGCGCTAGGAGGAACCCACAAAAAGAACCAGAAGCCCTGGTTGCAGTATAAGGTTCCCCAGCAGAGTCGCCAAGCTGTCGCTCCCGACAAATGACACGGGGTCAGATGAAGGTACAAGCGCGAACGGTCGGCGGAAAGAGCAATGAGAACACACATCCGTGAACTCACTGGAGATGAAAAGAGTCGCCAGCTAGGCATTTTTATCCCGGAGGAAAGGCAATGCTGCATAGACCTAGAAAAAGATGGATAAGACGGTTTGCGAACCAGAGAGACTGAGAAAGGGGGTTGGTTACAACCTGGGAAGGTATTAGCACCCAGATTGTCCGTCGTACTCGACGGGATCCACGCTTAGAAGATTTGTGTTATAAAGGGGTAGTGTCAGTGCAATTTGTGTGCAAAAGAGCTGGAAAAGGATGTACAGGTGTCAGTGTAAAGGAAGTGAAGTGTAATATATACAGTGTCAGTGTAAGAATGAGAATGAATTGCTCATGACAGTGAGGCTTAAAGAATAATGTTGGAAGGAGGGGGAATATACAGAGACTTTTGTTCGATAACTGTTAAGTTATGCCTACGTATCCTCTCGTGCAATGAGGAAGTCAGAACACCGTAGTTCGACCCAAAGAGACTAAAAGATGAATTAACTTGATGAACTGCTTGCTTGTCAATGCTCAAGTGTATGACCTGTCTGGCTCAGGTGCTTACTGTCTTGCACTAGACGGAAGAAGCGAGTTCTCGTTTGTGAGTGAAGGTGATGAGAAAAGAATCCCGAAGGAGACGATTATTGTTTGTTTTTGAGTTTTCAGTCTTTTATTCCTTTCTGGATTTTTGTCATAAGAAAATGAGCTTAAGCCTACACCAATGGATTTAGTAAACTCATCACATCTTCCCTCTGATTAGGGGTAATGAGAATACCTTAAGTGTGAAGTCAGATTCTCACACTTAATCACCTTTAGTGTAGGATTAAGATCATTAACCTACTTGTGATTATTTAGATGTTTTTGGGATTTTTGTTTAGTGTTGAGTAATGAGGTTAAGCCATAATCAAGGATTAAACAGACCCATTACACCATCCTAAAAGAAGGATAATAGATGAGAATGTTTAAGTTGAGAAAAACTCCCCAACTTAATCCATGATTAGGGATTAAACCCATGACAAAACAAGCCTTTATTAAGTGGATTTTATTTAGATTAATGGTATGATGCTGAAGTGCTTTTTATGATTTGTAAGACAACTTGAGGGGGACTTGTCCATTAACACTAGGGTTAGTCCTTCTTAGCCACTTAAGGAAGAATTAGAACCCTAATGCAAGGCCCAAGTTACAAGTGTGATGTCTTGACATTTATTAAGTGAATTGATTAAGAGATTTAAACAACTTAAGGGTTTAATACTTAGGATTAAAGTTATACACTCCATCCTAAGAGAAGGATGCAGGCATAAGCTTAATCACAAAGTCTTAAAGCCTTTAGGGTTTAGTCCCTGATTATGAGATGAGAAGAGAGACACAAAGAGACATAAAGGTAAAAACTATGAGGGGAGACTAATCAAAACCCTAATTCATTATCATGCTTGGTTGATCCTAAGGTTTTTGAGGTTTTCAAGAACAATCTTCAAAGGGAAACACCAGGAAGCAGATGAACAGGATCAAGAGAAGAAAAGTGACTTGCTTCATTCAAGAAGTCAAGTCACTTGAAGAAAGAAAGTGGGAGAAACAAGAATGAGCAAGCTCAATCTCAAACACATATATAAATGCGGCAATGGATGCAAAGGAGATGAAAAGAAAAGTTATGAGAAGTGAAGGCAAATTCACTTCTCAAGTTTACTTACCACCTGAAAGGTTAGAAAGAAATGCAATGCAATGCAAACTGGGATGAAATGGTATGGGACCAAGCAAAACCAGAAGCATGTTGATGATGATTATGATGCTATGAGGTGCTATGAACATGAGACAACATATGGAGATGCTCATACAAGATTATGAATGCAAATGATGCAAGCTAAGGAGCATGAATGAACATGGAAAGTTATGAAGCATACAAGGCAAATGACATGGCAAATATGTAATGCAATGATCAAACATGTATCCTATATGCCTTAAGATGTCAAATGAATCATAAGAATACACAAAATGCAAAGACAAGTCAAGTTATGCAAAGAAATGCAAGAAGGATGCAAATGGAAGCCCAAGTTAGGGTTCATGGATCAAACATCAAACAAAAACCCAAAACAGAAGCAAACCCTAAGATAAAAAATGGAAAATGCCACCCAAAGAAACCCTAAACCTATAATGAACCACTGCCCAAAGGGGAACTCTCAACTCTCAACCAATCTTGAGTTATGAATTTTCTAAGTTTTTAGGGTTTTTAAGGGTTCTTAACAAAAGAAATGCCAATCAATTAGGAAATGCAAGAACAATTCATGGCCTTTTTATCTTTGAAAATACATGCTAAACTCAACACAAAGCAAAAAGAATCAATGTCTCAACCTTCACCAAAAGGCAGAAATGAATTTTCAAACATATGATCAAAATAATGCATAAAAAATGATTTAATTCAATGGAAAATGCTCAAAATGCATCAAGATCCAAAAAGAAATCTGGTTTGAAGGTTGGACAATGTTTCTAAATGTCTTAGAACATTTCATGAATTTTTTTGTAATTTTTAAATACTTAAAAGTATTTTTAATTAATTAATTCCCATTAATCAATTAAAAATAATCTTTTAAATATTTAAAGATACTTTTTTAATGATAAAAAATAAAAATAAAAATATTTTTGTGTCATAAAAATTAATAAAACCTTAAGGAAAAGGTCTCATAATTTTTATGAATTTTTAACTATTTTAAAATAAATATGCAAGTTTAAATGAAATAAAAGGAAATAAAACAAATAAAAATGAAAAGTAATCAGATTGGACGGATGAGATTGAAGCTGGGTTCAAAAGCATTGACTGCGCGCCAGGATGAAAGGTCTAGATTGCTTCTGGCTTAATTAATTATGATTATTCTAATTAAATAAGATTAGGGCAAATGAAGTGATCTGGGCCATCTATCTGCGCGCGAAGTCAAGGAAAGTCAAGGATCCTATGGCCTAAATTCAAAGTAGCATTAATGACTGGGATTATGCCCTAATCACATTCAGGTGGCCGGAGAAGACTTCCGGTCGTCTTCTCCGGCCAGCTCTCACCTGAGAAAAACTCAAAACCACTCAAAACGTAACAAAAACAAAATCTATGAATTGGGAAACGTTTCTAACATCCTCACGAATCAAACCCCCCTCCCAAAACACATTTATATTTCCTGAATCAACTGAATCGAAGCAAACAAGTTCTAGGGCACGCAGGCTTCAAAGAGAAATTAAATGCTCAAGACACAATCATTTCAAAAACTAAAAGCATCAGAATGATCAGTGAATCACATAGAACAAGTTTGGGACAAAAGAAATGCTTTCTGGAAAAATTATTTTCGAGCTACCTTAGATTTGAAGCTTTCAGTTTAGGAACTTTCTGGCCTTTTCTTTAAGTGCAAACCACTCCTTGGGACCCCTTGATGATGTTTGAATGCCTTAGAACAATTTATGTAAGCTGGTTGGTGAGTTTCGAAAGCTCCTGCTTCAGTTCAGTCAGAAATGGCAATGGAGATTTTGGCACTTTCAGGTCATGGTGATGGGTTGTTTGAGGTCCATACAATGTGTAGAGAAGATCTGTGGTGTTGGTTTGTGTGTTTGTGAGCTAGGATGGAAGATTCGAAAGTTTTTGCAAACTGAAGTGAGAAATGGCAGTGGGGTTTCTTGGCTGTTTCAGGCTTGGGCTTTGGGTGCTGGATGGTCTATGAAGTGTGTGGAGTTGAATGATGAAGAAAGTTTTAGTGTTTGATGGCTGTGTTAAAGGATTCGAAGCAAGCTGCAGTTAGGAGTGTTTTTGTGAATGTGATGAATGTGTGTGTTTCAGTCTTGGCTTGTGTTATGTTTTGCTTGCAAATTGATAACATATTTTAATCCAAGTGGCCAGAGGATGTGACTTGTGCAGCTGTGATAGGTAAGTTTGCTTTTGCATAAAGGTCAACTTTGTGTAAGATAGGGCATGGGCAAGGTCTAGGCAAGTACAAGGCATGGCTGGCGCAGCAAAGGTGAGGGAGAGAGGCTGGCTTGACTCAAGGATCAATGCAGCAAGTTGGTGAGAAGATCATGAGTGTTTTGCAACTTGGTTAGCTTTATGGATTTTCATGAATATGCCTTGTTACACAAACCAAACCATGGGCAAACTAGATCAAATTCTGATTTTTGTAACTTAGAGAATGTTCACATGCTGGTTTGAAGTGGATTAGAGGCTGCATTTGGCTTTGGTTCAAGACTTTGCAAGATTTTCATTTGGTGCATAACTTGAAAAACAATGATTTTTGCCAACTTTGCATTGCCATAACTTTTGATCCAAGAAGAGTTTGATCATGTTCTTGTACTTTTTGAAAAGGGAAAGATGAGATCTACAACTTTCATGACCAAAGTTTTTCCATTTGAAGCCTTTTTGGATCATGAATCAAGGCTTGAAAAATGACCTAAAATGATGCATTCTTGAAAAGTCAACTATGCCCAAAAAAGTCAACATTTGCAAAAACCCTAAATTCTTGATTTTTATGAACTTCAATCTTCTTCCATGATCAAATAAAGATCATATACACTCAAAATGATGAAGATCACCCATTGGTTGGGTCATTGGGGGCCTCAGATGCCCTGATTTTACACTGACTTGTCTGAAAAGTCAACTCTTGATCAGATGACTTCCCCATGGAATTTCTTCATGAAAATTGATATGCATACTCCCTATACCATATAGAGATCAATGGAAACAAGAATGACCAAAAAATTTGGAGTTATGGCCTCTGAAACCAAAACCCTAATTTTCAGTCAACTGTGCAGTTCATCCTGGCTCTGCATCCACTCAAACCCTAGCTCTTGTGATTCCTCTGCACTTTTGACTTTGAGGAGATGAAATATGATATAAGAACACACATGGACCCCTTTGAGTTGATTGGTTGCCTTTGGAATGGCTCAAGATGCTTTGGGATTGCTCAGATCACAAACCCTAGGTGCAGATGCCTTAGAAACTATCCAGTGAATTAAAAATGAGATGTGAGATGATATGATTGGATTTATGCATATGAAGATCACAAGCCATGGTGTGAATGGGTGAGGGCAAATTTGGGGTGTTTACAACCCCGAATGTGCATTTGTTGGGGTTTAACTTCAGTTGGTACTTCCTCAGACGCTTGAATAACTTCAACAGATTTACTAGGTGGTCTTCCTCTGTAAGGGACTTGGCAATCATGTCATCCACATAACATTCAATTTCTTTATAGATCATATCATGAAATAATGTTACCATAGCCCGTTGATAAGTGGCACCAGCATTCTTCGGTCCGAATGGCATCACCTTGTAACAGAATGTGCCCCAAGGTGTGATGAAAGTTGTCTTCTCCATGTCTTCAGGTGACATCTTGATCTGATTATATCTTGAAAATCCATCCATGAAGGAGAATACCGAGAACTGAGCCGTATTGTCGACCAATACATCAATGTGAGGTAAAGGGAAGTCATCTTTCGGGCTAGCTCTGTTCAGATCCCGATAATCCACACACATTCACACCTTTCCATCCTTCTTAGGCACAGGTACAATATTAGCAACCCAAGGCGGATAGCTAGTCACAGCAAGGAAACCGACGTCCCACTGCTTTTATACCTCTTCTTTTATCTTCATTTCCATATCTGGGCGAGTACGGCGCAGCTTCTATTTTACTGGTGGGCAGTCTTCTTTCAGAGGTAGCTTGTGCATGACAATGTCGGTGTCCAACCCTGGCATATCCTGATAAGACCAAGCGAAAACATCCACATACTCCCTAAGCATGTCAATAAGTTGTTCTTTCACTGAATCTTGCAGACGGGCCCCGATCTTAACTTCTTTCAGGTCTTCTTCTGTACCAAGATTAACCGTTTCAACCTCCTCCTGATGAGGGGTGATAACCTTCTCCTCTTGTCTCAACAACCTGGCTAGCTCTTCAGGTAGCTCATAATCTTCTTCAACCCCTTCAGAAACTTGATTAATCGGATTGTCAAAGTCATACAAAGTCATAGTAGTGTTGTTGTCGGTGCAGTCTGGAGGGCACTCTCTGCAAGGGTTTAGATTGGTTCATTTTAGTGATTAATTTTATCTTGCTTAGAAAAAGTGAAAATGAAGTTATTATTCTTAAAAACATTGCCATTTTATTTTTTTTTGTACAAAAAATAAAGAATGAAAAACAGTGAGCGGAAAGGAAAAAGACTCATTTGCAAAAGATGTCCTGATATTCATTAATTGATCTTTGCACAAAATACAAGATGGCCCGATTACAAAATGAGTCTTGACATCTTGGGCAAGATGCAAGACTTGATGCATGCTTTAAAATACAGGAAATAATAATTACTCTGCAGGAGTAACCCTTATAATTTTCTGGGAAGACCAGTTTGAGACATGGCTCCCCGGGATCCTTGGACGTATCTAGCTTTCCAGGTTACGCTCGTCTTCCGACTCATCTTCCAAGCTATTCACAGCATCCGGGGTGAGCATTCCCCCGCTGACAAACTTGGGCTCCTTTGCAGCCTCTGATTGATCTTGTTGAGTTGGTCTGTAACCCAACCCAAATCGGTCTTCTTTCTTTTCCACGGGAAGCAACTTGCCCCAGCCTTGGGCGGTACCTTCCTCAACAACCTTCCGGGTTTGCTGATATGAAGTGATGGAAGTTCCCAGTATAGCAGATGCTTTATTAATGTTGAGGGCCTCAAACCCTTGACTCATGGTCTCATGGATCTCCCCATCCATTTCTATGTACTTATACGTAGCCAGCTGGCTAACAAAGATGTCTTCCTCCCCACAGATGGTGATGATTTGGTCTTCCTACTCGAATTTTAACTTCTGGTGAAGGGTAGACGTAACAGCGCCAGCGGCGTGGATCCAGGGTCTACCCAACAGACAGCTGTAGGCCGGATGTATGTGTCGTACCCCGAAAAATACGACCTTACGTGATCCGAATGGACGGAGTCACGCGCTGGACGGACCGAAGAGTCGCCACCTAATTCTATTTATTCCCGAAGAGGGAAAGGGAAGATATAGATACAACCCGGGAAAAGAAGGATGAGGACAAAGGTCAACGGAACCATTGCCTGGGTTCGGGAGTCGGTTATGCAGGGGGAAGGTATTAGCACCCCCTACATCCATCGTACTCGATGGGAACCATCTAAGTTAACGCGCGGGAAAGGATGTCTATGCTTAAACGAATTGCTTGCTAGAGGGAAATGAGTTGAATTATAAGTTATATTGAACCTAGGTGCTCGACAAGGATGGAGATCCTCGTGCCTACGTACTCCCGCGTGCAATGGGAAAGTCAGAGCCTCGTAGTTCGGCCTACTAAGGGTATTGGTTGTTCGATTTTATTACCTTTCGTCGATGAAAGGGTTTAGGAGTTGAAATGCACTAAAGACTATGGATAGTTTATCTCGCC
This sequence comes from Lathyrus aphaca, assembly GCA_963966055.1. Taxonomy (NCBI): domain Eukaryota; kingdom Viridiplantae; phylum Streptophyta; class Magnoliopsida; order Fabales; family Fabaceae; genus Lathyrus; species Lathyrus aphaca. The sequence continues at coordinate 449,649,641 of OZ014519.1, read as the reverse complement.
CAACAAGACGAGTGTCCTGCGTCGAAATAATCGGAGCGAGTAACGAAAGCTCGTTATCCCCCTTTCTACCGCTTAAGGCTCGTGGCGTACAAATCTTCTCGTATTATTAAAGTGTTTTATTTCCTAAAGCCGCTTGACGTTGGATCAAGGGTTTGGATCTAATCGAAACATTTTGGTTTTTTGAGGTTAAAAGGGTAAATGCAAGTGGAGGTTTATTTTTGTAGTTTGTTTAGCGAGGCACGAATCGCTCGGCTCGCAAAGAGAGGTGGATCCTAATAAACGAAAACGATAACTGGAAAATAAAGTGCAAGTGTGCAAGTGCAATCGCTTGGCGTTGGACCAAGGATTCGAAATTAAATAAGATGCGGAAAATAAAATGCGTACAAAGTAAGGGGAGAGGGATACAAAATAAATACAGGGGATTACGAAAAATAAATGGTCTCGTTGTAATTAGCCCAAGAGAAAGCGTGTGTGCAGTGTGTTTGAACTATTCGAAGGCGTTCGGCCTGTTTATTCGAGACGCAACTATTCGGAGGCGTTGGACCTTTTTCGAGCGCAACTATTCGAAGGCGTTGGACCTTTTTCGGGACGCAACTATTTGAAGGCGTTGGACCTTTTTCGAGCGCAACTATTCGAAGGCGTTGGACCTTTTGGGACGCGACGAAATTTTGTTCGTTTACTGCCTTAGAATCGGTTCAAAATGGGAACCATTCTATAAGGAGTCGAATCGTAATTTTTTAAATGCGAAAATGAATAAATAAATTAAATGAATTGAATTGTTAGAAAAAAATTAAATAATGAATTAAATGATTAAATGAAATAAATAATATTAAGAATAAAATGAATTAAATTAAAATACATGTTTGTTTTGTCGAAATAATAATAAAAATAATTACAAAGGGGGCCTCATATTGACCAAAAATCACCGATTAAAATCGGGCGAAAAATTGGCCTTTTATGATATCATCGGCCCTATTTTAACAAATAGAAAACTAATGGAAATAACTAATTCATTTAATAGTTTTGGTTTACTAGTCATGACATATATGATATCACTTAATGTTGAAAGTGTGGAAAACAAAATAATGACATGTCAAACAATTCATTATATATTAGACTTATATCATATATACAAATCAGTAAAACATAGTAGCATGCAAGTCATTCACTACCTCCACATATGAGCTAAAACACATGGCAACGGTAGTCACTCAATACGGAAGAAACAAATGCTAGCAGTATCACTGTAATAAACAACTAATACTGTAACCATAATATCTAACAAATAAACTAATCATCCTAGACAAAAATTATCAAAGCACATATATATAAAAAAAAAGGAAGAAAAACTAAGAAGTTTACCGATCACATTTTACACTGGAATGGAATGCTGCATGATTTTTTTAGATGTCTATGGCCTCTCTTCAGCACGACAATCATAACCTCAATTAAATCGGCAGCTCAACGTTCAATCTCTTTATGCTATTTGTATCAAATGACCATGGTAGATGCGTATACTTTTGATTTTTGGGCTGATATCAACCAATTTTTTAAGCTCATCCTTAACACGTTCATCAAGCCGGCGTTAACATTCCAATCAATCAGACTCGAACATGGTGAACAAGGTTGAAGGTTTGGTGTTAGCTTTGATTGGTTTCAATGGCAGATGAAATTTATAGGTGAAGTTGTTGTTTCATGGTATTGTTCATACATAGAAACTTGAAAGAACATGGTTGAAGGGTGTAGAAATGAGCACACTTTAGGTTATTGTGGTGTATACGGTGGTGATAAACAGTGCTTTATGGTGGACCGCGGATGTATTGGGTGTGATGGAGGAAGAATGGATGTATTGGGTGTGATGGAGGAAGAATGTTAGTTCACAGTGGGGTAGCGTGATAAGGTTATGGAGTTGATGAAAACAGAGGGATTATGATTTATGTGGGTGGAATATATTGTGTTAAAGTGGTAAATTGAAACAATGAAATAAAGAAACCATATTTGTTTTTCTGCGAGAGAGGAGAGGAATATCAGGGTGGTTATTCAGTGAAGGATGAGTTTTTGTTAAAAAAAATGCAGAGAAGGAAAGATGGTTCTCGCGGGTCAGTAAAGAAAATGGGTGTGGAATTTTAATAGTGGTGCCCCTTTTCTTTTCAACACGTCGCACCAAACAACATAGGGACGCGTGTCCCATGAAAATCTCTCTCTCTCTTTTTACTGTGAGTGGAGGCAGATTCTCTCTCTTTTTTTTTGCGATAATGGAAAACCGTTGGTACATGTAGTGGGGGACCAGATAAATGAGAGAGACAGATTGTTATACAGGCTGCGAATGAGTGGAATTGTTAATGACAGCTATTTTTAAAGTAAACAAGAAATAATAATAATTGTGAAAATAATAAAAATGGAAATAATAATTAATAACAAAAATAAGAGAAACAATAATAATAGAAATAATAGAAATTATAAAAACTGGTATAATAATAATAATAATAATAATAATAATAATAATAATAATAATAGATGGTAATAGTAATAACAATAAAATAAAGATAATGGTGATAAAAAATAAAATCATAATAACGATAAAAATAATAATAATATAAAAAAAAATGATAGTAAAATAAAAATAATAATAAAAGAAACAAATAATAATAAGAACAATGAGATTTTTTTGATTTTTTTTGGTAAATAATAATTTCTTTTGTGAACTATAAAATAAAAGGGATATGGACATATGAATTTAAGTAAAAACGGACAAGTACTTATTTTAATATATTATTTTTGAATAAACTAAAAGCTATCTTTTTTTTATATATTTTTGAAATAAAGAGATGCAAATAAATTTAAATGAAACTAATATAAACATAATAATTCTTTGACTTTTTAGAATATAGTTAAACGGAAATAAAAATATGACATATTTTTGGATTTTTGAAATAATGGTTAGACAAAAAATAAAATAGTGCGGGTAGGACAAATTTGGGGTATGACAGATGCCCCTATCGAATTGGCTTATACCAAGTAAGATGAACCGGCTCGTGTTCAGTCTTTCAAGGTATAAGATAATTAGATATTAACAGACTCCAAATTTGTCCGACAAAGAAAGAAATTGCGAAAATAATAAATGAAATAAATTGGAAAAGATGGGTGACACAGCAAGAAACAAATTGACAAAATAAATCACTTATCATCAGAGGATGATAAGGCAATAAACAGAAAAATAAACTCACTTATCAACAGAGGAAGATAAAGCAATAAACAGAAAAATAAACTCACTTATCAACAGAGGAAGATAAGGCAATAAACAGAAAAATAAACTCACTTATCAACAGAGGAAGATAAAGCAATAAACAGAAAAATAAACTCACTTATCAACAGAGGAAGATAAAGCAATAAACAGAAAAATAAACTCACTTATCAACAGAGGAAGATAAGGCAATAAACAGAAAAATAAACTCACTTATCAACAGAGGAAGATAAGGCAATAAACAGAAAAATAAACTCACTTATCAACAGAGGAAGATAAGGCAATAAACAGAAAAATAAACTCACTTATCAACAGAGGAAGATAAGGCAATAAACAGAAAAATAAACTCACTTATCAACAGAGGAAGATAAGGCAATAGACAGAAAAATAAACTCACTTATCAACAGAGGATGATAAGGCAAATGACAGAAAATAAAATCACTTATCACCAGAGGATGATAAGGCAAATAACAGAAAATAAAATCACTTATCACCAAAGGATGATAAGGCAAAGGGACTGAAATTTAAACACGGCTATTGAATCCGCCAAGAGAATGCCTGGAATCTGATTGATGTGATCCTCCGCTGGGGAAAGGACTGGAAACTTGTATGATCCTGGATCCTGAATTATGCAACTATGCCTGACTGTTTTTGAAATGGTATTCCATAGGGATGGATATACGATGCAAGTGTTTATGCAATAAAATATAAGTTAAAACTGTTGGGGATATGAAAAGTCTGATTTATTTAGGTATGCAGATGATGCATATGTTGTAAATAATTGATGTAAATGATGCTTATGGCGTTGATGATGCATAATGATGCATATGAGTAATTGAAAGGTGCCAGCTTGGTAGACTTTTGGTTTGGTAGTTGCCAATAATGATTGTACTTTGGGTGGGTGGAGGGACTGATTTCTCGACACTTGATCTTTGAAGATGAATGGTCAGAAGATAGATCTGAAAGCTCTAAGCTGATGAGCGAAGCGACTTAATTGATACATGATGACTGATTTGAATGGTTGGATTGCCAACGTCTAGCAAGGTCTGTTTCCTCAGCTGAGGAGAAGAGATAGGAAGATTTGCTCCTTGTTTGCTTGCCCCTGCCTGCAGGGTATCAGAAATAAATCTGGTGGGGAAGCTTCGACAATGGCCATGACATGCTCTGCCCCTGATTGAGCTTTTGAAGGTGATCTTGCCCTTGATTGGGCTGTTTGAAGTATGTTGCCCCTGATTGGCCTGTTGAAGTAGTCTTGATTCATATTGGCAATGAAGTTCAAGTTTCTCTTTTGATTTCCCCTTGTTGGGATTGTACTGATGTCAAGCACTAAATTGCAATTAAATTGTTCATATACAAATGGTAATGTTAATGTAAAGTTCATGTAAGTTTGAAAAAGTCAATTTATTTGAATGATTGTGATAGTGTGACGAATGAACCGTTAATCCAAACGAGGTGCTGATTTAGAAAGTGCGTGAAAGATGCAGCGAGAATATCGTGCAATAGAGATTGAAGATTAGCAAATATATGGGAGTCAATTTACGCAACCTTGTTGGTAGCATGCTTTCAGAATAAACCGCGCCTCAATTAGGTCTTTTGAGGGTTGTAACGTGGTCTGGTTAATGGTTTGAGAAATAAAGGATATAAGGCTCAAAGTTTGATTTGTACCCACCCCTTCTTCGTAATATTCTCCAGTCCTATGTCCAGTTAACTCTACACATGCATTTGTTTTGATATTGCAAGAGCGAATATGAAGCTTCAAAGTTTGCTTGAAGTGGCAGTCATCTTATTTTATCGTTGGTGACCCTTTAATTTTTTTTTTTGATTTGGTGGTCACTGATATTTGTTTTGTTTTTTGCTGAGGATTTGAGTTCCTCTTTTGATTTGTTTTTTTTTTACTAAGTCTCCCTTCGGGTGCTCAACTTAGTGATTTTCGTTTTTTTTCTTTCTTTCTGTTGAATGTTTGTGACTGCCAAGTCATTTGTTGATGGTCCTCTGACGGGATGTCTCGTCTTGCAATTCGAAGGTGTAGTCAGGTTAATTGAACAACTACCCTGCCCCGGGTTAAATGTAAGGGTTGTATCCGAAAGAAAGCTCCTACTTCTAGGCTCGAAGTGGTTGACTAGGGATTAACTCCTTATATCTCCAGTGTTTGGGGATTTGAAAGAATGCCTGTACATCATTGACGAGGTTTTATCCGAAAGCATACCGCAACAGTTATGGGTATTTTGTTTTCATCATCCTCCCTCAAATATTTGCTAAAGTGAAGTGAGAGAATATTTTTGTGATTTTTTTGTGATAAATGATAAATATGAGCGAATGCGAATAGATTAATTCAAAACATGCATAAACATAACATTAACATAACCAAGTACAAACGATAACAATGTTCAGAGCAAATAGTACTTAAACGGACATTACAAAACAACAAGAATGCAGAAATCATAAATGGCACTGGCTGCCTTGATTTGAGGAATTGAACTTCTCTTGATTTGACTGCTTCAAAATTAGAGACTACTCAGCTTTGGTCTTCGGCAACTTCTTCGAAAGCGTTTGTTGAGGGGCCACCTGCGGCGACACGGGATTGCTCTGGATATTCAGACCCTTCTGAGTAAAGGTGAGATCCTTAGAGTTGATTAGGTCCTGAATTTTGTGCTTGAATGATTTGCAATTCTCAATCGTGTGACCTGGAGCACCCTTGTGATACTCACAGCGAGCATTGGCATCATAATCTTGAGCGTTACCAGTTTGAGGTGGCATGTCCTTCAACACAAGAGTTCCTTTTGCCATTAGTTCGTTGAAGATTTCTCCATATGACATAGGCAATGGATCAAAGTGTCTCTCCGATCCTCTTTTTTGATATGGTGGGCGCTGTTGAGGAGCGCGTTGTTGTTGTTGACCAGGCCGTTGCGGAAAAGCCGGTTGCTGGTATGGATAAGCCGGTTGCTAATATGGATATGCCGGTTGCTGGCATGTTCTAGGTCCATATTGCGCAGCTGCACCCATTGGAGGTGGACGTGGTTGATAAGCCATCGGAGGCGGAAGCAGAGCTTGAATAGATGGATGAACGGGCATTGAAGGAACAGGCTGATGAGACACAACCATCCTGGCCAAGGCTTGCATGGCCTCATGAATACGATCGATCTTGCTCTTGATTGAGTCAATCTCTCCCCTCATAGCAGCTTGTTCTTGTCGAATCTGATCCATCAGTCTTCTAGTGTTGGCTCAAGTTAAGTACGGTCGTCTAGCACGATACGGGCGTCGGGAAACCAGCTTGATTTACTGAAGATGGAGGAGCATGAAATGAGTTCTCGGCTTTTGGAATGAAATGCAAGATGAATAAATAATGCAAATGCAATGATATGCAATGTCAGAATCCAGGATCACAAGATCAGGGTCTCACGAGTCCAAGGTACAAATGGAGGATACTCAGATCAGGAACTCACTGGGTAGACTCTAAAGTTTTAGGGATCCCAAAGTTATCAACTCATATGGCTGTTCATCACACGCGCCATAAGCATGACGGTTGATTGACTCCGCCATATGAATCTATTTTGGGTGAGATCTTCGTATCGACAACCCACGAGAGCAGATTTTCTCGGGAGTCCATACTACGTGATCACCGACACTAGGTTTAAAACAAAGTCCTGGAGTTATGGAACTTTCTCAACTGTTTGATGCACGTGTCAATTTCATACATTCTTGACAGTCAATCAACTCCATTGAGTAAGTCTATTCCAAGTGAGGTTTTCGTACCGAGCCACGCAAGGGTGAACCCTGGTGCCCAATACTACGCAACCATCAACCGATGTTTTAACCAAAAGGTTCTAAAGGTCCTCAGAGTCAACAACTTTAATGAAAACAACTGAGCACACACGCCAAGAGCTTGACGGTTGTCAGTATTTCCATTAAAATCTACTCCGAGTGAGGTTTTCGTATCGACAACCCACGAGAGAGGTTCTCTCGGGAGCCCATACTACACAACCTCTCTAACTTAAGTTTGTACTCGCAAGCCCGGGCATAGAGCTTTTCCCTCAAGTTTCTTTTGCAAAGTATCGATCCAAATTATAGTACCAAGGAGCCACAAGATATATAATATGGAATGCGATAAAGAAAGCGATAAAATAAACAAGCAAGGCATAAAAGCAAATAACCAAACAAACGCGAGAGCCTAGACTAGACTTGACTCGCATAGGGGTGAACCAGTCCCCAGCAGAGTCGCCAGCTGTCGTACCCCGAAAAATACGACCTTACGTGATCCGAATGGACGGAGTCACGCGCTGGACGGACCGAAGAGTCGCCACCTAATTCTATTTATTCCCGAAGAGGGAAAGGGAAGATATAGATACAACCCGGGAAAAGAAGGATGAGGACAAAGGTCAACGGAACCATTGCCTGGGTTCGGGAGTCGGTTATGCAGGGGGAAGGTATTAGCACCCCCTACATCCATCGTACTCGATGGGAACCATCTAAGTTAACGCGCGGGAAAGGATGTCTATGCTTAAACGAATTGCTTGCTAGAGGGAAATGAGTTGAATTATAAGTTATATTGAACCTAGGTGCTCGACAAGGATGGAGATCCTCGTGCCTACGTACTCCCGCGTGCAATGGGAAAGTCAGAGCCTCGTAGTTCGGCCTACTAAGGGTATTGGTTGTTCGATTTTATTACCTTTCGTCGATGAAAGGGTTTAGGAGTTGAAATGCACTAAAGACTATGGATAGTTTATCTCGCCCAACAAGACGAGTGTCCTGCGTCGAAATAATCGGAGCGAGTAACGAAAGCTCGTTATCCCCCTTTCTACCGCTTAAGGCTCGTGGCGTACAAATCTTCTCGTATTATTAAAGTGTTTTATTTCCTAAAGCCGCTTGACGTTGGATCAAGGGTTTGGATCTAATCGAAACATTTTGGTTTTTTGAGGTTAAAAGGGTAAATGCAAGTGGAGGTTTATTTTTGTAGTTTGTTTAGCGAGGCACGAATCGCTCGGCTCGCAAAGAGAGGTGGATCCTAATAAACGAAAACGATAACTGGAAAATAAAGTGCAAGTGTGCAAGTGCAATCGCTTGGCGTTGGACCAAGGATTCGAAATTAAATAAGATGCGGAAAATAAAATGCGTACAAAGTAAGGGGAGAGGGATACAAAATAAATACAGGGGATTACGAAAAATAAATGGTCTCGTTGTAATTAGCCCAAGAGAAAGCGTGTGTGCAGTGTGTTTGAACTATTCGAAGGCGTTCGGCCTGTTTATTCGAGACGCAACTATTCGGAGGCGTTGGACCTTTTTCGAGCGCAACTATTCGAAGGCGTTGGACCTTTTTCGGGACGCAACTATTTGAAGGCGTTGGACCTTTTTCGAGCGCAACTATTCGAAGGCGTTGGACCTTTTGGGACGCGACGAAATTTTGTTCGTTTACTGCCTTAGAATCGGTTCAAAATGGGAACCATTCTATAAGGAGTCGAATCGTAATTTTTTAAATGCGAAAATGAATAAATAAATTAAATGAATTGAATTGTTAGAAAAAAATTAAATAATGAATTAAATGATTAAATGAAATAAATAATATTAAGAATAAAATGAATTAAATTAAAATACATGTTTGTTTTGTCGAAATAATAATAAAAATAATTACAAAGGGGGCCTCATATTGACCAAAAATCACCGATTAAAATCGGGCGAAAAATTGGCCTTTTATGATATCATCGGCCCTATTTTAACAAATAGAAAACTAATGGAAATAACTAATTCATTTAATAGTTTTGGTTTACTAGTCATGACATATATGATATCACTTAATGTTGAAAGTGTGGAAAACAAAATAATGACATGTCAAACAATTCATTATATATTAGACTTATATCATATATACAAATCAGTAAAACATAGTAGCATGCAAGTCATTCACTACCTCCACATATGAGCTAAAACACATGGCAACGGTAGTCACTCAATACGGAAGAAACAAATGCTAGCAGTATCACTGTAATAAACAACTAATACTGTAACCATAATATCTAACAAATAAACTAATCATCCTAGACAAAAATTATCAAAGCACATATATATAAAAAAAAAGGAAGAAAAACTAAGAAGTTTACCGATCACATTTTACACTGGAATGGAATGCTGCATGATTTTTTTAGATGTCTATGGCCTCTCTTCAGCACGACAATCATAACCTCAATTAAATCGGCAGCTCAACGTTCAATCTCTTTATGCTATTTGTATCAAATGACCATGGTAGATGCGTATACTTTTGATTTTTGGGCTGATATCAACCAATTTTTTAAGCTCATCCTTAACACGTTCATCAAGCCGGCGTTAACATTCCAATCAATCAGACTCGAACATGGTGAACAAGGTTGAAGGTTTGGTGTTAGCTTTGATTGGTTTCAATGGCAGATGAAATTTATAGGTGAAGTTGTTGTTTCATGGTATTGTTCATACATAGAAACTTGAAAGAACATGGTTGAAGGGTGTAGAAATGAGCACACTTTAGGTTATTGTGGTGTATACGGTGGTGATAAACAGTGCTTTATGGTGGACCGCGGATGTATTGGGTGTGATGGAGGAAGAATGGATGTATTGGGTGTGATGGAGGAAGAATGTTAGTTCACAGTGGGGTAGCGTGATAAGGTTATGGAGTTGATGAAAACAGAGGGATTATGATTTATGTGGGTGGAATATATTGTGTTAAAGTGGTAAATTGAAACAATGAAATAAAGAAACCATATTTGTTTTTCTGCGAGAGAGGAGAGGAATATCAGGGTGGTTATTCAGTGAAGGATGAGTTTTTGTTAAAAAAAATGCAGAGAAGGAAAGATGGTTCTCGCGGGTCAGTAAAGAAAATGGGTGTGGAATTTTAATAGTGGTGCCCCTTTTCTTTTCAACACGTCGCACCAAACAACATAGGGACGCGTGTCCCATGAAAATCTCTCTCTCTCTTTTTACTGTGAGTGGAGGCAGATTCTCTCTCTTTTTTTTTGCGATAATGGAAAACCGTTGGTACATGTAGTGGGGGACCAGATAAATGAGAGAGACAGATTGTTATACAGGCTGCGAATGAGTGGAATTGTTAATGACAGCTATTTTTAAAGTAAACAAGAAATAATAATAATTGTGAAAATAATAAAAATGGAAATAATAATTAATAACAAAAATAAGAGAAACAATAATAATAGAAATAATAGAAATTATAAAAACTGGTATAATAATAATAATAATAATAATAATAATAATAATAATAATAATAGATGGTAATAGTAATAACAATAAAATAAAGATAATGGTGATAAAAAATAAAATCATAATAACGATAAAAATAATAATAATATAAAATAAAAATGATAGTAAAATAAAAATAATAATAAAAGAAACAAATAATAATAAGAACAATGAGATTTTTTTGATTTTTTTTGGTAAATAATAATTTCTTTTGTGAACTATAAAATAAAAGGGATATGGACATATGAATTTAAGTAAAAACGGACAAGTACTTATTTTAATATATTATTTTTGAATAAACTAAAAGCTATCTTTTTTTTATATATTTTTGAAATAAAGAGATGCAAATAAATTTAAATGAAACTAATATAAACATAATAATTCTTTGACTTTTTAGAATATAGTTAAACGGAAATAAAAATATGACATATTTTTGGATTTTTGAAATAATGGTTAGACAAAAAATAAAATAGTGCGGGTAGGACAAATTTGGGGTATGACAGTATGTCCATCACAAAGAAGGTAGTTTTGAAGGTCTGTGGGCCAATCAACACAGGAAGATCAATCTCCCCAAGCACTGATCTTTTAGAGCCATCAAATGCTCTCACCACCAAATTACTCGGACGCAGTGCCAAGCCATCATACTCCAGCTTCACTAAGGCTTTCTTTGGTAGAACATTGAGTGATGACCCAGTGTCCACCAGTACATGAGACAGAACAGCACCCTTGCATTCCAAGGTGATATGCAAAGCCTTGTTATGGTTGCGTCCCTCTGTTGTTAAGTCAGCATTGGTAAAGCCCAGTCCATGACTGGTGTTGACATTTGCAACCACAGTTTCTAGCTGATTAACAGTAATCTCCTCCGGCACGTATGCTGCGTGCAGGACTTTCAACAATGCGTTCCTGTGAGCTTCGGAACACATCAACAGTGATAATATGGAGATTTTGGAGGGTGTTTGGTGAAGCTGGTCCACCACCTTGTAATCACTCCTTTTTATGATTCTCATGAACTCGTCTACATCTTGTTCAAAAGATGTCTTCTGAGTGTCTTTGGTAGTCGGCTCTTCAGATACCACACTCTTTCCTTTTGCTTTGGCAGCAGCTTCTGCCTCAACATTAGGTCTTTGTGTTTGTGAGGCAAAAAGGCGTCCGCTTCTGGTGAAGCCTCCGCCTCCCCCAACATTATCAACTTGTGGAGAAGAGGTCGATGAATCTAGAGTGATTTTATCCCCGTTGCAGTAGAGATCAGAGCCATAATGCCAAGGTATAGCACTACTGTTTTCATAAGGAACCGGTCCAGGCACCGTAATGGTGACCGGACTGATTGCTGCAGAGGAGGGTACTGTAGTGGTGTGCGGATCATAGTAAATTGTGACTGGTGATTTGGCAGGAGGTGCCACGGTTTGTTGTTGGAGATTGCTGCTGGGAGGAACATTTGATGGGTCATAGTAGATTGTAACTGTTGAAACATCTTCATTAATTTTTGCTGGCATTGTAGAAGATTCTGTTAATAAAATGGATGTTGATGTTGTAGAAGAAACAGTTGTTGAATTTTGACTTGTTGAAGTGATGGACGGAGTAATTGCTGGTAATGTTGATGAATCTGTAGGAATGATTGTTGTTGCTGTTGTAGGAGAATTTGTTGCTGAAGGAATGATTGTTGATGTTGTAGGAGATTCCATTGTTGCGGAAACAAAAGTTGATGAAGGAGCTGTTGAAGTAATTTGTAAAATCCCATCTTGGATAAGGCCATCTATTCCGCTTCTCAGCCTTTCACACCCATTGACTGCAATGTTGCAATACCCACAGCCGAGCTCACACCCGGGGAACACTTGGCATTCTAAAAGTTGAGCTTTAATTTCAACCAAAGGTGTTCGAATTTGTGCAACACTGGTGATCAAGGTGGATGGTTTGCCTTCCTCAATAGCATTAATCCTAGGCCCACCATGATTAGGCATAGGATTTCTGTTGACGTTCGGAGGAGGTGCAAAGTTGAGAGCTTTTGAGTCCACCAGGTCTTGGACTTTCATCTGTAAGGCCCTACATTTCTCAGTATTGTGACCAGGCGCGTTGGAGTGAAAGGCACACCTGGCGTTGACATCATAGTTCTTTGGGAGATTGAGAGGATCTGGTGGTGCCAAAGTCCTTAACTCAACCAAGTTAAGCTTCAGGAGTTGTGGCAATAAGGCAGCATAAGGCATAGGGATAGGGTCAATCACCCTATTTTCCTGAGATGGTCTCTGTTGGAAGGGACGCTGCTGTTGGTTGCTATTGTTGTTGTTGTAGGTTCTCTGTTGCGGATACTGAACTTGTTGTTGATATTGTGGTTGTTGTTGTTGAGGATATGCTGATTGTTGAGGAATCGGAGCTGGAATGGTAACAGCTGCTACTGACCGGTGTACATACTAAGGTCTGCCCCTGTTTGTATGAATGTAATTGGTCTCACCGGCTCTTCGGGATCCCACAAAAGGCTTCCAGGGATTACTGGATGAACTTGCACCATTTTCGAAAATTTTACCCATTTTTAATAGACTTTCAATCCTTTCACCAGTTATGACGACATCAGCAAAGCTGGTAGAGGAGAAGGCAACCAATCTATCAATATAGGTTCCTTGCAGTGTATTCATGAACATATCAGCCATTTCTCTTTCTGACATGGGTGGTTGGACAGCAACAGCGAGCTGTCTCCACCTTTGGGCATATTCCCTGAAGCTTTCTCTGGAAGACTGAGACATTCCCATTAGGAGGGTCCTGTTGGGAGCCATGTCCAGATTGTATTGATATTGCCTGATGAAGGCTTCAGCTAAGTCCTTCCAGCATCTAATGGTAGCTCTGGTCAAGTGTGAATACCACTCTCTTGAAGTCCCAGTCAGACTGTCTTCAAAGTAGAACATCCACAGCTTTTCGTCCATAGTATAAGCTTTAAGTCTTCCCAGGAAAGACTGCAGGTGAGTTCGTGGACAAGAGGTTCCATTGTATTTCTCAAAGCACGGGGGTTTGAATTTGTGGGGAATTCTCACCCCATCCACTAACCCCATGTCCATTACATCAAAGCCCAAGGAATTCTGAGACTCCAAAGATCTCAACTTCTCAGCAATTTCATCCAATCTCCTGTCATAGACTTTGAAATTCTGTGATCAGGTATGAGATGTCCTATGAGATGTTCCAACACTTGACAGATTTAACCAAAACTTAAAGTGCAAGAAAATTAAACACAGTAGTTTGTTAACCCAGTTCAGTGTATAACCACACTTACATCTGGAGGCTACCAAGCCAGGAGGAAATCCACTATAAGTAATATTAATTCTAGACTTAAACAACCCAGTTTAATCTTTCACTTAATATCTACCCAATGCAATTTCTACCTAAGTCACTACTTAGATATGAGTACCAACTCACTCCCCCTCAATCACACAGTGATCTTGTTTACAAGTTTAATAAAATTGAAGTCATACTTCAAACAAAACAGCTTGATCTTACTTCATAGTTTCAATCAAGTCACAAATGCACTTATGCTTAAAAGCTCATAAAGTGGTACATTTAAAAACAACCTGCTATTAAAACAATAAACCCCCTATTTGGTCTTCTGGAATTCGTACTCAATTCTGTGAGTTTCTGTTGATTAAATAGGTGTTTGTAATTTGGGCTTTCTGTAGGTTAATCCAGTCCTAAAACACATGCAGCTTCCACCTTGAATTAGGGTTTGTTACTTCCTAGATTCTAGGTGATTTAGTTCTTCTGATTAATTTGAAACCTCATAATAAAACTTCCTACAGATGCGCCTTGTTCTGTTTTTATCCATCCATAATTAATTCCAGATAACTCTCCTTAAATATCTCAGATCAGTTAGTCATTAATTAATTCTGGTAGCAGGTTTGAGATGTCTCAACATCTGTTGGGACATCCTGAAAAACTGAACTTAAGTCATTTACACAATGTCCCAACATCTGGTGTGACATCCTGAATTAAGTTCTTATACTCTGTTTGATAATGTCCCAACATCTGATAGGACATTCTGAACTGAATTCAATATTTCTTGTTGGTCAAAAATTCTGCCAATTCTAAACATCTACAAACTCCCCCTTTGGCTAATTTTTGGCTAACATCTTTTCTGGTTATCAGAGTGCAGCAGAAGTTCTTTTTATCAGAGTGTAGCTTTCCTTTTCTGTTAAGTCATGAGTGAGTTTACTCCCCCTCAAACATACATGTATTCAGATTTGTTGCAACATAAATTTTTATTAAAAAACACCCTGATTCAGTTCAGAAACAAACAGATTTTTCATTCATAATCAAACAGCATTACACATTGTTGTTGTTGTTGTTGTTGTTCTCCCCCTTGTTAGACATAAATTTGGGGCCAAAGAGACTAATTACAATGCAGCTGTCATTACATTTGTCCTCACATACAATTATTCACTCAGACTCCTCACATTCAGTTTCTTCATCATCCTCAGTTTCTTCATCAGAAGCAGCTTTTTGATCACCTTCACTCTCCAGCCTTTGGATAATCTCCTCAAGCTTCTGCTTCCTTGCTTCAAGTTCTTTGCAAGTGCTCTTCAGTTCAGCAATCAATGCAGCCTTGGAGATTGGAGTCTTTGCATTTGAAGGACCTGCAGATGTCCCAGAGGGTGCTTCAACATCTGCTGCATGATGACTCAGGAACAGCTTGTAGTGAAAGGCCAGAGGACTTTCTCTTTTGCAAATTGTGTTCTTCTCAATGAGGATCCCAGGGTACTGACTCAGCACTATTCCACACAGCAAGGAAGGGAAAGCTATTGGCAGCTTTGTTGCAGATGAGCTAGCATGCTTCAAAGTCTGATCAAAGATGTAGGCTCCATAATCCAGCTTAGTTTGAGTGCCCACAGCATAAATAAACCTGCCCAAGCCAGTGGATATTGAAGATGTGTGATTGGTAGGCACCCAGTTTGTTGTACCAATCCTGTTCAGCATGGCATATTTCCTTGTCAGCATGCTCACTGAGAGCTTTCCTTTAACTGGCCAAGCTTTGACCTGGTTAGCAGTGATAACCTTGCAGACCTGGTTATCAGTCTTCCCTAGCTCATTTGGACCATCAGATTCTCTTCCAAGGTATTGGTTGATGATCTGAGGAGAGAACTCTACACACCTGCCTCTAACAAAGACTTTTCTAAATTCAGCAGACTTACCATTGGCACAATCTACCTGAAGGTTGACTATGAATTCTTTGACAAGTAACTCATAGCAGGGAGAGAGGTTGGAGACTGTTTTGAAGAGACCAGCAGCAGATATGAGATCAATTAACTCAGTGCACTCAAGTGCATTACTGCTCAGCTCTCTTTCAAGTGCTACCCTTCTTTGGTACACAAACTTCCATCTGTTTACACTTGAAACATGATGAAATGAGATGTTGTCCAAGGGAGCTTCTGGAACAGCAGTTGATCCCTGGAGGGTGCTGGTTTCTTCTTTGGAGGAGATGTTGGGACATCTGCTTCAACATCTGAATCTGGAGGAGTGACAGCTTTCCTCTTTTGTGTTTGCACCTTGCTCCATTGTTTGGTAAGACCAAAGACAACTTTAGCTTTGTCCTTCTTTGGGGTAGCTTGCTTCTTCTCAGGAATTGTATGTCCTCTTGCATCTTTTCTTTCCTAGTCCTGAGCCTTTTGGCTATGCTAGGTCTTACAGAGGCAATGATTTCTGTATCAGAATCATGCTCTAGGTTCACAACAGGAGGAGATTGAGCAGTCTCCTCTTCAGCTGGTTGATCAGCAGAGATATGCTCTTCAGTTGAGGCCTTGGTCTGATCCTCAGATTCTTCTTCATCACTATCATTTGAGGCCTTTTTCTGGTCCTCATATGTTTCAACAGCAGCATCAGATGAGACCTTTTGTTGATCCTCAAATGTTTCAACATCTATTGGGACATCCTGTTGAGCAGGAGTGTCCTTTGCAGTCTGAGGTTGTTGATCTTCTTGTGGAGCTGGCATGGTGCTCAAAGGGATAGAAATGCCACTAACCACTCTTTGTTCAGAAAGAATCCTGTTTACCAACTCCTTAATGGAATCATCCACATATTCAGAAGATTTTGGAGGCATGTTTGCTGGTGAAGGAATGCCTTTGGCTTTGCTGCAAACTTGATCTTTTGTTCTTTTTGGAGTTCTTGGCTTTTTAGCATGAGGAACACTTCCTCTGATTTCGTCCAATGGAGTTGACTCCATGGGTACCACAGAAATGGGGGTTGCATGAACCACATCTTCTTTGTTGAGAATTTCTTCAGGAATGTTAGGGTTTTGAGACATTTTCAAAGAAGATGGATGAAGAGTTTTAGGGTTGATGATTTCTGAAGAACAGTTAGAAAATGTAAGTCGTTTTTGAGAGTATGATGAGAATATGGATAGCTGGAAGTAAGCTGATATAATAAAAGTAGCCGTTACTTTGAGACTTTTTAGGAGAGGAATACTCAAGGCCCTTGACCAGACTGGTGTTGCCATCTGGTTCTTATGCCACACAATGTCATATGACATGTTGGCACATCTCCATAACTGCTAAATCTCACATAAGCAGATTCCCAATTTTCCCCTTAAGTTCTCAAATTGTGTAGCATCCAATGCTTTGGTAAAGATATCAGCCAACTGCAGATTTGTAGCTACATGTTCCAATGAAATCACTTTTTCTTCTACAAGATCTCTGATGAAATGATGTCTGATATCAATATGCTTGGTCCTGCTATGTTGGATAGGATTCTTTGATATGTTAATTGCACTTAAGTTGTCACAGTACAATGTCATGACATCTTGTGGGACATTATACTCAGTGAGCATTTGCTTCATCCAAACCAACTGAGAACAACTGCTTCCAGCTGCTATATATTCAGCTTCAGCTATAGATAAGGATACATAATTTTGTTTCTTACTGAACCAAGAAATCAAATTGTTTCCTAGAAAGAAGCATCCTCCTGAAGTGCTTTTTCTGTCATCAGCACTTCCAGCCCAATCAGCATCACAGAAGCCAGTGAGAATTGGTTTACATCCATGAAAGTACATTATGCCATAGTCACAAGTACCATTAACATATTTCAGAATTCTCTTGACTTGATTAAGATGACTGACTTTTGGATCAGCTTGATATCTTGCACATACACCTACTGCAAATGCTATGTCTGGTCTGCTAGCAGTCAGATATAACAAGCTTCCAATCATACTTTTGTACATGCTTTGATCTACATTCTCACCCTTTTCATCTTTAGTCAGCTTTAAATGTGTGGGGGCAGGAGTTCTTTTATGAGTAGCATTGTCCATTCCAAATTTCTTGACTATGTTCTTAGCATACTTGCTTTGGGAAATGAACATGGAGTCCTCCATTTGTTTTATTTGCAGTCCAAGAAAGTAGGTTAATTCTCCTACTAGGCTCATTTCAAATTCAGATTCCATTTGGTTGACAAAATGTTTGACCATCCTATCAGACATCCCACCAAAGACAATGTCATCTACATATATTTGAGCAATCATGACATTTCCTTCTTCATCTTTAACAAACAAGGTTTTGTCAATTCCACCTTTCATGTATCCTTTCTTGATAAGAAAAGTAGTCAGTGTTTCATACCATGCCCTTGGAGCTTGCTTCAGACCATAAAGAGCCTTCTTTAGTTTGTATACATGATTTGGACAGCTTGGATCAACAAATCCTTTAGGTTGTTCTACATATACCTCTTCATTAAGATAACCATTTAAAAAGGCACTTTTCACATCCATTTGAAATAGCTTGAACTTTAAGATACAAGCAATTCCCAAAAGTAGTCTGATTGATTCAAGCCTTGCTACTGGTGCAAAGGTTTCATCAAAGTCTACTCCTTCAATTTGTGTGTATCCTTGAGCTACAAGTCTAGCTTTGTTCTTTGTAACAACTCCTTGTTCATTTGACTTGTTCTTATACACCCATTTTGTTCCAATCACATTTATGTCATCAGGTCTAGGAACAAGATTCCACACTTCATTCCTTGTGAATTGACCTAATTCCTCTTGCATAGCACAAATCCAGTATTCATCAGTAAGAGCTTCCTTGATGTTTTTAGGTTCTATTTTAGAAACAAAAAAGGAACCTGAAATCACTTCTCTTGATCTAGTGCTTACACCTCTGTTGGGATCACCAATTATCAAATCTTTGGGATGATCCTTTTGTATTCTGATGGAGGGAGGTTTGCTGGATTGTTCTGTCCTTGCATCAGTTTGAGTGAAGTCATAATGATCACTCTTTTCTTCAGCTTCAATCTTGATATTAGCAGATGTTCCAACATCTTCTGGGACATCTGTAGGAGCATCATCAATTATCACATTTATGGACTCCATGATAACCTTGGTTCTAGAATTAAATACTCTATATGCTCTGCTGTTTATAGAGTATCCAAGAAAAATCCCTTCATCACTTTTAGGATCCATTTTTCTTCTTTGCTCCCTATCTGCCAGAATATAACAGTTACTTCCAAACACATGGAAGTACTTAACTGTGGGTTTTCTTCCCTTCCAGACTTCATATATTGTGGACAAAGTTCCTTTCCTTAGAGTAACTCTGTTATGGATGTAACAAGCTGTGTTCATAGCTTCAGCCCAGAAGTACAAAGGTAACTTTTTAGCATGGATCATAGCTCTTGTTAATTCTTGAATAGTTCTATTCTTCCTCTCAACAATCCCATTTTGTTGAGGAGTGATTGGTGAAGAATATTCATGATTGATTCCTTCTGAAGAACAGAAATCTAAGAATTTTTGGTTCTCAAATTCTTTTCCATGATCACTTCTTATTCTGATTACACGGCTGGATTTTTCCCTTTGTATTCTTTGGCATAAGTCTTTGAATACATCAAATACATCAGACTTTTCTTTGATGAAATTTATCCATGTATACCTTGAAAAGTCATCAACCACCACATAGGCATACCTCTTGCCACCAAGGCTTTCAACCTGCATAGGTCCCATAAGATCCATATGCAATAGTTCCAAAACTTTGGAAGTTGTCAGATGTTGGAGCTTTGGATGGGACATCTTGGTTTGCTTGCCTATTTGACATTCACCACATATTTTGCCATCATCAATCTTCAGTTTAGGAATACCTCTTACAGCATCCATAGATATTATCTTCTTTATGCCTCTGAAATGAAGATGACCTAGTCTTTGGTGCCATAGTTTCACTTCTTCTTCTTTAGCTAAAGAACAAGTTGAAGTGAGACTGAAGTCTTGAGATTCCCACATGTAACAGTTGTCTTTAGATCTGGCTCCTCTCATGACAACCTCTTGTTCTTTGTTAGTCACTATGTATTTAGTTTTGGTAAAGTTTACACTATACCCTTGATCACATAATTGACTTATGCTGATCAGGTTAGCAGTTAAACCTTTAACTAGCAGCACATCATCTAGTCTTGGAACATCTTGACAGTCCAAGGTCCCAACTCCCTTGATTTCTCCTTTAGCTCCATCTCCAAAGGTTACATATCTGGATGAATGTGACTTTAAGTCTACTAGCAGATTCTTCAATCCAGTCATGTGTCTTGAACATCCACTGTCAAAGTACCAGTCTTCTTTAGCTAATACTCTTAGTGATGTATGTGTTATATATGCAACACTTTTCTTTGACCATTTGAGTTGAGATTTCTTTTGATGCCTCTGCCCTGTGTATTATTCATCAGTAGATCTCCAAGATTGATTGTTGATCTTGTTCTTGGGTATGTAGCTTTGATCAGCCTGGATGCTAGCTTTTGGTCTCCATACCTTCTTGATGACCTCTGTCTTCTGCTTAGGAGGTTGCTGATTTCTTTGATGTCTATGCAGCACTTTCTTGGTAACTTCTATCTTCTGCTTAGAAGGTTGCTGATACATCTGATTTGGATATCCATGCAACTTATAGCAATGAGGTTTGATATGTCCAAATCTTCCACAATGATGACATCTCCATCTTTGATACTTCTTCTTCATTATGTTCTTTTCAGAATGTTGAGACATCTGTTGGAACATTATGTTTGACTTTGTGTTCTTTTCCTGATGTTGAAGCATCTTTTGGGACATCTTGTTTGACTGTATGGACTTTGAAGTAGTTTTGATAGAGCTAGCTTCATCCTTATGAACTCTGTTAAATCCCAGTCCACTTTTATCCCCTGAATGCTTATTGTTGTTGAGAATAACATCCAGTGTACTTGAGCTACTGTTCAGCATTCTAACAGATTTGGACATGTGTTCCAATTTGGAGTTGAGAAGACTTACTTCACTTTTCAAGGTGTCAATGATCTCTTGATCACTTGCTTTTTCATCTTTTAGTTCCCCATTCTGCTTCTTTAGCTTTATAACTTCACTGCATATTTCAGTGCTTCTTTTGTATAGATCTTTGTATGCTTGCTCAAGTTCTTCAAAAGTAAGCTCCCCATCACTGGATTCACTTTCAGATTCATATAATCCAGCTAGAGCAGTGATATGCTTAGCTGATTCTTCTTCTGAATCACCTCCTGAGTCTTCATCAGACCAGGTTACAGAGAGTCCTTTCTTTTGCCTTTTTAAGTAGGTAGGACATTCATTCCTGATGTGTCCATATCCTTCACATCCATGGCAATTGATTCCTTTTTCTTGACTGGTTTTTTCATCATAATTTGACCTTCTGTTAGCATCATAAGGTCTTTTGTTCTCAGAAGAGTTTGTGTATCTTCCACTGGGTTTGGATTTGCCTTCCATCCCTCTGAGAATCTTTTTGAATTGTCTTCCAAGCATAGCAATGTTGTCTGATAAACTTTTACCAGTTTCTGATTCATCATCTTCTTCTTCATCAGTATTTGTCACCAAGGCTATGCTTTTGTTCTTCTTAACATTTGTGTCATTCATTCCCATCTCAAATGTTTGAAGGGAACCAATGAGCTCTTCAACTTTCATAGTGCATATGTCTTGAGCTTCTTCTATTGCTGTGACTTTCATGTCAAATCTTTTTGGCAAAGATATGAGGATCTTTCTTACAAGCTTTTCATCAGTCATCTTTTCTCCCAAGGCTCCAGAAGTATTGGCTACTTCTAAGATGTTCATGTAGAATTCATGAACTGTCTCATCTTCCTTCATTATCAAGTTTTCAAACTTGGTGGTGAGAAGTTGAAGTCTTGACATCTTTACCTTTGATGTTCCTTCATGAGTTGTTTTGAGAGTATCCCACACATCTTTGGCCAGCTCACAGTGATGCACAAGTCTAAAGATGTTCCTATCAATGCCATTGAATAAAGCATTTAAGGCCTTGGAGTTGCCTAGTGCTGAATCTTCTTCCTCCTTACTCCATTCTTCTTCAGGTTTCAACACTTTTGATCCATCTTTGGTGTCTTGGATAGGATGTTCCCATCCAATGTTGACTGCTCTCCAGGCCCTGTTGTCAAGTGATCTTAAGAATGCAATCATTCATGGTTTCCAGTAGTCATAATTAGATCCATCCAGTATAGGTGGTCTATTTACTGATCCTATATCTCTGTCCATGTTTCCAGAATTTGTATTCCCTAGATCTCACCCAGTATAAACAGGCAGGGTGCCTGCTCTGATGCCAATTGAAATTCTGTGATCAGGTATGAGATGTCCTATGAGATGTTCCAACACTTGACAGATTTAACCAAAACTTAAAGTGCAAGAAAATTAAACAACACAGTAGTTTGTTAACCCAGTTCAGTGTATAACCACACTTACATCTGGAGGCTACCAAGCCAGGAGGAAATCCACTATAAGTAATATTAATTCTAGACTTAAACAACCCAGTTTAATCTTTCACTTAATATCTACCCAATGCAATTTCTACCTAAGTCACTACTTAGATATGAGTACCAACTCACTCCCCCTCAATCACACAGTGATCTTGTTTACAAGTTTAATAAAATTGAAGTCATACTTCAAACAAAACAGCTTGATCTTACTTCATAGTTTCAATCAAGTCACAAATGCACTTATGCTTAAAAGCTCATAAAGTGGTACATTTAAAAACAACCTGCTATTAAAACAATAAACCCCCTATTTGGTCTTCTGGAATTCGTACTCAATTCTGTGAGTTTCTGTTGATTAAATAGGTGTTTGTAATTTGGGCTTTCTGTAGGTTAATCCAGTCCTAAAACACATGCAGCTTCCACCTTGAATTAGGGTTTGTTACTTCCTAGATTCTAGGTGATTTAGTTCTTCTGATTAATTTGAAACCTCATAATAAAACTTCCTACAGATGCGCCTTGTTCTGTTTTTATCCATCCATAATTAATTCCAGATAACTCTCCTTAAATATCTCAGATCAGTTAGTCATTAATTAATTCTGGTAGCAGGTTTGAGATGTCTCAACATCTGTTGGGACATCCTGAAAAACTGAACTTAAGTCATTTACACAATGTCCCAACATCTGGTGTGACATCCTGAATTAAGTTCTTATACTCTGTTTGATAATGTCCCAACATCTGATAGGACATTCTGAACTGAATTCAATATTTCTTGTTGGTCAAAAATTCTGCCAATTCTAAACATCTACAGACTTCATCTCCAACTCCCATAACAGTAAATTGCTCCTCTTGGGGGTCCTCTTGTAAGATTCTCTCCCCAGCAGTATTACCTTGCACATTTCTCGGGATGTCGACTTCCGGATCCATATGAGGTCCGAATACTGGTGGGTTAATACGAGGCTGGCCCCGCTCATTGTTACTAGTTCCTCCAGTTCCGAGATGAGGTTCCTAGGGAGTTTGTCTTTCCACCAGTTCCCTTAACCTTTCTTTACTCTAGGCCAAGCCATTCATCACAGCCATGAACTGAGTCATCTGATTTCTCATATCCACTCTTTCATTAGCCATCTGATTTCTGACCTCAGTCAGATCCTGTTGTACTTGTTCCATTTGAATACCGGGAAGGTTGTTGCGAGTAGGGTACCGGTGCGTGCGGTTGATAGGGAACACTCGGCGACGAGCAATGTTTCCTGAGATCACAACAAAGTTAGAAACAAAGATAATAACAAAACCTACAAAACAAAACAAAAGTTAGTATGCAATGCAGTATGCTTATTTGTTTTCCAAGGTATCCGATTTGGTTCTTGGTTTTGACCTTTCCAGACCTCGAGGAAGATGCTTGATGTTGTTGAGAAGCCCAAATGAAAACAAACTAACATATATTACAAATGGTGAACAATACATAGTTTGTTTTACAATACATGCCCCTGGAGGGTCAAAATATATCAAAAAGGAAAAGTACATCAAATGGAAACAACAACAAACAAAGAGTCAAACATCCAGTCCAAACTCATCCTCTTTGACCTCCTTCAGGAGTGCCTCAGTCACTGGACCAGCTGGGTGCTCTGTAATGGTCCTAATGAGGAGGTTCCTGGTAGCAACGGCAGTGGTCAGCTTCTTATGCCTGTCCTGGTCCTTTGATCTCTTCAATCCAGCTCTGAGTTTCAACTCTGAAATCTCCTTTTGGGCTGCCAACAAAGCTTCCTGCTGCTTCTTTTCATTGGCCTCTAACTGTTCAATCTTGGCTTGAGTCTTTTGGTCTTCTTGTGTACGGGCTTCGGTGATCCTGACCCACCTAGCCTGACTCTCTTGCAGATAGAGCTCAGTCCTGGCCTTCTGAATCTTGGCTTCTTTACAGGCATTCTTCAATATTTGTTCCCCAACTCTCGCTTTCCTGATGTAGTCCCCTGTCTTCTCAATTTTGGCAAGATGCTCCACCCTGAGCTTCTCCAATCTCTCAATGTCCAGACGACCATCACTTCTTTCCCACAGAGTCTTCTTCAAAGCTTGAGATAAGTTCTCATTCCTTTCCTTCAGCTTCTCAAATTCTTCTAGGCTGACAGTTGCTGCAGGTTGTATTGTTGAGGGTCCAGGTATGTCCTCCAAGGTGAAGGGCATTCCAGTAATCTGAGCTCTTGTACGGGACCAGTCATAATACTGAGCTGAAACAACCCTTTACTCCTATTAGAGGCACATTTGGGTATTGTCCACAACTGGTGATAATGTCCTTGCCTTTGGTGCTCTGTGTGCACCATCTAATATCATCTGAAGTCAAAGCAATGAGCCTCTTGGCCCAATTCTTCTGTTGGTGGGGATTCAGGAAGGCATCTGACTTAGGCAGGTGTTTGAGCAGCCAGGAGTAAAACAAAGGAGCACAACATCTAACCAACTTCCCCCTTTGTTTCTCATTCCTCTGATGGATGGAATAATAAAAGTCCCCTAGCAATGTAGGCACTGGGTTCCTCAGAAGAAACAGATGGATGGCATTCTTGCTAACAAATTTGGGCTCATCTGCAAACAATATAGCCCCATATATGCTGAGGGCTAACAGTGCACAGACTTCCTTCCATTCTCCCAATGAGGCCTTCAGGATGGCCTGAGAAATCAAGAAGTCCAAGTGCAAACCAGGGATCCCAGCTTTTGTTGTCATATTTTGCCCAATCAAAGCAGGCTCCAAGTACAGTGCTTTTGCTACTTCTCCATTGCTGGGAGCTAGCATTTCTGGGTTGAAGAGGATGCCACCCCTGATAGGTACCCCAATCAATGAAGAAAACTCTTCCAGCAGAGGCCCTAGCTGAAAGTCTGGGAATGTGAAGCATCTCAAAGGGGGATCATAAAACTGCAAGCATGTGTGGATCATGCTCCTCTGAGAAGGGTCAAGGTCCATAACCATATCCAGGATACCTCCATAGTGTTCTCAAAACAATGGGATGTGGTCAGGTGTGATAAGTGACTGGACCTGCCTGATACCAGTCAACACAGGCTCAAAGAAATAGTAGGATATGTTGCTCTTCCTGGGAGTAGTCATGAATGTTGCTGAAGATACTGGAGATTAGTACTGATGAAGATCACAGACTGATACTGGAGATTGGCCACTGACAGGCTGATGCTGGTGATGATGACAATAGCTGAAGTAAATAACTGATGAAACAGAGGTCTATGCAGAAGAAGGGGTCAAAACCAAACCAGATATGATATGGATACCCTGAAAAACAAATAAACAAATGTTAAATGATGCAAATGATGAATATGCAAATGATATGCAAGGGTTTGTGATCAAGCTGGATCTGATTATTATTCTTGATATAAGTCCATGTATGTTCAAAAGTCCAGATGGAGGTTCAGAAATCCAGTAACCAGGGTAGGGGACTCAAATAAAGAGTCACATGTCCAGGGTTAATCACAAGAACTGTCCAAAGTGAAGCATTCTTAAACATAACAAGTAATAGGGTATGATGTGGCCAAGGGTACCTGCAAACCTGTAAACAGCCCAATCCCCCTCACAGGTAGTGTTCTAGAACAAGGATCCTCAGACTTGGATCAGTTATGAGAAGTGTAAACACTTCTAACCCGGAGGTACAGTGTTTACAATAATCATAAAAGATCCTCCTCTAATTCACTTCAGCTTCTGAAGGTCATAATAAAGGTCATCCAGACTTAGCAGGCTTCCCAGATAGCCCTAGCACTACAGGAAATCTGTAGCACAGAGTTCTCAAGAAGAAACCCACATCTGAACCGTGTTTCATATTCCCGCACCAGACCGAAATGGAATGGGAAAGAACATGAACCACTCTAGCCTAGGTGTCACTCAGGTCCCAGGTATAGGACCTTAATCTTTCAATGGAACCCCACCCACCAAAACAGAAACCAGATCCAGCAATGATAGTATGACAGTATGATGTATAAAACTGTAAAGAAAGCAATAAACAAGAATGTACATAAAGCAATAAAACAAATACATAAACACATATAGCACATAACACCCCAGTAAACACAAATCAAACAAGCGCTAGGAGGAACCCACAAAAAGAACCAGAAGCCCTGGTTACAGTATAAGGGTCCCCAGCAGAGTCGCCAAGTTGTCGCTCCCACCAAATGACACAGGGCCAAGAGGGGTACAGACGCGAACGGTCGGCGAAGGGGAGAGAACACACAAGGGTGAACTCAAAAGGAAAGAGTCGCCATCTAGGCATTTTTATCCCGAAGGAAAGGTAATGCTGCATAAACCTGAGAAAAGATGGATAAGACGGTTGCAAACTAGAGAAACTGAGAAAGGGGGTTGGTTACAACCTGGGAAGGTATTAGCACCCAGATTGTCCGCCGTACTCGACGAGATCCACGCTTAAAATATTTGTGTTTTAAAGGGGTAGTGTCAGTGCAATCTGTGAATCAAAGCTGGAAAGAATACAAGTGTCAGTGTAAAAGATGTGTGAAGTGAAATGAAAGAGTGTCAGTGTAAGAGAAGAATGCAAAGCTCAAGACTATGAGGCTCAAATAATAATGCTAGAAGAGGGGGGGATGTACAGATACTTTTGTTCGATAACTGTTAAGTTATGCCTACATATCCTCTCGTGCGATGAGGAAGTCAGAACACCGTAGTTCGACTCAAAGAGACTGAAAGATAAATTGACTGATGAATTGCTTACTTGTCTATGCTCAAGTGTATGACCTGTTTGGCTCAGGTGCTAACTGTCTTGCATTAAACGGAAGAAGCGAGTTCTCGTTTGTGAGTGAATGAGGTGAGAAAAGAATCCCGGAGGAGGCGATTATTGTTTGTTTTTGGCATTTTTAATCTTTTATTGCCTTTTGTGTTTGTCATAAGTTAATGAGCTTAAGCCTAGACCAAGGGTTAGTAAACTCATCGCATCTTCCCTCTGTTTAGGGGTAATGAGAATACCTAAAGTATGAAGTAAACACCTCACACTTAATCATCATGATGTAGAATTAAGATCATTATCCTACTTGCAATTATTTAGATGTTTTTGGAGTTTTTGTTTAGTGTTAAGTAATGAGTTTAAGCCATAATCAGGGATTTAATGGACTCATTACACCATTCTAATAGAAGGATAATAGATGAGAACATTTAAGCTGAGGAAGGCTCCTCAACTTAATACATGATTAGGGATTAACCTCATGACAAAACAAAGCCTTTATTAAAGTGGATTTTAGTTAATGGTAAGATTAAGAAGTGGATTTTATGGTTTGTAAGACAACTTGAGGAGGACTTGTCCATTAACACTAGGGTTAGTCCTTCTTAACCAATTAAGGAAGAATTAGAACCCTAATGCAAGGCCCAAGTTACAAGCTTGATGTCTTAGTGATTATTAGGTGGATTGATTAAAGGAATTAAACACATTAAGGGTTTAACACTTAGGATTAAAGTTATACACTCCATCCTAATAGAAGGATACAGGCATAACCCTAATCACAAAGTCTTAAAACCTTTAAGGTTTAGTCCTTGATTATGGGGTGAGAAGAGAAGACTCAAAGATGACACAAAGGTAAAACTAAAGGGGAACTAATCAAACCCTAATTGTTATCATGCTTGGGTATCCCTAGGGTTTATGAGGCTTGCAAAAGATCTTCAGGAGAGAAGCCACCAGGAAAGAAGCAGATGAAAGGAGGAAGAAGCAGAGAGAAGCAAGACAACTTGCTTCACTTAAGAAGACAAGTTACATGAAGAAAGAAAGTGAGAAAGAGCATGAATGAGCAAGCTCACTCTAGAACAAAAGTAAAATGCAGCAATGAGTGCATAAGAGATGAGAAGAGATTATGAGAAGTGAAGGCAAATTCACTTCTCAATGGCTTACCACCTGAAAAGTTAGCAAAAAGAAATGAAATGAAATGAACATGAAATGAATGCAATGATGCAAACCAAAACCATAAGCATAAACATGATGTTAATGATGCTAAGAGATGATGCAAACATATGTCAAGAGTTATGGATGATCATACAAGGATGAGGATGCAAATGAAGTATGCTTTGACCCATAAAGTTCATGAAAGTTTATGAAATGCAATGGATACATAACATGGAAAATGAATGATGCAATGATCAAACATGATTCTAATATGTTCTAAGATGTCTTATATGTCATGAGGATGTACAAAATGTCATGGTAAGTTCATGAATGCAAACATATGGAAGATAGATGCAAATGAAAGCAAAAATTAGGGTTTACATACAATATGCAATGCAAAACTCAAAATCAGAAGCAAATGACATGATAAAAAATTGAAAATGGGATCAAAGGAACCCTAACCCTACACAAGTTCACTTCCCAAAGGAGGGGACCTAACTCTTAACCTAATGGGGGTTATGATTTTCTCAAGTTAGCTAGGGTTTTAAGGCACTTCAAAAGTAAAAATGCACATCAAATTGAAAATGAAGGATAAATTCAAACCAATTTTACCCTAGAAACTAAATGATATGAATAATTAAATGAAAAAAGAACCAACATCAAACTCTTCATGGTTAGGCAGAATGAATTTTTCTAAGTTAGAACAAAAATATTGCCTTTTAAGAACTTTAATACCAATGAAAAATGTCAAAATAAGTCAAGAACCAAAAAGAAATTTGTTTGAAGAGTTTGATAATGTTTCTAAATGTATTAAAATGCAATGTGAATTTTTTTGTGATTTAGAAACGTAAATGCTATTTTAATTAATTAATTCTCATTAACTAATTAAAATAAACATTTAAATATTTTTAAAATACGAAAATTATGCAAAAAATAAAAATAAAATTATTTTCAGAATGAGAAAAATATTTTATGCCATGATACAAAAAATGAGATTTTTTAGAAATGATTTGTTATTTTAAATAAAATGAACAACACAAATGAAAAGAAAATGAAATAAAAAATTAAATAAAGGAAAGTAAGCTGAATGGGTGGATCAGATTGATTCTGGGTTTAAATCCATTGACCTGGCGCGCAATCCTACGGCCCATATTCAAATCTGCCTAAACTTAATTAATTAAATATTAATCCTATAATTAAAACTAATCATGAGATCCAGGCCACACAAACACGCGCGGGAAGCTCCATCTAACGGCCCACATTCAAACGAAACCCTAATCCTGATTAAAAGCTCTAATGACTCTCAGGTGGCCGGAAATGACCTCCGGTCATCTTCTCCGGCCACTTCTCCCCTGAGAAAACCCTATCTCACTCCCCAGGCTACAAAAATGAAATCTCTCTGGCCAGAAATGAACCCCACTCATCACTGAATCAAAATCCCCAAACAAAAATCATTTTTCATTCATCAACAAGGCAAATCGAAACAAAGCAAACCTAGGTCAAAAAACTTTTAGACAACTCATACATACTTAATATTCCACCATTTTGAAAAGTAAACATATCAGAGTCATCAGCACATCATAAAGATTCGATTGAGAACTTAAAAACAAGGTTCTGAGAAAAAAGTTCTTGAGCTATACTTGAGATGGAACCTTCTGGTTCTGGGCTTTCTGGCCTTTCCTTTGCTGCAAATCCACTTCTTTGAACCTCCTGATGATGAAATGAAGCTTTAGAAAGCTTTGAGAATGGTTGGTTTATGCTATGTGGTTCTGGTGTAGCAGAAATGGAGGTCTGTGTGTGTGATGTTTTTGGCTGCTTTTAGGGTTGATTCTTGTTCTGTGAGTGATATGTGACTTGTTGGTGAAGAGAAATTTGAGGTTTTTTGGCTGAGGAAGTAGTTTCTAAGAGATGAAGGTTTGGACAGTTTTTGTGCAAGCTGGTTGTGTGTGTCTTCTGAGCTCATATCCAGCCTGTTTTATGATCCATAGCATATCCCTAAACTATTGGAAGAGGTCTGAGGAAGTGACTTGCACTGTAGGAATGGCATGGGGCAATTGGCCAAAAAGTCAATGTTAGGTGTACTTGAGGCATGGGCTATGGCAGAGGCTATTTTAGGTCTGCTCTGAGTTCAGCTGCCTTCAAGGATGGTCATGGGATGAATTGATGTGATCTGAAATGGATGAAGGGTGAGATGTCATAGGTTTTGCCTTTTTTGCAACTTGTTGGATTTTGTGATTTTGGTCATGGACATGTCTTATTCCTTGGGCAATATGCAGCAAAATGTACCACATAATGTTGTTATGACACTTTGAGATTGATTAGAGACCAAACAAGACCCTAAGAACCATTCTTGCAAGATTTCCCTCTTTGTGACTTTTGTGAAAAATGGCTTATGATACTTGAATCCAAGGCATGAAAGTGAGGAATTCTTTGGGCATATCTGAATTATGGACCATGAATTATGCTTATGTAATGCTTAGAAGTCATTTTGAGATCACAAATTGGTTTGGCAAGGGTTTTTGCAAGTTTCCCTCTTAGGTGCATAAGTGAAATTTCATGATTTTTCACAACTTTGCAAGGCCATAACTTTTGTTCTAAAATGAATTAGAATGATTTCTTGTACTTTTTGAAAATGGGAGGATCCAATCTACAACTTTCATGACCAAAGATTTTTCATTTGAATCATTTTTGGATCAAAAAGAGGAGGTTGAAAGACTTTCCCAAAATGGCAAGTTTTTCATTACAAGTCACTTTCCCAAAATGGCAACTCTGCAAATGGCTTGAAATTCTTCAATTTTGTGAACTTCTAACATCTTCTAAGATCAAATAAAGATCATATGCATTCAAAATGATGGAGGAGACCCTTTGGTTGGGTGACTGGGGGCCTCAGATGC
Organism: Lathyrus aphaca; assembly: GCA_963966055.1. Lineage (NCBI taxonomy): Eukaryota > Viridiplantae > Streptophyta > Magnoliopsida > Fabales > Fabaceae > Lathyrus > Lathyrus aphaca. The sequence goes on along the minus strand of OZ014519.1, from coordinate 449,618,754 downwards.
CCTGATTTTGCACTGACTTGCTCAAGAAGTTATATTGTGATCAGATGCCTTCCCCATTGATTTTCTTCATGAAAATTGGTATGCATGATCCTTATATCATATAGAGACCAATAGAAACAAGAATGACCAAAAAATTTGGAGTTATGTCCTCTGAAACCAAAACCCTAATTTCAGGTCATCTATGCAGTTAAGCTTGGCTCTGCTTCCACACCTTCCTCAGTTCTTGTGATTCTTTGACTTCCTTGACCTTGGGAGGATATAATATGATTCTTGAACATACATGGACCCTCTTGAGATGATTTAAGACCTTTGGAGTGGCTCAGATGGCTCAAGGATTGCTCAAATCACAAACCCTAGATGCAGATGACTTAGAACCAATACAGTGAAGTAAGAATGCAATATGAGATGATATGATTGAACCTATGCAAATGAAAAGAATCACAAGCCATGGTGAAAATGAGTGAGGGAAAATTTGTGGTGTTTACAACCTCTAACTTCCTTCTCAGTACGGGGAGCTGGCATCTCTTGTATAGCTTTCACTTTTGCAGGGTCTACTTCAATACCTTTTCCACTGACAATGAAACCCAGGAATTTACCAGATCTAACTCCAAAAGTACATTTGTTTGGCTTAAATCTCAACTTGTATTTCTTCAACCTTTCAAACAGCTTATGCAGATGATCAAGGTGTTGTTCTTCATTCTGGGACCTGGCTATCATATCATCCACATATACCTCTATCTCATGATGAATCATATCGTGAAACAAAGCCACCATAGCACGCTGATATGTTGCCCCGGCATTCTTCAAACCAAATGGAATCACTTTATAGCAAAAGGTGCCCCACTGTGTGACAAATGTTGTCTTCTCCATATCCTCAGGTGCCATCTTGATTTGATTGTAACTAGAGAAACCATCCATGAAAGAGAATACTTTATGCTGAGAAGTGTTGTCTACCAGAACATCAATATGAGGAAGTGGAAAGTCATATTTAGGGCTGGCTTTGTTCAAATCCATGTAATCTACACACATACGTACCTTACCATCTTTCTTAGGTACCGGTACCACATTTGCAACCCATTGAGGATAAGAAGTCACAGCTAAGAACCCTGCATTAAACTGTTTCATCACCTCTGCTTTAATCTTCTTTGACATTTCAGGACGCATGCAACGAACCTTCTGCTTCTTTGGACGACAATCTTCTTTTATTGGTAAACGGTAAACCACAATGTCAGTATCCAACCCTGGCATATCTTCATAGGACCAAGCAAATATCTCCACATAGTCATGTAACATTTGAATCAATCTGCTCTTAACACCATCCTTTAATTCAGCCCTTATCTTGACTTCTTTCCTGTTTTCTTCAGTTCCCAAATTCACAATTTCGACTGGCTCTTCATGTGGCTGTATAGCTTTCTCTTCTTGTTGTAATAACCTAGCAAGCTCTACAGGTACTTCACAATCGTCCTCATTTCCATCTTCAGCTTAATAGATTGGATTCTCGAAATTATAATTGGCAATAGTAGAACTGTTATCAACAGGATCCAGAGTGGATGAGGATCTGCATTTTAGTGATGTGGGTGTGTGTAAGAACACATAGTTGATAAAACAAAAATAAAAGAAAAGAAAGACAAGGAACACAATATTTACGAAAACGAAACGTCCACTGATTTTTATTGAATGAAGTATGCAAATGAAATGACATCCCGAAACAAGCATACCATTGTGCCCCGGGTAAGGCACAAGGCTTAAGAGTTTAATTGTTCAAAAATTACAAACTTAAAAATAACAACACAGTAATAGTATTTACTCCTGACTAAAGGAGATAGGAATAACATCTTCAGCCTTCCAGTTATTGAGCCCATCACCCACAGTAGGAAAAATCCAAGCATCCAGGTTGTAGTCTTCATTATGGTCACCCACAACATTGATCTGATCTTTCATAATCCCTTCATTGGTGATACGAACAGCACGAGCACGACGAACAGCCTTCTGGGACTCTGCAGTGAAACCCAAACCAAACTTGTCAGACTTATAAGGAATGTCAGGAATCTGACCCCAAATAGTACAACCACCTTCTTCAACCACAGCTCTAGCATCTTTGAGGGAGGCCATTGTAGGAGGTACTCTAGTGACCACAGGAACTCTTTTGACAACAGGAGGAGCTTCAGCAGTAGGAACAACCCAAGGAACTACTTCAAACGTCTGGCAAGGAGTTTCAAAGTATTCACCTTCCACTTCAAGATACTTGAAAGTATTCACATGACTGACTATATATTCTTCTTCTCCGTAAACAGTAACAACCTTTCCCTTCACTGGATATCTCAACTTCTGATGTAACGTGGAGGTCACAGCACCTGCCCCATGGATCCAGGGGCGGCCAAGCAAACAAGAGTACGAAGGACGAATATCCATCACATAGAATGTAGAATTGAAGACCTGAGAACCTACTTTAATTGGGAGATCTATTTCTCCATGCACCACTCTTCTCGAACCATCAAAGGCCTTCACCACTATATTACTTGGTCTCAACACAGTATCTTCAGGACTAAGCTTGTTCAGAACCTCTTTGGGAAGTACATTCAGTGAAGAGCCATTGTCTATCAGCACATGAGACGGGGTAGTGCCCCTACACTCAATAGAGATATGTAAAGCTCTATTATGGTCCCTCTTGGCAGGAGTCAAATCATCATCAGAAAAGCCTAACCCATTATCATAGGTCAGGTGTGCAACACAGTTTTCAAATTGATCCACAGAAATCTCATTTGGTACATAAGCAGTCTTCAAGAATTTAATCAAGGCTTTGGCATGAGCCTCAGAACACAGCAACAAAGACAACATGGAAATCTTGGAGGGAGTATGCCCCAATTGATCAACAATATCATAATCACTCTTGCGAATGATCTTTAGTACTTCTTCCATCTGCTTAGAAAGATCATCAGCAGTTGGTGCCTCAGCTTGCACAGGTTCAATAACAGGACCTTTGCCCCGAGCATCAGCAGTGGAAGTAGTAGTTGGAGTAACTGTATTCTTGGAGGTAGCCGGAGGAGAGAAAATTCTTCCACTTCTTGTGATCTTACTAGATCCAGCAATATTATCAACATCAAGGTTTTCATCAGCAACAGGTGTATCAGCTAAGGGTTCCTGTTTAACACCATGGATATAAACATCGGAACCATGATGCCAAGGTACATCTTTATCAGAAGTATACGGAATAGGACCATGAGTGGTAATAATCATAGGAGCCACTCTAGCTTCAGCAACTGTCCTCACGGGGCCTTCAGCAGTAATCTTAATTGGACCCTTATGAGGGATTTTGACAGGGCCCTTGGAAGTAATCCTCACCGTCACTTTATCAACCATATCCACCTCTTCAACCTTCTCACCTTGAGTTATATGTTCAACCATACTCTCCACAGAAGGTGTCCTCTCAAACAATATGGTGTAATTGTCCATGAGGCGTTGAATACCGTCCTTCAACTTCCAGCAGCTATCTGGTTTATAAGCACAATAGAAACAATCTTCATTACAACCTGGAAAGAACCCAGCTTGTACCAACTTCTTCTTAATAACAGATAATGGTGTAGTCACATCTGCAACTGAGGAAATATGTGAAACTTCATCAATAGCATTGACAGTCTTCTCATGATTTGGCATAGGAGCAGTAATTACATTTGGAGTACCAGGAGGGTCAAACTCGATCTCTCCAGCATCAATCATATCTTGAATTTTGTTCTTCAATATCCAGCAATTGTTAGTATCATGTCCCTGACAATTAGAATGATATGCACACTGTGCATTAGGATTGTACCTAGGAGAGGTAACATTAGGGTTCTGAGGAGGGTCCTTCAAAGTAATGAGCTCTCCTTTCAACAAGTGTTGCAAGGCTTGGGCCAGTGATATGTTGATCTTGGTGAAATGTCTTCTAGGCCTCTGCTGATTGCCCTGTGGTGCCTCTGGTGCTGCAGGAGTGGGATTGGAGATGTGAACTGCACTCACAGATTGGTGACTCCTATTACGACCAGGTTGGCCATAAATAACATTTGACTCTTTCTTCCCACTAGGGGGCTTCTTTGCAGTATTTGATGAAGAGGCACCCACATGTATCTTGCCACTTCTTATGCCACTTTCTACACGCTCTCCAGTCATTATCAGCTCAGTGAAGCCAGATGATGAGCTTCCAATGAGATGACTATAAAAAGGACCATTCAGCGTACTCATAAACATATCCATTAACTCCCTGTCAGTTAGAGGAGGTTGAACTCTACCAGCCAAGTCTCTCCACTTCTGGGCATACTCTTTGAAATTCTCCTTAGCCCCCATAGACATGCTTTGGAGTTGCATGCGAGTAGGTGCCAGATCAGCATTGTATTGGTATTGCCTATAGAAGGCCTCAGCAAGATCATTCCAATCACGGATGTTGACACTCTCCAATTGATAGTACCATTCCAATTGAGCTCCAGACAAGCTCTCTTGGAAGAAATGGATCCACAACTTCTTATCAGCAGTATGGGGTTGGATCCTCCGGACATAGGACCTCAGATGCAGCTTGGGACAGGAGACACCATCATATACTACAAAAGTAGGGACCTTGAAACCAATGGGTATAACCACTCCAGATATCAAACTCAGATCTTCAAAATCTAGCCCAGAAGACTTTTTTAATTCCATAGCATTCATTCTATCCACCAACATTTTGAACTTATCTTCATTAGGATCATGATAGTAGTTTGCTTCAGAATCAGAATCCCCCATAGTGTTATGGAGACTGCCTCCCTCTTTCTCAGACTCTTCAGACTCATAATCTTCAACCTGTTCCTTGGTCTTGATAGGACCTCTGAACCTTCTTCCCATATTGATAAGGCCTCCTGACCTTCTAGCCTTCTTAGTCTTCTTGGCCAGCAGTGTCTTCAATTCATCCTGTCCCTTGGACAAGTTCAGGATCAGCTCTTGGAATTGTGCGTTCTGTGCCTGAAGATCTTTGACTGTTTGTTCAAGAGCCATTTCTGCTGAAATAAACAGCGAGAAGATAAGATACCTGTATATAAGAAACCTATGATGCAATGATATGGTGTACAAATGCGTATGCAATGTTTTCAAGGACCGCAGGATTTAAATTTGTTTAAACAACCAAAAAGTAAACTTTTATTAGTAATAAATTGGTTTGCCACTTGGGCTTACAATAAAAATGAAATGAATACAAAAGATGGGGTTTTAAGTCTCCCATGGACGTTTCCTCTTTGTGTTGAGGTATGAGTTGAGATTCCGCTCCTCGTGAAGTTGTTTTGTTAGCTCCAGGATTCTTTCTTGACTTGCTTTGTAATGAGTCTCAAAAGTATCCCTTTGCTCCTTCAACTGGATCCAGGACCTCTGTAAGTCTTCTATGTCAGTGGGCATATCTGGATGAAGGATGGTATAATAAGTATCCCCTTCAGCATCAGGCTCCATAGTAACTGGCAAGATGGCAGGATATGGCATCATAAGGGTTTGAGCACGAGATCGCACCCATCTGAGATAAGCTTCCATAGGAATAATGTACTTGGGCTCCAGAGTCTTGCTGTCAACCTTGTTCACTTTCCCCCATGCTCGTATGAACCTTTGACGGTAACCTTGAAGATCGTTGTCGTAGTCAAACACAATACCCTGAATAAGCATGTCATGAGGACCATCACTCCGAGCGTAATCAAACTGATGTAAAGCTAAGGAAGGGTTGTAAGTAATGCCTCTTCTTATGCCAAGAAGTGGCACATTAGGAAACTCCCCACAACGGTCAATGATAGTAACATTCTCCATAGATCTAGAGCACCAATGAATATCTGAATGAGAGAGTGACATGATTCTTTTAGACCACCTGAACCCTTGTCCATTCTTCATCACTGATCGAGGAAGGTGAGAAATAAACCACCTAGATAGCAAAGGTATGCAGCACATCAGAGTTCCTCGTGCCTTTGTAGTACGAGTATGAAGAGAAGGCAGAATGTCTCCAAGTAATGTAGGCACTGGATTGTGACCCAGAAATATGTTGATGGCGTGAATGTCTATGAACTGGTCTGGATTGGGGAACAACACTAAGCCATAAATCAACAAGGCTAAGATCTCCTCAAAAATACCCTTAACTCCATTCCTCGTTTCTAGGACAATGTCTGATTTCTTCAAATGTAGGGCTGCAGCAATGACTTCAGTTTAGGCTCTTTTTCCAAGCCTGTGAAGGGTTTCTGATCAAGGACAGGTATACCCAGAAGTTTGGAGAACTCTTCCATTGTAGGAACCAATTGATAGTCAGGGAATGTGAAACAATGATGTTTAGGGTCAAAGAACTGAAAAAGAACACTCATCATGTCTTCATTGAACCCTGAAGTGACTAGATCCAATAGGTGACCATGCCTCTTGATAAACTGGGAGTTTTCAGACACTTGAGAAACCAACTCCTTAAGCTTAGGAGGTATTCCTACAAAGTTGATCTGGATAGTATTCCTACGAGTAGAAGCCATGACCTGCAACAAAGAACAAAGATAAATCCTTTGGTCCTTGAAATGGTTAGTGAAAATGCTATGCTTATGATGCATGATGATGTTATGATGTTATGCTCAATCACAAACATGTGGCACACACAAACAAGTCACACAATAGCCCTAGGTTTGAAGGCTTGCATGAGGTTTAAAGGTAAGTACCCTCCCCTGAAGTTTAGTTGGTTCATCCTGTCCTATAAAGTAACCAGGTTCTAAGGGATCTCAATATCATTGATCCTTCACAAGGGTGGTTGTTCAGTAGGCAACTTACTTGCCAACCAAAACCCTCCAAGTTTAAGATCTCAATGAGTGTAGTATCGAGTATCAACCAACTTCAGTCTTCACCAAAGCCGGTTATCTCACTACTTTTCTAAAGGCCAAGATGGGATGACTAGGGTTCTAAAAGTTAGCTAGTGTATTGACAACATATGGCAGCCTCATATTATCCTCAACTTGACTTAAGGAACATAAGCACCAACCAAGAAGTCACACTAACTATGGCCACCAGATCGACCATATCGGTATACGCCGTACAGTTTCCTTGGTCTATTGCCATTTACCTAAGGTACACTAGATCCGGGTTAGGATCTTTCACACATAAGAGCACCCAACAAGTAAAGTAAAGCAAACAAAGCAAACAAGTTTAAAGTGATCTAATTCATAAGGGTACCCCTCTTTTATTAAGTCCCCAGCAGAGTCGCCAGTTCTGTAACACGGTGGGAGAACTGACTTTTCTATAAATGTTGCGGATAGCAAGAGTCGCCACCGACTTTTATTTTATCCAAAGGAAAGGGCATAAAATAACAGGAAAGACCTTAAAAGATTTTTGGGTTCGGGGGGTAGGTTATGTAAAGGGAAGGTGTTAGCACCCTTTACATCCATGGTTATCCATGGGCTCTTAGTTACTTAGCTCACTTTAAACTGTTTTGTGAAGTGTAGTGTGTGATTAGAAATTTTCTTAAGTACTTTATAATGATCCTTGTACGGATATATATAAAGACTTTGTTTTGAAAATTGTTTGAAAATATGAAGTGTAATGAAGTAATTTGATGTAAAATGAGCAAGTACTTAAGAGGAACCTACCCTAATTTGAATCTTTTTTGTTCTTAAATGTTCTTTCAATGGTAAGACTATCCCTATTATTAAGGAATAGGTAGTCATTACCTTGGATGTTGTATGGGACATGTGAAGGGTCATCTGTGTTTAGGAAACCGTAAGGTGTCTTAGCAATACGAGGGGACTTATCATCTTTTATTCGAAAGGGACAAGATCATTTACGTAGGCAACCTCGAAGGGACTTGATCTTATAATATTGAAAGGGACTAGATGATTTGTTCATGAGAAGGGACTTTGCTTTTTTAGACACCTTACTTGACCATTTTATTTAGGCAACATGAGGGATAACCTTAAGAAGTGAGATGGCGATCAAAGATCGACTTACGTGTGTGCGTGTACAAATTCAAATATTTATCTTATAATTAGTGATCTAATTAATTTTAAAATACAAACATGTTTTCACTCCCTATTTTACTAACCATAGCAATATGTTTATAAATAAATAAACGACAAAATACCACGACTATTACACTGCTTGTACAGTTACATTATAATAAGGACAATTTAAATAATAATAATAAAATAAAATAATAAACATAAGCAATAAATAAAAGGGTTAGTAATAAAATAATGACAAAAGAAAGAGGTTAGCACAAAATATAAAATAAATATAAGCTAATTAAAATTAAATAAATATTTCTTAGAATTTTTTTATATGAAAATAGAATAATAAAGATAATAATAATAAATCATATATTAATTTATTTACAAAATAAACATGATTAATGTTTTAATTATATATATTAGAAATATTTATTAAGTACAAAATAATTAAAGTGAGAAATTAATGTTTTAAAAGAAATTAGGGTTTTTAGAAATTAGAAAATAAATTAAGGTTAAGGATAATTAGGGTTTTATATATAAAAAATATTAGGGTTTATAATTTAATTTACAATATTAATTTAATAATTAAATAAATATATACATATTTCAATTCAAATAAAAAAAATAGGTTTAGAATTTAGAAAATAATTTAGGGATTTTCTTAGAAAATATAAAATATTTACATATTATTTTCCTAGAATTATTTAAACATATATATTAACATGATTATATTTAATTAACAATAAAATAATTAATAAAACAATTAAACAAAACAAGAATTAAAAAATTACCTGGGGCAGGGATTGAACCCACGCCCTAGGCTTTGCCACCCTCTGGACGCACCAGGCTACCACTGGGCCGCGCGCGTGCTGTGAATAATGGATGGATACTGATTATTATATTTTAAACCTGCAAATAAAATGGAATTTTCACCAAAAAATAACTGAGGACGGGTTCGAACCCTTGTCCTTGGCTTCTTTCATGCGCGTACCAACCAATAGGCCACTTAACATCCTGTGAAAACAAATACAACTAATACAATAAATATATAAATCAAATTTTAAAAATCTGAAGCGCACGAAGATCTTCATCTTCAACCTTGGATTCGCAGGTTTTCCTGCAAATTTATCTATGAATTTTCCTGCGATTATTCTTGCGAACAACACCTGCGATTCTCAAACTTCATTCAAAAAGCAAAATTTCATGAAATTAAGGATGTCATTGTATTCCTAATGATGTGTACGATTCTTCTACGTCTTTATAAATCATTTATTTGGGCTAAATGGTTAAACCCTAAATGAAAGCCGAAAACCCTAACAATGGCTATTCTTCAAACCTGTACCAAAACTCAAATTAATTTGTCCAGAAACAATCACTAGCTTATCACAAACACAAAACAATGATCAAGTTCAATTTATATTACATAAATATATAAGAACGAAAAATTCATAAAAGTGTTAGAAGTTTGATTCGGTTTGGGTCATTCATGAGGTTTGGGATGCATATGAGTATTGATACATGATCAGTGATGTCCAAGGATCCTTCTTATGTCCTTAAAATACCTTAAAATGCTTTGTAATGAAGAAACCGAATTTGATTTTTGAGTGATTTTTGTGAAGTTTGAATGAGGTGCAAGAGGCTCTGAATTCGTGATCTCTTGGCTGCTTAATGTTGTATATATACCACTTGATAAAATTAGGTCAAGACTTTGTACAAAACTATGGACTTATGGACTTTTTAAGATTGAAAAAGATGTGATCTTAAATTTTGAATATTCTTGATCTCACATTGCTATGTTTAGATGATCTGAATTTAAATGGTATCAATCAAGTTTAAATGAGTGTTAAAACTTTCTAGAACCAAAAATCAAATCAAATATATGACTTTTATATTTTATTTCAATTTAATTTGTATTTTAATGAATAAAATTCAAATAAATATGAAATCAAAAATCAAAAATCAAAAAATGAGTGGGTTGGGTCGTGCTTGATGAGTTTGTAAAGTTTTAATGGCAATTAGGTGGGCTCATTTAGCAAAAATTTACTTTAAAGCCTTATTTGCTTCATAAAATTCCCAAAAATTTCCCAACTTTGCAAGGGCACAAATCCATCAATTTTAATGCTATGAAGGTGTTCTTGGACATTTTGGAAAGCTTAAAGAGTCCTATAACCAACCTATTTGGTATCATGTCCATATCTTTTACCATTATCAAGCTATGCTCTCTTGAAGTTGTTGACTTTTTGTTGACTTTTCAAAGGACCTATAATGTCTTAGCTCATACCTTCCAAATGAAGCATTTTTGGGTTTGGCTTGTGAGAGACAAAGTTGTAGAGAATTAAATTTCCTTCAAAATGAGCTTTGGATGGAAAAAATTTGATGAAGAATGTGAAAGTTATGGCTGGTCAAAGTTCAGTTGACTTTTCCTGTGAAAACTCTAATTTAGAAACTCCTGATTCTTGATGATCTGAAATCTCCTTGATGAATCATGATCAACCCTTGATAAAATGATGAATTTTACTTCATATACTTGATGTTGGCAAAAAATCATGAAGTTTGACTTTGGTTTGACCACAGTTGACCTCAGTTTGACTTTTTAACTACTTTGACTGATTTTAACCTATCTGATCATCTGACTGAGAAAATCTTTTGGGAAAGTCTTGAAACTTGACATGGGGATTCTTGAACACATATAGGATGCTATGAAGCTCACTTGAAGTCTTGGAAGTCCATTTAGCCTGATGAAAGTCAAAACCCTAATTTAAGATGCATTGCTTAGGAGGATGCATTGTTTGAGGGAATTGTCAAACTTTCTGACTAATTGTGAATCTTGTGAACCTTGTGAACCTCGTGAGATGTCTTGTGAACCTTGTGAATCTTGTGAACCTCTTAGTACACAAAGTCTTGTCTTGTGGAGGGCAAATTTTGGGGTGCAACAAATATCATCACCAGAGATGGTGTTTCCACTAAGGTCCTCGAAGATTAGTCACCAAATGCACATAACTATCGAGGTCGTACCTTGAAGTGAGGAAGAACCCCCATACATAGTAGTTCCAAGACGTTCGCAATCTGGGTGTGGAACACATTGCCACTCATCATGGTGAGATACCATGGGAGTACAATGTCTGTCCATGCTAATCCTAAGGTGAACTCAAGTCGGGTGTTTGGCTTATCTCACAGTAACTCCCACCCATAGAAAAAACCAAACCAGCACAGTCCAGTATATATGACGCATGGAAAATAAATACTGAAAGCGGTAAATAAATGTTGTAAAGTAAAAACTGTAAATCAACAGTAAATAAACACACAACAGCGCATAGGTAAACACCCAAAGAAACAAAAACAAACAGGATAGGAATGACTCTCAAGGGAAACAAAGATTCTAGGTTTGATCCCCAACATTGTCGCCAATTGTCGCTCCCGGGATTTTCATCCTAGTACAAACGCGAAAATGGTGCGGAAATGTCAGAGTCGCCAGCCAGACATTTTTATCCCGAAGGAACGGGAAAGGTAATGTTGCACAAACCTGAGGAAGAAGGAAAGGAAAAGGTCATATGAACCAAATATTTGGGTTCGGGAGTCGGTTACGACCTGGGAAGGTATTAACACACCAGATTGTCCGTCGTACCCGACGGGATCCACACTTGTTTGTCTGTTTCAAAGGGTGAGAAATAAAGTTGATGCTGAATAAAATTGCTGACTGGAACGGAAGTGAGAATGAGAACTGGAAAAGAGATCGGAAGGAAGGGGAAAATGTAGGGAAAATAAAGAATATGCTCGAACAGGCCCTACCACGCTGCCTACGTACCTCATCGGGAATATGAGGATCAGAGTCGATGTAGTTCGCCTAACTAAGGCGAAAACTATTTATGTGTTTTTTAGAGTTAAACCGTGTATGTATATGCTCAGGTGTTGCAGGCTCGTCTGGTACGAGTGCGTTACCGTCTTGCAAATGAGACAAGTCATCGCAAGTTCGCGTTTAGAGTGAGTGAGGTGAGAAAAGAATTCCCGAAGGAAAGGACGATTCTTCTTTGTTGTTTTGTCTTTTAGAGAAGTGTTTCCTGTTTATTGTTTGTGAACCTTCTCATACTAAGACTTGGTCATCGTGGTAGATGACTTACATCTCGCCCTGAAACATGACGTTTATAAGTAACCCACGACAAAGTCTCGTGTCCTACGAGAAGACCAACCTTTATTAGGTGTTTTTTACTTTTCTTTAAGATGAGAAAGAAAGAAAAGTGAACCAAAAGCAGAAAGTTTAAAGGGAAGACTAAAATTCCTAGTGTTATCATGCATGGATGAACCTAGGTTAGTGCGATTTTCTATTCCTAATGCGGAAAGCAAAAGAAGAGGGAAGTAGAATACAACTTACTTCCTAAGGAAGATAAGTCGATCCTAAAGGGATTAGCATGAAGTTATGTGAAAGTTAAACACAAAAATGTCAAAACAAATACACTTTTAAAGCATAAAGGAATTAAAAGGATTAAGTTATATGAACTTACCTTTACCTCCCTACAAAACAAAGGTTAACGTGGTAAACATGAATAAGAAATGAGGTAAACAATTACCAAATATTTTCTAAGGGATCTAGGACCTAAACTAGACTCAATCCTAAGTTTAAGGGGCCTAAATAATATGCAAAGCAAAAATCCAGCAACTTATTACAGCTCCTAAATGCACAAACAACAATGAAATGCAATGCCAAATACAAGCAACCTTTTACAGCCAACAAACAACATGCAAAACAGGTGTGAAAAGTGTGAAAATGCAACAATCAACATACATTTTACAGCTACTGCATCAAAAGGCAACTATGGAATGCAAGACAGATTTGATTTATTTTCAATATTTATGCACAAAATGGAAATGCAAAACTTCATGCAAGATTTATGCAATAAAATGCAATGAGTTTTTATCAAGGGAATGCCAAAATCACCATGCAATTGAATGATGTAAGTTAAGTGAATTTTAGTGGTTTTTTACATCATGCAAATTTTCAAACATGCACATGATTTAACAAAATGCAAATGCTTCATGATGCAATGCAAAATACAGAGATGTGCCATTTATTGTGATGCTAGGAATGATGCAAAACAATGCAACCAATGATCAGTTAAATGTTATGAACATATATGCAACTTTTATGCACAAAAATGGAAACTAACGAAACGCATGTCGAAAGCTATCAAAAATACATAATCTTGCGCCTAAGATGATCCTAATAATTTCCTAAAATTATGATCTAATCAACTATGAAGCTAAAAGGAACAATGCAATGCAAACAAGCAATGAAAACAAGGCATTTTCAAAGTTGGAACAACGTTAACCGGTTAACGCTATAGGTTAACCGGTTAATGCCCTTAAATTTTCAAAATCAGGGAAATTTTCAACGTGTTAACCGGTTAACCATATGCGTTAATCGGTCAACACTGAACAAAATGCAAAAATTCAGCTATGCATAAGCACTTTTAGTCTCAAACCTACTTCTAGAAGCTCCTGTAGCATCTATGAACATGTTAACACGAATTTTCCACTTAACTAAGGTCTTCTAACACCTATTAGGACCTAGAATAAGCTACAATTCTAGCTATGAGTGATCAAAATAAGCAAAACAGAATCAAGCCGTAAACAAATCGTAGAACGATCAAAACACAATCACACAATCACATAATCAAAGAATTCCATACAGCGAGATGAAGAGAATAAGTTAAATGCAAAGTGGTTTCGAATTACCAACCTACAAAGCGGAGGATTGCTTTGGTGAGTGTTGTGGTGTAGATCGAAACGCAAGTGAAGAATAAAAACGAAGATCTGCGAACGCGCAAAATAAATGTGGTTGATGATGCTTCTTGATGAAAACTTGCACAATCACATCCAATAAGCCAAAATCGATCCAAAAACATAAGCACTTCTTCAATAAGCTATGAATTTGATGATTGATGAAGGTCTAACTTCAAGTTCCTTAAGTTTCAATGAAAAACTTGAAGAACTTCTATGGAGAAGCTTTGGAGAATTTGGAAATGGAGGAAAATTGAGAGAGAAATTAGATTTGGAAAGTGAAATGATGAAAATGAAGTTGTAACCCCTTGCTTTAGAGTGATTAGGACTTATATAGGGTAGGTTTGGCATGAGGCTTGGGTATGGAGCTTTCTTGGGCTTTAGGTTAGGTTTGGACTTAGATATTAAGTTAGTTAAAGTTGGTTAAGGCTTAGGGAATATTCCTTGGAAGAGTGTGGAAGGGTCTAGAAGGTGGTAGAAAAATCCAAGGTAAAATGAAATGTGAAATAAAGTGGAAAAAAGAGAAAAGGAAAAATGGAGGGAAATATGAAAAGCAACCAATTTTTGAACCTTTTGCCCAAAATTCGCCCCTGTTAACCGGTTAACCATATGCATTAACTGGTTAACGGCAGAAAAGTTTGAATCTTTCTTTTCTTTGGTGGCACCTCATGGAAATGACTTGGATTATTTTCCTGTTGCATTATTTCTTCTCTTGAGATACAATTCTTGACAAGCCTTGCTCAATCACATGCTTCATGCGTATGCAAATGATGATGATTTATTTTTATTTTTGTTTTTGTATGTTGTCGTACCTCGAAAAATACGATCCTAAAACAAACAACAGAGTCACCACCTAATTCTATTTATTCTAACTAAAGAAAAGGGAGATATAGACACAACCTAATAGGGATAAGAAATGGTCGTCGAAACCACTAATCTAAGTTCGGGAGTCAGTTACGCAAGAGGAAGGTATTAAGCACCTCTCACGTCTGTTGTACTCAACGGGAACCTCTTAGTCTAATTTACGTTTAAAAATGTTAACTTGTTATTATTGTCTTCTTTGTTAAAATTGCTTTTAATGTTTCAATTATTATTTGTTATGGGGAAAGGTTAAGTTTTTTATTACTGTGCTCGCGAAGGATTAAAATCCCCGTGCCTACGTATTCCCTTGTGCAATGTCACATTCTTCCTTTGAGAATAATTGTTTGAAAGATTTTTGTTTGTGTTTGTGGGGATAGAAGGAATATCTTCCTATGGAGATGAATCAAGCAATGCCACATTCTTCCTTTGAGAATAATTGTTTGAAAGATTTTTGTTTGTATTTGTGGGGATAGAAGGAAAATCTTCCTATGGAGATGAATCATGCCTAATCCTTTAAGATTGTTGAATTGTTTTGGAGATGAAAGGACGAATGAATTACAGCTCGAAGGCTAGCCTCAAGAGTAATTCAATTCAAAAACCCGAGGAATGCTAGATTCCTGAGTTTAGTTCTTTGATAAATTTAATTTGAGATTTAAAAGTTTTGCGATTATTTTTGGATGAATTAGGGTTTAGTGTTTTTTAGAAACGGATGAGTAAATGAAACACTACGTGTGGGGCTAGCCCAGGTGTGGTTCATTAAAGACCCGCGGAATGCTAGATTCCGAAGCTCGGTTCCTCGTTAATTAATTATGACGCGTAAGGTCGTGTAGACGGTGATCACATAAGTGACCGACTTACGTGTGTGTAAATGTAGGCGCATGAATTGTTTATTCGATTAATTAAGTGGATTCGGTTTCTAGTTCCTATGGATATTCCTAGCAATACGAAATTGTAAAAAATAAAGGCGGAAAAATAAATTGCGTACAAAATAAACGGGAGAGGGGTACAATAATAATTTACACAGGATTGCGAAGAAATAAAAGGTATCATTGTAATTTGTCCAAGAGGAAGTGTGTGTGCAGTGTATGAATTAATCGAAACCGTTAGAATTTAATGTGGTATAAAAAGTGCGAGAAATAAATAAAATAAATAAATAGACTAAATAAAGTGAAATAAATTGTGAAATAGAATAAATTAAATAGGATGAAAATAAAATAAATAAATGGCCTCATATTGGTCACGATTAATCGGAAACGATTTATCGTGACTTTTGTTATATCATCGGCCCTAAAAAAATCTATATAGAATAAAAATGGAAATGAAATTAAAAATAAAAAAAACTACTTAAAAGAAATAAGACATAATGAGATAAATAAACAAAATAAAAAAAAAGTATTATGAAAAGGGGTGGGGGTAGCGCTAAATACAGGGATGTGATTAAGAAACCTCAATGGGATTAGCCCATCATTAATAGAAAGCAAGGATATACCCTAATCTAATAAGAAAAATAAAATAAAATAAAATAAAATAAAAGAATAAATTAGAAAGAAAATAAAAAAGATTGGAGGGATTCAAACACATCTGATCTGGTCAACAAGCATAAAACGTTTCTTTTAACATAATAAATGGCAAAGCATCAATATTTTCTCTCACGATATTTCGAAAGCGGTTTTAACATATGGTTCAAAAACAAAGTAGAGAAAACAAACTCAAGCCGTCAGATCTCGATTGCTTTTGCTTGTTTACTGTTGTGGTTTGTAGATTCGCGTATGCCTCTTCTCTGTCTCTCTCGTTTAAGCTCTCTCTGCTTCGGTTTCGGATCCACGCGTTTGTGGGTTCGCTCAAACTTCTTCTCACGGTGGTTCCTTGCTTTCAGTAAATCCGCGGCGGTTTGGGTAAATCAACCCGTCGTTCGATTTTGCACGGTGGTAATCGACGGTTTGTGTCGGTGATTCACGGTGGTCGCGTTTTGGACGACGGTTTTGATGGCGTTTCTCTACAGGTTCGGTGAGTTTGTTTGGAGATTTGATCAGATTTCGTTTCCTCTTCTCCGGTTTGTCTCCGTTATTTGATTTGTGTTTGGTTTTTGAAAAGAAGGAAGAAGAGTGGTGGTGGTGGTGGCTATGATTGATATGGATAGGGATATGAAGGGTATGCATATGGGTTTGGATATTCATATGGATGTGGAGGACCATGATTGTCCATGAATGAAACCTCAAAATTGAATGATGATTATGCAGAAGAAGAATTAAAAATTTGATCTTTATTGCATATGCATACAAGGGTCATGGATGATCCTATCAAAGATTTGACCTTTGATGCATATGCACAAAAGGGTAATCGAAGGTACCCTGAAACAGATCAATGGTGTGTAAAAATTGAACCTAGCTGAAACTGAAAAGAGGATTTTGAAGATTTGAAAGAGAAGAAAGTTAATGGAGTTTCTCTAGTTTTTCTCATGCACACCAGGTCAGCTTGGCCCCACCATTGACGATGTGTACAAAACTCACAGGTTGAAGGGGTAAGAAGAATTTGGTGGATATGGTGGATAAGGAGTAGTTGAAGGTGGGAGTTGATTTGGATGTGGATAAGCAGGATCTTGAGATTGAGATTGATATTGAGATAAAGGTTTGAAGTGGTGAATCAAGAGGGTTCATATTGGATGCGTTTTTTTGAAGTCACAGGGAAGCTCTCCTTTGCTGTGATTTGAAGTCTTTTTAAAAATAGCCCCCCCAATCAATATCTGCCGGTAGTGAGTTTGTGGTCCGACCCTCTTTTTTTCCCCGGTTCCACTTTTGTGTTCTTCTTTGTAAGATAAAAAAGAGGTAGAGCGTTCAGATCCCCTTTCAAATTTTTTCCTTTTATTTTGTTTTCTTTTCCATTCTTTCTTCGCATCTTTTTAGACATCACCTTTTTGATTTTTTTTTGTGTGATGCCAGGTTAGTGTGTAACAGGTGTATGGTGTGTGGCAGACTTTGGGTGTTGATAGGTCATTCTCAGGATGCAGCAATGCTGCAGAGATGTTTTGTTGGCTTGTGAATAGACAGGCTGGTATAGATGAAATGCCAAGTTTTTTTTGGGTTGACCGTGACAAACAAAAAAACAACAAAGACCTCCTATTTTCTGCATTACTCTAGACTAAATAACCCTATTACAACTAAAGGTCTAATTAAAAATAAAGTGATATAAAAAATAATCTAAAACATAATTAAACTAATTTATATATTTACTAATAAAAAAACATTAAACTAAATGGATTAAACTTAATTTAAACATAAAGAATCAGTAAAGACAAAGCTAAAAAAAACCATATATATATATATATATATATATATATATATATATATATATATATATATATATATATATATATATATATATATATATATATATATATATATATATATATATATATATATGTATGTATGTATTCTGATATTTAATCTTCTTCTACCTTGAATGCCAAAAAAAAAACTTTGTTACTCGTACATTCAGGTTTAGGATGATTAAATAGGGGCAGCTGTCATACCCTAAATTTTGACCAGAAATTTTCAAATTTTTGTTCATTTGACGCATTTTTGCCGATATATCGAAAATCAATCATTTTGTATTTTTTAAGTTAAAACTTTTCTTTAATCATACATCACACCAATCACAATTGTCATTTTTTATATATTAGATTTGGTTTCTTTTTAAATAAAAATGTTTGTTCGTATTTTAATCATTTTTGTATAGATCTTCTAGAATTTGATCCAATCTTAAAATTTTAGTTAGAATATTTTGTCGCACTTTGTCATTTAGTTATGTTTATTTTTTAGTTAAATATTTATTTTAGATTATTTTTAGAGTTTAACTTAGTTTAATTGTAATTTTAATACTAATTTCTAAGTTAATGTAATTTTAAAATGAGAGTTTAGTTTATATTAGATAGTTTAGAACTAATTTCCAATTTAATTTAATTTAGGTTAATTTCAATTTAGTTAATTAATTTAATTTAAATATTTCAATTTAGCTTAATTATAATTTATTTTTTAAGATTAGTTTTTTTATTATTAGTTGATTTTTAATTGATATTTATATATATATATATATATATATATATATATATATATATATATATATATATATATATATATATATATATATATATATATATATATATATATATATATATATATATATATATATATATATATATATATATATATATATATATATATATATATATATATATATATAAATATCAATTAAAAATCAACTAATAATAAAAAAACTAATCTTAAAAAATAAATTATAATTAAGCTAAATTGAAATATTTAAATTAAATTAATTAACTAAATTGAAATTAACCTAAATTAAATTAAATTGGAAATTAGTTCTAAACTATCTAATATAAACTAAACTCTCATTTTAAAATTACATTAACTTAGAAATTAGTATTAAAATTACAATTAAACTAAGTTAAACTCTAAAAATAATCTAAAATAAATATTTAACTAAAAAATAAACATAACTAAATGACAAAGTGCGACAAAATATTCTAACTAAAATTTTAAGATTGGATCAAATTCCAGAAGATCTATACAAAAATGATTAAAATACGAACAAACATTTTTATTTAAAAAGAAACCAAATCTAATAAATAAAAAATGACAATTGTGATTGGTGTGATGTATGATTAAAGAAAAGTTTTAACTTAAAAAATACAAAATGATTGATTTTCGATATATCGACAAAAATGCGTCAAATGAAAAAAATTTGAAAATTTCTAGTCAAAATTTAGGGTATGACAGCTGCCCCTATTTAATCATCCTAAACCTGAATGTACGAGTAACAAAGTTTTTTTTTTGGCATTCAAGGTAGAAGAAGATTAAATATCATAATACCTAAAATTTTGACCGAAAATGCAAATGAAATGATATGATGCGCAAAGTGAAATGCAAGACCAAGGCTACAACGCTACTGGGAAAGAAAGTTGACCCTACTGGGGATTAGACACACATGACTGGAGTACAATCCACACGAGGATTTTTTTTGAGCGAAGTCAGACGACAACTGTCTAAAAGTCCCAAGATGAAGTTCTGGGACAAATCCCATCAGAGAAGTCTTCTGCTGAGATTTAGAACATCATTTGGAAATACCTTCTGTCGAGGTGTCAAAGTGAACCAGAAATCTACTATCGAGATCTTGGAGAGAAAAACAATTTCGGTTGAACTCTGCTGGAGATCTACTGTCGAGATTACCATAGAATCTAAGAAAGAAATACCTTATGTCGAGTATTAACTGAGGACACACCTGTTGTCAAATCTTCTGTCGTGATTTAACTAAGGATGCAAATGTCGAGATCATAAAAGAAAACACCTTTTGTAGAGGCTTGTAAAGATATTATTTTGATAATAAATTAAGGATTTACAGAAAACTTCTCACAATGTCTTGGAGAGATGCTGTTTGCTTGAAAATGTAAGTAATTCATACCAAACTTCTCAACGTGTATTGGAGAGATTCCATTTGATAGAAACCTCACCATACTTCCCTTCTTCTGAAAGAGATGCCATATGATGGAGAACAATTTCACACTCAAACTTCTCACCGTGTATGGAAGAGATGCCATTTGATGGAAATTGGAAAGTCACAACAAACTTCTCACCTTGTCTGGGAGAGATGCCATTTGTTGGAAAAAGGAGATTCGTACCAAACTTCTCAACATGTATTGGAGAGATGCCATTTGATAGAACCCTCATCATACTTCCCTTCCTCTGAAAGAGATGCCATATGATGGAAAACAACTTCACGCTCAAACTTCTCAACTTGTCTGGGAGAGATGCCATTTGGCGGAAATTGGAAAGTCACAACAAACTTCTCACCTTGTCTGGGAGAGATGCCATTTGTTGGAAAAATATAAGAGATTCATATCAAACTTCTCAACGTGTATTGGAGAGATGTCATTTGATAGAACCCTCACCATACTTCTCTTCTTCTGAAAGAGGCTCCATATGATGGAGAACAACTTCACGCTCAAACTTCTCAACTTGTCTGGGAGAGATGCCATTTGACGGAAATTGGAAATTCACAACAAACTTCTCACCTTGTCTGGGAGAGATGCCATTTGCTGGAAAAATATAAGAGATTCATATCAAACTTCTCAACGTGTATTGGAGAGATGCCATTTGATAGAACCCTCATCATACTTCCCTTCCTCTGAAAGAGATGCTATATGATGGAAAACAACTTGACGCTCAAACTTCTCAACTTGTCTAGGAGAGATGCCATTTGGCAAAAATTGGAAAGTCACAACAAACTTCTCACCTTGTCTGGGAGAGATGCCATTTGCTGGAAAAATATAAGAGATTCATATCAAACTTCTCAACATGTATTGGAGAGATGCCATTTGATAGAACCCTCACCATACTTCCCTTCTTCTGAAAGAGGCGCCATATGATGGAGAGCAACTTCATGCTCAAACTTCTCAACTTGTCTGGGAGAGATGCCATTTGACGAAAATTGGAAATTCACAACAAACTTCCCACCTTGTCTGGGAGAGATGTCATTTGATGGAATAATAACCTTGATGGGGATGAACAAACTGCTCGAAAAGAGTCTGCCATCCGTTGATTCACTCAGAAGTTCAAGGACAAAACAAGCTTCTCAAATAAAGAGACTGCCACTTGTTGTCAGGTGTAAGTACTCCAGGAGAATGTTGTAGCAACACTGCTGGAGAGCGAAACTTGTCTTCAATGGGGGACCTTCAACAAATTCCTTCTAGGAGACAAAGCACTCAAAGGTGCAAAATAAATGCACTTTTCGTCTGGAAATTCAATCATCAAAATTGTCAAAGACCAAATTCAATCCAGGAACGAGTTGGAGAGAAAATGTCAAGCAAGACACTAAACCATGATGAATGAACACAAATGGGGATTTATCCTATCCAAGTGTGGAAAGGAGAACTAAAGCTAAAATCTTCCACGAGGGTAAGAACTCAGTGGGGAATTAGAAAGATCGTATAGTTTCTACCTAGGGCTAACAACTCTATTGGAGAAAGATACATCACTTGGGGATAAACACGACCAAGGTGGATGAAGTATGCATCAATGAGTGTAACATGAACATGAATATGAATTCAGTTATGATGTACATGTATGTATATGCGTTATGTTTATGCTGACAACACAGACAAAACAGACACATGAGATAAATTGGTGACGAAATAAACATCACAACAAACGGAGACTCGACCAATCTCGTCAAAGTGTACATAATTACTGAAGATAGGGTAGAGAGTCACCCATGGAGTAAAGTCTCGCTACAGAGCTCAAATATCTTTGAGGAGAGGAAGATACTTCATTTGGGAAATATACCCAAGCCAATCTTCTAACTTCAATGTCCATCAAAGGGAAACAAACATACAAACTAAGTTTACTTATGATGAAGTAAATTTGTACTCCGTTGGGGGGAGAAAATGACATTCAGCTGGAGAAGCTTGAATCAAAGCTCAATTGGGGGTAATAGACTTAGTATCTTATTGGAAGCACTAAGTAGTCAAAGGAATTCACCAGAAAATACCGATGTATGCACATAACATATCATAGCAACTTGGCGTAAGGACCCCGTCGTCAGGAGATACTTGCAAGGTAGATCACAAGAGCGTCTTGCTTAGGGAAATATGTGGTCATGCATCCACGAAATGGTTTGTGAGAAGAGATCATCTCAATAGGATTTTATAGAATACTTGACATTCAAAATTCCCCAATGTCTTCAAACTCTTGGAGAGATTTTATCGAATCTCGACGTAACTGCCTCAAATTAACTGTATTTGGCACAAATAAGTCTTCGATACTTATCCTTTTAGGGATATGTCACTCCCCGGACTCTCGTCCTGGTGCAGACGTGGACGGTTGGCGATGTTGGAGGTCGAGGTTGAATAGAGTCGCCAGCTAGGCATTTTTATCCCGAAGGAAAGGTAATGCTGCATAAACCTGGAAAGGTATGGAAAAAACGGTTGCAAACCAAAGAAACTAAGAAAGGGGGTTGGTTACGACCTGGGAAGGTATTAGCACCCAGATCATCCGTCGTACTCGACGGGATCCACGCTTACCTGATTGTGTTTAAAATGGGGATAATGTATGTGCCAAACTGTGCATAAAAAGCTAGGGGGAAAGAATGTCCAGAGTGTCAGTGCAAAAAGAAAGTGAATGCTCAAACTGAGGCTAAGAGAATAAAGCTGAAAGAGGGGGATGCCAAAGAGGCTTTTGTTCGATAACTGTTAATTTATGCCTATGTATCCTCTCGTGCAATGAGGAAGTCAGAACACCGTAGTTCAACTCAAAGAGACTGGATGATTTGTTTTGAATTGCTTACTTGTATATGCTCAAGTGTATGACTCGTCTGGATCGAGTGCTAACTGTCTTGCATTAGACGGAAGAAGCGAGTTCCCGTTTTCAGAGTGAGTGTGATGAGAAAAGAATCTCCGAGGAGACGGTTATTGTTTGTTTTTGTGTTTTTAGTTTTTTATTGTTTTTGTTGTTTTGCATGGGATAATGAGCTTAAGCCTAAATCAAGGGTTTGTAAACTCATTATATCCTCCCTGATTAGGGATAATGAGCCTACTCAAGCATGAGATGAAGATCTCAACTTAATTACCATGATGATATAGGATTAAGATCATTAACCTACTTGGTAATTATTAAGTGTTTTTGGTTTTTCTGTTTAGTGTTAAGTAATGAGTTTAATCTCTAATCAGGGATTAGTGAACTCATTACACCATCCTAAGAGAAGGACGATAGATGAGAACATTTAAGATGAGGAAGATACCTCAACTTAATCCATTGTTAGAGACTAAATTCATTATATAACAAGCCTTTATTAAATGGATTTTAATTAAAGGGTGAGATTAAGAAGTGAGTTTTATGTTTGTAAGACTTTAGCATGAGGGGGACTTGTCCATTAAACACTAGGGATAGTCCCTCTTAACCAAAAGGAAGAGATGGAACCATAATGTAAGGCCCAAGTTACAAGCTTAAGTCTTGATCATTATTAGGTGTTTTGATTAAGAGGTGTAAACAAATTAAAGGTTTAACACTAAGGATTAAAGTTATACACTCCATCCTAAGATAAGGATACAAGCATAACCCTAATTCAAAGTCCTAAAGCTTTAAGAGTTTAGCCTTTGATTATTGAGATGAGAAGAGAGACTCAAGGAGACTCAAAGGTAAAAAGCTAAGGGGAGACTATATAAAACCCTAAGATTATCATACTTGGATGTTCCTATGGTTTGTGAGACTTAAAGAAAGATCTTCAGGAGGCCACCAAGGAAGAAGAAGCAGATGAAAAGAGAAGGGAGAGGAGAATAGGTTACTTACTTCCTGAAGAAGATAGGTAACCTAAAAGAAAGAGAAGGAGCAAGAGAGCACAAGTGAAGTAAGTTCACTTAAAAGACAAGTAAAAGATGCAAATGAACAGATAAGAAGAGGTGGTATGTGAAGGCAAATCCACATCCCAAACAACTTACCATAAGCCCCTGAAAGGTTAGTGTGAATGCATAAGATGCAAATCAAAAAGAAATAAAAAAAATGAAGGTGCAAAGACCAAAACCAGAAGTTAATATGCTATGAAAATGTGTTAGGCAAGGATGCCAAGACATGTGAGATGATTATGAATGTTCATACAAGGGATGAGATGCAAAGAGAAGCATGTTAGAAACTTAGAAACACATGGATGTTCATGAAATGTAATGAATGCAAAGCATACCAAATGAATGAAGAAATGATCAAGCAATGTTCTAACATGTCTTAAGATGTCTAAGATGGCATACAAGAGCATGGAATGTCATGGAAAGTTCATATGATTGAGATATGCAAAGATGAATGCACATGAACATGAGAAATTAGGGTTTTAAGACAACATGAGATGCACATGATCAAAACAGAAGCATACATCATGATAAAAAAAATTGAAAATGAACTCAAAAAAACCCTAAACACACACAAGATCACCCCCCAAATATGGAAGTCAGAAGCTAAACCTAGAGAAAGTTATGAATTTCCTAAGTTAACTAGGGTTTTTGGGTGATTCTAAAGGAAAAATGCAAATCAATTTGAAAATGCAATGAAAAATTATGAGTTAAATAACATAGACACTAGATGAAATTTGTGAAAGAATGCAAAAAGAACCAAGTTAAAACTCGTAATGGTTGATCATAAATGATTTTTTCAAGTTAGTGTTAGAAAAATGTGAAATTTATGAACCCTAATTCAAAGTAAATTATGAAAATATGATCAAACCTAAAAATAAATTTGTATGGTGAGTTTGTAAATTGTTCTAAATGCCTAAGAATGCTTCATGATTTTTTTTTGTGATTTTTAGATACCTAAATGTATTTTTAATTAATTAAAATCAATTAATTAATTAAATAAAACAGTTAAATGATTTAACAATACTTTTTTAATGCAAAAAATAAAAATAAAAATATTTTTGAGTTTAGAAAAATATTTAAAGTAAAATGCAGAAAATGAGATTTTTATAAATAGTTTTGCTATTTTAGATAAATATGTGAAAAGAAATGCAAGAAAAATAAAATAAAATGGAAAGTATGCAAAATCAGTGGCCAGGATTCAAAGTTGGGGTGACTTGGCGCGCTATCCTATGGTTCAAATTAATCCTGACTAATTAAAATTAATTAAACTAATTAATTAAAGATTAGGGTTTTAATGAGTGATATGGACCATCCAAACACGCGGTAAACACAGGATCCAAGGGTCAGCATTCAAACTAGCCTAATTAATGAGATTAACCCTAATTTTTTTCAGGCGACTGAAAGAGTGTTCTGGTCGTCTTCTCCGGTGACCCCAAAATCCTATCTCTCTCCCTAGGCCATCCCAAGCTTTCTAAAGCTCCAGAATCACTCCTTTAAACTCCCTAAACATGAATCCAGTCTCAAAACTCATTTATCACGCATCAAAATCAAGAATCGAACAAGAACATATTTAGGTTAAAAATTTCAGAACAACAATACATCCTTGTTTCTCAACCATTTTCAAAAATACAAAGCACAAAATGATCAGTGGAGCATACTCTTTCACATTGGAACTTAAAATAGGAGTTCAGGAAAAAAAGTTTTTGGTGACTACCTGAGATGAAGCTTTTCAGTTTGGTGCTTTCTGGCCCTTCCCTTGATGCTAATCCACTCCACTTGATCCCCTGAAGCTTCTGAAAGGCTTGAATGGAGTTTAAATGGCTTGGTTTGTGTGTTTCAGTTCTGCTAAGGCAGAAATCGTGTTTTGGTTATGGGGACTTTCAGGCCATGGTGAATGGTGCTTTGTGATCCTTGGATGATTTTGAGATGAATGGTGAAAGAATGAGTGAGTTTTTATGGCTGTGTTGAGAGATTCGAAGGAATGAAGTTTTTTACAAGTTTTGTGATTCTAAGTGTATGGCTTGTTTCAGGCTTCAATGTTGTTATGTTTGAGGTCCTTAGGGTTTGCATAAGAGGTACTTATTGGCTAGAGAGTTGTTGTGGCATAGTGTGATTGGTATGGGCCATTTTGCAAAAAAAGTCAATGTTTGGCAACTATGAGTATGGCACAGGTCAGAGGAGATCACAAGGCTTGTCCTGCCTCAGCTTCATTCATGGAGGGGCCTTGGATGGTTTGTGATGATCTGCAGCCATTGATTCAAGAGTTTGAAGTGGTTTTGCAATTTTCCCTCTTTGGATTTTCTTGAAGTGCTAGGCATGAAAACTTGTGATTCTTGGCACAATTATGATCAAGTCAAGTTATGTGATGTTGTTATGATGCTTAGAGGTCAATTAGAGGTCACAAGAGTGCTTAAAACTTGGTTTTGCAAAAATCCCTCTTTGGCACATACTTGAAAATTACAAGATTTTTCCCAACTTTGAAACATCATATCTTGAGTTCTAGGATGAATCAAGAGGAGTTCTTGTACTTTTTGAAAATGGGAAGATCCAATCTACAACTTTCATGTTTAAAGATTTTTCATTTGAAGCCTTTTTTATCAAGAAATAGGAGGTTGAAAATCTTTCCCAAAATGGAAAGTTTTCATTGCAAATGGCTTGAAATTCTTCAATCTTGTGAACTTATAACCACTTCTAAGATCAAATAAAGATCATAGAACCTCAAAATGATGAGAGTGACCCTTTGGTACCATTGGTGGTGGCCTTAGATGCCCTGATTCTGACTTTTCTTGCACAATAAGTTACCAATTGATCAGATGACTTCCCCAATGAATTTCTTCATCAAATTTGGTACAAATGCTCCTTATAACATATTAAGACCATTAGAATCAATAAAGGCCAAAAAATTTGAGATTAAGGGCCTCAAACCCAAAACCCTAATTTTAGGTCATCTGTGTAGAAACTGCTCAGTCTGCCTCTATGCCTTTGCAATGCTTTGTGATATCTTGACTTTTAAGAACCCTAGGGAGCATATTATGATCATGGAACACTCATGAACCCTCTTGGCAAGCTTCAAGGCCTTTGATATGGCTCAGATCACTTCTTGGATTCTCCTGATCACAACCCCTAATTGTGCAACTTATGCAGTGAAATAAATATGCAATGAGAGATGACATGCTTATGCAAATGCAATATGAAAAGATCACAAGCCATGGTGTGAGAAAAAGTGAGAGCAAATTTGGGGTGTTTACAGCTGCCCTTATTCAAGCATGAGTTAGCTGTGCAGGGTGTAAGCGCCTGGCTTAATAGACAAACAAGATAACTTGTGGTTGAATACCAAGACAGTCCGAAATTTGCACTCGCTTGAGAGAAGAAGAAAAGGGATATAAATTGTAACAGGCAATATAGCATGAGTATGAAATGAAAGCGATGAAGGACGACCATCGAGCAGAGGATGACTGCTGGGGATGAAAAATGGTAAGTAAAACAATGACGGGGACGAGCATCGTGCTGGGAAATAAAGAGACCGCGACGGGGACGACCATCGGGTAAATTGATGAAGGACGATCATCATGATAAAGTAAAAGACCATGACAGGGACGGCCATCGGGTAAAGAAATAAAACTCTCTCAGGATTAAAGAAAAGAGGAAAGCACTGACGGGGACGACCATCAAGTTAATGGGTAAATAAACCGCAATGGGGACGGCCATGGGGTAAAAGAATAAATGAAAAAAATGATGAGGGACGGTCATCAAAAGGTGAAGGAAGATCACCTAGCAGGGGACGGCTGCTGAAAATGTCATGACATAGGACGAATGTCGGATGAAAAGATCAACGATGGGGACGACCATCAGATAAGCATGATGAAGGACGATCGTCAAGAGGTGAAGGACGATCACCTAGCAGGGGACGGCTGCTCTGTTGGGGATTATCTCGACATAGGATGAATGTCGGATAACAAAGATCAACGATGGGGATGACCATTGGATAAATGATGAGGGACGATCATCATAAGGTGAAGGATAATCACCTAGCAGGGGACGACTGCTAAAAGATATTGCGACATAGGACGAATGTCGGATAGAAAGTTCCAACAATGGGGTCCCACTGGGGAAAGGATGAGGGACGGTCATCCAAAGGTGAAGGATGATCACCTGGCAGGGGACGGCTGCCGAAAATAACACGACATAGGACGAATGTCAGATAGAAAAGTTGTTTTGTTGGTGACTTACTGGGGAATGGTAAACGCGAACGAGTGTTTACGCTTTGAAATAAAAGGTATAAGTGTTTGGACAATGTGTATAGACTAAAGATGCGGACGAGCATCCTTAGGACCACGATACGGACGAGTAACGATAGAAACAAACGCTGACACGTGTTTAAGGATGATGATACAGACGAGTATCAATCGGTAAAACAAGGAACACAGACGAGTGTTTGATCTGCCGGGGAGGTGATATATACAAGATACGGACGAGTATCAGAGGATTGTGTATAAGTATGTACAAGTGTTTGACCTGTTGGGGAAATATGTGCAAGACACAGACAAGTGTCAAAAAGAGATCGAGCAAAGGACACGGACGAGTATTTGACTTGCTGGGGAAGTATGACACGGGCGAGTGTCGAAAGAATATGTACAAGTATGACCAAGTAGTTGTATTGAGAGTGCAAAAAGGTATTCTGGTTTTGTCTGCGGGGGATAAGTTTTGTATATTGTTGGTGAAGTGATTTTGATGTTTGCATGTGATTGGCTCGAACCTGGATTATGATCATGCAAATGTTTGATTTTTGTCGTAATGCTCCGTATTAGACGGAATGCTACGCTTTATTTTTTGGGGAAAATGATGCAAATGCTATGATTATGCAAAAATGAGAGAAACAATCCGAGATCCGGATCTTGCGGGGAGAAAGATCTCTGGGCGATCTGTCTAGAGGGATAGCTCCGCTGGGGAAAGAGATCATTGGCCGATCTGTGGGGAGAGAGGATCACCGAACGATCTTCCTAGGGAACTCTCTGGGGATCTCGGCTGGGGAAGCTTCTGTTGAAGAGACTCATATTGGGGATGAGGAAGCTTCGGCAACTCCACTGGGGAACAACAATTCAGGCATTGCTCGGGAGATCCTGCTTGGGGAGAAGAGAACTTCTGGGAAGTAATATGTTGTAACTCCTCCGTCCAAGCGACACGCTGGGGATTTAATGAGTCTCTCGAAGGATCCTCTGAGGGGATTACAGCTTCGTGGGGGAATACTTCTGTCAAGTAGCCCCGCTGATGAGGCGATTGCTGACTTGGATGGGGATATGAGGCTTGATATACCCCATGTTGTGAGAGATTGTCTGCCTTGAGTACCTGCAACCTGTTAAACAAAGGAAACGCACAAGTGTCCCGAGGTATCCTCAACCGGATTCCGTCATAGGAGTTAGATTTGCTCAAGAGTGCATATTTCCTGCAAGCATATATTGAAAATGGCTTATATTTTTTCATGCAAGTGTTGTATTATGAACTTTGGACATTTTGCAAACGAAACAAAAATGTACAAAACAAAGTGTGACTGAATATTCTGATTTTATTGATTTGTGTGCCCTGAATAGGCAAGTACAATGAAGAAGCGAATCCCTGAAAGGAGGAGATTGCTGTAAAATTGAGAAAATAAAAGTGTTGGCAATGTTGAAGTTGACGCTCTAGTGAGCTTCCTTTGCTTATGACCTGTATGACCTTGACGTTCTTCTTATCTTGCTTTATGAAGAAGGTTGATTCTGACCGATGCTTTATCCTTTCGAAGCTTGCCATGTTGTGAGTGATACAGACGAATTCAGAATGAAATTGTTCGCTTATTCCCTGATTTTGCATGGATCGCCCTTTCGGGTTTTCAATCCACCGGGATACCCATTTTTGCCTGAGTTGTCCGATGTGGCTTTTGAACTCAGCGGGTGTACATTTTTTTTTAATTTTCCCTTATTTTTGCCCGAGTCTTTTATTCTGTTTTTGACTCGCCGGAATGCCCTATTTTTGCCTGGACTTACATTCTGTTTTTATGTCCAGCGGGTCTTTTATGCGAAGTATTTTTTAACTGCATCTGAATTCACAGGAGATGAGAAATTCTCGCCATCCATAGTAGTGAGCATCAGTGTCCCACCAGAGAAAACTTTCTTTACTATGAATGGGCCTTCGTAGTTTGGCGTCCATTTGCCTCTGTGGTCTGTATGAGGAGGAATAAGTCTTTTCAGAACAAGCTCTCCCACTTGGTATTCCCGAGGTCTGACTTTCTGATCGAAGGCTTTCTTCATTCGCTTTTGATATAACTCCCCATGACAAAAGGCTGCTAATCTCTTTTCTTCTTATCATTTGACGATGCCTTAGGTGGGTATGACTAAGTTTCCAAGAAGCATTTGATGTCATGGTACCAAGGCTTGTTATCAGTGACAGTGTCCACATAGAATACATATGCCGGTCTGTCCAGTCTGGATACCAAAATCCGAGGTACATAGTTAGCAGCCTGTACTTTGATCATGGATGAAATGGTAGCCAAAGCGTCTGCAAACTGATTCTCATCTCGAGGGATGTATTCAAGCCTAACTGTTGTGAAGAAAGTAAACAATCTCCTCGTATAGTCACGGTAGGGAACCAGATGCTCTTGATGAGTGTACCACTTGTCGTTGGTCTGGTTGATTACCAAAGCTGAATCTCTGAATACATTCAAGGTTTTGATCCTGAGGTTAATGGCTTCCCTAAGACCCATGATACAATCTTCGTATTCTGATTCGTTGTTAGTGCAGGCAAAGATGAGCCTTGCTGAGAAAGGCATATGAACCCCTTTAGGTGTAATAAGCACTGCACCAACCCCACGACTGTTGCAATTAACTGCCCCGTCAAACATCATAGTCCATGCTTCTTGTGGGTCAGGCCCTTCAGTGTGAATAGGCTCTTCACAATCTTTTGCTTTTAAGAACATGATGTCTTCATCAGGGAAATCAAATCTCATAGGCTGGTAATCATCAATGGGTTGCTCATCCAGATAGTCAGACAATACACTGCCCTTGATGGCCTTCTGAGAGGTGTACTGAATGTCATATTCTGTTAGAATCATTTGCCACCTGGAAACCCTTCCAGTAAGTGCCAGCTTCTCAAATATGTACTTGACTGGATACATCTTTGAGATCAATAAGGTAGTATGAGTCAACATATACTGTCTTAGTCGGCGAGCAGCCCACGTTAAAGCACATCAAGTTTTCTCGAGCAGTGAATAACGCTGTTCACAATCGGTAAACTTTTTTCTTAGGTAGTATATTGCATACTCTTTTCGACCAGACTCGTCATGCTGGACCAACACACACCCTATCGACTCTTCTAATACTGTCAGGTACATGATTAGAGGTCTTCCTTTGACTAGAGGCATGAGAATTGGAGGTTCTTGCAGATATTCTTTGATCTTGTCAAAAGCTCTCTAACAATCGTCGTTCCACCTGACTGTTTGCTCTTTTCTTAACAGCTTGAATAAGGGTTCGCAGGTTGCAGTGAGATGAGATATGAACCTTGAGATGTAGTTCACTCTACCTAAGAACCCTCGAACTTCCTTCTTAGTCTTAGGTGCATGCATTTCTTGAATAACTTTGACTTTATCGGGATCAACCTCAATTCCTTTTTCACTTACAATAAAACCCAACAGCTTACCAGAACGTACCCCGAATGTGCACTTATTGGGGTTCAACTTCAACTGATACTTCCTCATACGCTTGAACAGTTTTAGTAGATTCACTAAATGATCTTCTTCTGTTTGGGACTTGGCAATCATATCATCCACATAGCACTCAATTTCTTTATGGATCATATCGTGGAATAATGTTACCATAGCCCGTTGATATGTTGCACCTACGTTCTTCAGACCGAACGACATTACCTTGTAACAGAACGTGCCCCAAGGTGTGATGAAAGTTGTCTTCTCCATGTCTTCAGGTGACATCTTAATCTGATTGTATCCGAAAAATCCATCCATAAAAGAAAATATCGATAACTGAGTTGTGTTGTCCACCAATACATCAATGTGAGGTAATGGGAAATCATCCTTCGGGCTAGCTCTGTTCAGATCCCGATAATCCACACACATATGCACCTTGCCATCCTTCTTAGGTACGGGTACAATGTTAGCAACCCACGGCGGGTAACTAGTTACAGCGAGAAAACCGACGTCCCACTGCTTTTGTACTTCCTCTTTGATTTTCATGGCCATGTCCAGGCGAGTACGACGCAATTTCTGTTTAACTGGCGGACAATCCTCTTTCAGTGGCAGCTTATGCATGACAATATTCGTATCCAGACCTGGCATATATCGATAGGACCAAGCAAAGACGTCGACATATTCCTGAAGCATACTGATGAGTTGTTCTTTCACTGGAGCTTGCAGACTAGCCCCGATCTTCACCTCTTTCACATCTTCCTCGGTACCAAGATTGATAGTCTCATTTTCCTCCTGATGAGGAGCAATCACTTTTTCCTCTTGTCTCAATAACCTGGCCAACTCTTCAGGAAAATCATAGTCTTCATCAACCCCTTCATCTGCTTGATTAATCGGATTGTCAAAGTCATACGAGGTCATATCAGTGTCGTTGTCGGTGCAATCTGGAAGGCTATCTCTGCAAGGGTTGAGATTTGGTTCATTTTAGTGATTGATTTTATCTTATTCAGAAAAAGTGAATGAGGTTTATTAAGAAAACATTGCCATTTATTGTTTTGTGCAAAAATAACAAAAATGAAAGACAGTGAGCGAAAAGATTGTTTGCAAAAGATGTCCATTGTTCATTAATTTCATTTGCACAAAATACATATATGACCCTATTACAAAATGAGTCCTGACACCTTGGGCAAGATGCAGGACTTGATGCATGCTTAAACAGGAAATAATAATTACTCTACAGTAGTAACCCTTATAATTTCCTGGGAAGACCAGTTGAGGACTTGTTGGCCCGAGACTCTTGGACGAATCCAGCTTTCCAGGTTGTAGTCACTTTCAGCCTCGTCTTCCACATTGTTGATAGCATCTGGGGTCAGCATTCCCCCACTTATGAACTTGGGAGCTTCAGCAGCCTCCTCTTGAGCTTGTCGGGATGGTATGTAACCCAAACCGAATTTGTCTTCCTTAATCTGAACTTGCAGCAGCTTACCCCAGCCTTGGGCATTCCCGTCTTCAACAACCTTCTGAGCTTGTTTGTAAGAAGCAATTAAAGTACTGGATACCTCAGTTGTTGCTTCATTGAAATTAAGAGCTTCGAAACCCTGACTCATTGTCTCATGGATCTCCCCATCCATCTCAATGTACTTGTAAGTGGCCAAGTGACTGACAGAGATGTCCTCCTCTCCACAGATGGTGATAACTTGGCCTTCCCACTCGTATTTTAACTTCTGGTGAAGGGTAGACGTTACTGCGCCAGTGGCATGAATCCAAGGTAGACCTAACAAACAACTGTAGGCAGGCTGAATGTCCATCACATAGAAGGTAGTTTTGAAAATCTGTGGGCCAATTACCACATGCAGCTCTATCTCTCCAAGAACCAATCTCTTAGAACCAACGAAGGCTCTCACAACTAGGTTACTCAGGCGGAGTGCAAGACCATCATATTCCAGCTTGACTAAGGCTTTCTTTGGTAAAACATTGAGTGATGACCCAATGTCAACCAAGATATGAGAAAGTACAACACCTTTACACTCTAAGGTGATATGTAAAGCCTTATTGTGGTTACGGCCCTTCGTAGTCAGATCAACATCAGTGAAACCTAGTCCATGACTAGTATTGACATTTGAAAACACCGTCTCTAGCTGATTAACTGTAATCTCCTCAGGCGCATAAGCTGTGTGCAAGACTTTGAGCAATGCATTCCTGTGGGCCTCGGAACACATGAGCAGAGATAGAATGGGAATCTTGGAGGGTGTCTGGTGGAGCTGATCAACAACTTTGTAGTCACTCTTCTTGATAATCCTCATGAACTCGTCCACATCATGATCAAAGGATGTCTTCTGAGTTTCCTTGACAATTGGATCTTCTGGCACCACACTCTTGCCTTTTGCTTTGGCAGAAACTTCTGCTTCAGCATTAACTCTGGGAAATTGTGACGCGAAGAGACGTCTGCTTTGAGTGAAGCCTCTGCCTCCCCCGACATTATCAATATGTGGTGTAGAAGAATCAAGAGTGACTTTATTTCCATTTCAATATAGCCAGTGGTGTTTGAATACTTTGTCCACAAACTTCAAAGTAATGGAGCCAGGAATCTAATTGTCAGTCAACCTCCGTTAAAACAAGCTGACTTGGTTGAAAGGAAGATGAGGATAAAAGAAGGTAAGAGACAAGTTGCCACTGATTGTTCTCCAGTTGAAGAAGAAAGACCTGGTAAAGTTAATCCACTTCAATACAAGGAATGTAGAAGACAGTTTATGAAATTCAGCACTCCAATGTCGCAAATTCTGCAATGCTTGTTGGAGATGAAGCTAATTTCCTTGAAAAATCCTCCCCAAAATCCTAATACTTCCTCTGCTCGCTATAATCCCAAGGCAAGGTGTGGGTATCACTCCAACTGTCCCGGACATGGTACTAATAGTTGTTGGACATTGAAGAAAAATATTCAAGACCTGATTGATGAAGGAATCCTCGAGGTTACGCCAGAAGGCCAAATTGAATTCTACTATCGTCCACCAAACATCGAAGCTGCAAGACAAGTTGCCCAACGTAGCAAGAAAGAAAGCCTACCTATTCCTATTAAGATATGGGGCACCTTGGGACATCCAAGTGGCAAATTTGATTTCATGGTGAAATATACTGCTCCTGAAAGTTCACAGATTGCAATTGAAGACATTCAGCCAACTGGATGGGACAACATTTGAACTTTCATTTTGTAACACGGTGGGAGAACTGACTTTAGTGAAATGTTGCGGATAGCAAGAGTCGCCACCGACTTTTATTTTATCTAAAGGAAAGGGCATAAAAGAACAGGAAAGACCTTAAAAGATTTTTGGG
The DNA here is from genome assembly GCA_963966055.1 of Lathyrus aphaca. NCBI lineage: Eukaryota > Viridiplantae > Streptophyta > Magnoliopsida > Fabales > Fabaceae > Lathyrus > Lathyrus aphaca. The sequence goes on along the minus strand of OZ014519.1, from coordinate 449,583,764 downwards.
TTCGGGGGGTAGGTTATGTAAAGGGAAGGTGTTAGCACCCTTTACATCCATGGTTATCCATGGGCTCTTAGTTACTTAGCTCACTTTAAAATGTTTTGAAAAGTATAGTGTGTGATTAGAAATTTTCTTAAGTACTTTATAATGATCCATGTACGGATATATATAAAGCCTTTGTTTTGAAAATTTGTTTGAAAATGTGAAGTGTTTTGAAATGTTTTGAAAAGGTGAGCAAGTACATAAGAGAAACCTACCCTAAGTTAAATCTTTTATGTTCTTAAATATCCTTTAAATGGTAAGACTATCCCTATTATTAAGGAATAGGTAGTCATTACCTTGGATGTATGAGGGACAAGTGAAGGGACAACTGTAATTAGGCAACTGTAAGGTGTATTTAGCAATTCGAAGGGACTTATCATCTTTATTCGAAAGGGACAAGATCATTTACGAAAGGCAACCGTGAAGGGACTTGATCTTTTTATCTTTTAAGGGACTAGATGATATGAGAGAAGGGACTTTGCTTTACACCTTACTTGACCTTTTTGTTTAGGCAACATGAGAGGTATCCTTAAGAATGTGAGATGGCGATCCAAGATCGACTTACGTGTGTGAGTGTACAAATTCATATATTTATCTTGAGATTAATGATCTAAATTCAATTTTAAACACAAACATGTTTTACACTCCCTATTTTACTAACCATGGCAATTAAAAATAAATAATAAAAATAATTCTACAACTATTACATAAATTGCACAATTACATAATAATAATAATAAAATAAATTAAATAAATAATCACATAATAAATAAATAAATAAAGAGGTTAGTAATAATAAACAAAATAAATAAGTATAAGATGAAGAAATTAGCATAATAATATAATAATAAATTAAAAGTTCAATTTTAAATAAATAATTATTTTTTAAGATTTTTAATAAAAGCAATAAATAATAAATATTATATACTAATAAATATGACTAATAATTCTAATAATTTAAATTTATATACATAATCTAAAAAAATATTTGTTAATTATAATTAAGTAAGCATATAAGAATAATAAATTAAATTCATAAAATAAAGTTAGGGTTTTTTAATTATTAGGAAAAATAAATTAGGGTTTATTACTTAATTAAATTATTTAAATTATAAAACTACATATAATAATAATATAAACAAATTATAAAGTAAATACATATAATTAAAATTTACAAACAAATAAATTAATATTTATAACATAATTAGGGTTTATATATAAAAAAAATTAGGTTTTTTTATATATAAAATTCTAGGGTTTATAAATCAATCTAAATATAATTAAATTATTTGTACAAAACATATAATATTACTAATATACAAAAATAAATATTAAATAATTTTAAGGATAAAGTTAATTTTTTTAAAAAAAATATAAATTTGAAATTATATACAAGAAAATAATATAAACACTTTTGTTTTAAATATTTATTACAAATTAAATCAATTATAAAACAAACATTAAATAAAATAATAAAACAAAGTAAGAAAAAGGACTTACCTGGGGCTGGGATTCGAACCCAGGCCCTAGGCTTTACTCCCTCAAGACCAACAAGCCAGCCACTAGGCTACGCGCGCGTAGGTTGTAACAGCCCAGACCCCTCGCAAGGCAATCCTGGCACTGCTACCTCACGATCTTCTCTACCCCCCTCACTAGTACAGTTTTTGCCTTCTGTGGGAATCGAACCCTGTACCCTAGGGTTCAAGTACATGTTCATTCCATTCCCACTACCACTTGAGCTAGTAGCTCAATTGGTAGTGGGAATTGAATGAACATGTACTTGAACCCCAGGGTACAGGGTTCGATTCCCACGGAAGGCAAAAACTCTACTAGTGAGGGGGGTAGAGAAGATCGTGAGGTAGCAGTGCCAGGATTGCCTTGCGAGGGGTCTGGGCTGTTACACAGGTGATATGGAATGAGTACCAATGCGTTTTGTTTCTTCACCTGTAAAAATCGTAAAAAGCAAAACAATATAAAATGGCCTGGGGGGAATCGAACCTAGGACCATTCATTCATTAACAAACGTGCATACCAACTGAGCCATCATGTTCTTCTGGTATAAGTATCACAACAATAAAATAAAATACAATATCAAATTTTGAAATAAGAATTTGGCGCGCTGAGCTTCTTCTTCTTCCTCGTACCATGCGAATTTTGCTACGAATTTAGCTGGGATTTTTCTTACGAATTTGTTTTCGCAACAGAACCTAGGTTTCTCCAATCACCATGAAACCTGTAAAATCTTAACAAATTGATTATGCCATAGTGATCCTTACATCATACACAATCCAATCATGTTGTTAAAATTTATTTATATCACCCTAATCATAAAGCCCCAAATCGGGAGCTTAAACCCTAACAATGGTGATTGTTGATACCTGCACCAAAACTTCAAACAAACCAGCCAGAAACAATGTATAGAACACTACAAACAACATACAATCATCAAAATCCAGTAAAAGATCATAAATCTATGCATTCGAAAAATTCAAGAACACACAAAAAATGTGATTCGGCCTATGCATATGAGCATGTTTCTGATGATAATAATGATTGGGATGCGTTCAGTAAGGGTCAAGGAACATATTTCAACCTTAAAATTGTTTTGAAATCAACTTAAAAGCCAAAACCGAAAATTTATTTTCTTGTCAAATTTGAAGTTTGTGAAGGGTGCTCTTGGCTGCCAAAATTCGTCCCTTTGTGTTTGGATGAGTTATACATATATAGTAGAACATAATTAGGTCAAAAAATCAGACTATCCTTTGGATTTTTGGATCAATTGAGATTGAAAAAGATCATGCCTTAAAATTCAAATATTCTTTGATATAGCATTGCTATTTTAGGACAATCATCATAATTTTCATATCAATCTGATCCAAACAATGTTTATGACTTTCTAGAAGCAATATCCCCTTTTAAATATTTGATTTCATATTTTATTTTAATTTAAATGATATTTTAATGAATAAAATTCAAATAAATATGAAATAAAAAATAAAAATTCAGAAAATAAGTGGGTTGGGTCGTGCTTGGTGTTTTCATAAAGATGGGATGGCAATTTGGTGGGCTCATTTAGCAAAAATTTGATTTTAGGCCTTATTTGCTTCATAAACTTCCCTAAAATTTCCCAACTTTGCAAGGGCACAAATCCTTCAATTTTAATGCTATGAGGTTGTTCTTGGACATTTTGGAAATATTAAAGAGTCCTCTAACCAACCCCATTTGTTTCATGTCCATATCTTTTACCATTCTCAAGTTATGCTCTTTTGAAGTTGTTGACTTTTTGTTGACTTTCAAAAGGACCTATAATGTCTTTGCTCATACCTTCCAAATGAAGCATTTTTGGGATTGGCTTGTCAGACACAAAGTTGTAGAGAATTAAATTTCCTTCAAAATGATCTTTGGATGGAAAATTCTTGATGAAGCATGTGAAAGTTATGGCTGGTCAAAGTTCAGTTGACTTTTCCTGAGGAAACCCTAATTTAGAAACTCCTGATTCTTGATGATCTGAAATATCCTTAATGAATCATGATCAACCCTTGATCAAATTATGAATTTTACTTCATATACTTGATGTTGGCAAAAAATAATGAAGTTTGACTTTGGTTTGACCACAGTTGACCTCAGTTTGACTTTTTAACTACTTTAACTGATTTTAACCTATCTGATCATCTGACTGAGCAAACCTTTGGGAAAAGTCTTGAAACTTGTCATGAGGATTCTTGAACACATATAAGATGTTATGAAGCTCATTTGAAGTCTTGGAAGTCCATTTATCCTGATTAAAGTCAAAACCCTAGTTTAGGATGCAGTGCTTAGGAGGATGCATTGTCTGAGGGAAATGTCAAACCTTCTGACTAATTGTGAACTTTGTGAACCTTGTGAACCTCATGAGATGTCTTGTGAACCTTGTGAACATTGTGAGCCTCTTAGTACACAATGACTTGTCTTGTGAGGGCAAATTTTGGGGTGCAACAGCTGCCCCTGTTCAAATTTCTGAAACCTGAGGGGTTAGATTGGTATATGTGCCAGTCGTGACCTGGAAGGTTGAAGGGGATTGAACACAAAAGCCCAAAAATTTGCACTCACCAGTTCATAGAGTAATACTGATGATTATCTGTATATGTTTGAGTGGGCTTGAAGATGCCACTTGTAAGGACCAGGGATGGGCTTAGAGATGCCATCAGGATGAACTGGAGATGGGCTTAAAAATGCCATCTAAAATATCTGGATGTGGTGATGTTCTGATGTTGATACTGGATATCAGTACTAGGTCTTTGTATAAGCCATCTCTGAATCATTTATGCAACATGATTTGAGTTGTTGAATGGACCAGTAGAAATAAATCTTGTGATGATTATCTCTTCTGGAGGTATCTTGAATTAGGGAATGGATCTTTGTACAGACCATTTGCCTACTCTCCAAGGTCAAAAGAACGTCAGGAATAGTTCTTCTGAAAAATATCTTGAACCAGGGAATGGATCTTTTTACAGACCGTTTTCCTGCTATTCAAATGCCAAAAGAACGTTAGGATTTGTTCTTAATGGTCAAAATAACGTCAGGATTAGTTCTTCTGAAAAAGTCTTGAACAAGAGGCCAAAAGAGCGTCAGGATTTGCTCTTAAGGGTCAAAAGAATGTCAGGATTTGTTCTTCTGAAAAAGTCTTGAACAAGGGGCCAAAAGAGCGTCAGGATTTGCTCTTAAGGGTCAAAAGAACGTCAGGATTTGTTCTTCTGAAAAAGTCTTGAACAAGGGGCCAAAAGAGCGTCAGGATTTGCTCTTAAGGGTCAAAAGAACGTCAGGATTTGTTCTTCTGAAAAAGTCTTGAACAAGGGGCCAAAAGAGCGTCAGGATTTGCTCTTAAGGGTCAAAAGAACGTCAGGATTTGTTCTTCTGAAAAATTCTTGAACAAGGGGCCAAAAGAGCGTCAGGATTTGCTCTTAAGGGTCAAAAGAACGTCAGGATTAGTTCTTCTGAAAAAGTCTTGAATGAGGGAATAGATCTTTTTACAGACCGTTTGCCTGCTATTCGAGGACATCTTGAATAGTGTATGGATCATTTCTGACCCGTTGTAAGTTGTTGATATTGTTTTACCTGCATATAACTATCCTGCAAAGGGAAATATTAGTTTATGCATTATGTATGCATGCATAGTATGAGGCACTTAAGTAATGTATTATGTACTTATGGATATGTATGTTATGGTATGATGTGATGTAAATGATGTATGTATGCATCATGCAGCCTGAAGCGTCTGGATATCTTCGTATAACAACTGCTGGCCAGGGAAAATAAATCCCGATTTGTTGCTGAAGAATATGAGGAACTCGTTCCCGTCTCGTTTGATAATATAATATTCATAACCTCCTGTCTTCGTTCGATAGTAAGGTATCCATAACCTCCCATCTTTGTTTGATGGTATGGTATCCATAACCTCCCGTCTTCGTTTGTCGTACTCCTGTTGAAGGAATAATTTCCTGAGTATCCCGACTGAGGATAAAAGAGATGGACATAAATTCCAGGGGAACTGTAACTCGATGTATTTATGAAGATGGATTTTGCCCTACTGGGGGATTTGTAGCTGTCTTGTGGGGATGAACCGGCGAAGCTTCGTTGAATTCCTTCCCTCGTTCGTCCTTAGTAAATACTATTACTGCATTTCATGCATTTCTGGTAACATCAATCATATTAAGCATTTATGCATTTCTGGTAAACATCAATCATATTAAGCATTTATGCATTTCTGGTAAACATCAATCATATTCAAAAGCATACATACATTCAAACACAACCAATGGACGTTTTGCTTATGTAAATAGGGTAAAAGTAAATCTGGATTCAAAGATGAAATTTTATTTATATCACAAAGTGACCCATACATAGGTAAGTTTGTACAAGGAGACAGAGATCCTAGTAAGAGGAACTTGTCATGAAATTTTTACAAAACAAAGAAAATCAGCTATGTGGGAAATAATCCTATTGAGTTTCAATCCTACTATTGCCATTATCTTCAAGTATCTCATCTTCTGCTTTAGAGACGGAAACGATTGGATTGAGCTTTATCTGTTCGAGCTTGAATAAGTAGCACAACTGGTTGTAGTTTCATGGGTGATCCAAACGAGACATAGTCATACGCTTTAATCCCTAACTTTTGCCTGGATTGCCTTTCCAGGTTTTCAATCCACCGGGATACCCTTTTTTGCCCAAGCCACCTTTTCAGGTTTTCGACTTGCCGGGTGTACATTTTTTTATATATATATATCCCTAATTTTTGCCCGAACCCTTTTCGTTCGTCGGGATGCCCTTATTTTTGCCTAGGCCAGTCAACCTAGCGGGTCTCTTTTTATGCGTAGTATTTTTTAACTATGTCTGCGTTTACAGGCTGTGGGAAGTCTTCATCATCCATAGTAGCTGTCGCTCCCGACAAATGAAACTGGATCATATGAAGGTACAGACGCGAACGGTCGGCGAAGGGAACAATGAGAACACACAGCCGTGAACTCACTGGAGAATGAATAGAGTCGCCAGCTAGGCATTTTTATCCCGGAGGAAAGGCAATGCTGCATAGACCTAGAAAGATATGGATAAGACGGTTGCGAACCAGAGAGACTGAGAAAGGGGGTTGGTTACAACCTGGGAAGGTATTAGCACCCAGATTATCCGTCGTACTCGACGGGATCCACGCTTAAAAGACTTGTGTTTTAAAGGGGTAGTGTCAGTGCAATCTGTGTGTAAAATAGCTGGAAAAGAATGTACAGGTGTCAGTGTAAAGTGTATAAGTGATATGAAGTATGAAAGTGTCAGTGTGAGAATGAAAAAGAACTGCTCATGATCATGAAGCTAAAAGAATGAAGCTAGAAGGAGGGGGAATGTACAGAGACTTTTGTTCGATAACTGTTAAGTTATGCCTACGTATCCTCTCGTGCAATGAGGAAGTCAGAACACCGTAGTTCGACCCAAAGAGACTGAAAGATGAATTGACTTTGATGAACTGCTTGCTTGTCTATGCTCAAGTGTATGACCTGTCTGGCTCAGGTGCAAACTGTCTTGCATTAGACGGAAGAAGCAAGTTCTCGTTTGTGAGTGAATGAGATGAGAAAAGAATCCCGGAGGAGACGATTATTGTTTGTTTTTGTGTTTTCAGTCTTTTATTGCTTTTTTTGGATTTTTGTCATAAATTAATGAGCTTAAGTCTAAACCAATGGATTTAGTAAACTCATCACATCTTCCCTCTAATTAGGGGTAATGAGAATACCTTAAGTGTAAAGTCAGCTTCTCACACTTAATCACCTTTGGTGTAGGATTAAGATCATTAACCTACTTGTGATTATTTAGATGTTTTTGTTTAGTGTTGAGTAATGAGATTAAGCCATAATCAGGGATTTAACAAACTCATTACACCATCCTAATAGAAGGATAATAGATGAGGGTGTTTAAGCTGAGGAAAACTCCTCAACTTAATCCATGATTAGGGATTAAACTCATGACAAAACAAGCCTTTGATTAAGTGGATTTTATTTAATGATAAGATGATGAAGTGGGTTTTATGATTTGTAAGACAACTTGAGGGGGACTTGTCCATTAACACTAGGGTTAGTCCTTCTTAACCAATTAAGGAAGAATTAGAACCCTAATGCAAGGCCCAAGTTACAAGTGTGATGTCTTGATGATTATTATGTGAATTGATTAAGAGATTTAAACACATTAAGGGTTTAACACTTAGGATTAAAGTTATACACTCCATCCTAATAGAAGGATGCAGGCATAAGCTTAATCACAAAGCCTTAAAGCCTTTAGGGTTTAGTCCCTGATTATGAGGTGAGAAGAGAGGACTCAAAGAGAGACACAAAGGTAAAACTATGAGGGGAGACTAATCAAAACCCTAATTCATTGTCATGCTTGGTTGTTACTAAGGTTTGTGTGGTTTGCAAGAACAATCTTCAATGGAACCACCAAGAAGCAGATGAACAAGATCAAGAGAAGCAAAGTGACTTGCTTCATTCAAGAAGTCAAGTCACTTGAAGAAAGAAAGTGGGAGGAACAAGAATGAGCAAGCTCAAACTCAAACACATATAAGAAATGCAGCAATGGATGCAAGAGAGATGAAAAGAAAGGTTATGAGAAGTGAAGGCAAATTCACTTCCCAAGTTTACTTACCACCTTAAATGTTAGAAAGAAATGCAATGCAATGCAAGATGGGATGAAATGGCATGATGCTAAACAAAACCAGGAGCATTTTGATGATGATTATGATGTTATGAGGTGCTGCAAACATGAGGCAGCACATGGAAATGATCATACAAGCTTATGGATGCAAATGATGCAAGTTAAGGAGCATGAACAGGCATGGAAAGTTATGAAGCATACAAGGCAAATGACATAGCAAGTATGTGATGCAAAGATCAAACATGCTTCCTATGTGTCTCAAGATGTCAAATGAATCACAAGAATGCTTGAAATGCTAAGACAAGTCATGTTATGCAAGAGAAAGCAAGAGGTATGCAAATGGAAGCCCAAATTAGGGTTCATGGATCAAACAACAATCAAGAACCAAAAACAGAAGCAAAACCTAAGATAAAAAATGGAAAATGCCACCCAAAGAAACCCTAAACCCACACTAAACCAATGTCCAAAGGGGGGATCTCAACTCTTAACCAATCTCAAGTTATGATTTTTCTAAGTTATTAGGGTTTTTAGGGTTCCTAAACAAAAGAAATACCAAACAAATTGAAAATGAGGAAAAAAATCATGGCCATTTTACCCTAGAAACTACATGCCAAACACAAAACAAAGCAAAAAGAATCAAGGTCCAACTCTTCTCCAATAGGCAGAAATGATTTTTTGAACTTATGATCAAAATAATGCACAAAATATGATTTAATTCAATGAAAAATTCTTAAAATGCATCAAGATCAAAAAAGAAATTTGGTTTGAAGGTTGGACAATGTTTCTAAATGTCTTAGAACATTTCATGAATTTTTTTGTAATTTTTAGATACCTAAAAGTATTTTTAATTAATTAATTTCCATTAATCAATTAAAAATAATCTTTTAAATATTTAAAAATACTTTTTTAATGATAAAAAATAAAATAAAAATATTTTTGTGAAATGAAAATTAATAAAACTCAAAGGAAAAAGTTTCATAATTTTCATGCATTTTTTGCTATTTTAAAATAAATATGCAAGTTTAATGCAATAAAATGAATTAAAAAACAAATAAAAATGAAAGTAAACCAAATGGAAGGCTGAGATGCACTCTGGATTTGAATCTGTTGACCAGCGCGCAAATGAAGGGTGTGGATTCACTCTGGCCAAATTACGAATTAATTAAAACTAATTAAGTGGATTAGGGCAAACGAAATGATCCGAGCCATCCAAACTGGAGGGAAGTCAACAAGTCAAAGGCCATCTACGGCTCAAATTCAAACTGGAATTAATTGCGTAATTAGGGCATAATCACTCTCAGGTGGCCGGAGAAGACTTCCGGTCGTCTTCTCCGGCCAGCATCCCCCCTGAAAAACTCCCAACTCCCTCAAATCGTAACAAAAATGAAACCCAAGCACACCAAAATGATTCCCATGATCCCCTGAACTAAAACCCTAAGTCAAAACAAATTTCTTCTTCCTCAAATCCATGAATCGAACAAAACAAAATCTAGGGCACGCAGGTTTCAGAAGCTAATTAAACATTCATTTCAAAGCCATTTCAAAAACTAAAAACACCAGGACATTCAGTGAAACATAAGGAACAAATTTATAACATGAAAAACGATTTCTGGAAAAATAAATTTCAAGCTACCTGAGATTTGGAGCTTTCAACCTGATGACTTTCTGGCCTCTTCTTTCAGTGCAAACCACTCCACTTGCTCTCCAGATGATGTTTGAATGCTCAAGAAGAGTTTATGTTGGCTGGATAATGAGTTTCGACAGCTCCTGCTCAAGCTCAGTCAGAAATGGCTATGGTGATTCTGGCACTTTCAGGTCATTGTGAGGGGTTGTTTGTGATCCTGAGGGTGAATGGAGAAGGTCTGTGGTGTTTGTTGGTATGTTTGTGAGCTATGGTGAGAGTTTCGAAGGAAACTGCAAAATGAGGTGAAGAATGGCAGTGGGATGTTCTTGCTTGTTTCAGGCCAGGCTCTTGGTGGTTTGAGGTCTATGAAGTGTGATGAGTTGAATGGTGAAAATGGTTTGAGTGCTTGAAGGCTGGGCAGAGAGATTCGAAGCAACTTGCAGCTTGGTGTGTTTTTGTGAATGTGATCAATGAATGAGTTTCAGCCTTGCTAGATGTATGGAATGGCTTGCCCTTTGTCCACATAAACCTCTCTCATTGGTCAGTTGATTGGACATGTGCTTTATTGATTGGTAAGTTACCTTTTGCAAAAAAAGTCAAATTTGTGTAAGGAAAGTATGGGTTGATCTATAGCTAGTACATGGGCTGGTTCTGGTGCAGCAAGGTGAGGTGAGAGGCTAGCCAAAGTGCAGCATCCAATGCATCAAGTGGTAGAAGCACAATGATGATTTTGCAAGTTGTTGGCCTTTTGGTTCACATGTGATTTCCTAATCCCACAAGCCATAATTCATGGGCATTCTTGGTTCAATTCTGATTTTTATGACTTATAGAATGTTTGTATGCTGGTTTGAAATGAACTAGAGGTCACAAGAGGCATTGGTTCATGATTTTGCAAAATTTCCATTTGAGGCATGCCTTGAAAATCAATGATTTTGGCCAACTTTGCCACACCATAACTTTTGATCCAAGAAGAGTTTGATCATGTTCTTGTACTTTTTGAAAAGGGAAAGATGAGATCTACAATTTTCATGACCAAAGTTTTCCCATTTGAGGCATTTTTGGATCAAGAATCAAGGCTTGAAAAATGACCTAAAATGAGGCATTCTTGAAAAGTCAACTATGCCCAAAAAAGTCAACATTTGCAAAACTTCCAAATTCTTGATTTCTATGAACTTCAACCTTCTTCCATGATCAAATAAAGATCATATACACTCAAAATGATGAAGATCACCCATTGGTTGGGTCATTGGGGGCCTCAGATGCCCTGATTTTACACTGACTTGTCTGAAAAGTCAACCCCTGATCAGATGACTTCCCCATGGAATTTCTTCATGAAAATTGATATGCATACTCCCTATACCATATAGAGACCAATAGAAACAAGAATGACCAAAAAAATTTGGGGTTATGGCCTCTGAAACCAAAACCCTAATTTTCAGTCAACTGTGCAGTCTATCCTTGGCTCTGCATCCATTCAAACCCTAGTTCTTGTGATTCTTCTGAATTCTTGGCTTTGTGAGGATGTAATATGATGCTTGAACACATGTAGACCCCTTTGAAGTGATTGGTATCCTGTGGGGTGGCTCAAGATGCCCTGAGATTGCTCAGATCACAAACCCTAGGTGCAGATGACTTAGAATCTATGCAGTGAATCAAAAATGAGATGTGAGATGATATGATTGTGTTTATGCATATGAGAGTGATCACAAGCCATGGTGAAATGGGTGAGGGCAAATTTGGGGTGTTTACAGCTGCCCCTATTCAAACATGAGTTAGCTGTGCAGGTTGTAAGCAACGGCTTAACAGGCAAGCGAGATAACTTGTGGTTGAATACCAAAGACAGTCCAAAATTTGCACTCACAGAACGAAGAAGAAAAGGGATATAGATTGTAAAAGAAAATAAAGTATATTGTAAAGTGTGGGCAACGGAGGACGACCGTCGAGCAGAGGACGACTGCTGGGTAAATAGCAATGACGGGGACGACCGACATGCTGGGGATAAAAGGTAAAGCCAAGACGGGGACGGCCGACTAGCTGGGGAAAATAAAATCGTGATGGGGACGGCCATTAAGATAAAGCTGTAAAATTCTCTGGAAATTAATGAAACATGACGGGGACGGCCATCAAGTTCATGAAGGTAAAGTAACCAATGATGGGGACGGCCATCGGGCTAAAAGGAAAAGGGACCACGACGGGGACGGCCATCGGGTTAAAGAATAAATGAAATAAACAGATGATGGGGTACGGCCATCAAAGGTGAAGGACGATCACCTAGCAGGGGACGGCTGCTCTGTTGGGGATAAAAGAAATATGATGGGGACGGCCATCAAAGGTGGAGGACGACCACCTGGCAGGGTACGGCTGCCGAAAATATCAACGATGGGGACGGCCATCGGATAGAAAAGGTCAACGATGGGGACGGCCATCGGACGAGCATGATGGAGGACGACCATCAAGAAGTGGAGGACGACCACTCAGCAGGGTACGGCTGCTCTCAAGGTTTATCACAACACAGGACGAGTGTCGGATAACCAAAATCAACAATGGGGACGGCCATTGGATAGAGTGATGAAGGACGATCATCAAAAGGTGGAGGACGACCACCTAGCAGGGGACGGCTGCTAAAAACAACGATGGGGACGGCCATCGGATGAGCATGATGGAGGACGACCATCAAGAAGTGGAGGACGATGTAAACACCCCAAATTTGCCCTCACCCATTCACCATGGCTTGTGATCATTCTCATATGCATAAACACAATCATATCACCTCATATCTCACTTTTGATTCACTACATAGTTTCTAAGTCATCTGCACCTAGGGTTTGTGATCTGAGCAATTCCAAAGCATCTTGAGCCATTCCAAAGGCCACCAATCAACTCAAAGGTGTCCATGTGTGTTATTATATCATGTTCCATTTCCTCAAAGTCAAGAATTCAAAGGAATCACAAGAACTAGGGTTTGAGTGGATGCAGAGCCAGGATTGACTGCACAGTTGACCTAAAATTAGGGTTTTGGTTTCAGAGGCCATAACCCCAAATTTTTTGGTCATTCATGTTTCCATTGGTCTCTATATGGTATAGGGAGTATGAATATCAATTTTCATGAAGAAATTCCATGGGGAAGTCATCTGATCAAGGGTTGACTTTTCAGACAAGTCAGTGTAAAATCAGGGCATCTGAGGCCCCCAATGACCCAACCAATGGGTGATCTTCATCAATTTGAGTGTATATGATCTTTATTTGATCATGGAAGAAGGTTAATGTTCACAAAAATCAAGAATTTGGAAGTTTTGCAAATGTTGACTTTTTGGGCATAGTTGACTTTTCAAGAATGCCTCATTTTAGGTCATTTTTCAAGCCTTGATTCTTGATCCAAAAATGCTTCAAATGGAAAAACTTTGGTCATGAAAGTTGTAGATCTCATCTTTCCCTTTTCAAAAAGTACAAGAACATGATCAAACTCTTCTTGGATCAAAAGTTATGGTGTGACAAAGTTGGCAAAAATCATTGATTTTCAAAGAATGCCTCAAATGGAAATTTTGCAAAGTCATGAACCAAAGCCTTTTGTGACCTCTAACCCACTTCAAACCAGCACACAAACTTTCCTTAGGCCTTAAAAGTCAGAATTGGATCAAGAATGCCCATGGTTTATGTTTGGTTGGCCAAAGAAATCACATGTGAACCATAAGGCAACAAGTTGCAAAACCACTCATTTCACTTCCTACAAACTATGACATTGGATGCTGACTTTGGCTAGCCTCTCACCTCACCCTTTGCTGCGCAGCCCATGCCATGTACTTGCCTAGATCATGAGCCATGCTTGCCTTACACAAAACTTGACTTTTTGCAAAAGCAAACTTACCAATCACTATAGGCCAGGTCACATCATCTGACCTATAGGATTAAAATACATTATCATTTTGCAAGCCATTTCATGTACAAGGCAAGGCTGAAACACTTCATAACAACACATTCACAAAAACACACCAAACTGCATAAGCCTTCGAAACTCTCTACCCAGCCTTCAAACACAAAAACCATCTTCACCATTCATCTCACCTCACTCCATAGACCTCAAACCACCAAGAACCTGGCCTGAAACAAGCAAGAATATCCCACTGCCATTCTCCACCTCATTTTGCAGTTTCCTTCGAAACTCTCACCATAGCTCACAAACATACCAACAAACACCACAGACCTTCTCCATTCACCCTCAGGATCACAAACAACCCCTCACAATGACCTGAAAGTGCCAGAATCACCATAGCCATTTCTGACTGAGTTGAAGCAGGAGCTTTCGAAACTCATTATCCAGCCAACATAAATTTCTTTTGAGCATTCAAACATCATCTGGGGATCAAGTGGAGTGGATTGCACAAGGAGAAGTGGCCAGAAAGTCATCAGAGTGAAAGCTTCGAATCTCAGGTAGCTTGAAAATTATTTTTCCAGAAATCATTTTTCATGTTATAAACTTGTTCTATGTGCTCCACTGATCATCCTGATGTCATTGGTTTCGAAAATGGCTTTGAAATGAGCATTTAATTTCTCTCTGAAACCTGCGTGCCCTAGTTTTCATTTTCTTCGATTCAGCTTATCTAGGAGAAAGAAATTTGTTTTGAGAGAGGGGTTTGATTCGTGAGTGGTTGGGGAACATTTCCCAATTCGTAGATTTTGTTTTTGTTACGATTTGAGGGGTTTGGGGATTTCTCAGGGGGGATGCTGGCCGGAGAAGACGACCGGAAGTCTTCTCCGGCCGCCTGAGAGTGATTAAGCCCTAATTGCGTGATTAATGACCATTTGAATGTGGACCACTGGATGCGTTGACATGTTTGACCCCCCGCGCGAATGAAAGGCCAGGATCAGTCTGCTTAGCCCTAATCTCTCTCATTAGTTTTATTTAATTTTTAATTAAGTTAATTAACTCAGGAGCCATCTGGGCCCTTCATTTGCGCGCTGGTCAACAGATTCAAACCCTGGGCTCATCTCAGCCTTACATTTGGTTTACTTTTCTTTTTTTCTTATTTTAATTTCATTTTTATTTCATTTAACTTGCATAATTAATTAAAAATAGCAAAAATGTCTTAAAAATTATGAAACTTTTTCTTAAAAGTTTTATTAATTTTTAAGACCCAAAAATATTTTTATTTTATTTTTTATCATTAAAAAAGTATTTTTAAATATTTAAAAGATTATTTTTAATTGATTAATGGAAATTAATTAATTAAAAATACTTTTAGGTATTTAAAAATTACAAAAAAATTCATGAAGTGTTCTAAGGTATTTAGAAACATTGTCCAACCTTCAAACCAAATTTCTTTTTTGATCTTGATGCATTTTAAGAATTTTTCATGGAATTAAATCATTTTTTATGCATTAATTTGATCATGAGTTCAAAAATTCATTTCTGCCTATTTGAGAAGAGTTGGATATTGGTTCTTCTTGCATTGTCTTATGTTTTGCATATAGTTTCTAGGATAAAATGGCCATGATTTGATATTGCATTTTCCAATTGTTTGGCATTTCTTTTGTTAAGAACCCTAAAAAACCCTAATAACTTAGAAAAATCATATCTTGAGTTTGGTTAAGAGTTGAGACCTCCCCTTTGGACATTGGTTTAGTGTAGGGTTAGGGTTTCTTTGAGTGGCATTTTCCATTTTTTATCTTAGGGTTTGCTTCTGTTTTGGGTTTTTGTTTGATGTTTGATTCATGAACCCTAATTTGGGTTTTCATTTGCATCCCCTTTGCATTCTCTTGCATAACATGACTTGTCTTAGCATTTCAAGCATTCTTGTGATTCATTTGACATCATAAGACATGTAGGAAGCATGTTTGATCATTGCATCACATATTTGCCATGTCATTTACCTTGTATGCTTCATAACTTTCCATGCTTGATCATGCTCCTTAACTTGCATCATTTGCATCCATGATCTTGTATGAACATCTCCATGTCTTGCCTTATGTTTGCAGCACCTCATAGCATCATTATCATCATCAACATGCTTCTGGTTTTGTTTCTCATCATGTCATCTCATCCCATTTTGCATTTCATTGCATTCCTTTTCTAACCTTTCAGGTGGTAAGTAACTTGAGAAGTGAATTTGCCTTCACTTCTCATAACCTTTTCTTTTCATCTCTCTTGCATCCATGCTGCATTCTTATTTGTGTTTGAGTTTGAGCTTGCTCATTCTTGTTCCTCCCACTTTCTTTCTTCAAGTGACTTGACTTCTTGAATGAAGCAAGTCACTTTGCTTCTCTTGATCCTTTCATCTGCTTCCTGGTGGCTCCTTTGAAGATTGTTCTTGCAAACCTTACAAACCTTAGGAACAACCAAGCATGATAATGAATTAGGGTTTTGATTAGTCTCCCCACTTAGTTTTCACCTTTGTGTCTCATTGAGTCTTCTCTTCTCATCTCATAATCAGGGACTAAACCCTAAAGGCTTTAAGGCTTTGTGATTAAGCTTATGCCTGCATCCTTCTCTTAGGATGGAGTGTATAACTTTAATCCTAAGTGTTAAACCCTTAATGTGTTTAAATCCTCTAATTAATTCACATAATAATCATCAAGACTTCACACTTGTAACTTGGGCCTTGCATTAGGGTTCTAATTCTTCCTTAATTGGTTAAGAAGGACTAACCCTAGTGTTAATGGACAAGTCCCCCTCAAGTTGTCTTACAAATCATAAAACTCACTTCATCATCATATCATTAAATAAAATCCACTTAATCAAAGGCTTGTTTTGTCATGAGTTTAATCCCTAATCATGGATTAAGTTGAGGAGCTTTCCTCAGCTTAAACACTCTCATCTATTATCCTTCTATTAGGATGGTGTAATGAGTCTGTTTAATCCTTGATTATGGCTTAACCTCATTACTCAACACTAAACAAAAACACCAAAAACATCTAAATAATCACAAGTAGGTTAATGATCTTAACCCTACACCAAAGGTGATTAAGTGTGAGAAGCTGACTTCACACTTAAGGTATTCTCATTACCCCTAATCAGAGGGAGGATGTGATGAGTTTACAAACCCATTGGTTTAGGTTTAAGCTCATTAACTTATGACAAACTTTCAAAAACAATAAAAGACTGAAAACTCAAAAACAAACAATAATCGTCTCCTCCGGGATTCTTTTCTCACCTCATTCACTCACAAACGAGAACTTGCTTCTTCCGTCTAATGCAAGACAGTTTGCACCTGAGCCAGACAGGTCATACACTTGAGCATAGACAAGTAAGCGGTTCACAAGTCAATTCATCTTTCAGTCTCTTTGGGTCGAACTACGGTGTTCTGACTTCCTCATTGCACGAGAGGATACGTAGGCATAACTTAACAGTTATCGAACAAAAGTCTCTGTACATTCCCCCTCCTTCTAGCCTCATTCTTTAAGCCTCATTATCATGAGCATTTCATTCCTTTCTTACACTGACACTTTCATACTTCACATCACTTATACACTGACACCTGTACATTTTCTTCCAGCTCTTTTATACACAAATTGCACTGACACTACCCCTTTAAAACACAAATCTTTCAAGCGTGGATCCCGTCGAGTACGACGGACAATCTGGGTGCTAATACCTTCCCAGGTTGTAACCAACCCCCTTTCTCAGTCTCTCTGGTTCGCAACCGTCTTATCCATCTTTTTCTAGGTTTATGCAGCATTACCTTTCCTCCGGGATAAAAATGCCTAGCTGGCGACTCTATTCATCTCCAGTGAGTTCGCGGCTGTGTGTTCTCATTGTCCCTCTCGCCGACCGTTCGCGTCTGTACCTTCATCTGACCCCGTTTCATTTGTCGGGAGCGACAGCTTGGCGACTCTGCTGGGGAACCCTTATACTGCAACCAGGGCTTCTGGTTCTTTTTGTGGGTTCCTCCTAGCGCTTGATTGATTTGTGTTTACTGGGGTGTTATGTGCTTATTTGTGCTTGTGTTTATTTTGCTTTATGTACAGTTTGCTTTACTGCTTTCTTTATTGCTTTTCATATATCATACTGTCATGCTGGCTGGATCTGGTTTTTCTTTGGTGGGTGGGTATTTCATTGAGAGTTGAGGTCCTATACCTGGGACCTGAGTGACACCTAGGCTAGAGTGAATCATATTCTTTCCCATTCCATTTCGGTCTGGTGCGGGAATATGAAACACGGTTCAGATATGGGTTTCTTCTTGAGAACTCTGTGTTGCAGATTTCCTGCAATGCTAGGGCTATCTGGGAAGCCTGCTAAGTCTGGATGACCTTTAGTATTGACCTTCAGAAACTGAGGTGAATTAGAGGAGGAATTGTTATGGTTATTGTAAACACTGTACCTCCGGGTTAGAAGTGTTTACACTTCTCATAACTGATCCAAGTCTGAGGATCCTTGTTTTAGAACGCCACCTGTGAGGGGGTTGGGCTGTTTACAGGTTTGCAGGTACCTTGACCTCAGAATACCCTGTTACTTTGTTAAGAGTACTCCATGTTGGACAGTTCTTGTGATTCTAAACCCTGGACATGTGGCTCTTTATTTGAGTCCCCCACCTTGGTTACTGGATTTATAGACCTCCATCTGGAATTCTTGAACACACATGGACTTATATCAGAGCATTTTGATCAGATCCAGCTCAGTCACAAACCCTTGCATATCATTTGCATACATAATCATTGCATCATATTAACATTTGCTTATTTGTGTTTCAGGGTATCCATCTTCATCTGGTTTTGGTTTTGACCCCATCTTCAGTTTTTGACCTGCCTTCATCAGCAATTGCTACCAGCTATCTATTCCAGCCAATCAGTGGCCCTTCTCTTCAGTATCTTCATCAACATTTGTCATCATGGCTCCAAAGAAAAGCAACATCACTTATCACTTCTTCCAGCCAGAGCTATCAGACATCAGGAGGATTCAGACCCTGATCACTCCAGATCACATACCTTTGTTCAGGGAGAGTTATGGAGATATACTGGACATGGTTATGGATCTGGACCCTTCACAGAGGAGCCTCATCCACACCTGCATTCAGTTTTATGATCCTCCACTGAGATGTTTTACTTTTCAAGACTTTCAGTTGGGCCCTTTACTGGAAGAGTACTCCTCATTAGTTGGTATGCCTATCAGGAGAGAAATTCCTTTCAACCCTGAGATGGTCTTTCCTGCTAATGGAGAAATAGCAAAGGCTTTGCATCTGGAACCTGTTTTGGTTGAGCAGCATATGACCTCTAAAGCTGGAATCCTTGGCTTTCATCTGGACTTCTTAATCTCTCAAGCTATCCTGAAAGCTTCTCTAGGAGAGTGGAAAGTTGTTTGTGCTTTACTGGCCTTGAGTATATATGGGATTGTATTGTTTGCGGATGAGCCTCGATTCATTAGCAAGAATGCAATCCATCTGTTCATCCTGAAGAACCCAGTGCCAACTTTATTGGGGGATCTTTATTATTCAGTGCATCAGAGGAATGAAAAGCAGAGGGGGAGGTTAGTGAGGTTTTGTGCTCCATTGTTTCACACTTGGCTTCTCAGGCATCTACCCAGGACAGATGCATTTTTAAACCCTCATCAACAGAGTAACTGGGCTAAGAGACTCACTGTTCTAACTTCAGCAGATATCAGATGGTGCACTCAAAGCACCAAGGGCAGGGATATCATCACCAGCTGTGGGCATTTTCCTAATGTGCCTTTAATAGGAGTTAAGGGAAGTATCAATTACAACCCTCTGCTGTTCAGGAGGCAATTGGGCTATGCACTGGTCCACACTCCGAGGGCACAGGACTTGGTGGAGACCCTTTATTGTGAGAACAAGATTAGTTTGGCTGTTGTTAGGCAGGCTGCCTGGGCCTGGGATAATGTTCAAACCAAGGGAGTCACCATTCTAGGGAAGTGTAATAATGTGGCATCAGCACAATATTATGAATGGTCCCGTGCCAGGGCTCAATTCTCTGGAATGCCTTTTACTATAGAAGATATGCCTGAGTCATCTTCAGCACCACCCCCTGCCACTATCAGTTTGGAAGAGTTTGAGAGCTTGAAGGAAAGGAATGAGAAGCTAACCCAGGCCTTGCAGAAGACCCTCCGGGAGAGGAGTGAAGGTATGAGGGAGATTGAGAGATTGGAGAAATTAAGAGTAGAGCATTTGACTAAGGTCGAAAAGTCTGGGGATTATATCAAAAAGTCTAAAGCTGGTGAACAAATTCTGAAGAATGCTTGCAAAGAAGCCCAGTTCCAGAGAGCAAGGACAGACTTGTACTTGAAGGAGAGTCAAGCCCGGTGGGTCA
Source organism: Lathyrus aphaca (assembly GCA_963966055.1). Taxonomy (NCBI): domain Eukaryota; kingdom Viridiplantae; phylum Streptophyta; class Magnoliopsida; order Fabales; family Fabaceae; genus Lathyrus; species Lathyrus aphaca. The sequence goes on along the minus strand of OZ014519.1, from coordinate 449,563,684 downwards.
GGATCACCGAGGCTCGTACCCTGGAAGACAAGAGAGTTCAAGACAAGATGGAGCAATTTGAAGCCGATGCAAAAGAACAGCAAGAAGCCCTGGCAGCAGCCCAGAGGGAGATATCAGAATTGAAGATCAAAGCAGGGGTGAAGAGGTCCAAGGACCAAACTCAGCACAAGAAATTAGCAGCAGCTGTTGCGACCCGGAATCTCCTCATCAGGAATCTCACGGAGCGTCCGGCTGATCCTGTGACCGAAGCACTTCTCAAGGAAGTTCGTGAGGATGAGTTTGGTCTTGGTGTTTGACCATTTGTTTGTTGTTGCTTTCTTTCCATGTACTTTTATTTTGTACTGTATTTTGACCCCTTAGTGGGCTTGTGTTGTAAAATGAACAAGTTGTATTATTTCACCTTCTGTAATATATTTGTGTTAATTTGTTCCATCCAAGTTTACTTCGGAAGCAACATCAACAGCATCTTCCAGGGTCTGGAAGGGTCAAAACTGAAGGCCAAGCCGGATACCTTGAGAACAAATAAGCATAACTGCATTGCATGCTAACCCTTTGTTTGTTTTGTAGGTTTTGTTTTATTGTTGCTAACCTCTGTTGTGATGTTCAGGAACTATTGCTAGGCGCCGGGTATTTCCCCTCAACCGTCCGCACCGTTATCCAACCCGAAACAACCTTCCGGGAATTCAGATGGATCAGATGCAGCAGGACCTTACTGAGGTCAGAAATCAAATGGCAAATGAAAGGCTAGAAATGAGGAACCAAATGACTCAGTTTATGGAAGTTATGAACAACATGGCTCAGAGCCAGGAAAGATTAAGAGCCATGGTGGAAAGGCAGAATCAAGAAGAGCCCCATGTGGGAACTGCTGGCACAAGTAACAACGAGAGGGTCCAACCTCATGTCAATCCCCCAGTTTTTGGACCCCATCTCCATCCAGAGGCCAACATCCCTGTCAATATACAAGGGACTGCCATAGCAGGGAGGGTACTGCAGGAAGACCCTCAAGAAGACCAGTTCACAGTAATGGGTGCTGGGGAAGAAGCATATGATAGAAGATTGGATGAAATAGCTAAGAAGTTGAGGTCCTTAGAATCTCAAAACTCTTTGGGCTTCGACGTTATGGACATGGGTTTGGTAGACGGGGTCAGGATCCCCCATAAGTTCAAGCCTCCTTGTTTCGAAAAGTATAATGGGACTTCATGCCCCCGGACTCACTTACAGTCATTTCTGGGAAGGCTGAAGGCCTATACAATGGATGAGAAGCTTTGGATGTTCTATTTCGAAGACAGCTTAACTGGAGCGTCGAGAGAATGGTACTCTCACTTGACAAGGGCAACTATTAGATGCTGGAAGGACCTGGCAGAGGCCTTCATCAGACAGTATCAGTATAACTTAGACATGGCACCCAACAGGACCCTCCTAATGGGAATGTCACAGTCTTCAAGGGAGAGTTTCCGAGAATACGCCCAGAGATGGAGGCAACTGGCTGCTGCTGTTCAACCACCTATGTCTGAACGGGAAATGGCAGATATGTTCATGAATACCCTTCAGGGAACCTATATTGACAGGTTGGCTGCTTTCTCTTCCACTAGCTTCGCAGATGTTGTCATAGCTGGGGAGAGAATTGAAAGCTTGTTAAAAATGGGAAAGATCTCAGACAACGGTGCAAGCTCGTCCAGTAGTACAAGAAAGCCTTTTGCAGGCCCGAGAAGAACTGGCGAGACCAATGCCATCCATTCAAACAGGGGTAGGCCCCAGTATGTTCAGAGGTCAATAGCAGCAGTCACTATCCCTGCTCCAGCTCATCCTCAGCCAGTCTATCAACCTCCGCAACAAAACTTCCAACAACAACCTCAGTATCAGCAGAATCAGTATCCTCCAAGGAACTACAACAACAACAACAGCAACAACAACAATCAACAAAGGCCATTCCAACAGAGGCCATCTCAAGCTAACAGAGTGATCGACCCGATCCCAATGTCGTATGCTACTTTGCTGCCACAGCTTCTGAAACTCAACCTGGTTGAGCTAAGAACGTTGGCACCTCCGGATCCCAACAGTCTACCAAGGAATTATGACTCCAATGCTAGGTGTGCTTTTCATTCAAACGCACCTGGCCACAGTACAGAAAAATGCAGGGCTCTGCATATGAAGGTACAAGACCTGGTAGACTCAAAAGCTCTGAATTTCGCACCACCACCCAATGTCAATAAGAACCCGATGCCAAACCACGGTGGTCCTAGAATTAACGCTATTGAAGAAGACAAGCCGTCTTATTTAATAACCAGTGTGGGACAGATCAGGACACCATTGGTAGAAATCAAGGCTCAGCTCTTGGAATGTCAGATGTTCCCAGGATGTGAATTGGGTTGTGCTTACTGCAATATCTCCGTAAATGGGTGCGATAATTTGAGGAATGGCATAGATGGCCTCATTCAGAGTGGCCAGCTTCAGATCACCACATCATTTCCAACAAATCCAGCAATATCATCAGCAACGGTTTCAGAACCTCCTACAACTGCAGCAACCATTGTTCCTGACAATTCTTCGGTTACGTCAACAAGTACTTCATCCATTATCTCAACTGATCAGTTTTCAACAAATCTTCCTGCTACAACTTCAGCTTCACTCCATTTCGAACCTTCTACAACGACAGCATCCATTCTTCCGCCAATATCTCCTACAACACCAGCAACAAATCATGAAGATGTCTCTACCGTCACAATATTTTATGATCCTGAGAACAACTCTGCCTACCATTCAGAAGGTGCTGCTCCCACCAGAGCACCGGTTACAATCTTTTATGATCCACAAACAATTACAGTCCCTTCAGCAGCAACAATCAGTCCAGTCACTGTCACGGTGCCTGGACCAGTACCATATGAAAGCAATAGGGCCATCCCTTGGCACTATGGCTCTGACGTGTACTGCGAAGGAAAAAGAATCACTCTTGAAACGCAAACACCTGCACCACAAATTGACAATGTGGGGGGAGGCGGAGGCTTCACCCGAAGCGGACGTCTCTTCGCCCCACAAATTCAAAGGCCTACAGCCGAAGCAGAAGCTGCTACTAAGGCAAAAGGAAAGAGTCCTGTGCAGGAAGATCAAGCTGTTAAAGAAACCTTGAAGACACCGTTCGATCAAGAAGTTGATGAGTTTATGCGAATCATCAAAAAGAGTGATTACAAAATTGTGGATCAACTTCACCAAACGCCATCCAAAATCTCTATCCTCTCACTGCTTATGTGCTCCGAAGCTCATCGGAATGCATTACTCAAAGTCTTGCACGCAGCTTACGTGCCTGAAGAGATTACTGTCAACCAGTTGGAAACCGTGGTTGGAAATGTTACTGCTAGCAATGGGCTAGGGTTCACCAATACTGACTTGACAGCGGATGGCCGCAACCACAACAAAGCCTTGCACATAACCATGGAATGCAAAGGAGCTGTCCTTTCTCATGTGCTGGTAGACACAGGTTCATCCCTGAACGTCTTACCGAAGAAGGCTCTGGTGAAGTTAGAATATGATGGATTGGCATTGAGACCCAGCAACCTGGTGGTAAGAGCCTTTGATGGTTCTAAGAGATCGGTTCTGGGTGAGATTGAGCTGCCTGTGACAATTGGCCCATAGACCTTTAAAACTATCTTTTACGTGATGGACATTCAGCCCGCCTACAGCTGTTTGTTGGGTAGACCCTGGATTCACGCCGCCGGCGCAATAACGTCTACCCTTCACCAAAAGTTAAAATTTGAGTGGGAAGGCCAAGTTGTCACAATCTGTGGAGAGGAGGACATTTTTGTCAGCCACCTGGCAACCTATAAGTACATTGAAATGGATGGAGAGATCCATGAAACAATGAGCCAGGGGTTTGAAGCTTTGAATGTGAATGAAGCATCTGTTGTATCTGGTACTCCGATGTCATCTTACCAACAAGCCCGGAAGGTTGTTGAGGAAGGAACTGCCCTGGGCTGGGGCAAAGTTTTAGCTGTGGAGGAGAAGAAAGACAAATTTGGGTTGGGTTACAGACCAACTCAACATCAAGCAAAGGCTGCTGGAGAGCCTGGTTTTGTCAGTGGGGGGATGCTTACCCCCGATGCTATCAACTGTCTGGAAGACGAGCTGGAAGAGGAGCGTAACCTGGAAAGCTGGATTCGTCCAAAGATCCTGGGGAGCAGTGTCTCGAACTGGTCTTCCCAGGAAATTATAAGAGTTACTCGATCAGAGTAATTATTATTTCCTGTATTTTATAAGCATGCATCAAAGTCTTGCATCTTGCCCAAGATGACAAGACTCATTTTGTAATCGGGCCATCTGTACTTTTTGTGCAAACAAGATCAATTAATGAAATATCAGACATCTTTTTGCAAACGCGTCTTTTTCTTTTCGTTCACTGTTTTTCCATTTTTCTTTTTTGTACAAAAAATAAATGGCAGTGTTTTCAAAATGACAACTTCATTTCACTTTTCTAAATAAGACTAAAATCAATCACTAAAATGAACAACTTAACCCTTGCAGAGAGTGCTTCCCAGACAGCACTGACAACAGCACGGCTATGACATCGTATGACTTTGACAATCCGATCAATCAAGCTGATGAAGGGGTTGAAGAAGAATATGAGCTTCCTGAAGAGCTAGCCAGGTTGTTAAGACAAGAGGAAAAGGTTATTACCCCTCACCAGGAGGAGGTTGAAGTGATTAATCTTGGTACAGAGGAAGACGTGAAAGAGGTTAAAATCGGGGCCTGCCTGCAAGACTCAGTAAAGAGACAACTGATTGACCTGCTTCAGGAGTATGTGGACGTGTTCGCTTGGTCTTACCAAGATATGCCAGGGTTGGATACCGATATTGTGTTGCACAAGCTGCCTCTAAGAGAAGAATGCCCTCCAGTCAAACAGAAGCTGCGCCGTACTCGCCCAGACATGGCTATGAAAATCAAAGAAGAGGTACAAAAGCAATGGGACGCCGGGTTCCTTGCTGTAACTAGCTATCCGCCGTGGGTTGCTAACATAGTACCTGTGCCTAAGAAAGACGGAAAAGTAAGAATGTGTGTTGACTACCAGGATCTGAACAGAGCTAGCCCGAAAGATGATTTCCCTCTACCTCACATTGATGTATTGGTTGATAACACGGCTCAGTTCTCGGTATTCTCCTTCATGGATGGATTTTCAGGATACAACCAGATTAAAATGTCACCTGAAGACATGGAGAAGACAACATTCATCACACCTTGGGGCACGTTCTGTTACAAAGTGATGCCATTCGGGCTCAAGAATGCCGGTGCAACGTATCAACGGGCTATGGTAACATTATTCCACGATATGATCCACAAAGAAATAGAATGTTATGTGGATGATATGATTGCCAAGTCCCTCACTGAAGAAGATCATCTGGTGAATCTACTCAAGTTGTTCAAGCGTCTGAGAAAGTACCAACTGAAGTTGAACCCCAACAAATGCACATTCGGGGTGCGATCCGGTAAGCTGCTGGGCTTTATTGTAAGCGAGAAAGGGATTGAAGTGGACCCTGATAAAGTCAAAGCTATTCAAGAGATGCCTGCACCGAAAACTGAGAAAGAAGTTCGAGGGTTCTTAGGTCGGTTGAACTACATTTCACGGTTCATATCTCACCTCACAGCAACCTACGAACCCTTGTTCAAGCTGTTAAGAAAAGAACAGACGGTCAGGTGGAATGAAGATTGCCAGAAGGCTTTTGACAAGATCAAGGAGTATCTGCAGGAACCTCCAATCCTTATGCCGCCAGTCGAAGGAAGACCTCTGATTATGTACTTGACAGTATTAGAAGAGTCGATGGGGTGTGTGCTGGGCCAGCATGACGAGTCTGGTCGAAAAGAGTATGCAATATACTACCTAAGCAAAAAGTTTACCGACTGTGAACAACGATATTCACTGCTCGAGAAAACTTGCTGTGCTTTAGCGTGGGCTGCTCGCCGACTGAGACAGTATATGTTGACCCACACTACTTTATTAATCTCGAAGATGGACCCAGTCAAGTACATATTTGAGAAGCCAGCGCTTACCGGACGGGTTGCAAGATGGCAAATGATCCTTACAGAATATGACATCCAGTACACCTCTCAGAAAGCCATCAAGGGCAGTGTACTATCTGAATATCTTGCTGAGCAACCCATTGATGACTACCAGCCTATGGGGTTTGACTTCCCTGATGAAGACATCATGTTCATTAAATCAAAAGATCATGAAGAGCCTATTCACACTGAAGGGCCTGACCCGGGGGAAGAATGGACTATGATGTTTGATGGGGCTGTTAACATGAATGGTCGTGGTGTTGGTGCAGTACTCATTACACCTAAAGGAGTTCACATGCCTTTCTCGGCAAAACTCACTTTCAACTGCACTAACAACGAAGCTGAATACGAAGCTTGCATTATGGGTCTTGAGGAAGCCATTGACCTCAGGATCAAGACATTGACCGTATTCGGGGATTCAGCTTTGGTAGTCAATCAGACCAACGGGAAATGGTATACACACCAGGATCATCTGATACCTTACAGGGATTATACAAGGAGGTTATTGACTTTCTTCACAACAGTCAAGCTTGAGTATATCCCCCGGGACGAGAATCAGTTTGCAGATGCCTTGGCTACCATTTCGTCCATGATCAAAGTTCAAGCTGCTAACGTTGTACCTCAGATTCCAGTGTCCAGACTTGACAGACCAGCATATGTGTTCGCGGAAGATGTTGTTGAAGATGATAAGCCTTGGTTCCATGACATTAAGTGCTTCTTGGAGGATCAAACATACCCATCTGGGGCATCTTCCAATGATAAGAAGACTTTGAGAAGGCTTGCTGGAAGTTTCTTTCTGAACACTGATGGATCTTTATACAAGAGGAACTTTGATATGGTACTCCTCAGATGTGTCGACAAGGCGGAAGCAGATTTGTTGATGCACGAAGTGCACGAAGGATCCTTTGGTACCCATGCAGGAGGGCATGCCATGGCCAAAAAGTTGCTGAGATCAGGGTATTACTGGATCACAATGGATGCAGACTGTTGTGCTTACGCCAGAAAATGCCATAAATGCCAGATTTATGCAGATAAGGTGCATGTGCCTCCCAATCCTCTGAACATCATGTCTTCACCATGGCCCTTTGCCATGTGGGGCATTGATATGATTGGCAAGATCGAGCCAACTTCTTCGAACGGCCACAGATTCATCCTGGTCGCCATTGACTATTTCACCAAGTGGGTTGAAGCAGCCTCATATGCAAACGTCACGAGACAAGTGGTAGCCAGATTTTTGAAAAGAGATATCATCTGTCGATACGGAGTGCCCAAGCGAATCATTACTGATAATGGTTCCAATCTCAACAACAAAATGATGGCAGAGCTGTGCCGGGACTTCAAGATCCAACATCACAATTCTTCTCCTTACAGACCAAAGATGAATGGTGCTGTTGAGGCAGCAAATAAGAATATCAAGAAGATTGTGCAGAAGATGGTAGTCACTTATAAAGACTGGTATGAAATGCTACCATTTGCCTTGCATGGGTACCGCACGTCAATCAGGACATCCACTGGGGCAACACCGTATCAACTCGTGTATGGTATGGAAGCAGTCCTACCAGTTGAAGTTGAATTACCCTCCTTGCGAGTCTTGATGGATGTCAAACTGGGTGAAGCAGAATGGGTTAGGTCCCGATACGAGCAACTGAGTCTGATTGAAGAGAAGAGATTGGCTGCAATCTGTCATGGGCAATTGTATCAGAAGAGAATGAAGAAAGCCTTCGATCAGAAAGTCAGGCACCGAGAGTACCAAGTGGGAGATCTTGTGCTGAAAAGAATCCTCCCTCCTCATACAGACCACAGGGGCAAATGGACTCCAAACTACGAAGGACCATTTGTGGTAAAGAAAGTTTTCTCTGGTGGAGCACTGATGCTCAGCACCATGGATGGTGAAGACTTTCCATCCCCTGTGAATTCAGATGCAGTTAAAAAATACTTCGCATAAAAATGACCCGCTGGACATAAAAACAGAATGTAAGTCCAGGCAAAAATAGGGCATCCCGGCGAGTCAAAAACAGAATAAAAGACTCGGGCAAAAATAAGGGAAATAAATAAAAGATGTACACCCGCTGAGTTGAAAAGCCGCATTGGACAACTCAGGCAAAAATGGGTATCCCGATGGATTGAAAACCCGCAAGGGCGATCCATGCAAAATAAGGGAATAAGCGAACAACTGCATTCTGAATTCGTCTGTATCGCCTACAACTTGGTTAAGCCTCCAAAGGATCAAGCTTCAATCAGAATCAACTCTCTCCAGAAAGCAAGACGAGAAGAACGTCATTGTCATACGAGTCGTAGCAGGAGAGGAAGCTCCTTAAAGCGTCATCAACACTGCCAGCACTTTGTTTCTCAATTTGTAAACAATCTCCTCATTTCAGGGGATATGTTTCTTTGGTTGTATCTTGCCGATTCAGGGCACATGAATTAATAAAGTCAGATTTTTTCAGCCATGTTTCGTTTTGTATATTTTTATTTGCAAAGGATGTCTGATGTCTCTAAAAAATCAATTGCATAAATACAGATGTTTTTCTCCCAAAAGTAATAATAATAAAACACATGCGTACAGGGAATATACTTACTCTCGAAAGTACTTAACTCCTATGACGGAATCCAGTAAAGGATACCTCAGGACCTTTTGTGCGTCTCCTTATCTTTGCAGGATTACAGGTATCTAGAGCGCAACCTGGGGCATGCAAGTTACGTCTCAGCAAGCTGGCGAATCATTATCAACTCGGTCTATCTTCCACGTGGCACTGGAAGGTGCCCACTTCCCCAGCAAAGTTGCCAAATCAACATACACTCAATCTCAGCATCTGAAATGCTCTATCCCCTGCTGGGTTGCCTCTTGTTGCTTTCCCCAGCTAAGTTGCCTCTCATAATTCCCCAGCCGAGTTGCCATTTCATTCCCCAGCTGAGTACAGGAGTCAGGGAATCATCTTCCCACAGAATCTTCAGCCTCTATCCAGAAGAGAAGCGCATAGAAGATCACAACAGAGTGAAGAAAACCTCTACAAACCCCAGCTGGGCCTCACGTTTATTAAGACAGGTCTATCAGTGACCCGTATCCCCAAGCAAATATCATCTTATTAGATCTACCAATGATCTCTTCCCCAGCTGGGAGGTCCTTTTCAAACAGATCAGCCAGAGATCTTCGCGGCAACGGGATCCGAACCCCGGTTTGATATCTTTGCATAATCATGGCATTTGCATAATAATATCCCCTCAGAGCGTAGCATTCCGTCTAACACGGAGCATTACGGCAAAAATCAAACGCATAGCATAATCATAAGTCATGTTCTGAATTAACACTTGTGAGTAATAACCGTTCATCATCATTGTACAGAAATCCTCACCAGAGTCCCAGCAAAAACAGTTGCCTCATATTCACAAATACCACCATATACACCCTTTGATACACGTCCGTATCATCACTCCCTAGTAAAGTCATCTGAACACCCTGCATAACAAAATCACCAGTATTACAGACTTCATGACACTCGTCCGTGTCATATTACCAGCAGAAAGCCAAAGACACCCTCTTTGCACTCACACATATCTATATATACACTTTCCTGACACCCGTCCGTGTCATATCCCTAGCGCATTCGCCTAGACTTTGTATAGCAGATACTTGTTCATATTACACTTTTCTCTCTTGGCACCCGTCCGTGTCATTCTCCCCAGCAGTTAAAATACTCATCTATATATACTCACTACTCACGATACACTTATACAGATACTCGTCCGTATCTTGTATACACAACACTTATCGCCCCACAGATTCGACAGTAGTCCTTGTTTCTTTGTTAACCAGTTGGTACTCGTTCGTATCATCATCTCAGAGCATTGCGTCTAATGTTTGTTTCTACATGATACTCGACCGTATCATAGTCTTAAGGATGCTCGTCCGCATCTTTAATCCATACACTGTGTAAAACACTTATGTCTTCTTGGATATAGATGCTCGTCCGTGTCTACTATTCCCCAGAAGAGTCCCTTCAGATGCAACACTCGTCCGTGTTCTCTGTTAACCAGTTGATACTCGTCCGTATCATCATCTTTGAGCATGTGTCAGTTTGTTTCTGCATGATACCCGTCCGTATCATAGCCTTAAGGATGCTCGTCCGCATCTTTAATCTATACAATACCAAACACCTATACTTTCTTTTCTTGGTTGTGAACGCTCGTCCGTGTTCACTATATCCCCAGTAGATCGCCAACAGCCAATTTTCTTTTTATCTGACACTCGTCCTGTGTCATGATAACCCTGAGAGCAGCCGTACCCTGCTGAGTGGTCGTCCTCCACTTCTTGATGGTCGTCCTCCATCATGCTCATCCGATGGCCGTCCCCATCGTTGTTTTTAGCAGCCGTCCCCTGCTAGGTGGTCGTCCTCCACCTTTTGATGATCGTCCTTCATCACCCTATCCAATGGCCGTCCCCATTGTTGATTTTGGTTATCCGACACTCGTCCTGTGTTGTGATAAACCTTGAGAGCAGCCGTACCCTGCTGAGTGGTCGTCCTCCACTTCTTGATGGTCGTCCTCCATCATGCTCGTCCGATGGCCGTCCCCATCGTTGACCTTTTCTATCCGATGGCCGTCCCCATCGTTGATATTTTCGGCAGCCGTACCCTGCCAGGTGGTCGTCCTCCACCTTTGATGGCCGTCCCCATCATATTTCTTTTATTCCCAACAGAGCAGCCGTCCCCTGCTAGGTGATCGTCCTTCACCTTTGATGGCCGTACCCCATCATCTGTTTATTTCATTTATTCTTTAACCCGATGGCCGTCCCCGTCGTGGCCCCTTTTCCTTTTAGCCCGATGGCTGTCCCCATCGTTGGTTACTTTACCTTTATGAACTTGATGGCCGTCCCCGTCATGTTTCATTAATTTCCAGAGAATTTTACAGTTTTTTCTTGATGACCGTCCCCATCATGATTTCATTCCCCAGCTAGTCGGCCGTCCCCGTCTTGGCTTTACCTTTTATCCCCAGCATGTCGGCCGTCCCCGTCATTGCGTTGTTTCCCGCTTTACAATATATACTTTATTTTCCTTTTACAATCTATATCCCTTTTCTTCTTCATTCTGTGAGTGCAAATTTTGGACTGTCTTTGGTATTCAACCACAAGTTATCTTGTTTGCCTGTTAAGCCGTCGCTTACATCCTGCACAGCTAACTCATGCTTGAATAGGGGCAGCTGTAAACACCCCAAATTTGCCCTCACCCATTCACCATGGCTTGTGATCATTCTCATATGCATAAACACAATCATATCACCTCATATCTCACTTTTGATTCACTACATAGTTTCTAAGTCATCTGCACCTAGGGTTTGTGATCTGAGCAATTCCAAAGCATCTTGAGCCATTCCAAAGGCCACCAATCAACTCAAAGGTGTCCATGTGTGTTCTTATATCATGTTCCATTTCCTCAAAGTCAAGAATTCAAAGGAATCACAAGAACTAGGGTTTGAGTGGATGCAGAGCCAGGATTGACTGCACAGTTGACCTAAAATTAGGGTTTTGGTTTCAGAGGTCATAACCCCAAATTTTTTGGTCATTCATGTTTCCATTGGTCTCTATATGGTATAGGGAGTATGCATATCAATTTTCATGAAGAAATTCCATGGGGAAGTCATCTGATCAAGGGTTGACTTTTCAGACAAGTCAGTGTAAAATCAGGGCATCTGAGGCCCCCAATGACCCAACCAATGGGTGATCTTCATCAATTTGAGTGTATATGATCTTTATTTGATCATGGAAGAAGGTTAATGTTCACAAAAATCAAGAATTTGGAAGTTTTGCAAATGTTGACTTTTTGGGCATAGTTGACTTTTCAAGAATGCCTCATTTTAGGTCATTTTTCAAGCCTTGATTCTTGATCCAAAAATGCTTCAAATGGAAAAACTTTGGTCATGAAAGTTGTAGATCTCATCTTTCCCTTTTCAAAAAGTACAAGAACATGATCAAACTCTTCTTGGATCAAAAGTTATGGTGTGACAAAGTTGGCAAAAATCATTGATTTTCAAAGAATGCCTCAAATGGAAATTTTGCAAAGTCATGAACCAAAGCCTTTTGTGACCTCTAACCCACTTCAAACCAGCACACAAACTTTCCTTAGGCCTTAAAAGTCAGAATTGGATCAAGAATGCCCATGGTTTATGTTTGGTTGGCCAAAGAAATCACATGTGAACCATAAGGCAACAAGTTGCAAAACCACTCATTTCACTTCCTACAAACTATGACATTGGATGCTGACTTTGGCTAGCCTCTCACCTCACCCTTTGCTGCGCAGCCCATGCCATGTACTTGCCTAGATCATGAGCCATGCTTGCCTTACACAAAACTTGACTTTTTGCAAAAGCAAACTTACCAATCACTATAGGCCAGGTCACATCATCTGACCTATAGGATTAAAATACATTATCATTTTGCAAGCCATTTCATGTACAAGGCAAGGCTGAAACACTTCATAACAACACATTCACAAAAACACACCAAACTGCATAAGCCTTCGAAACTCTCTGCCCAGCCTTCAAACACAAAAACCATCTTCACCATTCATCTCACCTCACTCCATAGACCTCAAACCACCAAGAACCTGGCCTGAAACAAGCAAGAATATCCCACTGCCATTCTCCACCTCATTTTGCAGTTTCCTTCGAAACTCTCACCATAGCTCACAAACATACCAACAAACACCACAGACCTTCTCCATTCACCCTCAGGATCACAAACAACCCCTCACAATGACCTGAAAGTGCCAGAATCACCATAGCCATTTCTGACTGAGTTGAAGCAGGAGCTTTCGAAACTCATTATCCAGCCAACATAAATTTCTTTTGAGCATTCAAACATCATCTGGGGATCAAGTGGAGTGGATTGCACAAGGAGAAGTGGCCAGAAAGTCATCAGAGTGAAAGCTTCGAATCTCAGGTAGCTTGAAAATTATTTTTCCAGAAATCATTTTTCATGTTATAAACTTGTTCTATGTGCTCCACTGATCATCCTGATGTCATTGGTTTCGAAAATGGCTTTGAAATGAGCATTTAATTTCTCTCTGAAACCTGCGTGCCCTAGTTTTCATTTTCTTCGATTCAGCTTATCTAGGAGAAAGAAATTTGTTTTGAGAGAGGGGTTTGATTCGTGAGTGGTTGGGGAACATTTCCCAATTCGTAGATTTTGTTTTTGTTACGATTTGAGGGGTTTGGGGATTTCTCAGGGGGGATGCTGGCCGGAGAAGACGACCGGAAGTCTTCTCCGGCCGCCTGAGAGTGATTAAGCCCTAATTGCGTGATTAATGACCATTTGAATGTGGACCACTGGATGCGTTGACATGTTTGACCCCCCGCGCGAATGAAAGGCCAGGATCAGTCTGCTTAGCCCTAATCTCTCTCATTAGTTTTATTTAATTTTTAATTAAGTTAATTAACTCAGGAGCCATCTGGGCCCTTCATTTGCGCGCTGGTCAACAGATTCAAACCCTGGGCTCATCTCAGCCTTACATTTGGTTTACTTTTCTTTTTTTCTTATTTTAATTTCATTTTTATTTCATTTAACTTGCATAATTAATTAAAAATAGCAAAAATGTCTTAAAAATTATGAAACTTTTTCTTAAAAGTTTTATTAATTTTTAAGACCCAAAAATATTTTTATTTATTTTTTATCATTAAAAAAGTATTTTTAAATATTTAAAAGATTATTTTTAATTGATTAATGGAAATTAATTAATTAAAAATACTTTTAGGTATTTAAAAATTACAAAAAAATTCATGAAGTGTTCTAAGGTATTTAGAAACATTGTCCAACCTTCAAACCAAATTTCTTTTTTGATCTTGATGCATTTTAAGAATTTTTCATGGAATTAAATCATTTTTTATGCATTAATTTGATCATGAGTTCAAAAATTCATTTCTGCCTATTTGAGAAGAGTTGGATATTGGTTCTTCTTGCATTGTCTTATGTTTTGCATATAGTTTCTAGGATAAAATGGCCATGATTTGATCTTGCATTTTCCAATTGTTTGGCATTTCTTTTGTTAAGAACCCTAAAAAACCCTAATAACTTAGAAAAATCATATCTTGAGTTTGGTTAAGAGTTGAGACCTCCCCTTTGGACATTGGTTTAGTGTAGGGTTAGGGTTTCTTTGAGTGGCATTTTCCATTTTTTATCTTAGGGTTTGCTTCTGTTTTGGGTTTTTGTTTGATGTTTGATTCATGAACCCTAATTTGGGTTTTCATTTGCATCCCCTTTGCATTCTCTTGCATAACATGACTTGTCTTAGCATTTCAAGCATTCTTGTGATTCATTTGACATCATAAGACATGTAGGAAGCATGTTTGATCATTGCATCACATATTTGCCATGTCATTTACCTTGTATGCTTCATAACTTTCCATGCTTGATCATGCTCCTTAACTTGCATCATTTGCATCCATGATCTTGTATGAACATCTCCATGTCTTGCCTTATGTTTGCAGCACCTCATAGCATCATTATCATCATCAACATGCTTCTGGTTTTGTTTCTCATCATGTCATCTCATCCCATTTTGCATTTCATTGCATTCCTTTTCTAACCTTTCAGGTGGTAAGTAACTTGAGAAGTGAATTTGCCTTCACTTCTCATAACCTTTTCTTTTCATCTCTCTTGCATCCATGCTGCATTCTTATTTGTGTTTGAGTTTGAGCTTGCTCATTCTTGTTCCTCCCACTTTCTTTCTTCAAGTGACTTGACTTCTTGAATGAAGCAAGTCACTTTGCTTCTCTTGATCCTTTCATCTGCTTCCTGGTGGCTCCTTTGAAGATTGTTCTTGCAAACCTTACAAACCTTAGGAACAACCAAGCATGATAATGAATTAGGGTTTTGATTAGTCTCCCCACTTAGTTTTCACCTTTGTGTCTCATTGAGTCTTCTCTTCTCATCTCATAATCAGGGACTAAACCCTAAAGGCTTTAAGGCTTTGTGATTAAGCTTATGCCTGCATCCTTCTCTTAGGATGGAGTGTATAACTTTAATCCTAAGTGTTAAACCCTTAATGTGTTTAAATCCTCTAATTAATTCACATAATAATCATCAAGACTTCACACTTGTAACTTGGGCCTTGCATTAGGGTTCTAATTCTTCCTTAATTGGTTAAGAAGGACTAACCCTAGTGTTAATGGACAAGTCCCCCTCAAGTTGTCTTACAAATCATAAAACTCACTTCATCATCATATCATTAAATAAAATCCACTTAATCAAAGGCTTGTTTTGTCATGAGTTTAATCCCTAATCATGGATTAAGTTGAGGAGCTTTCCTCAGCTTAAACACTCTCATCTATTATCCTTCTATTAGGATGGTGTAATGAGTCTGTTTAATCCTTGATTATGGCTTAACCTCATTACTCAACACTAAACAAAAACACCAAAAACATCTAAATAATCACAAGTAGGTTAATGATCTTAACCCTACACCAAAGGTGATTAAGTGTGAGAAGCTGACTTCACACTTAAGGTATTCTCATTACCCCTAATCAGAGGGAGGATGTGATGAGTTTACAAACCCATTGGTTTAGGTTTAAGCTCATTAACTTATGACAAACTTTCAAAAACAATAAAAGACTGAAAACTCAAAAACAAACAATAATCGTCTCCTCCGGGATTCTTTTCTCACCTCATTCACTCACAAACGAGAACTTGCTTCTTCCGTCTAATGCAAGACAGTTTGCACCTGAGCCAGACAGGTCATACACTTGAGCATAGACAAGTAAGCGGTTCACAAGTCAATTCATCTTTCAGTCTCTTTGGGTCGAACTACGGTGTTCTGACTTCCTCATTGCACGAGAGGATACGTAGGCATAACTTAACAGTTATCGAACAAAAGTCTCTGTACATTCCCCCTCCTTCTAGCCTCATTCTTTAAGCCTCATTATCATGAGCATTTCATTCCTTTCTTACACTGACACTTTCATACTTCACATCACTTATACACTGACACCTGTACATTTTCTTCCAGCTCTTTTATACACAAATTGCACTGACACTACCCCTTTAAAACACAAATCTTTCAAGCGTGGATCCCGTCGAGTACGACGGACAATCTGGGTGCTAATACCTTCCCAGGTTGTAACCAACCCCCTTTCTCAGTCTCTCTGGTTCGCAACCGTCTTATCCATCTTTTTCTAGGTTTATGCAGCATTACCTTTCCTCCGGGATAAAAATGCCTAGCTGGCGACTCTATTCATCTCCAGTGAGTTCGCGGCTGTGTGTTCTCATTGTCCCTCTCGCCGACCGTTCGCGTCTGTACCTTCATCTGACCCCGTTTCATTTGTCGGGAGCGACAGACGACCACTCAGCAGGGTACGGCTGCTCTCAGGGTTTATCATAACACAGGACGAGTGTTAGATAAAAAGAAAGTGCTTTGTTGGCGATCTACTGGGGATATAGTGAACACGGACGAGCGTTCACACCCAAGAAAGGAAAGTATAAGTGTTTGGTATTGTGTATAGATTAAAGATGCGGACGAGCATCCTTAGACTATGATATGGACGAGTATCATGTAGAAACAAATACTGACACGTGTTCAGAGATGATGATACGGACGAGTACCATCTGGTTAACAAAGAACACGGACGAGTGTTGCATCTGAAGGGACTCTTCTGGGGAATAGTAGACACGGACGAGTGTCTATATTCAAGAAGACACAGTGTATGGATTAAAGATGCGGACGAGCAACCTTAAGACTATGATACGGACAAGTATCATGTAGAAACAAACATTATACGTAATGTTCTGAGATGATGATACGGACGAGTACCAACTGGTTAACAAAGAACAAGAACTACTGTCGAATCTGTGGGGAGATAAGTGTTGTGTATACAAGATACGGACGAGTAGCTGTATAAGTGTATTGTGAGTAGTGAGTATATATAGATGAGTGTTTTAACTGCTGGGGAGAGCGACACGGACGAGTGTCAAAGTATAGATGACTGCGCTGAGGATATGACACGGACGGGTGTCAGGAAAGTGTATATATAGGTATGTGTGGGTGCAAAGAGGATGTCTTTGGCTTTCTGCTGGTAATATGACACGGACGGGTGTCATGAAGTATCTGTAATACGGGTGATTTTGTTATAAAGAGTGTTCAGACGACTTTACTGGGGAGTGATGATACGGACGGGTATCAAAAGGAAATATAAACCGGTGTTTGTGATTTGTAAGGCAACTGCTTTTGCTGGGGACTCTGGTGAGGATTTTTGTACAATGATGATGAACGGTTATTATTTACAAGTGTTAATTCAGAACATGGCTTATGATTATGCTATGCGTTTGATTTTTGCCGTAATGCTCCGTATTAGACGGAATGCTACGCTCTGAGGGGATAATATGATGCAAATGCCATGATTATGCAAAGATAATCGAACCGGGATTCGGATCCCGTTGCCGTGAAGATCTCTGACTGATCTGTTTGAAATGGACCTCCCAGCTGGGGATGAGATCATTGGTAGACCTGGGGAGATGTATCTGTCTGGAGATATAGGTCACCGATTGACATATCTTCGTAATAGGACCCAGCTGGGGTTTGTAGAAGCTTTCTTCACTCTGTTGTGATCCTTTCCTGCGTTGCTCTTCTGGATAGAGGCTGGAACTCTGTGGGGAGATGGTTCCCTGACTCCTGTACTCAACTGAGGATGAAATGGCAACTCGGCTGGGGGATTGTGAGAGGCAACTCAGCTGGGGATAGAGCATTTCAGATGCTGAGATTGAGTGTATGTTGATTTGGCAACTTTGCTGGGGAAGTGGGCACCTTCCAGTGCCACGTGGAAGATAGACCGAGTTGATAATGATTCGCCAGCTTGCTGAGACGTAACTTGCATGCCCCAGGTTGCGTTCTGGATACCTGCAATCCTGCAAAGATAAGGAGACGCACAAAAGGTCCCGAGGTATCCTTTACTGGATTCCGTCATAGGAGTCAAGCATTCTCAAGAGTAAGTATATTCCCTGCAAGCATGTGTTCCTATTTTTAGTGACAATCATCTGTACTCTTATGCAATCAGTTTTTTTCTTTTAAGATATCAGACATTCTTTGCAAAAAATGAAAATGTACAAAACGAAACATGACTGAGAAATCTGATTTTATTAATTCATATGCCCTGAATTGGCGAGGTACAGTCAAAGGAACATATCCCCTGAAATGAGGAGATTGTTACAAATTGAGAAACGAAATGCTGGCAGTGTTGACGACGCTTTAAGGAGCTTCCTCTTCTGCTATGACTCGTATGACAATGACGTTCTTCTCGTCTTGCTTTCTGAAGAAAGTTGATTCTGATTGAAGCTTGATTCTATCAAAGCTTTCCAAGTTGTCAGTGATACAGACGAATCCAGAGTGCAGTTGTTCGCTTATTCCCTTATTTTGCATGGATCGCCCTTTCGGGTTTTCAATCCATCGGGATACCCATTTTTGCCTGAGTTGTCCAATGCGGCTTTTCAACTCAGCGGGTGTACATTTTTTATTTATTTCCCTTATTTTTGCCCGAGTCTTTTATTCTGTTTTTGACTCGCCGGGATGCCCTATTTTTGCCTGGACTTACATTCTGTTTTTATGTCCAGCGGGTCATTTTTATGCGAAGTATTTTTTAACTGCATCTGAATTCACAGGGGACGGGAAATCTTCACCATCCATGGTGCTGAGCATCAGTGCTCCACCAGAGAAAACTTTCTTCACCACAAATGGTCCTTCGTAATTTGGAGTCCATTTGCCCCTGTGGTCTGTATGAGGAGGGAGGATTCTTTTCAGCACAAGATCTCCCACTTGGTACCCTCGGTGCCTGACTTTCTGATCGAAGGCTTTCTTCATTCTTTTCTGATACAACTGCCCATGACAGATTGCAGCCAATCTTTTCTCTTCAATCAGACTCAGCTGCTCGTATCGGGACCTAACCCATTCTGCTTCGTTCAGCTTAACATCCATCAATACTCGTAAAGAAGGCAATTCAACTTCAACCGGTAAGACTGCTTCCATACCATACACAAGTTGATACGGTGTTGCCCCAGTGGATGTTCTGATTGACGTGCGGTACCCATGCAAGGCGAATGGTAGCATTTCATGTCAGTCTTTGTAGGTGACTACCATCTTCTGCACAATCTTCTTGATATTCTTATTTGCCGCCTCAACAGCACCATTCATCTTTGGTCTGTAAGGAGAAGAATTGTGATGTTGAATCTTGAAGTCCCGGCACAGCTCTGCCATCATTTTGTTGTTGAGATTGGAACCATTATCAGTAATGATTCGCTCGGGCACTCCGTATCGACAGATGATATCTCTCTTCAGAAATCTGGCTACCACTTGCCTTGTGACATTTGCATATGAGGCTGCTTCAACCCACTTAGTGAAATAGTCGATGGCGACCAGGATGAATCTGTGGCCGTTTGAAGCAGTCGGCTCAATCCTGCCAATCATATCAATGCCCCACATGGCAAAGGGCCAGGGTGAAGACATTATGTTCAAGGGATTGGGAGGCACATGCACCTTATCTGCATAAATCTGGCATTTGTGGCATTTCCTGGCATAGGCACAACAGTCTGCATCCATTGTGATCCAATAATAGCCTGATCTTAACAACTTCTTAGCCATTGCATGTCCTCCAGCATGGGTACCAAAAGAGCCTTCGTGCACTTCATGCATCAACAAATCTGCTTCCGTCTTGTCAACACATCGGAGGAGTACCATATCAAAGTTCCTTTTGTATAAAGACCCATCAGTGTTCAGAAAGAAACTTCCAGCAAGCCTTCTCAAGGTCTTCTTATCATTGGAAGATGCCCCAGGTGGGTATGTTTGATCCTCCAAGAAGCACTTAATATCATGGAACCAAGGCTTATCATCTTTGACAACATCTGCTGCGAATACATGTGCTGGTCTGTCAAGTCTCGATACTGAAATCTGAGGTACAAAGTTAGCAGCTTGAACTTTGATCATGGACGAAATGGTAGCCAAAGCATCTGCAAACTGATTCTCATCCCGAGGGATATACTCAAGTTTGACTGTTGTGAAGAAAGTCAATAACCTTCTTGTATAATCCCTGTAAGGTATCAGATGATCCTGGTGTGTATACCATTTTCCGTTGGTCTGATTGATTACCAAAGCTGAATCTCCGAATACGGTCAGTGTCTTGATCCTGAGGTCAATGGCTTCCTCAAGACCCATAATGCAAGCTTCGTACTCAGCTTCGTTGTTAGTGCAGTTGAAAGTGAGTTTTGCCGAGAAAGGCATGTGAACTCCTTTGGGTGTAATAAGGACTGCGCCAACACCACGGCCATTCATGTTAACAGCCCCATCGAACATCATAATCCATTCTTCCTCCGGGTCTGGCCCTTCAGTGTGAATAGGCTCTTCATGATCTTTTGATTTAATGAACATGATGTCTTCATCAGGGAAGTCAAATCTCATTGGCTGGTAATCATCAATGGGTTGCTCAGCAAGATATTCAGATAGTACACTGCCCTTGATGGCTTTCTGAGAGGTGTACTGGATGTCATATTCTGTGAGAATCATTTGCCATCTTGCAACCCGTCCGGTAAGAGCTGGTTTCTCGAAAATGTACTTGACTGGGTCCATCTTTGAGATTAATAAGGTAGTGTGGGTCAACATATACTGCCTCAGTCGGCGAGCAGCCCACGCTAAAGCACAGCAAGTTTTCTCGAGCAGTGAATAACGTTGTTCACAGTCGGTAAACTTTTTGCTTAGGTAGTATATTGCATACTCTTTTCGACCAGACTCGTCATGCTGGCCCAACACACACCCCATTGACTCTTCTAATACCGTCAAGTACATGATTAGAGGTCTTCCTTCAACTGGAGGCATAAGGATTGGAGGTTCTTGCAGATACTCCTTGATCTTGTCAAAAGCCTTCTGGCAATCTTCATTCCACCTGACCGTTTGCTCTTTCCTTAGCCGTTTGAACAGGGGTTCACAGGTTGCTGTGAGGTGAGATATGAACCGTGAGATATAGTTCAATCGACCTAAGAACCCTCGAACTTCTTTCTCAGTTTTCGGTGCAGGCATCTCTTGGATGGCTTTGACTTTATCAGGGTCAACTTCAATCCCTTTCTCGCTTACAATAAATCCCAGCAGCTTACCGGATCGCACCCCGAATGTGCATTTGTTGGGGTTCAACTTCAGCTGGTATTTCCTCAGACGTTTGAACAATTTGAGCAGATTTACCAGATGTTCTTCTTCAGTGAGGGACTTGGCGATCATATCATCCACATAACATTCTATTTCTTTATGGATCATATCGTGGAATAATGTCACCATAGCCCGTTGATATGTTGCACCAGCATTCTTGAGCCCAAATGGCATTACCTTGTAGCAGAACGTGCCCCAGGGTGTGATGAATGTTGTCTTCTCCATGTCTTCAGGTGACATTTTAATCTGGTTGTATCCTGAAAATCCATCCATGAAGGAGAATACCGAGAACTGAGCCGTGTTATCAACCAATACATCAATGTGAGGTAATGGGAAGTCATCTTTCGGGCTGGCTCTGTTCAGATCCCGGTAGTCGACACACATCCTTACTGAAATTCTGTAATGAGATGTCCTAAGAGATGTTCCAACACTTAATAGGACATTTAACCAAAACTTAAACAGCAGGAAAAATAAACAACACAGAAGTTTGTTAACCCAGTTCAGTGTATAACCACACCTACATCTGGAGGCTACCAAGCCAGGAGGAAATCCACTATTAGTAATATTAATTCTAGACTTAAACCACCCTGTTTAATCTATCACTTAATACTTACCCAATGCAATTTCTACCTAAGACTCACTTAGATAAGAGTACCCTACTCACTCCCCCTCAATCACCCAGTGATCAAGTTTACAAGTTTACAGAAATTGAAGACACACTTCAAACAAAAAACAGCTTGATCTTACTTCACAGTTTCAATCAAGTCACAAATGCACTTTTGCTTAAAAGCTCATAAAGTGGTACATAAAAACAACCTGCTATTAAAACACTAGACACCCTATTTGGTCTTCTGAAATTCGTACTCAATTCTATGAGTTTCTGTTGATTAAATAGGTATCTGAATTTTGGGCTTTCTGTAGAATGATCCAGCCCTAATGTGCAGCAACTGTCACCTTGAAATTAGGGTTTGTTACCTCCTATATTCTAGGTGCATTAGGTCTTCTGTTTTAATCTGAATCTTCAATTTAAAACTCCCTACAGATGCGCCTTGTTCTGTTTTTATCCAGCATTAATTAATTCCAGATAGTTCTCCTTAAATATCTCTGATCTGTTAATCAATAATTAATTCTGGTAGCAGGTCTGAGATGTCTCAACATCTGTTGGGACATCCTGACAAAACTGAACTTAGTCATTTACACAATGTCCCAACATCTGATGAGACATCCTCAAATAAGTTCACATACTCTGTTTGCTAATGTCCTAACATCTGATAGGACATTCTGAACTGAATTTAACATTTCTTGTTTGGTCAAAAATTCTGCCAATTCTTAAACATCTACAAACTCCCCCTTTGGCTAATTTTTGGCTAACATCTTTTCTGGTTTTCAGAGTGCAGCAGAAGTTCTTTTTATCAGAGTATATCATTACTTTTCTGTTGATTCATATTTGAGTTTTACTCCCCCTCAAACATATATGAGTCCAGTCTTGTTTCAACAGAAATATTCACACTTATTCAGTTCAGGCAGAAACAAACAGATTTCATTCATTTAAACAGCAATTACATTTGATGTTATTTGATGTTGTTCTCCCCCTTGGTAGACACAAAATTAGGGGCCAAAGACACTATTACTGTCATTACATTGCTGTCATTACATTTGATCACTCAGATTCAGCACTCTCAGTTTCCTCCTCCACTTCAGTGTCTTCAGCAGCTTCACTTGCTTCATCAGCTTCACTGTCTTCATCAGATGCAGCTGTCTGATCTTCTTCACTTTCCAACCTCTTAATTATTTCCTCAAGCTTCTGTCTTCTAGCTTCAAGCTCTTTGCAGGTGCCTTTGAGTTCAGCAATCAAGGCTTTCTTGGAGATTGGATTCTTAGCATGTGAGGGACCAGCAGATGTCCCAGAAGGTGCTTCAACATCTGCAGCATGGTGACTGAGAAATAATTTGTAGTGAAAAGCCAGGGGGCTTTCTCTCTTGCAGATTGTGTCCTTCTCAGTTAAAATCCTAGGAAATTGGCTTAATATTATACCACATAGCAATGAAGGAAAAGCTATTGGTAGCTTTGTTGCAGAAGAGCTGGAATGCTTCATGGTTTGATCAAAGATGAAAGCTCCATAGTCCATTTTGGTTTGAGTTCCAACAGCATATATAAATCTGGCTAGACCAGTTGAGATTGAGGAAGTGTGGTTAGTAGGCACCCAATTAGATGTACCAATCCTGTTCAGCATGGCATACTTTCTGGTAAGCATGCTTACAGATAGCTTTCCCTTCACAGGCCATGCCTTTACCTGGTCAGCAGTTATCACCTTACAGACTTGATTATCTGTCTTGCCTAGCTCATTTGGTCCATCTGTTTCTCTTCCTAGATACTGATTTATGATTTGGGAAGAAAACTCCACACATCTACCTCTAACATAAACTTTTCTAAACTCAGAGGACTTACTATTTGAGCAATCCTCCTGAAGATTCACAATGAACTCTTTGACAAGAAGTTCATAGCAGGGAGAGAGGTCTGAGACTGTTCTGAATAGTCCTGCAGCAGAGATGAGATCAATCAGTTCTGTGCACTCAAGTGCATTGCTGCTCAGTTCTCTTTCCAGGGCAACCCTTCTTTGGTACACATACTTCCACCTGTTCACACTAGAGACATGGTGAAATGATATGTTGTCCAAGGGAGCTTCTGGTACAGCAGTTGAAGCTCTGGATGTTGCTGGTCTCTTCTTGGGAGGAGATGTTGGGACATCTGATTCAACATCTGAATCTGATGGTGTGACAGCCTTTCTTTTCTGAGTTTGAATTTTACTCCATTGTTTTGATGGCCCAAAAGAGGCTTTAGCTTTCCCTTTCTTTGGAGAGGCTTTCTTCTTTTCAGGAATTGCTGCTTCAGCTTGCATCTTACCCTTCCTGGACCTGAGTCTTTTGGCTATGCTGGGTTTGACAGATGCTATGATTTCTGCATCAGAGTCCTGCTCCAGGTTGACCACTGGAGGAGATTGAGCAGTCTCTTCTTCAGCTTGTTGATCAGCAGGGATTAGATCTTCATCTGAGGCTTTGGTCTGATCCTCAGAGACTTTGTCATTATCTTCATTTAAGGCCTTATTCTGATCCTCAGAGTTTTCTTTATCACTTTCACTTGAGGCCTTTTCTTGGACCTCAGTCTGTTCAGCATCAGATGAATTTTCTTTCTCATCTGCAGATGTTCCAACATTTATTGGGACATCTTGTTCTGCAGAAGTGTCCTCTGCAGTTTGAGATGGTTCTTCTTGGGGAGCAGGCATGGTTTGCAATGGAACAGAGATCCCACTCACCTTTCTTTGTTCAAACAGAATTTGGGTGACAATCTCCTTGATTGAATCATCCACATAGTTTGAAGATTTTGGTGGCATGTTAGCAGGAGAAGGAATGCCTCCTTTGGCTTTGCTACAAACTTGATCTTTAGCTCTCTTTGGTGTTCTTGCCTTTTTAGTGTGAGAAGCGCTTCCCCTGAGCTCGTCCAATGATGTTGATTTCATTGGTACCACAGAAATTGGAGTGGCATGAACCACGTCTTCCTGGTTGAGAACTTCTTCAGATGTTTTAGGGTTTTGAGACATTGTGAAGGAAGAAGGATGAACAGCTTTAGGGTTTATAATTTCTGAAGATTTGAGAGTTAATGTGATTCGCTTGTGATGATATGATGAGAATCTTGATAGCTTCTTATAAGTAGTTACTAAATAAGTAGCCGTTACAGTCCAAATGATTAAGAATGGAATTCCCAAGGATCTTGTCCAGACTAGCTTTGCCATCTGGAACTTATGCCATGCAATGTCATATGACATGTTGGCACATCTCATTAACTACTAAATATCACATAAACATATTCCAAGTTTGCCCCTTAAGTTCTCAAATTGTGTAGCATCCAATGCTTTGGTAAAGATATCAGCTAATTGCAGATCTGTAGCAACATGCTCCAATGAAATCACCTTCTCTTCTACAAGATCTCTGATGAAATGATGTCTGATATCAATATGCTTTGTCCTGCTATGTTGAATAGGATTTTTGGATATGTTGATTGCACTTAAGTTATCACAGTACAATGTCATGACATCCTGTGGGACATTGTACTCAGTGAGCATCTGCTTCATCCAAACCAACTGAGAACAACTGCTACCTGCTGCTATGTATTCAGCTTCAGCTGTAGATAAAGATACACAATTCTGTTTCTTACTGAACCAAGAAATCAGATTGTTTCCTAGAAAGAAGCATCCTCCTGAAGTGCTTTTTCTGTCATCAGCACTTCCTGCCCAATCAGCATCACAGAAGCCAGTGAGAATAGGTTTGCAACCATGAAAGTACATTATGCCATAGTCACAAGTACCATTAACATATTTAAGGATTCTCTTGACTTGATTGAGATGACTGACTTTTGGATCAGCTTGATATCTTGCACAAACTCCTACTGCAAATGCAATGTCTGGTCTGCTAGCAGTCAAGTATAACAAGCTCCCAATCATGCTTCTATATAAACTATGATCTACATTCTCACCCTTCTCATCTTTAGTCAGCTTTAAATGTGTAGGAGCAGGAGTTCTTTTATGAGAAGCATTTTCCATTCCAAATTTCTTCACTATGTTCTTGGAGTACTTGCTTTGTGAGATGAACATTGAGTCTTCCATTTGCTTAACTTGCAGACCAAGAAAATAAGTTAATTCACCTACTAGACTCATTTCAAATTCAGCTTCCATCTGCTTGACAAAATGTTTGACCATCTTATCAGACATCCCACCAAACACAATGTCATCCACATATATTTGTGCAATCATGACATTACCTTCTTCATCTTTAACAAACAGGGTTTTATCAATCCCACCTTTTCTGTATCCTTGCTTGATAAGAAATGTGGTAAGTCTTTCATACCATGCCCTTGGAGCTTGCTTCAGACCATAAAGTGCTTTCTTGAGTTTGTATACATGATTTGGACAGCTTGGATCAACAAATCCTTTAGGCTGTTCTACATATACCTCCTCATTAAGATAACCATTAAGAAAGGCACTTTTCACATCCATTTGAAATAGCTTGAACTTTAAGATACAAGCAATTCCCAACAGTAGTCTTATTGATTCAAGCCTTGCTACTGGTGCAAAGGTTTCATCAAAGTCTACTCCTTCAATTTGAGTGTATCCTTGAGCCACAAGTCTAGCTTTGTTCTTTGTAACAATTCCTTGTTCATTTGACTTGTTCTTATACACCCATTTTGTACCAATCACATTTATGTCATCAGGTCTAGGTACAAGATTCCACACTTCATTCCTTGTGAATTGACCTAATTCCTCTTGCATAGCACAAATCCAGTATTCATCAGTGAGAGCTTCCTTGATATTTTTAGGTTCTATTTTGGAAACAAAACAAGAACCAGAAATCACTTCTCTTGATCTAGTGCTCACACCTCTGTTGGGATCACCAATTATTAAATCTTTGGGATGATCCTTCTGTATTCTGATGGAGGGAGGTTTGCTTGAATCTTCTGACCTTGTATCATTTTGAGTGAAGTTATATTGATCATTCTTTTCTTCAGCTTCAACCTTGATATCAGCAGATGTTCCAACATCTTCTGGGACATCTGTAGGAGCATCATCAATTATCACATTTATGGACTCCATGATAACATTTGTTCTGTAGTTAAATACTCTATATGCTCTGCTGTTTATAGAGTATCCAAGGAAAATTCCTTCATCACTTTTAGGATCCATTTTTCTCCTTTGCTCCCTATCTGCCAGAATATAGCATTTACTTCCAAATACATGAAAATACTTAACAGTGGGTTTTCTGCCCTTCCAGACTTCATATATTGTGGACAAAGTTCCTTTTCTCAAGGTAACTCTGTTATGGATATAGCAGGCAGTGTTCATGGCTTCAGCCCAGAAATACAGAGGTAGCTTTTTAGCATGTATCATAGCTCTTGCAGATTCTTGAATAGTTCTATTTTTTCTCTCAACAATCCCATTCTGTTGAGGAGTGATAGGAGAAGAGTATTCATGATTGATTCCTTCTGAAGAGCAGAAATCTAAGAATTTTTGATTCTCAAATTCCTTTCCATGATCACTTCTAATTCTGATCACACAGCTGGATTTTTCCCTTTGTAATCTTTGACATAATTCCTTGAATACATCAAAGACATCTGACTTTTCTTTAATGAAATTTATCCATGTATATCTTGAAAAGTCATCAACCACCACATATGCATACCTCTTACCACCAAGGCTTTCAACTTGCATAGGTCCCATGAGATCCATATGTAACAATTCCAAAACTTTGGAAGTTGTCAGATGTTGGAGCTTTGGATGGGACATCTTGGTTTGTTTGCCTATTTGACATTCACCACAGATTTTGCCATCATCAATCTTCAGTTTAGGGATACCTCTTACAGCATCCATAGATATGATCTTCTTTATGCCTCTGAAATGAAGATGACCTAGCCTTTGGTGCCATAGTTTTACTTCTTCTTCTCTAGCTAGAGAACAAGTTGAAGTGGGGCTGAAGTCTAGTGGCTCCCACATGTAACAGTTGTCTTTAGACCTTGCACCTTTCATGATAACTTTTTGCTCTTTGTTAGTCACTATGCATTCAGTTTTTGTAAAGTTTACACTGTATCCTTGATCACATAGTTGACTTATGCTGATCAGGTTAGCAGTTAAACCTTTAACAAGCAGCACATCATCTAGTCTTGGAACATCTTGACAATCCAAGGTTCCAACTCCCTTGATCTCTCCTTTAGCTCCATCTCCAAAGGTAACATACCTGGATGAATGTGACTTTAAGTTTACTAGCAAATTCTTCAATCCAGTCATGTGTCTTGAGCATCCACTGTCAAAGTACCAGTCTTCTTTAGCTGATACTTTCAATGATGTATGTGCTATGTATGCAGTACTTTTCTTTGACCAGATGAGTTGAGATTTCTTTTGATGCCTCTGCTCTGAGTGTTGTTCAGCTGATCTCCAAGCTTGATTGTTGATCTTGTTCTTGTGTATGTGGCTTTGATCAGTCTGAATGTCAGCTTTTGGTCTCCAAACTGTCTTGATTACTTCTGTCTTTTGCTTAGGAGGTTGCTGATTTCTATGCAGCACTTTCTTGGTACCTTCTACTTTCTGCTTGGAAGGTTGTTGACACATCTGATTTGGATATCCATGTAGCTTATAACAGTGAGGTTTGATATGCCCAAATCTTCCACAGTGATGACATCTCCATCTTTGATATTTTTTCTTCATTTTGTTCTTTCCAGAATGTTGAGACATCTGTTGGAACATTATGTTTGTCTTTGTGTTCTGATGTTGGAGCATCTGTTGAGACATCTTGTTTGACTGTATAGTTTTTGAAGTAGTTTTGCTAGAGCTTGCTTCATCTCTGTTATATCCCAGTCCACTTTTGTCCCCTGAATGTTTATTATTGCAGAGAATAGCATCCAGTGTATTTGAGCTGCTGTTCATCATTCTAACAGATTTGGACATATGTTCCAGCTTAGAATTGAGAAGAGTTACTTCATTTTTTAAGGTATCAATGATTACTTGATCACTTGCTTTTTCTTCTTCTAGTACTTCATTCTGCTTCTTTAGCTTTATGACCTCACTGCATACTTCAGTACTTCTCTTGTACAGATCCTTGAAGGCTTGCTCAAGATCTGCATAAGTAAGCTCTTCACAGCTGGAATCACTGTCATATTCACACAGTCCAGCTAAAGCAGCAATGTGCTTAGCTGATTCTTCTTCTGAATCTCCTGAGTCTTCATCAGACCAGGTCACAGAGAGTCCTTTCTTTTGCCTCTTTAAGTAGGTAGGACATTCAAACTTGATATGTCCATATCCTTCACATTCATGGCATTTGACTCCTTTATCTTGACTGGTCTTTTCAGCATACTTTACTCTTTTGTTAGCATCATAAGGTCTTCTGTTCTCAGAGTTTGTGTTTCTTCCACTAGGTTTGGATTTTCCTTCCATTCCTCTGAGAATCTGTTTGAATTGTCTTCCAATCAATGCAAGGTTTTCTGATAAGCTTTTATCATTTGCTGGTTCATCATCTTCTTCTTCATCTGTATTTGAAACCAAGGCAATGCTTTTGTTCTTTTTAGCATGTGTGTCATTCATTCCCATCTCAAAAGTTTGAAGGGAACCAATGAGTTCTTCAGCTTTCATGGAGCATATGTCTTGTGCCTCTTCTATTGCTGTGACTTTCATGTCAAATCTTTTTGGCAAAGATCTGAGAATCTTCCTTACAAGCTTTTCATCAGTCATCTTTTCTCCCAAGGCTCCAGAAGTATTGGCTATATCCAAGATGTTCATGTAGAACTCATGAATTGATTCATCTTCCTTCATTCTCAAGTTTTCAAACTTGGTGGTGAGAAGTTGAAGTCTTGACATTTTTACTTTTGATGTTCCTTCATGAGTTGTCTTGAGGGTATCCCACACATCTTTGGCCAGCTCACAATGATGCACCAGTCTGAAAATATTTCTATCAATGCCATTGAATAAAGCATTTAGGGCTTTTGAGTTGCCTAGTTCTGAATCTTCTTCCTCTTTACTCCATTCTTCTTCAGGTTTCAGAACTTTTGATCCATCTTTGGTGTCTTGGACAGGATGTTTCCATCCAACATTTACTGCTTTCCATGCCCTGTTGTCAAGAGATTTTAAGAATGCAATCATTCTTGGCTTCCAGTAGTCATAATTAGATCCATCCAGAATAGGTGGTCTATTTACTGACCCTAAATCTCTGTCCATGTTACAGAATTTGTTTTCCCTAGATCTCACCCAGTATAAACAGGCAGGGTGCCTGCTCTGATGCCAATTGAAATTCTGTAATGAGATGTCCTAAGAGATGTTCCAACACTTAATAGGACATTTAACCAAAACTTAAACAGCAGGAAAAATAAACAACACAGAAGTTTGTTAACCCAGTTCAGTGTATAACCACACCTACATCTGGAGGCTACCAAGCCAGGAGGAAATCCACTATTAGTAATATTAATTCTAGACTTAAACCACCCTGTTTAATCTATCACTTAATACTTACCCAATGCAATTTCTACCTAAGACTCACTTAGATAAGAGTACCCTACTCA
Source organism: Lathyrus aphaca (assembly GCA_963966055.1). Classification (NCBI taxonomy): domain Eukaryota; kingdom Viridiplantae; phylum Streptophyta; class Magnoliopsida; order Fabales; family Fabaceae; genus Lathyrus; species Lathyrus aphaca. Next base: position 449,533,382 of record OZ014519.1, on the reverse strand, counting down.
CTCCCCCTCAATCACCCAGTGATCAAGTTTACAAGTTTACAGAAATTGAAGACACACTTCAAACAAAAAACAGCTTGATCTTACTTCACAGTTTCAATCAAGTCACAAATGCACTTTTGCTTAAAAGCTCATAAAGTGGTACATAAAAACAACCTGCTATTAAAACACTAGACACCCTATTTGGTCTTCTGAAATTCGTACTCAATTCTATGAGTTTCTGTTGATTAAATAGGTATCTGAATTTTGGGCTTTCTGTAGAATGATCCAGCCCTAATGTGCAGCAACTGTCACCTTGAAATTAGGGTTTGTTACCTCCTATATTCTAGGTGCATTAGGTCTTCTGTTTTAATCTGAATCTTCAATTTAAAACTCCCTACAGATGCGCCTTGTTCTGTTTTTATCCAGCATTAATTAATTCCAGATAGTTCTCCTTAAATATCTCTGATCTGTTAATCAATAATTAATTCTGGTAGTAGGTCTGAGATGTCTCAACATCTGTTGGGACATCCTGACAAAACTGAACTTAGTCATTTACACAATGTCCCAACATCTGATGAGACATCCTCAAATAAGTTCACATACTCTGTTTGCTAATGTCCTAACATCTGATAGGACATTCTGAACTGAATTTAACATTTCTTGTTTGGTCAAAAATTCTGCCAATTCTTAAACATCTACACTTACTTTGCCGTCCTTCTTAGGCACAGGTACTATATTAGCAACCCACGGCGGGTAGCTAGTTACAGCAAGGAACCCGGCGTCCCATTGCTTTTGTACCTCTTCCTTGATTTTCATAGCCATGTCTGGACGAGTACGGCGCAGCTTCTGTTTGACTGGAGGGCATTCTTCTCTCAAAGGCAGCTTGTGCACAACAATGTCGGTATCCAACCCTGGCATGTCTTGATACGACCAAGCAAACACATCCACATACTCTTGAAGTAGATCAACCAGTTGCTTCTTCACTGAGTCTTGCAGGCAGGCCCCGATTTTAACCTCTTTCACGTCTTCCTCTGTACCAAGATTAATCACTTCAACCTCCTCCTGGTGAGGGGTAATAACCTTTTCCTCTTGTCTTAACAACCTGGCTAGCTCTTCAGGAAGCTCATACTCTTCATCAACCCCTTCATCAGCTTGATTGATCGGATTGTCAAAGTCATACGATGTCATAGCCGTGCTGTTGTCGGTGCTGTCTGGAAGGCACTCTCTGCAAGGGTTAAGTTGTTCATTTTAGTGATCTGATTTTAGTCTTATTTAGAAAAGTGAAATGAAGTTGTCATTTTGAAAACACCGCCATTTATTTTTTGTACAAAGAAAAATGGAAAAACAGTGAACGAAAAGAAAAAGACTCGTTTGCAAAAAGATGTCTGATATTTCATTAATTGATCTTGTTTGCACAAAAAGTACAGATGGCCCGATTACAAAATGAGTCTTGTCATCTTGGGCAAGATGCAAGACTTTGATGCATGCTTATAAAAATACAGGAAATAATAATTACTCTGATCGAGTAACTCTTATAATTTCCTGGGAAGACCAGTTCGAGACACTGCTCCCCGGGATCTTTGGACGAATCCAGCTTTCCAGGTTGCGCTCCTCTTCCAGCTCGTCTTCCAGACAGTTGATGGCATCAGGGGTAAGCATCCCCCCACTGACAAAACCAGGCTCTCCAGCAGCCCTTGCTTGATGTTGAGTTGGTCTGTAACCCAACCCAAATTTGTCTTTCTTTTCCTCCACAGCTAAAACTTTGCCCCAGCCCAGGGCGGTTCCTTCCTCAACAACCTTCCGGGCTTGTTGGTAAGATGACATTGGAGTACCAGATACAGCAGATGCTTCATTCACATTCAAAGCTTCAAACCCCTGGCTCATTGTTTCATGGATCTCCCCATCCATTTCAATGTACTTATAGGTTGCCAGGTGGCTGACAAAAATGTCCTCCTCTCCACAGATTGTGACAACTTGGCCTTCCCACTCATATTTTAACTTTTGGTGAAGGGTAGACGTTATTGCGCCGGCGGCGTGAATCCAGGGTCTACCCAACAAACAGCTGTAGGCGGGCTGAATGTCCATCACATAAAAGATAGTTTTAAAGGTCTGTGGGCCAATTGTCACAGGCAGCTCAATCTCTCCCAGAACCGATCTCTTAGAACCATCAAAGGCTCTTACCACCAGGTTGCTGGGTCTCAATGCCAATCCGTCATATTCTAACTTCACCAGAGCCTTCTTTGGTAAGACATTCAGGGATGAACCTGTGTCCACCAGCACATGTGAAAGGACAGCTCCTTTGCATTCTATGGTTATGTGCAAGGCTTTGTTGTGGTTGCGGCCGTCCGCTGTCAAGTCAGTATTGGTGAACCCTAGCCCATTGCTAGCAGTAACATTTCCAACCACGGTTTCCAACTGGTTGACAGTAATCTCTTCAGGCACGTAAGCTGCGTGCAAGACCTTGAGTAGTGCATTCCGATGGGCTTCGGAGCACATAAGCAGTGAGAGGATAGAGATTTTGGATGGCGTCTGGTGAAGTTGATCCACAATTTTGTAGTCACTCTTTTTGATAAACTCATCAACTTCTTGATCGAACGGTGTCTTCAAGGCTTCTTTAACAGTTTGATCTTCCTGCACAGGGCTCTTTCCTTTTGCCTTGGCAGCAGCTTCCGCTTCGGCAGTAGGTCTTTGAATTGGTGGAGCAAAGAGACGTCCGCTTCGAGTGAAGCCTCCGCCTCCCCCCACATTATCTACTTGTGGTGCAGGTGTTGATGTTTCAAGAGTGATTCTTTTTCCTTCGCAATACACGTCAGAGCCATAGTGCCAAGGGATGGCCCTGTTGCTTTCATATGGTACTGGTCCAGGCACCGTGACAGTGACTGGACTGATTGCTGCTGCTGAAGGGACTGTAATTGTTTGTGGATCATAAAAGATTGTAACTGGTGCTCTGATGGGAGCAGCACCTTCTGAATGGTAGGCAGAGTTGTTCTCAGGATCATAAAATATGGTGACAGTAGAGACGTCTTCATGATTTGTTGCTGGAGTTGTAGGAGATATTGTCGGAAGAAATGATGTTGTCGTTGTAGGAGTCTCGAAGTGGAGTGAAGCTGAAGTTGTAGCAGGAAGATTTGTTGTAAACTGATCAGTTGAGATGATGGATGACGTACTTGTTGATGAAACCGAAGAATTGTCAGGAACAATAGTTGCTGCAGTTGTAGGAGGTTCTGAAACCGTTGCTGACGATATTGCTGGATTTGTTGGAAATGATGTGGTGATCTGAAGTTGGCCACTCTGAATAAGGCCATCTATGCCATTCCGCAAATTATCGCACCCATTTACCGAGATATTGCAGTAAGCACAGCCTAACTCACACCCCGGGAACATTTGACATTCCAAGAGCTGAGCTTTGATTTCTACCAATGGTGTCCTGATCTGTCCCACACTGGTTATTAAATAAGACGGCTTGTCTTCTTCAATAGCGTTAATCCGGGGACCACCATGGTTTTGCATCGGGTTTTTATTGACATTGGGTGGTGGTGCGAAATTCAGAGCCTTTGAGTCTACCAGGTCTTGTACCTTCATATGCAGAGCCCTGCATTTTTCTGTACTGTGGCCATGTGCGTTTGAATGAAAAGCACACCTAGCATTAGAGTCATAATTCCTTGGTAGACTGTTGGGATCCGGAGGTGCCAACGTTCTTAGCTCAACCAGGTTGAGTTTCAGAAGCTGTGGCAGCAAAGTAGCATATGGCATGGGAATCGGATCAATCACTCTGTTAGCTTGAGAAGGCCTCTGCTGAAATGGCCTCTGTTGATTGTTGTTGTTGGTGTTGCTGTTGTTGTAATTCCTTGGAGGGTACTGACTTTGTTGATGGTACTGAGGTTGTTGTTGATAGTTTTGCTGAGGAGGTTGATAGACGGGTTGAGGACGTGCTGGAGCAGGGATGGTGACTGCTGCTATGGACCTCTGAGCATATTGGGGCCTACCCCTGTTTGAATGGATGGCATTGGTCTCGCCAGTTCTTCTCGGGCCTGCAAAAGGCTTTCTTGTACTACTGGACGAGCTTGCACCGTTGTCTGAGATCTTTCCCATTTTCAACAGGCTTTCAATTCTCTCCCCAGCTATGACAACATCTGCAAAGCTAGTGGAAGAGAAAGCGGCCAACCTGTCAATATATGTTCCCTGAAGGGTGTTCATGAACATATCCGCCATTTCCCGTTCAGACATAGGTGGTTGAACAGCAGCAGCCAGTTGCCTCCATCTCTGTGCATATTCTCGGAAACTTTCCCTTGACGACTGTGACATTCCCATTAGGAGGGTCCTGTTGGGTGCCATGTCTAGATTATACTGATACTGTCTGATGAAGGCCTCTGCCAGGTCCTTCCAGCATCTAATAGTTGCCCTTGTCAAGTGAGAGTACCATTCTCTCGACGCTCCAGTTAAGCTATCTTCGAAATAGAACATCCAAAGCTTTTCATCCATTGTATAGGCCTTCAGCCTTCCCAGAAATGACTGTAAATGAGTCCGGGGGCATGAAGTCCCATTGTATTTTTCAAAGCAAGGAGGCTTGAACTTATGGGGGATCCTGACCCCGTCTACCAAGCCCATATCCATGACGTCGAAGCCCAAAGAGTTTTGAGATTCTAAGGACCTTAACTTCTCAGCTATCTCATCCAATCTTCTATCATAAGCCTCTTCCCCAGCACCCATTACTGTGAACTGGTCTTCTTGAGGGTCTTCCTGTAGTACCCTACCTGCTGTGGCAGTCCCTTGTATATTGACAGGGATGTTGGCCTCTGGATGGAGGTGGGGTCCAAAAACTGGGGGATTGACATGAGGTTGGACCCTCTCGTTGTTACTTGTGCCAGCAGTTCCCACATGGGGCTCCTCCTGATTCCTCCCTTCTACCAAAGCTCTGAGCCTCTCCTGACTTTGAGCTAAGTTGTTCATTACTTCCATGAACTGTGTTATCTGAGTTCTCATCTCCAACCTTTCGTTGGCCATCTGGTTTCTGACCTCCGTAAGGTCCTGTTGCATCTGATCCATTTGAATTCCCGGAAGGTTGTTTCGGGTTGGATAACGGTGCGGACGGTTGAGGGGAAATACCCGGCGCCTAGCAATAGTTCCTGAGCATCACAACAGAGGTTAGCAACAACAAAACAAAAACCTACAAAACAACAAAAGGGTTAGCATGCAATGCAGTTATGCTTATTTGTTCTCAAGGTATCCGGTTTGGCCTTCAGTTTTGACCCTTCCAGACCCTTGAAGATGCTGCTGAATGTTGCTTCCGAAGTAAACTAACATGAATATATTACATAAGGTGAAATAATACAACTTGTTCATTTTACAACACAAGCCCCTTAAGGGGTCAAAATACATCACAAAAAGTAAAAGTACATGAAATAGAAACAACAACAAGCAAATGGTCAGACATCGAGGCTAAACTCATCCTCACGAACTTCCTTGAGAAGTGCTTCGGTCATAGGATCCGCCGGACGCTCCGTGAGATTCCTGATGAGGAGGTTCCGGGTTGCAACAGCTGCTGCTAGCTTCTTGTGCTGAGTTTGGTCCTTGGACCTCTTCACCCCTGCTTTGATCTTCAGCTCTGATATCTCCCTCTGGGCTGCTGCCAGGGCTTCTTGTTGTTCTTTTGCACTAGCTTCCAGTTGTCCCATCTTGTCTTGAACTCTCTTGTCATCCAGGGTACGAGCCTCGGTGATCCTGACCCACCGGGCTTGACTCTCCTTCAAGTACAAGTCTGTCCTTGCTCTCTGGAACTGGGCTTCTTTGCAAGCATTCTTCAGAATTTGCTCTCCAGCCTTAGACTTTTTGATATAATCACCAGACTTCTCAATCTTAGTCAAATGCTCCACTCTCAACTTCTCCAATCTCTCAATCTCCCTCATACCTTCACTCCTTTCCCGGAGGGTCTTCTGCAAAGCCTGGGTTAACTTCTCATTTCTTTCCTTCAAGCTCTCAAACTCTTCCAAACTGATGGTGGCAGGGGGTGGTGCTGAAGATGACTCAGGCATGTCTTCTATGGTAAAGGGCATTCCAGAGAATTGGGCCCTGGCACGGGACCACTCATAATATTGTGCTGATGCCACATTGTTACACTTCCCCAGAATGGTGACTCCCTTGGTTTGAACATTATCCCAGGCCCAGGCAGCCTGCCTAACAACAGCCAAACTAATCTTGTTCTCACAATAAAGGGTCTCCACCAAGTCCTGTGCCCTTGGAGTGTGGACTAGTGCATAGCCCAGTTGCCTTCTGAATAGCAGAGGATTGTAATTAATACTGCCCTTAACTCCTATCAAAGGCACATTAGGAAAATGCCCACAGCTGGTGATGATATCCCTGCCCTTGGTGCTCTGAGTGCACCATCTGATATCTGCTGAAGTTAGAGTAGTGAGTCTCTTAGCCCAGTTGCTCTGCTGATGAGGGTTTAAAAATGCATTTGTCCTGGGTAGATGCCTGAGAAGCCAAGTGTGAAACAATGGAGCACAAAACCTCACTAACCTCCCCCTCTGCTTTTCATTCCTCTGATGCACTGAATAATAAAGATCCCCCAATAAAGTTGGCACTGGGTTCTTCAAGATGAACAGATGGATTGCATTCTTGCTAATGAATCGAGGCTCATTTGCAAACAGCACAATTCCATATACGCTTAGGGCCAACAAAGCACAAACAGCTTTCCACTCCCCCAGGGAAGCCTTCAGACTAGCTTGAGAAATTAAGAAGTCCAGATGAAAGCCAGGGATCCCAGCTTTAGAGGTCATATGCTGCTCAATCAGGACAGGTTCTAGGTGCAAAGCCTTTGCTACTTCTCCATTAGCAGGAAAGACCATCTCAGGGTTGAAAGGAATTTCTCTCCTGATAGGCATACCAACTAACGAGGAGTACTCTTCCAATAGGGGGCCCAACTGAAAGTCTTGAAAAGTAAAACATCTCAGTGGAGGATCATAAAACTGAATGCAGGTGTGGATGAGGCTCCTCTGTGAAGGGTCCAGATCCATAACCATGTCCAGTATATCTCCATAACTCTCTCTGAACAAAGGTATGTGATCTGGAGTGATCAGGGTTTGAACCCTCCTGATGTCTGATAACTCTGGCTGGAAGAAGTGATAGGTGACATTGCTCTTTTTAGGAGCCATGATGCTGAGACTGAGTAAAGACAGGTGCTGGTGATAATACTGAAGAAGTGGGCCACTGACTGGCTGGTGCAGGTGATAACTGAAGCAGATAGTTGATGAAGACAAGTCAAAACTGAAGATGGGGTCAAAACCAAAACCAAATGAAGATGGATACCCTGAAACACAAATAAGCAAATGTCAATATGATGCAATGATTATGTATGCAAATGAAATGCAAGGGTCTGTGACTGAGCTGGATCTGATCAAAACTCTGATATAGGTCCAAGTGTGCTCAAGAATTCCAGATGAGGTCTATAAATCCAGTAACCAAGGTGGGGGACTCAAATAAAGAGCCACATGTCCTGGGTTTAGAATCACAAGAACTGTCCAACATGGAGTACTCTTAACAAAGCAAAGTAACAGGGTATTCTGAGGTCAAGGTACCTGCAAACCTGTAAACAGCCCGACCCACTCACAGGTGGTGTTCTAAAACAAGGATCCTCAGACTTGGATCAGTTATGAGAAGTGTAAACACTTCTAACCCGGAGGTACAGTGTTTACAATAACCATAACAGTTCCTCCTCTAATTCACCTCAGTTTCTGAAGGTCAATACTAAAAGGTCATCCAGACTTAGCAGGCTTCCCAGATAGCCCTAGCATTGCAGGAAATCTGCAACACAGAGTTCTCAAGAAGAAACCCATATCTGAACCGTGTTTCATATTCCCGCACCAGACCGAAATGGAATGGGAAAGAATATGATTCACTCTAGCCTAGGTGTCACTCAGGTCCCAGGTATAGGACCTTAACTCTCAGTAGAACCCCACCCACCAAAGGAAAACCAGATCCAGCCAGCAGTATGACAGTATGATATATACAAATGCACTAAAGAAAAGCAGTAAAGCAAACTGTACATAAATCAATAAACAAAAAATAAATACAAGCACAAATAAGCACATAACACCCCAGTAAACACAAATCAATCAAGCGCTAGGAGGAACCCACAAAAAGAACCAGAAGCCCTGGTTGCAATATAAGGTTCCCCAGCAGAGTCGCCAAGCTGTCGCTCCCGACAAATGAAACTGGATCATATGAAGGTACAGACGCGAACGGTCGGCGAAGGGAACAATGAGAACACACAGCCGTGAACTCACTGGAGAATGAATAGAGTCGCCAGCTAGGCATTTTTATCCCGGAGGAAAGGCAATGCTGCATAGACCTAGAAAGATATGGATAAGACGGTTGCGAACCAGAGAGACTGAGAAAGGGGGTTGGTTACAACCTGGGAAGGTATTAGCACCCAGATTATCCGTCGTACTCGACGGGATCCACGCTTAAAAGACTTGTGTTTTAAAGGGGTAGTGTCAGTGCAATCTGTGTATAAAATAGCTGGAAAAGAATGTACAGGTGTCAGTGTAAAGTGTATAAGTGATATGAAGTATGAAAGTGTCAGTGTGAGAATGAAAAAGAACTGCTCATGATCATGAAGCTAAAAGAATGAAGCTAGAAGGAGGGGGAATGTACAGAGACTTTTGTTCGATAACTGTTAAGTTATGCCTACGTATCCTCTCGTGCAATGAGGAAGTCAGAACACCGTAGTTCGACCCAAGAGACTGAAAGATGAATTGACTTTGATGAACTGCTTGCTTGTCTATGCTCAAGTGTATGACCTGTCTGGCTCAGGTGCAAATTGTCTTGCATTAGACGGAAGAAGCAAGTTCTCGTTTGTGAGTGAATGAGATGAGAAAAGAATCCCGGAGGAGACGATTATTGTTTGTTTTTGTGTTTTCAGTCTTTTATTGCTTTTTTTGGATTTTTGTCATAAATTAATGAGCTTAAGTCTAAACCAATGGATTTAGTAAACTCATCACATCTTCCCTCTGATTAGGGGTAATGAGAATACCTTAAGTGTGAAGTCAGCTTCTCACACTTAATCACCTTTGGTGTAGGATTAAGATCATTAACCTACTTGTGATTATTTAGATGTTTTTGTTTAGTGTTGAGTAATGAGATTAAGCCATAATCAGGGATTTAACAAACTCATTACACCATCCTAATAGAAGGATAATAGATGAGGGTGTTTAAGCTGAGGAAAACTCCTCAACTTAATCCATGATTAGGGATTAAACTCATGACAAAACAAGCCTTTGATTAAGTGGATTTTATTTAATGATAAGATGATGAAGTGAGTTTTATGATTTGTAAGACAACTTGAGGGGGACTTGTCCATTAACACTAGGGTTAGTCCTTCTTAACCAATTAAGGAAGAATTAGAACCCTAATGCAAGGCCCAAGTTACAAGTGTGATGTCTTGATGATTATTATGTGAATTGATTAAGAGATTTAAACACATTAAGGGTTTAACACTTAGGATTAAAGTTATACACTCCATCCTAATAGAAGGATGCAGGCATAAGCTTAATCACAAAGCCTTAAAGCCTTTAGGGTTTAGTCCCTGATTATGAGGTGAGAAGAGAGGACTCAAAGAGAGACACAAAGGTAAAACTATGAGGGGAGACTAATCAAAACCCTAATTCATTGTCATGCTTGGTTGTTCCTAAGGTTTGTGTGGTTTGCAAGAACAATCTTCAATGGAACCACCAAGAAGCAGATGAACAAGATCAAGAGAAGCAAAGTGACTTGCTTCATTCAAGAAGTCAAGTCACTTGAAGAAAGAAAGTGGGAGGAACAAGAATGAGCAAGCTCAAACTCAAACACATATAAGAAATGCAGCAATGGATGCAAGAGAGATGAAAAGAAAGGTTATGAGAAGTGAAGGCAAATTCACTTCCCAAGTTTACTTACCACCTGAAATGTTAGAAAGAAATGCAATGCAATGCAAGATGGGATGAAATGGCATGATGCTAAACAAAACCAGGAGCATGTTGATGATGATTATGATGTTATGAGGTGATGCAAACATGAGGCAGCACATGGAAATGATCATACAAGCTTATGGATGCAAATGATGCAAGTTAAGGAGCATGAACAGGCATGGAAAGTTATGAAGCATACAAGGCAAATGACATAGCAAGTATGTGATGCAAAGATCAAACATGCTTCCTATGTGTCTCAAGATGTCAAATGAATCACAAGAATGCTTGAAATGCTAAGACAAGTCATGTTATGCAAGAGAAAGCAAGAGGTATGCAAATGGAAGCCCAAATTAGGGTTCATGGATCAAACAACAATCAAGAACCAAAAACAGAAGCAAAACCTAAGATAAAAAATGGAAAATGCCACCCAAAGAAACCCTAAACCCACACTAAACCAATGTCCAAAGGGGGGCTCTCAACTCTTAACCAATCTCAAGTTATGATTTTTCTAAGTTATTAGGGTTTTTAGGGTTCCTAAACAAAAGAAATACCAAACAAATTGAAAATGAGGAAACAAATCATGGCCATTTTACCCTAGAAACTACATGCCAAACACAAAACAAAGCAAAAAGAATCAAGGTCCAACTCTTCTCCAATAGGCAGAAATGATTTTTTGAACTTATGATCAAAATAATGCACAAAATATGATTTAATTCAATGAAAAATTCTTAAAATGCATCAAGATCAAAAAAGAAATTTGGTTTGAAGGTTGGACAATGTTTCTAAATGTCTTAGAACATTTCATGAATTTTTTTGTAATTTTTAGATACCTAAAAGTATTTTTAATTAATTAATTTCCATTAATCAATTAAAAATAATCTTTTAAATATTTAAAAATACTTTTTTAATGATAAAAAATAAAATAAAAATATTTTTGTGAAATGAAAATTAATAAAACTCAAAGGAAAAAGTTTCATAATTTTCATGCATTTTTTGCTATTTTAAAATAAATATGCAAGTTTAATGCAATAAAATGAATTAAAAAACAAATAAAAATGAAAGTAAACCAAATGGAAGGCTGAGATGCACTCTGGATTTGAATCTGTTGACCAGCGCGCAAATGAAGGGTGTGGATTCACTCTGGCCAAATTACGAATTAATTAAAACTAATTAAGTGGATTAGGGCAAACGAAATGATCCGAGCCATCCAAACTGGAGGGAAGTCAACAAGTCAAAGGCCATCTACGGCTCAAATTCAAACTGGAATTAATTGCGTAATTAGGGCATAATCACTCTCAGGTGGCCGGAGAAGACTTCCGGTCGTCTTCTCCGGCCAGCATCCCCCCTGAAAAACTCCCAACTCCCTCAAATCGTAACAAAAATGAAACCCAAGCACACCAAAATGATTCCCATGATCCCCTGAACTAAAACCCTAAGTCAAAACAAATTTCTTCTTCCTCAAATCCATGAATCGAACAAAACAAAATCTAGGGCACGCAGGTTTCAGAAGCTAATTAAACATTCATTTCAAAGCCATTTCAAAAACTAAAAACACCAGGACATTCAGTGAAACATAAGGAACAAATTTATAACATGAAAAACGATTTCTGGAAAAATAAATTTCAAGCTACCTGAGATTTGGAGCTTTCAACCTGATGACTTTCTGGCCTCTTCTTTCAGTGCAAACCACTCCACTTGCTCTCCAGATGATGTTTTAATGCTCAAGAAGAGTTTATGTTGGCTGGATAATGAGTTTCGACAGCTCCTGCTCAAGCTCAGTCAGAAATGGCTATGGTGATTCTGGCACTTTCAGGTCATTGTGAGGGGTTGTTTGTGATCCTGAGGGTGAATGGAGAAGGTTTGTGGTGTTTGTTGGTATGTTTGTGAGCTATGGTGAGAGTTTCGAAGGAAACTGCAAAATGAGGTGAAGAATGGCAGTGGGATGTTCTTGCTTGTTTCAGGCCAGGCTCTTGGTGGTTTGAGGTCTATGAAGTGTGATGAGTTGAATGGTGAAAATGGTTTGAGTGCTTGAAGGCTGGGCAGAGAGATTCGAAGCAACTTGCAGCTTGGTGTGTTTTTGTGAATGTGATCAATGAATGAGTTTCAGCCTTGCTAGATGTATGGAATGGCTTGCCCTTTATCCACATAAACCTCTCTCATTGGTCAGTTGATTGGACATGTGCTTTATTGATTGGTAAGTTACCTTTTGCAAAAAAAGTCAAATTTGTGTAAGGAAAGTATGGGTTGATCTATAGCTAGTACATGGGCTGGTTCTGGTGCAGCAAGGTGAGGTGAGAGGCTAGCCAAAGTGCAGCATCCAATGCATCAAGTGGTAGAAGCACAATGATGATTTTGCAAGTTGTTGGCCTTTTGGTTCACATGTGATTTCCTAATCCCACAAGCCATAATTCATGGGCATTCTTGGTTCAATTCTGATTTTTATGACTTATAGAATGTTTGTATGCTGGTTTGAAATGAACTAGAGGTCACAAGAGGCATTGGTTCATGATTTTGCAAAATTTCCATTTGAGGCATGCCTTGAAAATCAATGATTTTGGCCAACTTTGCCACACCATAACTTTTGATCCAAGAAGAGTTTGATCATGTTCTTGTACTTTTTGAAAAGGGAAAGATGAGATCTACAATTTTCATGACCAAAGTTTTCCCATTTGAGGCATTTTTGGATCAAGAATCAAGGCTTGAAAAATGACCTAAAATGAGGCATTCTTGAAAAGTCAACTATGCCCAAAAAAGTCAACATTTGCAAAACTTCCAAATTCTTGATTTCTATGAACTTCAACCTTCTTCCATGATCAAATAAAGATCATATACACTCAAAATGATGAAGATCACCCATTGGTTGGGTCATTGGGGGCCTCAGATGCCCTGATTTTACACTGACTTGTCTGAAAAGTCAACCCCTGATCAGATGACTTCCCCATGGAATTTCTTCATGAAAATTGATATGCATACTCCCTATACCATATAGAGACCAATAGAAACAAGAATGACCAAAAAAATTTGGGGTTATGGCCTCTGAAACCAAAACCCTAATTTTCAGTCAACTGTGCAGTCTATCCTTGGCTCTGCATCCATTCAAACCCTAGTTCTTGTGATTCTTCTGAATTCTTGGCTTTGTGAGGATGTAATATGATGCTTGAACACATGTAGACCCCTTTGAAGTGATTGGTATCCTGTGGGGTGGCTCAAGATGCCCTGAGATTGCTCAGATCACAAACCCTAGGTGCAGATGACTTAGAATCTATGCAGTGAATCAAAAATGAGATGTGAGATGATATGATTGTGTTTATGCATATGAGAGTGATCACAAGCCATGGTGAAATGGGTGAGGGCAAATTTGGGGTGTTTACAGTAGTAAGTATCATGGCACCTCCTGAGAACACCGTCTTGACTACAAATGGTCATTCATATGTAGGAGTCCACTTGCCCCTAGGATCACCTTGTGGTAATATGATACGCTTGATTACCAAGTCACCAGCCTGATATACCTTCGGCTTAACCTTCTTATTAAAAGCCTTGATCATCCGTTTTTGGTACATCTGACCATGACAAACAGCTGCCAACCTCTTCTCATCAATCAAATTTATCTGGTCAAGTCGGGTCTGAATCCACCCATCTTCATCCAAGCCTGCATCCTTCATGATTCTTAAGGAGGGGATCTGAACTTCAATGGGCAGAACTGCTTCCATACCATAGACTAAGGAGAATGGGGTTGCCCCTGTTGAAGTACGTATTGTAGTACGATAACCATGAAGAGCAAATGGTAACATCTCATGCCAATCCTTATAAGTAACAGTCATTTTCTGTAGAATCTTCTTGATATTCTTATTAGCAGCTTCTACTGCCCCATTCATCTTTGGACGATACGGAGAAGAGTTATGATGTTTAATCTTGAATTGCGCGCAGAGATCAGTAATCATAGTGTTGTTCAGATTAGAGCCATTGTCAGTAATAATCCTTTCAGGGATGCCATACCTACAGATGAGATTATTCTTAATGAATCGAGCCACAACATTCTTGGTAACAGATGCAAATAAAGTTGCCTCCACCCACTTTGTAAAGTAATCAATAGCAACCAGAATGAAACGATGTCCATTAGAAGCAGTAGGCTTGAACTCACCAATCATATCAATGCCCCACATGGAAAAAGGCCAAGGAGCAGTCAACACATTCAATGGTGATGGAGGTATATGTACTTTATCAGCATAGATTTGACACTTATGACATGTTCTGGAATGTTGATAGCAGTCAGCTTCCATGGTAGACCAATAGTAACCTGCTCTCAATATCTTCTTTGCCATAGTATGACCACTATAATGAGTGCCAAATATCCCATCATGCATATCTTCCATAATCTCGGTTGCTTCCTTCTTATCCACACAACGAAGCAAAGTTGAGTCATGATTGCGCTTGTATAAAATTCCATTACTCAAAAAGAACTTAGTAGAAAACCTCCTCAGAAACTTCCTATCTGTGACAGATGCCCCTTCAGGGAACTCCTGAGCTTCAAGATATCTTTTCACTTCATATAACCAAGGCTTATCCTCTGCTTCTTCAGTGTCAATCTCATTGCAGTATGCAGGCTTCTCAAATCTATCAATAGTAATCTTGGGAGCTTCATCATCCCAGCTGATCTCAAACATGGATGCCATGGTGGGATCAAAGACAACACATGCTCTCTGTAAGGGATGAGGTTATCATGCTTGGTATCCCAATCTCCTTTGATCTGACTCACTACCAGGGCTGAATCTCCATACACGTCAAGGCACTGAATCTTCATATCAATAGCAGCTTTGATGCCCAGGATTCATGCTTCATACTCAGCCATGTTATTGGTACAATAGAAACAAAGTCTGGCAGTAATCGGGGTATGACAACCTTCAGGGGAACTGATCACAACACCAACACCATTACCAAGTGCATTAGAAGCTCCATCAAAAACCATAGTCCATCGGGATCCTTGTTCAGGTCCGTCATATTGTCCAGGTTCTTTGGTAATAATCATAATGTCTTCATCGGGGAACTCAAAACTCATTGACTGATAATCATCCACTGCTTGATGAGCCAAATGATCAGCCACAACACTTCCTTTAATGGCTTTCTGAGTAGTGTATTGTATGTCATATTCTGTCAAGATCATTTGCCATCTTGCTATTCGTCCGGAAAGAGCAGGTTTCTCAAATATGTACTTGATTGGATCCATCTTCGAGATCAACAAGGTAGTATGGGTCAACATATACTGTCTTAGTCGGCGAGCAGCCCATGCCAAAACGCAACAAGTTTTCTCGAGCAGTGAGTATCTTGTTTCACAGTCGGTAAACTTTTTGCTAAGGTAGTATATTGCCTGCTCTTTTAGACCAAACTCGTCATGTTGCCCCAACACACACCCCATTGAGTTGTCTAACACTGTCAAGTACATGATCAAGGGTCTTCCATCAACTGGTGGCATCAAAATTGGAGGTTCTAGAAGATATCTCTTGATTTCATCAAAGGCTGTTTGGCACTCGTCATTCCATTCCATTACCTGATCTTTCTTCAACAACTTGAAGATTGGCTCACAGGTAGCTGTTAATTGGGAAATAAATCTTGCAATGTAATTCAATCGTCCCAAGAAACCTCTAACTTCCTTCTCAGTACGGGGAGCTGGCATCTCTTGTATAGCTTTCACTTTTACAGGATCCACTTCAATACCTTTTCCACTGACAATGAAACCCAGGAGTTTACCAGACCTAACTCCAAAAGTACACTTGTTTGAGTTCAATCTCAACTTGTATTTCTTCAATCTCTCAAACAACTTATGCAGATGATCAAGATGTTGCTCTTCATTCTGGGACCTGGCTATCATATCATCCACATATACCTCTATCTCATGATGAATCATATCGTGAAACAAAGCCACCATAGTACGCTGATATGTTTCCCCTGCATTCTTCAAACCAAATGGCATCACCTTATAGCAAAACGTGCCCTACTGTGTAACAAATGTATTCTTCTCCATATCTTCGGGTGCCATCTTGATTTGATTGTAACCAGAGAAACCATCCATAAAAGAGAATACCTTATGCTGAGCAGTGTTGTCTACTAGAACATCAATATGAGGAAGTGGAAAGTCATCTTTGGGGCTGGCCTTGTTCAAATCCATGTAGTCTACACATATACGTACCTTACCATCTTTCTTAGGTACTGGTACCACATTTGCAACCCATTGAGGATAAGAAGTCACAGCTAAGAATCCTGCATCAAATTGTTTCATCACTTCTACTTTAATCTTCTCTGACATTTCAGGACGCATGCGACGAACCTTCTGCTTCTTTGGACGACAATCTTCTTTTACCGGTAATCGGTGAACCACAATGTCTGTATCCAACCCTGGCATATCTTCATAGGACCAAGCAAAGATCTCCACATAATCATGTAACATCTGAATCAACCTGCTCTTGACCCCATCCTCTAATTCAGCCCCTATCTTGACCTCTTTCCTGTTTTCTTCAGTTCCCAAATTCACAACTTCGATTGGCTCTTCATGTGGCTGTATAGCTTTCTCTTCTTGTTGTAATAACCTAGCTAGCTCTACAGGTACTTCACAATCGTCCTCATTTCCATCTTCAGCTTGATAGATCGGATTCTCGAAATTATAATTGACAATAGTAGAACTGTTATCAACAGGATCCAGAGTGGATGAGGATCTGCATTTTAGTGATGTGGATGTGTGTAAGAACACATAGCTGATAAAAGAAAGACAAGGAACACAGTATTTACTAAAATGAAACGTCCACTGATTTTTATTGAATGAAGTATGCAAATGAAATGACATCCCGAAACAAGCATATCGTTGTGCCCCGGGTAAGGCACAAGGCTTAAGAGTTTGATTGTTCAAAAATTACAAACTTAAAAGTAACAACGCAGTAATAGTATTTACTCCTGACTAAAGGATATAGGAATAACATCTTCAGCTTTCCAATTATTGAGCCCAGCACCCACAGTAGGAAAAATCCAAGCATCCAAGTTGTAATCTTCATCATAGTCACCCACAACATTGATCTGATCTTTCATGACCCCCTGATTGGTGATACGAACAGCACGAGCACGACGAACAACCTTTTGGGACTCTGCAGTGAAACCCAAACCAAACTTGTCAGACTTGTAAGGAATATCAGGAAGCTGACCCCAAATAGTACAACCACCTTCATCCACCACAGCTCTAGCATCCTTGAGGGAGGCCATTGTAGGAGGTACTCTGGTGACCACAGGAATTTTCTTGACAACAGGAGGAGCTTCAAAATTGTTAACAACCCAAGGAACTACTTCAAACGTCTGACATGGAGTTTCAACATATTCACCTTCCACTTCAAGATATTTAAAGGTGTTCACATGGCTAACTATATATCCTTCCTCTCCGTAAACAGTGACAACTTTTCCTTCTACTGGATATCTCAGCTTCTGATGTAAGGTGGAGGTTACAGCACCTGCCCCATGGATCCAGGGACGCCCAAGCAAACAAGAATACGAAGGACGAATATCCATCACATAAAAAGTAGCATTGAAGACCTGAGAACCTACTTTTATTGGGAGATCAATTTCTCCATGCACCACTCTTCTCGAGCCATCAAAAGCCTTCACCACTATATTACTGGGCTTCAACACAGCATCTTCAGGACTAAGCTTATTCATAACTTCTTTGGGCAACACATTCAGCGAGGAACCATTGTCTATTAACACATGTGACAGGGTAGTGCCCCTGCATTCAATAGAGATATGTAGAGCCCTATTATGATCCCTCTTGGCCGGAGTCAAATCAGCATCGGAGAAACCTAACCCATTATCATAGGTCAAGTGTGCAACACAATTTTCAAACTGGTCTACAGAAATCTCGTTTGATACGTAAGCAGTCTTCAAAAATTTAATCAAGGCCTTGGCATGAGCCTCAGAACACAACAACAAAGACAACATAGAAATCTTGGAGGGAGTATGCCCCAATTGATCAACAATGTCGTAATCACTCTTGCGAATGATCTTCAGTACTTCTTCCATCTACTTAGAAAGATCATCAGCAGCTGGCACATCAGTTTGTATAGGTTCAATAACAGGACCTTTGCCCCGAGCATCAGCAGTAGAGGTAGTAGCTGGAGTAACTGTATTCTTGGAGGTAACTAGAGGAGAGAAAACTCTTCCACTTCGTGTGATCTTACTAGATCCAGCAATATTATCAACATCCAGATTTTCACCAACAACAGGTGCATCAGCTAAGGATTCCTGCTTGACACCATGAATATAAACATCGGAGCCATAATGCCAAGGCACTGCCTTATCAGAAGTATATGGAATAGGACCTGGAGTGGTAATGATCATAGGAGTCACTCTAGCTTCAGCAACAATCTTCATAGGGCCTTCAACAGTAATTTTAATTGGACCCTTACGAGTGATTTTTACAGGTCCCTTGGAAGTAATCCTTACCGGAACTTTATCAACCATATCCACCTCTTCAACCTTCGCACCTTTAGTTATATGCTCAACATTGCTCTCCACAGAAGGTGGTGTCCTCTCAAACAATATTGTGTAATTGTCCATGAGGCATTGAATTCCGTCCTTCAATCTCCAGCAACTATCCGGCTTATAAGCACAATAGAAACAATCTTCATGACAACCTGGAAAGAACCCAGCTTGTACCAACTTCTTCTTGATAACAGATAATGGTGTAGTCACGTATGTAACTGAGGAAATACGTGAAACTTCATCAATGGCATTGACAGTCTTTTCATGATTTGGCATGGGAGCAGTAATCACATTTGGAGTACCCGGAGGGTCAAACTCAATCTCTCCAGCATCAATCATATCTTGAATCTTATTCTTCAATATCCAGCAACTATTGGTATCATGTCCCTGACAATTTGAATGATATGCACATTGTGCATTAGGATTGTACCTGGGAGAGGTAACATTGGGATTCTGAGGAGGGTCCCTCAAAGTGATGAGTTCACCCTTCAACAAGTGTTGCAAGGCTTGGGCCAGTGACATGTTGAGCTTGGTGAACTGTATTCTAGGTCTCTGTTGATTTCCCTATGGTGTCTCTGGTGTTGTAGGAGTTGGATTTGAGATATGAACTGCATTCACAGATTGGTGCCTCCTATTACGATCAGGTTAACCATAAACAACATTTGACTCTTTCTTCCCACTAGGGGGCTTCTTTGTAGTACTGGATGAAGAAGCACCCACTTGGATCTTGCCACTCCTTATACCACTTTCTACGCGCTCTCCTGTCATTATCAACTCAGTGAAGCCAGATGATGAGCTTCCAATGAGATGACTGTAAAAAGGACCATTCAACGTACACATGAACATATCAACTAACTCCCTGTCAGTTAGAGGGGGTTGCACTCTTCCAGCCAAGTCTCTCCACTTCTGGGCATACTCCTTGAAATTTTCTTTAGCGCCCATAGACATGCTTTGTAGTTGCATGCGAGTAGGGGCTAGATCAGCATTGTATTGATACTGCTTATAAAAGGCTTCAGCAAGATCATTCCAATCACGGATGTTGACACTCTCCAACTGATAATACCATTCCAATTGAGCTCCAGATAAGCTCTCTTGGAAGAAATGGATCCACAACTTCTTATCAGCAGTATGGGGTTGGATCCTCCGGACATAAGACCTCAGATGCAGCTTGGGACAAGAGACACCATCATAAACTACGAAAGTGGGAACCTTGAAACCAATGGGTATGACCACCCCAGATATCAAACTCAGGTCTTCAAAATCCAGCCCAGAAGACTTTTACAATTCCATAGCATCCATTCTATCCACCAGCATCTTGAACTTATCTTCATTAGGCTCATGATAGTAGTTAGCTTCAGAATCAGAATCCCCCATCGTATTATGGAGACTGCCTCCCTCTTTCTCAGACTCTTCAGACTCATAATCTTCAACCTGTTCTTTGGTCTTGACAGGACCTCTGAACCTTCTTCCCATGTTGATTAGGCCTCCTGACCTTCTAGTTTTCTTGGTCTTCTTGGCCAGTAGTGTCTTCAATTCATCTTGCCCCTTGGACAAGTTCAGGATCGACTCTTGGAACTGTGCATTTTGTGCCTGGAGATCTTTAACTGTTTTTTCAAGATCCATTGCTGAAATAAACAGCGAGAAGATAAGAAACCGGTGCACAATAAACCTGTGATGCAGTGATATGATATGTAAATGCGTATGCAATGTTTTCAAGGACCGCAGGATTTAAATTTGCTTAAACAATCAAGAAAGTAAACTTTTATTAGTAATAAATTTGTTTGCCCTTTGGGCTTACAAAATGAAATGAAATAAATACAAAAGATGGGGTTTTAAGTCTCCCATGGACGTTTCCTCTTTGTGTTGAGGTATGAGTTGAGATTCCGCTCCTCGTGAAGTTGCTTTGTTAGCTCCAAGATTTTTTCTTGACTTGCTTTGTAATGAGTCTCAAAAGTATCTCTTTGCTCCTTCAACTGGATCCAGGACCTCTGTAAATCTTCCATGTCAGTGGGCATGTCTGGATGAAGAATGATACAAGAGGTATCTCCTTCAGCAACAGGCTCCATCGTAACTAGCAGGATAGCAGGATATGGCATCATAAGAGTCTGAGCACGAGATCGCACCCATCTGAGATAAGGTTCCATAGGAATAGTGTACTTGGGCTCCAGAGTCTTGCTGTCAACCTTGTTCACTTTACCCCATGCTCGTATAAACCTTTGACGGTAACCTTGCAGATCGTTGTCGTAGTCGAACATAATACCCTGAATAAGCATGTCATGAGGACCATCACTCCGAGCGTAACCAAACTGATGTAGAGCTAAGGAAGGATTGTAGGTAATGCCCCCTCTTATGCCCAGGAGTGGCACATTAGGGAACTCCCCACAACGGTCAATGATAGTAACATTCTCCATAGATCTAGAGCACCAATGAATATCTGAATGAGAAAGTGACATGATTCTTTTAGACCACCTGAACCCTTGTTCATTCTTCATCACTGATCGAGGAAGGTGAGAAATAAACCACCTAGATAGTAAAGGCATACAACACATCAGAGTTCCTCGTGCCTTCGTAGTACGGGTATGGAGAGAATGTAAGATGTCTCCAAGTAAAGTAGGCACTGGATTGCGAGTCAGAAATATGTTGATGGCGTGTACGTCTATGAACTGGTCTGGATTGGGGAACAACACTAAGCCATAAATCAACAAGGCTAAGATCTCCTCAAAAGCATCATAGCTCATAGCCTTCAAGAACACTTGAGGCTTCTCTATCAACACCTTAGCAAGAATACCCTTAACTCCGCTTCTCGTTTCTAGAACAATGTCTGACTTCTTCAAATGTAGAGCTGCAGCAATGACCTCAGGTTTAGGCTCCTTTTCCAACCCTGTGAATGGTTTCTGATCAAGAACGGGTATACCCAGAAGTTTGGAGAACTCTTCCATTGTAGGTACTAGTTGATAATCGGGAAATGTGAAACAATGATGTTTAGGATCAAAGAACTGAAATAGGACACTCATCATGTCTTCATTGAACCCTGAAGTGACTAGATCCAGTAGGTGACCATGTCTCTTGATGAACTGGGAGTTTTCAAAAACTTGGGAAACCAATTCTTTAAGCTTAGGAGGTATTCCTACAAAGTTGATCCTGATAGTGTTCCTACGAGTAGAAGCCATGACCTGCAACAAAGAACAAAGATAAATCCTTTGGTCCTTGAAATGGTTAGTGAAAATTCTATGCTTATGATGCATGATGATGTTATGATGTTATGCTCAATCACAAACATGTGGCACACACAAACAAATCACACAATAGCCCTAGGTTTGAAGGCTTGCATGAGGTTTAAAGGTAAGTACCCTCCCCTGAAGTTAGTTGGTTCATCCTGTCCTACAAAAGTAACCAGGTTCTAAGGGATCTCAATATCATTGATCCTTCACAAGGGTGGTTGTTCAGTAGGTAACTTACTTGCCAACCAAAACCCTCCAAGTTTAGGATCTCAATGAGTGTAGCATCGAGTATCAACCAACTTCAGTCTTCACCAAAGCTGGTTATCTCACTACTTTCTAAAGGCCAAGATGGGATAACTAGGGTTCTAAAAGTTAGTTAGTGCATTGACAACATATGGCAGCCTCATATTATCCTCAACTTGACTTAAGGAACATAAGCACCAACCAAGAAGTCACACTAACTATGGCCACCAGATCAACCATATCGGTATACGCCGTACAGTTTCCTTGGTCTATTGCCATTTACCTAAGGTACACTAGATCCGGGTTAGGATCTTTTACACATAAGAGCACCCAACAGATAAGTATAAAGCAAACAAGGCAAACAATTTTAAAGTGATCTAATTCCTAAGGGTACCCCTCTTTTATTAAATCCCCAGCAGAGTCGCCAGTTCTGTAACACGGTGGGAGAACTGACTTTAGTGAAATGTTGCGGATAGCAAGAGTCGCCACCGACTTTTATTTTATCCAAAGGAAATGGCATAAAAGAACAGGAAAGATCTTAAAAGATTTTTGGGTTCGGGGGGTAGGTTATGTAAAGGGAAGGTGTTAGCACGCTTTACATCCATGGTTATCCATGGGCTCTTAGTTACTTAGCTCACTTTAAAATGTTTTGAAAAGTATAGTGCGTGATTAGAAATTTTCTTAAGTACTTTATAATGATCCATGTACGGATATATATAAAGCCTTTGTTTTGAAAATTTGTTTGAAAATGTGAAGTGTTTTTGAAATGTTTTGAAAAGGTTAGCAAGTACATAAGAGAAACCTACCCTAAGTTAAATCTTTTTTGTTCTTAAATATCCTTTAAATGGTAAGACTATCCCTATTATTAAGGAATAGGTAGTAATTACCTTGGATGTATGAGGGAAAAGTGAAGGGACAACTGTAATTAGGCAATTGTAAGGTGTATTTAGCAATTCGAAGGGACTTATCATCTTTATTCGAAAGGGACAAGATCATTTACGAAAGGCAACCGTGAAGGGACTTGATCTTTTTATCTTTTAAGGGACTAGATGATATGAGAGAAGGGACTTTGCTTTACACCTTACTTGACCTTTTTGTTTAGGCAACATGAGAGGTATCCTTAAGAATGTGAGATGGCGATCCAAGATCGACTTACGTGTGTGAGTGTACAAATTCATATATTTATCTTGAGATTAATGATCTAAATTCAATTTTAAACACAAACATGTTTTACACTCCCTATTTTAATAACCATGGCAATTAAAAATAAATAATAAAAATAATTCTACAACTATTACATAATAATAATAATAAAATAAATTAAATAAATAATCACATAATAAATAAATAAATAAATAAAGAGGTTAGTAATAATAAACAAAATAAATAAGTATAAGATGAAGAAATTAGCATAATAATATAATAATAAATTAAAAGTTCAATTTTAAATAAATAATTATTTTTTAAGATTTTTAATATAAGAAAAAAATAATAAATATTATATACTAATAAATATGACTAATAATTCTAATAATTTAAATTTATATACATAATCTAAAAAAAATATTTGTTAATTATAATTAAGTAAGCATATAAGAATAATAAATTAAATTCATAAAATAAAGTTAGGGTTTTTTAATTATTAGGAAAAATAAATTAGGGTTTATTACATTAATTAAATTATTTAAATTATAAAACTACATATAATAATAATATAAACAAATTATAAAGTAAATACATATAATTAAAATTTACAAACAAATAAATTAATATTTATAACATAATTAGGGTTTATATAAAAAAAAATTAGGTTTTTTTATATATAAAATTCTAGGGTTTATAAATCAATCTAAATATAATTAAATTATTTGTACAAAACATATAATATTACTAATATACAAAAATAAATATTAAATAATTTTAAGGATAAAGTTAATTTTTTAAAAAAAAATATAAATTTGAAATTATATACAAGAAAATAATATAAACACTTTTGTTTTAAATATTTATTACAAATTAAATCAATTATAAAACAAACATTAAATAAAATAATAAAACAAAGTAAGAAAAAGGACTTACCTGGGGCTGGGATTCGAACCCAGGCCCTAGGCTTTACTCCCTCAAGACCAACAAGCCAGCCACTGGGCTACGCACGCGAAGGTGATATGGAATTAGTACCAATGCGTTTTGTTTCTTCACCTGTAAAAATCGTAAAAAGCAAAACAATATAAAATGGCCTGGGGGGAATCGAACCCAGGACCATTCATTCATTAACAAACGTGCATACCAACTGAGCCATCATGTTCTTCTGGAATAAGTATCACAACAATAAAATAAAATACAATATCAAATTTTGAAATAAGAATTTGGCGCGTTGAGCTTCTTCTTCTTCCTCGTACCCTGCGAATTTTGCTATGAATTTAGCTAGGATTTTTCCTACGAATTTGTTTTCGCAACAGAACCTAGATTTCTCCAATCACCATGAAACCTGTAAAATCTTAACAAATTGATTATGCCATAGTGATCCTTACATCATACACAATCTAATCATGTTGTTAAAATTTATTTATATCACCCTAATCATAAAGCCCCAAATCGGGAGCTTAAACCCTAACAATGGTGATTGTTGATACCTGCACCAAAACTTCAAACAAACCAGCCAGAAACAATGTATAGAACACTACAAATAACATACAATCATCAAAATCCAATAAAAGATCATAAATCTATGCATTCGAAAAATTCAAGAACACACAAAAAATGTGATTCGGCCTATGCATATGAGCATGTTTCTGATGATAATAATGATTGGGATGCGTTCAGTAAGGGTCAAGGAACATATTTCAACCTTAAAATTGTTTTGAAATCAACTTAAAAGCCAAAATCGAAAATTTATTTTCTTGTCAAATTTGAAGTTTGTGAAGGGTGCTCTTGGCTGCCAAAATTCGTCCCTTTGTGTTTGGATGAGTTATACATATATAGTAGAACATAATTAGGTCAAAAAATCAGACTATCCTTTGGATTTTTGGATCAATTGAGATTGAAAAAGATCATGCCTTAAAATTCAAATATTCTTTGATATAGCATTGCTATTTTAGGACAATCATCATAATTTTCATATCAATCTGATCCAAACAATGTTTATGACTTTCTAGAAGCAATATCCCCTTTTAAATATTTGATTTCATATTTTATTTTAATTTAAATGATATTTTAATGAATAAAATTCAAATAAATATGAAATAAAAAATAAAAATTCAGAAAATAAGTGGGTTGGGTCGTGCTTGGTGTTTTCATAAAGATGGGATGGCAATTTGGTGGGCTCATCTAGCAAAAATTTGATTTTAGGCCTTATTTGCTTCATAAACTTCCCTAAAATTTCCCAACTTTGTAAGGGCACAAATCCTTCAATTTTAATGCTATGAGGTTGTTCTTGGACATTTTGGAAATATTAAAGAGTCCTCTAACCAACCCCATTTGTTTCATGTCCATATCTTTTACCATTCTCAAGTTATGCTCTTTTGAAGTTGTTGACTTTTTGTTGACTTTCAAAAGGACCTATAATGTCTTTGCTCATACCTTCCAAATGAAGCATTTTTGGGCTTGGCTTGTCAGACACAAAGTTGTAGAGAATTAAATTTCCTTCAAAATGAGCTTTGGATGGAAAATTCTTGATGAAGCATGTGAAAGTTATGGCTGGTCAAAGTTCAGTTGACTTTTCCTGAGGAAACCCTAATTTAGAAACTCCTGATTCTTGGTGATCTGAAATATCCTTAATGAATCATGATCAACCCTTGATCAAATTATGAATTTTACTTCATATACTTGATGTTGGCAATAAATCATGAAGTTTGACTTTGGTTTGACCACAGTTGACCTCAGTTTGACTTTTTAACTACTTTAACTGATTTTAACCTATATGATCATCTGACTGAGCAAACCTTTGGGAAAAGTCTTGAAACTTGTCATGAGGATTCTTGAACACATATAAGATGTTATGAAGCTCATTTGAAGTCTAGGAAGTCCATTTATCCTTATTAAAGTCAAAACCCTAGTTTAGGATGCAGTGCTTAGGAGAATGCATTGTCTGAGGGAAATGTCAAACCTTCTGACTAATTGTGGACTTTGTGAACCTTGTGAACCTCATGAGATGTCTTGTGAACCTTGTGAACCTTGTGAGCCTCTTAGTACACAATGACTTGTCTTGTGAGGGCAAATTTTGGGGTGCAACACATTTGTAATTTCTTTTATTTTGTTTAAACACTTACTATTATGTTAAATTTTTGTTTTCATTAATGCATTGCATATGTTTGTCTTGAATTAATCCATTCGTTTCACTATATTTTGAACTATGCTTCATATTTTTATTTTGTGATATTTAACTCCTGATAAAGCTATAAGCCTGTAGAGGGAGGATGACGAAAACAATACCATAATCTTATGCAGTATGCTTTTGAACAGACTATGTTGACGATGTACAAGCATTGTTTCAATTCCTAAACAGTGGAGATATAAGGAAGTTAATCCCTAGTCAACCCTTTTGAGCCTATTAAGTAGGAGTTTTTCATTCTCATACAAATTAAAACCCTTATTCATAACCTGGGGCAGGGTAGTTACTCGGTTAACTCAACTATGCCAATTGTTTGTGTTGTACACAACTAATGATGTTTCCCTGTAATCACTAAAGTCTGCAAGTCAATATCCAGCAAAAGAAAAACCCACTAAGTCAAAACCTATGAAGGAGACTTAGTAAAAAAATTGAGAAATTCCGCTGACTGTAATTTTGAAACAAACAGTTCAGGCAAAAAGAAGAGATAACAAAGTCAAAAGAAAAAAGAGGTCACTATGAATCCTCAACAAAGAAAGATGACTGAATGTTCAAATAAATTTTTGGTTTCTGAACCATCATAAATGTCAGTGTTACAATACCAAACTTCTTTGGAGCTTCAATGCATAAGTTAACCGAACATAGGACTGAAGAACATCACGAAGAATGGGTTGGATACAAATAAATTTGAGCCTTTATCCTTTGTTTCTTAAACCATGAACCAGACTACGTTACAACCCTTTAAAAGTCCTAACTGAAGCATGGTTAGCTCGAAAGCGTACTGCTACCAAAAGGTATCCTGACTCCTTTAGGGCTTATTATAAAACTTGAGTTAATATCACAGTTTTCACAAAAATTGTTTTTCTACAATAACTCTTTTCAAAACTTCAAGACAAATATAAGCATTGCATTTTTGAATATATTTGTTTGCATATACCTGAGTGTTTGATAAACAGGGAAACTTACATGATGAATGTTCAATAAACCAAAGTCCTTTTGATAAACAAAGTTGCTTCCTGGATCAAAGTCCATGTATACAAAGGGGCATAATCATTATCTCCCAATCAAGGGGGCAGGCCATGATACTGCCTAACTCATTTGGGGCAATCAGGATAGGATTCAACTATGTTTAAGTAGCCAGGGTCAGATCTCCTCATCTATCTAAATTACCAAAGGTAACATTACAGAGTTTATAATGCCAGGGGCATAGTCACTGTTTCCCAATCAAGGGGGCATACCAAGTTACTGTTCAATTCATTCGGGGCAATCAGGTCCAGATTCAACAGTGCTTAATAGCCAGGGGCAGCTCTCCTCGTATATTTGAATTACCAAGGGTACCATTACAAAGTTCATGATGTCAAGGGCATATTATTGTGGGGCATTCTGCTTATTTCTCTTGAGGTAACTACATTCAGATACTTCCATTATGGGACAATTCATCCTCAACCAAGGGGCAATGCTCTCTTTTCAAATCTAATACCCGGAGCGTATATGGTCCATCACAATTTGAAGACTCGTTCCTCTCATTGTATTACCTTGATATTGGATTCTCAGCAGAAGCCATTGCGGAAATTAATTGTCTACGCCAATAGTATCAGATGGTGTCAGTATCATGTCTTTGGATCCAGCTATGAGGATTTCTGGGAAGGTATTCAGGAAAGTTAAGAATCTCAGGAGCTCTAAATCCAATTGGTTATACACTCTCAAAATTGAAACGATTCTGTTTTCGAGTTCAACTTTACTTTTCCCTCTTTATTCAGGATTACTTTTTCCCTTTTGCTAAAGCGAAAAACGTTTGTTGGTTATGTTTGAATGTATATATGCTTTTGAATTTGATTGATGTTTACCAGAAATGCATAAAATGCAATTACTAAGGACGAACGAGGGTAGGAGATCAACAAAGCTTCGCCGGTTCATCCCCACAAGACAACTACAGACCCCCAGCAGAGCAAATCTATCTTTATAGATACTTCGAGTTACATCTCCCCTTGAATTTATGTCCATCTCTTTTATCCTCAATCGGGATACTCAGGAACTTATTCCTTCAATAGAGGTACGACGAATGAAGACGGGAGGTTATAGGTATTATACTATCAAACAAGACAGGAACAAGGTTCTCATATTCTTCAGCAACGAATCGGGATTTATTTTCCCTAGCCAACAGTTGTTATACAAAGATATCCAGATGCTTCAGGATGCATGATTCATACATACATCATTTACATCATATCATAAGCATACGCCTCCATAAATGCATAATACATTTACTTAGATGCACCATGCCATGCATGCATACATAATGCATAAACTAACCTTTTCTTTGCAGGATAGTTACATGCAGATAAAATACTATCAACAATTCACAACAGGTCAGAGACGATCTATACGAAGGTCTAGTGCTGATATTTAATTCAGGGATGATCACCATGAAGATTCATTGCTGATAATCATTACTCAAGTTATCCCTGGATAGTAGGCAAACGGTGTATACGAAGATTTATTCCCTAATCCAGGATACTTACAAGGGATATAATCGTCGCGAAGATTTAATCCTGATATTCTTTTATCCTTGGATAGTAGGCAAACAGTCTATACGAAGATCTATTCCCTAATCCAGGATACTTACAAGGGATATAATCGTCACGAAGATTTAATCCTGATATTCTTTTATCCTTGGATAGTAGGCAAACGGTCTATACGAAGATCTATTCCCTAATCCAGGATATTTTCAAGGGATGTAATCGTCACGAAGATTTAATCCTGATATTCTTTTATCTTTGGATAGTAGGCAAACGGTCTATACGAAGATCTATTCTCTAATCCAGGATATTTCCAGAAGAGATAATCGTCACGAAGATTTATTTCTACTGGTCTGTTCAACAATTCAAAACAGTTCAGAGACGATCTATACGAAGATCTAGTGCTGATACTTAATTCAGAAAGAAATTGCCACGAAGATTTGGTTCTGACACTTAAATTAAAGTATGTTCTTAGATATGGTTCAGAGATGATCTATACGAAGATCTAAACCCTGACACTTAATGAAGGATATTCTTTTTTCCCCAAAGATAATGCAGAGACGATCTATACGAAGATCTAGTGCTAGCATTCAACTCAAACCATGTTGCATAAACGATTCAGAGACGACCTATACGAAGACCTAGTACTGATATCCAGTATCAACATCAAGATATTATCACCTCCTGATAGTATGGATGGAATCTATAAGCCCATCTCCAGTTCTTCCAAGTGGCATCTTCAAGCCCACTCAATCATATACAACTAATCATCAGTGTTACTTTACGAACCGGCGAGTGCAAATATTTGGGCTTTTGTGTTCAATCCCCTTCAACCTTCCAGGTCACGAATGGCACATATACCAATCTAACCCCCCCAGGTTTCAGAAAATTGAACAGGGGCAGCTGTTGCACCCCAAAATTTTCCCTCACCTAGACAAGAGAAAGTGTCCCAAGTATCCTCTCAAGGTTCACAAGGTTCACAATTAGTCAGAAAGTTTGACAATTCCCTCAGACAATGCATCCTCCTAAGCAATGCATCTTAAACTAGGGTTTTGGATTTCATCAGGCTAAATGGACTTCCAAGGCTTCAAGTGAGCTTCATATCCTCCTATATGTCTTCAAGAATCCCCATGTCAAGTTTCAAGACTTTCCCAAAAGATTTGCTCAGTCAGATGATCAGATAGGCTAAAATCAGTCAAAGCAGTCAAAAAGTCAAACTGAGGTCAACTGTGGTCAAACCAAAGTCAAACTTTATGATTTTTTGCCAACATCAAGTATATGAAGTAAAATTCATCATTTGATCAAGGGTTGATCATGATTCATCAAGGAGATTTCAGATCATCAAGAATCAGGAGTTTCTAAATTAGGGTTTTCACAGGAAAAGTCAACTGAACTTTGACCAGCCATAACTTTCACATGCTTCATAAAAAATTTCACATACAAATCTCATTTTGAAGGAAATTTAATTCTCTACAACTTTGTGTATCACAAGCCAAGCCCAAAAATCCTTCATTTGGAAGGTATGAGCTAAGACATTATAGGTCATTTTAAAAGTCAACAAAAAGTCAACATCTTCCAAAGGGCATAACTTGAGAATGATAAAAGATATGTACATGAGACCAAAGAGGTTGGTTATAGGACTCTCTAAGCTTTCCAAAATGTCCAAGAACACCTTCATAGCATTAAAATTGAGGGATTTGTATCCTTGCAAAGTTGGGAAAATTTTGAGAGGTTTATGAAGCAAATGGGATCTTAGAACCAAATTTCTCCAAGTGGGCTTGCATTTTTATGACCTAAACACTTTCATGACATCATGCACGAATTAAAAATTATTTATTCAAATTTTTATTCATTTTATTTTATTTATTATGATTTTTAACATTAAAAATCATTTTAAATCAAAATAAAATATAAAAGTGTGAATATTTGATGAGATTTTTGTTCTAGAAAGTCTTAAAGGACAATTATAATTGATTGAGACCATACCAAATCAAATCAACCAAAAATAGTAAGGATATATCAAGATTTTTCAATTTTTGGAAGCTTATCTTTTTCAATCTCTATTGATTCAAAAATCCAAAGTATGATCTGATTTTTTTGACCTAAATAGTTCACACTATATATGTACAACATAAGGGACACAAGGGACACGATTTTGGCAGCCTCAAGAACAATATTCAAACTTCAAAAATTCATCAAAAATTCAAATTCGGATTCTTCAAATTCGTGGTTCTTCAGGTGATTTGAAGGTTCAAACATGATTCTTGGACATCATTGAATCTATCCCAACCCTCAAAAGCATTTGAATCATGCTCATATGCCATAATCGAATCCATATATTCTCTTAAAAATTCAAATTTTGATTTCACTCATATACGCATTCTAATGTGATTTTGATTGTTGTTTGTTGTTTATAATCATGTGTGGATCGTTTCTGGTACATTTGATTTGGTTTTTGATGCAGGTTTAGCCATATGCCATTATTAGGGTTTCAAGCACCATATTAGGGTTTTATGATTTAGCTAATATAAATGAATTCCAATGACGTAGTTAAATGGTAAATGATGTGGTGATTCTGTTGGTGTGTTCAATTTTGGAAAATTTTACAGGTTTAGTGATGATTGAAGAAACATAGGAAAGCCTGCGAAACTGAATTCGCAGGAAAATTCCTAGCAATTTTCGCAGGTAAATTCGCAGGTCCAGAGGAGGAAGACGAAGGTTGTTGGCGCGAAAAGGAATTTTGAAAATTGAGTTTATTTTATTATGTTTTTATTTGTGTTAATATTTCAGAAAGAACAGTTGGCTCAGTTGGTTGGATGCGCGTGTGAATAAGCTTCAGTCCATGGGTTCGAATCCCAGGTTTTGCATTTTTGTTGCTTTATTTATCATATTTACCAGGTTTTATATTTAATGAGTTTTGTTCATTCTTTGTTTGCTAGCATGCGCTAGCCCAGTGGCAGGGTTTTAGTTATAGTAAGGGGGAGGTCCTAGGATCAAAACCAGGCCTCCCCACCTTTCTTTTTACCATTTGTTTCTTTTTCTTTATTTTATATTAGTTAATTTGTTTTATAATTATTAATTTTATATAAATACTAATTAACCCTTATATTTTCATTAATCTTATAATGTTTCTTGATTAATCACTTTAATTAATTTAATAAATAAGTTTGTATGTAAATTTTTTTTATAATTTGTAAATAATTTATTTTTAATTAAGAATATTAATCCTAATTTTTCTTCTAGACCTAAAAATTAACTTATTTTTCTAAACCCTAATTTCTAAATCCTAATTTCTTTTCAAAACCCTAATTAACCCTATTTCTTTATTAACTTTAACATTAAACTTAATTAATTTTTGTTCATTTTTTTAAATAATTATTATATTGTTTATTATTATTATAATTATCTTATTTTCTTTTAAAAATCTTTAAAATTGTTTAGTTAACTTAAAAAAATATTCTCTTAAAATTTTATATTCTTTATATTTGTGCTAACCTCTTTTTCTTTTGATTATTATTATTACTAATCCTTTTAATTATTATTTATTTATTATATATTTATCATTTAATTGTTTCTATTATTATGTAATTGTGAAAGCCATGTAATAGTCGTAGGTTTATTTTTGTCTCTATTTTATTCTTTTATAAATATTTTTATTGTCGTGGTTAGTAACTGTAGGGTGTGAATAACTATGTGAAATTAAAATAACTTAGAATAACTAATTCAAACAAGATAAATACATGAATACAAACACTCACACACGTAAGTCGATCTTTGATCGCCATCTCACACTTTCTAGGGTTACTCCTCATGTTGCCTAATTATAAGGTCAAGTAAGGTGTCTTAAAGCAAAGTCCCTTCATAAAATATCATCAAGTCCCTTTAAGTTTATAAGATCAAGTCCCTTCGAGGTTGCCTACGATAAATGATCTTGTCCCTTCGAATAAAAGATGATAAGTCCCTTCGAATTGCTAAAGACACCTTACAGTTGTCTAAATTAAGATGTCCCTATACATGTCCCTTCTCACATCCAAGGTAATGACTACCTATTCCTTAATAATAGGGATAGTCTTACCATTGAAAGAACATATAAGAACAATAAAGATCTAATATAGGGTAGGTTTCTCTTAAGTTACTTGCTTACCTTTTCAAAATACTTCATTACACCTCACATTTCAAACAAATTTTCAAAACAAAGTCTTTATATACATCCATACGAGGATCATTATAAAGTACTTAGAAATTTTTTTATCACACACTACACCTTTCTCAAAACAATTTAAAGTGAGCTAAGTAACTAAGAGCCCATGGATAACCATGGATATAAAGGGTGCTAACACCTTCCCTTTGTATAACCTACCCCCCGAACTCAAAATCTTTTTAAGGTCTTTCCTGTTCTTTTATGTCCTTTCCTTTTGGATAAAATAAAAGTCGGTGGCGACTCTTGCTATCCGCAACATTTAACTAAAAGTCAGTTCTCCCACCGTGTTACAGTCTTCCTCAACAACATTAATCCTTGGTCCACCGTGATTCAGTATTGGATTCTTTATGACATTTGGTGGAGGTGAAAAATTCAAAGCTTTGGAATCAACTAAGTCCTGAACTTTCATGTGCAAAGCCCTACATTTCTCTGTTGTATAGCCAGGTGCATTGGAGTGAAAGGCACATCTGGCGTTGACATCACAGTTCCTTGGAAGATTCAGAGGATCTAGTGGAGTCAAGGTTCTTAATTCAATCAGTTTGAGCTTCAATAGATGTGGAAGTAGAGCTGCATAGGGCATCGGGATGGGATCGATAACCCTGTTGATTTGTGAAGTCCTTTGCTGGAACGGACGTTGCTGCTGATTGTTGTTGTTATTGATATAAGATCTCTGTTGTTGAGGAAACTGTTGTTGTTGTGGGAAGTTTTGTTGTTGCGGATACTGTGGTTGCTGAGGTGCTGGAGCAGGAATGGTGACAACAACTACTGATCTTTGCATGTATTGAGGTCTACCTCTGCCCATATGAACTGAATTAGTTTCACATGTCCTACGAGGTCCTGAGAAAGGTTTCCTGGCATTGCTGGAGCTAGCACCGTTGTCAGAGATCTTACCCATTTTCAAAAAACTTTCAATTCTCTCACCAGCTATAACCACATCAGCAAAACCGATGGAAGAGAAAGCAGCAAGCCGACCAATGTAGGTTCCTTGCAATGTGTTCATAAACATGTCGGCCATTTCCCTTTCAGACATAGGTGGCTGGACAGTAGCAACAAGTTGTCTCCACCTTTGGGCATACTCACAAAAGCTTTCTCTTGAAGATTGAGACATACCTATCAAGAGGGTCCTATTGGGAGCCATATCCAGGTTGTACTGATATTGGCGTATAAAGGCCTCGGCTAAGTCCTTCCAATTTCTGACAGTAGCCCTTGACAGGTGAGAATACCACTCACGGGATGCCCCTGTTAAACTTTCTTCGAAGTAAAACATCCACAACTTCTCATCCATGGTGTAAGCTTTCAATCTCCCCAGAAAAGATTGAAGACGAGTACGAGGACAGGAGGTACCATTGTACTTCTCAAAGCAAGGAGGTTTGAACTTGTGAGGAATCCTGACTCCTTCCACTAAACCCATATCCAACACATCAAATCCCAAAGAGTTATGTGATTCAATGGATCTCAGTTTCTCATATATCTCGTCCAGACGACGATCGTAAACTTCATCAGCTCCAGCACCTAACACTGTAAACTGCTCGTCTTGAGGGTCTTCACGTAGAACATGATCTCATGTATTTCTCTGGGTATTTCCAACAATATTGACTTCAGGGTTGATGTGGGGTCCAAACTCAGGTCGATTTGTTTGCGGCTGATCGCGCGCGTTGTTACTTGTACCCCCAATGTCTGCATGGTTATCTTCTGGAGTTTGCCGCTCGACCAACTCCCTTAATATTTCTTGGGTCTGTGACAGCCCATTCATCACAGCCATGAATTGGTTCATCTGAGTCCTCACTTCTGTCCTCACATCAGTCATCTGAGTCCTCACATCTGTCAGTTCCTGCTATAACTGATCCATCTGTAAGCTCGGAAGGTTGTGTCGGGTCGGATATCGGTGGATGCGATTGACGGGAAAGACTCTCCTACGAGCAATATTTCCTGAAACACACATCAAAGTGAGAAAACAACAACAAAACCCTACAACACAAAGAATGAGGTTAACATGCAATGCAATATGTCTATTTGTCTTCAGAGGGTATCCTGGTTTGGTTTTTGGTTTTGACCTTCCAGACCTCTGGGAATGATGAAGATGTTGAAGAGAAATGAAGTCCACAAGCAGATCCAGGTACCATAACATTACAAAATGCCAAAATACATAGTTTATGATTACAACAAGTTCCCATGGTGGGTCAGAGTACAATCAAGTCAAGAATACAAACAAAATCACCATGGAGAATTAAAGTACAACCAAAATAAAATACACGTAAAAGAAAAATCAAACATCCAACCCAAATTCATCCTCCTTGACTTCTTTCAGGAGAGCATCAGTCACTGGACCAATTGGATGCTCTGTGATGGTCCTGGTGAGAAGGTTTCTGGTTGCAATGACACTTGTCATCTTCTGGTACTTGTCTTGTTCTTTTGATCTCTTCAACCCCGCCCGAAGTTTCAGCTCGGAGATTTCCTTTTGTGCTACTAACAGGGCTTCTTGACTCTTCTTCTCACTGGCTTCCAGCTGCTCTATCTTAGCCTGTGTCTTCTGATCTTTTTGCAAGCGAGCTTCAGTTATTCTGATCCATCTAGCATGACTCTCCTCAAGGTAGTGTTCAGCTCTGGCCTTCTGAATCTTGGCTTCTTTGCAAGCATTCTTCAATACCAACTCCCCTGCTCGGGCTTTTCTGATAAAGTCTTTTGTTTTCTCTATCTTAGTCACGTGCTTGATATGGAGCTTCTCTAACCTTTCAATGTCCAAACAACCATCATTCCTTTCCCAAAGGGTCTTCTTCAAGGCTTCAGAAAGCTGGGCATTCCTCTCTTTTAACTTCTCAAAATCCTCCAGACTCACTGTGGCTACAGGCTCTACTGCTGATGGCCCTGGCACATCCTCCAGGGTGAATGGCATACGAGTAATTTTTCCTCTGATGTGAAACCATTCAATGTACTGAGCAGAAGCTATGTTGTTACACTTACCCAAAATAGCAGTCCCTTTAGTCTGTATGTTGTCCCAAGCCCAGGTTGCTTGTCGGATAATTGCATGATTGTTTAGAATAGCACAGTAAAGAGACTCTGCTAAGTCCTTTTCTCTCGGTGGATGTATCAATGCATATCCCAACTGTCTTTTGAAAAGAAAAGGATTGTAATTGATGTAACCATTCACTCCAATAAGAGGTACATTAGGATATTGTCCACACTTGTGATTATGTCTCTGCCCTTGGTGTTCTGAGTACACCACCTGATGTCTTATGAAGTAAGGGCTATCATCCTCTTAGCCCAATTTCTTGTCTGATGTGGATTCAGGAAAGCTTCCGTCTTCAGCATATGTCTTATCAACCAACTGTAGAAGAGGGGTGCACAACATCTTACCAGTCTCCCTCTCTGTTTCTCATTCCTCTGATGAACTGAATAGTAGAAATCTCCCAACAAGGTAGAACTGGATTCCTGAGCATAAAGATGTGGATAAACTTCTTGCTTACAAACTTAGGCTCGTCCGCAAACAAGATGATACCATATATACTAAGAGCCAGGAGAGCACAAACATATTCCCAATTCCCTGTTGCAACATGGCTGGTAGCCTGAGTGATTAAGAAGTCCAAATGGAGGCCTGGGATTCCAGCCTTGGTGGTTATGTGCTCATCAATGATAGTTGCTTCCAGATGTAGAGCCTTAGATATGTCTTCATTCTTAGGAGCAGTCATCTCAGGGTTGAAAGGAATTCCTCTTCTGATAGGGACACCCAACAACATAGAATACTCTTCCAATATGGGAACTATCTGAAAATTTGGGAAAGTGAAGCAACGGAGAAGAGGGTCATAGAACTGAAGACAGGTGTGAATCATGCTCCTCTCTGATGCATCCAAGTCCATGATCATGTCCAGGATACCACCATAATATTCTCTGAATAAGGGGATATGATCAGGAGTGATAAGAGCCTGATGCCTGCTAGAGGGTACTCAAAGAAATGGTAAGTGATGTTGCTCTTCCTGGTTGAATCCATACTGTCAATGGGTGCTGATGAAGATAACTGAAGAAGATAACCGAAGCAGATAGCTGAAGAGGATGGCTGAAGCAGATATTGGAGCAGAAGAACGGTCAAAACCAAACCAAAGAAGATGTGGATACCCTGTAAAACAAATAAACACATGTTAAATGATGCAGTATGATGTATGTTGAATGATATGCAAGGGTTTGTGATCAGGTGCTGGATTGTCAGTTGCTTTTGATAGGGTCCATAAGTGTTCATAGTTCTAGATGAAGGTCTGAGAACCAGTAACCAGGTGGGGGACCCAAATAAATAGTCACTAGTTCAGGATTTCATAGAACCAGTCCAAAGTAATGTAACCTTAAAACAATTCCAGTAACAGGGTATGTTGAGGCCAAGGGTTCCTGCAAAACTGTAAACAACCCTACCCACTCACAGGTATTGTTCTAGAACAAGGATCCTCAGGTTCGGATCTATTATGAGAAGTGTAAACACTTCTAACCCGGAGGTATAGTGTTTATCCTAATCATAAAGGATCCTCCTCTAATTCACCTCAGATGCTGAAGGTCATCTAAAAAAGGTCATCCAGACTTAGCAAGCTTCCCAGATAGCCCTAGCACTACAGGAGATCTGTAACACAGAGTTCTCAAGAAGAAACCCATGTCTGAACCGTGTTTTCATATTCCCGCACCAGACCGAAATGGTATGGGAAAGAATATGAATCCACTCTAATCCTATGTCTGTCACTCAGGCCTTTGTGTTTGACCTTTCTCACTGGAATACCCCTCCCACCAAAGCAAACCAGCAAACCAACACAGATGGTATGATAATAAAATGAAATGCATAAAGCAGTAAATGAAAGCGATAAAGTAAATGCAGTAAATAAAGCTGTATAGAAAGCAATAAATAAAGCAAAACAAAAGCACACATAGCATATAACACCCCCAGTAAACACAAACAAATAAGCGCTGGGAGAAACCCTCAAAAGAACTAGAAGCCCTGGTTGCAAACATTTCCCCAGCAGAGTCGCCAAGTTGCCGCTCCCCAAACTCTCGTCCCGATGCAGATGGTCGGCGATGTTGGAGGTTGAGGTTGAATAGAGTCGCCAGCTAGGCGTTTTTATCCCGAAGGAAAGGTAATTCTGCATAAACCTGGAAGGGTATGGATAAGATGGTTGCGAACCAAAGAAATTGAGAAAAAGGGGTTGGTTACGACCTGGAAAGGTATTAGCACCCAGATCATCCGTCATACTCAACGGGATCCATGCTTGCTTGATTGTGTTTAAAAGGGGGATAGTGTATGTGCCAAACTGTGCATAAAAAACTAGGGGAAATAATGTACAGAGTGTCAGTGCAAAAAGAAAGTGAATGCTCAAACTGAGGCTAAGAAAAGAAAGCTGAAAGAGGGGGATGACAAAGAGGCTTTTGTTCGATAATTGTTAAGTTATGCCTATGTATCCTCTTGTGCAATGAGGAAGTCAGAACACCGTAGTTCGACTCAAAGAGACTGGATGATTTGTTGTGAACTGCTTACTTGTCTATGCTCAAGTGTGTGACTCGTTTGGCTCGAGTGCTAACTATCTTGCATTAGACGGAAGAAGCGAGTGCCCGTTTTCAGAGTGAGTGTGATGAGAAAAGAATCCCGGAGGAGACGGTTATTGTTTGTTTTTGTGTTTTCAATTTTTTATTGTTTTTGTTGTTTTGCATAGGATAATGAACTTAAGCTTAAATCAAGGGTTTGTAAACTCATTATATCCTCCCTGATTAGGGATAATGAGCCTACTCAAGCATGAGATGAAGATCTCAACTTAATTACCATGATGATATAGGATTAAGATCATTAACCTACTTGGTAATTATTAAGTGTTTTTGGTTTTTCTATTTAGTGTTAAGTAATGAGTTTAATCTCTAATCAGGGATTAGTGAACTCATTACACCATCCCAAGAGAAGGATGATAGATGAGAACATTTAAGCTAAGGAAGATACCTCAACTTAATCCATGGTTAGAGACTAAATTCATTATATAACAAGCCTTTATTAAATGGATTTTAATTAAATGGTGAGATTAAGAAGTGAGTTTTATGTTTGTAAGACTTTAGCATGAGGGGGACTTGTCCATTAAACACTAGGGTTAGTCCCTCTTAACCAAAAGGAAGAGATGAAACCATAATGTAAGGCCCAAGTTACAAGCTTGAGTCTTGATCATTATTAGGTGTTTTGGTTAAGAGGTGTAAACAAATTAAAGGTTTAACACTAAGGATTAAAGTTATACACTCCATCCTAAGATACAGATACAGACATAACCCTAATTCAAAGTCCTAAAACTTTAAGAGTTTAGCCTCTGATTATTGAGATGAGAAGAGAGACTCAAGGAGACTCAAAGGTAAAAAGCTAAGGGGAGACTATATACAACCCTAAGATTATCATACTTGGATGTTCCTATGGTTTGTGAGACTTAAAGAAAGATCTTCAGGAGGCCACCAAGGAAGAAGAAGCAGATGAAAAGAGAAGGGAGAGGAGAATAGGTTACTTACTTCCTGAAGAAAATAAGTAACCTAAAAGAAAGAGAAGAAGCAAAAGAGCACAAGTGAAGTAAGTTCACTTCAAAGACAAGTAAAAGATGCAAATGAAGAGATAATAAGAGGTGGGATGTGAAGGCAAATCCACATCCCAAACAACTTACCATAAGCCCCTGAAAGGTTAGTGTGAATGCATAAGATGCAAAGCAAAAAGAAATAAAGAAAATGAAGGTGCAAAGACCAAAACCAGAAGTGAATATGCTATGAAAATGTGTTAGGAAAGGATGCCAAGACATGTGAGATGCTTATGAATGTTCATACAAGGGATGAGATGCAAATAGAAGCATGTTAGAAACTTAGAAACACATGGATGTTCATGAAATGTAATGAATGCAAAGCATACCAAATGAATGAATAAATGATCAAGCAATGTTCTAACATGTCTTAATATGTCTAAGATGGCATACAAGAGCATGAAATGTCATGGCAAGTTCATATGATTGAGATATGCAAAGATGAATGCACATGAACATGAGAAATTAGGGTTTTAAGACAACATGAGATGCACATGATCAAAACAGAAGCATACATCATGATAAAAAATTGAAAATGAACTCAAACAAACCCTAAACACACACAAGATCACCCCCCAAATATGGAAGTCAGAAGCTAAACCTAGAGAAAGTTATGAATTTCCTAAGTTAACTAGGGTTTTTGGGTGATTCTAAAGGAAAAATGCAAATCAATTTGAAAATGCAATGAAAAATTATGAGTTAAATAACATAGACACTAGATGCAATTTGTGAAAGAATTCAAAAAATATCAAGTTAAAACTCGTCATGGTTGATCATAAATGATTTTTTCAAGTTAGTGTTAGAAAAATGTGAAATTTATGAACCCTAATTCAAAGTAAATTAAGAAAATATGATCAAACCTAAAAATAAATTTGTATGGTGAGTTTGTAAATTGTTCTAAATGCCTAAGAATGCTTCATGATTTTTTTTTGTGATTTTTAGATACCTAAATGTATTTTTAATTAATTAAAATCAATTAATTAATTAAATAAAACATTTAAATGATTTAAAATACATTTTTAATGCAAAAATTAAAAATAAAAATGTTTTGAGTTTAGAAAAATATTTAAAGTAAAAATGCAGAAAATGAGATTTTTATAAATAGTTTTGCTATTTTAGATAAATATGTGAAAAGAAATGCAAGAAATATAAAATAAAATGGAGAGTATGCAAAATCAGTGGCCAGGATTCAAAGTTGGGGTGACTTGGCGCGCTATCCTATAGTTCAGATTAATCCTGACTAATTAAAATTAATTAAACTAATTAATTAAAGATTAGGGTTTTAATGAGTGATATGGACCATCCAAACACGCGGTAAACACAGGATCCAAGGGTCAGCATTCAAACTAGCCTAATTAATGAGATTAACCCTAATCTTTTTCAGGCGACCGAAAGAGTGTTTCGGTCGTCTTCTCCGGCGACCCCAAAATCCTATCTCTCTCCCTAGGCCACCCCAAGCTCTCTAAAGCTCCAGAATCACTCATCTAACCTCCCTAAACATGAATCCAGTCTCAAAACTCATTTATCACGCATCAAAATCAAGAATCGAACAAGAACATATTCAGATTAAAAATTTCAGAACAACAATACATCATTGTTTCTCAACCATTTTCAAAAATACAAAGCACAAAATGATCAGTGGAGCATAATCTTTCACATTGGAACTTAAAATAGGAGTTCTAGAAAAAAAGTTCTTGGTGACTACCTGAGATGAAGCTTTTCAGTTTGGTGCTTTCTGGCCATTCCCTTTATGCTAATCCACTCCACTTGATCCCCTGAAGCTTATGAAAGGCTTGAATGGAGTTTAAATGGCTTGGTTTGTGTGTTTCAGTTCTGCTAAGGCAGAAATCATGTTTTGGTTATGGGGACTTTTGGGCCATGGTGAAGGGTGCTTTGTGATCCTTGGGTGATTTTGAGATGAATGGTGAAAGAATGAGTGAGTTTTGATGGTTGTGTTGAGAGATTCGAAAGAATGAATTTTTTTGCAAGTTTTGTGATTCTGAGTGTATGTCTTGTTTCAGGCTTCAATGTTGTTATGTTTGAGGTCCTTAGGGTTTGCATAAGAGGTACTGATTGGCCAGAGAGTTGTTGTGGCATAGTGTGATTGGTATGGGCCATTTTGCAAAAAAGTCAATGTTTGGCAACTATGAGTATGGCACGGGTCAGAGGAGATCACAAGGCTTGTCCTGCCTCAACTTCATTCATGGAGGGCCCTTGGATGGTTTGTGATGATCTGCAGCCCTTGATTCAAGAGTTTGAAGTGGTTTTATAATTTTCCATCTTTGGATTTTCTTGAAGTGCAAGACATGAAAACTTGTGATTCTTGGCACAATTCTGATCAAGGCAAGTTATGTGATGTTGTTATGATGCTTAGAGGTCAATTAGAGGTCACAAGAGTGCTGAAAACTTGGTTTTGCAAAAATCCCTCTTTGGCACATACTTGAAAATTACAAGATTTTTCCCAACTTTGAAACATCATATCTTGAGTTCTAGGATGAATCAAGAGGAGTTCTTGTACATTTTGAAAATGGGAAGATCCAATCTACAACTTTCATGTTTAAATATTTTTCATTTGAAGCCTTTTTGATCAAGAAAGAGGAGGTTGAAAATCTTTCCCAAAATGGAAAGTTTTCATTACAAGTCATGTCCAAAAATGGAAAGTTTGCAAATGGCTTGAAATTCTTCAATCTTGTGAACTTCTAACCACTTATAAGATCAAATAAAGATCATAGAACCTCAAAATGATGAGAGTGACCCTTTAGTACCATTGGTGGTGGCCTTAGATGCCCTGATTCTGACTTTTCTTGCACAATAAGTTACCAGTTGATCAGATGACTTCCCCAATGAATTTCTTCATAAATTTTGGTACACATGCTCCTTATAACATATTAAGACCATTAGAATCAAGAAATACCAAAAAAAAATTGAGATTAAGGGCCTCAAACCCAAAACCCTAATTTTAGGTCATATGTGTAGAAACTGCTCAGTCTGCCTCTATGCCTTTGCAGTGCTTTGTGATATCTTGACTTTTAAGAACCCTGGGGAGCGTATTATGATCTTGGAACACTCATGGACCCTCTTGGAAAGCTTCAAGGCCTTTGAGATGGCTCAGATCACTTCTTGGATTCTCCTGATCACAAACCCTAATTGTGCAACTTATGTAGTGAAATAAATATGCAATGAGAGATGACATGCTTATGCAAATGCAATATGAAAAGCACACAAGCCATGGTGTGAGAAAAAGTGAGGGAAAATTTAGGGTGTTTATAGGATGATCAGAATGTGTAAGTAATAATTTGGGAAACAACTTGCCCCTGTTTAGAAAAGTCTTCAGGCAACCTGCCCCTGTCTGGCAAAGTCTTCAAGCAACCTGCCCCTGTCTGGCAAAGTCTTCAAGCAACCTGCCCCTGTCTGGCAAAGTCTTCAAGCAACCTGCCCCTGTCTGGCAAAGTCTTCAAGCAACTTACCCCTGTCTAGCAAAGTCTTCAAGCAACATGCCCCTGTCTAGCAAAGTCTTCAAGCAACATGCTCCTGGGGATGATCATTCTCTGAAATGGTTGTTCAACTACTCATCAGAGTTTCAAATCTCAAGATATTAAGCTCATCACTGGTACTCATACACATGCTTCTATGATATCAAGAAAATGCTAACAAGCAAAATGTTAATGTTGAGACTGCTAATGCAACACACATGTTTGTCTCGAAGTTTTTTTAATGTTTTTTTTGAAATATTTTCACAATAGCCCGTGACTAAATCACTAGCTAGGATGTGATATTCAGTTTTTTTTATAAAGCCGACACAAATTTTGAGCATAGCTCATAGGAGTCAGGAAACATTATCTCATTGAGTATGCTTTCGAAATAAACCCCACTTCAATTAGGACTTTTGAGGGTTGTAATGTGGTTTGGTTCACGGTTCTTAGAAACAAAGGATAAAGGCTCAAAGTTTATTTGGTGCCCACCCATTCTCCGTGATATTCTCCAATCCTATGCTCAGCTAAATTGACACATACATCTGTCTTATATAAATGAGGATGATGATCCAAGATTTGCTTGAAATGGCAGTCATCTTATTTGTCTCCTATGGATATCAGTGACCCATTTGATTTTGGTATGGTGGTCACTAAATCTTATGTATTTGAGGACTTCTTTCAATTGACTTATTTTATTTGGTCCCTAAGTCTCCTTTTGGGAGTTTGACTTGGCAAATTTTTTTTTTCATTGGAAGGTTGAAAATTGTGACTGTCAAGTCATTGGTTGTAGTGGATTCCCTAATGGGATGTTTCATCTTATGGTTTGAATGTGTAACTAGATTAACTGAACACTACCCTGCCTCAGGTTAAACGTAAGGGTTTTGAAATATCTGAAAGAAACTCCTACTTCTAGGCTCGAAGTGGTTGATTAGGGATTAACTCCTTATTTCTCCAGTGTTTGGGAATTTGAAACAATGCCTATACATCGTCAGTAGGGTTTTAATCAAAAGTATTCCACTAGAGAATTTGTGTTTCAA
Organism: Lathyrus aphaca; assembly: GCA_963966055.1. Classification (NCBI taxonomy): domain Eukaryota; kingdom Viridiplantae; phylum Streptophyta; class Magnoliopsida; order Fabales; family Fabaceae; genus Lathyrus; species Lathyrus aphaca. The sequence continues at coordinate 449,489,358 of OZ014519.1, read as the reverse complement.
TTTCGTCATCCTCCCTCCAATTCTCTGCCTATGCAGGAGATGGGATAATGTTGGCATTATAAAAGTAGAAAAAAGCATTATGAGTGAATACGAATGAACTACTTCAAGACAAACATATTCATTGCATTAATCATTCAAAACAAATAAGTTCTTACATGCCAAAACAAATGCATTAACAAACAAAGAAAAATACATATGAAAATCAGCGAATGAACTAAACATTTGAGAAGATAAACTTCAGAGCATCAAACGATCATATGCGTTGAGGAAATGGTCTCAGGCTCCAGTAACAAACTGATTTATAAAGGACCCCCCTTGAGTTTCTAATCAGTACAAAGGTACTCCATTCATAAGTGGGCTTCCTCCTTCGAAGGTCAACACCTCGTAGTCGATCATTTCTTGAATCTTTTCCTGGAAGACTTTTCACTCTTCAATCAGATGCCCTTGTACTCCACCATGAAACTCACAGCTAGTATTTGGATTGAACCAATGAGGGCGAGACCTCATGGCTCTGGTCTTTCTGGGTGTCATTATTGAGTTCCGGGCAAAATAAGACCACAGTTGACTGTAAGTCATTGGGATTGGGTCAAACTGGTGGGTTGCTTCTTCAGAACTATCTGGAGATCTCCGTTGATTCTGACGTCGCTGACGAGTAAAAGTAGAATTTGGCTGACGCTGAGAAATGACCATATCATTGATCAAAGAAATCAGTCGTCCTTTATCAATCTTCAAGTTGTGAATATCTTCTTGGAGTTCATTGTTCTCCTGCACAAGGTTGTCTACTATGGTCTCCATCGCCATCGAGAATATTCCCATATGGTTTCTCAAAGTAGTGACTTCATCTTTAAGCTCTCTGTTTTCTTGCTCAAGTTGGTCCATCTTTCTCTGGTGACTGGTCGAGTACAGTTGACTGACGGAGAATAATACATGTGTGAGTTGGATTGTTGGGAGATGATATACAATGCAAATGCAAATGATATGCGAATGAATGCAAAGCTCAGAATCACGAATACAATCAGTTCCATAGTTGGAGTATGAAGGCAAGATGCTGGATCCAAGGTATCACAAGTAACTCAGAATCTCCTAACTGGTAAGCCTTAAGTGGAGAGTTCTAAACTCTTTACCCATAAAGCCCACTCACAGGGTAGCTTCTACGGTGATGGTATAGGGATACTCACGATCACGAACGTTTATCGTACTAACGCCCCAAAGTGGAGTTCTCATGTTAGGCCCACAGAGGGGAGAGCCCTCGGAGCCTAACATTACACAACTCCCAAAATTGAAATAGGTTCTAGGGGGTCCCAAAATCACAACCCTTTCATGAATCAGGTCACGTGACATGCTAGCTGTGTTGTGACAAGATTTACGAAAAGTCTAACTATCTGGGGGAGCTTTCATGTTAGGTTGGCAAGGAGCGAGTCCTTTGAGACTAACACTTATAACTACCAATTCTAACTTAGGTGTTCCCTCTTCTTTTTCAAAACTCAAGTATAAGGCTTCACCAGTGATGTCCCGAGATCCAACAAGCAAAAATAATGAGCAATGTAATAAAGAAGGAAGCAATAGATAAAATATCAACAGAGTCGCCAGCTGTCGTACCTCGAAAAATACGATCCTAAAATAAACAACAGAGTTGCCACCTAATTCTATTTATTCTAACTAAAGAAAAGGGAGATATAGACACAACCTAATAGGGATAAAAAATGGTCGTCGGAACCACTAATCTAAGTTCGGGAGTCAGTTACGCAAGAGGAAGGTATTCAGCACCCCTCACGTCCTTTGTACTCAACGGGAACCTTTTAGTCTAATTTGCGCTTAAAAATGTTAACTTGTTATTATTGTCTTCTTTGTTAAAATTGCTTTTAATGTTTCAATTATTATTTGTTATGGGGAAAAGTTAAGTTTTTTTATTATTGTGCTCGCGAAGGATTAAAATCCCCGTGCCTACGTATTCCCTTATGCAATGGGAAAGTCAGAGCTTCGTAGTTCGTGCGACTACGGTTTGTGATTTTTATTGAACGATTGTTTGAAAATGCTTTCTAATATGCTAAGCGTTGGCTTTTACTCGCGGTGGAGGTTGAAGTGCTAGCTTGTTTGCGAGATAGAAATATTTAAACAATGTTCGTTTAGAGAAAATATTTGACCTTTGTTAAGGTGTTTTAAACGAGAGGGCGAATGAACCACAACACATGGGACTAGCCCATGAGTGATTGCATTCAAGAACCCATGGAGTGCTGAACTCCAGAGTTCAGTTACTCGTTGATTAATTATAAAATGATTTACATTGGTTGGTAAGTTTTAAATTGTATTTGAAAAGAAAGAGACAAGTCGTCATCTTTAAGGGAGATATCTCGCCTATTCTGCCACAAACATTTGAGGAAGAGAAATCGAAAGAAGCTTTAAACTTGGATTCGAGGATCGACATGCAATGCCATATTCTTTCTTTGAGAAATAAAATCGGAAGAAGCTTTAAACTTAGATATGAGTATCGACAAGCAATGCCACATTTTTCCTTTGATAATAATTGTTTGAAAGATTTTTGTTTGTGTTTGTGGGGATAAAAGGAATATCTTCCTATAGAGATGAATCATGACTAATCCTTTAAGATTGTTGAATTGTTTTGGAGATGAAAGGGCAAATGAATTACAACTCGAAGGCTAGCCTCAAGAGTAATTCAATTCAAAAACCCGAGCAATGCTAGATTCCTGAGTTTAGTTCTTTCACAAATTTAATTTGAGATTTAAAAGTTTTGAGATTATTTTTGGATGAATTAGGGTTTAGTGTTTTTTAGAAACGAATGAGTAAATGAAACACTACGCGTGGGGCTAGCCCCGGTGTGGTTCATTAAAGATCCGCAAAATGCTAGATTCCGAAGCTCAGTTCCTCGTTAATTAATTATGATACGTAAGGTCGTGCAGACGACGATCACATAGGTGACCGACTTACGTGTGTGTAAATGTAGGCGCATGAATTGTTTATTCGATTAATTAAGTGGATTCAGTTTCTAGTTCCTATGGATATTCCTAGCAATACGAAACTGTAAAAAATAAAGGCGGAAAAATAAATTACGTACAAAATAAACGGGAGAGGGGTACAATAATAATTTACACAGGATTGCGAAGAAATAAAGGGTATCGTTGTAATTTGCCCAAGAGAAAGCGTGTATGCAGTGTATGAATTAATCAGAACCGTTAGAATTTAATGTGGTATAGAAAGTGCGACAAATAAATAAAATAAATAAATAGACTAAATAAAGTGAAATAAATTGTGAAATAGAATAAATTAAATAGGATGAAAATAAAATAAACAAATGGCCTCATATTGGTCACAATTAATCGGAAACGATTTATCGTGACTTTTGTTATATCATCGGCCCTAAAAAAATCTATATAGAATAAAAATGGAAATTAAATTAAAAATAAAATAAAAAACTACTTAAAATAAATAAGACATAATGAGATAAATAAACAAAATAAAAAAAATTATGAAAAGGGGTGGGGATAGCGCTAAATACAGGGATGTGATTAAGAAACCTCAATGGGATTAGCCCATCATTAATAGAAAGCAAGGATAAACCCTAATCTAATAAGAAAAATAAAATAAATTAAAAGAATAAATTAGAAATAAAATAAAAAAGATTGGAGGGATTCAAACACATCCGATCCAGTCAACAAGCATAAAACGTTTCTTTTAACATAATAAATGGAAAAACATCAATATTTTCTCTCACGATATTTCGAAAGCGGTTTTAACATATGGTTCAAAAACAGAGTAGAGAAAACAAACTCAAGCCATCAGATCTCGATTGCTTTTGCTTGTTTACTGTTGCGGTTCGTAGATTCGCGTATGCCTCTTCTCCGCCTCTCTCGTTTAAGCTATCTCTGCTTCGGTTTCGGATCCACGCGTTTGTGGGTTCGCTCAAACTTCTTCTCACGGCGGTTCCTCGCTTTCAGTAAATCCGCGGAGGTTTGGGTAAATCAACCTGTCGTTCGATTTTTCACGGCGGTAATCGACGGTTTGCGTCGGTGATTCACGGTGGTCGCGTTTTGGACGACGGTTTTGATGGCGTTTCTCTGCAGGTTCGGTGAGTTTGTTTGGAGATTTGCTCAGATTTTGTTTCCTCTTCTCCGATTTGTCTCCGTTATTTGATTTGTGTTTGGTTTTCGAAAAGAAGGAAGAAGAGTGGTGATGGCTATGGATAGGGATAGGGATATGGAGGGTATGCATATGGGTTTGGATATCCATATGGATGTGGAGGACCATGATTGTCCATGAATGAAACCTCAAAATTGAATGATGATTATGCAGAAGAAGAATTAAAAATTTGATCTTTATTGCATATGCATACAAGGGTCATGGATGATCCTATTAAAGATTTGACCTTTGATGCATATGCACAAAAGGGTAATCGAAGGTACCCTGAAACAGATCAATGGTGTGTAAAACTGAACCTAGCTGAAACTGAAAAGGGGATTTTGAAGATTTGAAAGAGAAGAAAGTTAAATTATAATTATAATTAAGCTAAATTGAAATATTTAAATTAAATTACTTAACTAAATTGAAATTAACCTAAATTAAAATTAAATTGGAAATTAGTTCTAAACTATCTAATATAAACTAAACTCCCATTTTAAAATTAAATTAACTTAGAAATTAGTATTAAAATTACAATTAAACTAAGTTAAACTCTAAAAATAATCTAAAATAAATATTTAACTAAAAAATAAACATAACTAAATGACAAAGTGCGACAAAATATTCTAACTAAAATTTTAAGATTGGATCAAATTCTAGAAGATCTATACAAAAATGATTAAAATACGAAAAAACATTCTTATTTAAAAAGAAACCAAATCTAATAAATAAAAAATGACAATTGTGATTGGTGTGATGTATGATCAAAGAAAAGTTTTAACTTAAAAAATGCAAAATGATTGATTTTCGATATATCGGCAAAAATGCGTCAAATGAACAAAAATTTGAAAATTTCTGGTCAAAATTTAGGGTATGACATATGCGATGCGACGCTTGGACGATCATGCAAAATGATGAAGCATAAACCACTTGAGGTTGACAATAAATTAAGATGGCAAATTTTAGGGTATTACAAACATCTTAATGTTGTTTTCTAGCGAATCCTTCTCGAATCCCAAAGGCTCATCATAGTAAATTGCATCGAGCCTCTGGCCTTGACCTGCACCCTGAACCTTATCAGGTGGTTCTGGGTCAAAGTCATTACCAGGACCCTCTTTGTGAAATTCAGAAATGGCTTCGACAACCATATGTTTGTCTGCAACCTCCAAGGCCGCTTGTTCCATTTTGTAGAAAACTAGGTCAAATCATTTTTTGTTGCTCTTGAGGTTTAGTTGTCAAGCTGATAGTTACAAGTACAATTCAAGTTTCTTCAGATGTGGAACTCCAATCTGGATTGTCAAAATATTATGGAAGTTGCTTGGAACAAGGTCGTAGTGGGTTGTCCAATGTACATGTTATCTAAGAAATTACAAATTCTGAAAGAAAAGTTGAAATGTTGGAATTTTAGTTGTTTTGGAAATGTTCATGATAATGTTAATAAGGTTGAAAATGATCTCAAAGATGTTCAGGATAAATTGCTAATGACGGGCACTCTGATGTCTTGGCTGCTATTGAGAGGAAGACGCAAGTCAGTCTGGATCACGCTCTTATTATTGAAGAGTTGTTTTGGAAAGAGAAAGCTCGTGTTCAATGGCATGTGGAGGGTGATATGAACATTAGTTTTTTTTTTCACATATCAGTCAAGATTAGGAATACCACCAAGTCAATGCAATCTTTGAAAGTTGGCAGAAGTATTACTACTTGCAAGGCTCAAATCTCCGACCATGTGGTGTGACACTTCAAAGGTTTATTTAACTCAATTTCTATTTTGCAGGACAATTATTTGTTGGAGGAGGTTATCCCTAATCTTGTTTCTGAGCAGACTGATATTATCTTGACAATGTTACCTACTGAAGATGAAATTTCCAATGTTGTCTTTAGCTTAAAGAGGGACAATGCTGCCGACCAAGACGATTTCAACCTTATTTTTTATCAGACTATGATGTCATCCATAACTTCTTGTTCCTCAATAGCTTCAACGACTCTTTTGGGAGGAAATTTTTACAAAGGCTCCACAAACTCTTCCATGAAAGGTTTTGAGATTTTGAAGAATTTCTCCATTACTATTCATCCTCATATCCTCAAGAGTGTGAAGGAAATTTTGTGGTGCCCTCCTCATCGAGGTTAGGTCAAAGTCAACATTGATGGGGCATCTTCTGGTGATCCTCTCAGAGCGGCTTGTGGCGATATGTTTAGAAATAATCCAGGCGAGCATCTTGGTAGCTTTGCCTACAATTTGCATTCGAATAATGTGTTATTTACTGAGATTATGAGAGCAATTCTTGCAATGGAATATGCTACTAGTTATAATTGGTCAAATTTGTGGTTGGAAACAGATTCAACGTTGCTCGTTAAAGCCTACAGTAAACCATCTGTTGTACCTTGGAAATTAAGGAACAAATGAGACAACTGTATGTTAAAGATTCAGGAATTTAACTTTTTGACGACTCATATTTACAGCGAAAGAAATCATTGTGCAGATAAGTTAGCTAACTTAGGTTTTTCAATTTCTAATTTTATTTGGTGGTGTGGTATACACTCTGATGTAATGCTTGATTTCAATCGAAACAAACTTAAAATTTTTAATTTTAGAATTAGATAAGTTTGAGGTTCATATTTTTCGTCCCCCTTATTTTTATATCTATTTTTCTTTTAATCTAATTGGGCTATTGCCCTTATTTACCTTAAAAAAAACTATACAAAAAACTAAACATACAAATAAAAAGTACAAAATAAATATAGTGATGATATTTATATTAAAATAAGAAGATATTTTATAAGTGAAAAATAATTATAATAAATTAGTGAAAGGATAATTTTAAAAATATACTTCTTTTTTTTTTAGGTTTTGACCGTGGGTTAATGAATATTTATCATTATCATCTTTTTTAATTTTTAAATATTATAGTAATATAAATTATATTTTAATAATTTATTTAGATCTCTAAAACCCTCAAAACTTATCATTTAATATAATTTTTTTTTAGTTCTCCTGAATTAAGATGATAAGTTTTTAAAATTCTATCGTTAAATTATTGAGGAATTTAAAATTGAATGGATTCTAACTTATCATCTATATTTTAATAATTTATTTAGATCTCTATCCATTCAATTTTAAATTCTATTGTTTGGATAGAGTATTAAAATGATTCATTTTAAAAATTTTGGGGAAATTTTCATAATTTTTAAAATTTTTGAGTCCAATCTAAAATATGAAAAATAGGGATCAATTTATAATTTTTGAAAATTTGAAGGACCAATTTGTAAAATTTGAAAATTATTAGGGATTTATTTGTATTTTTTGGAAATTTTAGGGGTGAATTTGAACTTTTCATAAAATATGAGGACTATTTTGCAAAATTTGAGAGTGTGTTTGGATGGGTAATTGAGAATTTTTAAAGAATTTAAAATTCTAGGTAATTCAAAAAATTTAATCCATTCAATTTTAAATTCTTTACTTTTTGGTATCATTTTAAATTCTTTAAATTTAACATATAAAATATTCCATAAATTTACATCATTTTAACAATTCTCCATATTTTTTATCCAAACAATGGATTTTGAACAAATCATTTCAAATTCCCTCAAAAAAACTAATTTCCCCAATTAAAATGATTCATCCAAACATATCCTAAGGAATTGCCGATAACACTCCCTCTTACTTGATAAGTGTCCAAATCAAGAAGCCCAATATCAGGCCCAAACCCAATGACAACCCACAGGCCCAAGAAAAAACAAAGAGTAGTAACAAACAAAACGCAAGGGTTTAACGAGGAAACAGAAAAAAGAAGAGAGGAACTGAACTAAACTAACTATTCTCTTCTCAAATCTACTATGAAGTTCCTTCAATCTCTCTTAGGTGCTTTTTCTTCTTCTTCCATTTCAATTTCATACATAATCACTTATTTCAGAATTTTAACTTCACTTTTTCATAATCACTTTTTTTCAGGTAAAACCCGTTTTGCAGTGCGTGATAGGTTACTGTGTCGGGTTTCGGGGCTCCGATTCTTCAATGCTTCCCCAGAAGAGTATTCCAAGAGGAATTACGCTAACAATGTCGTTGAATACAACACTGTTTTGGGTTCTCTCAATGCTCAAAGAAGGTTCCTCTTTCTCATGAATTTTTTTTAGTTTATAAGAATTGAAAATTATTAATTTTGTTGTAAACATGTAAAATGTTAGTTAAATTAGTCATTTTTAGGATAATTTTAGGGACAGCTATTATTAATTCAAGGAAAAATAGTCTATAATTGGTTCCCTTAAAATATAGTTCATGAAAAAAATACATAGACATAGTTGTTAGTTCTTCCCTGAAAATTGAAAATTGCAAATTTCCTCCTTAAAAATTGCGAATGTCGGTCAAGTTATTGTAATTTATTGATTGGTACTAAAATATCTTTAAAAATATTGAAGGTATGTTTTGAATTTTTTTGAGATGAGTGTAAGGCCCGCTCCTATTCAGCGTCTGTTTGGTTTCTGCGGTGAAAATAATTGATTTTGAATGAATTGATTTGGTAAAACTGATTCTAACTAAAAGTGAGTTGAAGGTAAAGTGATTTAAGTTTGGATAAATTTATGTAGATGTGAGTTGAACATTAAATTTCAATGTAAAAATCACGTTTAAATTCAAAAACTACAAATACTGGAGACAGAATCAATAATATTTAGAAGAACCAAACATTTGAAAATCATTCCGAAATCAATTCTACACCTCTAGAACTGCGTATGCCTCTTCCAAAACTTAGACCAAACATACTCTTAATTATGGTGCCAAAATAAGATATTAATTAGTATGTTGGCTTCGACTATTCCTCAAACATGTGACTTAGTTGCTAACCACCTCATGTACCCAAAGATTCATAGTGAACTTCGATAGGAGATTTACTTGAAGACATAATGCATTTATCTATTTGCTACCATGAATTTGGAATAGAACCAGGAATATAACTGATGTTACAATTTGAAATCTGTTATCAATTATTATATGTTGGTCTAAGAGGATGACTGGCCATACAGGGATTGAGAAGTAAACAAATTATTTTATAGAGGGGATTGCCTCATTTCCTTGAACATAGATTTGTAGAATCATATCTGAGCACCAAATAGATCTGTGTTTTTCTTTTGACAGGGATCAATTTGCGTATTTACTTATTTATTTATGTCTGATTAATTTGAGAGACACCAGTTTTTCATATATTTTTAAGCGTAATTTTGGGTTTGTTGGATTATTTGATAGGGTTTTTTTGCTGAGGGATGTGTATGATGATATGATGCTTGATGGAGTGAAGCCAACCCGTGACACTTTTCACTCCCTTATTGTTGGAACCATGAGAGGCTCTAGAATGCATGATGCTTTCTTCTTCAAGGACCAAATGAAAATCACGGGTTTGGTTCCAGATGTATGCACATATTTTTTTGTTTTCTTCATAAGTTTTTGCTTGTAAAACTTTTCATTTTAAGTTATGTTGTTGATATGGGTTATTGGGTGTGTAATGTTTGAAGTTTGTGATGATAAAGTGGATACTTTAGCCTGGTTACTTGAAAATTTAAATTTCAGTTGGTTGCTGATATGTGATTTGAAGTTTATATCTTTTTAAATAGCTCTGCCCCTTTTTTCCTTCTTGCTGTCAGATAGAAATGGTTAAAATGATTGTATTCTAATTTTTTTTTTCAATCCAATGTCTCGACGGTGTATTTGGCGGATAATCTTGAGTAATATCAAGTTATGTAGTTAAGGTTCTCCTTCTATGTAATCTATTATTGTGTTTTGGTCAGAAAAATGTGACTTCAAGTGGCTGTAACTAGAGGCTGCACAGACTTTGTATTTTAAACGTAACAGCCTTATTTGTATGTACGAGTATATGCATAAAAAGGGGATTGCTGTGCGTGTGCTCGGCGCTCGCGTTGCTGCATCAGTAGCTACTGGCTATTGGTTTATAACTCCCGTATGAAATAAATCCTACTTGAAGTAAAGAAGATCAGCAGAATCATTGTTCAATATTTTTTTTTTTGTAACATGGCATAGCCCCATAACACTTGTTGACAACATTCTATCAACTTCCACTTTACATTTTTTATTTTTGAAGATCAATGACTAGTCTCATATTGATGATGTAGGTTACTTTTTACAACTTTCTAATTTCAACCTGTGGGAAATGCAAGAACTCTGATCAGGCTATTCAGGTACCTGTCACCATCGACTTGTAGACAGGCTTTTTATATTCTACTGCATTAGAAGTGCTTATTGCTTCCTCGTCTTTAGATTTATAATGTTTTCATTTGTCGTCCTTTAAAATGAAGATTTTGGAGGAGATGAAATCCATGGAAGTAAAGCCAAATGTACAAACCTACATCTGCTTGTTACATGCTTGTGCAGCACAAGGGCGCATAGACCGGGTGTATGTTATATTGCTGCTTTTTTTCTGATATATTTATTTACTATTAATAAAAGAATGACCCAAGGAAACATGCCATTTTTTGTAATTTTATTTCTGTTCAAAACGTTATGTTAGAATTCATGTTTTTACATTAGTTTCACTGCTACTACTACTTTACTAAAACTTGATTATTTTCATTCATTCCTTCACTTATGAGTATTTCCTATTTCAAGTTGTCTTATTTATATATTGCCAAATGCGTATCAGAATCATCAAGTGTACTTTTATGTGTTTCTCTTTTTCAAAAAAATATTTTATTCATATTATTGAACCAGGTATGCAATTGTCCGTGATATGACTGCAGCTGGTCTGGGATTAAACAAGTTCTGCTATGCTGGGCTTATAGTTGCACACAAGAACAAAACACCGTTTACGGATGATTTTGATGCGAAAGTAATTTCCATATCTATTTCTTTATTTGACATGTATTATTGTGTATTTTTCCATAAACCTTTGAACTTATTGTTCTGTGGAAAAAGGTTACCGAGTTTGTGGAGAGGTCAAAGATATGGTCTTCAGTAGAAACCGACAGTGCCAATGCTGAGAATGTGATGGTGGGTGTTACTGATGAGGAGTTATATAACTTACCAACGGCAGAATACGTTCATAGGCGCGGAGGATTCTTGAACAGGCCATTTACAGCATATCATACTGCATTCAATGCTGCTGCAGACTTTAAGAATGTTAAGGTATGAAGCGCCGCGTCTCTGAATTTTCATGCTATTTTTAAATAGTTCCTGTAGTGTTGTCGTTATCTAGTGGCATTGCTGAATTTTAACGAACCACTATTGTTTTGGGATACACAATTTAGTAAGTGATGTCAAATGGCGGTTATAGTAGAGCTATAGACTATAGTACTGTAGTATAGAGAAATTTGAACAAACTATTATTTTCCACGATCGACAACACTGGGTTCTTGCATGCTTCAATGTTCTTATTCTGCACTGTTTGTTTGGTGGCATGAAATCGTTCAACTACACCTTTGAGATATTAAATAAAATAATCAATGTAAGTACATCTTGTAAAAATTGGTCTTGTGTGATATTTGAATATGTAAGTCTATTAGAGTTCAGCTATCATCAAGACATCCACTTTACTGGTTAATATTGTACATTTCTTTTAAATATTCTTTACCTACGTCATTTTGGCTTACTGGCAGCAAGGGATTTTGGTGTGATTTTTTTGGCAAGGGCTTTTGGTGTCACTTTATTGCCTATTAAACCAGAATGTCACATGTCAGTCTTCCTTTTAATGGTAGTTCTTCTAAATGTTCTTCTATTATGATTACCCTTTGGCCTGACTTCTGACCAGTAAAAAGAGATTAAGTAAACGACAGAAATAGTGATATTAATTAAAAGGATCTAATTGTTCATTTTTTATGCTTTGATTGCTTTCTAGTTTCTATGGAGTAGTAATCTCAATTAGCAAACTACAGCTCTCTTCTATGTTTATCCTTTATAGCATGCACGGTGGTTTTAGTTTGTTGAAGATAAAACATAAATTTTAGAAGTTGGACTTCCTCGTTTCCATAGGGCTAAAAGTTTAAAGCTCAGATTCTCAATTTGATCATTTTGTTTTTGTATTTGTAGAAAGGGGAAAAAATAAAACAGAGCAACTTTTGGTTTCTGTTTTCTTTTCCGGCCAGTTTAGTTTTGGATGAAGCACAATTTAGCTTTTTAATTGAATCACATCCACTTATCTGATTTGTATTGTGTTTTTTATTTTTATTTTTGTAAGACCAGTTGTTGCTCCTTTTTTGAATTTTGATCATGTTTAAGCTTAAGCCCATTTTTGCAGACTGGTTAAGCTTAAGTAGAGTCCAGATTGAAAAATTATGCTCTCATTCATTCTAACATTCCTACAATAGCTCTATATTTCTGGTTTGTGGTGTTATCACTGATCACACATCAATTGTTTCCTTGCCTGTTCAATAATTTTTTACATTGGTTAATGCCTTTTCTTTCTTGGTTTTAAATTGCCTTTTAAAATTTCTATGGCTGATGTCTAATTTCGGCAGTTGACGGATACACTTCTTGAAATGCTGAGCAAGGAGAAGAAAATTCCTGATATCTATATTGTCATGCAAGTAATTAGGTAATTAATTAGTGATTAATAATTTCTCTTGTTGTACTGTTTAGATTGCCTGTAAACATGCATTCTATCATACTATAGCTTTATGTTAGTACGTAAATGTAGATCAACGAAACTGATATTTATGCTTCTCTTAAGTTAGACACTGATTACGTCAATGATTAGTGCATTGATTAATTGCTTCTCTTTTGCTTTCCTTTGCTGCATGCCATCATCTAGGCTTAACATTGTTTAGGGTATATTTGGATTGGTGGTATGTGATGAAATGAAATGTAGTGGTAAATACTGTGATTCTGTTGATTGGTTTTGCAAATAATGGATGGAGTGGAATAAAACATGCTGAAATCCATTCCATTCCATCCAATCCTCAATTTTTTATTCCATCCGATTTGGGGTGTTTACAATGAAATGAGATATTATTAATAAAATACCTAAACAATGGAGTTGGATCTATATGCCATTTTGCTCCATTCCGTTATGTTCCGTTCCGCTCTGTTCCATCAATCTAAATATAGCCTTAATGTTAACAAATGGTGTATGGTGTCATGCCAACAATCTTTTATAGGTTATAGTGGATATGGTGGCAATTAGTTGTAACAAGGCAATCGTGTAGTTACAAAGGAAGTGGAAAATTTAATGGAAATACTTACCAAAAGAAAATGAAAATACTTAGCTATGTCAGGAATAATTGTTATACAATACGCTAGAAACACATTTTCTAACACATTTTAAAACAATCCTTTCTATTGGTTGCAATCATGAGTTTAACTAATTTATGTATGATCCAAATAATTCAATGGGATCTTATGAATTTCAACCAACAGGAGGGAGTCTTATATCATAATAAAAGACAAGTTGACCCCCATAAAGTCTTGCAAACTCTCAAATAATAAAGAGAACTTGCAAACCCAGATATTAAAGACCTGTAAAGTGTTGTTTGTGTTGCAGAAAGAACACATTGTTTTCTTAATGTTCTTATTATTAAGAAATGTGGTTGGGCCTAACTCAACCCTACAAAATCGGTTGGTAGGGTGAGGATTTCCCCCACTTATAAAGACATGTTCAGGCCGTATATTGTCCGATGTGGGACTCTTAAACACACCTCCTCACGCCTAGGATTGGACATTTGGAACGTGGAAATAAATGGTGGGTGGCCCGATAGCGGAAATCTTATAGTAGGGTGGTCCACCGGATCTTAAACCAGACTCTGATACCATGTTAAGAATGTGTGTTTGGACCTAACTCAACCCTACAAAACCGGTTGGTAGGGTGAGGATTGCTCCCACTTATAAACTCATGTTCAGGTCATATATTGTCCGATGTGGGACTCTTAACACTTATTATAAAAATTGTGGAAATTGAATATTATATTTCCAGTATGAATAAATAATATACAAACACTAGACTATTCTAACCTAATGGGTATGACTAATTGATTAGTGGAGCTAACACAAATAACTACTAATAATAGTAAAAAATACAATAGTTACAAATAACTACTAATAATTGTATAAAATACACTTGTTACAATGCTCTACATTAGGCTGGTGAATGAATATATATCATTTCTAGCTTAGAAACAATAATTTTAAAGTTATTGTTGTCCAATATTTTAGTTAGAAGATCTGCAAGGTCTTGGGAAAAGACATACGATGTGATAATAAGACCACTATCAACTTTTTCTTTGATGAGGTGTCTGCCAACTTCAATATATTTGGTTCTATCATGCTGCATGAGATTATGGGCTATGCTAATAGTAGACTTACTATTTAAATAAATTTTCATTGGTTCATTGCACTTTATCTTCAAGTCTTACAAGATTATTTTCAGCCATAGTAGTTCCCATATCCTTTGTGCCATTGTCTTGAACTCTTCTTCAACACTAGATCTGGATAACACTTAATTTTTTACTCTTCCAAGTCACAATATTCCCACCCAGAAAGTGGAATATCATGTAGTTGTTCTTCTATCCACAATTAACCTTGCAAAGTCAGCACCAATATATGCTTCAAGACCTATATTTCTATTTCGTTCGAACAAAATTTCTCTACATGGAGTTCCTTTCAAATATTGCATGATTAAGAGGGCAGCTTGTAAATGAATCTCCTTTGGTTGGTGCATGAAGTGGCTCACCAAGCTTAAAGCAAAAGCAACATCAGGTCTAGTATGTGGTGAATATATAAGTTTTTTGACTAATCTGGGATGCATTTTCTTATCAACCACATTATCTTCTTCTACGTTACTCAATACACTTGGATCTGTTGGTGCACTTCCAGGTTGTCTTGCCAGTCTCTTGCAGAAGATTAGTTATGTATTTATGTTGATATATGGAGATTTCTTTCTTGGAGTTTGCTTCTTAAATTCTTAGAAAATACTTCAATTTTTCCAAGATCTTAATCTCAATTCCTTGGTTAAGTGTTGGCCTAGCAATTGTTGTTTCTCCTTATCATCACCTGTCACTATAATGTCATCCACATACACTAGTAATATTGTTACTCCCTCTGTCTTTGAGTGCTTGATAAAAAGATTGTGATCTCTTTGGCTTTGTTTGAAGCCCAAACCTACCGTAATTTTAGCGAGTCTCCCAAACCATGCTTGTGGTGATTGCTTTAGCCCATATAAAACCTTTATTTATTTATTTTTAACTTGCACACGGTGTTGGCGGTAGTATGTTCGCAGTATCTATCTAGGGGCTACATTCATGTAGATCTCTTCTTCAAGTTCTCCATGAAGGAATACACTTTTCACATCAAATTAGAGTTTCAATTGTAATTAGCTGCTAAAGATAATATCACCCTGACAATAACGATTTTTGCAACTGGATCAAATGTCTGAGGAATCTACTCATAAATTTGAGTGAGTCCTTTGGCTACCAATCTTGCCTTGTACTTCTCATAGATCCATCAATCTTGTATTTTACATACTATATCCATTTGCACCTTACATGTTTCTTTCCATTTGGTGAAGAAACAAATTTCCAAGAATTGTTTTTATCCAATGCCTC
The DNA here is from genome assembly GCA_963966055.1 of Lathyrus aphaca. Taxonomy (NCBI): domain Eukaryota; kingdom Viridiplantae; phylum Streptophyta; class Magnoliopsida; order Fabales; family Fabaceae; genus Lathyrus; species Lathyrus aphaca. The sequence continues at coordinate 449,473,692 of OZ014519.1, read as the reverse complement.
CATCTCAAAGTCCATAGCTTGTTTTTATTTCCTGTCTAGACAATCTCTCGATGGATAGATAGACATTGTTATAGTGTTTAGGCTTGTGAGGAAGGCTTTTTGATTAGGTGAAAACTGTTCAAAGCATAGGTAGTTGGATGGAGTGTACAGTGGCTTTTTGATTAAGGCTCTAGTATCTTTCCTGAGGGCAATTGAAAGATGTAAGTCTTCATAGTGTAGTAGTCGTATTGAGCTGAATTCTAGTTCCACATGTAATTCTGGTTCATGTGAATGACAGAATTTTGAAATTGGATCACTAGAACTTGAAGGGTCTAGGAAGTTACCTCATGTAAAGCCGGATTGGACTCTTGGATATGGGTAGATTAGATTCAGGGATGCAACCATAGAATGCAAACCAGTTCGGAATTTCGGGGTTGTTGCTAATAATAAACTATAAGCTGCTTGTAAAAGGAATACTTGTAACCATCAAACTGGGTCAACTTGGTTGTGGACATAAGGAAATATGTTTGCAGTTTGAACTTTTTTTGGTTCTAGACTAAATCCTCATTTCTTGCTTCTGTTTCAACTGTTTTTGTTGTCCATTATATACAAATTTCAGTTATAAAATCTATTTACCATTATTATGCAGGTGCTATTGTCATGCTGGAGAAATTGAACGTGGTCTTCAATATTTTGAGGAATTTATAAATTTAGGAAAGGGTAATGCTGCCGAACTTTTTGTGGTGAGTTTTCTCATAGTTTCTAGTACAATAAAATACCAAATTTTTGTAGTTGAATACTTTATTTCTTCATATACCAGTATTATGACTAAGGGCCTGGTTAAATTGACTAGTTTTTTTTTCTTCACAAACTGTATAAAATGCATATTGATTTATGTTATACCAACCAACATTACTGCAGACACTTGCCGAGGGGGCAATGGTCGGGTACACTGAGAAAGGAATGCAAATTTCTCAAGATATACTAGTAAGTTATTGTAGACACTTCATCGACTTTGTTAAGTTGAAATTAATTCGATATGTTTAATGATTCAAATTGAAATCTGCAACTGTAGGTAAGGATGAATGAAAGAAACTTTTTCATGAATGTCAAAATGGGAAGTGAGCTCCTGCTCAGGGCTTCTGGTGAAAAGGTAAGCAGACTCCTCCAATTATACCATCTTGTTATGTGCTTGATATGAGATGATTCATACATGTCGCTCACGAGTTAATGTTTGTATTTTGTTGTTTTTAAATTCTAGACCGGAGGATATACTAATGCTAACTACATATGGGACTTGATGCGAGCCCGTAATATCTTCCCTACGTTTCCTGCAGTGGAAGCATACTACCAGGGTTTGAAGGTGAGTTATTCACTGCAGCCATGTTGCAAAACATTTTAATAGATTAATTAATACGGAGAATATCTTCTGTTACATCATCTTATCTAGCTATCTAACAATTGGAGTATACCCTTGATGTCAATGCTATGTGTGTCGAATTGCAGGATCGACAGATTCCTCAAGATGATCCAAGACTCGTGTTGGTTACTCAAATGTATGACAACCTTCGCTCGAGATTTAGGGGAAGGCCGAATGTATAGAGATTTATGTTCTTTCCTTTTTTGTTGTGAATTTGTTAGCTGTTGATAGGGTTTTTCTGTTTTGAAAAGAAAATCCATGAGTTACCAAGAATTTTTTTAAACTTGATTCATGTATGAGTTGATTTTAGGAATTCATTAATTCACGCAGTCTCATCAGTCCTGTCTAAGGTGTATCTCATTGAAAATGGTGCACTTGGTTTGATTTTTATCAACCATTGATTTTTATTGTGTTAAAATAAATGAATGATAGAGATTAACTTACCAGAAGCTGGCAAGATCAAATTCAGTAGCATGAATGATTAAAGTGTTGGAGGTAATTTCTATTGTACTTGGGTAAAGATAGGCACACTCAAAATTGGTGTTTCGGTTTTCACTTTTTATTGAACAAAGCTGCTCATGTTGCTTAAATCTATATAGACATTGAGTCAAAGGATGAACTCGAAACAATTTTTTAGTCGATGAGTATAAGGAATATTTGTATTTGAAGGCAACACAACTTGCCATCTCTTCAACTACTATCGCTCATAATGAGAATTCTGCATTTTGTTTCTTTCACATTATATCTACTGGATGAGTTTTGGATTATGGTGCTTCAGGTCATATGACCAAAATTCTTCATTTTCTCTTAATTATCACCATCTAAATATTCCACTTATATCACTATTGTGGATGTAAATTAACGTTGGTCAAATTTCTACTTATGTTTTATTGATTCACAACTTTCCCTTCAATTTAATTTATATGCGAAAATTAAATAGTTCCTTAAACTATACTATAACCTTTACTTTTGATTTCTTTCTATGCAAGATCAAAGTACGAGGCTGACAGTTAGAGCCGGAAATGAATCTCGTGGTCTTTACTATCTCCATTCTTTCATTTTTGTTATGTGTTACTCCTTCCGTCCCACGATGAGTGATTCAGTTGATCATTTTATACATATTAAGAAAAAAGAATAAATGAAAGAGAGTTTTATGCATATTAAGAAAAATAAATAAATGAAAGAGAGAAAATGATATCTTTAAAGTATCTTTATCATGTATTGGGAATGGTGAAAATAATAATAATTAAAAGGTAAAACTGGAAAATATGTATTGAAAATTGAAATTGATCATTCATTTTGGGACATTCTTTTATTCTAAATAGGTCACTCATTCTGGGATGGAGGGAATACTATTTATCTTTTGATCTCCATATTCATCTCTTAAGTCATTTAAATTTATCAAAATTGAAGAAAATGGTGCATGACCTTCCTTAGTTAGAAGTTTTTACATTCTTGTCAATTAGAAAAGTAGTTTCTTTTTATAGTGATGGTAATAACAAAGTTACATTCTTTTTTAATGTGTTTATTTATTTTGATGTTTAAGGGTTTTTAGTCATGTTCCTTCTATCTTAGGATAGGGGATGAAAAATGGATGCAACCGCATCTCTGATATGTCTGCCTTGTCCTTTTTTTTTTTGTTAGACATTAATTTTTTTTAAAGCATTAATGGTGCAGTGTCCGTGGGTCCGTTTCATTCTCATTTTTTTTTGTTCGACTATATATGATTTTAGATTCACACCCTTAACTATTTCTGTTTTGTCTAGTCTTATTTTTTGTCGGTTTTTCTGGAGTGGATCTAAACAGGACGACCATGTCTGCTTTTTTCACCTATCTTAGGGTTTACATATTTTGTTATTTATATTGATTGTTTCTCCATATGTACTTGAGTATTTTTATTAAAAGGTCGTTCTGAGTTGTTTAACATTTAAAAAAATTGTTTTAAAAGTAGGAAATTTCTTAACACACCCCATAATTTTCTTAGGCGCCTTATGTGCTTACAAAAATACCCCTCTGTTTCTGATGTGCAAATCAGGACGCGTTTTTTTTTGAATTTTTCAGTTTTTTCCGGATGTGCACATCCGATATAAGCCCACATTTGCAAATATGAAAGAAAACCAGATGCAGAATACCAAAAATCCAATATTTTTTCTAAAATTCATAACATAAAATCGGGATTACATTCAATTCGGCACTACATCAACAGAAATTTAAATATTACAAAAATCAAAAGTCCGATGGACGCTTGCACATCTCTAAGATGTCATCGACCGTTCTTCGGACGATCACCTCGAACTCGGGCGTGAATCGTTCTTCGTAACAGAGAAATGTTTGCCACATCGCTATAACATCCTATTAATTCTTGAGCTCAACAATGGTGTACGCGACGCTCCCTTCGTTGTCAACCGAAGGTGAACGATACTCAAGCTTCACAACCTTTCATTTATCTCAGTAAGGTAGGAGATGTTCGATCTCGTCAATGATCTCGCTGATGGATTGGTGCGCCATTAACTTAAACGTGCGCCCAAGTGTTTTGCCGTCAATGAAAGAGACACTTGTGACACACCAACGAATTTTGATTTCATACAATTGAGACATTTTGTATTTGTGTGAAAGATATCAAATGAAACCCCTAATTTATAGAAAACCTATGGTAAAGTAATTTCTGCGTAACTTCTTTCCGAAGTTACAGATACAGAAAAACCCTATAAATATTGGTTTCGTATGTGCACATCCAGAACTTTCCTGTATTTGCAACTTAGAATAGTTTACTGATATAATTTTCAAACAGAATTGACTATGTTATGCAACCAATTGCAATGCTTTCATTGAAGAAAAAAAAGTCATTAGTGCATTAAAAAGGCATATAAAAAAAATTAATATATTTCACTTCAAAAAATTACATTTTGTCGTTCGATTATACAAAAGAGTTAAAACAAAAGTCTCAGTCTAAATCTATCGGAGCTTGACCTTTGGACTTTTCCGTATTTGATGCCTTTTCAATTTCGGTCAATCTATCGAATGCAACCATCCTTTCAACAAAACTATCTGGCCACGACTCGGCAGTTGTGGTTGCATGCGTCGCCCATTGCGGTGATTTAGGTGGTATGAGGCATCCATGTTTCAAGATAACTTATACAAAATGCCTTGATTTCGCAAGCCATCTGATACACATCATGCGATCATTTGGATTGGACGGTGGTGCGATGCGGAGTGGAAAAAGGTTTCCGAAAAATCGTACCGCGTCAAATCAACACACACCATATCATAGCACATGCAATAAGATGATCCATCTCGGGAGCTCATCCATTTTGACACCGGGTCAGACCATTCAACCACGAAACAAGTGACTCGTAAACCTTGTTGTATTTTTATTTATTTTCATACAAACGTGAGTATGCTTCTTTATGCGTCTCCAACTCTAGGATAAGTTGATGACTAATAAGCTCATGGCCTTCCTCTCCTCTACCTAGTAGAGCCGAAACGTCTCGGTAATTGCAATTACCATTCTTTACAACATCGATGATACCATCGATATGCTTGTACATAAAAACCGACATCTCGTCGATGAAGGAAGTTATAGGTGGAATCAGTGTCGGAAGTGGTGCATTCGGAGTCGGAACCCATGAGATCGGTGTCAGAGCTGGTTTGGTAAAGTGAGGTACTTTCATGAAACTTTTTATAGATTTAAGAGTCGGTGAGTCCGGAAAGAGTTTGTCAACGTGCTTATAATATGAAGGAGACCGAGTTGTCGAGTTGTCGAGTTGTCATTTGGTGCAGGCTTCATCTTCTTTGGAGCACCTCTTATTTTTACCAGTTGAGACGACGATATGATGTCAGTTGCTTCAGGAAAGGAAATCTTCCTCAATTCTTCTTTAATGTGTAGCTTCATGTTTTCATCGGCCTTCAAAAATATCACTTGAATCGCTTCCAATTCGGGCAAAATATATATCCGGTTTATCTCCTTCCAAGCAACCACCATCATCAAAACTAAGTCTCATCCAATGAGGGAAAATTTCGTCAATTTGTATTGGCTCACCTAGTTTCAACTCCGTAGAAATATCACAAGCACACGGAAGACCGTAGGTTTTCACAATAGTGCAACCACACTTTGCGCTATTAGAACCAACCGTTTTGGCTCGGTTGGCCTCGTGAAAAATATAGCTCAACCCCACCCGAGACATGTTGTTGATCAATTGAGAGTAAATAAAGTTACCTTTAAACTGATGTTCCGAAACCTTAATACTCCGACCAAATGCGGTTTGTATCTCGTTATGTTGGTTTTTAATCATGAGATCCACGGAGTCTCAATCTCAACATAATTCGCCCTTGCTATTAACCAACCAATACTTCAAAGTAGCATGTGCCAACTCAACTATATTGGTTGTTGTATTTCCAAGGCGTCAGGCATTATCCGTCCATGCACATACTATATTCTCCTTCACTTGATCAAGAATAATGCTTTCAACGTATTTCAACAAAGTCGGGTACTTTTCTCACACTTTTCGAAATTTCATGACCGAATCGACATATAATTTTTTTTGTTGAAGAATTTATAATATGATTACATGCATCCATTATTTTTTCTACAATGACACCAACCTTAACCAATTTTTCATCTTTCGACTCTACTTGTTTCACACCACCGCGGGTTTAACCCGACTTTTTACATTCTTTGTTATGTGATATCGACAAAGTAATGCATTAAAAGAAGGAAATACCTTTGCAATTGCATTCATCAAAGCGGTATCACGGTCCGTAACAATCGCTTTAGGCATTGGAACATGTTTCTTCAAAAGTGACCGACACGTCTCCAATGCCCATGTAAAATTGTCCTTTTTTTCGCACTCCAAAAATGCAAAACCAACATCATATGTCTTATCCGTAGACGTAACACCAACCATCTCAAATAATGGAAGTCAATACTTGTTCGTCTTATAGGTACAATCGAGAATGAGCACTGTCACGAACGTGTTGAACAAATTTACAGAATCCAGATGAGTCCAAAAAATATCTCGGACCGTAACTCCATCATCGCGATATTTGTACCAAGACACATAATTGTTATCATCCAACAATTTCAACAGTTGTTGCATCTCACTTCTATCTCCCCTAATTTCTTTGTTCGTCTGATACCAAATGTTATACACTTGCTTTATATTTGCTACATTGTCGGATTTCTTCCGTTTTAACGTGGCAAATATATTTTTTGGTTGAACAAGATTCAAGGTCATGTCGACAATACATGTCTTCTCTTCTGACTTGAGCCGACATACACTAGGATGACCTTGAAACTTTGAGCACAATTCGTGATTATGTATACCACAAACAACACTAAATCCCCATTTTTTGGAAGCTAAAATGTAATCAAGAATCTTAAAATGGCACTCACATTTTCTACTATCAGTGTCGTCTTTTTTTAACTTCCGTAGAGGAACCTGATATTTACCAGTTCTTTCGCACCCCAAAATTACAAAAGTGTTTCTTCTTTCCGAACCATTATCTGATCTTCCGATATTTACAGCGAAACCAAGACCAATAGCCATCCTACGAATATATGCGAGCATGCTATCACGGTCATCAAACTCTTGCTTGTTATTAAAGTCACTGTCGACATCAACCGACTTTACGATAATACCTTCATCTTTCGGAGAAATCTTTGAAACTAATTCTTTTGAGATGTTACGGGGTGCACCATATCTATTTATAAACTAAAACCTATTAAAAATTGTTGAAAATTAAAATTAATAAGTGCCAGAAATTTTTTCGGATATGTACATCCGGACAAGTTCATGCTAAATAAGTTCTGAATTTACACATCCGGAAGCCACGTAGTTTGTTTTTTTCTTTCTAAAAAGTTGATTGATAATGTGAGCAATTTAGTGGATGAAGTTGGATATTTACCTAAAATTCAATCTTCTCTTACTCCTTTTGATTTGTTGCATTAAAAAGTTGGAGTTTTTGAGTGAGAAATAGTATTGATGAAGTAAGATTTTTTTAGGTCGGTGAGGGTGAGTGTGAAATAAGAAAGGTTGAGAATGAAGAGAATGGAGGGAGTGATCATGCAAGTTCAAATATATCAGCAATTCTTCTAGAATTGCATATACAGAGACCTTCCGCATATGCACATCCGGAACAATTTTTTACGCCATGGTGCGTCCTAATTTGCACATAGGGCATAAATGAAATTTTACACGGTGTCTAAAAAACTTATGAAATGTATTAAAAAATTCTCTAAAAATATGACACAATTTGGCGAAACTATTTACATTTTACATAATGACAATGCAAAATTACATTTTTTGATTTTTTTTTATAAATTCTTTCAGGAATAAAAAGTCAATATATTTATACTCACACATCTTAATAAAATGGTGTTGCTAATATATATATATATATATATATATATATATATATATATATATATATATATATATATATATATATATATATATATATATATATATATATATATATATATATTGTTGACCCTGCTTGGTATCTTTTTGCTAATTGATAATCTACCTGTCAAGTTTTGGGATGATGTTTGTTATTCTTACCTATAGGGTATTTAATGAACGATGTCATCCTTTGTTATGAATGATTATGTTCCTCATTCTCGATTTTACCATATAGTCCCCTTATATAATGTTTCTCCTCATATTTTGTATTATGTATTATGTTTTATCATTTTTAGTTTTTCATTGAATCTTTCAATACACACACAAATAATATGTTTTCCAGGCATATAATGAAAAATTGACTAAACTCAAGGTAGTGCGTGATACATTTTAAATTGTCAGTTTATTGGAATCGATTCGAAATCAATTGGAATCAATTCAAAATGATGATTTTCAAATTCATGATTTAATTCTGATTGTTAGAATTGATTCATCAAATCACTTGAAATCTCTTCAATTATATTTTTCTAAACTCTTATTTTTATTATGTTGCTGGAATCGATTCACATAATACATGTTGGAATCGATTCAATTAATTTGATAATTAATGTTTGTCTCTATTTGTAGGAATTAATTCACATGCTAGAAGGATCTGGGTCCAAGCTTTTCTTTCAAATCAATTTCACTACCTTTAATTTTGATCATTTAAAGCAACCGTCCAACATTAAAATTGATTGATTACAAACCTTGATCCGATTTATTTAGTTTTTTTTATCTCATTTTGTGTATCCTCTCATGCACATATAAATAGTATTTCTATTTCACGTGTTCATAACTTGATGAGAAATCTCTCAATCAAGAGAGCAATATCAAATATTTTCGTGAGGATTGTGAGATGCTATTAATGTTCTAATTGTACATTTTGGAGTGATTGTAGATTTCTTAGCAGCTGTTTGATCTCTAGAAAATTAAAGAGGTGAATTTCATTAAAGAAAAATAGAATAGATCTTTGAGATTGAGTTAAGATCAACAAGTTATCTAGGTTAAGGGAAAGAACTCAAGGTTTACAGTTTGGGATTAGTGAATATTAATGAACATTCAAAGTTAGTGAGTCAAGGGTTGATAATGGTAATCGAGTGAAAGTGGATGATGAACTCATTGTAGATAAGATTAATTGAAAAGCAATAAGAAGATAAATTAGATTGTGATAGTTTTATCTTTTGTTTCATTGAATTGTTGTAACACGAACCTAAATAAAATATCATAGTGGAAGAAACAAGTTTTCAATGTTTTACCGTGTATGTGAGGATGATAACATCGAACCAATATAAACTATGGTTATATATATATATATATATATATATATATATATATATATATATATATATATATATATATATATATATATATATATATATATATATATATATATATATATATATATATATATATATATATATATATATATATTTTGTTCCGGATTGACCCAACCCTTAGAATTGAGCCATATTTATCTCGCGGTCCAACGGTCCAATAAACCCAACTATGCTCGGAGCCCTGAAAATCAACTGCTCGACTTGCCCTAGGTCGGATGACTTCAATGTCGAGCGAGAGATCTGTCGGGCAGGCTCTTTCCTGCCCCAACGGCTAGTTCCTAATCACCGTCGATTATTGCGGGATCCGCGATCCGCGCCCAACAATTTGGGCCAATAAACACCCACTTGGACCGATATATAAGCCCTCTCATTTGAGAGGGTCAGGTATTCAAATCTTGACCCAAAAAATATAGTATTTGCTCACTTGTTGCTCGCTCTCCGACTTTAGCATCGGAGTGCCTTTGCAGGTACACCCCCTCTTTTTTCCAACATCAACTGCGCTCATCCACGTTCGACGCGGCCACATCGGATCCTGATCTTCAGGTACGATTATATATATATATATATATATATATATATATATATATATATATATATATATATATATATATATATATATATATATATATATATATATATATATATATATATATATATCCACTTCGGATCCTGATCTCCATGTACGTACATATATAAGTGCAAAAAAAAGCATGGTAGGTAGAGCTGTCAATTTAGGGGGCCCGGGCCTAAAAAGTTAGGCCCCTAAAATATATAGGGTCCAAAATTTTAAAAATAAATGAACCCTAAAATATATAGGGCCTTAGAATGAAGACCCGTAAAATTTAATAAGGACCTAAAGGTCCCCTATATTTTTAAAAATTAACTTTTTCCATCTAACAAATTTTTTTTCCAGAAAATTTGATATTTTTTGTTTTTGAAAAAAAATCAAATTGTTTTAACTTTAAAAAATTGATATTTTTTACGAAGAAATAAAATCGAATGTTTTTTTTTCCAAAAAAAATCAACTTTTATTTTTGAAATAAAAAATTTAGTAAATTTTTTTCTTCGAAAAATAAATGTTTTTTTTTCGAAAAATCGAGTTTTTTTTAAAAAAATCGATATTTTTTTCAAAAAATCGAATATTTTTCCAAAAATCGAGTTTTTTTTTAAAATCGAGTTTTTTTTTAAATATCGAGTTTTGTTCGAAAAATCGAGTTTTTTTCGAAAAAAATCAAATATTTTTCGAAAAAACGAGTTTTTTTTAAATATCGAGTTTTGTTTGAAAAATCAAGTTTTTTTTTTAAATATCGAGTTTTGTTCGAAAAATCAAGTTTTTTTTTAAATATTGAGTTTTGTTTGAAAAATCGAGTTTTTTCTTAAAAGCAGAGTTTTTTTTCGAAAAAATCAAATATTTTTCGAAAAATCGAGTTTTTTTTTTAAATATCGAGTTTTGTTCGAAAAATCAAGTTTTTTCTAAAAAATGGATTTTTTTTCGAAAAATCGAGTTTTATTTTTTAAAACCGATTTTTTTTGTGGAATATCAAGTTTTTTTTCTTCGAAAAATCAAGTTTTTTTCGTAATATAAATATTTTTTTAAGAAAATCAAATATTTTTCGAAAAAATTGATTTTTAAAAAAAAATCGTTTTTTATCAAGAAAGTCAAATATTTGGTTTATTATATTTTGAGCCCTTTACTTAGGCCCCATAAAAAACAAAAATATGAAGGGACTTAAAAATAAGGGGCCAAGAAAATATTCATTTAGTAGAGGGCCTAAAAAAAGGGCCAAGTAGAGGCCTAAATATTATGGTCTTATCAAATAGGGTTTTTTTGACACCTCTAATGATATGCTAAAGACAAACTATGAAAAAACACATAATTTTAAGTAGAATATGTTGGTTTGAATATGAGAGGTACTTTGTCTAGAATGGGAGTGGGAGTTGAATAGAGAATTAAAATTCCTTTCATTTTTACTTTTAAAATCATATTACGCAAGTAGAAATTAATATTGTGAAAATTTTGTTTTAAAGGTTTTACACTATTGAAAAAAGATTATTGTAAAAAAACGCACGCAGACGTACATGCTTGCTTGACGCACTTAAGCGCGCGCGCACACACACATACATGCACATATGCGCGCACACACACACATTTACGCGCACACACGTGCGCATACACAATAACACACACACATACATGCGCATACACAATAACACACACACATACATGCACACACATACACACACACACACACACTCCCGCACTAGCGCGCACATACACACACTTGATTAATAAGAGAAAAAAAGACTATTTCACACTTATTAAGAATGATATTTAAGCACATTCAAATTTCTTTGATTTCTTGTCAAAGAGATAACACAATTACTGATATTCCCTTAATTAAAGTGTTATCCACTAACAATATTAATTGCTTAATACAATGATAGTCTTGGAATAAAGACATTAAATATGTCTAGATTTGTTGACATTTGCTTATATTTAAGGCAAAAAAAAATTAAAAGACTATTACTAGTATTACATGTCATGACTCAAAGAGTGTTACTAGTATTACATGCCATGACTCAAAGAGTATCTAATACTTGGATTCTATTTCTTATTTTCTTGGGATTGAGGTATTTTAATCAAATTAAGGTATTGTCACCTCTCAAAGAAAACATGTTATTGATATTTTAGCGGAAACATGTTTTATAGATTGCAAGCCAATTGATACTCCTATGAATTCTATGTAAAGTTTTTTTTTCTCCTAATAAGAGTAATCTGATTTAGTTGATGCATTATGTGAATTCCTCAATTCTCTTTGCGGCAACCATCAGGAGAATGTTATTTGAATCTTTAAGTACATCAAATGATCACATGGAAATGAACTTATTTTTAGTGATATAGGCAACACTGATATCGTTGGATATTTAAATGCTATTTAGGTAAGAGATGCAAGTGATATACGATCTACATTGGAATACTTTCTTTTCATTTGTGGAAATTTGATTTTATGAAAGAGAAAAAAGAAAATTATTATTACTCAATCAAGTACAAATACTAAGATCAAACCATGACCATGCTACACGTTAGCACCTATGGTTGAAGTATTTATCGACAAAAACTTCATTTTCTTGAAATTGGTCACATGAAACTTGTGTGTGATAATCAATCATCTTTATATGTTTCCTCCATTTCAATTTTTCATGAGATGACAAAATATATAGAAGTTGATTATCACTTTTTTAGAGAGAAAATTATCACTATAATCATGAGAACCTCTTTTTTCAATTTGAATGATAAATTTACTGACATTTTTACTAAATCTCTACAAAGTACTTGAATTACTTACATCTCTGACAATATGAGTAGAAGTGCATGTACTTTCTTGAAGAGAATTGTTGAGATATTATAATTATATTTAGTATCCATCAATAGTCCTCATCTCATCTATAATATAAGAAAATAAATGTACCTGAAAAATCATTTTTTTTGACATTTGATTAAAATCCAACACTTATTGAGTTTGGGGTTAAATTGTGTCTAACCCTTGCTTTTTCCAACTAAATACACTATGGGCCCGAATGAAACAAATGTTTTGTTATAAATGTAACTAATTTGCTTCAAAACTAAAGTTTTTTCCAAATACATAGTCCCCTTCTATACCAATGTCAATAATGATTACAAAAAAAAGATAATACTTTTCACTATTATTGTCATTGTAATGTCATTCAATTCTTATTTTAAATTCAAATTTCCCTCTCTAACACTTATTTTGAATTCAAATTTCTCACATTATTCTCTTACTATAAATGTGATTAATGTATCTTTCATCTCTTCACTTTATCTTTGTAGAACTTTTTCTTCATTTAAAGATGTATAATTTCTTCTTCATTTGCATTAAAGAAGAAGAAAAAGTTAAATAGTATTTTATTTGTTGATAGTTGAATTTTAGTTTAATATATCAATAACCATGATTTTACATTATTCATATTTTTTAAATTATTCATATTTTTTAAATCATATATGAGTGTAGCTATTTGAACTAGCATTGCACCAAGATGACAACACATACTCTTAAATTGTAATATGATAGTCTGAATTTGAATTATAATATACTTATAGAGTAGTATGGTCTTTGTCGCTCCCGGGATTTTCATCCTAGTACAAACGCGAAAGTGGCGCGGAAAAGGTTAGAGTCGCCAGCCAGACATTTTTATCCCGAATGAATGGGAAAGGTAATGTTGCACAAACCTGAGGAAGAAGGAAAGGACAAGGCCTTGCGAACCAAAGATCTGAGTTCGGGAGTCGGTTACGACCTGGGAAGGTATTAGCACCCCAGATCGTCCGCCGTACCCGACGGGATCCACGCTTGCTTGTTTGTTTCAAAGGGTGAGAAATAAGATGCTGCTGAATAAAACTGCTACTGGAACTGGAATGAGAAATGAGAAAGGAACTGGAAAAAGAGAATGGAAAAAAGGGGAAATGTAGGGAAAATAAAGAATGTGCTCGAACGGGCCCTACCCCGCTGCCTACGTACCTCATCGGGATAATGAGGATCAGAGTCGACGTAGTTCGCCTAACCTAGGCGGGAACTATTTGTTTGTGTTTTTTACAGCTGGAACTGCGTGTGTCTATGCTCAGGTGTTGCAGGCTCGTCTGGTACGAGTGCGTTTACCGTCTTGCATGTGTGACAAGTCGCCGCGAGTTCGCGATGTGAGTGAATGAGATGAGAGAAGAAGTTCCCGCAGGATAGTCGGTTATTGTTTGTTTTTGTCTTTTTTAAAAGAAGTGTTTTTGAATTTGTTTGTGAACTGTCTTGTACTAAGACCTATCCATCGCGGGAAGTATTTACACCTCGCCCCGAAACAGGACGCGTATAAACACTCCGCAACAAAGTCTCGTGTCGTACAAGATTGTTCGGTTTTTATTAAGTGTTTTATTGCTTTTCTTTTGAGATGAGAAAGAGAATGACTCAAGTTGATAAAAGGAAAAATCTAAGGGACTAAGACTCAATCCTAATGTATTATGTATTTACAAAGTGATCCTAGTGGTTAGTGAGGTTTTCTATTCCTAATGGAAAAAGGAAAAGAAAAAAAGGAAAAAGGATGCAACTTACTTCCTAAGGAAGATAAGTTGGTCCTAACAATGGGGAATCCTACCAATCACAAACATGGAAGGAAAAATGAATTAAAAAGCCTAAAAGAAATGCATAAAAAATAAAGGATAAAGTGGAGTAAACTTACCTCAATCTTCCCCACTACAAAACAAGTGTTAATGCACATTTTTTATTAAAAAGAATAAGGCAAACACACATTAATTAAATCCTAATTAAATTCTAAGGCACCTTAGACCTAAACTAGACTCTATTTTAATCCTAAAGGAACTAGAAAAATGCTAAAACCAAAATACAACACCTATTACAGCCCCTTAATACACAAACAGCTATGAAACTAAGCCCAACACCCACCAGCTTTTTACAGCCAGCATGCAACATGAAAAAGTAGGTGTAGAAAGTCACACACATCATACTAATATAACAAACAACATGTATTTTACAGCAGCTATATACAAAAACAGCTATGAAATGCAAAATCCAAATTTGATTATTTTTATTTATGTGCACAAAGTGAATGATAAACAACACATTAATGTCACTTGACATGAATCTACATGCATCACAAAATGAACTCAAACATGTGAATTTATTTACATCATTTATTTGATTAAAAATGACAATGATCAATCAAGAACAAACATACTTTTTTCATGTTGCACACATGAGCATTTTATCATGAGATTGAACAAGTATCACTACAAGCATCAATTGTTACACATGCATGGCATAAAATCAGAATTGAACTCATGTTAAGATATGGTCAATTAAGCACAAGAAACTTGCATGAACATGTGAAGCATTTAATCACTTTTGGCAAAAAATCAACATGGTATTTAATCACTTTATCAATCAAGCAAGCAATGACAATAATCATGAAGCATATGTTGGATTTAAGCAAGCAATTAACATGTGAAACAAATGATTAAAGTGCAGCAAACAACATCAAGAATCACTTATATCACATTTTCACCTTTAACACAAAACATAGAAAAGTAAATGGAATCATGTCGAAACGACTCGAAAAAAATAAATTGGCTACTGGAAATGGACCCAAAAATTCCCTAAAATCACTACCTAAACATACATGAACATTAGAGGCACTAGGAAGCAAGATTGAGCAAGAAAATAGGCTAAAAATCCAAAAATGAACAGCGTTAACCGGTTAACCATATAGGTTAACCCGTTAACGGGCAGAAAAATACAGCATTCTGGCCAAAAACGCATGCGTTAACCGGTTAACCAAATGCGTTAACCGGTTAACACTGAACAAAAAGTGAAAAATGCTTTTGAAAAAAAGTGCTTTTGGCCACAATCTTCCTTCTAAACAATCCTAACCCCCACTTAATCATGCTAACACAAATTTCTACTCAATTGGAGCTTATTTACACATGGTAGAACCTATATCTATTAACACCTTAAATCCAAATTCAACCAAAATCACAAATCACAAGCAAACATAATCGAAACGGAATTGATTTTAAACAAAGCGAAAAGCACTTAAAGAATGCCAAAAATGGCGAGATGGAGAGAATAACTTAAAGAAGAAATGATTAAGATCACCAACCTACGAAGCGGAGGAGTGCTTCGGTGATTGTTGCAAGAATCGGAGCTTGAATCGAAGAGAAAACCGAAAACCAAGAAATCGCAAAATAAATGCGTTCTTGAGCTTGAATCTTCGTGTGCTTCTGATAAGTCGATAATCCTCACAAAATTCAGTAGCTTATCCTTCTTCAATCCACAAAATATGAAGGTTGGAGGCTTAAGCTTCAAGATCTTCAAGTTTCAATGTGAAACTTGAAGAGCTTATTTGAAAAAGCTTTGGTGAGAGGGAGAGGAAAAGTGAGAGAAAAAAGTGCTTATCAAAGAGTGAGATTGGAAAATGGTGTTCAACCCTTTTTGTTTGGATGAAAATGGCTTAAATAGAGACTAGGCTAGGAGCTAGGTTTGGGTTTGGGGCCCAAATATTAGGTTTGGGATCCAAAATTAGGTTTGGAAGTTAGTTAGGGTTAGGGTTGGAAAAGGGAATATTCCTTGGAACACTCTAGAAAATGGTGGAAGGTGGTGGAAGTTTCCAAGGGAAATGGAGTGGAATTGAAGTGGAAAAATGAGACGGAAAGAATGAAAGGAAGTGTGGAAAGAAAGTGGAAGGAAAGGTGGAGGGAAATGGTGAAACTAACTACCTTTCAAATGATTTTTCTTTGGTTTTTCTATGATTCCTCCATCATTTCTTGATCAAGTTTGAACCATAGGATCATTGTAACCCTAATTTCACGATCTCGATCTTAAAAGTCCGGAGTCGACCCTTTTTACCTAGCCCGATTGCCTTTTCTCCAATTCCTCGATTTTCCGTCGTCCGGCCAGTCGAACCCCTTCCAAAATGAATTTGTGGACGAGATTTGAACCCTAGGCACCTGACATCATATATAAGTCAAAGAAATCCACTTCGACTCAAAAATTTATGTAGAAACCCTGTAGAAATGAAACCCTAATTCGGCTCTTTTCCCTCAAGAAGTATTGCACTGCTTGCCTCCTTCAATCAAACCAAAACTTTCCATGACTTGTGGCTTCAAGTGAAGACTTGTGGGATATTGTGAACCCTTTGCACAAGGTTGAGAAGCTTTGTGGCCCTTCGGTAGCCTCTTCATAACTTTCGGTTGCTCCGATCATTGATCACATACCCACGCCTCGGCTATGCTATATATGATGCAATGTTTTTGGTTATTTTATGAATCCATATATGCAAAATGCTATGCAAAATGTTGAGGAAATGAGAGGGCAAATTTTGAGGTATTACAGCTGCCCCTATTCAATCAACTGCAGACCTGAACGGATGATTGCAACAACTTTTAGGCGTTCAAGGTATGGAGTGATTGAATACTCGAATAAAACCTGAAAATTTGCACACCGAGGGTAATGGAAATGCCATCTGCCCATTTATTTATTTATGTATTTTCTGATTTTGACCTCCGAATAGGTAGCGGAAAAATAGAAACAGGTGGAAATTTACTGGGAAGCATGCCATCCTCGAATGACAACTCAAAAGAAGATAAGACGGGATGAAACGGGATCATTGTACTTAAATGATAACCCGAATGAAATGGGATCGTTGTACTTAAACGAGAGCCCGAACAAACAGGATCATTGTACTTAAATGATAACCTGAGACGCGACCGTTGTACTGAAACGGAGACGCGAAGAGAAATGAGACTGTTGTACTGAAACAAGAGCCCGAGCAAACAGGATCATTGTACTTAAATGATAACCTGAGACGCGACCGTTGTACTGAAACGGAGACGCGAAAGGAAATGAGACTGTTGTACTGAAACAAGACTCAAAGACGAGACCATTGTACTTAAATGGAGACTCGAAAAGAAATGGGGTCGTTGTACTTAAACGAGAGCCCGAGCAAACAGGATCATTGTACTTAAATGATAACCTGAGACGCGACCGTTGTACTGAAACGGAGACGCGAAAGGAAATGAGACTGTTGTACTGAAACAAGACTCAAATACGAGACCATTGTACTTAAATGGAGACTCGAATGAAATGGGGTCGTTGTACTTAAACGAGAACCCGAGACGCGACCGTTGTACTGAAACGGAGACGCGAAAGGAAATGAGACTGTTGTACTGAAACAAGACTCAAATACGAGACCATTGTACTTAAATGGAGACTCGAATGAAATGGGGTCGTTGTACTTAAACGAGAGCCCGAGCAAACAGGATCATTGTACTTAAATGATAACCTGAGACGCGACCGTTGTACTGAAACGGAGACGCGAAAGGAAATGAGACTGTTGTACTGAAACAAGACTCAAATACGAGACCATTGTACTTAAATGGAGACTCGAAAGGAACGGGATCGTTGTACTTAAACGAGAGCCCAAGACGCGACCGTTGTACTGAAACGGAGACGCGAAAAGATGAGACTGTTGTACTGAAACAAGACTCAAAGACGAGACCATTGTACTTAAATGGAGACTCGAATGAAATGGGGTCGTTGTACTTAAACGAGAGCCCAAGACGCGACCGTTGTACTGAAACGGAGACGCGAAAAAATGTGAGACTGTTGTACTGAAACAAGACTCAATTGGGGATAACAACAAAACTTGGTAGAAGCATCCATCCTGGGAAATGAAGTTGCATTCTATGGGGAATATATCAATCTGATAGGAGATATAACAGGTCTCATGTAATATACCTCAAAACTGGCCCATGCTGGTATGCATATGTTTGAATTTATGGCGTAATGCTCCATGACGATGGAAATGCTACGCTTTGGAGGATGCAAATGTAATGATGATTATGCACATGCAAATGCAAAGAGATCTTCTGACGAGAAGACTGCAAGTATCCCATATGGCTCGACTGAGGAGGAACTGATGATCACTGCATTGATCTGACTAATCTTTGTGAGGAGAAAACAACTCTGCGGGGAATGCTGTCAATGATGCACCAGCTCTGAACAACCGCCATTGCCAAAAATAAATTGGACTTTGAGATTGGAGTGTCAGGACCCTGCTGGAGATGGACCTTTCTTGAACTCTGGTGGGGAAGTGAGGACCCCCTAGCTTGGCTGGGAACCAAAGGCATGACATTGCTGAGGAAACAATTGCTGGGGAGGCAAAACACTCCTTATACTGCTAAGAATTGCCCCTGTCTGAAGGGAAACTTCTGCTTGGGGATGACACCCACCTTCTTCTACCTTATTGAGAGAGACTTCAACTTCCACCTCTACTGGGGATGACGGAGGATGTCAATGATAAAGCTTCCTGCTGAAGATAAGAGTTCAAGCTGCCACTTGCTGGGGATAAGAGATAAATCCTCTCATGTTGGGAATGAGATGTAAGGCGTTTCATGCTGGGGATGAGAGACGATGATACCCTTCTGATCAAGAAGTAACTTTCGCTTTGCCACACAGCTGGAGAAGGGATTGTCTAATGAGGCTAGCTAAGACATTTTGATCAATGAAGCTTGCTGATGAAATAACTCTTGAAGTACTTTGCTGACAATGGCTTTGCCCCTAGCCCCGGGTTGATAGGTTGTCAACTAATCATGAATGAACAATGTTTTTTTACAATCTTCAACTCGCCTTCCACTAGGATCTATCAAAAGATAATGTCTCAAGAGGATTTTACAGAAAACTGGCATACGAGATGCCTCAGTGTCTTCAAACTCTTGGAGAGATTCGTCGGATCTCGAAATAACTGCCCCAGTATGCATGGTTTGTGCAAGAATTTGCCTCGCAAGGATTCATGAAGAACCTCATATCACTGTGAGATATTCTGCCCCAGTATTTTGAACCTTGGGTAGGTGCTTCTGATTAACAGTCTTCAGGAGAAAGTACTTCCCATGCTCTTGGGATGGCCTGCCCCAGTACAAGTCTTGAAGTGATCATCTATGAATGATTGTGTTTTGAAGAAAACACCCATACCAATTGTTCTCTGAGAGATTGGATCTCGAAGTGATTGCCCCAGTTTGGCTAAAATTTGAATGCATGCATCAGACTCATGGCTCTTTGAGAGATTTGAATCTCGAAGTGATCGACCCAGCTTGGCTGAATTTTGAAGAGATTGCTCGACATGATTGCCCCAGATTAGTTGGCTCTTACCAGGAATGTTGGGAAAGTCCCTACTCAATGGAGTTTTCTTGAAAAGTACACCTCGACAGATTGCCCTTCGGAAGTTTCAGACTTCTCAACTTGGCAAGATTAAGCTTCTGGACTGAGATTCCATATGTGAACTTTTATGATGCCAAACAAATGTATGCAAGCAGAAAATGTTTATTCTAAGAATGAAAATTCTAATGCAACACACATGTCAATCTTGAAGTTTTACTGAAAAAGATGTCGCAAACCTTTGTGAGCGAATCACTGGTTAAGATATGACATTAAATTTTTTTTTTGAATAATAGAAAGCATGCACATGCAACACCAACAAATATTTTCAACACCACTCATAGGAGTCAGGAATGCGGTCTCGTGGTAGTACGCTCTCAAGATAACACTGTTTCAGTTAGGACTTTTGAGGGTTGTATTGTGGCCTGGTTCACGGTTATAGAAACAAAGATATAGGCTCGAAGTTTATTTGTGCCCACCCATCTTCGTGATGTTCTCCATTCCTATGTTCAGCTAGCTTTCACAAGCGCTCACCTCTCAAAAAGGGCTTTGTGATGGTTGAGGAACCAATTACACTAACGGTTTAAGCACCAATCAAATTATTGTTTAGAGTCAGTCACCCCTATTGTCTTTTGTGTCTGTATCACACGACTTTGTTCCTGCTCAAGGATCTTTCTTGTGTAATCCTTTTCGTCTTTCACTTTTGCATTATTTTGTTTATCCCTAACTTTTGCCTGGACTGAATTCTTGTGAATCTTTGATTGTGAAGTCCAGCGGGATGCCCTAATTTTTGCCTAAGTCGCTGGTTTTCAAGTTTCGACTTAGCGGGCTTTCTCATTCATTTTTTTTCTTTTTTTTTTGAACAAATCGTGTGACACTGTTTGTCTTGAATGCTTTGCGAGGGTCGTGACTGTCTCACTCCTTTGTTGTTGAGGAATAACCATTGTGGTCTCCGGTCTTTGGACCTCTTGATTGGGATAACCATTGTGGTTTCTGGTCATTAGACCTCTTGATTTGGTACAACGAAAGGTAATGGATCCTCAGATTTGCACTCCTTTTGAAATTTGAATGCTCGGTCAAACTAACTGACGCCTACCCTGCCCCTGGGTTAAATGCAAGGGTTTTTTCATGCGAAAAGAAACTCCTACTTCAAGGCTCAAATGGGTTGGCGAGGGTCTATCTCCCTTATATCTCCGGTGTTTAGGATTTGAAACAATGCCTGTACATCGTCAACAGGGTCTTTCTCAAAAGCACACAATTAGAGATTTTTGCGTTTTCATTTCGTCGTCCTCCCTGATAGAGTTTAATCACAACAGTTGGTATTGCAATGCACATACACAAAATCATGAGTGAAGACGAATGAATTACTTCAAGAGAAACATGTGCATTTTATTATGGTTATCATTCAAAAACAAATAAGTTTCATGCATGCATACAAATGTTTAAACAAACAATATAAACTACAAATGAAAATGCAGTAAAGAAGCTGAACATTGCCGTCATTGAGGAGACTTGACTCCGTATGGACTTATTGATTCTGAAGATGCCTTTGCAAATTGGGAGACCCATTTGATGAGGAGACTTCAATATGTGAGCAGACTTTCTGGCATGATGACCTTTGAGTCGATCAACTTCGGGACCTTGTCTTCACCTTTGCCTCTGAAAGACTTGCAATCTTCAATTAAAAGGTCGGGTGCCCCAGAATGGTAATCATACTTGGCATTGAAACCCCAAAGGAAGCTTTGTCGAAGATGATCCTGATGCAATTAGCTAAACCACTCCGAATTTGCGTAAATGATGAAACTTGTTGCACGTACGTCATCAGAATATGATCAAACTTCTTCTCAAGTTGTTTTGGCCTTTACCCGTATTCTCTGGCTCTAGGACTCTCTTGGGAAGCTCCGGTCAGATGCTGACAAATGACATATGGAGGGAAAAGGTTGATAAAGTTAATAGATAAGGTTGCTCGGAAAGATCTTGCACGATCTCCTGCCTACGTATCTCCATTGACCAATGGAGAATCAGAGCAGCGTAGTTCCCCTCACTAGGGATGAAAATAGCTTCGTTCAGAATTTCCATAACCAAGCTCATCTGAGTCTTCATCTGGTTGACTTCATGTTTCAGCAGTTTCTGATTCTGAAATAAAGCTTATACCTCTGCCCTGAATGGCCTCAACGGGGTCTTCCTTCGATTACCTCCGCCCGGAGTTGCTTCAAATATATACCTTAACGAATGTGATTCAAGTTGTCCATTGTGAAGGGAAATCAAGTCAGGAAAAGAATTTGTCTCTAAACACCTGTCAAGAATGCAAAGATGTATGCAAATGCCATGTTCAATTATTTCTGAGGAATCTATCTGCTTTGATTCAAGTCTTGATACAGAAAAATCCAACAGCATGATTCAGATATGTGATCCTTGAAAATAACTGAACATGTGTGCAGAAATGCTATGATGTCATGTATGCAATAGGCACGTGATCAATAGTCTGATATTGGTGTTGATGTTGAGCAACGAGTCAAGTGTCTGAATAGAACCATAATAGCAGTGCCATCTCTGTACAGAACCCCATAACTGAGAACCCAATAACTGTAGAACTGGATCACATAATTGAACAGTCACTGATGGTGTTGAAGCTGAACAATAAGCCAAGTGTCTGTGGAGAGTCACAATATCAAGGTCACAATGGTAATCACAGTAACAATTTCTCTGAATAGAAATCCCGAATCTCAGAATCAGAGAACCATAGAACACTGAACAATACTGACAAAGTGGGTATGTTGAAGTTTGGGGTTCCTGCAAACCTGTAAACCCCTCCCAATCTCACGGGTGTGCTACTCGGGTCAACATCACGGACTCTCAAAGCCGAATAGCAATAATACGTTCACCATTTCCGAGAAATGGCTCATGACCAAATCAGGGAATCGGTTTGGCATTATGTACTACTCAGGGAGGTCTCAGTTGAGTCCGGAAAAACAAGCATCCCTCACAAGTTTCCAGCTTCAAGCACTGAATCGAGAAACAATAGTACATTCATCCCGAAGGGTACAATACTATCGTCATACGAACAGTTTGCTTTAACTGAATTCCTATGAGAGAACCAGGACATCCTATGCGAGTTCCCAATGGACCCTCGGATGCGAGTGGGTTTGCCAACAAATGTGGTCTGCCACTGTCATCACTGGAGAGGGTTGTTTCCATTAAGGTTCTCAATGATCGGTCCCCAGCTGCACATAACTATCAAGGTTGTACCCTGAAGTGGGGAAGAACCCCCGCACAGAATAGTCCCAAGACAGTCGCAACCTGGGTGTGGAACACATCACCACTCATCATGTAACCATGCGAGCACAACATGTCCACGCTAATCCTATAGTGCACTCAAGCCGGGTATTTGGCTTATCTCACAGTAACTCCCAACCCACAGAAAAAATGAAAACCAGCACAGCCAGACAGTCCAGTATAATATGATGCATGGAAAATAAAATACTGAAAGCGGTAAATAAATGCGATAAAGTAAAGCTGTAAATAAAACTGTAAATAAAACAGTAAAGCTAAACTAAAGCACTCAGCAACAAACACATATACACCCAAAGAACAAAACCAAACAGGCGCTAGGATTGACTCTACAAGGGAAACCGGAAGAATCAGGTTATTCCCCAGCAGAGTCGCCAGCTGTCGCTCCCGGGATTTTCATCCTAGTACAAACGCGAAAGTGGCGCGGAAAAGGTTAGAGTCGCCAGCCAGACATTTTTATCCCGAATGAATGGGAAAGGTAATGTTGCACAAACCTGAGGAAGAAGGAAAGGACAAGGCCTTGCGAACCAAAGATCTGAGTTCGGGAGTCGGTTACGACCTGGGAAGGTATTAGCACCCCAGATCGTCCGCCGTACCCGACGGGATCCACGCTTGCTTGTTTGTTTCAAAGGGTGAGAAATAAGATGCTGCTGAATAAAACTGCTACTGGAACTGGAATGAGAAATGAGAAAGGAACTGGAAAAAGAGAATGGAAAAAAGGGGAAATGTAGGGAAAATAAAGAATGTGCTCGAACGGGCCCTACCCCGCTGCCTACGTACCTCATCGGGATAATGAGGATCAGAGTCGACGTAGTTCGCCTAACCTAGGCGGGAACTATTTGTTTGTGTTTTTTACAGCTGGAACTGCGTGTGTCTATGCTCAGGTGTTGCAGGCTCGTCTGGTACGAGTGCGTTTACCGTCTTGCATGTGTGACAAGTCGCCGCGAGTTCGCGATGTGAGTGAATGAGATGAGAGAAGAAGTTCCCGCAGGATAGTCGGTTATTGTTTGTTTTTGTCTTTTTTAAAAGAAGTGTTTTTGAATTTGTTTGTGAACTGTCTTGTACTAAGACCTATCCATCGCGGGAAGTATTTACACCTCGCCCCGAAACAGGACGCGTATAAACACTCCGCAACAAAGTCTCGTGTCGTACAAGATTGTTCGGTTTTTATTAAGTGTTTTATTGCTTTTCTTTTGAGATGAGAAAGAGAATGACTCAAGTTGATAAAAGGAAAAATCTAAGGGACTAAGACTCAATCCTAATGTATTATGTATTTACAAAGTGATCCTAGTGGTTAGTGAGGTTTTCTATTCCTAATGGAAAAAGGAAAAGAAAAAAAGGAAAAAGGATGCAACTTACTTCCTAAGGAAGATAAGTTGGTCCTAACAATGGGGAATCCTACCAATCACAAACATGGAAGGAAAAATGAATTAAAAAGCCTAAAAGAAATGCATAAAAAATAAAGGATAAAGTGGAGTAAACTTACCTCAATCTTCCCCACTACAAAACAAGTGTTAATGCACATTTTTTATTAAAAAGAATAAGGCAAACACACATTAATTAAATCCTAATTAAATTCTAAGGCACCTTAGACCTAAACTAGACTCTATTTTAATCCTAAAGGAACTAGAAAAATGCTAAAACCAAAATACAACACCTATTACAGCCCCTTAATACACAAACAGCTATGAAACTAAGTCCAACACCCACCAGCTTTTTACAGCCAGCATGCAACATGAAAAAGTAGGTGTAGAAAGTCACACACATCATACTAATATAACAAACAACATGTATTTTACAGCAGCTATATACAAAAACAGCTATGAAATGCAAAATCCAAATTTGATTATTTTTATTTATGTGCACAAAGTGAATGATAAACAACACATTAATGTCACTTGACATGAATCTACATGCATCACAAAATGAACTCAAACATGTGAATTTATTTACATCATTTATTTGATTAAAAATGACAATGATCAATCAAGAACAAACATACTTTTTTCATGTTGCACACATGAGCATTTTATCATGAGATTGAACAAGTATCACTACAAGCATCAATTGTTACACATGCATGGCATAAAATCAGAATTGAACTCATGTTAAGATATGGTCAATTAAGCACAAGAAACTTGCATGAACATGTGAAGCATTTAATCACTTTTGGCAAAAAATCAACATGGTATTTAATCACTTTATCAATCAAGCAAGCAATGACAATAATCATGAAGCATATGTTGGATTTAAGCAAGCAATTAACATGTGAAACAAATGATTAAAGTGCAGCAAACAACATCAAGAATCACTTATATCACATTTGCACCTTTAACACAAAACATAGAAAAGTAAATGGAATCATGTCGAAACGACTCGAAAAAAATAAATTGGCTACTGGAAATGGACCCAAAAATTCCCTAAAATCACTACCTAAACATACATGAACATTAGAGGCACTAGGAAGCAAGATTGAGCAAGAAAATAGGCTAAAAATCCAAAAATGAACAGCGTTAACCGGTTAACCATATAGGTTAACCCGTTAACGGGCAGAAAAATACAGCATTCTGGCCAAAAACGCATGCGTTAACCGGTTAACCAAATGCGTTAACCGGTTAACACTGAACAAAAAGTGAAAAATGCTTTTGAAAAAAAGTGCTTTTGGCCACAATCTTCCTTCTAAACAATCCTAACCCCCACTTAATCATGCTAACACAAATTTCTACTCAATTGGAGCTTATTTACACATGGTAGAACCTATATCTATTAACACCTTAAATCCAAATTCAACCAAAATCACAAATCACAAGCAAACATAATCGAAACGGAATTGATTTTAAACAAAGCGAAAAGCACTTAAAGAATGCCAAAAATGGCGAGATGGAGAGAATAACTTAAAGAAGAAATGATTAAGATCACCAACCTACGAAGCGGAGGAGTGCTTCGGTGATTGTTGCAAGAATCGGAGCTTGAATCGAAGAGAAAACCGAAAACCAAGAAATCGCAAAATAAATGCGTTCTTGAGCTTGAATCTTCGTGTGCTTCTGATAAGTCGATAATCCTCACAAAATTCAGTAGCTTATCCTTCTTCAATCCACAAAATATGAAGGTTGGAGGCTTAAGCTTCAAGATCTTCAAGTTTCAATGTGAAACTTGAAGAGCTTATTTGAAAAAGCTTTGGTGAGAGGGAGAGGAAAAGTGAGAGAAAAAAGTGCTTATCAAAGAGTGAGATTGGAAAATGGTGTTCAACCCTTTTTGTTTGGATGAAAATGGCTTAAATAGAGACTAGGCTAGGAGCTAGGTTTGGGTTTGGGGCCCAAATATTAGGTTTGGGATCCAAAATTAGGTTTGGAAGTTAGTTAGGGTTAGGGTTGGAAAAGGGAATATTCCTTGGAACACTCTAGAAAATGGTGGAAGGTGGTGGAAGTTTCCAAGGGAAATGGAGTGGAATTGAAGTGGAAAAATGAGACGGAAAGAATGAAAGGAAGTGTGGAAAGAAAGTGGAAGGAAAGGTGGAGGGAAATGGTGAAACTAACTACCTTTCAAATGATTTTTCTTTGGTTTT
Source organism: Lathyrus aphaca (assembly GCA_963966055.1). NCBI lineage: Eukaryota > Viridiplantae > Streptophyta > Magnoliopsida > Fabales > Fabaceae > Lathyrus > Lathyrus aphaca. The sequence continues at coordinate 449,446,930 of OZ014519.1, read as the reverse complement.
TCTATGATTCCTCCATCATTTCTTGATCAAGTTTGAACCATAGGATCATTGTAACCCTAATTTCACGATCTCGATCTTAAAAGTCCGGAGTCGACCCTTTTTACCTAGCCCGATTGCCTTTTCTCCAATTCCTCGATTTTCCGTCGTCCGGCCAGTCGAACCCCTTCCAAAATGAATTTGTGGACGAGATTTGAACCCTAGGCACCTGACATCATATATAAGTCAAAGAAATCCACTTCGACTCAAAAATTTATGTAGAAACCCTGTAGAAATGAAACCCTAATTCGGCTCTTTTCCCTCAAGAAGTATTGCACTGCTTGCCTCCTTCAATCAAACCAAAACTTTCCATGACTTGTGGCTTCAAGTGAAGACTTGTGGGATATTGTGAACCCTTTGCACAAGGTTGAGAAGCTTTGTGGCCCTTCGGTAGCCTCTTCATAACTTTCGGTTGCTCCGATCATTGATCACATACCCACGCCTCGGCTATGCTATATATGATGCAATGTTTTTGGTTATTTTATGAATCCATATATGCAAAATGCTATGCAAAATGTTGAGGAAATGAGAGGGCAAATTTTGAGGTATTACAGTCTTCAAACTTTCCTTACTTCTTACTATTTCTAAATCTTTATCTTAATCTTTTTTATTTAGAGTATTTTCAAATGGGATATATTATTTTATTATAATTTCTAAATCTTAATTTTTTTCTTAATCATTTTTGATTAATCACTCATCAAATCAAAAGTATCAAATATTATAATATTTGGTATTAATTTTTTAAAGAATAATTTTAATTTTTATTATTTGCTAATTTTGTATGTAAATTTGCATAAAAATCAGTATTTGTAAACATTTATCTATATTTTATTAAAATCTTTTATATTAAATATTTATATTAATTTAATTTTTAATATAATTTATTTAAATATTTATTTGTTGTTTTTAAAAAATAGTAATGGGTATGGCTATTTTAATAATTATAATTTATTTTTAATTTTAAAAGGCAATTAAAAATTTACTTCCATATTTATTTCAATTAAATTTGAATGCTTATTTGTGCCCAATATTTATTCACATCATATTTATTCCAATTAAACTCTTCAAATTTATAATAGAAAGAATTAATTGAAACGACGTATCTTAACTTCAAAAAGAATGAATGATTTGACTTTAGTTTTTACTATTTTTAAAAGTAGTTACTAAAATTTTATATTACCAAATAAAAAAGGAAAAATATTTGTCTAAAAATAGTAATTTATCTTCAAATTTTTATTTTGAAAATAAAATATTACTTTAAAAACTAGTAATAGATATGACTATTTTAATTAATTATAATTTATTTTTAATTTTAAAAAGCAATCTAAAATTTACTTCAATATTTATTTAAATTTAATTTTAATACTTCTTTGTGTCCAATATTTAATCCAATTAAACTCTTCAAATTTTTATTATTTTTAAAAGAAATTACTTCTTTTGTTAGATGAGCTACTTCCTTGACTTTTATCATGAAGAAAATTATAAGTTGATTTTTATGTATTAAATGTTCTATTTTGGTTATTTGATGATTTGCAATTTAAATTTAATATTGATGTTTTTATTCTATTTTGATTTGGTATGAGCATTAATATTAGTAATAAGCAGTTTCAGATTTTTTTTTCGGTAAATTAAATTATGTATATAATTAAACTTAAATAATGAGATTTAAATGTGTTGAATTATTTTATAATATGTTACTAATTACATATATAATTAAACTTAAATTACATTATTGTCTCTTGACTTATATAGAAATTATGATTATACAATTTTAGTATTTTTATGATTTGCAACTTGAATTTGATTTTTTTTTTACTTTATCTCATAAAGTTTTTGTTTTGGACATATCTTTTATTTCAGTTTTTTTTAATTAAATTAAATATATAATTAAATATAAATAACAATATTTAATCTTTTAAATATTTAAATGCACACTTTCTAAAATAATAATTTTTACAAATAATTTTTACAAATATATGTATAGGGAGATCAAACTTAGTGGAAAACCAAACGTTTATAGAGTTAACATGTAGTATATGTAAGTGGTTATAATAGTTTTCAATATTATGCCACGTTTTGTTCACCGTCTATAAGAAAAGAAATGGCACACTAAAAACATTTATTATTAAAATTTCCTTAATGTTACGTGATTAGTTAATTAATTTGTATGGCTTAAATATATAATAATAATAATAATAATAATAATAATAATAAATAATAATAATAATAATAATTTTACGTTATGTGCGTATGACAAGAAAAGAAAATACAAGCATTTGTTTCTCCTTCGCGCATTCAACGTTTTCACTTCAAGAAATCGATTTCAATCTTCCGGTAAGTCTCCATCAACCTTTTTCAATTCCTTCATTTCTTTCAAATTCAAGCCCTAACAATGATTTGAAATTCTGTCAATATCAATTTAGAACCCTAATAATCAACAGTACAAATCATTTGAACCCTAACAATCGCTTTGTTCAATCGCAGATCCGTAATCCTAATTCCACAATCAGGTTTTCTGCTGCTCAACAATCTACAGTTCCGCAATCGGTCGTTTGATTGCTAGATTCTGCTACTCACAATCCACAATTCGACCATCCACCAATTTTAAGGTATGTTTTTGCTTTGGTTTTTCACAAATGATTTGTTGTATCTCACTTTTGTTGTTGTATCTCACCATGTTGTTTCATTTAATTCTACATTCCACCATATTTTTCACACCATATTTTTCACAGTATGAATTTTATTCTAATACTTGTTGTTGTCGTTGTTTATCGGCATATTCGTAGCAGTTTCTTCATCTAAAGTGTTGGATCCATAACCCTATTTGCTAGCCGGTGAGTCTTTCCTTATCTTTATAGTTGTTTGATTCATAAGTATAGAACCTCAATCCGCGATGCACATCAACTGTTCGACAAAATGCATATTGAACTGTGTTTGACTTATATTCTCTTATTTTTTTCTTAAGCTCAAATCAAACACGAAGCTTCCTAGTTTTATTAGACTTGCCTATTATTTTTATTTTTATGTTTAGGTTGAATGAATATTGATTTTAAATTTTAGTTCACATATATATATATATATATATATATATATATATATATATATATATATATATATATATATATATATTAAAGGAAATAAAACAAAAATATGATGTTGTGTTTCCTTCAAATTTGAAATGGAGAAGAAAACAAACCAAAAATATATTAACATTTTATGCACACTTATAGCTATACTATTTTACTGTCAACTTTCTTCTACAACTAGTTCATTCATCTTTCTGTCAATTGTCTCGAAACATATCTGATGCATCGATCCATAAAAAGACACCAATTCTGTTAATTGTTCCACAGACATATTCAACATCATGTTCATAGCTGCCTTCTCCCTCATTTGATCCATTTTCATCTTTTGTGTATAACTCGAACCGTTTCTATATGTTGCACCAACCTGCTTTAGCCTATTCTTCTGCTGCAAAATCAATGCAGTACTTGCCTGTAGAAAGTCTGCTCCCGGTTTAAGTTCAGAACTTTGACTCATATCGACATGAGAATCGGACTTATACATGGTGACTTCTAGAGTGAGGGATCACTCAAGTCCCTCACCATGTACCATTCAAAATGACCATTAGATCAAAAAAAGTTTACACGATATTATTAGTGGATGCTACACTAGATTTCAATATTTCACTTTCTCTGGAATAATATTCTTTCTCCATTATGTTTATCCATGAATGGTTAACATAAAATATATTAACTAAAAAAATACATATACACCATTTTTTTTTACGTAAAAAGAACATATAGTTATGGAAAAACAAAGGAAGAACACCATCTCCTCTTATCATCTTTTCCATTTCTCTTGAGAAAAACCTCATTTTTTCCTAAAGTTTCTCTCCCTTATTTACTAGCTGCCTTCTCCCTCACATTTTCCCAAAGTTTCTTCTCCTTTTTTAATTTGAGAGTTGTTATGATGGAGAAATAATGGCCTTTACTTACTCTTAACATACTAACATGAATAATTGTCCATGTAATTAATTCGAATTCATTTACTGCAATAATTGGCCATGTAATAAATTAGATTCACTCATAGAAATTATTAAGAAATTATACTAACTACTGTAAATGGAATAATTGCTCATGTAACTTTTCCTTCTCTATTCTTATAGAGGTGAATTTAGTTTATTAGGAAATATAGAATAAATAATAATTTCTCAGGTAATAAATTGTAAATGCTTGTTGATGAATTGATAGATTGTAAATGCTTGTTGATGAATTAATAAATTGTAAATGCTTGTTGATAAATTGTAAATGCTTGTTTATAATGTTCCATTTACTAGTAACACATTGTTAATTTTTCCTCTCATTACTAGATTTCAGTTATTGCCCAACTTAGCAACAACTAAAATTTGCATCAAATTTGATTAGTTTGATTTTAGACTTCGGTTAGTACATAATTTGGATTTGTCAGCACTCCATGCAAACCAAATAGAAGCACAATGTTTGGTACCCATGTGATGTGACTTGTTACAATGGTAATAATAAAGAAGAAAATGCTTCAACGATTGATCAAAGTGATTGTTGTCATTTTTTATTATGAAATGTTTATAGTGATTGCAGTCTGAATTTCAGAATAGAAAATATTTGTACCAATAGAATGAAATTTGCGTGATAGTATCTCATATTTGTTCTTTTTTCCTTTGTTTTTGATACTTTTTCCATTTGATGATATATCCTATTTAATAATTCTATATTTCTATAGTGATTAGTTTTAATATAATAATTGTTATGCTTTTTGTAGGCTTCTGAAGCAGGAAATGAACCTTCACCACCTTGTGACATAAGAAGATCATCAGATGCAAGCAATACACATGAAGAAAATCATCAGAGTCCTTCTAAGGACATGTGATTTTTATGGCACTTTTATGTTCTAAAACTTGTTTTTTTTTAGAATAACTTGAGATACTAGATACAAAAATTATTGGTCATTTTTATGTTTTAATATTTTAGGAATAGATTGTGATACATATATCAAACATTTAAAGTTTCTATCTAATTTTGAAAAATTTAATCAATAGCACCTAGTTGTTTTTTGTTGTTTTTTTTTTATGCTGAAGGCTTACAATGGTTTCTTTTGTTTATTTTCTTCATTATGAACCGTGAGGATGAAAAGTGGACACTCTATAATGGAATGTCAAAATTATGATAATGTGAGAATGAAAAGTGTCTATAATGGAATGCCAAAATTCTGATAATGTGAGAATGAAAAGTGGACAATCTGTAATGGAATGCCAAAATTCTTATAATGAGAGTGATAGGGTATGTCAGAATGTCCAAATGATATTTTATATCTAAAAGTGGTTAATTAATATATATTGTGACAAAATTTAAATTTATTTTAGCATATTGTAAATAGATTCTTTTTCATATTGATTTATTATATGTATATTACGACGGTTTTAACCGACGTAAAATACAATGATATTTGTTTATTTTGTAAATAATACGACGGTTGTAAACCGTCACTAATTTCAAACATCAGCCGCCACTATATGTAAATTAGAATGGTTTAAAGTGACGTAATTTTTAGTACATCAACGGTTTCAACCGACGTAATATGTAATGATATTTGTTTGTTTTGCAAACAATACGACGGTTTACAACCGCCCTAATTTTAAACAACAACTGCCACTTTCAATTGTGTAAATTACGACAGTTTGCACGACTTTTAATTGTTAACCGTCGTTATTTTCATTGCGGCAACCAAATTTACGGTGTTTTGAAAAACGTCATTTTTGTGAATTGTGGCGGTTCAAAACGCCATAATTTGCTTGACTTAACCGCCATAATTTACGCGTTTTTTTGTAGTGTCCCTCCCAGATTCTAAAAGATCAAGTCCCTACGAGGTTGCCTATGATAAATGATCTTGTCCCTTCGGTTTAAAAGATGATAGCCCCTCCCAATTGCTAAAGACACCCTATAGTTGCCTTCGTTGACCGTATGATGACCCTACGTCCGTCCCTTAACAAATCCAAGGTAATGACTACCTATTCCTTAATAATAAGGACAATCTTACCCTTGAAAGAACATGAATGACTTAGTCTAGGGTAGTTACATCATAGTTACTTGCTCACACCTTTAAAAAAATACTTTTCACACCTCACAATATTTTCAAACATTTTCCAATAAGGCTTTGTATACATCCATACGAGGATCATTACAAAGTACTTGAAAACTTCTAATCACACACTACATTTTTCAAAAACATTTAGGTGAGCTAAGTAACTAAGAGCTCATGGATAACCATGGATATAAATGGTGCTAACACCTTCCCTTTATATAACCTACCCCCCCCCCCCCCCGAACTCAAGTCTTTTTAAAAATAGGTCAAGATGAATCAACTAAACTTCAGTGGGAAGGATACTTACCTATGGACTTTATGCAAGCCTTTAAACTTAAGGCTATTATGTGACTTGTTTGTGTGTGCCACTTGCTTGTGTTGAACATAACATCATGACATCATAAGCATATCATTCTCACTAACCATTTCAAGGACCAAAGGATTTATCTTTGTTATTTGTTGCAGGTTACGACTTCTGCTCGTAGAAACACTATCCAGGTCAACTTTGTAAGGATACCTTCCAAGCTTAAGGAATTGGTCTCAAAAGTTTCGGAAAGCTCTCAGTTCACCAAAAAGCATGGTCACCTACTTGATTTGGTTACTTCAGGGTTTGATGAAGATATGATGAGTGTTCTGGTCCAGTTCTTTGATCCTAAACATCACTACTTCACATTTCCTGATTATCAGTTGGTGCCCACAATGGAAGAATTCTCCAAATTACCTGGTGTGCATATCCTTGATCATAAATCTTTCACAGGCTTAGAGAAAGAGCCTAAACCTGAAGTTATTGCAGCAGCCTTGTATCTGAAGAAATCAGACATTGTATTGGAAACTAGAAGTGGAACTAAGGGTATTCTTGCTAAGGTATTGATAGAGGAGGCTCATGTGTTCTTGGATGCTATGAGTTATGATGCTTTTTAGGAGATCTTAGCCTTGTTGATTTATGGTTTGGTATTGTTCCCTAATCCTGACTAATTCATATACATGCACGCAATCAATATATTTATGATTCACAATCTTGTGTCTACCTTTCTTAAAGATATCTTACACTCTCTTCACACTCTTACTACGAAGGTGCGATGAACTCTGATGTGTTGCATACCCCTACTATCAAGGTGGTTTATTTCACATCTTCCTCGATCTGCGATGAAGAATGAACAAGGTTTAAGGTGGTCTAAAAGGATGATGTCACTCTCTCATTCAAACATTCATTAGTGTTCTCGATTTATGGAGAATATTACTATCATTGACCGTTGTGGGGAGTTACCTAATGTGCCACTCCTTGGCATTAGAGGGGGAATTACTTACAATCCTTCTTTAGCACTACGTCAGTTTGGTTATGCTCGGAGTAATGGTCCTCATGACATGCTTATTCAAGGTATCATGTTTGATTACGACAACGGTCTTCAAGGTTACCGTCAAAGGTTTATACGAGCCTGGAGCATGGTGAATAAGATCAACAATACTCTATCCCTATGGAACCTTACCTCAGATGGGTGCGATCTCGTGCTCAGACTCTCATGATGCCATATCTTGTTGTTCTACCAGTAATTGTTGAGCCAATTGGGGAAGGAGACGTTCTTTATACTATTCTGCATCCTGACATGCCTATGGATCTGGAAGAGCTACAGAAGTCTTGGATTCAACTGAAAGAAAAAAGGGATACTTTTGAGGCTCTGTTCCATGCTCACAAAGAAAAGGTGTGGGAGCTAACGAAGCAACTTCACGAAGAGCGGAAACTCAATACATATCTCAACCAAAAGAGAAAGCGTCCATGGGAGACTTGAGTCTCAGATGTTCTTATTTTCTTTGCAACTTTTTGTTTTCTCTCATTATAAGCCCAAAGGGCAATTATATTTTAAACTTACTAATAAAAGTTTTATTTTTGTTTTCTTTTAACAAATTTAAATCCTACGTGGTCCTGGAAAACATTGCATATGCATCTATATACCATACCATTGCATAACAGGTTTCCGCGACAAGCTTTTCATCTTCTCGTTGTTTATTTCAACAGAAATGGCTCTCGAACAATCTGTCAAAGATCTCCAAACCCAAATTGCTCAATTTCAAGAGGTGATCCTGAATTTGTCCAAGGGGCAAGTAGAGTTGAAAACCCTCCTCACTAAGGACATGAAAAAGAAGAACCCTAAAGACGACAAGGGTGATCAGTTAGAAAAACTGCAAGCTGAGATGGAAGAGATGAGAATCCAGATGAATGGCCAGGTGGCTCTTACCCAAAACTTATCCCAGGGGCAAGAAGAGCTGAGAATCTTTGTCAATAAACTTCAAGGTAACCGAGTCGGGAATCTAATCATCAGTCAATCTCCGATTAAACAAGATGACTTGGTTGAAAGGAAGATGAGGATAAGAGAAGGAAATAGACATGATACTACTGATGATTCTTCAACTAAAGGAAGAAGATCTGGTAGGGTTAATCTTCCTCGACACAAGGAATGTAGAAGAGAGTTCATCAAATTTGACACGCCAATGTCGCAAATTTTGCAATGCTTGTTGGAGATGAAGTTGGTTATCTTGAAGAACGCTCCCCTGAAGCCTAATACTTCCTCTCCTGACTATAATCCCAATGCAAGGTGTACATATCACTCAAACTCTCCTGGACATGACACTAATAACTATTGGGCATTAAATAATAAGATTCAAGACCTGATTGACGAATGAGTCCTCAAGGTTATGCCAGAAGACCAGATTGAATTCCTCTATCGTCCATTAAACATCGAAGCTGCCAGACAAATCACCCGAGGGAGCAAGAATGAAAGCTCACAAACACCTATTGAAGTTTAGGACACCATGGGACAACCAAGTGACAAATTTGATTTCATGGTAAAATATACTGCTCCTGAAAGTTCACGGATTACAATCGAAGACATTCAGCCAACTGGATGGGACATCATTTGATTTCTTTAGTTGTAATTTCGTTTGTTTGCTCAAGCACTTACTATTATGTCAAACTTTGTTTTTACATTAATGCATTGCGTATGTTTGTCTTGAATTAATCCATTTATTTCACTATATTTAAAATTATGCTTCTTATCTCACTTTTTGTGATATTTAACTCTTGATAAAGTTGTAAGCCTTTAGAGGGAGGATGACGAAGACAATACCATAATTTCATATAGTATGCTTTTGAACAAATTATGTTGACGATGTACAGTCATTGTTTCAATTCCTAAACAGTGGAGATATAAGGAAGTTAATCCCTAGTGAACCCTTTTGAGCCTATGAAGTAGGAGTTTTTTTCTCACGCAAATTTAAAACCCTTATTCATAACTTGGGGCAGGGTAGTTACTCGGTTAACTTAATTATGTTGGTTGTCTTTTTGTACACAACTAATGATGGTTCCCTGTAATCACTAAGTCTGATAGTCAATATCTAACAAAGGAAAAACTCAGTAAGTCAAAACCTATGAAGGAGACTTAGTAAAGATTGAGACATCCCGCTGACTGTAATTTTGAAACAAACAATTCAGGCGAAAAGGAAAGGATAACAAAGTCAAAAGAAAAAGAGGTCACTGCAAATCCTCAACAAAAAAAGGATAACTGACTTTTCAAATAAAGTTCTGGTTTCTGAACCATCACAAATGTCATTGTTACAGTTCCAAACTCCTTTGGAGCCTTAATTCATAAGTTAATCGAACATAGGACTGAAGAACATCACGAAGGATGGGTTGGGTTCAAATAAAATTTGAGCCTTTATCCTTTGTTTCTTAAACCGTGAACCAGGCCATGTTACAACCCTTTAAAATTCCTAACTGAAACATAGTTACTTCGAAAGCGTGCTGCTACAAAAAGGTATCCTGACTCCTTTAAGGTTTATTACAAAACTTGAGTCAATATCACAGTTTTCACAAACATTGTTTTACTAAAATAACTCTTTTTCAAAACTTCAAGACATACATAAGTATTGCGTTTTGAATATCATTGTTTTCATATAACTAAGTGTTTGACAGCAGAGAAGCTTACATGAAGAACATTCTATGAATCAAAGTCCTCCCTACATGCAAAGTTGCTTCCTGAATCAAATCTAATGTATACAAGGGGCATAATCACTATCTTCCAATCAATGGGCATAGTCACTATCTTCAATCAAGGGGGCATGCCATGTTATTTCCCAAGTCATTTGGGGCAGTCAGGTCAAGGTTCAACAATGCTTAAATAACCAGGGGCAGATCTTACCATCTGAATTGCCAGAGGTAACATTACCAAGCTCACAATGCCAAAGACATATTATTGTGGAACATTTTGTTTATTTCTCTAGAGGTAGCTCCTTTTTGGGACAAATCATCCTCAACTAGGGGTAACACTCTCTTTTCAAATCTAATCAGATCAGATTCAATATCAGATGGTGTCAGTATCATGTCTTTAGATTCAGTCATGATAATTCCTAGAAAATTACTCAGGGAAGTCCGAAATATCAGAAGTTATGAACCCGTTGGTTATTTTGAATATGATTGATGTTTACTAAAATTTCAATAATATCATTTACTAAGGACTCTTGAAAGTAGGATCCCAACAAAGTTCATATCCAACAGATCTTCGCAGGTTCATCCCCACAGAGTAATCCTTACAGCTATACTTCAGCAAAACATTACATATAATCTCTTGTACTTCCAACTCTACGAAGTCCCAGACAGATTTCTCTCAAGTCTGATATCCTCCGAAGAATTGACACTTGGTCGGATAAATCTCTCAGGAGAATGTCTGTCTCTTTTATCCCCAGTCAGGAAATTTAGAAATTTCATATTCCAATAAAAAGTGCGACAAATAAAAATCAAAAGATCCTAAGTTACAACATTCTGAAACAAGACGGGAATGATGTCTTCATATTCCTCAGCAACGAATCAGGATTTATTTTCCCCAACTAGCAGTTGTTACATGAAGCTACTGATGAGCTCTCCATACATAATTCATATCTACATCATTTCATATCATACGCATCCACAACGCACACAAATTCTCATTTATGATAAGAAGATCGTCTTGCAAAGTGTTATATACATCATGACATTGCATAAAACTAACCTTGTTTTTCAGGTTAATTCCCTAGCAGACGAATGTCATCAACAACGTATTCTTGGGCTGCTATAAACCCCCGAGACAATATCTTGGACTTCTCTATCCGCTAGGAGTACATATAACAATATCTTGGACTTCTCTATCCTCCAGGAATACATATAACAATATTTTGGGCTGCTACAACCCTCAAGATTACATCCATCAACGTCTTAGGCTGTTATATCCCCCAGGGCCACGAAAACCAATATTTTGGGCTGCTACATCTCCTGAGATTACATCTATATCCATCTTGGGCTTCTATATCCCCCCAAGGGCTACCTCAAACAATATCTCGGGCTACTATAAACCCCCGGGACAATATCTTGGACTGCTATATCCTCCAGGAGTACATATAACAATATCTTGGATTGCTTTATCCTCCAGGAATACATATAACAATATCTTGGGCTGCTACAACCCTCAAGATTACATTCATCAACGTCTTGGGCTGCTATATCCTTCAGGGCCATGAAAACTAATATCTTGGGTTGTTACATCTCCTGAGATTACATCTATATCCATCTTGGGTTGCTATATCCCCCAAGGGCTACCTCAAATAATATCGCGTGCTGCTATAAACCCCTAGGATAATATCTTGGACTTCTCTATCCTCCATGATTATACATAACAACGTCTTGGACTGCTCTATTCTCCAGGACCACACCAAACAACATCTTGGGTCGCTACATCCCCCGAGATTACATTAATCTACATTTTGGACTGCTTTATCCTATAAGAGGTATATCTGAAGAACATTTTTACTCCGAATGGCATCTTTAAGCCCATTCAAGCAATACAACCAACCAACATCATTACTTCGCGCGCCGACGAGTGCAAATATTTGGGCTTTAGTGTTCTATCCCCTTCAACCTTCAAGTCACGAATGTCGTACATGCCAATCTAACTCCACAGGTTTCTGAAAATTGAACAGGGGCAGTTGTTGTACCCCAAAACTTTCCCTCCCATATTCAAGATAATGTGTCTCAAGAGGTCTCCTAATAGTCACGAGATTCTCAATTGGTCAAAGGGATTGAAGGTTTCATCAGACAAAGTCTCCTCCTGAACAATGGATCTTAAAACTAGGATTTTGAGTTTCCCCAAGAAAAGTGAACTTCCAAAGCCACAAGTAGACTTCATAACATCCCACATATATTAAATAATGTTCATGTCAAGTTTCAAAGCTTTCCTCACAAGTTTGGCCAGTCAGATGCTCAGATACCCAAAAATCAATTAACTTGGTAAAAAAGTCAATTGTAGTCAACATAAAGTCAAACTTCAAGATTTTAGGTCAACATCGAGATTATGAGGTAAAATTCATCATTTGATCAAGGGTTGACCATGATTCATCAAGGAAACCTCAGAATCATCAAGAATCAGGAGTTACTAAATTAGGGTTTTGTGTAGGAAAAGTCAACTGAACTTTGACCAATCATAACTTTCATATACTTCATCAGAAATTTCCCATCCAAAGCTCATTTTGAAGGAAATTCAATTATCCACAAGTTTTTGTCTCACAAGCCAAGTCCAAAAATACTTCATTTGAAAGATATGAGCCAAGACATTATAGGTCTTTTTGAAAGTTAACAAAAAGTCAACTTTTTTCCAAAGCTCATAATTTGAAAATGGTAAATGATATGGACATGGGACCAAAAGTTTTAATTAGAGGACACTCTAAGATTTCTAAAAATTCCAAGAACACCTTCATGGGGTCAAAATTGAAGAAGTTATGCATTGTCAAAATTGAGAAATTTTCAAGAGGTTTATGAAGCAAAAAAGGTCTAAACTCAAGTTTCTTCCAAATGAGCCCATATTTTTCTAACCCAAACTCAATTGTAAGATCATGCACGACCCATAGATCATAATATCTGATTTTTTTTATATTTATTTTATATTATATTGGATCTAATTCATTTAAATTCAATTTTAATTAAGATAAATATTGAAAAATCAAATATTTGATCTTAAGACTATTTTAGGATCAAATATTTGATGTTTATGATCATTATAAGGATCCAATTTCGTTCAAAACCAAAAGAGTATGTCTTAATACCAAATTTTGACCAAAATGGAAACTTCCTAACTTCATCCTCAAGCAACCTCAAATACATCAACAAGTCCCGACTTTTTTAACCTATTTCCTTCTCCTATATAAACTCATGACCTTCACCAACCTCAAGGACGGAAATTCTTGCCTCAAGGAAAAACAAGACCGAAAAAAGAAAAGAAAAAGAGAACGACGATATATGGTAAATGAGGTAAACCGATTACTGTTATAAAGAAGTTTTACAATAGTCTTTTTCAAATACGTACGTAGTTTGGTTTTCTTCGTAAAACTTTGCAATGGCCTTTTCAAATATGTACGTAATGTTTTTTTTTTATAAATATAGTAGGTACATGTTATTATATATATATATATATATATATATATATATATATATATATATATATATATATATGTTTATAATAAGTTTAATATAATATATAATATAATTTTGTTTTAGATTTTTTTACTATTCGGATTGGATCATGTCGATGCGTTGTTTACACATTTGTGTGAATGATGCGTGACACTTGTATTGATCCGATTCAGTTGCGATGATCGCAATTTTGCGTTAACAACATCGTTTTTTTATTTCTTTTATTTTATGTTTATTTATATTCATACAATTTTTGATCCCTATTGCGATGATCACTTTGGGTGTAGCAAGCTAGTAATGGATTTTATCGGTTTATGTGCGATGTTCTATATTTATTCTTGTATTTCGATTTTGCACGCGTCCGACGGTTTTGCACGGTGATAATTCACCTTTAACACTTACCGATCCGCGTTTCGATTTACATTTTTTTTTCTATTTTATTTAATTTTATTTTATCATGCTATTGTTTTATTTATTTATTCGATTTGCGATGACCGTTTACGCGGTAGCAATTTGTCTGTTATTTTAATTTTTGTTATTTTTAAACGATCCAACGTCGTTATGTCTATTATCGTAATTGTATTTTTATTTCTTATTTATTTATGTAAAAACTAATTAATTAAAAAAATATCAAAATAAATTAATCAAGTCTCTTTTTGTTTTTGTAAATAAATTAATCAAGTCTTTTTTTTTGTAAATAAAAAATAATTTTTTTTAATTAAATTAATAATTTAAAACTTCAAAAACTCATAAGAACCCTATTTTCTTAATAAATTCAATTAACCGATTTTTATCGAATCCTCCAAAATTTCTTCCTCCTCCATTATTATCTCTTTCCCGATTTTATTTTTTCGTCATTTATTCTTTATTAGAACAAGTGTATAGGTTTATTATCTATTTTGTAATATTTAATTTTCCGCATTTTATTTTTCGCACTCTCAAGTTTAAATCATGTACCCCTCGCCATGATGTAATAACTTAGGATTTATTTTTCGCTTTTAAATTCTGCAAAAATATTAAACTGTGTGGTTAGTAATAATAGGGTGTGGAAAGACATGTATGTTAAATTAATTGGACCTAGTCCACTAAATTCAATATAAATAACTGAAATTGATATTCACACACGCGAGCCGATCATTATACGATCTCCATCTGCACCCCCTAGGATTACTCCTCTTGGTTTCCTTACGAAAATATGGTCAAATCCATTGAAAGTGGGGTGTCTTAAGCAAAGTCCCTTCAAACAGAAAAATCTTCAAGTCCCTTCAGATTCAAAAGATCATAAGTCCCTTCGAGGTTGCCTACAGAATAAATGATCTCGTCCCTCGATGATCCTACGAAAAAAATGATGATAGTCCCTACAAATTGCTAAGACACCCCTACCAGATGCCTTCTATGACCATACAATGACCCTACGTCCGTCCCTTAATAAATCCAAGGTATGTGACTACTCACTCCTTAATAGTAAGGACAATCTTACCCTTGAAAGGAAATAGAAAAACATGAAAGACTAACTTAGGGTAGGCAACTCTTAATTACTTGCTCACACTTTCAAAAAACTATTTTCACACCCCACTTTTAAAACATTTTCAAACTCAAGACTTTGTATACATCCATACGAGGATCATTACAAAGAACTTCTAAAAATATTTTCTAAAACACACACTACACATTCTTTCGAACAAGTTAAAGTGAGCTAAGTAATTAAGAGCCCATGGATAATCATGGATACAAAGGGTGCTAATACCTTCCCTTTATATAACCTACCCCCCAAACTCAAATCTTTTTTAAAAGGTCTTTCCTGTTCTTTTATAACCTTTCCTATTGGATAAAATAAAAGTCGATGGCGACTCTTGCTATCCGCGCATGTTTTTGTCAAACAAAAACACCAAGTCAGTTCTCCTACCGTGTTACAGTACCATTGATCTTTCTATCAAAACCAACATACAATAGCAACACAGGACATGTAATGATTCGAGTTTAAGGTGTGATTATCCTTATTTTGTGAGTTATTGTACAACCTAATATGTTGTTTTAAGCTAGTATATTTATCATTTTATTTGTGTTTTAATGCATTATAAAAATATTTGTAGTATTTAGTTTAGAGCATAATACATGCTCTCTCTTATAGTTTTGATGTGTTTGTTGCTGGATTTTAAGTAGTGTTGAAACGGTATACCGCCTAACGCGTTGATCGGAGATCCCAAAGGCATTCCCATCCAGAAGACCATTTACAAAGACACTTATGCTCCCTTCAATTGCCATGATTGTCAGGTAGTTACATCTTTCTTCTTTGATGAGATTGATTTTCCAAATTGATCAATCAATTTGTGCATATTTTATATACTCATCCTAAACTAATCAATATGTAATCAAACTATAGGATATTTTACAATGAAAGAAACGGTATACCATCTAACGTTTTGATCGGAGATCCCAGAGGCATTCCCATCTAATAAATCATTTACAGAGACAGTTACACCTCTCTCACCAGGCTCAAGTAGATACATCTTTCTTATTTTATGATATTGATTTTCAAAATTGATCAATCAATTAGTACTTATTTTATAATTATCCTAAACCAATATGTAATCAAACTAATATGTAATATAATTATCGAAGTTTAGGTCACAAAACAAATAAACACCTTATTGTTGACTTCTCTGTATCTATTTCTAAACAGCTATGGTAACAAAGAAATTGCATTGAACTCTTGTATAATGTTGCGGGAGTGCATCAATTTTCCCAATCTTGCATAATAAGATATTTTGGGTTGTCATCGAATGCTCTTTCCCCTGATTTTTTTTGTTCAAATTCTTTTAAATCGTTCTGATATCTTCATTGTAAATTGAAAATTAATTTTTCCAAATATTCGGAAGCATCATTGAAGATCTAAATATAAAATTATCTTTGTTTTCTTAGGGTAACACTTTGAAAGATGTTGGCTGAGTGGAGGAAGCAGTCTAGTGCTACAATGTATGTCTTTTTTTTCTTCATTATATTTTTACTCAATTTGTTTTCTCAGGGTAATGCTTTGAAAGATGTTGACAGAGTGGAGGAAGCAGTCAAGTGCTATAATGTATGTCTTTTTTTTGCTTTACATGTATTTAGTCATTATGCTTTCGAACCATTATATTCTTACTCAACTTGTTTTCTTAAGGTAATGCTTTAAAATATATTGGTAGATTGAATGAAACAGTCTAGTGCTACAATGTATGTCTTTTATCTGCTTTACATGTATTTTGTCATTATGCTTTCGAACCATTATATTTTTACTCAACTTGTTTTTTAAGGTAATGCTTTGAAAGATGCTGGTAGAGTGGATGAAGCAGTCTAGTGCTACAATGTATGTATTTTTTCTTCTTTACTTGTATTTTGTCATTATGCTCAACTTATTTTTTTGTTACTACGAAGCAATGTCTTTCATTACAGCCCAACCATCCACAAGCTTGAAAATATATAGATGGAATGGTATGTGATCCTTCTATCTTCATGCTAGGTAGTAGTTTGTGGGTTATGCGAGAGAAATTGAATTTTCTTGGTTGAAATTGGTGATACAAAAACATGGCGAGTGTTGCTGCTTCATATTATAAAGCTACAGTAAGCGTAACCCTTGGATTATCTGCACCTTATTTCAACCTTGCTATAATAATCTATAAGTAACAAGTATGAAAACTTAGTACTTATAAGGAGATTGGAAGAGTTAGTGATGCTATCCAGGATTCTATACGTGCAATTACTGTCAGACCTACTATGGCTGAAGCTCATGCTAACTTGACTTCTTCCTATAAAGAAAGGTTTGTTATTTTACTTAATACCTCCAAATAATTGTATTTTGCTTAATACTTTGGAACTAAATCAAACTATTAAATAACTAGCAGTGTGAGCTTTAATTCAAATAAAATGTATAAAATGTATTACGAGCAAAAAATAGTAATTAAGGGAAATTGCGAGGAAAGCGAATTCTATCATGCATAACCTAATTCCGAAACTTCGATATCGTTACACATCATCATAAATCAAAATAAATCCAGTGCCTCAGATGTTAAAAATTATTAATTACTAACCAAGATGTTAAAAATTATTAATTATAATTAATACATAATTAACAAGATTAATATAACAATTAGGAAAAAACCAAAATACAAAATAACTGACTAGGGGATTCAATAGATAATATATGTGGGTAGCAAATATATTCCTGAAAAGCTCATAAGTCGCAAGGAGGGTATGCTAGTGATTGAAATCTAATTTATATATGTTAAAAATTTGCGTTAGGAATCTAATTCCAACCTATTATTATTATTTCTAAATCAGAGATTAAAAAATTAAAAAATAAATTAAAAAATAAAATACCAAAAATAAAAAATAAAACAAATATAGTTAGAGAGAGAGATGATGATGAATTAAAATTTAAAATCCTTACAAATCTCTTGACACCTTCATTAGCATGACCTTTTTTTAATTATGATTTTTTTTATAATGTATTGATAAAAATAAGTTAGTACTATATATATTTTTAACGCATTCTCAAACATTTTTTATTTAGAATTTGAATTATAAATACGATTAATTTATATATGATAAAAATTTGCGTTAGGTGTCAAACATTTCTCTCAAAAAAATGCAAAGTCTTTCTCTTCTTTCACCCATCTCTTGAAATTCTTGTTTCTTCTTACAACAATGCTTCCCCTTCGCTTAACATAGAAGCATAAAAACTCAGCCTCCTCCTTCTATCTTCTTCAGCGCCGTTTCCACTATTGTCTCTTCAGAGAAACCCTCGCCGGAACAAATCGCCGCCGACTTCTCATCCTATTCATTCAAACGCGCGACCAAAGCCTCCTCAACCTACCCATTCAGAAGCGCCACCGACGACTCATCCCTCTCCGCCGCGATCTCGAATCCGTGAAACGTCGTCCTTGCTTTCCTAGCCTCCGTGATGACCTCCTTGAGTTCTTACCATCGAAGCTCCGCCATACCATTGCTCTTATCAACAGATTGCAAGAACACGCACAAGAGGGAAGAAAGATGAATGTTAATGGTGCTTCGAAGATGAAGACGAGTCGAAATCCCGCGGTTCAGGAATGCGAATGTCCCTCTGCTTTCGATTAAATTTCGCTTCTTCCTCGATTTTCTTCTTCCACTCTATTCTTGATACAGGATTTTGCGTTTCTGAATCTTCTTCTTTATGCGTTTCTGAAGTTGTTGTTGAATTTCCAGTGTATTCTTGATACAGGATTTTGCGAAATTTGCGGCATACGGATGTTAATGGTGCTTCGAAGATGAAGACGAGTCGAAATCCCGCGGTTCAGGTATGCGAATGTCCCTCTGCTTTCGCTCAATTTAACTTCTTCCTCGATGTTCTTCTTCCACTCTTTCATTGATCCGTTCTGAATCTTCTTCTTTCTGCGACTCTGAAGTTGTTGTTGAATTCCCAGTGTATTCTTGATACAACATTGTGCGAATTTTGCGGCCTACGGATGTTAATGGTGCTTCGAAGATGAAGACATGTCGAAATCCCGCGGTTCAGGTATGCGAATGTCCCTCTGCTTTTGCTTCTTCCTCGATGTTCTTCTTCCACTCTTTTCTTGATCCGTTCTGAATCTTCTTCTTTCTGCGATTCTGAAGTTGTTGAATTCCCAGTGTATTCTTGATACAGGATTGTGCGAAATTTGCGGCCTACAGTGCTTTGAAGATGAAGACGAGTCAAAATCCCGCGGTTCAGGTATGCGAATGTCCCTCTGCTTTCGCTTCTTCCTCGATGTTCTTCTTCCACTCTATTCTTGATCCGTTCTGAATCTTCTTCTTTCTGCGATTCTGAAGTTGTTGTTGAATTTCTAGTGTATTCTTGATACAGGATTTTGCAAAATTTGCGGTCTACGGATGTTAATGGTGCTTCGAAGATGAAGACGAGTCGAAATCCTGCGGTTCAGGTATGCGAATGTCCCTCTGCTTTCGCTTAAATTTCGCTTCTTCCTCGATGTTCTTCTTCCACTCTATTCTTGACCCATTCTGAATCTTCTTCTTTCTGCGATTCTGAAGTTGTTGTTGAATTTCCAGTGTATTCTTGATACAGGATTTTGCGAAATTTGCGGCCTACGGATGTTAATAGTGCTTCGAAGATGAAGACGAGTCGAAATCCCGCGGTTCAGGTATGCGAATGTCCCTCTGCTTTCGCTTCTTCCTCGATGTTCTTCTTCCACTCTTTTCTTGATCCGTTCTGAATCTTCTTCTTTCTGCGATTCTGAAGTTGTTGAATTCCCAGTATATTCTTGATATAGGATTGTGCGGAATTTGCGGCCTACGGATGTGGATGTTAATGGTGCTTCGAAGATGAAGACGAGTCAAAATCCCGCGGTTCAGGTATGCGAATGTCGCTCTGCTTTCACCCAATTTCGCTTTTTCCTGGATGTTCTTCTTCCACTCTTTTCTTGATCCGTTCTGAATCTTCTTCTTTCTGCGATTCTGAAGTTGTTGTTGAATTCCCAGGGTATTCTTGATACAGGATTGTGCGAAATTTGCGGCCTGCGGATGTTAGTTAATGGTGCTTCGAAGATGAAGACGAGTCGAAATCCCGCGGTTCAGGTATGCTAATGTCCCTCTGCTTTCACTCAATTTCGCTTCTTCCTCGATGTTGTTCTTCCACACTTTTCTTGATCTATTCTAAATCTTTTTCTTTTTGCGATGCTGAAGTTGTTGTTGAATTCCCAGTGTATTCTTGATACAGGATTGTGCGAAATTTGCGGTCTACGGATGTTTGCCGTTGTTTCAATGCGATGCGGTTCAAGATGTGTTGAAATGACTGATTGCGGTTTTTTCGTGAAGTGTTATGTTCTTGCAGGCTTGATGGAGATTGATGAATCTTTAGATGATGATGATGGTTGAAGAAAGATGGAGGTTAGGTTAGGTTTAAAAATAGTTTCGGGTGTGATAAATAGTTTCGGGTGTGATAAATAATTGCCCTAAATTCTGAAAAATAATCCTAACATATTATTTTAGTTTTTGCCTTCATGTGGACTTGTGTGAATACATGTAACATTTCACTAGTAAGAACAGCGGACATCCCATGTATTGCTTGTGCATGAATCCTGCTGTGGACTAGTAAGAACAGCGGACATCCCATGTATTGCTTGTGCATGAATCCTGCTGTGGACTTGTGTGAATACATGTAACGTTCAACGGACATCCCATGTATTGTTTGTGCATGAATCCTGCTGATCAAGTTGTTGCATGTTAATGTTCTACTCAGTATTATATATTTGCATAGCTTATACTAGTGTTATAATTGACAGATGAAGCTCGTGTCGAGGAGTTCGGCCTGGAGAGCATGTGGAGGAGTCCAAATGGGACAATTATAAACATTTTGAATGGTAATCTAATGTAATTTTATTTGTATGATATTAAATAATACACTAGTTGGTTTATATGTTCTGGTCCGTCATTGCTAATGAGTTGTAGATGAGTAGATATATATTGGTTTCTTATCTGCGGTCTCAAAAATAAATTTCAGGAACTGTCTTCAGAGAACCAATTATTTACAAAAAAGTCCCCCACCTTATTCCTGGTACGTATTGAATTTTTATTTTTTGATTGCTTCTTTTCCTTGATGTATGGAAGTATGTGAATATCTCAACATTTCCAGGTTGGACAAAGCCAATATGTATTGGAAGGCATGCTTTTGGTGATCAATATAGGGCCACTGATGTGAAAGAAGCTTCTAGGTATGCATCAATTCCTATACTATTTTAAAGTTTATGTTAATTTTACCTATATGTTAATATAATTTATATATTCTAGAGATAATCAAAGCTAGGTAGAACAACACAACATATTAAAACCAATTCTATACCTATCGAAGTTTAATATCTATTTTCTAATTGTGAATATTCGGTTTTAACTTAGGCAGCATTACCTGAAAGGCTTCTACAAGCACCCTCAAATGACAAAGAAAAGAAGAAGCCACGAGGGTGTTCCGAGGGGGGCAAATGGATATCAAATATTTCTCAAACACGAATGTGCCTGAATTAAAGCGTGTCGTCAGGACATCAATGGCAAAGCAATCCTGCCCATGGCTGTCGATGGATGGAAGAATTTGTCAGACATTGATTGGCAGGTACAAAAGATGAAATTGACATAACGTAGTCGAAAGATTTTATGTTTTTTGCTTCGAATTTTCCAGTTCTGACTACATTTTCATGTAGCCATATATGGAGGAAAGCAAGAAGATAAAGGAAGCAATGGTCATTGACAATAATAAACATAAGAGCACTCATGATCTTAAAGGGAAGTAAAAGATGTCTAGTATTTGTGGTGACTACTATTGTGTAACTTCACAACTTCAAACAAATTACTCTTTTGGTAAGAAGGAAGCATTGAGATAATCACTTTTTGCAGAAAATGGCGACTACCAACAAATCATGTGTGGTTGTTCTCAACAAGGTGAACATTTATCAAGTTCTTAGAGGTTTGTGGTCTGTAATCAGCGTTTCTTTCTATAATACATAATAGTAAAACTTTTTGACAGATTTTTTTCAGTTCAATTATTAAGTTGGTCTAGCCATATGTACCCGAGGCTTAGAGTGATAAGGATCAAAATATACATATTTCAATTAGATTTTGAATGACCATATGAGGAAAATATTCTTTTGAGGTAATTATTATTTATTAAGGGTTGTCTTTGGCTATTTTATTTCGAGGTGAACATTTTGACTGGGATTTTTATCTTTGATGTCATCACTTAAATTGTATAAGAATCTGATCGACATAAGTGTAACAGAAGTGAAATGGGATCAGGTGAAAATGAAATGAAACTGATCTAGATTGGGTCGGGTGTTGGCTTAGGAAAATTGAAATGTGATCAACTTGACCTAATATAACTTTATTCTCTATCAAATATATTGTTTTATATTCTCTTTTCTTATACATATTTTTAAATCAAAAGTTTTGAATAAAATTTAATCCGATGATGTGATTGGACTGAACTCGAATATGATCTGGGCCCCCTCCCCCAAAATAAAAACTACCGGACCTTATCCTGTCCAAACTGAAGGTTATTGATTGGTTTGGACCCTATTTCCCTCTTAACTTTCACCATGGACAAGCAATGTTTTTGTGCAGTCAATCTGATTGTTTGAATATAATGTGATGTTTCGAACTTAAGTAGGATTTTAGTTGTTGATTTCTTCTAGTTTCAATTTCGTCCCACGTGTAATTTTAGTTTCAAATTTCAATATTTCATTTTTGGTTATCACTTGTCTCATTTATGCTCAATCATCTTTCCATGAGCTTTTTGTTAAATTTACACATATTTTTGTAACTGCAGGTTCAAAAGACCATGTGAAAGTCCAAGGTGAAATTTTAGAAGCTCTTGTGACTCGTCTTGTGAGCCAAGATAGTTCAAACCATTTAGAGAAAATTTTGAAGGAATTTCCTCCTCCACTTGCTGATGGAGGTATGCTTATTGATTCTCAAAATATTATGTCTAAGCTGCTAGCTACTCTGACTTTCTTAGCTGATGCATTTTCTAAGGTGTACCCATCCTTGGGATCTTTGAACTATTATTTAGTCTAAAAGGTTCCTGAAAATCAGAGTATAATTATAGCCTTCACTCATATTTAACAATAATAACAACATTCAAAAAGTGACCTTTTATACAACCTAGTTCTGCTGTGGTTTCATGTAAAGGTTGTTTGTATACATGAATATAATTTAGTGAATTGGTTTTGCGGCATTTTAAATACTACCTTTTTGTTTGTACAGGGTGTTGTATATATGAGATGGATGCTAGTTCTAATATTTATATTATGCAATAGAAAATGTAAGCTATCAATTTTTATAAATGGTACGAGAAATAAAATTATATAATTTTCTTTTATAGGTAGAACAACAAAACATATTAAAACCAATTCTATACCTATCGAAGTTTAATATCTATTTTCTAATTGTGAATATTCAGTTTTAACTTAGGCAGCATTACCTGAAAGGTTTCTACAAGCACCCTCGAACGACAAAGAAAAGAAGAAGCCACGAGGTGTTCCGAGGGGGCAAATGGATATCAAATATTTCTCAAACACGAATGTGCCTGAATAAAAATGTGTCGTCATGACATCAATTGCAAAGCAATCCTGCCCATGGCTGTCGAAGGATGGAAGAATTTGTCAGACATTGATTGGCAGGTACAAAATATGAAATTGACATAACGTAGTCGAAAGATTTTATGTTTTTTGCTTCGAATTTTCCAGTTCTCACTACATTTTCATCTATCCATATGTGGAGGAAGCAAGAAGATAAAGGAAGCAATTGTCATTGACAATAATAAACATAAGAGCACTCATGATCTTAAAGGGAAATAAAAGGTGTCTAGTATTTGTGGTGACTACTATTGTGTAACTTCACAGCTTCAAACAAATTACTCTTTTGGTAAGAAGGAAGCATTGGACTTGGCTTTTATGATTACAGAAAAAACATCCATGGATCCCTTCTTGCTGTGTGATTTGGATGTTTATCGTTCGTTTTATTCCCTACGCATCTAATGCTAAGCTGCTATGTATGCATATGATTTTGAAACAGCAGCAATTAATGTTTGTATTAGTGAAGTAAGTTTGTATATAAACCAAATATAATTAAAGAGTTGTTTGTATCCCATGCAAATTTTAACTCTCTTTCTTATCTCTCTTCTGTTCTAAACAAGAGAAGTGGTTTCTCTCTCCCCTAATTCTCTTGTATCTATTTCTTTCTTAGGTTTTTCTCTTATTCCAAACAAACCCTTAGCCTTCCCAATGGGTTGTTTAACAAAAATAATATTCCATTTTCATTTTCTTTTATTTAATAATTATTTACATCTAAGAAAGTACTATTGCAGTTTAATATCTATTTTGTAATTGTGATTATTCAATATATTAAATATTACTTTCTTATCAATGTTTACTTAGATCTTACTTTCTTATCTATGTTAAGAAATCTTGAGAATAATTTTGCAATATATATACTTTCTTATCTATGTTAAGAAATCTTGAGAATAATTTTACAATATATAAATCTCGGCTAATTGAAATCTTGTATTATAAAGTTTTGGCTGTAATATGTTAACTCTAGAGTTTTATATCTTATATCCTTCAATTCATTGGTGCAACAAGTGCAAATGAATTTTTTGAACAAACTGCTGCATCAACATCAATTGGACATGGATTTTCGGGAGATGCCGGTGCATCAACATCAAGAGGACCCAAATGAATATATTATGGTATCTAATTCAATTCAATATCACATTATATTAATTATATTAATTTAGATGCTCACACCATCAATGACCTTCCCACTCCTAAGGATAGGGTATGCGATTATTAATTTAAAAAAGTTCTAAATGATTTTCTACTCTTTCCTTGTTTCTAAATATATAATAAAATTTTAATTGCATGTGAAATTTTTGGATTACTCTTTCCCTATTTCTAAATATGTAATAAAATTTTAATTTCATGTGAAATTTTTGAATTGCAGGTATGTGAGTAGAGACTTGGGATCTATTTTCAGTATGCACAACAGTAAGAGTAAGAATGTAGATGTATTGAATTTGGTTTTATTCAATTTTTGTCTTCCAAATTTTCTTCCTTCTATTCTCTATGTATTAACAATTTATTTATATATATCTAGGTATTCAGCTATGCTTTGAGTCCAAAAGATGGTACTAAATGGAGACAACGTATTCAGTCTAAATGTATCTGGATTAACCATTCAAGAAGCAATAAAATCGTTGACCAGACTATCGTTCAATCATTTGATCTATAAACGGTAAGAGAAAAATGGTATTTTATTATGGCTTGATTAAGCCTCTGATAGTCTATACACATCCTTCACCCTATTACGGTTCTAGTCGGAATCAATTCATTATTTTCATTTGTAATCACCATCATCCCACCTTTCTTTGGTACCACTCGTACAAGACACCCTCACGCACTATCCAAAATTGGATAAATCATGTCGACTTCCAAAAACTTCACCATTTCCTTCCTCACCACCTCTTTGGTATTTTTCTTTTTAAATTTATAATGCATTAACTATCAATTTAAAATTTCATTATTTATTAAAACATAATTAATAATATTAAATTTCAAATTTATATTATTATTATTATTTTAAGTCTTTTATACTATAAAACCATTATTACAAATATTGATAATTTTTATCATGTATTATGAAATTTGTTACATTTTTATTTTAATATCATTTCCTATTTATAATCTATTTGCATTCATCTTTCTCACAAAATTATGAAGATTCTTTGACAAAATATTTAAAACGAATGGAGAAATATATATTAAGGAAATTAAAATCAGATAGAATATTGAGCAGGTAAGTAAGAGTTCAAGGTTTAAAGTTTTGATCGAAATTCAATTAATATTGAATTCATACTATTTAAAATATACTTAAAAAGTAATTTTTTTATTGATTTTTATTATATTACTAAAAAAATTAATCAAAATTATTAATTTTAAGAGAAATGCTAATAAATGTCCCAAGGGTTCTCTTTAAAAGTTTAAAAGATATATTTGTTAGATTTTTGAAATACTTGTATTCAATGTATTATATATTAAAAGAAATGATTCTTTTAAATAATAAAAATGTATGTTTTTTTAAAAAGGGTCTTACTAACTTGTTCCATAGGACCCAAGTTAAAAATATTGTCATTAGAAATAATTGTGTGTTGAATAATACAATTCATTAAATGTGCGCATTCACTCAAGACACATGTAAGCATTATGCTTTTGAAAATTTTTATATTCAATATATTGAAAATGAAAATAATTAATTTATTTAAAGAATATATATATTTTAATTTAAAATCCTTAAAAATCTCTTGACACCTTCATTAGCATTACCTTTTTTTAATTATGATTTGTTTTTAATAATGTATTGATAAAAATAAGTTAGTACTATATATAAATTAAATTTTTAATCAATAAATATAAAAATAAGTTATATTTAATATTTAACATTAATTTGGTCTTTGGGGGTTGACCCTTTTTATTTAGGTTTAATTATAGTTTTATTTCCTTATTCTAAGTTAAATTTAATATAACGGTTATGCTAATAAATGTGTTAGAAGTAGTAATTAAAAAAACAAAAATTAAATATTTTATTATAAAATTTGAGAAATCACATATTTTTAACGCATTCTGAAACATTCTGAAAAAATGCAAAGTCTTTCTCTTCTTTCACCCATCTTTCCTCCTAAAAGTCTTTTTATATAATTTGAAATTCTTGTTTCTTCGTCCTTCGCTTAACCGTTGTCGTTTCATCTCTCCTCCTTTCTTGCACCAAAAACCTCTTCCACTTCTCTGAAGCTCTGTCCCCGGCAACAAAAGGATCATCAAGGTTCGAAACTGCATTTCAACATTTTCATCACACTGAATTTCAAATGTATTCAAAAGGATCATCATTAGGTGGGGTTTTGAACAACATTGCAAAGATGCATGAATGACTTGAAGGTGGTGGGGTTTTAAACAAGTGAACATTCGTGCTTGGATGTTGTTTGTTTCTCATAATGGATGGTTGATGCACTTCAAGAATTACTTTATTCTCTTTCAATATAACTTTTTACTTGTTGCTGTTTGTATTCAGGTCGTAAATTCTGCTTAAATAAAAATCGATTATCTGTTGCAAAATCAAACTCGAGGCTAATTCTATGCTCTGCACTTTCCGCCCAAGTAAGTCCTTCCATTCCAATTCGTTTTGATTTGATTATTGTTAGTATTGAGATGAATAAACTAAGAGGTTGAGGTGTTTTGTTTCCTTAGGAGAAGGATAAAGAGGCTGATTCTGATGTTGTTGTCAAAGACAAAAGCGTCTCCGTTGTCCTGCTTGCCGGAGGGAAGGGCAAGAGGATGGGAGTATGATCTCTATCTTTTGTTATTAGTATTTTGATTTTTCTTTAAAATCTATTGCATGAATCAGTTTCTTATGTGTTTATTTGTTTGTATAATTATAGGCTACCATGCCAAAGCAGTATCTTCCTCTGTTGGGTCAACCCATTGCACTCTATAGGTAATGATCATGTTTTCATCTCATTTTCATTATAACAGCTATGTTTATGTGCTTCCTGCATAATGAAATTCTGATATTAATAACTAGGACCGTGTTGATTTTTCAATCTACATAATCTACTGTCTTTTTATGCGGAATCATTGACTTTAACAACAAAAGAAACAACATGGTTCCCAGTGATATACTATAATGCAGTATCCTGTACTCATTTTATTTGCCTCATATCTTCCCTCAATTTAGGTGCTTTGCAATGTGTTTCATTTCTTTTCAAGTCATTTTATTAGAGAATCTGTCAATTCTCTGCAGTTTCTTGACTTTTTCTCGCATGCCTCAAGTCAAAGAAATCGTTGTCGTTTGTGATCCTTCCTACAGGGACATTTTTTAAGGTTTCTTCTTTCTTCACTTTTTCTTTCTTCAATTAACTATGTCTTTCGCTCTTGGCTATTAACATTCTTTTTTTTCTCTCCATCAGATGCAAAGGGAAATTCCCAAGCAGAACTCAAATTTGCACTGCCGGGTAAAGAGAGACAGGATTCTGAAGCTCTGTCCCCGGCAACAAAAACTCCATCCCGTCATGGGACCCATCTCATTTCTTCTTTCATCAAGGTTCGAAACTGCATTTCAACATTTTCATCACACTGCTATTTTCTCCATAACATTAGAGATAATCACTTTTTGTTGCCAAACAAGACAAAAGCAACTAACACCATAAAAAGAAATTCTTGGAATTCCAAATTTGTTAGCAATTTGAGAAGTGTAATAAAAACCAACATCAGAAATTATACAATTTGGCTTTGGTGTGAGCTTTTCAAAAGCTTGTTCTGCTTGTTCTTGAAGAAGGGTATTTGCCGCGGCGAAGAAATCATAGGCCATTGACATGGATGGAAGCATGTCGAAATTCTCACACCCTTCTGGAAAGCCTGCATGTTGAGATGGGAATTGAAGTTGAAGTATTCGAATATTGTGAGAAGATAGTGATAAACGAGAAGCGTTGTGTGGAGTAGTGACAATGGTGACTATGATGTTGTTTTGTTGTGTTAATGTTGTTGCTATGTCTATCATAGGAAGCATGTGACCTGGGGACATAAGTGGAAATAGGACAAAGTGAAGTTGAGATTCTTGGGACTCCATTTTTTTTGGAAATGAATGAATGAATGAAAATTCTTAGGACTCCATTTTATTGATATATTATGTAAGCGCTTACGTATATATGCAAGATTATGATAGCATACCTGAAAGGCTTCTACAAGGGCAAGTCTTTTTTGGTTTTTAAGGTAGTTTTATTGCCTATGCATCTAATGCTAAGCTGCTATGTATGTATGGTTTTGAAACAGCAGCAATTAATGTTTGCATCAGTGAAGTAAGTTTGTATATAAACCAAATATAATTAAAGAGTTGTTTGTATCCCATGCAAATTTTAACTCTCTTTCTTATCTCTTGTGTTCTAAACAAGAGAAGTGGCTTCTCTCTCCCCTAATTCTCTTGTATCTATTTCTTTCATAGGTTTTTCTCTTATTCCAAACAAACCCTTAGCCTTCCCTCCTGATTTCTCATTCTCAACCCTTAGCTAAAACCTGCCCCAATGGGTTGTTGATCAACAAAAATAATATTCCATTTTCTTTTTCTTTTATTTAATAATAACACATTTTATTAATTAATTAATGCGTCTAAAAAAATCATTCATCAATCAATAATAATATCATGATTATTTTTTAATTTGCGCCACGCTGATTATCTGATCAAATTAATTAATAATGACACTAAAATTCTCTTTTTGGTTATTGTTGATTTTGTTATGATAGATAGCGATAGGTGAGTGAGGATTACAAGAAGAAGATAAAAAAATCATGGTGGTGGTTGTTTTTGTTACAGAGACAGAGCTACAAAAGTGAGAAGATACGTACCTGAAGTTGATCACCTATGTTCAAAGGCATCAGGGTGAGGATTAACAGCGAGCCATTTGCCGTCAGCATTTGGATCAGTATGCTCTGGCAATCCATAGGTAAGTTCTGGTTGTGGGCATGGTGGATAGTAATTCTGTTTTTAATCTCCATTTTTAATCACCATTTTTCCTTTTACTGATTTCAACATTCTCGTTCTTTTCTTTTTTCATAGTTGATCGCCGATGTAGTTGAAGAAGAACCAACCGTCACCGACGACGGCGTTCCTTTGCCTATTCACGCGTCTTCACCGAATCCCAACGGAATGGAGTTCGACAACTTGTACTTGGACATGAACGGCATAATTCACCCCTGTTTTCACCCTGATGGCAAGGTATGCAGTAACATTCTTCTCTTCACTTTTTCTTCTTCTTAATTTCAACTAATCATTTAAAGTTCTGCCACCCCCTTCTTGATTTAATTAAGTTTAGGTGTTGTTATGATACAGTGATCTGAAGTGAATTTCTGCGCTTTTGTTGTTTTGGAATTGAATTAGTTTGAGTTTCTTAAGTACAAATTAGTTGTAAATTTGTATTGCACTTATTATGATTCGTAAATCTTATAAATGCAGCCAGCACCAGCTACTTATGATGAGGTGTTTAAATCGATATTTGATTATGTTGATCATCTCTTTTTGTTGGTTCGTCCGAGGAAGCTTCTCTCCCTTGCAACTGGTATGTTTACTACTGTCACTCATCGTGGAGTTGTCTTGTTTCTGTTGCTAAACCCTAGTGTGTTAGAAGTTATGACTTCATGTCATAACCTAGGAATCACATTGAAGCAATGTTTTGAAAACTAGACAAGAGATCAGACCGGTGAGATGAGACCTCCGGGTCATGGTTCAATTGGTTTAACTTGTTCAACCGCGGTGAATCAGATGATAGATAAATAAATAAATAAGTGTTAAGAAAACAAAGTACCAGTTAAACCAACCGCTGTTTGAGTACAATTCAATTCGGTTGAACCAATTGGGTCCAACCAGTTTGGTCTGGTTCTTAAAACATTGCATTAAAGAGGTGGATTTATCATCATCCAGCAATTTGGTTCCAAAAACCTTTCTGTTTGCTTTCTTGTGAGGTTGTCTTGTCGTCTTGCTTTGCATTCTTCTCAATTTTTTTTCTTCCAACTAAACCGTCCACTATATGGTTTGAAGTTTGATTTTAACATTTCAAATTTATTGCAAATCGTTTCATAATAAAACTCGTGAGTATTTATCAAAGAAATTTACACATCCAAGTTTTGGAAGGTTACAATGTTATTGTCCTTAAAGAGTCTTTGTTCCATAGCTCACAATCTATCTGTCCATCTTCATGTTTTTTTTTTTTTTTACATTTACTATTCTTACCCTGTCAGCTTTTGTCTCCTGTTTCCTTACTTTGAAATTTGCAGATGGTGTTGCACCACGTGCAAAAATGAATCAGCAACGTTCTCGGCGCTTCCGAGCTGCAAAAGATGCAGCTGAGGCTGTAAGAATGTTAATATGCTCATTCTTTCAAGGTTCTCCTACTTTTTTCTGATGAAGTTGCTGAGTTATTTTTAAACATTATAGGAAGCGGAAGAGGAAAGGCTGAGGAAAGAATCCATCAGCGAGGGAACACTTTTTCCTTCCAAAGATAAGCCCGAGACTTCAGATTCAAATGTCATTACCCCTGGTACTAAATTTATGGCAGCTCTGTCAGTGGCTCTTCAATCCTATGTACAGACTAGATTGAACCTCAACCCTGCATGGAAAAATATAAAGGTACTAAGTAATTGAAATCACACACTGTTTATTCTTTATGCCGCTTGATCCCTTCAAGATGGGATGATTCCTTTCTTCTGGAGTAATCCCATCTATTTTCTTCTCCCTTATACATCTGGCTTTCAGGATGCCCTTTCTCTAAATATTTATTTATGGGCTGCATTGGATGATTAATTATTTGAAGGTTATACTTTCTGATTCAAATGTTCCTGGTGAGGGAGAACATAAAATAATGGAATACATCCGGTTACAACGTAATATTCCTGGTTTTAATCCGAATACACGCCATTGTTTGTATGGATTGGTAAGTTTTGTTTTGTCCTAATTTAAGTTTTTATTTTATCTGTCTAGGGTGCTTTTATCCTTTCCTTGATTTTTGCATGATATTTTATGATCTTTAAACCAGGATGCTGATTTGATTATGCTCTCCTTAGCTACTCATGAGGTTCACTTCTCAATATTGAGGGAGGTTAGTTTCCAATGCGTGAATTACTCAGCTGATACTGTTATCTCATTGATATCAATAGATAGTATCTGTTGGAAATATTTTTCACAGTATCAAATGATTAATTGCTTGATGGACAGGTAATTACTTTACCTGGACAACAGGACAAGTGTTATGTGTGTGGCCAAGTTGGCCATTATGCAGCTGATTGTCACGGTAAGCCAGAAACTAAAACTGAGGACGGGAGTCCTGCTGATGATAAACCAATTCACAAGAAGAAATATCAGGTTGGCAGATTGAAACCCTGCATGTTGATCTGAATCTTCATTTTACATTCTTTCTCTTTTTAACTTCAAACTAATTCAGAGTATTCACAGTTTCTTAACATCTGGGTGCTTCGTGAATATTTGCAATATGAATTGGAGATTCCCAACCCTCCTTTTGAGATTGACTTTGAACGAGTAGTGGATGATTTTGTATCTCATTTCTTCTTTCATATGTATTCAATACTAAATTTCGAAACTGCATTCAACATTTTCATCACACTGAATTTCAAATGTATTCAAAAGGATCATCATTAGGGAAAACCAGCAACTTTGTTGTTTCGTTTCATCAAGGTTCTTTTCTATCACAATCTTTTTCTTTTCTTTGTCAATAATATTAATGTTCATCACTTTATTTAACAATCCATTTCTATATTCATCACATTCACACACTAAAGATTCTGTTTTTAATCTCCATTTTTCCTTTTACTGATTTCAACATTCTCGTTCTTTTCTTTTTTCATAGTTGATCACTTGGTGAGCATCATTTCTTGAATCTTTCCGTAAAAAGGTATGTCTGGATGCATCTTGCTTCAAGATTTTTGTTTTGTTTTGAAGGTGGGGTTTTGAACAACATTGCAAAGATGCATGAATGACTTGAAGGTGGTGGGGTTTTAAACAAGTGAACATTCGTGCTTGGATGTTGTTTGTTTCTCGTAATGGATGGTTGATGCACTTCAAGAATTACTTTAGGAGCAGATGTGGATGGACTGATTGTTGATGCACTTCAAGCATTTGGAAAAGCCTTAAAGGTACTCCATCCTCCTTGTTACGATTGTCTATAGCATCAATTTAGATTTTGCTGTAGTTTGCGACATCAGTAGTAATTTAAGCCATTTATCTTCAAAGAAATGGACAGTTTTTGCTGAAAATTATAATAGTTTATTCTCTGTTTCAGCTTCAAAACAAGTTTTATTTCTCCTTTTAGGTCAATGCTTATGACTCTGTTCGTATTGTTGACGCTCTATACCGCCAGAAGTACTTTTTGTCAGCCGTGCCGGGTTTTCATCCTGTTCAACCTTCCTCAAACAAGACCGTTAAGGAAAGTGATAATACATGCAAGCTTTACAAATCACAAGAAAGTGCCTCTGCTGCTGCTGATGCTCTCAGGGAGAGAAACACTAGCCTTGATAATGTGCACAAAGCGACAATTCTTAATCTTCCACGTGAGAATGTGAACCATGAAAATCAAGCTTGTGACAAGAATGAAGCATGCATGCAAATCAGATTTGGCCTTATTCCTGGTACGTATTGAATTTTTGTTTTTTGATAGCTTCTTTTCCTTGATGTATGGAAGTATGTGAATATCTCAACATTGCCAGGTTGGACAAAGTCGTTAATTGGTTAAAACCTAAGATGATGTATGTTTTACGGATAGTTTCACTTTGTGAATATTTGTTGCTTCATAACATGTGAAAGCAGCATTTCTGATCATTTCTGCTTTATCTTAATAAATATTTGGGGGATTAAGTTAGGAGAAATCTTAGGTACTGTTCCATTTATATTGTTTGTGCTGTTTGCCGATTATAACATGGCAGGTAAAATACTAAAAACAGAACCTAAAGATCTGCAATTAAGTTAAGTTGTCAAGAATATTGGTTCCATTTGTATTAGAAGGAAACAAAATCATACTATTCAATATGTATTAGAAGAAACAAAATCATACTGTTCTAAGAGGAAGAGAGACAAAATCTTGAACATAACGTTATGTAATAGGACAGACCATTTCTATTAATTGTCTCTCAAAGGCCTGTGTTTGGATTGGCCTCTCAAAGGCCTGTTGTATAACCGCCATTATGGAAAAGAGAGTTTAAGATTTAAACAAAAATTAAAAGTATATATTCAGAAGAAAAAAAGCCTCACCAAATTTGTGTTTTACCTTTATATATTAGTATAGATTAGCACAGTTTATAGATGAGAGTGATTCTTTTGGTTTTACTATTTTAGATATCATTGTGTTTTCAAATTTTTAGTTGATTTTTTTTATTCATATATATTGTAGAAATTTTTATCTAACTGCTTAATTTTCAGACTTCATTCTCTCATTTTGTTAAAAAATTTTGACAGTGATGAAGCAGCAGCAGCATCATCCACACTCAGCCGCCCACAAGCAAAAACAGGTGCTGATTCTCTTTATCTTGATTCTTGCATGGTTTATTTCAATATTCTTGTGCAAGTTGGTGTTTGTGAGTATTTGAAAACTGAAGTAAGGTAAATTGCAATGAAAATATCACCCATTGGCATTGATCGGATGCTTGATGCTAATGATGGTTGGAGTTTGCTTTCTTTGTCCTTCCATGGACTGCCTCTGCCATAAATACCACTACTGTCTTCATTACCTGAAAGGCTTCTACAAGGGCAAGTCTTTTTTGGTTTTTAAGGTAGTTTTATTGCCTATGCATCTAATGCTAAGCTGCTATGTATGTATGGTTTTGAAACAGCAGCAATTAATGTTTGTATCAGTGAAGTAAGTTTGTATATAAACCAAATATAATTAAAGAGTTGTTTGTATCCCATGCAAATTTTAACTCTCTTTCTTATCTCTTGTGTTCTAAACAAGAGAAGTGGCTTCTCTCTCCCCTAATTCTCTTGTATCTATTTCTTTCATAGGTTTTTCTCTTATTCCAAACAAATCCTTAGCCTTCCCTCCTGATTTCTCATTCTCAACCCTTAGCTAAAACCTGCCCCAATGGGTTGTTGATCAACAAAAATAATATTCCATTTTCTTTTTCTTTTATTTAATAATTATTTAATAATAACACATTTTATTAATTAATTAATGCGTCTAAAAAAATCATTCATCAATCAATAATAATATCATGATTATTTTTTAATTTGCGCCACGCTGATTATCTGATCAAATTAATTAATAATGACACTAAAATTCTCTTTTTGGTTATTGTTGATTTTGTTATGATAGATAGCGATAGGTGAGTGAGGATTACAAGAAGAAGATAAAAAAATCATGGTGGTGGTTGTTTTTGTTACAGAGACAGAGCTACAAAAGTGAGAAGATACGTACCTGAAGTTGATCACCTATGTTCAAAGGCATCAGGGTGAGGATTAACAGCGAGCCATTTGCCGTCAGCATTTGGATCAGTATGCTCTGGCAATCCATAGGTAAGTTCTGGTTGTGGGCATGGTGGCAAGTTTGGGAAGAAATTCATGCGTATTGTCATACGCAAATGAAAACTCGATCTCGTCATCTCAGATCTGAGCTTCACTCACTCTCCAAAGGTACTCGTTCCATTTCTGAGTTTCTTGCTATGATACCATGTTGGAAATCCAAAGAGTAGGTAGATTCATAGAGAGAGAGAGAGAAGAAAGATAGAATGTAACAAAATTGGAATTCCTTAACTAAAAACAATTACAACCAATCCTTTATATAAAAAGGTTGATAACAGAAATAGATGGAATTAGACGCCCTTTACATGTATTTACTAGTCTAGTTCCCTTTACTAGTCTAGTTCCCTTTACATGTATTTACTAGACTACCCTTATATCTCTAATGATAATTATGTGGTTCCATAAAGTATCACATGGCTTTTTTTTGCTTGAAATTTTTAAACTGAATTACTTTATAAAACTTCAAATTCAATGGTAAGTCCAGTTAATTTTGCATTCTACATAAAGATGTTATTTGGCCATAGTGTTATGTTTGACACTTGTCTTATTATTATCTTACAATTTTCTGATTTATTTATGGGATATTATACATGATATATCATTATCACCCGACATCTTTGTTTTTTAATTTAGTGGTAACATGACAACAAATTAGATGAAACATCTTTTCTTGTTTCATTTGAATACCGTTGTGAAGTTTATTGGACATTTTCTTCATTTATTGATTTATTTCGTAACCTATAGAAATTACAATCACCGTGCAAACTTAACAAACCGCTGTTTCTGCATTGTATCGAATTTAGATTTTTTATTAGGTTGAATTGATCAATTTACTATTGCGGATACTGATTTTGTGTCTCATGTTCAAAGATTTTAAACTGCTTTTACTTTTAATTAGCACAGTTTATATCTGAGAGTGATTCTTTTGGTTTTACTTCTAATTTTGCAGATTTTTTTTCCACACATCATGTTCTTGGGGCTTAAAATTGTGTTTTTTTTCTTGAGTTATTTCTTATTTAGTTGTTTGTTTGGCTTACTTATGCATACAGGAAGAACACAAATGAGAATCCTGGGTCACGCCGGTTACGATCTGATGTGGACAAATCAAATGTGGAAATTATAGTATTAGATTCTGAAGTTTCAAGTGGAAGCTTTAGGTATATCAAGTATTATCCTCAAGTTAAATCTGAACATGATATCTCATTTCAGGACTCAGAGTTAGCAAATTTAAGATTTTTTATTATCATGGTTATATTTTCTTGATAAGAATGGTACTGTGTTTCAGGAAATGAACGAATTGATAAGCAAGATAACCCATCCCTCTATTGGTCCCTTGCCTCCATGTTACTCCCCATCCTTGTAAGTTTCTATTTTTGCCAAGCTTAACATCTAATGACATTGGTGAATTAAAAGTTAGTGATCGTGCGGTGATCCGTGTCGGAAGCAGGTGGTGTGGTGACGGCGTAGATGGCATGCGGTGATCCGTGTAGGAAGCAGGTGGTGTGGTGACGGCATAGATGGTATGCGGTGATCCGTGTAGGAAGATTGGAAGCGGTGTGTCGTGGCAGGACTAAATATATTCTTGTTGTTTATGGCAACAGGTGGTGTGGTGATGGCATAGATGGCATGCGGTGATCCGTGCAGGAAGATCAGATGCGGTGTATCGTTTAACATGAGTAATTTAGCTTATATTGTTTAACATTATTGTTTTATGTGCTTGTTTAGTTTCTTTTGGAAATCATAGACTACTATGCTATGCAATGTTTCCGTGTAGAAAAATTAAAAGTTCAATTACATGTCTTCTTTTTGCATAGATTTGGAATCAAGAAAACATAAAACTTAACAAAGAATTCTCTTGATTCATTGTTACTTCCGGTTAAGAAAACATGATAAGTTAGCATATATTGTTTAACATGATGTGCTTTCTGACTTTAATATGTAATTTGTAACTTAGAAAAAGAAAAAAGACAAACACAAAACAAGGCAATGGCAACATGCATGAATTTTAGTGCTGTGCTGTCATCTAATGTAAAATAGTTGTATTTCATTCATGATTCTTGCTTTCTGGATAACTGATAAACTAGGGGCACTTTTTGTACTCATTCTAAATTTTCAGGATTCATAACAATGGTTAATGTAACTGGAATTGTTGTGTAATGACAAGAGGTTCAAAAACATATTCTTCAATGAAGCTGTTGTTGTCTTTGCTTCCTCTTGTCCTTGTGGCAGTTGTTGGGATTGTTTCTGTGATGAGTCCAAAAGAGAGAGAAAAGATTGTGGACTTGAGATCTGAAGCGGTGGTGGAAGTGTTGAATACTAATAATGCTTTCAATCTTTCTTCTTCAACACCGTTTTTTGTTCCTACTATACAAACGCTTACCCAATCTGTAAGTCTACTGTTTTTCTTTTTCAGTTTTTTTTTTTTTTATGTTCTATTTATTTAAATATATTTCTTCTCATATTTGTCATATTTTTCTTTTTGGAAAAAACATGTATCTGTGTTTTTTTTTTAAACTTATCAAATATGAGACCAACTAATCCGACCCACTCGTGGGAGGATTTTTAAAAACTTGAGCAAAACTCAGAATAGACTGAACTAATATAAGGATTATTTATTTGTACTTAATGAGATTCGAATTTGAGAATTTAAGAGTACACCCTCAGGTCCAAGTCTTAATTTGAGAATTTGAGATGAGTACACCCTGAGGTCCAAGTCTTCACCAACTTGGCAATCCATGGGGTCATGTGTATTTGTTACTTGAATGAAGTCACCCATGACGAGTTGCTCAGCATGACGAGAGATTTGCTAAATGCGATAGCAAGTGGAGAATCCAAATGACTATACTAGCTATTGGGCAAGTCTTTTTTGGTTAAGGTAATTTTATTGCCTATGCATCTAATGCTAAGCTGCTATGTATGGTTTTGAAACAACAGCAATTAATGTTTGTATCAGTGAAGTAAGTTTGTATATTACAAACCAAATATAATTAAAGAGTTTGGTATATAAACCAAATATAAGAGTTGTTTGTTTTGTTGCACTATTCTAACTCTAAATCTTG
This sequence comes from Lathyrus aphaca, assembly GCA_963966055.1. Classification (NCBI taxonomy): domain Eukaryota; kingdom Viridiplantae; phylum Streptophyta; class Magnoliopsida; order Fabales; family Fabaceae; genus Lathyrus; species Lathyrus aphaca. The sequence goes on along the minus strand of OZ014519.1, from coordinate 449,408,611 downwards.
TTGCATTGATTTTAATATACATTTAGTTCAGCACCATCAATCTGGTGCTCATGGATGTGCCTGCAAGTGAAGCAAATGGGAATATAATATACATTTCGCTCTTTTCTATTAATTCATTTCATACTTGTTGTATAGTAGTGTTTTCGAATAGAATTTTTATAGCACATAATGTTGTGTAGTTAGTAGAGGTTGTTCAGTCATTATAGCTGTGTTGTGCAGTATTGGAATACAGTGCAAATAATTAGAGTATGTTAAGTTTTCCATATGGGAAAGGGGACTGTTTTTGTTATTCATGTAACGATTAGTTAATTTCTTCAATGATCAATAACATGTGTGATTCAATCTTGATTTTGTTTCTGTATTGTTTTTCTTTCATCATTCCAATTCCCTTCACAATATATCCTTTCTTTCAATGGTTTTGATTCTTCGTTCCAGATTTCTATTTGATTCTACTCAGTTGTGAGTTCTATTCTATCCTCTGTTTTGTTTCTGTATTGTATGGAATTTAGATTTATTATTAGGTTAACGAATTGATCAATTTACTATTGCGGATACTGATTTTGTGTCTCACGTTCAAAGATTTTAAACTGCTTTTATATTTAATTAGCACAGTTTATTGCTGAGATTGATTCTTTTGGTTTTACTTTTAATTTCGCAGATTTTTTTCCCCACACTGCATCATGTTTATAGCTGAGAGTGATTCTTTTGTTTTTACTAATTTAGATACCATTGTGTTTTCAAATTTTTAATTGATTTTTTTATTCATATATATTGCAGAATTTTTTGTCAAACTGCTTGTTAGAGAAAGTGTTAAGCAAAGGCGAAAGAAGCTTCCAGGTATACATTCTTATACTATTTTAAAGTTTATGTTAATTTTACTTATATGTTAATATAATTAATATATTCTAGAGATAATTAATGCTAGGTTATACAATAACTCACAGGATGTGGATAATCACACCTCAAACTTTAATCATTACCTGTCCACTGTTGTTGTTGTATGTTGGTTTTGTTAGAAAGATCAGGGGTACCATAATGGCACAAAATCACAAAATGCGATCAAAAACTACCACCCTATGCAAACCAATCAGGGTCATTCTATTATAACTTGACCTATTTCTTTTGTTTCGTTTCACCCACTTTCATTCAAGCGCAATCACAATAAGCTCTTTATCTGTACACGTACATAGTAGGGGAATCAGTTAGTAGTTCCGATCCTTTGTCATAATAAAATAACTCGTTGTCAGTTGGTTCAGAGGTGTCTGGTGCTGAACTTGGTAGGGCGGACTACGGTCCGATCCCCCGCAACTGCAATTGGGTAAACATAAGGGGTTACCAAACTTATGCACCAGAACCCCGTGACAAAGGTTATGGAACCTACACAAAATATAATAAAATAAAATAACCTGTTGTCAGTTGGTTCAGAGGTGTCTGGTGCTGAACTTGGTAGGGCGGACTACGGTCCGATCCCCCGCAACTGCGATTGGGTAAACAAAAGGGGTTACCAAACTTATGCACCAGAACCCCGTGACAAAGGTTGTGGAACCTACAAAAAAATATAAAATAAAATAACCCGTTGTCAGTTGGTTCAGAGGTGTCTGGTGCTGAACTTGGTAGGGCGGACTACGGTCCGATCCCCCGCAACTGCGATTGGGTAAACAAAAGGGGTTACCAAACTTATGCACCAGAATCCCGTGACAAATGATCAGAACTACTAACCGATTCCCCTACTATGTACCTGTACAAATAAAGAGCTTATTGTGATTGCGCTTGAATGAAAGTGGGTGAAACGAAACAAAAGAAATATGTCGAGTTATAATAGAATGACCCAGATTGGTTTGCATAGGGTGGTAGTTTTTGATCGCAATTTGTGATTTTGTGCCATTACGGTACACTTGATCTTTCTAACAAAACCAACATACAACAACAACAGAGGACATGTAATGATTAAAGTTTGAGGTGTGATTATCCACATTCTGTGAGTTATTGTACAACCTAATATGTTGTTTTAAGCTAGTAGATTTATCATTTTATTTGTGTTTTAATGCATTATAAAATTATTTGTAGTATTCAGTTTAGAGCACAATATGTGCTCTCTTGTAGTTTTAATGTGTTTGTTCCTTGAGTTTAAGTAACGTTGAAACGGTATCCCGCCTAACGCGTTGATCGGAGATCCCAAAGGCATTCCCATCCAGCAGACCATTTACAGAGACACTTATGCTCCCTTCAATTGCCCTGATTGTCAGGTAGTTACATCTTTCTTCTTTGATGAGATTGATCAATCAATTTGTGCATATTTTATACACTCATCTTAAACTAATCAATATTTAATCAAACTAGAGGATATTTTTCAATGAAAGAAACGGTATACCATCTAAGGGTTTGATCGGAGATCCCAAAGACATTCTCATCTAATAAACCATTTACAGAGACTGTCACACCTTTCTCACCAGTCTCAGGTAGATACATCTTTCTTATTTTATGATATTGATTTTCAAAATTTATCAATCAATTAGTCCTTATTTTATAATTATCCTAAACCAACATGTAATCAAACTAATCTGTAATATAATTATCGAAGTTTAGGTCACAAAACAAATAAAAACCTTATTGTTGACTTCTCTTTTTCTATTTCTAAACAGCTATGGTAACAAAGAAATTGCATTGAACTATTGCATAATGTTGCGGGAGTGCATCAACTTTCCCAAACCAGTTGATAAAGAAGGATGTTCCATGTGAGACTGACCAACTTACACCACCTTCATCATCCGTCCAGATGCAACCTACAGTATCCTGATCGATAATGTGGAGAAACAAACTGGTAGTCTCCACTGATTGAAATCTTCTTCCTGCAAAGAAAATTAAGGATCCTAAGGCCAAGAAGGTACCTTGTCCACCTACTTTAATAGCTTAATTGTGTCGTGTACAATTTGTGTCGTGTATTCATAACTTCTAATAGTATTCTATGTACTTGAATCCAGAAGATTGAGATGATAAAAAATTTATTTATGATCTCGAGAGAAACCAGAGGGATACAATGACATTGACATCCCTAAAGAGATTGCAGATCCTGATGCCAAAATGGTTTATTGTTTCCTTTTGCGGTGTTTATTTGTCTCTCATTATGTTTGGTTACTTATTAGACTAATTTTGATCGTAGCCTGAAAACTGGGATGATGCGGAAGATGGTGAGTGGACTGCACATACCATTACGAACGCAGTGAAGGCAAAGGTTTGTGTGGACCTGTTGATTTATGCTATATTCGTTTAGAGATCGATTTGCTCACTAACCCATGTATTCTTAACATTTGAAATATTCTTAACATTTGAAATATATTTATTTACCAGACTTCAAGGATGACCCATACCTATATATTTTCAAGTTTAAGTATGTTAATATGAAATTGTGACAGGTAAAGTGTTCATAATGTTTTTGCTTTACTTACTTTCATTTCAGCCATTTTTATCCAATCTCTGACGAGCAACCTTCTTAACTTGGCAGGTGAAATCTGGTACCTTGTTCGATTATTATTGATGCTTCCGAGTATGCCAAACAACTATCTGAAGAAACATGGGGCAAACAGAAGGATGTTAGTTGTTTCTATACACTAGACCTATTGACTTTAATGTGTAATGCTTAATCTCTTTGGTGAAAACATGTTCTTGCAGGCTGAGGTGCTTTTGGTAATGGTTTGGGCTTACCTCTCATGACTTTGTTATTTGGTCAAATGATAAATAGTTTCGGTAGTAACTAAAGTAATATAGATGATGTTGTTGAACAAGTGTCCAAGGTAAAAATCATGCCACAAAATTATATTACTTAATTAATTAATGACATTTTCTTTCCGTATTTTGATGATGAAATTAATTACAGGTATCTCCGAAACTTTAATATTTGGCCAAAGGATGTGGGGTGACAGCATTTTTACGAAAGTATATATATTTTGTAAATAAGATTATGAACTTTTTTTAGATGTATGAAGAAAAGACACTAAACTTGTGAATTGTTTTTGTGTTTTCAGAGGTGAGTTGTTGGATGGTCACCGGAGGAAGACAAGCGGCGAGAATTAGAGGATTGTATTTGAAAACAATACTAAGACAAGATGTTGCTTTCTTTGATAATGAAACAAAAATACAGGAGAACTTGTAGGAAGAATGTTTAGTGATATATTGTTCTAATTCAAGATGGCATGTGTGAGAAGGTATGAATTTTGAAGATGAATGTAGATTATGATTTTAGAGTAAAAGGTTAGTAAGTTTTGATTTAATTTACTAAATGAAGGTTAAACTTTTGTGTTTGAGAAAACAGGTTTGGAAATTTTTGCAGCTGATAGCAACATTCATTGGTGGTTTTGAAATAGCATTTACCGAAGAGTGGCTTCTTACTCTTGTTATGATGTCGACTCTTCCGCTTCTCGCTGTGTCAGGTGCTGTCATGACCTTTATCATAGACAAAATGGCTTCCTAAGGTCAAACTGCTTATGTGAAAGCTGCACATGCTGTTGGACAAATAATTTGCTCAAAATAAGAACCGTATGTTGTTAGATGTTTGATAAATTCTCTAACTTATGAGTTGTATCCGATTCTGCCGTCAAAGTTGTATGTTTATTCTTCTCTTACTGCTTATGATAAACTTGTATTCTAACTACTTGTCTTGTGTATTTGTTCAGGTTGCATCCTTTACTGGCGAAAAGCAAGCAATATCTAATTATAAAGTATTTCTTGTAGATGCTTACAAATCAGGAGTTTTTGAAACCACCTACTTCTCTAATGTCATTCTCTTCTGTAGGATTGAGTCAAGAAAACTCTATGGCCAAAAACCGAGAGAAGGATGGCGGAGGCAACAATGGCGGTGGCGCCACCGACGAACATTCAACATCTCATTACTTTAGGGTTACTAGAAAGGCAACAGGTACTTACATCTTTCCAAATTGATCAATTAATTAGTCCCTTAAAGAAAAATCCGACATATGCTTAATGTTATGATGCGTGTCTGTGTCTGTTTCTCTTTGGTATTTGGTTATATTTTAGTCTTGGGTGTTTCCTTTGTTATCACCACATTATGCATACCTTTGTTGCATCTAATGTAAATATGCAGTTTCTTAAACTAATCAATATTTAATCAAACTAGAGGATATTTTTCAATGAAAGAAACGGTATACCATATAAGGGTTTGATCGGAGATCCCAAAGACATTAACCATTTACAGAGACTGTCACACCTTTCTCACCGGTCTCAGGTAGATACATCTTTCTTATTTTATGATATTGATTTTCAAAATTGATCAATCAATTAGTCCTTATTTTATAATTATCCTAAACCAACATGTAATCAAACTAATCTGTAATATAATTATCGAAGTTTAGGTCACAAAACAAATAAACACCTTATTGTTGACTTCTCTTTTTCTATTTCTAAACAGTTATGGTAAGAAAGAAATTGCATTGAACTATTGCATAATGTTGCGGGAGTGCATCAACTTTCCCAAACCAGTTGATAAAGAAGGATGTTCCATGTGAGACTGACCAACTGACACCACCTTCATCATCCGTCCAGATGCAACCTACAGTATCCTGATCGATAATGTGGAGAAACAAACTGGTAGTCTCCACTGATTGAAATCTTCTTCCTGCAAAGAAAATTAAGGATCCTAAGGCCAAGATGGTACCTTGTCCACCTACTTTAATAGCTTAATTGTGTCGTGTACAATTTGTGTCGTGTATTCATAACTTCTAATAGTATTCTATGTACTTGCATCCAGAAGATTGAGATGATAAGGAGTTTATTTATGATCCCGAGAGAAACCAGAGGGATACAATGACATTGACATCCCTAAAGAGATTGCAGATCCTGATGCCAAAATGGTTTATTGTTTAATTTTGATCGTAGCCTGAAAAATGGGATGATGAGGAAGATGGTGAGTGGACTGCACATACCATTACGAACGCAGTGAAGCCAAAGGTTTGTGTGGACCTGTTGATTTATGCTATATTCGTTTAGGGATACAATGACATTGACATCCCTAAAGAGATTGCAGATCCTGATGCCAAAATGGTTTATTGTTTAATTTTGATCGTAGCCTGAAAACTGGGATGATGAGGAAGATGGTGAGTGGACTGCACATACCATTACGAACGCAGTGAAGCTAAAGGTTTGTGTGGACCTGTTGATTTATGATATATTCGTTTAGAGATCGATTTGCTCACTAATGTATTCTTAACATTTGAAATATTCTTAACATTTGAAGTATATTTATTTACCAGACTTCAAGGATGACCCAGACCTATATGTTTTCAAGTTGAAGTATGTTGATATGGAATTGTGACAGGTAAAGTGTTCATAATGTTTTTGCTTTACTTACTTTCATTTGAGCCATTTTTATCCAATCTCTGACGAGCAACCTTCTTAACTTGGCAGATGAAATCTGGTTCCTTGTTCGATTATTATTGATGCTTCCGAGTATGCCAAACAACTATCTGAAGAAACATGGGGCAAACAGAAGGATGTTAGTTGTTTCTATACACTAGACCTATTGACTTTAATGTGTAATGCTTAATCTCTTTGGTGAAAACATGTTCTTGCAGGCTGAGGTGCTTTTGGTAATGGTTTGGGCTTACCTCTCATGACTTTGTTGTTTGGTCAAATGATAAATAGTTTCGGTAGTAACTAAAGTAATATAGATGATGTTGTTGAACAAGTGTCCAAGGTAAAAATCATGCCACAAAATTATATTACTTAATTAATTAATGACATTTTCTTTCCGTATTTTGATGATGAAATTAATTACAGGTATCTCCGAAACTTTAATATTTGGCCAAAGGATGTGGGGTGACAACATTTTTACGAAAGTATATATATTTTGTAAATAAGATTATGAACTTTTTTTAGATGTATGAAGAAAAGACACTAAACTTGTGAATTGTTTTTGTGTTTTCAGAGGTGAGTTGTTGGATGGTCACCGGAGGAAGACAAGCGGCGAGAATTAGAGGATTGTATTTGAAAACAATACTAAGACAAGATGTTGCTTTCTTTGATAATGAAACAAAAATACAGGAGAACTTGTAGGAAGAATGTTTAGTGATATATTGTTCTAATTCAAGATGGCATGTGTGAGAAGGTATGAATTTTGAAGATGAATGTAGATTATGATTTTAGAGTAAAAGGTTAGTAAGTTTTGATTTAATTTACTAAATGAAGGTTAAACTTTTGTGTTTGAGAAAACAGGTTTGGAAATTTTTGCAGCTGATAGCAACATTCATTGGTGGTTTTGAAATAGCATTTACCGAAGAGTGGCTTCTTACTCTTGTTATGATGTCGACTCTTCCGCTTCTCGCTGTGTCAGGTGCTGTCATGACCTTTATCATAGACAAAATGGCTTCCTAAGGTCAAACTGCTTATGTGAAAGCTGCACATGCTGTTGGACAAATAATTTGCTCAAAATAAGAACCGTATGTTGTTAGATGTTTGATAAATTCTCTAACTTATGAGTTGTATCCGATTCTGCCGTCAAAGTTGTATGTTTATTCTTCTCTTACTGCTTATGATAAACTTGTATTCTAACTACTTGTCTTGTGTATTTGTTCAGGTTGCATCCTTTACTGGCGAAAAGCAAGCAATATCTAATTATAAAGTATTTCTTGTAGATGCTTACAAATCAGGAGTTTTTGAAACCACCTACTTCTCTAATGTCATTCTCTTCTGTAGGATTGAGTCAAGAAAACTCTATGGCCAAAAACCGAGAGAAGGATGGCGGAGGCAACAATGGCGGTGGCGCCACCGACGAACATTCAACATCTCATTACTTTAGGGTTACTAGAAAGGCAACAGGTACTTACATCTTTCCAAATTGATCAATTAATTAGTCCCTTAAAGAAAAATCCGACATATGCTTAATGTTATGATGCGTGTCTGTGTCTGTTTCTCTTTGGTATTTGGTTATATTTTAGTCTTGGGTGTTTCCTTTGTTATCACCACATTATGCATACCTTTGTTGCATCTAATGTAAATATGCAGTTTCTTAAACTAATCAATATTTAATCAAACTAGAGGATATTTTTCAATGAAAGAAACGGTATACCATATAAGGGTTTGATCGGAGATCCCAAAGACATTAACCATTTACAGAGACTGTCACACCTTTCTCACCGGTCTCAGGTAGATACATCTTTCTTATTTTATGATATTGATTTTCAAAATTGATCAATCAATTAGTCCTTATTTTATAATTATCCTAAACCAACATGTAATCAAACTAATCTGTAATATAATTATCGAAGTTTAGGTCACAAAACAAATAAACACCTTATTGTTGACTTCTCTTTTTCTATTTCTAAACAGTTATGGTAAGAAAGAAATTGCATTGAACTATTGCATAATGTTGCGGGAGTGCATCAACTTTCCCAAACCAGTTGATAAAGAAGGATGTTCCATGTGAGACTGACCAACTGACACCACCTTCATCATCCGTCCAGATGCAACCTACAGTATCCTGATCGATAATGTGGAGAAACAAACTGGTAGTCTCCACTGATTGAAATCTTCTTCCTGCAAAGAAAATTAAGGATCCTAAGGCCAAGATGGTACCTTGTCCACCTACTTTAATAGCTTAATTGTGTCGTGTACAATTTGTGTCGTGTATTCATAACTTCTAATAGTATTCTATGTACTTGCATCCAGAAGATTGAGATGATAAGGAGTTTATTTATGATCCCGAGAGAAACCAGAGGGATACAATGACATTGACATCCCTAAAGAGATTGCAGATCCTGATGCCAAAATGGTTTATTGTTTAATTTTGATCGTAGCCTGAAAAATGGGATGATGAGGAAGATGGTGAGTGGACTGCACATACCATTACGAACGCAGTGAAGCCAAAGGTTTGTGTGGACCTGTTGATTTATGCTATATTCGTTTAGGGATACAATGACATTGACATCCCTAAAGAGATTGCAGATCCTGATGCCAAAATGGTTTATTGTTTAATTTTGATCGTAGCCTGAAAACTGGGATGATGAGGAAGATGGTGAGTGGACTGCACATACCATTACGAACGCAGTGAAGCTAAAGGTTTGTGTGGACCTGTTGATTTATGATATATTCGTTTAGAGATCGATTTGCTCACTAACCCATGTATTCTTAACATTTGAAATATTCTTAACATTTGAAGTATATTTATTTACCAGACTTCAAGGATGACCCAGACCTATATGTTTTCAAGTTGAAGTATGTTGATATGGAATTGTGACAGGTAAAGTGTTCATAATGTTTTTGCTTTACTTACTTTCATTTGAGCCATTTTTATCCAATCTCTGACGAGCAACCTTCTTAACTTGGCAGATGAAATCTGGTTCCTTGTTCGATTATTATTGATGCTTCCGAGTATGCCAAACAACTATCTGAAGAAACATGGGGCAAACAGAAGGATGTTAGTTGTTTCTATACACTAGACCTATTGACTTTAATGTGTAATGCTTAATCTCTTTGGTGAAAACATGTTCTTGCAGGCTGAGGTGCTTTTGGTAATGGTTTGGGCTTACCTCTCATGACTTTGTTGTTTGGTCAAATGATAAATAGTTTCGGTAGTAACTAAAGTAATATAGATGATGTTGTTGAACAAGTGTCCAAGGTAAAAATCATGCCACAAAATTATATTACTTAATTAATTAATGACATTTTCTTTCCGTATTTTGATGATGAAATTAATTACAGGTATCTCCGAAACTTTAATATTTGGCCAAAGGATGTGGGGTGACAACATTTTTACGAAAGTATATATATTTTGTAAATAAGATTATGAACTTTTTTTAGATGTATGAAGAAAAGACACTAAACTTGTGAATTGTTTTTGTGTTTTCAGAGGTGAGTTGTTGGATGGTCACCGGAGGAAGACAAGCGGCGAGAATTAGAGGATTGTATTTGAAAACAATACTAAGACAAGATGTTGCTTTCTTTGATAATGAAACAAAAATACAGGAGAACTTGTAGGAAGAATGTTTAGTGATATATTGTTCTAATTCAAGATGGCATGTGTGAGAAGGTATGAATTTTGAAGATGAATGTAGATTATGATTTTAGAGTAAAAGGTTAGTAAGTTTTGATTTAATTTACTAAATGAAGGTTAAACTTTTGTGTTTGAGAAAACAGGTTTGGAAATTTTTGCAGCTGATAGCAACATTCATTGGTGGTTTTGAAATAGCATTTACCGAAGAGTGGCTTCTTACTCTTGTTATGATGTCGACTCTTCCGCTTCTCGCTGTGTCAGGTGCTGTCATGACCTTTATCATAGACAAAATGGCTTCCTAAGGTCAAACTGCTTATGTGAAAGCTGCACATGCTGTTGGACAAATAATTTGCTCAAAATAAGAACCGTATGTTGTTAGATGTTTGATAAATTCTCTAACTTATGAGTTGTATCCGATTCTGCCGTCAAAGTTGTATGTTTATTCTTCTCTTACTGCTTATGATAAACTTGTATTCTAACTACTTGTCTTGTGTATTTGTTCAGGTTGCATCCTTTACTGGCGAAAAGCAAGCAATATCTAATTATAAAGTATTTCTTGTAGATGCTTACAAATCAGGAGTTTTTGAAACCACCTACTTCTCTAATGTCATTCTCTTCTGTAGGATTGAGTCAAGAAAACTCTATGGCCAAAAACCGAGAGAAGGATGGCGGAGGCAACAATGGCGGTGGCGCCACCGACGAACATTCAACATCTCATTACTTTAGGGTTACTAGAAAGGCAACAGGTACTTACATCTTTCCAAATTGATCAATTAATTAGTCCCTTAAAGAAAAATCCGACATATGCTTAATGTTATGATGCGTGTCTGTGTCTGTTTCTCTTTGGTATTTGGTTATATTTTAGTCTTGGGTGTTTCCTTTGTTATCACCACATTATGCATACCTTTGTTGCATCTAATGTAAATATGCAGTTTCTTAAACTAATCAATATTTAATCAAACTAGAGGATATTTTTCAATGAAAGAAACGGTATACCATATAAGGGTTTGATCGGAGATCCCAAAGACATTAACCATTTACAGAGACTGTCACACCTTTCTCACCGGTCTCAGGTAGATACATCTTTCTTATTTTATGATATTGATTTTCAAAATTGATCAATCAATTAGTCCTTATTTTATAATTATCCTAAACCAACATGTAATCAAACTAATCTGTAATATAATTATCGAAGTTTAGGTCACAAAACAAATAAACACCTTATTGTTGACTTCTCTTTTTCTATTTCTAAACAGTTATGGTAAGAAAGAAATTGCATTGAACTATTGCATAATGTTGCGGGAGTGCATCAACTTTCCCAAACCAGTTGATAAAGAAGGATGTTCCATGTGAGACTGACCAACTGACACCACCTTCATCATCCGTCCAGATGCAACCTACAGTATCCTGATCGATAATGTGGAGAAACAAACTGGTAGTCTCCACTGATTGAAATCTTCTTCCTGCAAAGAAAATTAAGGATCCTAAGGCCAAGATGGTACCTTGTCCACCTACTTTAATAGCTTAATTGTGTCGTGTACAATTTGTGTCGTGTATTCATAACTTCTAATAGTATTCTATGTACTTGCATCCAGAAGATTGAGATGATAAGGAGTTTATTTATGATCCCGAGAGAAACCAGAGGGATACAATGACATTGACATCCCTAAAGAGATTGCAGATCCTGATGCCAAAATGGTTTATTGTTTAATTTTGATCGTAGCCTGAAAAATGGGATGATGAGGAAGATGGTGAGTGGACTGCACATACCATTACGAACGCAGTGAAGCCAAAGGTTTGTGTGGACCTGTTGATTTATGCTATATTCGTTTAGGGATACAATGACATTGACATCCCTAAAGAGATTGCAGATCCTGATGCCAAAATGGTTTATTGTTTAATTTTGATCGTAGCCTGAAAACTGGGATGATGAGGAAGATGGTGAGTGGACTGCACATACCATTACGAACGCAGTGAAGCTAAAGGTTTGTGTGGACCTGTTGATTTATGATATATTCGTTTAGAGATCGATTTGCTCACTAATGTATTCTTAACATTTGAAATATTCTTAACATTTGAAGTATATTTATTTACCAGACTTCAAGGATGACCCAGACCTATATGTTTTCAAGTTGAAGTATGTTGATATGGAATTGTGACAGGTAAAGTGTTCATAATGTTTTTGCTTTACTTACTTTCATTTGAGCCATTTTTATCCAATCTCTGACGAGCAACCTTCTTAACTTGGCAGATGAAATCTGGTTCCTTGTTCGATTATTATTGATGCTTCCGAGTATGCCAAACAACTATCTGAAGAAACATGGGGCAAACAGAAGGATGTTAGTTGTTTCTATACACTAGACCTATTGACTTTAATGTGTAATGCTTAATCTCTTTGGTGAAAACATGTTCTTGCAGGCTGAGGTGCTTTTGGTAATGGTTTGGGCTTACCTCTCATGACTTTGTTGTTTGGTCAAATGATAAATAGTTTCGGTAGTAACTAAAGTAATATAGATGATGTTGTTGAACAAGTGTCCAAGGTAAAAATCATGCCACAAAATTATATTACTTAATTAATTAATGACATTTTCTTTCCGTATTTTGATGATGAAATTAATTACAGGTATCTCCGAAACTTTAATATTTGGCCAAAGGATGTGGGGTGACAACATTTTTACGAAAGTATATATATTTTGTAAATAAGATTATGAACTTTTTTTAGATGTATGAAGAAAAGACACTAAACTTGTGAATTGTTTTTGTGTTTTCAGAGGTGAGTTGTTGGATGGTCACCGGAGGAAGACAAGCGGCGAGAATTAGAGGATTGTATTTGAAAACAATACTAAGACAAGATGTTGCTTTCTTTGATAATGAAACAAAAATACAGGAGAACTTGTAGGAAGAATGTTTAGTGATATATTGTTCTAATTCAAGATGGCATGTGTGAGAAGGTATGAATTTTGAAGATGAATGTAGATTATGATTTTAGAGTAAAAGGTTAGTAAGTTTTGATTTAATTTACTAAATGAAGGTTAAACTTTTGTGTTTGAGAAAACAGGTTTGGAAATTTTTGCAGCTGATAGCAACATTCATTGGTGGTTTTGAAATAGCATTTACCGAAGAGTGGCTTCTTACTCTTGTTATGATGTCGACTCTTCCGCTTCTCGCTGTGTCAGGTGCTGTCATGACCTTTATCATAGACAAAATGGCTTCCTAAGGTCAAACTGCTTATGTGAAAGCTGCACATGCTGTTGGACAAATAATTTGCTCAAAATAAGAACCGTATGTTGTTAGATGTTTGATAAATTCTCTAACTTATGAGTTGTATCCGATTCTGCCGTCAAAGTTGTATGTTTATTCTTCTCTTACTGCTTATGATAAACTTGTATTCTAACTACTTGTCTTGTGTATTTGTTCAGGTTGCATCCTTTACTGGCGAAAAGCAAGCAATATCTAATTATAAAGTATTTCTTGTAGATGCTTACAAATCAGGAGTTTTTGAAACCACCTACTTCTCTAATGTCATTCTCTTCTGTAGGATCGAGTCAAGAAAACTCTATGGCCAAAAACCGAGAGAAGGATGGCGGAGGCAACAATGGCGGTGGCGCCACCGACGAACATTCAACATCTCATTACTTTAGGGTTACTAGAAAGGCAACAGGTACTTACATCTTTCCAAATTGATCAATTAATTAGTCCCTTAAAGAAAAATCCGACATATGCTTAATGTTATGATGCGTGTCTGTGTCTGTTTCTCTTTGGTATTTGGTTATATTTTAGTCTTGGGTGTTTCCTTTGTTATCACCACATTATGCATACCTTTGTTGCATCTAATGTAAATATGCAGTTTCTTAAACTAATCAATATTTAATCAAACTAGAGGATATTTTTCAATGAAAGAAACGGTATACCATATAAGGGTTTGATCGGAGATCCCAAAGACATTAACCATTTACAGAGACTGTCACACCTTTCTCACCGGTCTCAGGTAGATACATCTTTCTTATTTTATGATATTGATTTTCAAAATTGATCAATCAATTAGTCCTTATTTTATAATTATCCTAAACCAACATGTAATCAAACTAATCTGTAATATAATTATCGAAGTTTAGGTCACAAAACAAATAAACACCTTATTGTTGACTTCTCTTTTTCTATTTCTAAACAGTTATGGTAAGAAAGAAATTGCATTGAACTATTGCATAATGTTGCGGGAGTGCATCAACTTTCCCAAACCAGTTGATAAAGAAGGATGTTCCATGTGAGACTGACCAACTGACACCACCTTCATCATCCGTCCAGATGCAACCTACAGTATCCTGATCGATAATGTGGAGAAACAAACTGGTAGTCTCCACTGATTGAAATCTTCTTCCTGCAAAGAAAATTAAGGATCCTAAGGCCAAGATGGTACCTTGTCCACCTACTTTAATAGCTTAATTGTGTCGTGTACAATTTGTGTCGTGTATTCATAACTTCTAATAGTATTCTATGTACTTGCATCCAGAAGATTGAGATGATAAGGAGTTTATTTATGATCCCGAGAGAAACCAGAGGGATACAATGACATTGACATCCCTAAAGAGATTGCAGATCCTGATGCCAAAATGGTTTATTGTTTAATTTTGATCGTAGCCTGAAAAATGGGATGATGAGGAAGATGGTGAGTGGACTGCACATACCATTACGAACGCAGTGAAGCCAAAGGTTTGTGTGGACCTGTTGATTTATGCTATATTCGTTTAGGGATACAATGACATTGACATCCCTAAAGAGATTGCAGATCCTGATGCCAAAATGGTTTATTGTTTAATTTTGATCGTAGCCTGAAAACTGGGATGATGAGGAAGATGGTGAGTGGACTGCACATACCATTACGAACGCAGTGAAGCTAAAGGTTTGTGTGGACCTGTTGATTTATGATATATTCGTTTAGAGATCGATTTGCTCACTAACCCATGTATTCTTAACATTTGAAATATTCTTAACATTTGAAGTATATTTATTTACCAGACTTCAAGGATGACCCAGACCTATATGTTTTCAAGTTGAAGTATGTTGATATGGAATTGTGACAGGTAAAGTGTTCATAATGTTTTTGCTTTACTTACTTTCATTTGAGCCATTTTTATCCAATCTCTGACGAGCAACCTTCTTAACTTGGCAGATGAAATCTGGTTCCTTGTTCGATTATTATTGATGCTTCCGAGTATGCCAAACAACTATCTGAAGAAACATGGGGCAAACAGAAGGATGTTAGTTGTTTCTATACACTAGACCTATTGACTTTAATGTGTAATGCTTAATCTCTTTGGTGAAAACATGTTCTTGCAGGCTGAGGTGCTTTTGGTAATGGTTTGGGCTTACCTCTCATGACTTTGTTGTTTGGTCAAATGATAAATAGTTTCGGTAGTAACTAAAGTAATATAGATGATGTTGTTGAACAAGTGTCCAAGGTAAAAATCATGCCACAAAATTATATTACTTAATTAATTAATGACATTTTCTTTCCGTATTTTGATGATGAAATTAATTACAGGTATCTCCGAAACTTTAATATTTGGCCAAAGGATGTGGGGTGACAACATTTTTACGAAAGTATATATATTTTGTAAATAAGATTATGAACTTTTTTTAGATGTATGAAGAAAAGACACTAAACTTGTGAATTGTTTTTGTGTTTTCAGAGGTGAGTTGTTGGATGGTCACCGGAGGAAGACAAGCGGCGAGAATTAGAGGATTGTATTTGAAAACAATACTAAGACAAGATGTTGCTTTCTTTGATAATGAAACAAAAATACAGGAGAACTTGTAGGAAGAATGTTTAGTGATATATTGTTCTAATTCAAGATGGCATGTGTGAGAAGGTATGAATTTTGAAGATGAATGTAGATTATGATTTTAGAGTAAAAGGTTAGTAAGTTTTGATTTAATTTACTAAATGAAGGTTAAACTTTTGTGTTTGAGAAAACAGGTTTGGAAATTTTTGCAGCTGATAGCAACATTCATTGGTGGTTTTGAAATAGCATTTACCGAAGAGTGGCTTCTTACTCTTGTTATGATGTCGACTCTTCCGCTTCTCGCTGTGTCAGGTGCTGTCATGACCTTTATCATAGACAAAATGGCTTCCTAAGGTCAAACTGCTTATGTGAAAGCTGCACATGCTGTTGGACAAATAATTTGCTCAAAATAAGAACCGTATGTTGTTAGATGTTTGATAAATTCTCTAACTTATGAGTTGTATCCGATTCTGCCGTCAAAGTTGTATGTTTATTCTTCTCTTACTGCTTATGATAAACTTGTATTCTAACTACTTGTCTTGTGTATTTGTTCAGGTTGCATCCTTTACTGGCGAAAAGCAAGCAATATCTAATTATAAAGTATTTCTTGTAGATGCTTACAAATCAGGAGTTTTTGAAACCACCTACTTCTCTAATGTCATTCTCTTCTGTAGGATTGAGTCAAGAAAACTCTATGGCCAAAAACCGAGAGAAGGATGGCGGAGGCAACAATGGCGGTGGCGCCACCGACGAACATTCAACATCTCATTACTTTAGGGTTACTAGAAAGGCAACAGGTACTTACATCTTTCCAAATTGATCAATTAATTAGTCCCTTAAAGAAAAATCCGACATATGCTTAATGTTATGATGCGTGTCTGTGTCTGTTTCTCTTTGGTATTTGGTTATATTTTAGTCTTGGGTGTTTCCTTTGTTATCACCACATTATGCATACCTTTGTTGCATCTAATGTAAATATGCAGTTTCTTAAACTAATCAATATTTAATCAAACTAGAGGATATTTTTCAATGAAAGAAACGGTATACCATATAAGGGTTTGATCGGAGATCCCAAAGACATTAACCATTTACAGAGACTGTCACACCTTTCTCACCGGTCTCAGGTAGATACATCTTTCTTATTTTATGATATTGATTTTCAAAATTGATCAATCAATTAGTCCTTATTTTATAATTATCCTAAACCAACATGTAATCAAACTAATCTGTAATATAATTATCGAAGTTTAGGTCACAAAACAAATAAACACCTTATTGTTGACTTCTCTTTTTCTATTTCTAAACAGTTATGGTAAGAAAGAAATTGCATTGAACTATTGCATAATGTTGCGGGAGTGCATCAACTTTCCCAAACCAGTTGATAAAGAAGGATGTTCCATGTGAGACTGACCAACTGACACCACCTTCATCATCCGTCCAGATGCAACCTACAGTATCCTGATCGATAATGTGGAGAAACAAACTGGTAGTCTCCACTGATTGAAATCTTCTTCCTGCAAAGAAAATTAAGGATCCTAAGGCCAAGATGGTACCTTGTCCACCTACTTTAATAGCTTAATTGTGTCGTGTACAATTTGTGTCGTGTATTCATAACTTCTAATAGTATTCTATGTACTTGCATCCAGAAGATTGAGATGATAAGGAGTTTATTTATGATCCCGAGAGAAACCAGAGGGATACAATGACATTGACATCCCTAAAGAGATTGCAGATCCTGATGCCAAAATGGTTTATTGTTTAATTTTGATCGTAGCCTGAAAAATGGGATGATGAGGAAGATGGTGAGTGGACTGCACATACCATTACGAACGCAGTGAAGCCAAAGGTTTGTGTGGACCTGTTGATTTATGCTATATTCGTTTAGGGATACAATGACATTGACATCCCTAAAGAGATTGCAGATCCTGATGCCAAAATGGTTTATTGTTTAATTTTGATCGTAGCCTGAAAACTGGGATGATGAGGAAGATGGTGAGTGGACTGCACATACCATTACGAACGCAGTGAAGCTAAAGGTTTGTGTGGACCTGTTGATTTATGATATATTCGTTTAGAGATCGATTTGCTCACTAACCCATGTATTCTTAACATTTGAAATATTCTTAACATTTGAAGTATATTTATTTACCAGACTTCAAGGATGACCCAGACCTATATGTTTTCAAGTTGAAGTATGTTGATATGGAATTGTGACAGGTAAAGTGTTCATAATGTTTTTGCTTTACTTACTTTCATTTGAGCCATTTTTATCCAATCTCTGACGAGCAACCTTCTTAACTTGGCAGATGAAATCTGGTTCCTTGTTCGATTATTATTGATGCTTCCGAGTATGCCAAACAACTATCTGAAGAAACATGGGGCAAACAGAAGGATGTTAGTTGTTTCTATACACTAGACCTATTGACTTTAATGTGTAATGCTTAATCTCTTTGGTGAAAACATGTTCTTGCAGGCTGAGGTGCTTTTGGTAATGGTTTGGGCTTACCTCTCATGACTTTGTTGTTTGGTCAAATGATAAATAGTTTCGGTAGTAACTAAAGTAATATAGATGATGTTGTTGAACAAGTGTCCAAGGTAAAAATCATGCCACAAAATTATATTACTTAATTAATTAATGACATTTTCTTTCCGTATTTTGATGATGAAATTAATTACAGGTATCTCCGAAACTTTAATATTTGGCCAAAGGATGTGGGGTGACAACATTTTTACGAAAGTATATATATTTTGTAAATAAGATTATGAACTTTTTCTAGATGTATGAAGAAAAGACACTAAACTTGTGAATTGTTTTTGTGTTTTCAGAGGTGAGTTGTTGGATGGTCACCGGAGGAAGACAAGCGGCGAGAATTAGAGGATTGTATTTGAAAACAATACTAAGACAAGATGTTGCTTTCTTTGATAATGAAACAAAAATACAGGAGAACTTGTAGGAAGAATGTTTAGTGATATATTGTTCTAATTCAAGATGGCATGTGTGAGAAGGTATGAATTTTGAAGATGAATGTAGATTATGATTTTAGAGTAAAAGGTTAGTAAGTTTTGATTTAATTTACTAAATGAAGGTTAAACTTTTGTGTTTGAGAAAACAGGTTTGGAAATTTTTGCAGCTGATAGCAACATTCATTGGTGGTTTTGAAATAGCATTTACCGAAGAGTGGCTTCTTACTCTTGTTATGATGTCGACTCTTCCGCTTCTCGCTGTGTCAGGTGCTGTCATGACCTTTATCATAGACAAAATGGCTTCCTAAGGTCAAACTGCTTATGTGAAAGCTGCACATGCTGTTGGACAAATAATTTGCTCAAAATAAGAACCGTATGTTGTTAGATGTTTGATAAATTCTCTAACTTATGAGTTGTATCCGATTCTGCCGTCAAAGTTGTATGTTTATTCTTCTCTTACTGCTTATGATAAACTTGTATTCTAACTACTTGTCTTGTGTATTTGTTCAGGTTGCATCCTTTACTGGCGAAAAGCAAGCAATATCTAATTATAAAGTATTTCTTGTAGATGCTTACAAATCAGGAGTTTTTGAAACCACCTACTTCTCTAATGTCATTCTCTTCTGTAGGATTGAGTCAAGAAAACTCTATGGCCAAAAACCGAGAGAAGGATGGCGGAGGCAACAATGGCGGTGGCGCCACCGACGAACATTCAACATCTCATTACTTTAGGGTTACTAGAAAGGCAACAGGTACTTACATCTTTCCAAATTGATCAATTAATTAGTCCCTTAAAGAAAAATCCGACATATGCTTAATGTTATGATGCGTGTCTGTGTCTGTTTCTCTTTGGTATTTGGTTATATTTTAGTCTTGGGTGTTTCCTTTGTTATCACCACATTATGCATACCTTTGTTGCATCTAATGTAAATATGCAGTTTCTTAAACTAATCAATATTTAATCAAACTAGAGGATATTTTTCAATGAAAGAAACGGTATACCATATAAGGGTTTGATCGGAGATCCCAAAGACATTAACCATTTACAGAGACTGTCACACCTTTCTCACCGGTCTCAGGTAGATACATCTTTCTTATTTTATGATATTGATTTTCAAAATTGATCAATCAATTAGTCCTTATTTTATAATTATCCTAAACCAACATGTAATCAAACTAATCTGTAATATAATTATCGAAGTTTAGGTCACAAAACAAATAAACACCTTATTGTTGACTTCTCTTTTTCTATTTCTAAACAGTTATGGTAAGAAAGAAATTGCATTGAACTATTGCATAATGTTGCGGGAGTGCATCAACTTTCCCAAACCAGTTGATAAAGAAGGATGTTCCATGTGAGACTGACCAACTGACACCACCTTCATCATCCGTCCAGATGCAACCTACAGTATCCTGATCGATAATGTGGAGAAACAAACTGGTAGTCTCCACTGATTGAAATCTTCTTCCTGCAAAGAAAATTAAGGATCCTAAGGCCAAGATGGTACCTTGTCCACCTACTTTAATAGCTTAATTGTGTCGTGTACAATTTGTGTCGTGTATTCATAACTTCTAATAGTATTCTATGTACTTGCATCCAGAAGATTGAGATGATAAGGAGTTTATTTATGATCCCGAGAGAAACCAGAGGGATACAATGACATTGACATCCCTAAAGAGATTGCAGATCCTGATGCCAAAATGGTTTATTGTTTAATTTTGATCGTAGCCTGAAAAATGGGATGATGAGGAAGATGGTGAGTGGACTGCACATACCATTACGAACGCAGTGAAGCCAAAGGTTTGTGTGGACCTGTTGATTTATGCTATATTCGTTTAGGGATACAATGACATTGACATCCCTAAAGAGATTGCAGATCCTGATGCCAAAATGGTTTATTGTTTAATTTTGATCGTAGCCTGAAAACTGGGATGATGAGGAAGATGGTGAGTGGACTGCACATACCATTACGAACGCAGTGAAGCTAAAGGTTTGTGTGGACCTGTTGATTTATGATATATTCGTTTAGAGATCGATTTGCTCACTAACCCATGTATTCTTAACATTTGAAATATTCTTAACATTTGAAGTATATTTATTTACCAGACTTCAAGGATGACCCAGACCTATATGTTTTCAAGTTGAAGTATGTTGATATGGAATTGTGACAGGTAAAGTGTTCATAATGTTTTTGCTTTACTTACTTTCATTTGAGCCATTTTTATCCAATCTCTGACGAGCAACCTTCTTAACTTGGCAGATGAAATCTGGTTCCTTGTTCGATTATTATTGATGCTTCCGAGTATGCCAAACAACTATCTGAAGAAACATGGGGCAAACAGAAGGATGTTAGTTGTTTCTATACACTAGACCTATTGACTTTAATGTGTAATGCTTAATCTCTTTGGTGAAAACATGTTCTTGCAGGCTGAGGTGCTTTTGGTAATGGTTTGGGCTTACCTCTCATGACTTTGTTGTTTGGTCAAATGATAAATAGTTTCGGTAGTAACTAAAGTAATATAGATGATGTTGTTGAACAAGTGTCCAAGGTAAAAATCATGCCACAAAATTATATTACTTAATTAATTAATGACATTTTCTTTCCGTATTTTGATGATGAAATTAATTACAGGTATCTCCGAAACTTTAATATTTGGCCAAAGGATGTGGGGTGACAACATTTTTACGAAAGTATATATATTTTGTAAATAAGATTATGAACTTTTTTTAGATGTATGAAGAAAAGACACTAAACTTGTGAATTGTTTTTGTGTTTTCAGAGGTGAGTTGTTGGATGGTCACCGGAGGAAGACAAGCGGCGAGAATTAGAGGATTGTATTTGAAAACAATACTAAGACAAGATGTTGCTTTCTTTGATAATGAAACAAAAATACAGGAGAACTTGTAGGAAGAATGTTTAGTGATATATTGTTCTAATTCAAGATGGCATGTGTGAGAAGGTATGAATTTTGAAGATGAATGTAGATTATGATTTTAGAGTAAAAGGTTAGTAAGTTTTGATTTAATTTACTAAATGAAGGTTAAACTTTTGTGTTTGAGAAAACAGGTTTGGAAATTTTTGCAGCTGATAGCAACATTCATTGGTGGTTTTGAAATAGCATTTACCGAAGAGTGGCTTCTTACTCTTGTTATGATGTCGACTCTTCCGCTTCTCGCTGTGTCAGGTGCTGTCATGACCTTTATCATAGACAAAATGGCTTCCTAAGGTCAAACTGCTTATGTGAAAGCTGCACATGCTGTTGGACAAATAATTTGCTCAAAATAAGAACCGTATGTTGTTAGATGTTTGATAAATTCTCTAACTTATGAGTTGTATCCGATTCTGCCGTCAAAGTTGTATGTTTATTCTTCTCTTACTGCTTATGATAAACTTGTATTCTAACTACTTGTCTTGTGTATTTGTTCAGGTTGCATCCTTTACTGGCGAAAAGCAAGCAATATCTAATTATAAATTATTTCTTGTAGATGCTTACAAATCAGGATTTTTTGAAACCACCTACTTCTCTAATGTCATTCTCTTCTGTAGGATCGAGTCAAGAAAACTCTATGGCAAAAAACCGAGAGAAGGATGGCGGAGGCAACAATGGAGGTGGCGCCACCGACGAACATTCAACATCTCATTACTTTAGGGTTACTAGAAAGTCAACAGGTACTTACATCTTTCCAAATTGATCAATTAATTAGTCCCTTAAAGAAAAATCCGACATATGCTTAATGTTATGATGCGTGTCTGTGTCTGTTTCTCTTTGGTATTTGGTTATATTTTAGTCTTGGGTGTTTCCTTTGTTATCACCACATTATGCATACCTTTGTTGCATCTAATGTAAATATGCAGTTTCTTTTACAATATTGCAGTGTGTGCTGTTTGGAGGATCGCAATCAAATGTTCAAGGAAGTAGAAGGGATTATCAGAAGGCAAATTAACGTGAGGAGTAATTTGTATACAATTTTATTTTTTCAGCAACTCAACCTATGATATAAACATGCACGTCTGTTTGGATATTCCTCTGTTATTTTGTTTTTCTATTTTTCAGATGTCAGTTCTTCCTAGTGTCCTGCCATACCATGCAATAGCATATCCACTTGAATCAATGCTTGCTCTGGAAATTAGGTACAATTAATGTGTTTGCAAAAAGTCTACTCAATAATAAGTGGAATGCTCTATGATTTTCTAACTATGTATATTTGTCTCTTCACAATCGCAAATTTGGTGCACACTATATAGTTGCAAAAAATAGCTATAATTTAGCAAAAGTAGCTAGAGCGGAGAATGAAAATTCAGAAGTTCCAGCTCCAAAGGAATGTTTGATGATTAAAAGTGTCATTATAGTCCTCTTCCACTAATCCCTTTAAAGAAATTGCCATTGTTTTCAAGGGACTCGAACGTCGTGTTCTTGGAATAGTGATGCAGAACCCAAGGATATTGGAGGTATATGAATATATTGTTCTTTGACCAAATTTGTTTTCAAATGGGACAATTATAAACATTTTGAATGGTAATCTAATGTAATTTTATTATTACTTTTTATTTCTATCATTGTATGATACTAAATAATACACTAGTTGGTTTATATGTTCTGGTCCCTCATTGCTAGCTAATGAGTTGTAGATGAGTAGATATATATTGGTTTCTTATCTACGGTCTAAAAAATTTCAGGAATTGTCTTCAGAGAACCAATTATTTGCAAAAAAGTCCCCTGCCTTATTCCTGGTACGTATTGAATTTTTATTTTTTGATTGCTTCTTTTCCTTGATGTATGGAAGTATGTGAATATCTGAACATTGCCAGGTTGGACAAAGCCAATATATATTTGAAGGCATGCTTTTGGTGATCAATATAGGGCCACTGATGCGAAAGAAGCTTCTAGATATGCATCAATTCCTATACTATTTTAAAGTTTATGTTAATTTTACCAATATGCTAATATAATTTATATATTCTAGAGATAATTAAAGCTAGATTAGAACAACACAACATATTAAAACCAATTCTATACCTATCGAAGTTTAATATCTATTTTGTAATTGTGAATATTCAGTTTTAACTTGGTCAGCATTACCTGAAAGGCTTCTACAAGCACCGAATGACAAAGAAAAGAAGAAGCCACGATGTGTTCCGAGGGGGGCAAATGGATATCAAATATTTCTCAAACACGAATGTGCCCGAATAAAAGCGTGTCGTCAGGACATCAATGGCAAATCAAAAACATGTGCTGATTCTCTTTATCTTGATTCTTGCATGGTTTATTTCAATATTCTTGTGCAATTTGGTGTTTATGAGTATTTGAAAACTGAAGTAAGGTAAATTGCAATGAAAATATCACCCAATGGCATTGATCGGATGCTTGATGCTAATGATGGTTGGAGTTTGCTTTCTTTGTCCTTCCATGGACTGGTGTGTTGTCTATGGCTCTCAATTGTTTGTTATTTTGAATTGTGTGTTTTATTTAAATTTTCTGATATCTTGTTTCTTACAAGTTGTAGTGTGTAAGAATCATGAGGTGGAATTGATACTCTTTTTAAAATTCTGTTAACTCTTTTTCAAACTGAGTTTGTTAACTCTTTTTCAGACTGATTTCTATGCCTTTAGGAATGTGTTTCTAATTGAGTTTGTTACACTTTTCAGACTCTATTAACTCTTTTTCAAACCGAGTTTGTTCCAATCAATCAAATTATTAAAACTTCATTGTGTTTGTCATAGTAAACAACTATAGAAACATATATACTAATACAATGTAATATATATTTTTAGCTTTAGAGTAAATGCATGTAGTATTTAATATGTGAGTGTGCATGCCTTTAAGAAAATATTATAAAGAGTAAAGACCCTTACATATATCATTATATGTGAGCGTGCATCACGCCATGTGCTTCACCTAGTTCTTTTATACAACATTCAAAAAGTGATCTTTTATATAACCTAGTTCTGCAATGGTTTCATGTAAAGGTTGTTTGTATACATCAATATAATTTAGTGAATTGGTTTTGCTGCATTTTAAATACTACCTTTTTGTTTGTGCAGGGTGTTGTATATATGAGATGGATGCTAGTTCTAATATTTATATTATGCAACAGAAAATGTAAGGTATCAATTTTCGTAAGTGTACGAGAAAATGTAAGGTATCAATTTTAGTGTGTTATCCTCAAGTTAAATTTGAACATGATATCTCATTTCAGGACTCAGAGTTAGCAAATTTAAGATTTTTTCTTATCATGGTTATATTTTCTTGATAAGAATGGTACTGTTTCAGGAAATGAACGAATTGATAAGCAAGATAACCCATCCCTCTATTGGTCCCTTGCCTCCATGTTACTCCCCATCCTTGTAAGTTTCTATATTTGCTAAGCTTAACATCTAATGACATTGGTGAATTAAAAGTTAGTGATCGTGCGGTGATCCGTGTCGGAAGCAGGTGGTGTGGTGACGGCGTAGATGGCATGCGGTGATCCATGTAGGAAGCAGGTGGTGTGGTGACGGCATATATGGTATGCGGTGATCCGTGTAGGACGATTGGAAGCGGTGTGTCGTGGCAGGACTAAATATATTCTTGTTGTTTATGGCAACAGGTGGTTTGGTGATGGCGTAGATGGCATGCGGTGATCCGTGTTGGAAGATCAGATGCGGTGTATCGTTTAACATGAGTAATTTAGCTTATATTGTTTAACATGATTGTTTTATGTGCTTGTTTAGTTTCTTTTGGAAATCATAGACTACTATGCTATGCAATGTTTCCGTGTAGAAAAATGAAAAGTTCAATTACATGTCTTCGTTTTGCATAGATTTGGAATCAAGAAAACATAATTCTTAACAAAGAATTCTCTTGATTCATTGTTACTTCCGGTTAAGAAAACATGATAAGTTAGCATATATTGTTTAACATGATGTGCTTTCTGACTTTTATATGTAATTTGTATCACTATTCAATTTGTTTAATTTTTATTTACTTGTGTTTTTTTCAGATTGTGAAGGGAAATTGATAAAAGGTGTCATGGAATTATCAGAAGGGTATGCAAAGAGTTATGTAGATTTTATATTTACATGTCACCTTGAGCTTTACTATCTATATAAGTGTTCAAACAAATATATTAGCTATCAATTGAGTCTTAAAGCTTTAATAACTCTTGATTAATCGAAGATGCAAATTACTCAAGATGTGGAAGGCTATGCTTGAATGTCATCATGCACAATACTTCACCATCTCCTTGGCATATAATTCAAGGAACACAACAGGAACCTTGCAAGGAGATGCATGCATATAAATATGTATTAAGGTAATTAAAACCGGATAGAACATTGAGCAGGTATAAGTAAGAGTTCCTGTTTTAGTTCAAGGTTTAAATAGGAACTTAGTTTTCATTTCAAATGTTCTACCGACCAACAATGGTGGTGGTGCCACCGACCAACATTCAACACCTCATTGCTTTAGGGTTACTAGAAAGGTTATGAGTCATTCTTTTGGTTTTACTTTTTATTTTGCAGATTTTGGGGCTTAAAATAGTGTTTTTCCTTGAGTTATTTCCTTATTTAGTTGTTTGTTTGGCTTACTTATGCATACTGGAACAAAAAAATGCGAATCCTGGGTCACGTCGGTTACGATCTGATGTGGACAAATGAAATGTGGAAATTATAGTATTGGACTCTGACAATGATTCTGAAGTTCAAGTGGAAGCTTTAGGTATGAATCTCATGGGATGCCGATGTAATTATCCTAATTTTAAATTTAAATTCTAATTTATTGTTGGTTCGTACTTTTTAATCCAAAATAGAGAATTAGAATATTCATTTTCTATCATATTCATTTCTCCTTGGTGATTTTGATTATGCTTTTGGCTTTGGGGAATCATTGTCTTTGTTCTGATGTTTTTTTTTTGGAATTGCATTACAGGAGATGAAATGACTCGAGTTATCTGGAAGTCAATCAAGGATAAGGTGTTTAGTCATCTTTTTGCATTTATTGTGATCACGGTTTCATTTTTTTGGGGGTGAAAATTGTTTCTTACAATGATGCTTTTGTTTTTGTGGAATAACTCATTTTGCCTTTCTTGGAGTTGGATATCAATTACTTTGACCTAGGCCTTCCTCATTGTGATCAGACTGATGAGAAAGTTACAGTTGAAAGTGCCGAAGCAACTCTCAAGTATGTTTTTTAAATTTTATATAATATATGCTGGTTGTTTGTTTTAGGCTTTTAATTTTTATATTTGTTTCCAATATGATATATTGTTGAATCAAAACAGTTTACATGTTCATCCTGTGTAATTCTTATCATTGTTTTCTAATGGTTGCACTTGTACTTCTATGTATGTAGGTATAATGTTGCAATCAAGTGTGCAACTATCATTCCAGGTAACGTAGCCAAATCCTAATGTATTATATTAGTTTTTGCCTTCATGTGGACTTGTGCGAATACATGTAATGTTTCATGAGTAAGAACAGCGGACATTCAATGCTGATCAAGTTGCTGCATGTTATTGTTCTACTCAGTATTATATATTTGCATAGCTTATACTAGTGTTATAATTGACAGATGAAGCTCATGTCGAGGAGTTCGGCCTGAAGAGCATGTGGAGGAGTCCAAATGGGACAATTATAAACATTTTGAATGGTAATCTAATGTAATTTTATTATTACTTTTTATTTGTATGATATTAATTAATACACTAGTTGGTTTATATGTTCTGGTCCGTCATTGCCAGCTAATGAGTTGTAGAAGAGTAGATATATATTGGTTTCTTATCTGCGATCTCAAAAATTTCAGGGACTGTCTTCAGAGAATCAATTATTTGCAAAAATGTCCCCCACCTTATTCCTGATATGTATTGAATTTTTCTTTTTTGATTGCTTCTTTTCCTTGACGAATGGAAGTATGTGAATATCTCAACATTGCCAGGTTGGACAAGCCAATATGTATTGGAAGGCATGCTTTTGGTGATCAATATAGGGCCACTGATGCGAAAGAAACTTCTAGGTATGCATCAATTCCTATACTATTTTAAAGTTTATGTTAATTTTACCTATATGTTAATATAATTTATATATTCTAGAGATAATCAAAGCTAGGTAGAACAACACAACATATTAAAACCAATTCTATACCTATCGAAGTTTAATATCTATTTTGTAATTGTGAATATTCAGTTTTAATTTAGGCAGCATTACCTGAAAGGCTTCTACAAGCACCCTCGAATGACAAAGAAAAGAAGAAGCCACGAGGTGTTCCGAGGGGGGTAGATGGATATCAAATATTTCTCAAACACGAATGTGCCCGAATAAAAGCGTGTCGTCAGGACATCAATGGCAAAGCAATCCTGCCCATGGTTGTCGATGGATGGAAGAATTTGTCAGGCATTGATTAACAGGTACAAAAGATGAAATTGTCATAATATAGTCGAAAGATTTTATGTTTTTTGCTTTGAATTTTCCAGTTCTGAATACATTTTCATGTAGCCATATTTGGAGGAAAGGAAGAAGATAAGGAAGCAATGGTCATTGACAATAATAAACATAAGATCACTCATGATCTTAAAGGGAAATAAAAGGTGTCTAGTATTTGTGGTGACTACTATTGTGTAACTTCACAACTTTAAACAAATTACTCTTTTGGTAAGAAGGAAGCATTGAACTTGGCTTTTATGATTACAGAAAAAACAACCATGGATCCTTTCTCGCTGTGTGATTTGGATGCTTATCGTTCGAGAGATTTGCTAAGTGCGATAGCAAGTGGAGAATCCAAATGACTATACTAGCTATCGGGCAAGTCTTTTTTGGTTAAGGTAATTTTATTGCCTATGCATCGATGCTAATCTGCTATGTATGGTTTTGAAACAACAACAATTAATGTTTGTATCAGTGAAGTAAGTTTGTATACAAAGTTACAAACCAAATATAATTAAAGAGTTTGGTATATAAACCAAATATAAGAGTTGTTTGTTTTGTTGCACTATTCTAACTCTAAATCTTGCTGCATTGATTTTAATATACATTTAGTTCAGCACCATCAATCTGGTGCTCATGGATGTGCCTGCGAGTGAAGCAAATGGGAATATAATATACATTTCGTTCTTTTCTATTAATTCATTTCATACTTGTTGTATAGTAGTGTTTTCGAATAGAATTTTTATAGCACATAATGTTGTGTAGTTAGTAGAGGTTGTTCAACCATTATAGCTGTGTTGTGCAGTATTGGAATACAGTGCAAATAATTAGAGTATGTTAAGTTTTCCATATAGGAAAGGGGAGTGTTTTTGTTATTCATGTAATGATTAGTTAATTTCTTCAATGATCAATAACATGTGTGATTCAATCTTGATTTTGTTTCTGTATTGTTTTTCTTTCATCATTTCAATTCCCTTCACAATATATCCTTTCTTTCAATTGTTTTGATTCTTCGTTCCAGATTTCTATTTGATTCTACTCAGTTGTGAGTTCTATTCTATCCTCTGTTTTGTTTCTGTATTGTATGGAATTTAGATTTATTATTAGGTTAACGAATTGATCAATTTACTATTGCGGATACTGATTTTGTGTCTCATGTTCAAAGATTTTAAACTGCTTTTATATTTAATTAGCACAGTTTATTGCTGAGATTGATTCTTTTGGTTTTACTTTTAATTTCGCAGATTTTTTTTCCCACACTGCATGATGTTTATAGCTGAGAGTGATTCTTTTGTTTTTACTAATTTAGATACCATTGTGTTTTCAAATTTTTAATTGATTTTTTTATTCATATATATTGCAGAAATTTTTGTCAAACTGCTTGTTAGAGAAAGTGTTAAGCAAAGGCGAAAGAAGCTTCCAGGTATACATCAATTCTTATACTATTTTAAAGTTTATGTTAATTTTACTTATATGTTAATATAATTAATATATTCTAGAGATAATTAATGCTAGGTTGTACAATAACTCACAGAATGTGGATAATCACACCTCAAACTTTAATCATTACCTGTCCACTGTTGTTGTTGTATGTTGGTTTTGTTACAAAGATCAAAGGTACCGTAATGGCACAAAATCACAAAATGCGATCAAAATCTACCACCCTATGCAAATCAATCTGGGTCATTCTATTTTAATTTGACCTATTTCTTTTGTTTCGTTTCACCCACTTTCATTCAAGCGCAATCACAATAAGCTCTTTATTTGTACATGTACATAGTAGGGGAATCGGTTAGTAGTTCCGATCCTTTGTCATAATAAAATAACTCGTTGTCAGTTGGTTCAGAGGTGTCTGGTGCTGAACTTGGTAGGGCGGACTACGGTCCGATCCCCCGCAACTGCAATTGGGTAAACATAAGGGGTTACCAAACTTATGCACCAGAACCCCGTGACAAAGGTTATGGAAACTACACAAAATATAATAAAATAAAATAACCTGTTGTCAGTTGGTTCAGAGGTGTCTGGTGCTGAACTTGGTAGGGCGGACTACGGTCCGATCCCCCGCAACTGCGATTGGGTAAACAAAAGGGGTTACCAAACTTATGCACCAGAACCCCGTGACAAAGGTTGTGGAACCTACAAAAAAAATATAAAATAAAATAACCCGTTGTCAGTTGGTTCAGAGGTGTCTGGTACTGAACTTGGTAGGGCGGACTACGATCCGATCCCCCGCAACTGCGATTGGGTAAACAAAAGGGGTTACCAAACTTATGCACCAGAACCCTGTGACAAAGGATCAGAACTACTAACCGATTCCCCTACTATGTACGTGTACAAATAAAGAGCTTATTGTGATTGGCTTGAATGAAAGTGGGTGAAACGAACCAAAAGAAATACGTCGAGTTATAATAGAATGACCCAGATTGGTTTGCAAGGGTGGTAGTTGTTGATCGCATTTTGTGATTTTGTGCCATTACGGTACACTTGATCTTTCTAACAAAACCAACATACAACAACAACAGAGGACATGTAATGATTAAAGTTTGAGGTGTGATTATCCACATTCTGTGAGTTATTCTACAACCTAATATGTTGTTTTAAGCTAGTAGATTTATCATTTTATTTGTGTTTTAATGCATTATAAAATTATTTGTAGTATTCAGTTTAGAGCACAGTATGTGCTCTCTCTTGTAGTTTTAATGTGTTTGTTGCTTGAGTTTAAGTAACGTTGAAACGGTATCCCGCCTAACGCGTTGATCGGAGATCCCAAAGGCATTCTCATCCAGCAGACCATTTACAGAGACACTTATGCTCCCTTCAATTGCCCTGATTGTCAGGTAGTTACATCTTTCTTCTTTGATGAGATTGATTTTCCAAATTTATCAATCAATTTGTGCATATTTTATACACTCATCTTAAACTAATCAATATTTAATCAAACTAGAGGATATTTTTCAATGAAAGAAACGGTATACCATCTAAGGGTTTGATCGGAGATCCCAAAGACATTCTCATCTAATAAACCATTTACAGAGACTGTCACACCTTTCTCACCAGTCTCAGGTAGATACATCTTTCTTATTTTATGATATTGATTTTCAAAATTGATCAATCAATTAGTCCTTATTTTATAATTATCCTAAACCAACATGTAATCAAACTAATCTGTAATATAATTATCGAAGTTTAGGTCACAAAACAAATAAACACCTTATTGTTGACTTCTCTTTTTCTATTTCTAAGCAGTTATGGTAAGAAAGAAATTGCATTGAACTATTGCATAATGTTGCGGGAGTGCATCAACTTTCCCAAACCAGTTGATAAAGAAGGATGTTCCATGTGAGACTGACCAACTGACACCACCTTCATCATCCGTCCAGATGCAACCTACAGTATACTGATCGATAATGTGGAGAAACAAACTGGTAGTCTCCACTGATTGAAATCTTCTTCCTGCAAAGAAAATTAAGGATCCTAAGGCCAAGAAGGTACCTTGTCCACCTACTTTAATAGCTTAATTGTGTCGCGTACAATTTGTGTCGTGTATTCATAACTTCTAATAGTATTCTATGTACTTGCATCCAGAAGATTGAGATGATAAGGAGTTTATTTATGATTCCGAGAGAAACCAGAGGGATTCAATGACATTGACATCCCTAAAGAGATTGCAGATCCTGATGCCAAAATGGTTTATTGTTTAATTTTGATCGTAGCCTGAAAACTGGGATGATGAGGAAGATGGTGAGTGGACTGCACATACCATTACGAACGCAGTGAAGCCAAAGGTTTGTGTGGACCTGTTGATTTATGCTATATTCGTTTAGAGATCGATTTGCTCACTAACCCATGTATTCTTAACATTTGAAATATTCTTAACATTTGAAATATATTTATTTACCAGACTTCAAGGATGACCCAGACCTATATGTTTTCAAGTTGAAGTATGTTGATATGGAATTGTGACAGGTAAAGTGTTCATAATGTTTTTGCTTTACTTACTTTCATTTGAGCCATTTTTATCCAATCTCTGACGAGCAACCTTCTTAACTTGGCAGGTGAAATCTGGTACCTTGTTCGATTATTATTGATGCTTCCGAGTATGCCAAACAACTAGCTGAAGAAACATGGGGCAAACAGAAGGATGTTAGTTGTTTCTATACACTAGACCTATTAACTTTAATGTGTAATGCTTAATCTCTTTGGTGAAAACATGTTCTTGCAGGCTGAGGTGCTTTTGGTAATGGTTTGGGCTTACCTCTCATGACTTTGTTGTTTGGTCAAATGATAAATAGTTTCGGTAGTAACTAAAGTAATATAGATGATGTTGTTGAACTAGTGTCCAAGGTAAAAATCATGCCACAAAATTATATTACTTAATTAATTAATGACATTTTCTTTCCGTATTTTGATGATGAAATTAATTACAGGTATCTCCGAAACTTTAATATTTGGCCAAAGGATGTGGGGTGACAACATTTTTACGAAAGTATATATATTTTGTAAATAAGATTATGAACTTTTTTTAGATGTATGAAGAAAAGACACTAAACTTGTGAATTGTTTTTGTGTTTTCAGAGGTGAGTTGTTGGATGGTCACCGGAGGAAGACAAGCGGCGAGAATTAGAGGATTGTATTTGAAAACAATACTAAGACAAGATGTTGCTTTCTTTGATAATGAAACAAAAATACAGGAGAACTTGTAGGAAGAATGTTTAGTGATATATTGTTCTAATTCAAGATGGCATGTGTGAGAAGGTATGAATTTTGAAGATGAATGTAGATTATGATTTTAGAGTAAAAGGTTAGTAAGTTTTGATTTAATTTACTAAATGAAGGTTAAACTTTTGTGTTTGAGAAAACAGGTTTGGAAATTTTTGCAGCTGATAGCAACATTCATTGGTGGTTTTGAAATAGCATTTACCGAAGGGTGGCTTCTTACTCTTGTTATGATGTCGACTCTTCCGCTTGTCGCTGTGTCAGGTGCTGTCATGGCCTTTATCATAGAAAAAATGGCTTCCTAAGGTCAAACTGCTTATGTGAAAGCTGCACATGCTGTTGGACAAATAATTTGCTCAAAATAAGAACCGTATGTTGTTAGATGTTTGATAAATTCTCTAACTTATGAGTTGTATCCGATTCTGCCGTCAAAGTTGTATGTTTATTCTTCTCTTACTGCTTATGATAAACTTGTATTCTAACTACTTGTCTTGTGTATTTGTTCAGGTTGCATCCTTTACTGGCGAAAAGCAAGCAATATCTAATTATAAAGTATTTCTTGTAGATGCTTACAAATCAGGATTTTTTGAAACCACCTACTTCTCTAATGTCATTCTCTTCTGTAGGATCGAGTCAAGAAAACTCTATGGCCAAAAACCGAGAGAAGGATGGCGGAGGCAACAATGGCGGTGGCGCCACCGACGAACATTCAACATCTCATTACTTTAGGGTTACTAGAAAGGCAACATGTACTTACATCTTTCCAAATTGATCAATTAATTAGTCCCTTAAAGAAAAATCCGACATATGCTTAATGTTATGATGCGTGTCTGTTTCTCTTTGGTATTTGGTTATATTTTAGTCTTGGGTGTTTCCTTTGTTATCACCACATTATGCATACCTTTGTTGCATCTAATGTAAATATGCAGTTTCTTTTACAATATTGCAGTGTGTGCTGTTTGGAGGATCGCAATCAAATGTTCAAGGAAGTAGAAGGGATTATCAGAAGGCAATTAACGTGAGGAGTAATTTGTATACAATTTTATTTTTTCAGCAACTCAACCTATGATATAAACATGCACGTCTGTTTGGATATTCCTCTGTTATTTTGTTTTTCTATTTTTCAGATGTCAGTTCTTCCTAGTGTCCTGCCATACCATGCAATAGCATATCCACTTGAATCAATGCTTGCTCTGGAAATTAGGTACAATTAATGTGTTTGCAAAAAGTCTACTCAATAATAAGTGGAATGCTCTATGATTTTCTAACTATGTATATTTGTCTCTTCACAATCGCAAATTTGGTGCACACTATATAGTTGCAAAAAATAGCTATAATTTAGCAAAAGTAGCTAGAGCGGAGAATGAAAATTCAGAAGTTCCAGCTCCAAAGGAATGTTTGATGATTAAAAGTGTCATTATAGTCCTCTTCTACTAATCCCTTTAAAGAAATTGCCATTGTTTTCAAGGGACTCGAACGTCGTGTTCTTGGAATAGTGATGCAGAACCCAGGGATATTGGAGGTATATGAATATATTGTTCTTTGACCAAATTTGTTTTCAAATGGGACAATTATAAACATTTTGAATGGTAATCTAATGTAATTTTATTATTACTTTTTATTTCTATCATTGTATGATACTAAATAATACACTAGTTGGTTTATATGTTCTGGTCCCTCATTGCTAGCTAATGAGTTGTAGATGAGTAGATATATATTGGTTTCTTATCTACGGTCTAAAAAATTTCAGGAATTGTCTTCAGAGAACCAATTATTTGCAAAAAAGTCCCCTGCCTTATTCCTGGTACGTATTGAATTTTTATTTTTTGATTGCTTTTTTTCCTTGATGTATGGAAGTATGTGAATATCTGAACATTGCCAGGTTGGACAAAGCCAATATGTATTTGAAGGCATGCTTTTGGTGATCAATATAGGGCCACTGATGCGAAAGAAGCTTCTAGATATGCATCAATTCCTATACTATTTTAAAGTTTATGTTAATTTTACAAATATGCTAATATCATTTATATATTCTAGAGATAATTAAAGCTAGATTAGAACAACACAACATATTAAAACCAATTCTATACCTATCGAAGTTTAATATCTATTTTGTAATTGTGAATATTCAGTTTTAACTTGGTCAGCATTACCTGAAAGGCTTCTACAAGCACCGAATGACAAAGAAAAGAAGAAGCCACGATGTGTTCCGAGGGGGGCAAATGGATATCAAATATTTCTCAAACACGAATGTGCCCGAGTAAAAGCGTGTCGTCAGGACATCAATGGCAAAGCAAAAACAGGTGCTGATTCTCTTTATCTTGATTCTTGCATGGTTTATTTCAATATTCTTGTGCAATTTGGTGTTTATGAGTATTTGAAAACTGAAGTAAGGTAAATTGCAATGAAAATATCACCCAATGGCATTGATCGGATGCTTGATGCTAATGATGGTTGGAGTTTGCTTTCTTTGTCCTTCCATGGACTGGTGTGTTGTCTATGGCTCTCAATTGTTTGTTATTTTGAATTGTGTGTTTTATTTAAATTTTCTGATATCTTGTTTCTTACAAG
The DNA here is from genome assembly GCA_963966055.1 of Lathyrus aphaca. Classification (NCBI taxonomy): domain Eukaryota; kingdom Viridiplantae; phylum Streptophyta; class Magnoliopsida; order Fabales; family Fabaceae; genus Lathyrus; species Lathyrus aphaca. The sequence continues at coordinate 449,373,179 of OZ014519.1, read as the reverse complement.
TTGTAGTGTGTAAGAATCATGAGGTGGAATTGATACTCTTTTTAAAATTCTGTTAACTCTTTTTCAAACTGAGTTTGTTAACTCTTTTTCAGACTGATTTCTATGCCTTTAGGAATGTGTTTCTAATTGAGTTTGTTACACTTTTCAGACTCTATTAACTCTTTTTCAAACTGAGTTTGTTCCAATCAATCAAATTATTAAAACTTCATTGTGTTTGTCATAGTAAACAACTATAGAAACATATATACTAATACAGTGTAATATATATTTTTAGCTTTAGAGTAAATGCATGTAGTATTTAATATGTGAGTGTGCATGCCTTTAAGAAAATATTATAAAGAGTAAAGACCCTTACATATATCATTATATGTGAGCGTGCATCACGCCATGTGCTTCACCTAATTCTTTTATACAACATTCAAAAAGTGATCTTTTATATAACCTAGTTCTGCAATGGTTTCATGTAAAGGTTGTTTGTATACATCAATATAATTTAGTGAATTGGTTTTGCTGCATTTTAAATACTACATTTTTGTTTGTGCAGGGTGTTGTATATATGAGATGGATGCTAGTTCTAATATTTATATTATGCAACAGAAAATGTAAGGTATCAATTTTCGTAAGTGGTACGAGAAAATGTAAGGTATCAATTTTAGTGTGTTATCCTCAAGTTAAATTTGAACATGATATCTCATTTCAGGACTCAGAGTTAGCAAATTTAAGATTTTTTCTTATCATGGTTATATTTTCTTGATAAGAATGGTACTGTTTCAGGAAATGAACGAATTGATAAGCAAGATAACCCATCCCTCTATTGGTCCCTCGCCTCCATGTTACTCCCCATCCTTGTAAGTTTCTATATTTGCTAAGCTTAACATCTAATGACATTGGTGAATTAAAAGTTAGTGATCGTGCGGTGATCCGTGTCGGAAGCAGGTGGTGTGGTGACGGCGTAGATGGCATACGGTGATCCATGTAGGAAGCAGGTGGTGTGGTGACGACATAGATGGTATGCGGTGATCCGTGTAGGACGATTGGAAGCGGTGTGTCGTGGCAGGACTAAATATATTCTTGTTGTTTATGGCAACAGGTGGTTTGGTGATGGCGTAGATGGCATGCGGTGATCCGTGTTGGAAGATCAGATGCGGTGTATCGTTTAACATGAGTAATTAAGCTTATATTGTTTAACCTGATTGTTTTATGTGCTTGTTTAGTTTCTTTTGGAAATCATAGACTACTATGCTATGCAATGTTTCCATGTAGAAAAATGAAAAGTTCAATTACATGTCTTCTTTTTGCATAGATTTGGAATCAAGAAAACATAATACTTAACAAAGAATTCTCTTGATTCATTGTTACTTCCGGTTAAGAAAACATGATAAGTTAGCATATATTGTTTAACATGATGTGCTTTCTGACTTTTATATGTAATTTGTATCACTATTCAATTTGTTTAATTTTTATTTACTTGTGTTTTTTTCAGATTGTGAAGAGAAATTGATAAAAGGTGTCATGGAATTATCAGAAGGGTATGCAAAGAGTTATGTAGATTTTATATTTACATGTCACCTTGAGCTTTACTATCTATATAGGTGTTCAAACAAATATATTAGCTATCAATTGAGTCTTAAAACTTTAATAACTCTTGATTAATCGAAGATGCAGATTACTCAAGATGTGGAAGGCTTGAATGTCATCATGCACAATACTTCACCATCTCCTTGGCATATAATTCAAGGAACACAACAGGAACCTTGCAAGGAGATGCATGCATAGAAATATGTATTAAGGTAATTAAAACCGGATAGAACATTGAGCAGGTATAAGTAAGAGTTCCTGTTTTAGTTCAAGGTTTAAATAGGAACTTAGTTTTCATTTCAAATGTTCTACCGACCAACAATGGTGGTGGTGCCACCGACCAACATTCAACACCTCATTGCTTTAGGGTTACTAGAAAGGTTGTGAGTCATTCTTTTGGTTTTACTTTTTATTTTGCAGATTTTGGGGCTTAAAATAGTGTTTTTCCTTGAGTTATTTCCTTATTTAGTTGTTTGTTTGGCTTACTTATGCATACTGGAACAAAAAAATGCGAATCCTGGGTCACGTCGGTTACGATCTGATGTGGACAAATGAAATGTGGAAATTATAGTATTGGACTCTGACAATGATTCTGAAGTTCAAGTGGAAGCTTTAGGTATGAATCTCATGGGATGCCGATGTAATTATCCTAATTTTAAATTTAAATTCTAATTTATTGGTGGTTCGTACTTTTTAATCCAAAATAGAGAATTAGAATATTCATTTTCTATCATATTCATTTCTCCTTGGTGATTTTGATTATGCTTTTGGCTTTGGGGAATCATTGTCTTTGTTCTGATGTTTTTTTTTTTGGAATTGCATTACAGGAGATGAAATGACTCGAGTTATCTGGAAGTCAATCAAGGATAAGGTGTTTAGTCATCTTTTTGCATTTATTGTGATCACGGTTTCATTTTTTTGGGGGTGAAAATTGTTTCTTACAATGATGCTTTTGTTTTTGTGGAATAACTCATTTTGCCTTTCTTGGAGTTGGATATCAATTACTTTGACCTAGGCCTTCCTCATTGTGATCAGACTGATGAGAAAGTTACAGTTGAAAGTGCCGAAGCAACTCTCAAGTATGTTTTTTAAATTTTATATAATATATGCTGGTTGTTTGTTTTAGGCTTTTAATTTTTATATTTGTTTCCAATATGATATATTGTTGAATCAAAACAGTTTACATGTTCATCCTGTGTAATTCTTATCATTGTTTTCTAATGGTTGCACTTGTACTGCTATGTATGTAGGTATAATGTTGCAATCAAGTGTGCAACTATCATTCCAGGTAACGTAGCCAAATCCTAATGTATTATATTAGTTTTTGCCTTCATGTGGACTTGTGCGAATACATGTAATGTTTCATGAGTAAGAACAGCGGACATTCAATGCTGATCAAGTTGCTGCATGTTATTGTTCTACTCAGTATTATATATTTGCATAGCTTATACTAGTGTTATAATTGACAGATGAAGCTCATGTCGAGGAGTTCGGCCTGAAGAGCATGTGGAGGAGTCCAAATGGGACAATTATAAACATTTTGAATGGTAATCTAATGTAATTTTATTATTACTTTTTATTTGTATGATATTAATTAATACGCTAGTTGGTTTATATGTTCTGGTCCGTCATTGCCAGCTAATGAGTTGTAGAAGAGTAGATATATATTGGTTTCTTATCTGCGATCTCAAAAATTTCAGGGACTGTCTTCAGAGAATCAATTATTTGCAAAAATGTCCCCCGCCTTATTCCTGATATGTATTGAATTTTTCTTTTTTGATTGCTTCTTTTCCTTGATTAATGGAAGTATGTGAATATCTCAACATTGCCAGGTTGGACAAGCCAATATGTATTGGAAGGCATGCTTTTGGTGATCAATATAGGGCCACTGATGCGAAAGAAGGTTCTAGGTATGCATCAATTCCTATACTATTTTAAAGTTTATGTTAATTTTACCTATATGTTAATATAATTTATATATTCTAGAGATAATCAAAGCTAGGTAGAACAACACAACATATTAAAACCAATTCTATACCTATCGAAGTTTAATATCTATTTTGTAATTGTGAATATTCAGTTTTAATTTAGGCAGCATTACCTGAAAGGCTTCTACAAGCACCCTCGAATGACAAAGAAAAGAAGAAGCCACGAGGTGTTCCGAGGGGGGCAGATGGATATCAAATATTTCTCAAACACGAATGTGCCCGAATAAAAGCGTGTCGTCAGGACATCAATGGCAAAGCAATCCTGCCCATGGCTGTCGATGGATGGAAGAATTTGTCAGGCATTGATTAACAGGTACAAAAGATGAAATTGTCATAATGTAGTCGAAAGATTTTATGTTTTTTGCTTTGAATTTTCCAGTTCTGAATACATTTTCATGTAGCCATATTTGGAGGAAAGCAAGAAGATAAGGAAGCAATGGTCATTGACAATAATAAACATAAGATCACTCATGATCTTAAAGGGAAATAAAAGGTGTCTATTAATTCATTTCATACTTGTTGTATAGTAGTGTTTTCGAATAGAATTTTTATAGCACATAATGTTGTGTAGTTAGTAGAGGTTGTTCAACCATTATAGCTGTGTTGTGCAGTATTGGAATACAGTGCAAATAATTAGAGTATGTTAAGTTTTCCATATAGGAAAGGGGACTGTTTTTGTTATTCATGTAATGATTAGTTAATTTCTTCAATGATCAATAACATGTGTGATTCAATCTTGATTTTGTTTCTGTATTGTTTTTCTTTCATCATTTCAATTCCCTTCACAATATATCCTTTCTTTCAATGGTTTTGATTCTTCGTTCCAGATTTCTATTTGATTCTACTCAGTTGTGAGTTCTATTCTATCCTCTGTTTTGTTTCTGTATTGTATGGAATTTAGATTTATTATTAGGTTAACGAATTGATCAATTTACTATTGCGGATACTGATTTTGTGTCTCATGTTCAAAGATTTTAAACTGCTTTTATATTTAATTAGCACAGTTTATTGCTGAGATTGATTCTTTTGGTTTTACTTTTAATTTCGCAGATTGTTTTTTCCCACACTGCATCATGTTTATAGCTGAGAGTGATTCTTTTGTTTTTACTAATTTAGATACCATTGTGTTTTCAAATTTTTAATTGATTTTTTTATTCATATATATTGCAGAAATTTTTGTCAAACTGCTTGTTAGAGAAAGTGTTAAGCAAAGGCGAAAGAAGCTTCCAGGTATACATCAATTCTTATACTATTTTAAAGTTTATGTTAATTTTACTTATATGTTAATATAATTAATATATTCTAGAGATAATTAATGCTAGGTTGTACAATAACTCACAGAATGTGGATAATCACACCTCAAACTTTAATCATTACCTGTCCACTGTTGTTGTTGTATGTTGGTTTTGTTACAAAGATCAAAGGTACCGTAATGGCACAAAATCACAAAATGCGATAAAAAACTACCACCCTATGCAAACCAATATGGGTCATTCTATTTTAACTTGACCTATTTCTTTTGTTTCGTTTCACCCACTTTCATTCAAGCGCAATCACAATAAGCTCTTTATTTGTACATGTACATAGTAGGGGAATCGGTTAGTAGTTCCGATCCTTTGTCATAATAAAATAACCCGTTGTCAGTTGGTTCAGAGGTGTCTGGTGCTGAACTTGGTAGGGCGGACTACGGTCCGATCCCCCGCAACTGCAATTGGGTAAACATAAGGGGTTACCAAACTTATGCACCAGAACCCCGTGACAAAGGTTATGGAAACTACACAAAATATAATAAAATAAAATAACCTGTTGTCAGTTGGTTCAGAGGTGTCTGGTGCTGAACTTGGTAGGGCGGACTACGGTCCGATCCCCCGCAACTGCGATTGGGTAAACAAAAGGGGTTACCAAACTTATGCACCAGAACCCCGTGACAAAGGTTGTGGAACCTACAAAAAAATATAAAATAAAATAACCCGTTGTCAGTTGGTTCAGAGGTGTCTGGTGCTGAACTTGGTAGGGCGGACTACGGTCCGATCCCCCGCAACTGCGATTGGGTAAACAAAAGGGGTTACCAAACTTATGCACCAGAACCCTGTGACAAAGGATCAGAACTACTAACCGATTCCCCTACTATGTACGTGTACAAATAAAGAGCTTATTGTGATTGCGCTTGAATGAAAGTGGGTGAAACGAAACAAAAGAAATACGTCGAGTTATAATAGAATGACCCAGATTGGTTTGCATAGGGTGGTAGTTGTTGATCGCATTTTGTGATTTTGTGCCATTACAGTACACTTGATCTTTCTAACAAAACCAACATACAACAACAACAGAGGACATGTAATGATTAAAGTTTGAGGTGTGATTATCCACATTCTGTGAGTTATTGTACAACCTAATATGTTGTTTTAAGCTAGTAGATTTATCATTTTATTTGTGTTTTAATGCATTATAAAATTATTTGTAGTATTCAGTTTAGAGCACAGTATGTGCTCTCTCTTGTAGTTTTAATGTGTTTGTTGCTTGAGTTTAAGTAACGTTGAAACGGTATCCCGCCTAACGCGTTGATCGGAGATCCCAAAGGCATTCCCATCCAGCAGACCATTTACAGAGACATATATGCTCCCTTCAATTGCCCTGATTGTCAGGTAGTTACATCTTTCTTCTTTGATGAGATTGATTTTCCAAATTGATCAATCAATTTGTGCATATTTTATACACTCATCTTAAACTAATCAATATTTGATATTTTTCAATGAAAGAAACGGTATACCATCTAAGGGTTTGATCGGAGATCCCAAAGACATTCCCATCTAATAAACATTTATAGAGACTGTCACACCTCTCTCACCAGTCTTAGGTAGATACATCATTCTTATTTTATGATATTGATTTTCAAAATTGATCAATCAATTAGTCCTTATTTTATAATTATCCTAAACCAACATGTAATCAAAATAATCTGTAATATAATTATCGAAGTTTAGGTCACAAAACAAATAAACACCTTATTGTTGACTTCTCTTTTTCTATTTCTAAACAGCTATGGTAACAAAGAAATTGCATTGAACTATTGCATAATGTTGCGGGAGTGCATCAACTTTCCCAAACCAGTTGATAAAGAAGGATGTTCCATGTGAGACTGACCAACTTACACCACCTTCATCATCCGTCCAGATGCAACCTACAGTATCCTGATCGATAATGTGGAGAAACAAACTGGTAGTCTCCACTGATTGGAATCTTCTTCCTGCAAAGAAAATTAAGGATCCTAAGGCCAAGAAGGTACCTTGTCCACCTACTTTAATAGCTTAATTGTGTCGTGTACATATTTGTGTCGTGTATTCATAACTTTTAATAGTATTCGATGTACTTGCATCCAGAAGATTGAGATGATAAGGAGTTTATTTATGATCCCGAGAGAAACCAGAGGGATACAATGACATCCCTAAAGAGATTGCAGATCCTGATGCCAAAATGGTTTATTGTTTCCTTTTGCTATGTTTATTTGTCTCTCATTATGTCTTGGTTACTTATTAGACTAATTTTGATCGTAGCCTGAAAACTGGGATGATGAGGAAGATGGTGAGTGGACTGCACATACCATTACGAACGTAGTGAAGCCAAAGGTTTGTGTGGACCCGTTGATTGACGCTATATTCGTTTAGAGATCAATTTGCTCACTATCCCATGTATTCTTAACATTTGAAATATTCTTAACATTTGAAATATATTTATTTACCAGACTTCAAGGATGACCTAGACCTATATGTTTTCAAGTTGAAGATGTTGGTATGGAATTGTGACAGGTAAAGTGTTCATAATGTTTTTGCTTTACTTACTTTCATTTAAGCCATTTTTATCCAATCTCTGACGAACAACCTTCTTAACTTGACAGGTCAAATCTGGTACCTTGTTCGACAATGTTGTTATTATTGATGCTCCTGAGTATGCCAAACAACTAGTTGAAGAAACATGGGGCAAACAGAAGGATGTTAGTTGTTTCTATACACCAGACCTATTGACCTTACTGTGTAATGCTTAATCTCTTTGGTGAAAACATGTTCTTGCAGGCTGAGGTGCTTTTGGTAATGGTTTGGGCTTACCTCTCATGACTTTGTTGTTTGGTCAAATGATAAATAGTTTCGGTAGTAACTAAAGTAACATAGATGATGTTGTTGATAAAGTGTCCAAGGTAAAAATCATGCCACAAAATTATATTACTTAATTAATTAATGATATTTTCTTTCCTTATTTTGTTGATGAAATTAATTACAGATATCTCTGAAACTTTAATGTTTGGCCAAAGGATGTGGGGTGACAGCATTTTTACGAAAGTATATATATTTTGTAAATAAGATTATGAACTTTTTTTAGATGTATGAAGAAAAGATACTAAACTTGTGAATTGTTTTTGTGTTTTCAGAGGTGAGTTGTTGGATGGTCACCAGAGGAAGACAAGCGGCGAGAATTAGAGGATTGTATTTGAAAACAATACTAAGACAAGATGTTGCTTTCTTTGATAATGAAACAAACACAGGAGAACTTGTAGGAAGAATGTTTAGTGATATATTGTTCTAATTCAAGATGCCATAGGTGAGAAGGTATGAATTTTGGAGATGAATGTAGATTATGATTTTAGAGTAAAAGGTTAGTAAGTTTTGATTTAATTTACTAAATGAAGGTTAAATATTTGTGTTTGAGAAAACAGGTTGGGAAATTTTTGCAACTGATAGCAACATTCATTGGTGGTTTTGAAATAGCATTTACCGAAGGGTGGCTTCTTACTCTTGTTATGATGTCGACACTTCCGCTTCTCGCTGTGTTAGGTGCTGTCATGGCCTTTATCATAGGCAAAATGGCTTCTAAAGGTTAAACTGCTTATGTGAAAGCTGCACATGCTGTTGGACAAATAATTTGCTCAAAATAAGAACCGTATGTTGTTAGATGTTTGATAAATTCTCTAACTTATGAGTTGTATCCGATTCTGCCGTCAAAGTTGTATGTTTATTCTTCTCTTACTGCTTATGATAAACTTGTATTCTAACTACTTGTCTTGTGTATTTGTTCAGGTTGCATTCTTTACTGGCGAAAAGCAAGCAATATCTAGTTATAAAGTATTTCTTGTAGATGCTTACAAATCAGGAGTTTTTGAAACCACCTACTGCTCTAATGTTATTCTCTTCTGTAGGATCGAGTCAAGAAAACTCTATGGCCAAAAACCGAGAGAAGGATGGCGGAGGCAACAATGGCGGCGGCGCCACCGACGAACATTCAACATCTCATTACTTTAGGGTTACTAGAAAGGCAACAGGTACTTACATCTTTCCAAATTGATCAATTAATTAGTCCCTTAATGAAAAATCCGACATATGCTTAATGTTATGATGCGTGTCTGAGTCTGTTTCTCTTTGGTATTTGGTTATATTTTAATCTTGGGTGTTTCCTTTGTTATCACCACATTATGCATACCTTTGTTGCATCTAATGTAAATATGCAGTTTCTTTTGCAATATTGCAGTGTGTGCTGTTTGGAGGATCGCAACCAAATGTTCAAGGAAGAAGAAAGGATTATCAGAAGGCAAATTAACGTGATGAGTAATTTGTATACAATTTTATTTTTTCAGGCAACCAAATGTTCAAGAAATTGCATTGAACTCTTGCATAATGTTGCGGGAGTGCATCAGCTTTCCCAAACCAGTTGACCCTGAGTTTGAATATGGACTAATTTTGTCACCCTTTTATATGTAGAACCCGTACAAAATATCATAAGTTGGAAAAGGACATCATCTTTTCAATCATCCTTATCCAGGAACCCTTTGGCTTCAAAATCAAGGAAAGATATTGATGATAGTGGAAGTGACTTTGTTGAAGAAATCTGCATGATTGTTGGAAGCCATTTATCCACCCTTGAGTATGCGTGGAGCGAAAACTCTATGATGAAGTAAAGGTATTACTATTATTGATTGAAAATACAAGCATTTGAAAAACATGAGAAAGTTATTTAATTATCAGTGTGTAGATTTGCTTGTAACTGTATTGATTCTTCAATTCATTTTTCATGTTTTCAAGTATTTTTGTGACTTACCGAAGGGTAAAATAATAATTTCGCATGGACAAAAACATATAATAAATGAACAAAATAACTTATAAATCACAACACTTGCCCAATTTAATTAATAACTCATCATCATCATTTCATAATTTAATAAGTTCAAAAGACCAAGTTCAAACTAAGTAACTCAAAAAACATAAATATAACAAACAAGACATAAATCTAACAAGTCTAATCATCTAAGATGTTAAGTTTTCCATATCATGATAGTCATACGAATCCTCCGGTTAAAGTATTCCCGTTAAAGGAGAAGGAAGAGTATCGATTAAGGAGTAAAGAGGCAGCCGGTTTTGTCTTTTGGTGTTTTAGTGTTAGGTTTGAGAACATAATTAAAATCCGGGTTCACTTAAAAAAAACGACCCGGTAAAAAGCCCAATAAAACAGGCCCAGGCGCCCAACTCTATATTTTTTACGTTCAAATTCTTTTAAATCGTTATGATATCTTCATTGTACACTCAAATTGATTTTGCCAAGATTTTGATGTGAACAGAAAAAGGTAATGTTCAAAGAAGGAGAATAAACAGATGGATGAGAAAAATGTGTGCACAAAAAGAAAAGATTCTTCTGAGTTCATCATTCATAGAGCCAACGATTTTCTCTCCAGCATAAAGGATACAGGTTAATTGCTTGTATTATTTTTATTATCGTCTGTGAGAAAAGTATACAAATGATACTGAACAATGAATTCATGGGATTCTTAGGATTTTGTACCTCTTAAGTGGTTTAGAGTAAAGTAGAAATATCAAACAAAAGGAAAATCAAAGGTTGGTTAATGTCTGTTGACCAACATGAATGTGTAAATCTCTAGGTAATTTTTTGTAATCAACAAAGATTAGAAAGATGATGGCTATGTTAGTTTTCAGGGTTTAATTAAATTTTGGATACCATAGAATATACTTTTCTCATTTCATTCAATTTTATAGTTTGGCCACAATATGTGGTGCAGAACTGTTGGATCTGATTATCACATGTTAATAAACTTTCTCAGCTATAGTAATAGAATCAATAATTGAAATCATGTAAGCATGCTCAAACTCAATTTATTTAAATTTACACAAATTCAGTTACATATGTACATATAAATCCAATTTACTAGCTACAAGAAAAATTTGATATTGATATTTTAAAAGAAAGGTGAGTTCACTATAATTCATAAACACAAAAAAAAATGAAAAATGTAAAAAATTATCCCTCAAACAAAGTGGAAGAATTAATAGTCATTGACTTGAACACTAAAGTATTTATAGGCACACTTTATTGTTGAAACTAAGCAGAAGATCGTAGTATATCTAGAAACTTCTATAATTCTTTCAATGACTTGTGTTAAGATTATGAATAGTTAATCTCTTTAGTGTTAGGGATAGTTTATTGTCAATGATGACCTGAATTGATTCTTGTAATAAATATGTATTTTATTCATGTGTGATTTATTCTTATACTCTTAATTCTCTTTACTCTCTTATCAATTATAAATGAATATATCATTATCTGTAAGAAAGAAATTTCAACTAGTAATGTTTGATAAGAACATTACCTTAAAATTAAATTATACTTAACAATTATATATTTAGTTTTATATGTAATTTACTGATAGTCATAGGGAATTATTTTAAGAATAAAGGTTTATCATTAAGAAATTAAGGATAAATAATCTAGAAAATCAGTAGTCATGCTAAATAGTATGTAGCAATAACAAGGTGGTACATTGGAAAAGGTCAATTTAAGGTACATTGAAAAATTTAAGGTCAATTTAAGGTCCATTTCTATGAGTAGGTGTGTCGCAGACACCGACACTTGTTGGACACCGCGACACACATACTCATAGAGGTGTCCGTGCTTCATAGGTTGTTTTTCTCTTAATCGATGAATTCTGTTTTTTTTAAATCTCTGAACTATGTGCATAAATTTATTTATCGTTTGTTTTAACGTTTTTATTTTGAGTATATACTAATAATGTTGAAATGTTGGTTGTTTGTTGAATTTATATTTTTACATGCAAGATGTTCTATTTTGCGATTGTGGTTTGTGTATACCTATTAGGTTCTTGTTTCTCTGTTCCATGAAAGCATCTCTCTTTGCTTTGTTTATTTTACTTACACCCAAATTTTATATGCATAGTCACTGCTATTATCAAGTTTGAAGATATGTGTTTGTTTACTTTATATTAATCTTTTGATTGTTTTTTGTCAGTATGGTTCTCGGGATAATAAAAGAGAAATGGAGCAGGAGAATGGGAGAGAGAAGGAGAGGAAAAGGGAAAAAGGGCGAGACAGGGAGAGAAGCCGAGACAAGGATAGGGAGAGAAGCCAGGACAGGGATGTAGAGAGAAGCAGGGACAGGGTCAGAGATAGGGAGAGAAGCTGGGAAAGGGTTAAGGACCGTGATCACCGTCATAGCGACCGACACAAGGTTCATAGTGATTGAAGGGTAAGGGATAAAGATGACTGTGATCAATACAGAACCAGTTTATTCATGTGATTTATTGGTCTAATATGAAAATTCACAATTTTATAACCAGAACATTGAAAATGTTTTATTTTTAGCCAACTGATCTTTGTCTATTCATATAATTTTTTCAATATTTATTACTAACTATTTGGTTGTACAACATATAGACTACACGACATGCTAGGCGAGTGTATGTTGGGGGCCTCTCTCCTACAGTTAATGAGCAGGTAATATAGAACAACTCATTGTGATCTTTCCCATTGGTTTCCCGTTGGGGGCCAAGCTAGTTTCTTATTTGCTAAATTCCCTATTTGCCATTTAAATTTCAATTTCCGTGTTTTATAAAATTTTGAAGCTTTTTAGAGTATGTTAATGGCTTATTGCACATTCTCTATTATTGTTAATTGTGATTTGAGTAGAAGCCTGGTTAAGTAGAGATCACACCGGGGGATTTTTTATCTGGTTTTATTTGTACAACTTTTGAATTTTAAAATTTTGCTTCTAATTGTAACTTTCTTCAATCAGGTTATAACTACAATAGGAGGAAATAGTAGTGCCAGTTTGCTGACTTTATAGTATTCCTAATTCATTTAATCTTTTTCTGTAGGTGATTCGTTGTGAATGTTTATATTAACCATTATAAGAAGTTTGCCTTTGAGGAAACCAACAATGCAATGGCTTTAAATGGAATTAACTATAATTGATTCTCAACATCCTTTTGTTATGTGATAATGCGAGTATGTATGTTAATGTTAATCCTAATTTCATTTTTGATTCAGGGTGCGCCAGTTAAGGTCAAAAGTAAAAGACCTACTGATTATAATCCTTCTCTAGCTGTTGCCCTAGGCCCAAACCAATCTAACCCAAACCTTAATCTGGGCGCAATCGGCCTATCACCTGGATCTGCTAGGGGACTTGGTGGTCCTAATCGGATTTTTGTTGGTGGAGCTCCTTATTACTTTACTGAAACACAAATCAGGGTGCTTTTAGAGACTTTTGGTCCTCTTCGGGGTTTTGATCTAGTGAAAGATAGAGAAACAGGAAATTCAAACGGTTATGCATTTTGTGTTTATCAAGATCTTGTCGTTACAGATATTTCTTGTGTAACTCTCAATGGAATAAAAATGGGCAATAAGACCCTTACTGTTAGATGAGTTAATCAAAACACAAACCCAATGCAGCCTAAGCCTGAGCAAGAGAGCATTTTAATGCATGCACAGCAGCAGATTGCTCTCCAGGTATGATGGAATTGTCATTTTGGATTGTATTTCTTACATAGATCTTTTGTTGCATATGTTTGAAATTCATCTTGTTGGTTCTTCTCGTTTCTTATATTGAAGTGGTTGCTGGTTCTTCTTGTTTCTAATAATGAAGTGGTTATTGTATTGGTAGGTTGTGTGCTTGGAACGAATAAGTATAGCTTGTTGTTTGTTCGACTTGATTGGACTATATGATATTCTCTTGTCATCTTGATTTTGGATATACTATTCAGCACAATGATTGAAATCATTATTTCATATGTTTAATGTTATGATGCATGTCTGTGGCTTGGGTGTTTCCTTTGTTATCACCCCATTATGCATACCTTTGTGGTTTATTTCCCTTTCTTCTTTCTCCAATTACTTTTCATTTCACCACTTACCATTTTCTCATGTACCTTTGTTTTGACTGTACAGACACTGAGAAGGAGAAATTTGTGGAGCAATTTTTATACACTAGATAAGAACTCTCTGCCGCAAAAGGGTGTGAAAAAGCACTACAGGACCAACTTTTGAAAGAGGTTACTGATTCTCAAGAACGATTGAGAAAATATATACAGATAATTAGTGAACTCCAACTCTCTTTTATTTCCTACTCAACTATTACTGCTAATTTTAAATTTTTTGATCTCAATGCATGTGTTATGTTAGTAACATTTTGTTGAAGCAACATCTTTAGAAGGGAGGTTGGGCCGTCTTTAGAAGGGAGGTTGGCAGAGTGGAGGAAACAGTCCACTGCTACAATGTATGTCTTTTTTCGGTTTTACATGTATTTAGTCATTAGTTCATTATGCTTTTGGGCCATTATATTCTTACTGAACTTGTTTTTTTGCTACTATATACATGGAATGGTATGTGATCCTCAAATTCACACCGAAGTTGTTCATGAACTCACTAATGCATGCACTGAATGGGGGTTTCTTCATGGTAACTTTTCCTTTCTATTATTATTATTATTATTATTTTCCATAGTATTTTTCCCAATTGATATTCAATGTCAACTATTATGTTCAACTCATAAATCATGGAGTTCCAGAGAGTCTAATGGAAGAGTTGATAAATAAAATCTCATAAGTTTCATGATTTTCCGGTGGAAGAAAAGATGGAGTTTCACGACAATGGTGATCCTTTCTCATTCTCAAAGTCTTAACGTCTCCCCAGTTCAATTTCCCCCACAAACCACCAGGTTTCGAATACTTAAGCTTAACTTCTAAGATTTTTCTTTATAAAATAACAAGTCAAACCACTCATCTAAATATCTAAATGCCTTAAAGGGAACACAACTTCTACATCCAATAACATTTATATAATTGGTCTATGTTGCTAATCCAAATGTTTTAATTTTATATCATGCCCTGTATTAATTAGTGAGTGTTTGTGCGGGGAGGGAGGTTGGGTTTGAGTATAGCCAAAAAATTAATGATGTAGCTATGAAATTAATTTAAGGAATATCTGAGAGTTTGGGATTAGAATCCAATTCCATAATTGATTTCTCTGGTTTTGATTCTGGCTCACAAATCTTTGCTGTGAATTTATACCCTCCATGTTCACAACCACACCTTGTTCTTCACATTCTGATGTTGGTTTCTTAACCTTCCTCATTCTTAAACACGAGGGTAAATGGGTCAATGTCAATACCATTTCCAATTCTATAGAGAATTTAATCAATGATATTAATTAATTATTTTTTAATTAAAATTAATGATTTAATAAGAATATTAAATAATATAATTAAAATCAAGAAAACTCTACCGTGGCGCCAACATTCAACAACTCTTGTCTTCTTTTATCACAACGGACTCTAAATTTCAAATGTACTTAACAACAACGATGTTGGTTTGTTTCATCAAGGTTTTTTCCTATCACACTCTTCTTCTTTATGGTTTTCTTTTCTTTTCTCTGTTAATAATATTAATTTTCATCTCTTTATTTCACAATCCATTTCTATATTCATCACATTTACACACTAAAGATTCTATTTTTAATCTCCATTTTTTTTTTCTGAAGGTGGGGTTTTGAACAACACAATTGTTCTTGTTACCGGGGCTTCTTCTTATGCCTTGATCTTGCTCCAGCGGGATGTTACCTCATCTTGGCAGCTCGTCGGATAGATCGACTTTAGTCGGTCTGCGACAAAATCAATCAATGGTCACATGAATTAAAAACTTCCGTGTCGTTGCCATAGAGCGATGTCGCAGCCGAATGCCCCGACATAGAGGAGTGTGTGCAGAAGGCATGGGAAGCTTTTGGGCATATAGATGTGTTGATAAATAATGTTGGTGTTAGAGGTAATTGATTTGTAACATCTCATGTTTTTAGATCAATTGTTGTCTTGTTGACCACCACAATAGGGACCTCAATGTTTGCAATTTCACCATTTTCTCATAATTAGGTTTTAAAAGATTGGTTGCATCAGGCTTTATAATTTCTTAATAAGAATGAGAACTTGTTTTATAAATATTTAGGAGAATAACAATTTTTGGTCCTCAAACTTACGTAACTCTATCCTCTCAGCTCATTCTAGATGATTGCCGAGATCAAAATTTTCAATTAACTAATGCAATTTTTCTACCTTTTAGAGCCTCATAGATCATATAGTTACTCTACTCAATTTCAGATCAAATGGATCATAATTTAGGGTCCTCACAAAAAAAAGGTATTTTTTTGTTAAAAGTTCTTATCAATCCATAAGACAGGGCAAAAAGTATGATTTACCTCAAGTTTAACCAACAAGCATAATATGATGATTGGACAAAATTTGGAACATTACTATTTTGAAAGATGACTTCTAAGCAAAAAGCACTACAGGATCAACTTTTGAAAGAGGTTATTGATTCTCAAGAACGATTGAGAAAACATATATAGTTAAACAGTGAACTCCAGGTCTCTTATTTCCTACTCAACTATTGCTGTTAATTTTAAAATTCTGGATCTCAATGCATGTGTAATTTTAGTAACTTATTGTTGAAGCCTGCTTTATTCTTGCATTTGAAATTTAGGTTAAAATCTAAAATGAGACAAACCTTCACATGAAAGCTGAGGCTGAAGAGAAAGAACATCTTAAGAAGGGAGGTTGGTTCGTCTTTTTGAGAGTATAGAGAGAGAGATAAAATAAGAGTTCAGGATGATCATTCACCACTGGAAAGTGACGAAGTTTTATATTTCTAGAATAACTGCGAATGTAAGTTGCCTTATTTGTTGTTCATTGTTCATACTAATGGTCGTTTACATCCATGAGTCATTCTTTTATAATTTTCTGGCTGTAGCTTGAACAAATGGAATGCAGAGCTAATAATGTGGAGAGAGAAGCAAAGCTGCTAAAAGAACAATTGGACCATCTTAAGGACCGGTTCAACGAGGTTTGCATATCTAATTTGTTGCTTATTGGGTTTTAATTAAATTAAGTTTCTTATCATCTGGTAAGTTTCCTGGTTGATTTTATTTCTAGTGTACTTGCTTCATATCACTGTCATATTCCCTTTTCCAACAGTTTTATGAACTTATGTTTGGTTTACACCATGATTCCTAGTGTTTGCACCAGAAGATTGAAGTTGAAAAGAAATTAGCAACTTTTTCATCTCAAGACCCTAGCAACTTTTTCATATCAAGTAGTGCTATTCCCATTCAGGTTGTATTTCCATTTGTTTTTCACATTTAACTTATCACGTGATTAGTGTTATCAGCCTAAGCACTTTTCAGCGCTTTGGCGGATATATGTGATGGTTTTCGGGCTTGTCGCAATGGTAACTATCGACACATTTTTGCGGGTTTTTCCGCCATAAGCCGCTATAGCTGCGTTGCAAAGCGTCTTGTATGGCGAGATTTTGACTCCCCACCATAGACAACATTGCATGTGATATCTAAATGTTTGTTTTTTGGTTGATCCATTTAGGAACTTGAATCATCTCTTGTGAAGAAAGATGAGATATTAAAGAACTAGAAAGCTCCTTAAATGAGCTGAGAGCGGTTAATAATTGCCAACATGAGGAAATAAAGGTACTTAATGATAAATTGCACAATGAAGCAAGAAGTATAAAATCATTGGAGAGGGAGAGTGACCGGTTCCGCTCCGAGATATCATTATTAGACGCAATGGTGGGTGCTTGGTAAACTTTGTAGAAACTTAAGGATATTACAGTGCTCTTTGTTTTATTGCATAACATTTCATAAACTAAATAAGTGTAACAAGCTATGTTAACACCGTCCCAAGCTATGTTTCAGGTTTGACCAAACTTTTTTTGTATTTTGAATGTAGCCAAGAATTTTATTTTGAGGGAGAACAACACAATAGGTGTGTTTAGTTCTAATTTTATTATGATGGTTTAGTGGACAAGGTCACTAGTTTCCAGCCTTTGATTATAAAAATCCTTATTTAGGTTATATGTTCTCTGTTTAATTCTTTCATTTCAATTGGGTTTGTTTCAATTTTCATAGCAACTAACTTTATGTTCAAATTTTAGGTTGGGAATCAAGGTTATGGTAATGGGTCGTTTATGTTGTATCAGAGATCATTATCTGGTACTGCTAATATAGATAAACCATCAACTGATAATAATAATTCATGAAAAGGTAATTCTAGTCAAGGAAAAAAGTTTGTTGGAGAACAGGAACAGAAATGTGATGTTGGGAAATTCATCAGTATATCGGGAAAATCATTTTAGTAATGTGGTTTTGTTTTTTATTGAGTATTTTGTTTCAATGTAATTATACTTATAATGAGTTTTTTTGTTTGTTTTGGCAATGTGTGTTGCAGCCAGTTTCTTGGTTGAGCTTGGATTTTCTAGTTTTAATCGGAGCTAGAATGGTAAATTACTATGGAAGGGGAAATGGTTATAACGAGAGCTGAAATGGTAAATTATTATGAGAGGGGAAAACAATGGTGAGTTAGTTGAGAAATTTTGTGGATATGCATGTGGAAATTCTGAGAATTGTGTTAATTGAATTGTGTCAATTGAATTGTGTCTCTGAGAATTATACACTGAATAAGAACTCACTCTCGCAAAAGGGCGTCAAAAAGCACTACAGGATCAACTTTTGAAAGAGGTTACTGATTCTCAAGAACGATTGAGAAAACATATACAGTTAAACAGTGAACTACAGTTCTCTTTTATTTCCTACTCAACTATTGCTGCTAATTTTAAAATTCTTGATCTTAATGCATGTGTTATGTTAGTAACTTATTGTTGAAGCTTGTTTTATTCTTGCATTTGAAATTTAGGTTAAGCTCCAAAATGAGACAAACCTTCTTATGAAAGCCGAGTCTCATGTTGCTTCAACTAAAGAGAAAACAACATCTTAAGGGATAAAATAAGAGTTCAGGATGATCATTCACAACTGGAAAGTGTCTCAGTTTTCTATTTCTAAAATAATTGCAAATGTAAGTTGCGTTATTTGTTGTTCATCGTTCAGACTAATGGTCATTTACATCCATAAGTCATTCCTTTTTAATTTTCTGGATGTAGGTTGAACAAATGGAATGCAGAGCTAATAATGCGGAGAGAGAAGCAAAGCAGCTAAAAGAACAATTGGACCATCTTAAGGACCAATTCAACGAGGTTTGCATATCTAATTATTTGCTTATTGGGTTTTAATTAAAATTTAAGTTTCAAACAAAGATATTGTAGAAATATATTGTATATTTCATTGTATTGAACTCTTACATAAGAGGTATAAATAGAATACAAGAGGTTGAAAGCTATACCCTAATATGTTAATAAACAGAGGAAATAAGAGGTATAAATAGAATACAAGAGGTTGAAAGCTATACCCTAATATGTTAATAAACAGAGGAAATAATTTCCTATAATTGTTGCTACCTAAATAAGGAAATAGTAATTACCTAAATAAAGAAATAACAATAATAGATAATAACTCTATTTACACCACTGTTTTGTAACAGCTAGACAAATCAGAATCAAATGATTATGATTTGATGTGTGCTAATCTTTAACACTCCCCCTCAATCTGGGTGGTAGATGTCTATCATACCCAGATTGGATTTATATTTTCATAAATATTCCTTGAAAGAGCCTTGGTTAAGATATCTGCAGTTTGCTTGCATGATGGGACATGATCAATACTAATAATCTTATGATCAATTTTTTCTTTAATGAAGTGTCGGTCAATTTCCACATGTTTTGTTCTATCATGTTGGACCGGGTTCTTTGCAATACTTATAGCAGCTTTGTTATCACATAGTAACTTCACAGTAGGGTTCACCTGAATTTTGATTTCATCTAGCATATTCTTAAGACACATTCCTTCACAAATACCTAGGGCCATAGCTCTAAATTCTGCTTCTGCGTTACTCCTTGCTACTACAGATTGTTTCTTGCTTCTCCAAGTTACTAGGTTCCCCCACACAAATGAACAATAGCCTGTAGTCGATTTTCTGTCTGTGGAGCACCCTGCCCAATCTGAATCTGTATAGACTTCAATGCCCCGGTTTGAATTCTTTTTGAAGTGGAGACCTCGGCCTGGTGTGCCTTTGAGGTATTGGAGGATTCTATTCGCCATTTTCATGTTAGACTCAGTTGGAGTTGACATGTAGCAACTAGCCATGCTTACCGCGAACACAATGTCGGGCCTCGTGTGAGATAGGTAGATTAGTTTCCCAACTAGACTTTGATATCTATCTTTGTCGGCTGGTGGACTTTCATCTTCTCTTCCTTTTATTTGTTCTATTGGTGTATTAGCTGCCTTGCACCCAAGCATTCCAGTTTCTTGAAGTAAGTCAAGGGTGTATTTCCTTTGTGATACATAGATGCCATTCTTTGTTCGAGCAACTTCCATTCCTAAAAAATACTTAAGTTGTCCCAAGTCCTTAACTTTAAATTCCTTTGCCAAAAGTCCCTTTAAATGATCAATTTGATCATAATCATTTCCTGTAATTTAGATGTCATCAACATAAACAATGAACAAAGCTACCTTTCCTTCCATGGAGTGTTTAACAAACATAGTGTGATCTGATTGGCATTGTTTGAATTCGTATTTCTTGACAACTCGAGTCAATCTATCAAACCATGCCCTTGGAGACTGCTTGAGGCCATAAAGGATTTTCGGAGTCTGCACACCATATTTGTGGTGCTGGATGATTCAAGTCCAGGAGAAATCTGCATATAAACTTCCTCTTTTAAGTCACCATTTAAAAAGGCATTCTTAATGTCTAGTTGATGGAGTGGCCAATCTAAATTTGCAGCCAACGAGAAAATAACTCTAACTGAGTTTAGTTTAGCCACCGCTGCAAAAGTCTCTTCATAGTCTACTCCATATGATTGAGTGAATCCCTTTGCTACAAGTCGAGCTTTGTACCGATTTATACTCCCATCTGCATTATACTTCATGGAGAATATCCATTTGCATCCTCCAAAATTCTCAATTTTCAAACTCCAATTAGTGTCTTCAAAGATTGTTTTTCTAGTACTCATGTTTTAACTGATTTGACTTTAAAAATCTTTGTTGTACAGCCTTTGCTCATGAACATAAAAATGTTGGAAAATTTGAGCCATGTGCTATAAAATGTGTCTTTGTTGGATACTCCCCAACCCAAAAAGGATATAAATGTTTTGATCCAAAAAATAAGAAAATGTCACTATGAATGTTACATTCTTTGAAAAAAAAATTTTTTGATGACACACATTTTCAAGGGGGGGATAAATGAAGACTCGTTTTAAATTGATGACATGAGTTTTTTAAATAACTTATCTTTGCCAGTATCACAAAATTCTGACTTTTACACCTGCACCAATAGAAAATGGCCATGATTCTTTATCTGATTCTACTCCTGTTATGAGTAAGGAACCTTGTGAATCTGAGACTACATTTTCTCTTGTAGAAAACAGTGAGAATCCTGAAAACGATGATAATATAATGATCTAATTGAATTTCCACAAAATAATGAGTCTCTTCAAGAAAATAGATTTGAATTAGGAAACAGGACTTGGAAGGGAAAGATTTTTGTGAAAAAGCACCATAAAGGAAGGGATGAGTCCACTTTTCAACACTGTCAGAAATCTGAACCGAGGAATGATCAACTTCATAACAAACGGAAAGGTAAGTCTATCTCTGTTTCTGAGAGTCGTATTTTGTATCCTGATATAGATGATCCTGTTGCCATTATAAAACCTGTCAGATCTTGCACTAAATACCCCATGTCTAATTTTATATTATATTCAAATTTGTCTTCATTTATGTCTGCCTTCACCTCAAAATTGTCTAGTATAGAAATTCCAAAAAATGTACAGGTTGCTCTAGAAATTCCAAAGTGGAGGGAAGTTGTACTTGAAGAGATGAAAGATCTTGAAAAGAACAAAACCTGGAGTGTTATGTCACTACTAGATGGCAAGAAGACAGTTGGATGCAAATGGGTGTTTACTGTGAAGTACAACTCAGATGGTTCAATTGAAAGGTACAAGGCTCGCTTGGTGGCTAAAGGTTTCACTCAGACCTACGGTATAGACATTTGCTCCTGTTGCAAAATTGAACACCGTCAGAATTCTTTTATCTCTTGTTGCTAACTTGGATTGACCCTTACATTAAAGAAACAAGGGTACATCCAAGAACAAGCTGACCACACCTTGTCCTGATTGTTTATGTTGATGATATTGTCCTTACTGGAGATGATAAATTGGCAATAGACTTTGAAATCAAAGATTTGGGATTCATGAGATATTTTCTAGGTATAGAGGTTGCTCGGTCAAAGAATGAAATTGTAGTTTCACAACAGAAATACATTCTAGACTTGTTCAAAGAAACAGGAATGAGTAGATGTCGTCCTTCAGATACCCCTATGGATCCTAATGCTAAACTTTGGGGAGAAGGTAATGTTCCTATTGATACCGAAAGATATCAGAGATTGGTTGGAAAACTTATTTATTTGTCACACACCCGACCTGATATTGCTTTTTCAGTTAGTGTAGTGAGTCAGTTTATGCATTCTTCTTTCGAAGAACATCTTAAGGCAGTCTATAGGATATTGAGATATTTGAAGGTAAATTTTGGAAAAGGATTATTTTTTAAGAAGACTTGTGAAAGAAATATTTCTATCTTCACCGATGCTGATTAGGCAGGTTCAGTCACAGATAGAAGATCAACCTCTGGATATTGTACCTATGTTTGGGGTAATCTTGTGACATGGAGGAGTAAGAAACAAGGAGTTGTAGCAAGAAGTAGTGCAGAAGCTGAGTTTAGAACTATGTCTAAGGGTATTTGTGAAGGATTATGGATCCTTAGAGTCCTAGATGAACTTAAAATGAAAATTGAGCTTCCATTGAAATTTAGTTTTACATGTCAAACTCATCGTGAAAACTTCCCATAGGGGATAGAATAATATAGACTCTCAACCTTGTGCCTTTTTTATTTTTATGTGTCATCTGCTGTTGAAACTTGAAACTATTTGGCATCTATAGAAAGGGACCTTGATCCGATGGGTTTATTTGTTTATTTTGTGAATGCTGCATAGGAGTTTGAAGGCCGCGTAATGAATCTCAAATTTGCTTGGCTGCATAGGAGTTGGACAGCCCATCAGGGTTGCACCTAGTAAGCGATCAGTTGAACTGGCAGAGAGAGTGCAGGGTCTGAAGATAAATCTTTTGAGTCGAACGCGAACGAGGTAGATACATCGTTTTTCACATTCTTACCAATAATACAAAGTCGTTAATTGGTTAAAACCTAAGATGATGTATGTTTTACGGATAGTTTCACTTTGTGAATATTTGTTGCTTCATAACATGTGAAAGCAGCATTTCTGATCATTTCTGCTTTATCTTAATAAATATTTGGGGGATTAAGTTAGGAGAAATCTTAGGTACTGTTCCATTTGTATTGTTTGTGCTGTTTGCCGATTATAACATGGCAGGTAAAATACTAAAAACAGCACCTAAAGATCTGCAATTAACTTAAGTTGTCAAGAATATTGGTTCAATTTGTATTAGAAGAAAACAAAATCATACTGTTCAATTTGTATTAGAAGGAAACAAAATCATATTGTTCTAATTTGTAAAGAAAAAAAAAATTAAGAATCTGTGTCGGTGTTCTTCCCTTGAGTTAGCTAGCATCTATACGCAACAATAATGAGAAAATGGAAATTCACAAGCTTCAAGGATCTTAGGAGCGTTTTGTGGATTGTGTTGTTTTGTGTTTTGTTACAGAGTTTTGGTTTGTGTTGTTCTTTGAATGATGAAGGTAGGGTTTTTTGTTTTTTGTGATCATTCTTCTGTTTAGATGTATGGTTTTCAATAGACAATTGATACTTGATAATATCATTACAAATTTTGAAGATCATTCTTCTGTTAAATCAAATTACAAGAAGTTAAATTGTTGGCTTGATCGTTATAGATGACATTGTTTCCACAGTTTTTCTTTTTCTTTTTCGACGGCAACCGCACATGAAGTAATCACATAATCTGTTGTTGTTTTGCTGTATTATGGTTTCTTTTGACAGGGAAGCTAACCGATCTAAGCTCGTGTGTGCGAGAAGGATGCCAGCTCTTTGTCGCATATTCAAGAGGATGACCGAGTTTGTTCACGGATTAACAAGATAATGAATAGATTCCATTAATGTTGTTGGCCGATGGATACTTGGAGGTGCGTAATTCACAGGAAATCATCAGCGATTTGTTTCGGCGGTCTATTCCCGTGCTTCACATCAGCATTGCTCGACATTTCGGTAACCTTTCGAATTAAACTTCTCTTTGTATTGAGCAGATGTGTTGGAACGTATTTAACTTCAATTTGATTACGGTTCCTCGTTATGTATATTGGTTTGTTATTGTGCTGTTGATTTCCAATTGTCGACTGCGGATCTGTTTGGTTATATTGTGTTGCTTGATTTCGATTGTTGATTGCCTATCTGTGTATCAGTATATGTTGCACTTACAGCTTTGTGAATTTATGAGGTATTGATGGTTGTTATTATGCTGCTGCAGCTGATTAATTCTGTTTCAGATTGTTATTATGCAGCTGCAGCTGCTTAATTCTGTTTCAGATTGCTTAATGCTGCTGCCATATCTGTTATCATTTGTTGTTTTACGATTTTACGAATTGTGGTTTGTTGCGTTTTGATTTTGCTAAGGCGTGTTTGCTACTTTTTTCCGTATGTTGTTTTAAATTTGGGGCAAGGAAATCATGTCGTGGTGAGGTTTTACGTTTGCAGCTGGTTTTATAGTAATGATGTAGTGAAGTTTTTTCTGTTTCGTCCTATATAACTTGTGCATTGCTGCTGCTTGAGCTTTTAAGCTTACAATCAGGTTTTGGTTTGTAAAAATAGGATGATTCTTTCAAGATACTGTTTTTTTTTTTTTGGCGAAACGTTTTTCTTCCTGCTAGTAATCATGTATTAACTTTTCTTATGCAATAATGATGTTGGAACATAAATTGGACTTCATTGATTCATGATAAATAAAAATAAACATGTTGTGTTTATTCTGATGACACGTACGTCTATGCGACTAATGTAACATTGGTTGTGAAATTTATAAAGAATTATATAGAATAATATAGTCTGGTTTAGATAAACATATTATTCTTATTAAGCCTCTAGACGTGAGAAATCGACAAGTGTACATTTGGATCTTTGTTTTAATTATTCTTATTACAAGTTTATCCAGATTTTTTGTCACTAATCCTAATAAGCCTCTAGACGTGAGAAATCGACAAGTGTACATTTGGATCTTTGTTTTAATTATTGCTGAATAGGGTTGCACTTCATCAATTGTAAAATGTAGGTTGTGAACAAACCGAGATGAAATGCTGTTTCTACTGCAAACTATCCTTCTTAAAACACTAATTGATGAATGCAGGGTTATGTTTTGTATAGTGTTCCCGAGAACAAAATGTCGGTCATCACAATTATTACAACCAAAATGTGTCAACGCACTTGTAAATACTAGTAACTAGATAAGTAGTTTAGTTTTTCTTTGTTAGATGTATTTGTAGATCTATAGTTGGTGCAGATGGGAAAATTAAGCTACTATGGCTATTATTGACGGAAATTTGCAAGGTAAACAACAAACAAATAGAATTGCGTCGTGTCCTCGCTACTTCTTTCAAATATAGTAATACTTTTTTGCCTTAGTTTTGTTCTACAGGAAAGAAAAACAAGGTGATGAGGCGGCAAAAAACGTTTGTTTTCCATCTCACATTTGATCCATGGAGTATGAATCCAATAATAATCTGGATGGTGATGTATCATTCATATTAATCCTTTTACTTTTTTAATTTCTTAGACTCAGCCAAATGCATGTTTAGAATGAGGACATCACACATCTCTATCTACCATTAACTAACACTTTCTATTAAACACCTATTTCCATGACTAGATAGGTAGTAGAAGACTGGTAGTGTCTTGTTAATTCTTTTCGTAGTCTATATCCAACATGCTTATAGCTGATGTAAATATCTTTGTTTGTAGGTTGCTTATATTTAGAAATTTGATATTTGTGCTGTAATGGATCAGCCAAAATCGACGCAGGAGCTTCACATTGGTATGATATTTCTATCACTGTCATGTTGTAAATCATGTTCTTCATATCTATTTGGAGAGTTAGATATGTCCTGATGTTCTTTTCTGCCAAAGTTCTAAACACCAGTTTGTTGAGTTGATAACTCTAAGAAGGAAATAATAAGATCTATTTGGAATTACTAAAACCATGAAACCATAAAAAACAAGAGTACAATTTATGTTAATTTTTTTTTGAAGTTATTTGTTTGGTTTCTGTTACTAGAATAATTCCATAACCGATGGATCCCTTAAAAATTTAATTTATACAAATAATTTATATCATTTTTAAACTACTAAAATGTTATTTGAAATCCTTTATATCATAAGATTTATTTATTAAGAAAATGGTTGGATCTAACCCATCTAACACATCCATTTAAAACCCGCTATAGTCTATAGCTGATGTAATTGTGTGTAGGTTGCTGATTTTGAGAAATCTGATATCTCTGATGTGATGGATCCGCCAAATTGGACGCGGGTGAGCTTTGCTTTGGCAAGATAATAGTATGATATTTCAATCACTCCCCTGTTTTAAATCATGTTTTGCATATCTAACTCTTATATGTGTCTATATGTGATGAAAATGTTTGTTTAACATGATATGTCCATTGAAACATATGGTCATTGCAATCACAAAAATATTAACCCTCTTGCTGTGATTTAATAGTGTGAAATTTCCTTTCCCTTTCACCATCAAAATACAAAAGGGGTTACCAAACTTATCCACCAAAACCCGTGAATGATCCCATAGATTCTAAAAATTATGTCATAATAAAGACAAAATAGGGAATGCACCTATTAAGTTAGGTGTTCTTCAATTGGTCACTTAATCCAACGGTTGTGGCACCTGTAAAAAATATAATAGAAAAAATTGTCAGTTGGTTCAGAGGTGTCTGGTGCTGAACTTGATAAGACAGATTACGGTCCGATCTCCCGCAATTGTGATAAGGTAAACAAAAGGTATCAATTTTAGTGTGTTATCCTCAAGTTAAATCTGAACATGATATCTCATTTCAGGACTCAGAGTTAGCAAATTTAAGATTTTTTCTTATCATGGTTATATTTTCTTGATAAGAATGGTACTGTTTCAGGAAATGAACGAATTGATAAGCAAGATAACCCATCCCTCTATTGGTCCCTTGCCTCCATGTTACTCCCCATCCTTGTAAGTTTCTATTTTTGCTAAGCTTAACATCTAATGACATTGGTGAATTAAAAGTTAGTGATCGTGCGGTGATCCGTGTAGGAAGCAGGTGGTGTGGTGACGGCGTAGATGGCATGCGGTGATCCGTGTAGGAAGCAGGTGGTGTGGTGACGGCATAGATGGTATGCGGTGATCCGTGTAGGAAGATTGGAAGCGGTGTGTCGTGGCAGGACTAAATATATTCTTGTTGTTTATGGCAACAGGTGGTGTGGTGATGGCGTAGATGGCATGCGGTGATCCGTGTAGGAAGATCAGATGCGGTGTATCATTTATGAGTAATTTAGCTTATATTGTTTAACATGATTGTTTTATGTGCTTGTTTAGTGTCTTTTGGAAAGCATAGACTACTATGCTATGCAATGTTTCTGTGTAGAAAAATTAAAAGTTCAATTATGTCTTCTTTTTGCATAGATTTGGAATCAAGAAAACATAAAACTTAACAAAAAATTATTTTGATTTATTCTTAATTCCAGTTAAGAAAACATGATAAGTTAGCATATATTGTTTAACATGATGTGCTTTCTGACTTTAATATGTAATTTGTATCACTATTCAATCTGTTTAATTTTTATTTACTTGTGTTTTTTTCAGATTGAAGGGAAATTGATAAAAAGGTGTCATGGAATTAACAGAAGGGTATGCAGAGAGTTATGTAGATTTTATATTTACATGTCACCTTGAAGCTTTACTATCTATATAGGTGTTCAAACAAATATATTATCTGTCAATTGAGTCTTAAAGCTTTAATAACTCTTGATTAATTGATGATGCAGATTACTCAAGATGTGGAAGGCTATGCTTGAATGTCATCATGCACAATACTTCACCATCTCCTTGGCATATAATTCAAGGAACACAACAGGAACTTAGTTTTCATTTCAACTTTATTTTTGTTTAGTTGACATTATTTCCACAGTTTTTCTTTTTCTTTTTCGATAATTTTCATAACACCAATTCATTTCTTGCCTAGTTTTTTTTTTAAAAGAAAAAAATTAAGAAACTGTGTCGATGTTTTTCTCTTGAGTTAGCTAACATCTATATGCAACAATAATGAGAAAATGGAAATTCACATGCTTCTAGGATCTTAGGAGTGTTTTGTGGATTCTGTTGTTTTGTGTTTTGTTACAGAGTTTTGGTTTTGTGGTGTTTTGGGTTGTGGTTGTGTATGGTGGATGGAAAAAAAGTTGAAAGAAAATTAAGTTTATTTTCTTCCTGTTTGCAGGTAATGCTCTTTTGAAGTTCAAACAATGAATTGTGAGTGATACTTTTGATGCTTTGTCGAATTGGATTGATGATGGAGTTCTGTTCTGATGGAAGAGTGGTGGTATTGTAAGTGTTGATTTTTTTATTTATTTGTTTGAGAATTAAGATTTGTGATTTATTATAGGGGCATGTTTGGATTTGGTTATAATCCGTTTAATCTAAGCTAGGTCTGGATTGTTTCCCGCTCGCTCTAGTTCACGCTTTAGATGTATGGTTTTCGATATACAATTGATACTTGATAATATCATTACAAATTTTGAAGATCATTCTTCTGTTAAAATCAAATTACAAGAAGTTAAATTGTTGGCTTGATCGTAATAGTTGACATTGTTTCCACAGTTTTTCCTTTTCTTTTTCGACGGCAACCACACATGAACTAATCACATAATCTGTTGTTTTGTTGTTTTATGGTTTCTTTTGACAGGGTAGCTAACCGATCTAAGCTCGTGTGTGCAAGAAGGATACCAGCTCTTTGTCGCGTATTCAAGAGGATGACCGAGTTTGTTCACGGATTAACAAGATGATGAATAGATTCCATTAATGTTGCTGGCCGAGGGATACTTGGAGGTGAGTAATTCACAGGAAATCATCAGCGATTTGTTTTTGCAAACAACGGTGGTCTATTCCCGTGATTCACATCAGCATTTTTCAACATATCGGTAACCTTTCGAATTAAACTTCACTTTGTACTGAGCTGATGTGTTGGAACGTATATTGATTTGTTATATTGTTGATTGCCTATCTGCGTATCCGTATCTGTTGTGGTTGTTATTATGCTGCTGCAGCTGCTTAATTCTGTT
This sequence comes from Lathyrus aphaca, assembly GCA_963966055.1. Classification (NCBI taxonomy): domain Eukaryota; kingdom Viridiplantae; phylum Streptophyta; class Magnoliopsida; order Fabales; family Fabaceae; genus Lathyrus; species Lathyrus aphaca. Next base: position 449,344,029 of record OZ014519.1, on the reverse strand, counting down.
TCAGATTGTTTTAAGAAGAGATTTTGATTTTTTATCCCATATCTGTTATCACTTGTTGTGTTACGATTTTACGAATTGTGGTTTGTTGTGTTTTGATTTTGCTAAGGCGTGTCTGCTACTTTTTTCCGTATGTTGATTTAAATTTTGCGTTTACAGCTGGTTTATAGTAATGACGTAGTGAAGTTTTTTCTGTTTCGTCCTATATAAACTTGTGCATTATATAGGAGGATTTCTGCGGATTATATAGGCAATCAACAATCGAAATCAAGCAACACAATATAAGGTAAGTTTGATTAGGTTTTTGTATGACAATTATGATAAGATCTTGATTGTGAATTTTTCCATTTTATTTATTGTTTATTTAAAAATTTTAATTCTTAGAATTCTTTAGGAAAAATTTAACTTAATCATAGTTGAATTTTTGGTTGAAATTGTTTGTTTGATTTTGTAGGATTTTTTTTTACTTGTGATTCTTTCTTGATGTAGGTTGATTATTTTATGTTTGACTATTATTCATCTTTTGATCATATTATAACCATTGTGGGTATTACTAACTATTTCTTCTTTGTTGTGAGGTACTATTTTAAGACTTTGGATCTTACCTTAAAATTTAATTCACTTGTATTTTTTATTGTACTTTTCTTCTTTTAAGTCTATTTTATTTGTCATCCCTCCATTGTGGGAAAAATGCCCCCATCTCCCATTAAAATGTAATAGCTTAGGTCTTTACTTTCTTTTGTACTTTTTGCTTGCATGTTTATATGTTAACAAAGACAAAAAATCACTTAAGAAATAAAATTAAAAACAAAGACAAATAAAACTCGATCAAACGTTGAACTATTTTTAAACTAATTAATTGAATTGTTCATTTCAACCCCATCTTAGGGCTTTTCACCCCTCTTCTCAATCTCATCCAATTAACTCTATTACACCACAAGCAAATCTTGTATATATTAACACCACAAGCAAATCTAGGATTTATGTCTAGGGTTCGTCCGTTTCCGGTTGTCGATTTAGAAAATCTTAGGGGATTTGAGGGAAACTAAGTGGAGAAATGAGAACAGGAAGACAAACTGATTATTTTGGATGTTGGATCATCGTGATTGATTGAGCCCCAGCCGTGAACAATGTGAATTGAAAAATGTATCTCAACCATCATTTTCCTCATAGGTGATTTGGGCCTCGAGCCTACAACATATTCTATCTAAACTTTCCAAATTACATTCTACACCCTTATGTTAAACAACAACTTTGATTGGGCTCTTTTTGTCATTCACACTCCAATTTTCACTTTATACCCCCTTTGGATTTGAGTGACGTATGATTGGGGTAAGAAACATGCCCTGTGTCAATTGCTTTTACATTGCCCTTGATTTTTCTTTCTCACCTTCCTCTGTCAATTATTGATTGGGTTCTTGATGATTAATTAAAGTTTGATGATAATTTTAAATAAGAATTTTTTATATATGATTTGACATTGTTGCTAATTTTTAATTGGTGATTAAAAAACTTTGTAATTTTGATTATTTTTTATGACAATTGTGATTAAATCTTGATTGTGAATTTTTCTATTTTATAATTGTTTATTTAAATAACTTAATTGTTAGAATTCTTAAGTCATAATTTGATTGAATAATAGTTTATTTTTTTGGTTGAAATTGTTTGCTTGATTTTGTAGGGTTTTTAACTTGTGATTCTATCTTAATGTAGGTTGATTGTTTTATGCATGACTATTATTCATCATTTAATCATATAACATTACAACCATTGTATGTATTACTAATTATTTCTTCTTTGTTATCAGGTACCATTTTGAGGTTTTGGACCTTACCTTAGAATTTAATTCACTTGTCTTTTCTATTGTTCTTTTATTCCTTTAATCCCCTTTCATGTGCCATCCCTCAATTGTGGGAAAAATGTCACCCTCTCCTATTAAATTGTAATAGTTAAGGACTTTAAATTCTTTAGTACTTTATGTTTACATGTTTGTATGTTAAAAAAGATTAAAAAAACAAAGCGCTTAAAAAATAATTTAAAAACTAGGAAAATAAAACTCGATCCATCGGTGAACTATTTTCAAACTAATTAATTGAATTGCTCATTTCACCCCTCCTTCAGAGCTTTCCACACTTTTTCTCAATCTCATCCAATTAACTCCATTACATCTCTAGCAAATGTTGTATGTCTTCACACCATAAGTTGACCTCCTTGCACATTGCCAATCACCTATCTTAACTTAATCCATCTTAATTCATTCCGATTTTGTCATCATCTCATTTCTTCATATAACCATTGTCCTTGTACTAAGTGCATTCTCGATCTCTTTTCTAAAAAAAATTAGGAATGGTTGTGGACTGGTTAGCGAAAGCCTTTTCCTATCCTGAGTATTTGAATTTACCTTTAAGGTTCACTGTTTAAACACTTGTCTTAAAAATTAAAACACTTCCTAAATAAAACAAGTAATGTCTTCCTTATATTGAATTATTAAGAGAGGATTGAGTGAGGACTTTTTTGAGTATTTGGATGCTCACTTTAGAGTGCGTGGTCTTGATATTCGTCTTTCGATACGAAGAAGTGACTATATTCGCCACACATCTTTCGAAACAAACCTTTTTGAGATAAATAATTAGGTACTACCCGCAGGGGTTCCTATTTGAAGGCTTGTCTCTCCTCTAAGATCAATCTCAAATAATCATAACATTCCGTCGCCATTAGTGCGTCATTCAAGCCTTTCATTCTTAAATGCACCAACAAACACTCTCCTTGATGGTTCAAGCAACCTCATTTGGCATCCATACCTCGTTGGGTTAAACACCTCATGTTCAGTCGCCCATATTTGAATCATTACCTTTCTCGTTTGCCATGTTGGTCCCACACATTAGCAATCCCTTTCTATTCTAAAATTTATCTTGTTGGTCGCATGCTTACACGAATTCTCTTATGTTGGTCATGTTATTCAAATGCTTTTGCAAATTCCATTTAAATTTAGGCAAATGCCAATTGTTTTTACACTGCACTCGCTTTCTCTTTCTCACCTCCATTTTTTTAAAATTAAAATTCCTTATTGATTTGTGATTGGATTGCTTAATGATTAATTTTATTTTGATGATAATTTTGATCAAGAATTTTTGATAGATGATTAGGAATTGTTGTTAATTTTTAATTAGAAAATTTTAATTGGTGGTTATATCTTTGTAATTTTGATTAGGTTTTTGTATGACAATTGTGATAAGATCTTGATTGTGAATTTTTCCATTTTGTTTATTGTTTATTTAAAAAATTTAATTCTTAGAATTCTTTAGGCAAAATTTAATTGAATCATAGTTGAATTTTTGGTTGAAATTGTTTGTTTGATTTTGTAGGATTATTTTTTTACTTGTGATTCTTTCTTGATGTAGGTTGATTATTTTATGGTTGACTATTATTCATCTTTTGATCTTATTATAACCATTGTGTGTATTACTAATTATTTCTTCTTTGTTGTAAGGTACTATTTTAAGACTTTGGATCTTACCTTAAAATTTAATTCACTTGTATTTTTTATTGTACTTTTATTCCTTTAAGTCTATTTTATTTGCCATCCCTCCATTGTGGGAAAAATGCCCCCATCTCCCATTAAAATGTAATAGCTTAGGACTTTACTTTCTTTTGTACTTTTTGCTTGCATGTCTATATGTTAACAAAGACAAAAAATCACTTAAGAAATAAAATTAAAAACAAAGACAAATAAAACTCAATCAAACGTTGAACTATTTTTAAACTAATTAATTGAATTGTTCATTTCAACCCCATCTTAGAGCTTTTCACCCCTCTTTTCAATCTCATCCAATTAACTCTATTACACCACAAGCAAATCTTGTATATATTCACACCACAAGCAAATCTAGGATTTATGTCTAGGGTTCGTCCGTTTCCGGTTGCCGATTTAGAAAATCTTAGGGGATTTGAGGGAAACTAAGTGGAGAAATGAGAACAGGAAGACAAACTGATTATTTTGGATGTTGGATCATCGTGATTGATTGAGCCTCAGCCGTGAACAATGTGAATTGAAAAATGTATCTCAACCATCATTTCCTCATAGGTGATTTGGGCTCGATCCTACAACATATTTTATCTAAACTTTCCTAATTACATTCTACACCCTTATGTTAAACAATAACTTTGCTTGGGTTCTTTTTGTCATTCACACTCCAATGTTCACTTTATACCCCCTTTGGATTTGAGTGACGTATGATTGGGGTAAGAAACATGCCCTGTGTCAATTGCTTTTACATTGCCCTTGCTTTTTCTTTCTCACCTTCCTCTGTCAATTATTGATTGGGTTCTTGATGATTAATTAAAGTTTGATGATAATTTTAAATAAGAATTTTTTATATATGATTTGACATTGTTGCTAATTTTTAATTGGTGATTAAAAAACTTTGTAATTTTGATTATTTTTTATGACAATTGTGATTAAATCTTGATTGTGAATTTTTCTATTTTATAATTGTTTATTTATATAACTTAATTGTTAGAATTCTTAAGTCATAATTTGATTGAATAATAGTTTATTTTTTTGGTTGAAATTGTTTGCTTGATTTTGTAGTGTTTTTAACTTGTGATTCTATCTTAATGTAGGTTGATTGTTTTATGCATGACTATTATTCATCATTTAATCATATAACATTACAACCATTGTATGTATTACTAATTATTTCTTCTTTGTTATCAGGTACCATTTTGAGGTTTTGGACCTTACCTTAGAATTTAATTCACTTGTCTTTTCTATTGTTCTTTTATTCCTTTAATCCACTTTCATGTGCCATCCCTCAATTGTGGGAAAAATGTCACCCTCTCCCATTAAATTGTAATAGTTAAGGACTTTAAATTCTTTAGTACTTTATGTTTACATGTTTGTATGTTAAAAAAGATTAAAAAAACAAAGCGCTTAAAAAATAATTTAAAAACTAGGAAAATAAAACTCGATCCATCGGTGAACTATTTTCAAACTAATTAATTGAATTGCTCATTCCACCCCTCCTTTAGAGCTTTCCACACTTTTTCTCAATCTCAACCAATTAACTCCATTACATCTCTAGCAAATGTTGTATGTCTTCACACCATAAGTTGACCTCCTTGCACATTGTCATTCACCTATCTTAACTTAATCCATCTTAATTCATTCTGGTTTTGTCATCATCTCATTTCTTCATATAACCTCGGTCCTTGTACTAAGTGCATTCTCGATCTCTTTTCTAAGAAAAAATAGGAATGGTTGTGGACTGGTTAGCGAAAGCCCTTTCCTATCCTGAGTATTTGAATTTACCTTTAAGGTTAACTGTTTAAACACTTGTCTTAAAAATTAAAACACTTCCTAAATAAAACAAGTAATGTCTTCCTTGTATTGAATTATAAACAGAGGATTGAGTGAGGACTTTTTTGAGTATTTGGATGCTCACTTTAGAGTGTGTGATCTTGATATTCGTCTTTCGATACGAAGAAGTGACTATATTCGCCACACATCTTTCGAAACAAACCTTTTTGAGATAAATAATTAGGTACTACCCGCAGGGGTTCCTATTTGAAGGCTTGTCTCTCCTCTAAGATCAATCTCAAATAATCATAACATTCCGCCGCCATTAGTGCGTCATTCAAGCCTTTCATTCTTAAATGCACCAACAAACACTCTCCTTGATGGTTCAAGCAACCTCATTTGGCATCCATACCTCGTTGGGTTAAACACCTCATGTTCAGTCGCCCATATTTGAATCATTACCTTTCTCGTTTGCCATGTTGGTCCCACACATTAGCAATCCCTTTCTATTCTAAAATTTATCATGTTGGTCGCATGCTTACACGAATTCTCTTATGTTGGTCATGTTATTCAAATGCTTTTGCAAATGCCAATTGTTTTTACACTGCACTCGCTTTCTCTTTCTCACCTCCATTTGTTTTAAAATTAAAATTCCTTATTGATTTTTGATTCGATTGCTTAATGATTAATTTTATTTTGATGAATATTTTGATCAAGAAATTTTTATAGATGGTTAGAAATTGTTGTTAATTTTTAATTAGAAAATTTTAATTGGTGGTTATATCTTTGTAATTTTGATTAGGTTTTTATATGACAATTCTGATAAGATCTTCATTGTGAATTTTTCCATTTTATTTAGTGTTTATTTAAAAAATTTAATTCTTAGAATTCTTTAGGCAAAATTTAACTGAATCATAGTTGAATTTTTGGTTGAAATTGTTTGTTTGATTTTGTAGGATTATTTTTTTACTTGTGATTCTTTCTTGATATAGGTTGATTATCTTATGTTTGACTATTATTCATCTTTTGATCTTATTATAACCATTGTGTGTATTAATAACTATTTCTTCTTTGTTGTGAGGTACTATTTTAAGACTTTGGATCTTACCTTAAAATTTAATTCACTTGTATTTTTTATTGTACTTTTATTCCTTTAAGTCTATTTTATTTGCCATCCCTCCATTGTGGGAAAAATGCCCCCATCTCCCATTAAAATGTAATAGCTTAGGACTTTACTTTCTTTTGTACTTTTTGCTTGCATGTTTATATGTTAACAAAGACAAAAAATCACTTAAGAAATAAAATTAAAAACAAAGACAAATAAAACTCAATCAAACGTTGAACTATTTTTAAACTAATTAATTGAATTGTTCATTTCAACCCCATCTTAGGGCTTTTCACCCCTCTTCTCAATCTCATCCAATTAACTCTATTACACCACAAGCAAATCTTGTATATATTCACACCACAAGCAAATCTAGGATTTATGTCTAGGGTTCGTCCGTTTCCGGTTGTCGATTTAGAAAATCTTAGGGGATTTGAGGGAAACTAAGTGGAGAAATGAGAACAGGAAGACAAACTGATTATTTTGGATGATGGATCATCGTGATTGATTGAGCCCCAGCCGTGAACAATGTGAATTGAAAAATGTATCTCAACCATCATTTCCTCATAGGTGATTTGGGCATCGAGCCTACAACATATTTTATCTAAACTTTCCTAATTACATTCTACACCCTTATGTTAAACAATAACTTTGATTGGGTTCTTTTTGTCATTCACACTCCAATGTTCACTTTATACCCCCTTTGGATTTGAGTGACGTATGATTGGGGTAAGAAACATGCCCTGTGTCAATTGATTTTACATTGCCCTTGCTTTTTCTTTCTCACCTTCCTCTGTCAATTATTGATTGGGTTCTTGATGATTAATTAAAGTTTGATGATAATTTTAAATAAGAATTTTTTATATATGATTTGACATTGTTGCTAATTTTTAATTGGTGATTAAAAAACTTTGTAATTTTGATTATTTTTTATGACAATTGTGATTAAATCTTGATTGTGAATTTTTCTATTTTATAATTGTTTATTTAAATAACTTAATTGTTAGAATTCTTAAGTCATAATTTGATTGAATAATAGTTTATTTTTTTGGTTGAAATTGTTTGCTTGATTTTGTAGGGTTTTTAACTTGTGATTCTATCTTAATGTAGGTTGATTGTTTTATGCATGACTATTATTCATCATTTAATCATATAACATTACAACCATTGTATGTATTACTAATTATTTCTTCTTTGTTATCAGGTACCATTTTGAGGTTTTGGACCTTACCTTAGAATTTAATTCACTTGTCTTTTCTATTGTTCTTTTATTCCTTTAATCCCCTTTCATGTGCCATCCCTCAATTGTGGGAAAAATGTCACCCTCTCCTATTAAATTGTAATAGTTAAGGACTTTAAATTCTTTAGTACTTTATGTTTACATGTTTGTATGTTAAAAAAGATTAAAAAAACAAAGCGCTTAAAAAATAATTTAAAAACTAGGAAAATAAAACTCGATCCATCGGTGAACTATTTTCAAACTAATTAATTGAATTGCTCATTTCACCCCTCCTTCAGAGCTTTCCACACTTTTTCTCAATCTCATCCAATTAACTCCATTACATCTCTAGCAAATGTTGTATGTCTTCACACCATAAGTTGACCTCCTTGCACATTGCCAATCACCTATCTTAACTTAATCCATCTTAATTCATTCCGATTTTGTCATCATCTCATTTCTTCATATAACCATTGTCCTTGTACTAAGTGCATTCTCGATCTCTTTTCTAAAAAAAATTAGGAATGGTTGTGGACTGGTTAGCGAAAGCCTTTTCCTATCCTGAGTATTTGAATTTACCTTTAAGGTTCACTGTTTAAACACTTGTCTTAAAAATTAAAACACTTCCTAAATAAAACAAGTAATGTCTTCCTTATATTGAATTATTAAGAGAGGATTGAGTGAGGACTTTTTTGAGTATTTGGATGCTCACTTTAGAGTGCGTGGTCTTGATATTTGTCTTTCGATACGAAGAAGTGACTATATTCGCCACACATCTTTCGAAAAAAACCTTTTTGAGATAAATAATTAGGTACTACCCGCAGGGGTTCCTATTTGAAGGCTTGTCTCTCCTCTAAGATCAATCTCAAATAATCAATACATTCCGCCGTCATTAGTGCGTCATTCAAGCCTTTCATTTTTAAATGCACCAACAAACACTCTCCTTGATGGTTCAAGCAACCTCCTTTGGCATCCATACCTCGTTGGGTTAAACACCTCATGTTCAGTCGCCCATATTTGAATCATTACCTTTCTCGTTGCCATGTTGGTCCCACACATTAGCAATCCCTTTCTATTCTAAAATTTATCTTGTTGGTCGCATGCTTACACGAATTCTCTTATGTTGGTCATGTTATTCAAATGCTTTTGCAAATTCCATTTAATTTTAGGATTTAAGCTTTTGCAAATGCCAATTGTTTTTACACTGCACTCGCTTTCTCTTTCTCACCTCCATTTGTTTTAAAATTAAAATTCCTTATTGATTTGTGATTGGATTGCTTAATGATTAATTTTATTTTGATGATAATTTTGATCAAGAATTTTTTATAGATGATTAGAAATTGTTGTTAATTTTTAATTAGAAAATTTTAATTGGTGGTTATATCTTTGTAATTTTGATTAGGTTTTTGTATGACAATTGTGATAAGATCTTGATTGTGAATTTTTCCATTTTGTTTATTGTTTATTTAAAAAATTTATTTCTTAGAATTCTTTAGGCAAAATTTAATTGAATCATAGTTGAATTTTTGGTTGAAATTGTTTGTTTGATTTTGTAGGATTATTTTTTTACTTGTGATTCTTTCTTGATGTAGGTTGATTATTTTATGTTTGACTATTATTCATCTTTTGATCATATTATAACCATTGTGTGTATTACTAACTATTTCTTCTTTGTTGTGAGGTACTATTTTAAGACTTTGGATCTTACCTTAAAATTTAATTCACTTGTATTTTTTATTGTACTTTTATTCCTTTAAGTCTATTTTACTTGTCATCCCTCCATTGTGGGAAAAATGCCCCCATCTCCCATTAAAATGTAATAGCTTAGGACTTTACTTTCTTTTGTACTTTTTGCTTGCATGTTTATATGTTAACAAAGACAAAAAATCACTTAAGAAATAAAATTAAAAACAAAGACAAATAAAACTCGATCAAACGTTGAACTATTTTTAAACTAATTAATTGAATTGTTCATTTCAACCCCATCTTAGGGCTTTTCACCCCTCTTCTCAATCTCATCCAATTAACTCTATTACACCACAATTAAATCTTGTATATATTCAAACCATAAGCAAATCTAGGATTTATGTCTAGGGTTCGTCCGTTTCCGGTTGTCGATTTAGAAAATCTTAGGGGATTTGAGGGAAACTAAGTGGAGAAATGAGAACAGGAAGACAAACTGATTATTTTGGATGTTGGATCATCGTGATTGATTGAGCCCCAGCCGTGAACAATGTGAATTGAAAAATGTATCTCAACCATCATTTTCCTCATAGGTGATTTGGGCCTCGAGCCTACAACATATTCTATCTAAACTTTCCTAATTACATTATACAACCTTATGTTAAACAATAACTTTGATTGGGCTCTTTTTGTCATTCACACTCCAATTTTCACTTTATACCCCCTTTGGATTTGAGTGACGTATGATTGGGGTTAAGAAACAGGCCTTGTGTCAATTGCTTTTACATTGCCCTTGCTTTTTCTTTCTCACCTTCCTCTGTCAATTATTGATTGGGTTTTCTTGATGATTAATTAAAGTTTGATGATAATTTTAAATAAGAATTGTTTATATATGATTTGACATTGTTGCTAATTTTTAATTGGTGATTAAAAAACTTTGTAATTTTGATTATTTTTTATGACAATTGTGATTAAATCTTGATTGTGAATTTTTCTATTTAATAATTGTTTATTTAAATAACTTAATTGTTAGAATTCTTAAGTCATAATTTGATTGAATAATAGTTTATTTTTTTGGTTGAAATTGTTTGCTTGATTTTGTAGGGTTTTTAACTTGTGATTCTATCTTAATGTAGGTTGATTGTTTTATGCATGACTATTATTCATCATTTAATCATATAACATTACAACCATTGTATGTATTACTAATTATTTCTTCTTTGTTATCAGGTACCATTTTGAGGTTTTGGACCTTACCTTAGAATTTAATTCACTTGTCTTTTCTATTGTTCTTTTATTCCTTTAATCCCCTTTCATGTGCCATCCCTCAATTGTGGGAAAAATGTCACACTCTCCCATTAAATTGTAATAGTTAAGGACTTTAAATTCTTTAGTACTTTATGTTTACATGTTTGTATGTTAAAAAAGATTTAAAAAAACAAAGCGCTTAAAAAATAATTTAAAAACTAGGAAAATAAAACTCGAACCATCGGTGAACTATTTTCAAACTAATTAATTGAATTGCTCATGTCACCCCACCTTTAGAGCTTTCCACACTTTTTCTCAATCACATCCAATTAACTCCATTACATCTCTAGCAAATGTTGTATGTCTTCACACCATAAGTTGGCCTCCTTTACATTGCCATTCACCTATCTTAACTTAATCCATCTTAATTCATTCCGATTTTGTCATCATCTCATTTCTTCATATAACCTTGGTCCTTGTACTAAGTGCATTCTCGATCTCTTTTCTAAAAAAAATTAGGAATGGTTGTGGACTGGTTAGCGAAAGCCTTTTCCTATCCTGAGTATTTGAATTTACCTTTAAGGTTCACTGTTTAAACACTTGTCTTAAAAATTAAAACACTTCCTAAATAAAACAAGTAATGTCTTTCTTGTATTGAATTATAAAGGAAGGATTGAGTGAGGACTTTTTTGAGTATTTGGATGCTCACTTTAGAGTGCGTGGTCTTGATATTCGTTTATCGATACGAAGAAGTGACTATATTCGCCACACATCTTTCGAAACAAACCATTTAGAGATAAATAATTAGGTACTACCCGCAGGGGTTCCTATTTGAAGGCTTGTCTCTCCTCTAAGATCAATCTCAAATAATCAATACATTCCGCCGCCATTAGTGCGTCATTCAAGCCTTTCATTCTTAAATGCACCAACAAACACTCTCCTTGATGGTTCAAGCAACCTCCTTTGGCATCCATACCTCGTTGGGTTAAACACCTCATGTTCAATCGCCCATATTTGAATCATTACCTTTCTCGTTTGCCATGTTGGTCCCACGCATTAGCAATCCCTTTCTATTCTAAAATTTATCTTGTTGGTCGCATGCTTACACGAATTCTCTTATGTTGGTCATGTTATTCAAATGCTTTTGCAAATTCCATTTAATTTTAGGCAAATGCCAATTGTTTTTACACTGCACTCGCTTTCTCTTTCTCACCTCCATTTGTTTTAAAATTAAAATTCCTCGTTGATTTGTGATTGGATTGCTTAATGATTAATTTTATTCTGATGATAATTTTGATCAAGAATTTTTGATAGATGATTAGAAATTGTTGTTAATTTTTAATTAGAAAATTTTAATTGGGTGTTATATCTTTGTAATTTTGATTAGGTTTTTGTATGACAGTTGTGATAAGATCTTGATTGTGAATTTTTCTATTTTGTTTATTGTTTATTTAAAAATTTTAATTCTTAGAATTCTTTAGGCAATATTTAATTGAATCATAGTTGAATTTTTGGTTGAAATTGTTTGTTTGATTTTGTAGGTTTTTTTTTACTTGTGATTCTTTCTTGATTTAGGTTGATTATTTTATATTTGACTATTATTCATCTTTTGATCATATTATAACCATTGTGTGTATTACTAACTATTTCTTCTTTGTTGTGAGGTACTATTTTAAGACTTTGGATCTTACCTTAAAATTTAATTCACTTGTATTTTTTATTGTATTTTTATTCCTTTAAGTCTATTTTATTTGTCATCCCTCCATTGTGGGAAAAAAGCCCCCATCTCCCATTAAAATTTAATAGCTTAGGACTTTACTTTCTTTTGTACTTTTTGCTTACATGTTTATATGTTAACAAAGATAAAAAATCACTTAGGAAATAAAATTAAAAACAAAGACAAATAAAAATCGATCAAACGTTGAACTATTTTTAAACTAATTAATTGAATTGTTCATTTTAACCCCATCTTAGGGATTTTCACCCCTCTTCTCAATCTCATCCAATTAACTATATTACACCACAAGAAAATCTTGTATATATTCACACCACAAGCAAATCTAGGATTTATGTCTAGGGTTCGTCCGTTTCCGGTTGTCGATTTAGAAAATCTTAGGGGATTTGAGGGAAACTAAGTGGAGAAATGAGAACAGGAAGACAAACTGATTATTTTGGATGTTGGATCATCGTGATTGATTGAGCCCCAACCGTGAACAATGTGAATTGAAAAATGTATCTCAACCATCATTTTCCTTATAGGTGATTTGGGCCTCGAGCCTACAACATATTCTATCTAAACTTTCCTAATAACATTCTACACCCTTATGTTAAACAATAACTTTGATTGGGCTCTTTTTGTCATTCACACTACAATTTTCACTTTATACCCCCTTTGGATTTGAGTGACGTATGATTGGGGTAAGAACCAGGCCCTGTGTCAATTGCTTTTACATTGTCCTTGCTTTTTCTTTCTCACCTTCCTCTGTCAATTATTGATTGGGTTCTTGATGATTAATTAAAGTTTGATGATAATTTTGAATACGAATTTTTGATATATGATTTGACATTGTTGCTAATTTTTAATTGGTGATTAAACAACTTTGTAATTTTGATTATTTTTTATGACAATTGTGATTAAATCTTGATTGTGAATTTTTCTATTTTATAATTGTTTGTTTAAATAACTTAATTGTTAGAATTCTTAAGTCATAATTTGATTGAATAATAGTTTATTTTTTGGTTGAAATTGTTTGCTTGATTTTGTAGGGTTTTTAACTTGTGATTCTATCTTAATGTAGGTTGATTGTTTTATGCTTGACTATTATTCATCATTTAATCATATAACATTACAACCATTGTATGTATTACTAATTATTTCTTCTTTGTTATCAGGTACCATTTTGAGGTTTTGGACCTTACCTTAGAATTTAATTCACTTGTCTTTTCTATTGTTCTTTTATTCATTTAATCCCCTTTCATGTGCCATCCCTCCATTGTGGGAAAAATGTCACCCTCTCCCATTAAATTGTAATAGTTAAGGACTTTAAATTCTTTAGTACTTTATGTTTACATGTTTGTATGTTAAAAAAGATTAAAAAAACAAAGCGCTTAAAAAATAATTTAAAAACTAGGAAAATAAAACTCGATCCATCGGTGAACTATTTTCAAACTAATTAATTGAATTGCTCATTTCACCCCTCCTTTAGAGCTTTCCACACTTTTTCTCAATCTCATCCAATTAACTCCATTACATCTCTAGCAAATGTTGTATGTCTTCACACTATAAGTTGACCTCCTTGCACATTGCCATTCACCTATCTTAACTTAATCCATCTTAATTCATTCCGATTTTGTCATCATCTCATTTCTTCATATAACCTTGGTCCTTATACTAAGTGCATTCTCGATCTCTTTTCTAAAAAAAATTAGGAATGGTTGTGGACTGGTTAGCGAAAGCCTTTTCCTATCCTGAGAATTTGAATTAACCTTTAAGGTTCACTGTTTAAACACTTGTCTTAAAAATTAAAACACTTCCTAAATAAAACAAGTAATGTCTTCCTTGTATTGAATTATAAAGAGAGGATTGAGTGAGGACTTTTTTGAGTATTTGGATGCTCACTTTAGAGTGTGTGGTCTTGATATTCGTCTTTCGATACGAAGAAGTGACTATATTCGCCACACATCTTTCGAAACAAACCTTTTTTGAGATAAATAATTAGGTACTACCCGCAGGTGTTCCTATTTGAAGGCTTGTCTCTCCTCTAAGATCAATCTCAAATAATCAATACATTCCGCCGCCATTAGTGCGTCATTCAAGCCTTTCATTCTTAAATGCACCAACAAACACTCTCCTTGATGGTTCAAGAAACCTCCTTTGGCATCCATACCTCGTTGGGTTAAACACCTCATGTTCAGTCGCCCATATTTGAAACATTATCTTTCTCGTTTGCCATGTTGGTCCCACACATTAGCAATCCCTTTCTATTCTAAAATTTATCTTGTTGGTCGCATGCTTACACAAATTCTCTTATGTTGGTCATGTTATTCAAATGCTTTTGCAAATTCCATTTAATTTTAAGATTTAAGCTTTTGCAAATGCCAATTGTTTTTACATTGCACTCGCTTTCTCTTTCTCACCTCCATTTGTTTTAAAATTAAAATTCCTTATTGATTTGTGATTGGATTGCTTAATGATTAATTTTATTTTGATGATGATTTTGATCAAGAATTTTTTATAGATGATTAGAAATTGTTGTTAATTTTTAATTAGAAAATTTTAATTGGTGGTTATATCTTTGTAATTTTGATTAGGTTTTTGTATGGCAATTGTGATAAGATCTTGATTGTGAATTTTTCCATTTTGTTTATTGTTTATTTAAAAAATTTAATACTTAGAATTATTTAGGCAATATTTAATTGAATCATAGTTGAATTTTTGTGTTGAAATTGTTTGTTTGATTTTGTAGGATTTTTTTTTACTTGTGATTCTTTCTTGATGTAGGATGATTATTTTATGTTTGACTATTATTCATCTTTTGATCATACTATAACCATTGTGTGTATTACTAACTATTTCTTCTTTGTTGTGAGGTACTATTTTAAGACTTTGGATCTTACCTTAAAATTTAATTCACTTGTATTTTTTATTGTACTTTTATTCCTTTAAGTCTATTTTATTTGCCATCCCTCCATTGTGGGAAAAATGCCCCCATCTCCCATTAAAATGTAATAGCTTAGGACTTTACTTTCTTTTGTACTTTTTGCTTGCATGTTTATATGTTAACAAAGACAAAAAAATCTCTTAGGAAATAAAATTAAAAACAAAGACATATAAAACTCTATCAAACGTTGAACTATTTTTAAACTAATTAATTGAATTATTCATTTCAACCCCATCTTAGGGCTTTTCACCCCTCTTCTCAATCTCATCCAATTAACTCTATTACACCACAAGCAAATCTTGTATATATTCACACCACAAGCAAATCTAGGATTTATGTCTAGGGTTCGTCCGTATCCGGTTGTCGATTTAGAAAATCTTAGGGGATTTGAGGGAAACTAAGTGGAGAAATGAGAATATGAAGACAAACTGATTATTTTGGATGTTGGATCATCGTGATTGATTGAGTCCAAGCCGTGAACAATGTGAATTGAAAAATGTATCTCAACCATCATTTTCCTCATAGGTGATTTGGGCCTCGAGCCTACAACATATTCTATCTAAACTTTTTAATTACATTCTACACCCTTATGTTAAACAATAACTTTGATTGGGCTATTTTTGTCATTCACACTCCAATTTTCACTTTATACCCCCTTTGGATATTAGTGACGTATGATTGGGGTAAGAACCAGGCCCTGTGTCAATTGCTTTTACATTGCCCTTGCTTTTTCTTTCTCACCTTCCTCTGTCAATTATTGATTGGGTTCTTGATGATTAATTAAAGTTTGATGATAATTTTAAATAAGAATTTTTTATATATGATTTGACATTGTTGCTAATTTTTAATTGGTGATTAAAAAACTTTGTAATTTTGATTATTTTTTATGACAATTGTGATTAAATCTTGATTGTGAATTTTTCTATTTTATAATTGTTTATTTAAATAACTTAATTGTTAGAATTCTTAAGTCATAATTTGATTGAATAATAGTTTATTTTTTGGTTGAAATTGTTTGCTTGATTTTGTAGGGTTTTTAACTTGTGATTCTATCTTAATGTAGGTTGATTGTTTTATGCTTGACTATTATTCATCATTTAATCATATAACATTACAACCATTTTATGTATTACTAATTATTTCTTCTTTGTTATCAGGTACCATTTTGAGGTTTTGGACCTTACCTTAGAATTTAATTCACTTGTCTTTTCTATTGTTCTTTTATTCCTTTAATCCCCTTTCATGTGCCATCCCTCCATTGTGGGAAAAATGTCACCCTCTCCCATTAAATTGTAATAGTTAAGGACTTTAAATTCTTTAGTACTCTATGTTTACATATTTGTATGTTAAAAAAGATTAAAAAACAAAGCGCTTAAATAATAATTTAAAAACTATGAAAATAAAACTCGATCCATCGGTGAACTATTTTTAAACTAATTAATTGAATTGCTCATTTCCCCCCTCCTTTAGAGCTTTCCACACTTTTTCTCAATCTCATCCAATTAACTCCATTACATCTCTAGCAAATGTTGTATGTCTTCACACCATAAGTTGACCTCCTTGCACATTGCCATTCACCTATCTTAACTTAATCCATCTTAATTCATTCCATTTTTGTCATCATCTCATTTCTTCATATAACCTTGGTCCTTGTACTAAGTGCATTCTCAATCTCTTTTCTAAAAAAAATTAGGAATGGTTGTGGACTGGTTAGCGAAAGCCTTTTCCTATCCTGAGTATTTGAATTTACCTTTAAGGTTCACTGTTTAAACACTTGTCTTAAAAATTAAAACACTTCCTAAATAAAACAAGTAATGTCTTCCTTGTATTGAATTATAAAGAAAGGATTGAGTGAGGACTTTTTTGAGTATTTGGATGCTCACTTTAGAGTGTGTGGTCTTGATATTCGTCTTTCGTTACGAAGAAGTGACTATATTCGCCACACATCTTTCGAAACAAACCTTTTTGAGATAAATAATTAGGTACTACCCGCAGGGGTTCCTATTTGAAGGCTTGTCTCTCCTCTAAGATCAATCTCAAATAATCAATACATTTCGCCGCCATTAGTGCATCATTCAAGCCTTTCATTCTTAAATGCACCAACAAACACTCTCCTTGATGGTTCAAGCAACCTCCTTTGGCATCCATACCTCGTTGGGTTAAACATCTCATGTTCAGTCGCCCATATTTGAATCATTACCTTTCTCGTTTGCCATGTTGGTCCCACACATTAGCAATCCCTTTCTAT
The DNA here is from genome assembly GCA_963966055.1 of Lathyrus aphaca. Lineage (NCBI taxonomy): Eukaryota > Viridiplantae > Streptophyta > Magnoliopsida > Fabales > Fabaceae > Lathyrus > Lathyrus aphaca. Next base: position 449,326,569 of record OZ014519.1, on the reverse strand, counting down.
TCTAAAATTTATCTTGTTGGTCGCATGCTTACACAAATTCTCTTATGTTGGTCATGTTATTCAAATGCTTTTGCAAATTCCATTTAATTTTAGGATTTAAGCTTTTGCAAATGCCATTTGTTTTTACATTGCACTCGTTTTCTCTTTCTCACCTCCATTTGTTTTAAAATTAAAATTCCTTATTGATTTGTGATTGGATTGCTTAATGATTAATTTTATTTTGATGATAATTTTGATCAAGAATTTTTTATAGATGATTAGAAATTGTTGTTAATTTTTAATTAGAAAATTTTAATCGGTGGTTATATCTTTGTAATTTTGATTAGGTTTTTGTATGACAATTGTGATAAGATCTTGATTGTGAAGTGTAAAAACTTCTAACCCGGAGGTACAGTGTTTACAATAATAATAAAAGATCCTCCTCTAATTCTCCCCAGATTCTGAAGGTCAATATAAAGGTAATCCAGACTTAGCATGCTTCCCAGATAGCCCTAGCACTATAGAAAATCTTTAGCACAGAGTTCTCAAGAAGAAACCTACGTCTGAACCGTGTTTCATATTTCCGCACTAGACCGAAATGGAATGGGAAAGAATATGAAGTCACTCTAGCCTAGGTGTCACTCAGGTCCCAGGTATAGGACCTTAATCACTCAGTGAAACCCCACCCACCAAGGAAAACCAAATCCAGCACACTGATAATGACAGTATGAAATATGCATAAGACTGTAAAAGAAAGCAATAAATAAAGTTGTACATAAAGCAATAAATAAAGCAAATAACAAGCACAAGTAGCACATAACACCCCCATAAACACAAATCAAACAAACTCTGGGAGGAACCCACAAAAAGAACCAAAAGCCCTGGTTGCAATATAACGGTTCCCCAGCAGAGTCGCCAAGCTGTCGCTCCCGATGATTTGCATCCCGGTATAAGCGCGAACGGTCGAAGATAGGAGAAAATGAAGGTGAAGTGAAAAGAGTCTCCAGCTAGGCATTTTTATCCCGAAGGAAATGTAATGCTGCATAAACCTAGAAAAAGATGGGTAAGACGGTCGCGAACCAGAGAAACTGAGAAAGGGGGTTGGTTACAACCTGAGAAGGTATTAGCACCCAGATTGTCTGTCGTACTCGACGGGATCCACGCTTGAAAGTTTGTGTTTAAAGGGGTAGTGTCAGTGCTTTCTGTGTGCAAAAGCTGGAAAAGAATGTACAAGTGTCAGTGCAAGAAAGTGAGGTGAGGTGCTCAAGAATGAGACTTAAAGAATAATGTTGGAAGATGGGGGAAGAGACAAAGACTTTTGTTCGATAACAGTTAAGTTATGCCTACATATCCTCTCGTGCAATGAGGAAGTCAGAACACCGTAGTTCGACTCAAAGAGACTGAAAGATAAATTGACTGATGAACTGCTTGCTTGTCTATGCTCAAGTGTATGACATGTCTGGCTCAGGTGCTAACTGTCTTGCATTAGACGGAAGAAGCGAGTTCTCGTTTGTGAGTGAAGATGATGAGAAAAGAATCCTGAATGAGACGATTATTGTTTGTTTTTGTGTTTTCAATTTTTTATTGCTTTTTGTGTTTGTCATAAGTTAATGAGCTTAAGCCTAAACCAAGGGTTAATAAACTTATCACATCCTCCCTCTGATTAGGGGTAATGAGAATACCATAAGTATGAAGTAAGCACCTCACACTTAATCACCATGATGTAGGATTAAGATCATTAACCTACTTGTGATTATTTAGATGTTTTTGGAGTTTTTGTTTAGTGTTAAGTAATGAGTTTAAGCCATAATCAAGGATTTAATGGACTCATTACACCATCCTAATAGAAGGATAATAAATGAGAACATTTAAGTTGAGGAAGATACCTCAACTTAATCCATGCTTAGGGATTAAACTCATGACAAAACAAAACCTTTATTAAAGTGGATTTTAGTTAATGGTAAGGTTAAAAGATGAATTTTATGGTTTGTAAGACAACTTGAGGGGGACTTGTCCATTAACACTAGGGTTAGTCTTCTTAACCAATCAAGGAAGAATTAGAACCCAAATGCAAGGCCCAAGTTACAAGCTATTCTCTTAGTGATTATTAAGATGGATTGATTAAGAGATTTAAACACATTAAGGGTTTAACACTTAGGGTTAAAGTTATACACTCCATCCTAAGAGAAGGATGCAGGCATAACCTTAATCACAAAGCCTTAAAACCTTAAAGGTTTAGTCTCTGATTATGAGATGAGAAGAGAGACACAAAAGGAGACACAAAGGTAAAACTAAAGGGGTACTAATCAAAACCCTAATTGTTATCATGCTTGGGTGTTCCTAGGGTTTATGAGGCTTGCAAGAGATCTTCAAGAGAAGCCACCAAGGAGAAGCAAGATGAAAGGAGGAGAAGCAGAAGAAACAAGTTAACTTACTTCACTTAAGAAGATAAGTTACTTGAAGAAAGAAAGTGAAGGAAGAACATGAATGAGCAAGCTCACTCTAAAGCAAAGATAAAATACAGCAAGGATGCATAAAAGAGATGAGAAGAGAAATGAGAAGTAAAGGCAAATTCACTTCTCAAAGTACTTACCACCTGAAATGGTTAGCATAAAGAAAAGAATGAAGTGAAAATGATATGTATGCAAAGATGAAAACCAAAACCAGAAGCCTATTAATGATGTAAATGATGCTAAGAGATGATTCAAATGTATTTCAAATGCAATGGATGATCATACAAGGGATGAGAATGCAAATGAAGCATGTAAGAAGCATGAAAGCACATGAAAGTTCATGGAATGAAATAGATGCATATCATGGCAAATGGATGAAGAAATGATCAAGTATGATTCTAATGTGTCCTATGATGTCTTAGATGTCATGTGAATGCATGAAATATCATGGCAAGTTCTTGAATGAATGCATATGCAAGATGTATGCAAATGAACATGAGAAATTAGGGTTTTCATACAACATGAGATGCAAAAGTCAAAAACAGAAGCAAAACATAAGATAAAAAATTAAAATGCACTCAAAGGAACCCTAACCCCATATGATATCACACCCCAAAGGAGAAGACCTAACTCTTAACCTAATGAAAGTTGTGATTTTTCTAAGTTATCTAGGGTTTTAAGGTACCTAAAGGGGAAAAATGCAAATCAAATCAAAAATGAAAAATAAATTCATGACAAAATTATGCTAGATACTACATGATATATAAAGATCAATGCAAAAAGAATCAATGTCATATCATTCATGGTTAGGCAGAAAAGAATTCTTGAAGTTAGGGTTCAAAAATAGGATCTTTATGAACCCTAAATTCAAGAAAAATACCAAAGATGATTCAAAACCAAAAAGAAATTTGTATGAATGGCATGGAAATGTTTCTAAATGTCCTAAGATGCAATGTGAATTTTTTTTGGGATTTTTAGAAACCTAAATGATATTTTAATTAATTAATTTCCATTAATTAATTAAAATAAACATTTAAATATTTTAAAAATGATTTTTTAAAGCAAAAAATAAAAATAAAAATATTTTTGGGTGAAGAAAATTATTTGGATGCAAAATGCAGAAGACAATATTTTTTTTTGGAATTTTCTAGCTATTTTAAATTAATTGTGCAAAATAAATGAGAAAATATGAATTAAAAACTGAATTAAATGGAAGTAGGATGATCTAAAGGTCCAGATTTGAATCTGAGGGGAAAGTGTTGACAAGCGCCAAATCCAAAGGCCAAAATTAACTCTGGATTAATTTTAATTAATTAACTTAATTAAATGAATTAGGGTTTTAATGATAACATCTCAGCCACTCAAACACGTGGGGAACAAAGATCCTACGACCATTATTTAAACTTAACCCTAAACCCTAATTAAACATTAATTACTTTCAGGAGGCCGGAGAAGACCTCCGGTCATCTTCTCCGGCCAGTTTCTCCCTGAGCAAACCCCAAACTTCAACCCTAGGTCATTTCTGGAGCTCTAAAGCTCCAGATCAACTCACCTCGCTCTCCTGAACTCAAATCCAACCTCAAAACAAATTTATGATGGCTCAAACTCATGATTTGAATCAAAAACTCAAAAACTGAAAAAGTTTCAGAGGTTTAGTAAATGCTTGTTTCTTGCTCATTTTCGAAAATAAACACATCCCCATGACCAGGGCAACATATAGAACAATATTTTAACAAGAAAACAGGGTTCTGGAAAAAATGTTCATCATGTTACCTGAGATGAAGCTTCCTGGTTCTGAGCTTTCAAGCCTTATCTTTGATGCAAAAAGTATCCAATGATCTTCCTAGTGATGTTGCAATGCCTAGAACAAACTGAAATGAGATGATTTGAGAGAATGAAGCCTTGCTGCACCAGAATCGTGTTTTGGTTGTGGGGTGTTTGAGGCTTGTTTGAAGGGTGGGAAATGGTCCTTTAGTGATGTTGAGTTGATTGGTGAAGGTAGTTTTGAGTTTGAGTCAGTGAGCTATGAGTTTCGAAGGAATTTGCAAAATGGAGAGATTTTGGGAACTTGAGGATTCTGAGGTTTCAACTTGCAATGTCGTGTGTTATAGCTTGGGTTTGATCCACATAACAAGTTGTGATAGGCCAGAGAGTGGGTGGTGGCTGCAGCTGATTGGTATGGGCAAGTTGCAAAATGTCACCAACTTGTGTACTTGAGGTATGGGCAATGGTGCAGCTGGCTTTTTGGCTTGTCTTTGTGCAGCTGAGATCAAGGAGGTCCATAGAAATGGTTTTGAGGCAATTCAGCAAGTGGAAACAAAGTTATGTGCCCTTTTGCAATTCTATGAAGTTTTGGCCCCTTTTGGATTTCTTCATGGGCAAGGCATGAAATCTTGAGATTCTTTGGGAAATTATGAGTTTTAGGCAATGCACTTTGATGTTATGATACATAGAACTGTGTTTGAAGTCATAAAATGAATTGGCAAGTGGTTTTGCAAAAATCCCTCTTTGGTGCATTCTTGAAAATTATGTGATTTTTGCAAACTTTGACAAGCCATAACTTGAGTTCCATAATGAATTAGGACTTATTCTTGTACTTTTTGAAAAGGTAATGATCCAATCTACAACTTTCATGACCAGCAATTTTTCATTTGAAGCATTTTTGGTTGAGAAAGAGGAGGTTGAAAAACTTTCCCAAAATGGAAAGCTTACATTAAGTCATTTCCATTTTTGGCAACTTTTGGTTTAGCTCACTTTTCTCCAATTTTTTGAACTTCCAAACACTTCAATGATCAAATAAAGATCATATAACTTCAATTTGATGAAAAATCCACTTTGGTTCCATTGATGGGGACCTCAGATGCCCTGATTTTGCTTTGACTTGCTCAAGAAGTTACCTAGTGAACAGATGACTTCCACAATGAATTTCTTCATCAAATTTGGTACACATGATCCTTATAACATATTGAGACCATTATAAAAAGAATGACCAAAAAATTTGGAGTTATGGCCTCTGAAACCAAAACCCTAATTTCAGGTCATCTGTGTAGTGAAACTCTAGCTCTGCTTCCATGCTTTGCCAGTTCTTGTGATTCTTTGACTTCCTTGAACTTTGAGGGATATAAAATGATGATTGAACATACATGGATCCTCTTGGAATGATTGGAGGCCTTTGGAGCGGCTCAGATGGATCCTTGGATTGCTCAGATCACAAACCCTAGATGCAGATGAACTTGAACTAATGCAGTGAAGCAAAAATGCAATATGAGATGGTATGTTTGAACTAATGCAAATATGAAAAATCACAGGACATGATGTGAACTTATTTAGGGAAAATTTGGGGTGTTTACAGGAGTTACTAAGTAAAAGAGGGGTACCCTTAGGAATTAGATCACTTAATTGTTTGCTTTGTTTTCTTTATATTATCTGTTGGGCTTTTGTGTGAAAGATCCTAACCCGGATCTAGTGTACCCTTGGTAAGTAGCAATAGACCAAGGAAAATGTACGGCGTATACTGATATGGTTGATTTTGTGGCTACGTTAGTGTGACTTCTTGGTTGGTGCTTATGTTCCTTAAGTAAGTTGAGGATAATATGGTGCTGCCATACGTTGTCATTAACACTAACTACCCTTTAGAACCTTAATTGACCCATCTTGGCCTTTAGAAAGTAGTGAGATAACCGGCTTTGGAGAAGTCTAAAGTTGGTTTATACTCGATGCTACGCTCATTGAGATCCTAAACTTGGAGGGTTTTGGTTGGCAAGTAAGTTGCCTACTGAACAACAACCCTTGGGAAGGATCAGTGATATTGAGATCCCTTAGAACCCGGTTACTTTTGTAGGACAGGATAAACCATCTAAACTTCAGGGGAGGTTACTTACCTTTAAACCTCATGCAACCTTTCAAACCTAGGGCTATTGTGTGACTTGTTTGTGTGTGCCACATCTTTATGGTTGAGCATAACATCATGACATCATGCATCATAAGCATAGTATTTTCAATAACCATTTCGAGAACCAAATGATTTATCTTTGTTCTTTGTTGCAGGTCATGGCTTCTGCTCGTAGGAATACTATCTGGATTAACTTTATAGGAATACCTTATAAGCTTAAGGAATTGGTCTCTCAAGTTTCTGAAAACTCCCAATTCATCAAGAAGCATGGGTACCTGTTGGATATAGTTACTTCAGGATTCAATGAAGACATGATGAGTGTCATATTCCAGTTCTTTGATCCTAAACATCATTGCTTCACATTCCCCGACTATCAGCTGGTTCCTACAATGGAGGAGTTCTCCAAACTACTGGGTATACCTATACTTGATCAGAGAACCTTCACAGGCTTAGAGAACGAGCCTAAACCTGAAGTCATTGTTGCAGCCCTACACTTGAAGAAATCAGACATTGTCTTAGAAACGAGAAGTGGAGTTAAGGGTATTCTTGCTAAGGTATTGATGGAGAACGCTCAAGTGTTCTTGGATGCTATGAGCTATGATGCTTTTGAGGAGATCATAGCCTTATTAATCTATGGCTTAATGTTGTTCCCTAATCTAGACAAGTTCATTGACGTACACGTCATCAACATATTTTTGACTCACAATCAAGTGCCTACATTACTTGGAGATATCTTACATTCTCTTCACACTCGTACTACAAAGGCGAGGGGAACTCTGATGTGTTTCATACCTTTACTATCTAGGTGGTTTATTTCTCACCTTCCTCGATCAGTGATGAAGAATGAACAAGGGTTAAGGTGGTCTAAGAGGATCATGTCACTTTCTCATTCAGATATTCATTGGTGCTCTCGATCTATGGAGAATGTTACTATCATTGACCATTGTGGGGAGTTCCCTAATGTGACACTCCTTGGCATAAGAGGGGGTATTACTTACAACCATTCTCTAGCTCTACGTCAGTTTGGTTATGCTCGGAGTAATGGTCCTCATGACATGGTTATTCAGGGTATTATGTTCGACTACGACAACGATCTTTAGGGTTACCGTCAAAGGTTTATACGAGCTTGGAGCAAGGTGAATAAAGTTGAGAGCAAGACTTTGGAACCAAAGTATTCCATTCCTATGGAACCTTATCTCAGATGGGTGCTATCTCGTGCTCAGACTCTTATGATGCCATATCCTGTTGTTCTACCAGTTACTATGGAGATAGTTGCTGAAGGAGATGTTCCTTATAGCATCCTTCACCCTGATATGCCTATTGATCTAGAGGAGCTGCAGAAGTCTTGGATCCAACTGAAGAAGCAAAGGGATACTTTTGAGACTCAATTCAGAGCTATCCAGAAGAAAGTTCTAGAACTGACAAAGCAACTTCACGAGGAGCGGAATCTCAACACATACCTCCACACAAAGAGGAAGCGTCCATGGGAGACTTAAAACCCCATATATTTATTTTTTTACTTTATTGTTATTTCCATTCATTGTAAGCCCAAGAGGCAACTATCTCAATACTTACTAATAAAAATTTTGTTTTTGTTTTTCTTTAAATAAATTTAAATCCTATGTGGTCCTTGAAAACATTGCATATGCATCTACATACCATATCATTGCATGACAGGTTTTCACAGCAGGTTTCTCATCTTCTCATTGTTTATTTCAGCAGAAATGGCTCTCGAACAATCTGTCAAAGACCTCCAGACCCAGATTTCTCAGTTTCAAGAAGTGATCCTGAATTTGTCCAAGGGGCAAGAAGAGTTAAAAGCACTCATCACTAAGGACATGAGAAAGAAGAATCCTGAAGACATCAAGGGTGATCATTTGGAACAACTGCAAGTTGTGATAGCAGAGATGAAAATCCAGATGAATGGTCAGGGGAAAAAAGAGGTCACTACAAATCCTCAACAAAAAAAGAGGCAAAATGAAGGGATAACAAAGTCAAGAGAAAAAAAGAGGTCACTACAAATCCTCAACAAAAAAAAAGATGACTGATCTTTCAAATAAACTTCTATCAATGTTACAATTCCAAACTCTTTTGGAAGCCTCAATTCATAAATTAACCGAACATAGGACTGAAGAACATCACGAAGAATTGGTTGGGTACAAATAAATTGAGCCTTTAACCTTTGTTTCTTAAACCGTGAACCAGACCACGTTACAACCCTTTAAAAGACCTAACTGAAGCATGGTTAGTTCGAAAAGCATACTCCTATAAAAAGGTATTCTGACTCCTTTAAGGCTTAGAATAAATCTTGAGTTAATATCACAATTTTTACAAACATTATTTTACCAAAATAACTTTTTTTTAAACTTCAAGACAGACATAAGCATTGCATTTTTTAATATAATTGTTTGAATATAACTGAGTGTTTGACAAACAGAGGAACTTACAGGATGAATGTTCAATAAATCAAAGTCCTTTCGATAGACAAAGTTGCTTCCTGGATCAAATCCAATATATACAAAGAGGCATTGTCACTATCTTCCACTAAAGGGGGCATGCCATGTTACTGTCCAAATTCATTTGGGGAAATCAAGTCAAGATTCAACTGTGCTTAAGTAGCCAGGGGAAGGTCTCCTCATCTATCTGAATTACCAAGGGAAACATTACCAAGTTCATGATGCCAGAGGCATATTATTGTGGGGCATTCTACTTATTTCTCTTGATGTAGCTCCTTTCAGATACTTCCATTATGGGACAATTCATCCTCAACCAAGGGGCAACACTCTCTTTCCAAATCTAATACCCAAAGTGTATATGGTCCATCATAATTGTATTACCTTGATATTGGATTCTAAGCAGAAGCCATAGTGGAAATTAACTGTCTACGCCAATAGTATCAGATGGTGTCAGTATCATGTCTTCGGATCCAATCATGAGAATTTCTTGGAAATTATTCAGGAAATTTAAGAACCTTAGAAGCTCTAAATCCAATTGGTTATACACTCTCAAACTTGAAACGATTCTGCTTCGAGTTCAGGTTTACTTTTCCCTCTTTATTCAATGAAGAAATGTTTTCCAAATTCAGGCTTACTTTTCCCCTTTTACTAAAGCGAGAAATGTCTGTTGGTTATGTTTGATGTTTACCATAAATGTATAAAATACAATAATAGCATTTACTAAGAATGAATTGAGGTAGGAATTCATTGAATTATCGCCGGTTCATCTCCACAGATTAATCTTTACGGATATTCTTATGGAGTACTTCAAGTAATATCTTATACTTCCAACTCTACGAAGTCTTTAAGCAGTTGATACTTAACCAAATAGGTCTCCCGGATCTATGTCCATCTCTTTTATCCTCAGTCAGGATATTTAGGAACTTAATCCTTCAATAAGAAGTACGATGAAGGAAAACGAGAGGTTCTGAGTACGATATTCTTAAACAAGACGGGAACAAAGTCTTCATATTTCTCAATAACGAATCAGGATTTATTTTCTCAGCCAGCAGTTGTTCTACGAAGTTACTCATGCACTTCAACTACATAATTTATCATATCATATCATATCATACGCATACAACATTATCATGAAATATTATCTTGCAAAGTGTTATATACATCATGATATTTGCATATAACTAACCTTGTTTTTCAGGTTAATTCTCCAGCAAACAAACTTCATCAACAACTTATATCTTGGGTCGTTGTTTATCTTCCCAAGTACCCTATTATGACTTTGGGTCGTCGTTTATCTTCCCAAAAGTTATACCCTTACCTTGGGCCGTTTTTTATCTTCCCAAGTACTCTATTATGACTTTGGGCCGTCGTTTATCTTTCCAAAAGTTGTACCCTTACCTTGGGCCATTGCTTATCTTCCCAAGTACCCTATTATGACTTTGGGCCGTTGTTTATCTTCCCAAAAGTTATACCCTTACCTTGGGTCATTGTTTATCTTCCCAAGTACCCTATTATGACTTTGGGTCATTGTTTATCTTCCCAAAAGTTATACCTTTACCTTAGGTCGTTGTTTATCTTCCCAAGTACCCTATTATGACTTTGGGTCGTTGTTTATCTTCCCAAAAGTTGTACCATTACCTTGGGCCATTGTTTATCTTCCCAAGTACCCTATTATTACCTTGGGACGTTGTTTATCCTCCCAAAAGGTTATACCATTACCTTGGGTCGTTGTTCATCTTCCCAAGTACCCTATTATGACTTTGGGTCGTTGTTTATCTTCCCAAATGTTATACCCTTACCTTGGGCCGTTGTTTATATTCCCAAGTACCCTATCATGACTTTGGGTCGTTGTTTATCTTCCCAAAAGTTATACCCTTACCTTGGGTCGTTGTTTATCTTCCCAAGTACCCTATCATGACTTTGGGTCGTTGTTTATCTTCCCAAAAGTTATAACCTTACCTTGGGTCATTTTTCATCTTCCCAAGTACCTTATTATGACTTTGGGTCGTTGTTTATCTTTCCAAAAGGTTATACCCTTACCTTGGGTCGTTGTTTATCTTCCCAAGTACCATATTATGACTTTGGGTCGTTGTTTATCTTCCCAAAAGTTATACCCTTACCTTGGGCCGTTGTTTATCTTCCCAAGTACCCTATTATGACTTTGGGTCGTTGTTTATCTTCCCAAAAGTTATACCATTATCTTGGGCCATTGTTCATCTTCCCAAGTACCCTATTATGACTTTGGGCCGTTGTTTATCTTCTCAAAAGTTATACCCTTACCTTGGGCCGTTGTTTATCTTCCCAAGTACCCTATCATGACTTTGGGCCGTTGTTTATCTTCCCAAAAGTTATACCCTTACGTTGGACCGTTGTTTATCTTCCCAAAAGTTATACCATTACCTTGGGTCGTTTTTCATCTTCCCAAGTACCCTATTATGACTTTGGACCGTTGTTTATCTTCCCAAAAGTTATACCCTTACCTTAGGTCGTTGTTTATCTTCCCAAGTACCCTATCATGACTTTGGGTCGTTGTTGTAAACACCCCAAATTTGCCCTCACTCATTTCACCAAGGCTTGTGTTTCTTTTCATTTGCATAAGTTCAATCATAGCATCTCATATTGCATTTTTGCTTCACTGCATTGGTTTAAAGTCATCTGCATTTAGGGTCTGTGATCTAAGCAATCCCTGAGCCATCTAAGCCACTCCAAAGGTCTTCAATCATCTCAAGAGGGTCCATGTATGTTCAAGCATCATGTTATATCCTCCAAAAATCAAGAAAGTCAGAAAATCACAAGAACTGAGAAAGGCATGGAAGCAGAGCTAGTTTTAACTACACAGATGACCTAAAATTAGGGTTTTGGTTTCAGAGGCCATAACTCCAAAGTTTTTGGTCATTATTGTTTCTATTGGTCTCTATATGTTATAAGGATCATACATACCAATTTTCAAGAAGAAATTCAATGGGGAAGGCATCTGATCAATAGATGACTTCTTGAGCAAGTCATTGCAAAATCAGGGCATCTGAGGCCCCCAATCATCCAACCAAAGGGTCTTATCCATCATTTTGGGTGTATATGATCTTTATTTGATCTTAGAAGAAGTTATAGGTTCACAAAATTGAAGAATTTCAAGCCATTTGCAAAGTTGCCATTTTGGGAAAGTGACTTGTAATGTAAACTTGCCATTTTGGGAAAGTTTTTCAACCTCCTCTTTTTGAATCAAAATGCTTCAAATGAAAAATTCTTGGTCATAAAAGTTGTAGATTGGATCATTCCCTTTTCAAAAAGTACAAGAACTTGATATAATTCATCATAGAACTCAAGTTATGGCTTTGCAAAGTTGGGAAAAATCACAAAATTTCACTTATGTACCAAAAAGGGAAGTTTGCCAATTCTCATGCCAAGCCTATTTGGGACCTCTAATGCATCTCTACACATCATACCATCCTAGTGCAACTCATTTGGATCAGATTTGTGCCTTTAATCACAAGCTTTCATGCCTTGAGCTTCACAAATTTCAAAAGGGGCCAAAACTTCCATAATTTGCAAAAATGGTACAAAACATCTCATCCACTTGCCACAGCTCATCAAAACTGATTCACAAATATCCCTTGATCTTTGCAGCGCACATCTATACCCAAATCCTAGCCTGCCACTTGCCCATACCTTAAGTACACCAACTCTTGACTTTATGCATTTTGCCCCATACCAATCAGCATAGCCCACAACAACTACACTGACCTATCCCAGCATGTTATATGGAAAAGAAGCAAGCCATTTCACAGAAGTTTTGGGCCTGAAACCTCCAAGAGCAGAGCATACACAAAATCACCCAACTTGCAAAAGCTTTCGAATTTCATAACTCAACCAACAAACCTCCAAACTTTTTCCACCATTCAACTCCATATCCATCACTGATCATTTCCCACCCTTCATCTTGCCTTGAAACACCTCAAATCAAAAACACGATTTTCACATTTCTTGAACTGAGTTTCTGCCAACTTCACATAGAGGCTATATAAACTCCAACTAAGCACTGCAAGCTCTTCAGGAGGATCATTGAAGTTGATTTGAAGCAAAGAAGCAGCCAGCCAGTACCATTTTCAAAAGCTTCAGTTCAGGTATCACCAAGAACATTTTTTCCAGAAATCATTTTTTATGCCATAGAATTGTTGCTTATGATTCACTGATCATGATGTGCTTGTTGGTTTTTGTAGATGTTTAAGAATTGGCAGAATTTTTGACCAAACAAGAAATGTTAAATTCAGTTCAGAATGTCCTATCAGATGTTGGGACATTAGCAAACAGAGTATATGAACTTATTTCAGGATGTCCTACCAGATGTTGGGACATTGTGTAAATAACTTAAGTTCAGTTTTTCAGGATGTCCCAACAGATGTTGAGACATCTCAGACCTGCTACCAGAATTAATTAATGATTAACTGATCAGAGATATATAAGGAGAAGTATCTGGAATTAATTAATGATGGATAAAAACAGAACAAGGCGCATCTGTAGGGTGTTTTATATTGAAGATTCAGATTAAAACAGAAGACCTAAATCACCTAGAATATAGGAAGTAACAAACCCTAAATTCAAGGTGACAGCTGCTGCACATTAGGGCTGGATCATTCTACAGTAAGCCCAAAATTCAGATACCTATTTAAGCAACAGAAACTCATAGAATTGAGTACGAATTTCAGAAGACCAAATAGGGTGTCTAGTGTTTTAATAGCAGGTTGTTTTTATGTACCACTTAATAAGCTTTTAAGCAAAAGTGCATTTGTGACTTGATTGAAACTGTGAAGTAAGATCAAGCTGTATTGTTTGAAGGATGTCTTCAATTTCTGTAAACTTGTAAACTTGATCATTGTGTGATTGAGGGGGAGTGAGTAGGGTACTCTTATCTAAGTGAGTCTTAGGTAGAAATTGCATTGGGTAAGTATTAAGTGATAGATTAAACAGGGTGGTTTAAGTCTAGAATTAATATTACTAATAGTGGATTTCCTCCTGGCTTGGTAGCCTCCAGATGTAGGTGTGGTTATACACTGAACTGGGTTAACAAACTTCTGTGTTGTTTACTTTTCTTGCTGTTTAAGTTTTGGTTAAATTTGTCAAATGTCCTGTTAAGTGTTGGGACATCTCTTAGGACATCTCATACCTGATCACAGAATTTCAATTGGTATCAGAGCAGGCACCCTGCCTGTTTATACTGGGTGAGATCTAGGGAATACAAATTCTGTAACATGGACAGAGATTTAGGGTCAGTAAATAGACCACCTATTCTGGATGGATCTAATTATGACTACTGGAAGCCAAGAATGATTGCATTCTTAAGGTCTCTTGACAACAGGGCATGGAGAGCAGTCAATGTTGGATGGGATCATCCTATCCAAGACACCAAAGATGGATCTAAAGTGCTGAAACCTGAAGAAGAATGGAGTAAGGAGGAAGAAGACTCAGCACTAGGCAACTCAAAAGCCTTAAATGCTTTATTCAATGGCATTGATAGGAATATTTTCAGACTTGTGCATCATTGTGAGCTGGCCAAAGATGTTTGGGATACTCTCAAAACAACTCATGAAGGAACATCAAAAGTAAAAATGTCAAGACTTCAACTTCTCACCACCAAGTTTGAAAACTTGAGAATGAAGGAAGATGAATCAATTCATGAGTTCTATATGAACATCTTGGATATAGCCAATACTTCTGGAGCTTTGGGAGAAAAGATGACTGATGAAAAGCTTGTAAGAAAGATTCTCAGATCTTTGCCAAAAAGATTTGATATGAAAGTCACTGCAATAGAAGAAGCTCAAGACATATGCTCCATGAAAGTTGAAGAACTCATTGGTTCCCTTCAAACTTTTGAGATGGGAATGAATGACACAAATGCCAAAAAGAACAAAAGCATAGCCTTGGTGTCAAATACAGATGAAGAAGAGGATGATGAATCAGCAAATGATAAAAGCTTATCAGAAAACCTTGCCTTGCTTGGAAAACAGTTCAAACAAATTCTCAGAGGAATGGAAGGCAAATCCAAACCTAGTGGAAGAAACACAAACTCTGAGAACAGAAGACCTTATGATGCTAACAAAAGATTAAAGTATGCTGAAAAGACCAGTCAAGATAAAGGAGTCAAATGTCATGAATGTGAAGGATATGGACACATCAAGTTTGAATGTCCTACCTACTTAAAGAGGCAAAAGAAAGGACTCTCTGTGACCTGGTCTGATGAAGACTCAGGAGAGTCAGAAGAAGAATCAGCTAAGCATATTACTGCTTTAGCTGGACAGTGTGAATATGATAGTGATTCCAGTTGTGGAGAACTTACTTATGAAGAACTTGAGCAAGCATTCAAAGATCTATACAAAAGAAGCTCTGAAATATGCAGTGAAGTTATAAAGCTAAAGAAGCAGAATGAGACATTAGAAGATGACAAAGCAAATGATCAGGAGATCATTGACACCTTAAAAAGTGAAATAAGCCTTCTCAACTCTAAGTTGGAACATATGTCCAAATCTGTTAGAATGTTGAACAGCAGCTCAAACACACTGGATGTTATTCTCAGCAATAATAAACATTCAGGGGACAAAAGTGGACTGGGATTTAACAGAGATGAAGCCAGCTCTAGCAAAACTACTTCAAAAACTACACAGTCAAACAAGATGTCCCAACAGATGCTCCAACATCAGAACACAAAGACAAACATAATGTTCCAACAGATGTCTCAACATTCTGGAAAGAATAAAATGAAGAAGAAGTATCAAAGATGGAGATGCCATCACTGTGGAAGATTTGGGCATATCAAACCTCACTGTTATAAGCTACATGGATATCCAAATCAGATGTATCAGCAACCTTCTAATCAGAAAGTAGAAGGTACCAAGAAAGTGCTGCATAGACATCAAATAAATCAGCAACCTCCTAAGTAGAAGACAGAGGTCATCAAGAAGGTTTGGAGACCAAAAGCTGATATTCAGACTGATCAAAGCCACATACCCAAGAACCATATCAACAATCAAGCTTGGAGATCAACTGAACAACACACAGGGCAGAGACATCAAAAGAAATCTCAACTCATCTGGTCAAAGAAAAGTACTGCATACATAGCACATACATCTCTGAGAGTATCAGCTAAAGAAGACTGGTACTTTGACAGTGGATGCTCAAGACACATGACTGGATTGAAGAATTTGCTAGTAAACTTAAAATCACATTCATCCAGGTATGTTACCTTTGGAGATGGAGCTAAAGGAGAAATCAAGGGAGTTGGAACCTTGGATTGTCAAGATGTTCCAAGACTAGATGATGTGTTGCTAGTTAAAGGTTTAACTGCTAACCTGATCAGCATAAGTCAACTATGTGATCAAGGATACAGTGTAAACTTTACAAAATCTGAATGTATAGTGACTAACAAAGAACAAGAGGTTGTCATGAAAGGAGCCAGATCTAAAGACAACTGTTACATGTGGGAATCCCAAAATCTCAGTCTCACTTCAACCTGCTCTCTAGCTAAAGAAGAAGAAGTGAAACTGTGGCATCAAAGACTAGGTCATCTTCATTTCAGAGGCATAAAGAAGATCATATCTATGGATGCTGTAAGAGTTATTCCTAATCTGAAGATTGATGATGGCAAAATATGTGGTGAATGTCAAATAGGCAAGCAAACCAAGATGTCCCATCCAAAGCTCCAACATCTGACAACTTCCAAAGTTTTGGAACTTCTACATATGGATCTTATGGGACCTATGCAGGTTGAAAGTCTTGGTGGTAAGAGGTATGCCTATGTTGTGGTTGATGACTTTTCAAGATATACATGGATAAACTTCATCAAAGAAAAGTCATATGTATTTGATGTATTCAAAGAATTATGTCAAAGATTGCAAAGGGAAAAATCCAGCTGTGTGATCAGAATTAGGAGTGATCATGGAAAAGAATTTGAGAATCAAAAGTTCTTAGATTTCTGTTCTTCAGAAGGAATTAATCATGAGTATTCTTCACCTATCACTCCTCAACAGAATGGGATTGTTGAAAGGAAGAATAGAACCATTCAAGAATCAGCAAGAGCTATGATTCATGCTAAAAAGTTGCCTCTATACTTTTGGGCTGAAGCTATGAACACTGCCTGTTACATCCATAACAGAGTTACTTTAAGGAAAGGAACTTTGTCCACAATATATGAAGTATGGAAGGGCAGAAAACCCACAGTTAAGTACTTTCATGTTTTTGGAAGTATCTGTTATATTCTGGCAGATAGGGAGCAAAGAAGAAAAATGGATCCTAAAAGTGATGAAGGGATTTTCCTTGGATACTCCATAAATAGCAGAGCATATAGAGTATTTAATTCTAGAACCAAGGTTATCATGGAATCCATAAATGTGATAATTGAAGATGCTCCTACAGATGTCCCAGAAGATGTTGGAACATCTGTTGATATCAAGATTGAAGCTGAAGAAAAGAATGATCAATATAACTTCACTCAAACTGATACAAGGACAGAAGAATCAAGTAAACCTCCTTCCATCAGAATACAAAAAGATCATCCCAATGATTTGATAATTGGTGATCCCAACAGAGGTGTGAGTACTAGATCAAGAGAAGTGATTTCAGGTTCTTGTTTTGTCTCCAAAATAGAACCTAAAAATGTCAAGGAAGCTCTCACTGATGAATACTGGATTTGTGCTATGCAAGAGGAATTAGGTCAATTCACAAGGAATGAAGTGTGGAATCTTGTTCCTAGACCTGATGATATAAATATAATTGGAACAAAATGGGTGTATAAGAACAAGTCAAATGAACAAGGAGTTGTTACAAAGAACAAAGCTAGACTTGTAGCTCAAGGATACACTCAAATTGAAGGGGTGGACTTTGATGAAACCTTTGCACCAGTAGCAAGGCTTGAATCAATCAGACTATTGTTGGGAATTGCTTGTATCTTGAAGTTCAAGCTATTTCAAATGGATGTGAAAAGTGCCTTTTTAAATGGCTATCTTAATGAAGAAGTATATGTAGAACAGCCTAAAGGATTTGTTGATCCAAGCTGTCTAAATCATGTTTACAAACTCAAGAAGGCTCTTTATGGTCTGAAGCAAGCTCCAAGGGCATGGTATGAAAGACTGACCACATTTCTTATCAAGCAAGGATACAGAAAAGGTGGGATTGATAAAACCCTATTTGTTAAAGATGAAGAAGGAAATGTCATGATTGCACAAATATATGTTGATGACATTGTGTTTGGTGGGATGTCTGATAAGATGGTCAAACATTTTGTCAAGCAGATGGAATCTGAATTTGAAATGAGTCTAGTAGGTGAATTAACCTACTTTCTTGGTCTGCAAGTAAAGCAAATGGAAGACTCAATGTTTATTTCCCAAAGTAAGTACTCCAAGAACATAGTGAAGAAATTTGGAATGGAAAATGCTTCTCATAAAAGAACTCCTGCTCCCACACATTTAAAGCTGACTAAAGATGAAAAGGGTGAGAATGTAGATCAAAGTTTATATAGAAGCATGATTGGAAGCTTGTTATACTTGACTGCTAGCAGACCAGACATTGCATTTGCAGTAGGAGTTTGTGCAAGATATCAAGCTGATCCAAAAGTCAGTCATCTCAATCAAGTCAAGAGAATCCTTAAATATGTTAATGGTACTTGTGACTATGGCATAATGTACTTTCATGGGTGCAAACCAATTCTCACTGGCTTCTGTGATGCTGATTGGGCAGGAAGTGCTGATGATAGAAAAAGCACTTCAGGAGGATGCTTCTTTCTAGGAAACAATCTGATTTCTTGGTTCAGTAAGAAACAGAATTGTGTATCCCTATCTACAGCT
Source organism: Lathyrus aphaca (assembly GCA_963966055.1). Lineage (NCBI taxonomy): Eukaryota > Viridiplantae > Streptophyta > Magnoliopsida > Fabales > Fabaceae > Lathyrus > Lathyrus aphaca. The sequence goes on along the minus strand of OZ014519.1, from coordinate 449,307,959 downwards.
GAAGCTGAGTACATAGCAGCAGGTAGCAGTTGTTCTCAGTTGGTTTGGATGAAGCAGATGCTCACTGAGTACAATGTCCCACAGGATGTCATGACATTGTACTGTGACAACTTAAGTGCAATCAACATATCTAAGAATCCTATCCAACACAGCAGGACTAAGCATATTGATATTAGACATCACTTCATCAGAGATCTTGTAGAAGAAAAGGTGATTTCATTGGAGCATGTAGCTACAGATTTGCAATTAGCTGATATCTTTACCAAAGCATTGGATGCTACACAATTTGAGAACTTAAGGGGCAAACTTGGAATCTGTTTATGTGATATTTAGCAGTTAATGAGATGTGCCAACATGTCATATGACATTGCATGGCATAAGGTCCAGATGGCAAAACCAGTCTGGACAAAATCCTTGGGAATTCCATCTCTCATCATTTGCACTGTAACGGTTACTTATTTAGTAACTACTTATAAGCAGCCATCAAGATTCTCATCATACTATCACAAGCGAATCACATTAACCAGCAATCCTTCAGAAATCATAAACCCTAAAGCTGCACATTCATCTTCCTCAACAATGTCTCAAAACCCTAAAACAGCTGAGGAAATTCTCAACAAGGAAGACGTGGTTCATGCCACTCCAATCTCTGTTGTGCCAATGTCATCAACACCAGTGGACGAGCTCAGGGGAAGCGCCTCTCACACTAAAAAGGCAAGAACACCAAAGAGATGTAAAGATCAAATCAGAAGCAAAGCTAAAGGCATTCCCTCTCCTGCTAACATGTCCTCAAAATACTCCAAATATGTTGATGATTCCATCAAGGAGATTGTCAACCAAGTTTTCTCTGAACAAAGAATGGTGAAAGGGATCTCTGTTCCTTTGAACACCATTCCTGCACCTCAAGAAGCTCAAGATACAGAGGACACTGCTGCAGAACAAGATGTCCCAACAGATGTTGGAACATCTGAAGATAAGAAAAAGAACTCATCTGATGTTGATCTGGAACAAACTGAGGACAAAGCCTCAAAAGAAAATGATGAAGAGGTCTCTGAAGAAAAGACTCAAGGCTCAAATGAAGATCAAATCTCTGCTGATCAACCAGCTGAAGAGGAGGCTGCTCAATCTCCTCCAGTGGTCAATCTGGAGCAGGACTCTGATGCAGAGATCATATCATCTGTGAAACCCAGCATTGCTAAAAGACTAAGGTCTAGGAAAGGAAAGATGCAAGCTGAACCTGTCATCCCTGAGAAGAAGAAGGCTAGTCCAAAGAAAGGCAAAGCTAAAGCTACCTTTGGTCCAACAAAACCCTGGAGCAAAGTCCAATCCCAGAAGAGAAAAGCTGCCACACCATCAGATTCAGATGTTGAATCAGATGTCCCAACATCTCCTCCCAAGAAAAGACCAGCACCAGCTAGAGCTTCAACTGTTGTTCCAGAAGCGCCCTTGGACAACATATCATTCCATCATGTCTCCAGTGTCAACAGGTGGAAATATGTGTACCAAAGAAGGGTTGCCTTGGAAAGAGAACTAAGCAGCAATGCACTTGAGTGCACAGAACTGATAGACCTCATCTCTGCTGCAGGACTATTCAAAACAGTCTCAGACCTATCTCCCTGCTATGAACTTCTTGTCAAAGAGTTCATTGTGAATCTTCAGGAGGATTGCTCAAATGGTAAGTCTTCTGAGTTTAGAAAAGTTTTTGTTAGAGGTAAATGTGTACAGTTTTCTCCTCAAATCATCAATGAGTATCTAGGAAGAGAAACAGATGGACCCAATGAATTAGGTAAGACAGATAATCAAGTCTGTAAAGTGATCACTGCAAACCAGGTCAAGGCATGGCCTGTGAAGGGAAAGCTCTCTGTGAGCATGCTTACCAGAAAATATGCCATGCTGAACAGAATTGGAACTGCTAATTGTGTGCCTACAAACCACACTTCCTCAATCTCAACTGGTCTAGCCAGATTTATATATGCTGTTGGAACTCAAACCAAAATGGACTATGGAGCTTTCATCTTTGATCAAACCATGAAGCATGCCAGCTCTTCTGCAACAAAGCTACCAATAGCTTTTCCTTCATTGTTATGTGGTATTGTTCTAAGTCAATACCCTGGAATTTTAAATGAGAAGGACACAGTCTGCAAGAGAGAGAGCCCCCTGGCTTTTCACTACAAATTATTCCTAAGTCACCATGCTGCAGATGTTGAAGCACCTTCTGGGACATTTGCTGGTCCCTCCACTGCTAAGAATCCAATCTCCAGGAAGACTTTAATTGCTGAACTCAAAAGCACCTGCAAAGAGCTTGAATCTAGAAAGCAGAAGCTTGAGGAAATCATCAAAAGGTTGGAAAGTGAAGAAGATCAGAATGCTGCATCTGGTGAAGACAGTGAGGCTGATGAAGAAAGTGAAGCTGATAAAGATGAAGACACTGAGGTGGAGGAAGCAACTGAGAGTGATGAATCTGAGTGATCAATGTATGTGAGGCAAATGTAATGAAAGCAATGTAATGACAGTAATAGTGTCTTTGGCCCCTAATTTTGTGTCTACCAAGGGGGAGAACAACAACAAATTTGTACTGCTGTTTAATTTTTGAATGAAATCTGTTTGTTTCTGTCTGAACTGAATCAGTGTGTATTTCTGTTGCAACAAGACTGGACACATATTTGTTTGAGGGGGAGTAATCTCAAATAAGAATCAACAGAAAAGTAATGCTATACTCTGATAAAAAGAACTTCTGCTGCACTCTGAAATCCAGAAAAGATGTTAGCCAAAAATTAGCCAAAGGGGGAGTTTGTAGATGTTTAAGAATTGGCAGAATTTTTGACCAAACAAGAAATGTTAAATTCAGTTCAGAATGTCCTATCAGATGTTGGGACATTAGCAAACAGAGTATATGAACTTATTTCAGGATGTCCTACCAGATGTTGGGACATTGTGTAAATAACTTAAGTTCAGTTTTTCAGGATGTCCCAACAGATGTTGAGACATCTCAGACCTGCTACCAGAATTAATTAATGATTAACTGATCAGAGATATATAAGGAGAAGTATCTAGAATTAATTAATGATGGATAAAAACAGAACAAGGCGCATCTGTAGGGTGTTTTATATTGAAGATTCAGATTAAAACAGAAGACCTAAATCACCTAGAATATAGGAAGTAACAAACCCTAAATTCAAGGTGACAGCTGCTGCACATTAGGGCTGGATCATTCTACAGTAAGCCCAAAATTCAGATACCTATTTAAGCAACAGAAACTCATAGAATTGAGTACGAATTTCAGAAGACCAAATAGGGTGTCTAGTGTTTTAATAGCAGGTTGTTTTTATGTACCACTTAATAAGCTTTTAAGCAAAAGTGCATTTGTGACTTGATTGAAACTGTGAAGTAAGATCAAGCTGTATTGTTTGAAGGATGTCTTCAATTTCTGTAAACTTGTAAACTTGATCATTGTGTGATTGAGGGGGAGTGAGTAGGGTACTCTTATCTAAGTGAGTCTTAGGTAGAAATTGCATTGGGTAAGTATTAAGTGATAGATTAAACAGGGTGGTTTAAGTCTAGAATTAATATTACTAATAGTGGATTTCCTCCTGGCTTGGTAGCCTCCAGATGTAGGTGTGGTTATACACTGAACTGGGTTAACAAACTTCTGTGTTGTTTACTTTTCTTGTTGTTTAAGTTTTGGTTAAATTTGTCAAATGTCCTATTAAGTGTTGGGACATCTCTTAGGACATCTCATACCTGATCACAGAATTTCAGTTTTAAAAATGATTGAGTTTTGAGCCTGAACCATGTCTCTGAAAGTTTGACCTGAAAACTTGATTGATTCGAATCTTGTTTATGTTGAAAGATAAATGGATTTTCATGCTTTATTCTTGCTTAGGGTGATTGGAAGTTGTGATCTGGAGCTTTAGAGGGTTTAAAATTGCTTAGGGAAGAAGTTAGTTTTTTGAACTGGCCGGAGAAGATGACCGGAACACTGTTCCGGTCACCTGAAAGTCATTAGGGTTCAGATTAGGGTTTAATTGCGTAATTAGTGAGGTTTGAATATCAGCCATTCAGATGCGCGCGCTGGTCAATTCCCGCGTCCCTGTTTTAAACCACAACCCTTGGATTGGTTGACTTCTCATTTAAATCAATTTAATTTTCATTTTATTTGCATATTCTTTATCATTTTATTAAAAATAGCAAAACGCAACTAAAAAATTTCATTTTTTGCATCATGGTTCTAAATATTTTTCTCATTCTGAAAATAATTTTTATTTAATTTTTTGCATAAAATTTGTATTTTTTAAAATATTTAAATGTTTATTTTAATTAGTTAATGGAAATTAATTAATTAAAATATCATTTAAGTTACTAAAAATCACCAAAAAAATCACATTGCATCTTGACACATTTAGAGACATTATAAAACCATTCATACAAATTTATTTTTGGTTCTTGATCCATTTTGACATTTTTCTTTGGATTTAGGGTTCTTAAAGATCAATATTTTGACCCTAACTTGAAAAAATCTTTTCTACCTAACCATGAAGGGTTTGATGGTGATTCTTTTTGCATTTCATCCCACATCTCATGTAGTTTCTAGGATAAAATTGGCATGAATTTATATTTCATTTTTGATTTGTTTTGCATTTTTCCTTGTGAGGTCCCTTAAAACCCTAGCAAGCTTAGAAAAATCATAACTTCCTTAGGGTTAAGAGTTAGGTCTCCTCCTTTGGGGTGTGGTATCATATGGGTTTAGGATACCTTTTATTCCATTTTAAATTTTTTATCATGTCATTTGCTTCTGATTTTGAATTTTGTATTGCATATTGTATGTAAACCCTAATTCTTGCCTTCATTTGCATTCATTCTTCATATGTTTGTACACATGAACTTGCCATAACATTTTATGCATCCACATAACTTCCAAGAAATCTTAGGACATATTAGAATCATGTTTGATCATTGCATCATCCATTTTCCATGTTATGCATCCATTGCATTTCATAGGTTTTCATGAGCTTTCATGGTCCTTACATGTCTCATTTACATTCCCATACCTTGTATGATCATCCACATCTCTTGGTTTGCTTTCATGCCATATCATAGCATCATTTGCATCATGAATATGCTTCTGACTTTGTTTTTCATCTCATTTTCATTTCATTTCATTTCTTGTTGCTAACTTTTCAGTTGGTAAGTGTTGGAGAAGTAAATTTGCCTTCACTTCTCTTAACCTCTTCCCATCTCTTTTATGCATTCTTTGCTGCATTCTACTTATGAATTAGAGTGAGCTTGCTCATTCATGCTCCTTCTCCTCTTTCTTCCTTCAAGCAACTTATCTTCTTAAGTGAAGTAAGTTGCCTTGCTTCTTGTTGCTTCTTCCATCCTGTTTCTTCCTTGGTGGCTCTTCTTGAAGATCTTCTTGCAAGCCTCATAAACCCTAGTAACAACCAAGCATGATCACAATTAGGGTTTGATTAGTCCCCCCATTAGTTTTACCTTTGTGTCATCTTTGTGTCTTCTCTTCTCATCTCTTAATCAGGGACTAAACCTTAAAGGTTTTAAGGCTTTGTGATTAGGGTTATGCCTGTATCCTTCTATTAGGATGGAGTGTATAACTTTAATCCTAAGTGTTAAACCCTTAATGTGTTTAAATCCTTTAATCAATTCACCTAATAATCACTAAGACATCAAGCTTGTAACTTGGGCCTTGCATTAGGGTTCTAATTCTTCCTTAATTGGTTAAGAAGGAATAACCATAGTGTTAATGGACAAGTCCCCCTCAAGTTGTCTTACAAACCATAAAATTCACTTCTTAATCTTACCATTAACTAAAATCCACTCTGATAAAGGCTTTGTTTTGTCATGAGGTTAATCCCTAATCATGGGTTAAGTTGAGGAGCCTTCCTCAGCTTAAATGTTCTCATCTATTATCCTTCTATTAGGATGGTGTAATGAGCCCATTAAATCCTTGATTATGGCTTAAACTCATTACTTAGCATTAAACAAAAAAACTCCAAAAAACATCTAAATAAATGCAAGTAAGTTAATGATCTTAATCCTACATCATGGTGATTAAGTGTGAGGTGTTCACCTCATACTTAAGGTATTCTCATTACCCCTAATCAGAGGGAAGATGTGATGAGTTTACTAACCCTTGGTTTAGGCTTAAGCTCATTAACTTATGACAAACCCCAAAAGGCAATAAAAGATTGAAAACACAAAAACAAACAATAATCGTCTCCTCCGGGATTCTTTTCTCATCTCATTCACTCACAAACGAGAACTTGCTTCTTCCGTCTAATGCAAGACAGTTAGCACCTGAGCCAGACAGGTCATACACTTAAGCATAGACAAGTAAGCAGTTCATCAAGTCAATTTCTTTTTCAGTCCCTTTGAGTCGAACTACGGCGTTCTGACTTCCTCATTGCATGAGAGGATACGTAGGCATAACTTAACAGTTATCGAACAAAAGTCTCTGTATATTCCCTTTCTTCCAGCATTATTCTTTAAGCCACATAGTCTTGAGCTTCACATCCTTTCCTTACACTGACACTCTTTTACTTCACTTCACATTTCTTCTGCACTGACACTTGCATTCTTTTCCAGCTTTTACACACAGATAGCATAGACACTACCCCTTTAAATACAAACTTTCAAGCGTGGATCTCGTCGAGTACGACGGACAATCTGGGTGCTAATACCTTCCCAGGTTGTAACCAACCCCCTTTTTCAGTTTCTCTGGTTCACAACCAACTTATCCATCTTTTTTCTAGGTTTATGCAGCATTACCTTTCCTTCGGGATAAAAATGCCTAGCTGGCGACTCTTTTCATCCTTTCTCCTTTCGCCGACCGTTCGCTGTGTACCCTATTTGACCTAGCCTCATTTAGTGGGAGCGACAGCTTGGCGACTCTACTGGGGAATCTTATACTGTAACTAGGGCTTCTGGTTCTTTTTGTGGGTTCCTCCTAGCGCTTGTTTGATTTGTGTTTACTGGGGTGTAATGTGCTATGTGTGTTTATTGTATTGTGCTTTATTTACTGCTTTATGTACAACTTTATTGCTTTCTTTACAGTTTTGTATATTTCATACTGTTATTGCTGGATCTGGTTTGCTGTTTTGGTGGGTGGGGTTCCATTGAGAGTTTAAGGTCCTATACCTGGGACCTGAGTGACACCTAGGCTAGAGTGGTTCATGTTCTTTCCCATTCCATTTCGGTCTGGTGCAGGAATATGAAACACGGTTCAGATGTGGGTTTCTTCTTGAGAACTCTGTGCTACAGATTTCTTGTAGTGTTAGGGCTATCTGGGAAGCCTGCTAAGTCTGGATGACCTTTATTTGACCTTCAGAATCTGAGGTGAATTAGAGGAGGATCTTTTATGGTTATTAAAAACATTGTACCTCCGGGTTAGAAGTGTTTACACTTCTCATAACTAATCCAAGTCTGAGGATCCTTGTTCTAGAACATTACATGTGAGGGGGTTGGGTTGTTTACAGGTTTGCAGGAACCCTTGACCACATCATACCTTGTTACTGTATTGTTTAAGAATACTTCACTTTGGACAGTTCTTATGATTAACCCTGGACATGTGACTCTTTATTTGAGTCCCCCACCCTGGTTACTGGACTTCTAAGCCTCCATCTGAACTCTTGAACATACATGGGCCTTATATCAAGGCAGATAATCAGATCCAGCTTGATCACAAACCCTTGCATATCATTTGCATATATCATCATTGCATCATTTGACATTTGTCTATTTTCTTTTCAGGGTATCCACCTCATTGTATCTTGGTTTTGGTTTTGACCCCTTCTTCTGCATAGACCTCTGCTTCAGTTGTCTTCATCAGTTATCTGCTTCAGTTATCTCCACCATCACCAGCATCAGCCTGTCAGTGGTCCACCTTCCAGCATTAGTATGTGATCTTCATCAGCATTTGTCTTCAGCTTCTTCAGCAGCACTCATGACTACTCCCAGGAAGAGCAACATATCCTACCACTTTTTTAGCCTGTGTTGACTGGTATCAGGAAGGTCCAGTCACTCATCACACCTGACCACATCCCATTGTTTAGAGAACACTATGGAGGTATCTTGGATATGGTTTTGGACCTTGATCCTTCTCAGAGGAGCATGATCCACACATGCTTGCAGTTTTATGACCCTCCTTTGAGATGTTTCACATTTCCAGACTTTCAGTTAGGGCCTCTGCTGGAAGAGTTTTCTTTATTGATTGGAGTATCTATCAGAGGTGGAATCCCCTTCAACCCAGAGATGATTGCTCCTGGGAATGAAGAGATAGCAAGGGCACTGTACTTGGAACCTGCCCTTATTGAGCAAAGTATGACAACAAAAGCTGGGATTCCTGGTTTGCATCTGGACTTCCTGATTTCTCAAGCCATCCTGAAGGCTTCATTGGGAGAGTGGAAGGCAGTCTGTGCCTTATTAGCCCTCAGCATATATGGGGCTATATTGTTTGCAGATGAGCCTAAATTTGTCAGCAAGAATGTCATCCATCTGTTTCTCCTGAAGAACCCAATACCCACACTGCTAGGAGACTTTTACTACTCCATTCATCAGAGGAATGAGAAACAGAGGGGGAAGTTGGTAAGATGTTGTGCTCCTTTGTTTTACACCTGGCTGCTCAGACACCTGCCTAAGTCAGATGCCTTCTTGAACCCACATCAGCAGAAGAATTGGGCCAAGAGGTTCATTGCCTTGACTCCAGATGATATCAGATGGTGCACCCAGAGCACCAAGGGAAATGACATTATCACCAGCTGTGGACAATACCCAAATGTGCCTCTGATAGGAGTGAAGGGTTGCATCAACTACAATCCTTTACTATTTAAGAGACAACTGGGTTATGCCTTAGTTCACCCTCCCAAAGGACAGGATTTAGCTGAGACCCTATATTGTGAAGTACAACCTAATTCAGTTGTTGTCAGACAAGCATCCTGGGCTTGGGACAACATCCAGACAAAAGGGGTAGCTATTCTTGGAAGATGTAACAATGTTGCTTCAACTCAATACTCAGACTGGTCCCGTACTAGAGCTCAGATTACCATAATGCCTTTCACCTTGGAAGACACGCCTGGACCATCTACAGTACAGCCTCAAGCAACAGTTAGCCTGGAGGAATTTGAAAAGCTGAAGGAAAGGAATTAGCAGCTATCCCAGGCCTTGAAGAAGACTCTTTGGGAAAAGAGTGATGGTCATCTGGACATTGAGAGATTGGAGAAGCTCAGGGTGGAGCATCTTGCCAAAATTGAGAAGACAGGGGACTACATAAGAAAAGCAAGGGCTGGGGAACAGATACTGAAGAATGCCTGCAAGGAGGCCAAGATTCAGAAAGCTAGGGCTGAGCACTATCTGCAAGAGAGTCAGGCTAGGTGGGTCAGGATCACCGAAGCCCGTACACAAGAAGACCAGAAGACTCAAGCTAAGATTGAACAACTGGAAGCCAATGAGAAGAAGCAACAAGAAGCTTTGTTGGCTGCACAGAGAGAGATATTAGAGTTGAAGCTCAGAGCAGGATTGAAGAGATCCAAAGACCAGGATAAGCATAAGAAGCTGACCACTGCCATTGCTACTAGGAACCTCCTCATTAGGACCATTACAGAGCACCCAGCTGGTCCAGTGACTGAGGCACTCCTGAAGGAGGTCAGGGAAGATGAGTTTGGACTGGATGTCTGATTCTTTGCTTGTTGTTTGTTTCCATTTGATGTACTTTTTCTTTTTGTTGTATTTTGACCCTCCATGGGCATGTATTGTAAGATAAACTATGTATTATTCACCATTTGTAATATATTTTAGTTTGTTTTCATTTGGGCTTTTCTCTCAACAACATCACACATCTTCCTCGAGGTCTGGAAAGGTCAAAACCAAGAACCAAACCGGATACCTTGAAAAACAAATAAGCATACTGCATTGCATACTAATCTTGTTTTTGTTTTGTAGGTTTTTGTTACTATTGTTTCTAACTTTGTTGTGATCTCAGGAAACATTGCTCGTCGCCGAGTGTTCCCTGTCAACCGCGCGCACCGGTACCCGACTCGTAACAACCTTCCCAACATTCAAATGGAACAAGTACAGCAGGATCTGACTGAGGTCAGAAATCAGATGGCCAATGAGAGAGTGGAGATGAGAAATCAGATGTCTCAGTTTATGGCAGTAATGACTGGCTTAGCCCAGAGTCAAGAAAGGTTAAGAGAGCTGGTGGAAAGACAAACTCCTGAGGAGCCTCATCTTGGAACAGGAGGATCTAGCAACAATGAACGGGGCCAGCCTCGTATTGACCCACCAGTATATGGACCTCACTTGGATCCAGAAGTTAACATCCCAAGGAATGTGCAAGGTAATATTGTTGGGGGGAGAATCCTGCAAGAGGATCCCCAAGAAGAACAGTTTACTGTTATGGGAGCTGGAGATGAAGTATATGACAGGAGATTGGATGAGATTGCTGAGAAGTTAAGGTCTTTGGAATCTCATAATTATTTGGGCTTCGATGTGATGGATATGGAACTAGTGGATGGGGTGAGAATTCCCCACAAATTCAAACCCCCATGCTTTGAAAAGTACAATGGTACCTCTTGTCCTCGCACTCATCTGCAGTCTTTCTTGGGAAGGCTCAAGGCCTATACTATGGATGAAAAGTTATGGATGTTCTACTTTGAGAACAACCTAACTGGAGCTTCGAGAGAATGGTATTTGCATTTGTCTAGGGCCACAATAAGATGCTGGAAGGATTTGGCCGAAGCTTTCATCCGTCAATATCAGTACAACCTGGACATGGCTCCCAATAGAACTCTTCTAATGGGCATGTCCCAGTCTTCCAGAGAGAGCTTCCGGGATTATGCCCAAAGGTGGAGACAGCTTGCTGCTGCTGTCCAACCACCCATGTCAGAGAGGGAAATGGCTGACATGTTCATTAACACCTTGCAAGAGACTTATATTGACAGACTGGCTGCCTTCTCCTCTACCAGTTTTGCTGATGTGGTCATAGCCGGTGAGAGGATTGAAAGTCTCTTGAAGATGAGTAAAATTTCCGACAATGGTGCAGGTTCCTCCAGCAATCCCAGAAAACCTTTTGCAGGACCCCGAAGGGCAGGTGAGACAAATTCTATTCATACAAACAGGGGCAGGCCTCAATATGCTCACCGGTCAGTAGCAGCTGTTACCATCCCAGCTCCAATTCCACAACAATCATCATATCCTCAACAACAACAACCACAGTATCAACAACAAGCCCATTATCCGCAACAAAGGTCGTACAACAACAACAATAGCAACCAACAATAGCGTCCATTCCAACAAAGGCCATCACAAGCAAACAGGGTAATTTACCCGATCCCAATGCCGTATGTCGCACTCTTGCCACAACTCCTGAAGCTCAACCTGGTTGAGTTAAGGACGTTGGCACCTCCAGATCCTCTCAATATGCCAAAGAACTATGATGTAAATGCCAGGTGTGCATTCCACTCAAACGCACCGGGGCATAATATTGAAAAATGCGGGGCCCTACAGATGAAAGTCCAGGATCTGGTGGACTCAAAAGCTCTCAATTTTGCGCCTCCTCCGAACGTCACAAGAAATCCAATGCCTAGTCACAACGGGCCTAGGATTAATGCTATTGAAGAAGGAAAACCATCCACATTAATCAACAGTGTTGCACAAATCCGAACGCCCTTGGTTGAAATCAAAGCCCAGCTTTTAGAATGCCAAGTGTTACCCGAATGTGAAGTCGGTTGTGGATATTGCAACATTGCTGTTAATGTGAAATTCTGTGATCAGGTATGAGATGTCCTAAGAGATGTCCCAACACTTGACAGATTTAACCAAGACTTAAATAGCAAGAAAAGTAAACAACACAGAAGTTTGTTAACCCAGTTCAGTGTATAACCAAACTTACATCTGGAGGCTACCAAGCCAGGAGGAAATCCACTATAAGTAATATTAATTCTAGACTTAAACCTCTCTGTTTAATCTATCACTTAATAACTACCCAATGCAATTTCTACCTAAGTCACAACTTAGATAAGAGTACCCTACTCACTCCCACTCAATCACACAGTGATCAAGTTTACAAGTTTAATAAAATTGAAGACAATCTTCAAACAAAACAGCTTGATCTTACTTCACAGTTTCAATCAAGTCACAAATGCACTTATGCTTAAAAGCTCATCAAGTGGTACAATTTAAAAACACATGCTATTAAAAACACTAGACACCCTATTTGGTCTTCTCAAATTCGTACTAAATTCTATGAGTTCCTGTTGCTTAAATAGGTATCTGTAATTTGGGCTTTCTGTAGGATGATCCAGCCCTAATGCACATGCAGCTTCCACCTTGAATTTAGGGTTTGTTACTTCCTAGATTCTAGGTGATTTAGGTCTTCTGTTTTAATCTGAATCTTCAATATAAAACTCCCTACAGATGCGCCTTGTTCTGTTTTTATCCATCATTAATTAATTCCAGATAACTCTCCTTAAATATCTCTGATTAGTTAGTCAATAATTAATTCTGGTAGCAGGTTTGAGATGTCTCAACATCTGTTGGGACATCCTGAAAAACTGAACTTAAGTCATTGATACAATGTCCCAACATCTGGTAAGACATCCTGAAATAAGTTCACATACTATGTTTGATAATGTCCCAACATTTGATAGGACATTCTGAACTGAATTCAATAATTCTTGTTGGTCAAAAATTCTGCCAATTCAAGACATCTACAAACTCCCCCTTTGGCTAATTTTTGGCTAACATCTTTTCTGGTTTTCAGAGTGCAGCAGAAGTTCTTTTTATCAGAGTATAACATTACTTTTTCTGTTGATTCTTATTTGAGATTACTCCCCCTCAAACATATATGTATCCAATCTTGTTGCAACAGAAAAAAACTTATTCAGTTCAGAAGCAAACAAACAGATTTTTTTCATTCATACTTAAACAGCAATACAATTTGTTGTTGTTCTCCCCCTTGGTAGACACAAAATTTAGGGCCAAAGACACTATTCCATAAATACATTGCTGTCATTACATTTGCCTCACATACATTGATCACTCAGATTCATCACTCTCAGTTTCTTCCTCAACTTCTGTTTCTTCATCAGCTTCACTTTCTTCATCAGAGGCAGCTTTCTGATCTTCTCCACTCTCCAGCCTTTGGATGATTTCTTCAAGTTTCAGCTTCCTTGCTTCAAGTTCTTTGCATGTGCTTTTAAGCTCAGCAATTAGAGCCTTCTTGGAGATTGGAGTCTTAGCAGTTGAAGGACCTGCAGATGTCCCAGAAGGTGCTTCAACATCTGCAGCATGATGACTGAGGAATAACTTGTAGTGAAAAGCCAGGGGGCTTTCTCTTTTGCAGGCTGTATCCTTGTCAGTGAGAATTCCAGGGTATTGATTGAGCACTATACCACATAGCAATGATGGAAAAGCTATTGGCAGCTTTGTTGCAGAAGAGCTGGCATGCTTCAAGGTCTGATCAAAAATGTAAGCTCCATAGTCCATCTTGGTTTGAGTTCCCACAGCATAGATAAACCTGGCCAGACCAGTGGAGATTGAAGAAGTGTGGTTGGTAGGCACCCAGTTAGCTGTACCAATCCTGTTCAGCATGGCATATTTTCTTGTAAGCATGCTCACTGAGAGCTTTCCCTTCACAGGCCATGCCTTGACCTGGTTTGCAGTGATAACCTTGCAGACTTGGTTATCTGTCTTACCTAGCTCATTGGGACCATCTGTTTCTCTTCCTAGGTACTGATTGATGATTTGAGGAGAAAACTCTACACATTTACCTCTAACAAAAACTTTTCTAAACTCAGAGGACTTACCATTTGAACAATCCTCCTGAAGATTAACAATGAACTCTTTGACAAGAAGTTCATAGCAGGGAGAGAGATCTGAGACTGTTTTGAATAGTCCTGCAGCAGAGATGAGGTCAATCAGTTCAGTGCACTCAAGTGCATTGCTGCTCAGCTCTCTTTCTAGGGCAACCCTTCTTTGGTACACAAACTTCCATTTGTTGACACTAGAGACATGATGGAAGGATATGTTGTCCAAGGGGGCTTCTGGAACAGCAGATGAAGCCCTAGATGGTGCTGGTTTCTTTTTGGGAGGAGATGTTGAGACATCTGATTCAACATCTGAGTCTGATGGGGTGACAGCTTTTCTTTTCTGAGTTTGAACTTTACTCCATTGTTTTGTTGGGCCAAAAGCAGCTTTAGCTTTGCCTTTCTTTGGGGAAGCTTTCTTCTTCTCAGGAATTTCAGCTTCAGCTTGCATCTTTCCTTTCCTGGACCTGAGCCTTTTGGCTATGCTAGGTCTAACAGAGGCTATGATCTCTGTATCAGAGTCCTGCTCCAGGTTGACCACTGGAGGAGATTGAGCAGTCTCCTCTTCAGCTGGTTGATCAGCAGGGATTTGATCTTCATTTGAGGCTTTGGTCTGATCCTCAGAGACTTCTTCATCATTTTCATTTGAGGCCTTCTTCTGGTCCTCAGTTTGTTCCAAATCAGCATCAGATGAGTTCTTGTTCTCATCTTCAGATGTTCCAACATCTATTGGGACATCTTGTTCTGCAGGAGTGTCCTCTGTAGCTTGAGCTTGTTCTTCTTGAGGTGCAGGCATGGTGTTCAGAGGAACAGAGATCCCACTCACCACTCTCTGTTCAAAAAGAATTTGGTTGACAATCTCCTTGATGGAATCATCCACATATTTTGAAGATTTTGGGGGCATGTTAGCAGGAGAAGGAATGCCTCCTTTGGCTTTGCTGCAGACTTGATCTTTAGCTCTCTTTGGAGTTCTTGGCTTTTTAGTGTGAGAAGCACTTCCTCTGAGTTCGTCCAATGGAGTTGATTTCATTGGTACCACAGAGATGGGAGTGGCATGAACTACGTCTTCTTTGTTGAGAACTTCTTCAGGAGTGTTAGGGTTTTGAGACATTGTTGAGGAAGATGGATGAAAAGCTTTAGAGTTTATGATTTCTGAAGAATAGCTAGTTAATGTGATTCGCTTGTGATAGTATGATGAGAATCTTGATAGCTGATTATAAACAGTTACTAAATAAGTAGCCGTTACAGAGCAAATGATTAGAGATGGAATTCCCAAGGATCTTGTCCAGACTGGTTGTGCCATCTGGAACTTATGCCATACAATGTCATATGACATGTTGGCACATCTCATTAACTGCTAAATATCACATAAACAGATTCCAAGTTTGCCCCTTAAGTTCTCAAATTGTGTAGCATCCAATGCTTTGGTAAAGATATCAGCTAACTGCAGATTTGTAGCTACATGTTCCAATGAAATCACCTTTTCTTCTACAAGATCTCTGATGAAATGATGTCTGATATCAATATGCTTGGTCCTGCTATGTTGGATAGGATTCTTTGATATGTTGATTGCACTTAAGTTGTCACAGTACAATGTCATGACATCCTGTGGGACATTGTACTCAGTGAGCATTTGCTTCATCCAAACCAACTGAGAACAACTGCTTCCAGCTGCTATATATTCAGCTTCAGCTGTAGATAAGGATACACAATTTTGTTTCTTACTGAACCAAGAAATCAAATTGTTTCCTAGAAAGAAGCATCCTCCTGAAGTGCTTTTTCTGTCATCTGCACTTCCAGCCCAATCAGCATCACAGAAGCCAGTGAGAATTGGTTTACATCCATGAAGGTACAATATGCCATAGTCACAAGTACCATTAACATATTTAAGAATTCTCTTGACTTGATTGAGATGACTGACTTTTGGATCAGCTTGATATCTTGCACATACACCTACTGCAAATGCTATGTCAGGTCTGCTAGCAGTTAAGTATAACAAGCTTCCAATCATGCTTCTGTATAAGCTTTGATCTACATTCTCACCCTTTTCATCTTTAGTCAGCTTCAAATGTGTGGGGGCAGGAGTTCTCTTATGAGTAGCATTTTCCATTCCAAATTTCTTGACTATGTTCTTGGTATACTTGCTTTGAGAGATGAACATTGAGTCTTCCATTTGCTTTATTTGCAGACCAAGAAAGTAGGTTAACTCTCCTACTAGGCTCATTTCAAATTCAGATTCCATCTGCTTGACAAAATGTTTGACCATCCTTTCAGACATTCCACCAAATACAATATCATCAACATATATTTGAGCAATCATGACATTCCCTTCTTCATCTTTAACAAACAGGGTTTTGTCAATTCCACCTTTTCTGTATCCTTGCTTGATAAGAAATGTGGTCAGTCTTTCATACCATGCCCTTGGAGCTTGCTTCAAACCATAAAGTGCCTTCTTTAGTTTGTATACATGATTTGGACAGCTTGGATCAACAAATCCTTTAGGCTGTTCTACATATACCTCTTCATTAAGATAGCCATTTAAAAAGGCACTTTTCACATCCATTTGAAATAGCTTGAACTTCAAGATACAAGCAATTCCCAAAAGTAGTCTAATTGATTCAAGCCTTGCTACTGGTGCAAAGGTTTCATCAAAGTCCACTCCTTCAATTTGAGTGTATCCTTGAGCTACAAGTCTAGCTTTGTTCTTTGTAACAACTCCTTGTTCATTTGACTTGTTCTTATACACCCATTTTGTTCCAATCACATTTATGTCATCAGGTCTAGGAACAAGATTCCACACTTCATTCCTTGTGAATTGACCTAATTCCTCTTGCATAGCACAAATCCAGTATTCATCAGTAAGAGCTTCCTTGATGTTTTTAGGTTCTATTATGGAAACAAAACAAGAACCTGAAATCACTTCTCTTGATCTAGTGCTCACACCTCTGTTGGGATCACCAATTATCAGATCTTTGGGATGATCCTTCTGTATTCTGATGGAGGGAGGTTTGCTAGATTCTTCTGTCCTTGTATCAGTTTGAGTGAAGATATAATGATCATTCTTTTCTTCAGCTTCAATCTTGATATCAGCAGATGTTCCAACATCTTCTGGGACATCTGTAGGAGCATCATCAATTATCACATTTATGGACTCCATGATAACCTTGGTTCTAGAATTAAATACTCTATATGCTCTGCTGTTTATGGAGTATCCAAGAAAAATCCCTTCATCACTTTTAGGATCCATTTTTCTTCTTTGCTCCCTATCTGCCAGAATATAACAGTTACTTCCAAATACATGGAAGTACTTAACTGTGGGTTTTCTGCCCTTCCAGACTTCATATATTGTGGACAAGGTTCCTTTCCTTAAAGTAACTCTGTTATGGATGTAACAGGCAGTGTTCATAGCTTCAGCCCAGAAGTACAGAGGTAACTTTTTAGCATGGATCATAGCTCTTGCTGATTCTTGAATGGTTTTATTCTTCCTTTCAACAATCCCATTCTGTTGAGGAGTGATTGGTGAAGAATATTCATGATTGATTCCTTCTGAAGAGCAGAAATCTAAGAACTTTTGGTTCTCAAATTCTTTTCCATGATCACTTCTTATTCTGATCACACAGCTGGATTTTTCCCTTTGCAATCTTTGACATAATTCTTTGAATACATCAAATACATCAGACTTTTCTTTGATGAAATTTATCCATGTATATCTTGAAAAGTCATCAACCACAACATAGGCATACCTCTTACCACCAAGACTTTCAACCTGCATAGGTCCCATCAGATCCATATGCAAAAGTTCCAAAACTTTGGAAGTTGTCAGATGTTGGAGCTTTGGATGGGACATCTTGGTTTGCTTGCCTATTTGACATTCACCACATATTTTGCCATCATCAATCTTCAGTTTAGGAATACCTCTTACAGCATCCATAGATATTATCTTCTTTATGCCTCTGAAATGAAGATGACCTAGTCTTTGGTGCCATAGTTTCACTTCTTCTTCTTTAGCTAAAGAGCAAGTTGAAGTGAGACTGAGATTTTGGGATTCCCACATGTAACAGTTGTCTTTAGATCTGGCTCCTTTCATGACAACCTCTTGTTCTTTGTTAGTCACTATGCATTCAGTTTTGGTAAAGTTTACACTGTACCCTTGATCACATAATTGACTTATGCTGATCAGGTTAGCAGTTAAACCTTTAACTAGCAGCACATCATCTAGTCTTGGAACATCTTGACAATCCAAGGTTCCAACTCCCTTGATTTCTCCTTTAGCTCCATCTCCAAATGTCACATACCTGGATGAATGTGATTTTAAATTTACTAACAGATTCTCCAATCCAGTCATGTGTCTTGAACATCCACTGTCAAAGTACCAGTCTTCTTTAGCTGATACTCTTAGTGATGTATGTGCTATGTATGCAGTACTTTTCTTTGACCAGATGAGTTGAGATTTCTTTTGATGCCTCTGCCCTGTGTGTTGTTTATCAGCTGATCTCCAAGCTTGATTGTTGATCTTGTTCTTGTAGCTTTGATCAGTTTCAGGGATAGCTTTTGGTTTCCATACCTTCTTGATGTTTTCTGTCTTCTGCTTAGGAGGTTGCTGATTTCTTTGATGTTTATGCAGCACTTTCTTGGTAACTTCTATTTTCTTTTTGGAAGGTTGCTGATACATCTGATTTGGATATCCATGCAACTTATAACAATGAGGTTTGATATGTCCAAATCTTCCACAGTGATGGCATCTCCATCTTTGATACTTCTTCTTCATTTTGTTCTTTTCAGAATGTTGAGACATCTGTTGGAACATTATGTTTGACTTTGTGTTCTTTTCTTGATGTTGAAGCATCTGTTGGGACATCTTGTTAGACTGTATGGATTTTGAAGTTGTTTTTCTAGAGCTAGCTTCATCTTTATTTACTCTGTTAAATCCTAGTCCACTTTTATCCCCTGAGTGCTTATTGTTGTTGAGAATCACATCCAGTGTATTTGAGCTGCTGTTCAACATTCTAACAGATTTGGACATATGTTCCAACTTGGAGTTAAGAAGACTTACTTCACTTTTTAAGGTGTCAATGATCTCCTGATCATTTGCTTTGTCATCTTCTAATGCCTCATTCTGCTTCTTTAGCTTTATAACCTCACTGCATATTTCAGAGCTTATTTTGTATAGATCTTTGAATGCTTGCTCAAGTTCTTCATAAGTAAGTTCTCCATCACTGGATTCACTTTCAGAGTCACATAATCCAGCTAAAGCAGTGATATGCTTAGCTGATTCTTCTTCTGAATCACCTCCTGAGTCTTCATCAGACCAGGTCACAGAGAGTCCTTTCTTTTGCCTTTTTAAGTAGGTAGGACATTCATTCCTGATGTGTCCATATCCTTCACATCCATGGAATTTGACTCCTTTTTCTTGACTGGTCTTTTCAGCATAATTTGACCTTCTGTTAGCATCATAAGGTCTCCTGTTCTCAGAAGAGTTTGTGTATCTTCCACTGGGTTTGGATTTGCCTTCCATTCCTCTGAGAATCTGTTTGAATTGTCTTCCAAGCATAGCAAGGTTGTCTGATAAGCTTTTATCATTTTCTGATTCATCATCTTCTTCTTCATCAGTATTTGACACCAAGGCTATGATTTTGTTCTTTTTAACATTTGTGTCATTCATTCCCATCTCAAAAGTTTGAAGGGAACCAATGAGTTCTTCAACTTTCATAGAGCATATGTCTTGAGCTTCTTCTATTGCTGTGACTTTCATGTCAAATCTTTTTGGCAAAGATCTGAGGATTTTTCTTACAAGCTTTTCATCAGTCATTTTTTCTCCCAAAGCTCCAGAAGTATTAGCTACTTCTAAAATGTTCATGTAGAATTCATGAACTGTCTCATCTTCCTTCATTCTCAAGTTTTCAAATTTTGTGGTGAGGAGTTGAAGTCTTGACATCTTTACTTTTGATGTTCCTTCATGAGTTGTTTTGAGAGTATCCCATACATCTTTGGCTAGCTCACAATGATGTACAAGTCTGAAGATGTTCCTATCAATGCCATTGAATAAAGCATTTAAGGCATTTGAGTTGCCTAGTGCTGAATCTTCTTCTTCCTTACTCCATTCTTCTTCAGGTTTCGGCACTTTTGATCCATCTTTGGTATCTTGGACAGGATAATCCCATCCAATGTTGACTGCTCTCAATGCCCTGTTGTCAAGTGATCTTAAGAATGCAATCATTCTTGGCTTCCAGTAGTCATAATTAGATCCATCCAGAATAGGTGGTCTATTTACTGACCCTATATCTCTGTCCATGTTACAGAATTTGTATTCCCTAGATCTCACCCAGTATAAACAGGCAGGGTGCCTGCTCTGATGCCAATTGAAATTCTGTGATCAGGTATGAGATGTCCTAAGAGATGTCCCAACACTTGACAGATTTAACCAAGACTTAAATAGCAAGAAAAGTAAACAACACAGAAGTTTGTTAACCCAGTTCAGTGTATAACCACACTTACATCTGGAGGCTACCAAGCCAGGAGGAAATGCACTATAAGTAATATTAATTCTAGACTTAAACCTCTCTGTTTAATCTATCACTTAATAACTACCCAATGCAATTTCTACCTAAGTCACAACTTAGATAAGAGTACCCTACTCACTCCCACTCAATCACACAGTGATCAAGTTTACAAGTTTAATAAAATTGAAGACAATCTTCAAACAAAACAGCTTGATCTTACTTCACAGTTTCAATCAAGTCACAAATGCACTTATGCTTAAAAGCTCATCAAGTGGTACAATTTAAAAACACCTGCTATTAAAAACACTAGACACCCTATTTGGTCTTCTCAAATTCGTACTAAATTCTATGAGTTCCTGTTGCTTAAATAGGTATCTGTAATTTGGGCTTTCTGTAGGATGATCCATCCCTAATGCACATGCAGCTTCCACCTTGAATTTAAGGTTTGTTACTTCCTAGATTCTAGGTGATTTAGGTCTTCTGTTTTAATCTGAATCTTCAATATAAAACTCCCTACAAATGCGCCTTGTTCTGTTTTTATCCATCATTAATTAATTCCAGATAACTCTCCTTAAATATCTCTGATTAGTTAGTCAATAATTAATTCTGGTAGCAGGTTTGAGATGTCTCAACATCTGTTGGGACATCCTGAAAAACTGAACTTAAGTCATTGATACAATGTCCCAACATCTGGTAAGACATCCTGAAATAAGTTCACATACTCTGTTTGATAATGTCCCAACATTTGATAGGACATTCTGAACTGAATTCAATAATTCTTGTTGGTCAAAAATTCTGCCAATTTAAGACATCTACATAATGGATGTGAGAGACTGAGAAACGGCATAGATAGTCTCATTAGAGATGGAATTCTTCAGATTACGACAACAACAACTACAACTCCAACAAATCCTTCACCAACAATCACAGATGCTCCTACAACATCAGCAACCATTGTTCCAACAGATTCTGCTACAACTCCAACAATTACTCAATCAATCACTTCAACGGATACAAGTTCAGTCATAACTCCTTCTACAAAGACAACACCCATTACTCTATCAGTTCCTGCTATAACTTCAACACCCATCCAATCAACTCCGTCTACAACATCAGCAACAGTTAATGAAAGCGTCTCAACGGTTACAATATACTACGATCCTGCGAATATTCCTTCCAACAACTCACAACAAATTACTACTCCTGTCAGAGCTCCGGTTACCATATATTATGATCCACACACCATTGTGGTCCCCTCTGCAGCTGCTATCAGTCCAGTCACTATCACAGTGCCTGGGCCAGTTCCTTACGAAAGCAATAATTCCATCCCTTGGCATTATGGCTCAGATCTATACTGCGAGGGGCAGAAAATCACTTTAGAATCATCAACTTCTTCACCTCAGATAGACAATGTGGGAGGAGGCGGAGGCTTCACTAGAAGCGGACGTCTCTTCGCCTCGAAAATACCAAGACCCAGTGCTGAAGCAGAAGCTGCTGCTAAGGCAAAAGGGAAGAGCATGGTGCAAGAAGAATCAGTTGCTAAAGAAACTTTGAAGACTCCTTTTGATCAAGAGGTTGATGAATTCATGCGGATCATCAAAAAGAGTGATTATAAGGTGGTGGACCAGCTTCACCAAACACCTTCCAAAATCTCCATACTATCATTGCTATTGTGCTCCGAGGCTCATCGGAACGCACTATTAAAGGTCCTGCACGCAGCTTATGTGCCGGAGGAGATTACTGTCAATCAGTTAGAGGCAGTGGTTGGAAATGTCAACGCTAGTCATGGATTAGGATTTACCAACGCTGATCTAACAACGAAAGGTCATAATCACAACAAGGCTTTGCACATTACCTTGGAGTGTAAGGGTGCAGTTCTTTCTCACGTATTGGTGGACACAAGGTCATCACTCAATGTCCTACCCAAGAAAGCCCTTGTAAAGCTGGAACATGATGGATTGGCACTACGCCCAAGCAACTTGGTAGTGAGAGCCTTTGACGGTTCTAAGAGATCAGTTCTGGGAGAGATAGAGTTGCCAATAATGATTGGCCCACATGTTTTCAAAACAACCTTCTTTGTGATGGATATACAGCCTGCCTACAGCTGTCTATTGGGTAGACCATGGATACACGTCGCTGGAGCCGTGACGTCAACCCTTCACCAGAAGTTAAAATTCGAGTGGGAAGGCCAAGTCATTACCATTTGTGGGGAGGAGGATATCTTCGTTAGCCAGCTGGCTACTTTCAAATACATTGAAATGGACGGGGAAATTCACGAAACAATGAGTCAAGGGTTTGAGGCCCTTAATATCAATGAAACATCTGTTGTGCTCGGGACTTCCATCACATCATATCAACAGGCCCGGAAGGTTGTTGAGGAAGGTACCGCTCAAGGCTGGGCAAGCTGCTGCCAGTTGAAAAGAAAGAAGACCGATTCGGGTTGGGTTACAGACCAACTCGACAAGATCAACCAGAGGCTGCAAAGGAGCCCAAGTTTGTCAGTGGGGGGATGCTCACCCCGGATGCTGTGAACAACTTGGAAGATGAGTCAGAAGACGAGCGCAACCTGGAAAGCTGGATACGTCCAAGGATCCCGGGGAAACGTGTCTCAAACTGGTCTTCCCAGGAAATTATAAGGGTTACTCCGGCAGAGTAATTATTATTTCCTGTCTTTAAGCATGCATCAAGTCCTGCATCTTGCCCAAGATGTCAGGGCTCATTTTGTAATCGGGTCATCTTGTATTTTGTGCAAACAATCAATTAATGAATATCAGGACATCTTTTGCAAATGAGTCTTTTCTTTTCCGCTCACTGTTTTTCATTTTTTATTTTTTGTACAAAAATAAAATGGCAATGTTTTTCAAAATAATAACTTCATTTTCACTTTTTCTAAACAAGATAAAACTGATCACTAAAACAAACAAATCTAAACCCTTACAGAGAATGCCCTCCAGACTGCACCGACAACAACACCGCTATGACTTCGTATGACTTTGACAATCCGATTAATCAAGCCGGTGAAGGGGTTGAAGAAGATTATGAGCTACCTGAATAACTAGCCAGATTGTTGAGGCAAGAGGAGAAGGTCATCACTCCTCATCAGGAGGAGGTTGAAACGGTTAATCTTGGTACGGAAGAAGACCTAAAAGAAGTGAAAATTGGGGCCTGCCTGCAAGATTCAGTAAAAGAGAAACTTATTGACATGCTTCGGGAGTATGTGGATGTCTTTGCTTGGTCTTATCAGGACATGCCGGGTCTGGACACCGACATTGTTATGCACAGGCTGCCTCTAAAGGAAGACTGTCCGCCAGTAAAACAGAAGTTGCGCCGTACTCGCCCAGATATGGCAATGAAGATAAAAGAAGAGGTACAAAAACAGTGGGACGCCAGTTTCCTTGTTGTAACTAGTTACCCGCCGTGGGTTGCTAACATTGTACCTGTGCCTAAAAAGGATGGCAAGGTGAGGATGTATGTGGATTACCGGGATCTGAATAGAGCCAGCCCGAAAGATGATTTCCCATTACCTCACATTGATGTATTGGTCGACAATACAGCTCAGTTCTCGGTATTCTCCTTCATGGATGGATTTTCAGGATATAATCAGATCAAGATGTCGCCTGAAGACATGGAGAAGACAACTTTCATCACACCCTGGGGCACATTCTGTTATAAGGTAATGCCATTCGGACTGAAGAATGCTGGTGCCACTTATCAACGGGTTATGGTAACATTATTCCATGACATGATCCACAAAGAAATTGAATGATATGTGGATGACATGATTGCCAAGTCCCTCATAGAAGAAGACCACCTAGTGAATCTGTTGAAACTATTCAAGCGTCTGAGGAAGTACCAATTGAAGTTAAACCCCAACAAATGCACATTTGGGGTGCGATCCGGTAAGCTGCTGGGATTTATTGTAAGTGAGAAAGGGATTGAAGTTGACCCTGAAAAAGTCAAAGCCATTCAAGAGATGCCTGCACCAAAGACTGAAAAAGAAGTTCGGGGGTTTCTAGGTAGATTGAACTACATTTCATGGTTCATATCTCACCTTACTACAACCTGTGAACCTTTGTTCAAGTTGTTAAGAAAAGAACAAACGGTCAGGTGGAATGAAGACTGCTAGAGGGCTTTTGACAAAATCAAGGAATACTTGCAAGAGCCCCCGATCCTTATGTCTCTAGTTGAAGGAAGACCTCTAATAATGTACTTGACAGTATTAGAAGAGTCAGTGGGGTGTGTGCTAGGCCAGCATGACGAGTCTGGTCGAAAAGAGTATGCAATTTACTACCTAAGCAAAAAGTTTACCGACTGTGAACAACGTTATTCACTGCTCGAGAAAACTTGTTGTGCTTTAGCGTGGGCTGCTCGCCGACTAAGGAAGTATATGTTGACCCACACTACCTTGTTGATCTCAAAGATGGACCCAGTCAAGTACATTTTTAAGAAGCCAGCACTTACCGGACGGGTTGCAAGATGGCAAATGATTCTCACAGAATATGACATTCGGTACACATCCCAAAAAGCCATCAAAGGCAGTGTATTGTCGGATTACCTTGCTGAGCAACCCATTGATGATTACCAGCCTATGAGATTTGACTTCCCTGATGAAGACATCATGTTCATAAAAGCAAAAGATCATGAAGAGACTATTCACACTGAAGGGCCTGACCCAGAAGAAGAATGGACTATGATGTTTGATGGGGCTGTTAATATGAATGGTCGTGGTGTTGGTGCAGTACTCATTACACCTAAGGGAGTTCACATGCTTTTCTCGGCAAAACTCACTTTTAACTGCACTAACAACGAAGCTGAATACGAAGCATGTATCATGGGTCTTGAGGAAGCCATTGACCTCAGGATCAAGACTTTAACTGTATTCGGAGATTCAGCTCTGGTAATCAGTCAAACCAACGACTAATGGTACACTCACCAGGAGCATCTGACACCTTACCGAGATTATACAAGGAGGTTACTCACATTCTTCACAACGGTAAAGCTTGAGTATATCCCTCGAGACGAAAATCAGCCTGCAGATGCTCTGGCTACCATTTCGTCCATGATCAAAGTTCAAGCTGCCAACTTTGTGCCTCGGATTTCAGTATCCAGACTTGATAGTCCAGCATATGTATTCTCTGCAGACCTTACTAAAGATGATAATCCTTGGTTCTATGACATCAAATGCTTCTTGGAGGATCAAACATATCCACCTGGGGCATCACCCAATGACAAGAAGACATTAAGAAGGCTAGCTGGTAGTTTCTTCCTGAATGCTGATGGTTCCTTGTACAAGAGAAACTTTTATATGGTACTTCTCAGATGTGTTGATAAGACAGAGGCAGACTTGTTGATGCACGAGGTGCACGAAGGATCTTTCAGTACCCATGCCAGAGGACATGCAATGGCTAAAACGTTGTTAAGATCAGGCTATTACTGGATCACAATGGATGCAGATTGTTGTGCCTATGCCAGAAAGTGTCATAAATGCCAGATCTATGCAGATAAGGTGCATGTGCCTCCGAATCCTCTGAATGTGATGTCTTCACCTTGGCCCTTCGCCATGTGGGGGATTGATATGATTGGAAAGATCGAACCAACTGCTTCAAATGGCCATAGATTCATCCTGGTAGCCATCGACTATTTTACAAAATGGGTTGAAGCAGCTTCGTATGCCAATGTCACCAGGCAAGTGGTAACCCATTCTTGAAGAGAGATATCATATGTCGGTATGGAGTGCCCGAGCGAATCATTACTGATAATGGTTCCAACTTGAACAACAAAATGATGGCAGAGCTGTGTCGGGACTTCAAGATCCAACACCACAATTCTTCTCCTTACAGG
Organism: Lathyrus aphaca; assembly: GCA_963966055.1. Taxonomy (NCBI): domain Eukaryota; kingdom Viridiplantae; phylum Streptophyta; class Magnoliopsida; order Fabales; family Fabaceae; genus Lathyrus; species Lathyrus aphaca. The sequence goes on along the minus strand of OZ014519.1, from coordinate 449,281,801 downwards.
CCAAAGATGAATGGTGCTGTAGAGGCAGCTAACAAGAATATCAAGAAGATTGTGTAGAAGATGGTGGTCACCTACAAAGACTGGCATGAAATGCTACCATTTGCCTTGCATGGGTACCGTACATCAATCAGAACATCCACTGGGGCAACACCGTATCAACTTGTGTATGGTATGGAGGCAGTCCTACCTGTTGAAGTTGAATTACCCTCCTTGCGGGTACTAATGAATGTTAAATTGGGTGAAGCAAAATGGGTCCGATCCCGATACGAACAACTAAGTCTGATCGAAGAGAAGAGATTAGCTGCAATCTGTCATGGGCAGTTGTATCAGAAAAGAATGAAGAAAGCCTTCGATCAGAAAGTCAGGCTTCGGGAATACCAAGTAGGAGATCTTGTGCTGAAAAGACTCCTCCCTCCTCATACAGACCACAGGGGCAAGTGGACTCCGAATTACGATGGTCCATTCATAGTAAAGAAGGTTTTCTCTGGTGGAGCACTGATGCTCAGTACTATGGATGGTGAAGATTTCCTGTCCCCTGTGAATTCAGATGCAGTTAAAAAATACTTCGCATAAAATGACCCGCTGGACATAAAAACAGAATGTAAGTTCATGCAAAAATAGGGCATCCCGGCGAGTCAAAAACAGAATAAAAGACTCGGGCAAAAATAAGGGAAAAAAATGTGTACACCCGCTGAGTTGAAAAGCCGCATTGGACAACTCAGGCAAAAAGGGGTATCCCGGTGGATTGAAAACCCGAAAGGGAGATCCGCGCAAAATTAGGGAATAAGCGAACAACTGCACTCTGAATTCGTCTGTATCGCTCACATCATGACAAACTTCGAAAGGTTAAAGCATCGGTCAGAATCAGTCGTCTTCAGAAAGCAGGATAAGAAGAACGTCAATGCCATACGAGTCATAGCAAAAGGGAATCTCACTGAAGCGTCATCAACATTGCCAGCACTTTACTTTTCTCAATTTGTAACAATCTCCTCATTTCAGGGGATCTGTTTCTTTGACTGTACTTGCCAATTCAGGGCACCCGAATGAATAAAATCAGATTTTCAGTCACACTTAGTCTCGTACATTTTACTTTCGTTTTGCAAAATGCCTGATGTCCTTAAAATGTCAATTGCATAAATACAGATGCATCTTTTCTAAATCATATGCTTACAGGAAATATATTGCTCCCGGGAGTGTCTAAACTCCTATTATGGAATCCAGTAAGGGATACCTCAGGATACTTGTACGTTTCTTTGTCAATAACATGATTGCAGGAATCTAAAATGCAACATGGGGCATGAAAGCTTCTCCCCAGCAGCATTGCCAGATCATTATGTCCTCAGCACCTCTTTCAGACAATATCTGGAATGTTTTCCCCAGCAAAGTTGCCAAAGCATTCTTCCCTAACATCTTCTTCAAAGCAGCATCAGGAGGGGCTCACTTTCCCAACTGAGATCATCCTCCTTAGCAGGGTCCCCACAGATATCTCTAGGAAGATCATTCAGTGATCATTCCTCCCCAGCCAAGTGTTAGACAGGGAACCATCTCCCCACAGAGTTTCACCCTCTATCCAGAAGAGCAGTGTCTGAAGATCTCACAACAAAGTGACGAAAGCTTCCACAAGACCCCAGCTGGGCTCTTCATTACCAAGATAGGTCTATCAGTGATTTGTTTCCCCAAGCCGCCATACATCTTATCAGATCTGCCAATGATCTTTTCCCCCAGCTGGGATGTCCTTTCAAGCAGATCAGCCAGAGATCCACAACAACGAGATCTGAATCCCGGATCGGTATCTTTTGCATAATCATGGCATTCGCATCATATTATATCCCCCAGAGCGTATCATTCCATCTAATACGGAGCATTACGGTAAAAATCAAACATATTGCATAATCACAAGCCATGTTTTGAATCAGTCACCTGTGAATATTGACATACCACCAACAACATACAGAATACCACTCAAATTCCCCGGTAGAATGCCAAAGCATTTTCTTTTCAATTCCCAAGATACAAATACATGCTTCTTTTGGCACCCGTCCATGTCATCTTTCCCCAAAAAGTTGCCAGAACATCCCCTACAAACAGATACTTATACATTACAGATGCTTCTTGACGCTCGTCGGTGTCATATCCCCAGCAGAAAGCCAAAATGTCCCCTTTGCACTCACAAATACATATTAATACACTCTCCTGACACCCGTCCGTGTCGCCTATCCCCAGCACAGTTGCCCAAACGCTTGTTTATACACTTCTTTCGACACCCGTCCATGTCATCCTATCTCCACAGGTCATCAAACACCTTTTATACTTATAGATTCATAACTTATACATTTTCTCTTTTTGACACCCGTCCGTGCCGCACTCTCCTCGGCAAGTCGAACACTCATTTGTGTCTCACTCGTGCTTACTTTCACTCATACAGATACTCGTCCGTATCTTGTATACGCACTTAATTCCCCTCAGAGTCGACACTCGTCCGTGTTCTTTGTTAACCGGTTGGTACTCGTCCGTACCATCATCTCTGAACATACGTCAGCATTTGTTTCTACTAATACTCGTATGTATCATAATCCTAAGGATGCTCGTCCGCATCTTTAATTTATACACAGTGTCAAACACTTATACCTTTCATCTCTTGAACGTAGATACTCTTCTGTGTCTACCATTCCCCAGAGGAGTCCCCAGCAAATCCCAATAAATCATTCCCCTTTTATCTGACATTCGTCCTATGTCATGATACTCCCGGCGGCCGTACCCTGCCAGGTGATCGTCCTTCACCTTTTTGATGATCGTCCTTCATCATTCCCCCAGCGGAGTCTCCATTATTGGAACCCTTTGTTACCCGACATCCGTCCTATGTCGTGATATTTTAGCGGCCGTCCCCTGCTAGATGATCGTCCTTCACCTTTTGATGATCGTCCTTCATCACTTTTTATCCGATGGCCGTCCCCCATCGTTGATCTTGTTATCTGACATTCAAGAGCAGCTGTACCCTGCTAGGTGATCGTCCTTCACCTCTTGATGATCGTCCTTCATCATGCTTATCCTATGGCCGTCCCCATCGTCGACCTTTGCTATCCGACATTCGTCCTATGTCGTGATACTTTCGGCAACCGCCCCCTGCCTGGTGATCGTCCTTCACCATAGATGATTGTCCCTCATCTTTCTCCCAAACAGAGCAGTCGTCCCCCGCTAGGTGATTGTCATTCAGCTCTGATGACCGTCCTTCATCATTTATTTCTTCAACCCGATGGTCATCCCATCATTTACCCTTAATCCCCAAAAAACCTTGTTACTGTATTTGATGGTCGTCACCATCATAATCTTTTCATTTCCCCAGTATGTCGGCCGTCCCCGTCATTACTTCATCCTTAGCAGTCGTCCCCTGCCCAATGGTCGTCCTCCGTCGCCCGCGCTTTATAATCATACTTTGCTTCCTTCTACAATTTATATCCCCTTTCTTTTTCCCCAGTGAGCGCAAATTTTGGATTGTCTTCGGTATTCAACCACAAGTTATCTTGTTTGTCTGTTAAGCCGTCGCTTACATCCTGCACAGCTAACTCATGCTTGAATAGGGGCAGCTCTAAACACCCCAAATTTGCCCTCACTCATTTCACCATGGCTTGTGTTTCTTTTCATTTGCATAAGTTCAATCATAGCATCTCATATTGCATTTTTGCTTCACTGCATTGGTTCAAAGTCATCTGCATTTAGGGTCTGTGATCTAAGCAATCCCTGAGCCATCTAAGCCACTCCAAAGGTCTTCAATCATCTCAAGAGGGTCCATGTATGTTCAAGCATCATGTTATATCCTCCCAAAATCAAGAAAGTCAGAAAATCACAAGAACTGAGAAAGGCATGGAAGCAGAGCTAGTTTTAACTGCACAGATGACCTAAATTAGGGTTTTGGTTTCAGAGGCCATAACTCCAATTTTTTTGGTCATTCTTGTTTCTATTGGTCTCTATATGTTATAAGGATCATACATACCAATTTTCATGAAGAAATTCAATGGGGAAGGCATCTGATCATAAATGACTTCTTGAGCAAGTCAGTGCAAAATCAGGGCATCCGAGGCCCCCAATCATCCAACCAAAGGTTCTTCTCCATCATTTTGGGTGTATATGATCTTTATTTGATCTTAGAAGAAGTTATAGGTTCACAAAATTGAAGAATTTCAAGCCATTTGCAAAGTTGCCATTTTGGGAAAGTGACTTGTAATGTAAACTTGCCATTTTGGGAAAGTTTTTCAACCTCCTCTTTTTGAATCAAAATGCTTCAAATGAAAAATTCTTGGTCATGAAAGTTGTAGATTGGATCATTCCCTTTTCAAAAAATACAATAACTTGATCTAACTCATCATAGAACTCAAGTTATGGCTTTGCAAAGTTGGGAAAAATCACAAAATTTCACTTATGTACCAAAAAGGGAAGTTTGCCAATTCTCATGCCAAGCCTATTTGGGACCTCTAATGCATATCTACACATCATACCATCCTAGTGCAACTCATTTGGATCAGATTTGTGCCTTGAATCACAAGCTTTCATGCCTTGAGCTTCACAAATTTCAAAAGGGGCCAAAACTTCCATAATTTGCAAAATGGTACAAAACATCTCATCCACTTGCCACAGCTCATCAAAACTGATTCACAAATATCCCTTGATCTTTGCTGCGCACAGCCATACCCAAATCCCAGCCTGCCACTTGCCCATACCTCAAGTACACCAACTCTTGACTTTAGGCATTTTGCCCCATACCAATCAGTATAGCCCACAACAACTACATTGACATATCCCAACATGTTATGTGGAAAAGAAACAAGCCATTTCACATAAGTTTTGGGCCTGAAACCTCCAAGAGCAGAGTATACACAAAATCACCCTAACTTGCAAAAGCTTTCGAATTTCATAACTCAACCAACAAACCTCCAAACTTTTTCCACCATTCAACTTCATATTCATCACTGATCATTTCCCACCCTTCATCTTGCCTTGAAACACCTCAAATCAAAAACATGATTTTCACATTTCTTGAATTGAGTTTCTGCCAACTTCACATAGAGGCTATATAAACTCCAACTAAGCACTGCAAGCTCTTCAGGAGGATCATTGAAGCTGATTTGAAGCAAAGAAGCAGCCAGCCAATACCATTTTCAAAAGCTTCAGTTCAGGTATCACCAAGAACATTTTTTCCAGAAATCATTTTTTATGCCATAGAATTGTTGCTTATGATTCACTGATCATGATGTGCTTGTTGGTTTTAAAAATGATTGAGTTTTGAGCCTGAACCATGTCTCTGAAAGTTTGACCTGAAAACTTGATTGATTCGAATCTTGTTTATGTTGAAAGATAAATGGATTTTCATGCTTGATTCTTGCTTAGGGTGATTGGAAGTTGTGATCTGGAGCTTTATAGGGTTTAAAATTGCCTAGGGAAGAAGTTAGTTTTTTGAACTGGCCGGAGAAGATGACCGAAACACTGTTCCGGTCACCTGAAAGTCATTAGGGTTCAGATTAGGGTTTAATTGCGTAATTAATGAGGTTTGAATATCAACCATTCAGATGCGCGCGCTGGTCAATTCCCGCGTCCCTATTTTAAACCACAACCCTTGGATTGGTTGACTTCTCATTTAAATCAATTTAATTTTCATTTTATTTGCACATTCTTTATCATCTTATTAAAAATAGCAAAACTCATCTAAAAAATTTCATTTTTTGCATCATGGTTCTAAATATTTTTCTCATTCTGAAAATAATTTTTATTTAATTTTTTGCATAAAATTTGTATTTTTTAAAATATTTAAATGTTTATTTTAATTAGTTAATGGAAATTAATTAATTAAAATATCATTTAAGCTTCTAAAAATCACCAAAAACATCACATTGCATCTTGACACATTTAGAGACATTATCAAACCATTCATACAAATTTCTTTTTGGTTCTTGATCCATTTTGACATTTTTCTTTGGATTTAGGGTTCTTAAAGATCAATATTTTGACCCTAACTTGAAAAACTCTTTTCTGCCTAACCATGAAGGGTTTGATGGTGATTCTTTTTGCATTGCATCCCACATATCATGTAGTTTATAGGATAAAATTGGCATGGATTTATATTTCATTTTTGATTTGTTTTGCATTTTTCCTTGTGAGGTCCCTTAAAACCCTAACAAGCTTAGAAAAATCATAACTTCCTTAGGGTTAAGAGTTAGGTCTCCTCCTTTGGGGTGTGGTATCATATGGGTTTAGGGTACCTTTGATTCCATTTTCAATTTTTTATCATGTCATTTGCTTCTGATTTTGAATTTTGTATTGCATATTGTATGTAAACCCTAATTCTTGCCTTCATTTGCATTCATTCTTCATATGTTTGCACACATGAACTTGCCATAACATTTTGTGCATCCACATGACTTCCAAGACATCTTAGGACATACTAGAATCATGTTTGATCATTGCATCATCCATTTGCCATGTTATGCATCCATTGCATTTCATAGGTTTTCATGAGCTTTCATGGTCCTTACATGTCTCATTTACATTCCCATACCTTGTATGATCATCCACATCTCTTGGTTTGCTTTCATGCCATCTCATAGCATCATTTGCATCATGAATATGCTTATGACTTTGTTTTTCATCTTTGCATTTCATCTCATTTTCATTTCATTTCATTTTTTGTTGCTAACTTTTCAGGTGGTAAGTGTTGGAGAAGTAAATTTGCCTTCACTTCTCTTAACCTCTTCTCATCTCTTTTATGCATTCTTTGTTGCATTCTACTTGTGAATTAGAGTGAGCTTGCTCATTCATGCTCCTTCTCATCTTTCTTCCTTCAAGCAACTTATCTTCTTAAGTGAAGTAAGTTGCCTTGCTTCTTGTTGCTTCTTCCATCCTGTTTCTTCCTTGGTGGCTCTTCTTGAAGATCTTCTTGCAAGCCTCATAAACCCTAGGAACAAACAAGAATGATCACAATTAGGGTTTGATTAGTCCCCCCATTAGTTTTACCTTTGTGTCATCTTTGTGTTTTCTCTTCTCATCTCTTAATCAGGGACTAAACCTTAAAGGTTTTAAGGCTTTGTGATTAGGGTTATGCTTGTATCCTTCTATTAGGATGGAGTGTATAACTTTAATCCTAAGTGTTAAACCCTTAATGTGTTTAAATCCTTTAATCAATTCACCTAATAATCACTAAGACATCTTGCTTGTAACTTGGGCCTTGCATTAGGGTTCTAATTCTTCCTTAATTGGTTAAGAAGGAATAACCCTAATGTTAATGGACAAGTCCCCCTCAAGTTGTCTTACAAACCATAAAATTCACTTCTTAATCTTACCATTAACTAAAATCCACTATGATAAAGGCTTTGTTTTGTCATGAGGTTAATCCCTAATCATGGGTTAAGTTGAGGAGCCTTCCTCAACTTAAATGTTCTCATCTATTATCCTTCTATTAGGATGGTGTAATGAGCCCATTAAATCCTTGATTATGGCTTAAACTTATTACTTAGCATCAAACAAAAAAACTCCAAAAAACATCTAAATAAATGCAAGTAGGTTAATGATCTTAATCCTACATCATGGTGATTAGGTGTGAGGTGTTTACCTCATACTTAAGGTATTCTCATTACCCCTAATCAGAGGGAAGATGTGATGAGTTTACTAACCCTTGGTTTAGGCTTAAGCTCATTAACTTATGAAAAACCCCAAAAGGCAATAAAAGATTGAAAACACAAAAACAAACAATAATCGTCTCCTCCGGGATTCTTTTCTCATCTCATTCACTCACAAACGGGAACTTGCTTCTTCCGTCTAATGCAAGACAGTTAGCACCTGAGCCAGACAGGTCATACACTTGAGCATAGACAAGTAAGCAATTCATCAAGTCAATTTCTTTTTCAGTCCCTTTGAGTCGAACTACGGCGTTCTGACTTCCTCATTGCACGAGAGGATACGTAGTCATAACTTAACAGTTATCGAACAAAAGTCTCTGTATATTCCCCTTCTTCCAGCATTATTCTTTAAGCCTCATAGTCTTGAGCTTCACATCCTTTCCTTACACTGACACTCTTTTATTTCACTTCACATTTCTTATGCACTGACACTTGCATTCTTTTCCACCTTTTACACACAGATAGCATAGACACTACCCCTTTAAACACAAACTTTCAAGCGTGGATCCCGTCGAGTACGACGGACAATCTGGGTGCTAATACCTTCCCAGGTTGTAACCAACCCCCTTTCTCAGTTTCTCTGGTTCGCAACCGACTTATCCATCTTTTTTCTAGGTTTATGCAGCATTACCTTTCCTTCGGGATAAAAATGCCTAGATGGCGACTCTTTTCATCCTTTCTCATTTCGCCGACCGTTCGCGTCTGTACCCTATTTCACCTAGCCTCATTTAGTGGGAGCGACAGTTGTTTATCTTCCCAAAAGTTATACCCTTACCTTGGGTCGTTGTTTATCTTCCCAAATACCCTATCATGCCTTTGGGCCGTTGTTTATCTTCTCAAAAGTAATACCCTTACCTTGGGTCGTTGTTTATCTTCCCAAAGGTTGTATCTTCATACTTTGGACTACCTTATTCTCCAAGAAGTATATTTGAAGAACTTTTCTTCGAATGGCATCTTTAAGCCCATTCAAGCAATACAATATTTTCTACAAATGGCGTCTTTAAGCCCATTCAAGCAATACAATCAACCATCAGTGTTATTCTAGGCGCCGACGAGTGCAAATATTTGGGCTTTTGTGTTCAATCCCCTTCAACCTTCAAATCACGAATGGCGTGCATGCAAATCTAACTCCTCAGGTTTCAGAAAATTAAACAGGGGCAGCTCTTGTACCCCAAAATTTTCCCTCCCATAATCAAGGCAATGTCTCTCAATATTTCTCAATAATCATAAGGTTCGCAAGGTCCCCAATTGGTCATAAAGTTTGAGAGTTTCCTCAAACAAAGCCTTCTCCTAAGCAAAGGATCCAAAACTATGGTTTTGGTTTTATCTAAGCAAAATGGACCTACAAGGCCTCAAGTGAGCTTCACAACATCCCACATTTATTCAAGAATCCCCATGTCAAGTTTCAGGGCTTTCCCAATAAGTTTGACCAGTCAGATGATCAGATGTTCAAAAATCAATCAAAGTGGTTAAAAAGTCAAACTGAGGTCAACTGTGGTCAAATTAAAGTCAAACTTCAATATTTTAGCCAACATCAATATTATGAAGTAAAATTCATTATTTTATCAAGGGTTGATCATGATTCATCAAATAAATCTCAGATCATCAAGAATCAAGAAGTTTCTAAATTAGGTTTTCATAGTAAAAGTCAACTGAACTTTGACCAGCCATAACTTTCACATTATTCATAAAAAATTTCCCATCCAAATCCCATTTTGAAGTAAATTGAATTCTCTACAACTTTGTGTCTCACAAGCCAAGCCTAAAAATGATTCATTTGGAAGGTATAAGCTAAGACATTATAGGTCATTTCAAAAGTCAACAAAAAGTCAACTTTTTCCAAAGAGCATAATTTGAAAATGGTAAAAGATATGGACATGAGACCAAAGAGGTTTGTTATAGGACTCTCTAAGCTTTCTAAAAAGTCCAAGATCATTTTCATAGCCTTAAAATTGAGGGATTTATGCCTTGTCAAAGTTGGGAAAATTTCAAGGGGTGCATTGAGCAAAAAGGGTCTAAAATCCAATTTTTTCCAAATGGGCCCATGGAATTGCAATTCAATCTACACAATAACATCAAGCACGACCAAATTCCAATTATTTCTGATTTTTATAATTTATTTATTATTTATTTGGTTTTTATTTATTAAGATTCAATTTAAATCAAAATAAAATATAAAATTCAATATTTGGATGTGATTATTGTTCTAGAAGCTCATAAACAACATTAAAAGGGATTTGATACTCTCCAATTTCGTGCAACTCTATTGTGGAAGGAATTTATTTGATTTTTTGACAAAAATAGAATTGAGCTTTCTTCATGATCAAGTAATACCAAGATGTACCCAAGGCCCAATTTTGTTTGACCTAATTACATCCTTACATATACACAAACATGAACCAAGGTAGAGGACATGATTTTTGCAGGAAAATACTTGGTTTCAAACTAAAAAAACATCAAGAAAAAGAGGTATTTGGTTTGGCACTTAGAGGCAATTTCAGAACAAAATAAAGGTGGCATTAGCTTCCTTGAAGATAACTGATCGTAACTCAATCCTCATAAGCATCAAAATCATCCTAAAACACCATAACTGAATCCTTCATATTCATGTTTTTTTTTTATGTTTTTTCGATTTCATATGTATGACTGATTTAAAGCATATTTAACATATGGTTTGTGTTTATGAGGTTATAAGGAGTATTTCTGGGCAAGAAATTTGATGAATCATGGCCATATGGAGACCGAACCATAAACTAAGGTTCTTGAGGGTTCTGTTTGGGGGCGTGCGATTGAAGTGATTTCTGGAAAACTTAATGACATAATCTTGTTTAGAGACTTCATATTAACTGATTTGAATCATTAAAATAAATTTATCCATGTTATTTGCAATGTTTGAATGCGCAGGTGTTGTAGTCACAACAAAAAGCGTCACTAAAACCTTTAGTGACAGAAATCCGTAGGTAAAGGTCTAAGCAGACAGCTGGAGGTAGACGATGGAGTCTGGCGCGAAAACATATTCAAATTATGTTTTTTTATATAATATTCGTTTCAAATGATATTCATAACGCGCACGTTGGTCTGGTGGTTAAGGGCTGGTTTTGTTCCCTCGAGGGCATGGGTTCGAACCCAGCCTCAAGCATTTCTTTTTACACCTTATTTATTTGTTTAGGTTTTACATATAATTTTATTTTGCAGGCATATATTCCACACGCGTGCGCAACCCCTATGGTCTTGGTGCAAGCTTGACAATAGGGAGGTCCTGGGATAAAATCCAGGCCTCCCCACTTTTTGTTCTCATGCTAGTATTTCTTTCTTTTCCTTTTTCTTTATTATTAATTATTTATTTTAAATTAATTAATTAACTATATAATTAACCTAAACTAGTTAATCATCACTAATTTTTTTCTCTAAAAAATCAAAATAAATATTTTTCTAACACTTTAATTTGTAAATCAATTATTAATTAAGTTGAAATTATGGTAAATAATTTTTTTTTATTAGATTAGGATTTTCTTAATAAATATTAAATCTTAATAAACCTAATTTTCTTAATACCCTTATTTTAATCATTAATTAATTCTTAATTAGCTTACAATAATAATAATTGTGCATATAATTAATTTTTTTTATAACAATTATATATATATATATATATATATATATATATATATATATATATATATATATATATATATATATATATATAAATAGTTTTGTATATTGTTTTTTTTCTAAATTAATTAATTGGCTTAATTTGCTTAAAAATTCTATTTTTTTTAATTCCAAAATCCACCCTAATTATTTTATTTTATTTATTATTTAATTTTGCTTTATTATTCTATTTATTTATATTTAATCTTTTTTGCTTTATTTATCTTATTAGAAAAATTGTATAGGTATTATTATATTGTAATTTATTTTTATCGCTCATATTATTATGTAACTGCCCCGAAGTCGTGTAATAGTGTAGGATTTTAATTCATGCATTTTATTTTATTTAAATTGAGTGGTTAGTGATAATAGGGAGTGCAAGAAATAACTGAAAATTAATTGGACTTAGATAAGTAAAAAATAAGATAAATATTTGAATATAATCACTCACACACACAAGTTAATCTAAGATCGTCGTCTGCACTTCCTAGGGTATCCCTCTTGGTTGCCTTATTTAAACGGTCAAGTCCCTCGAAAGTAGGGTGTCTTAAGCAATGTCCCTCCATGAAATAAATCATTCAGTCCCTCCCAGATTCTAAAAGATCAAGTCCCTACGAGGTTGCCTATGATAAATGATCTTGTCCCTTCGGTTTAAAAGATGATAGTCCCTCCTAATTGCTAAAGACACCCTATAGTTGCCTTCATTGACCGTATGATGACCCTACGTCCGTCCCTTAACAAATCCAAGGTAATGACTACATATTCCTTAATAATAGGGACAATATTACCCTTGAAAGAACATGAATGACTTAGTCTAGGGTAGGTACATCATAGTTACTTGCTCACACCTTTAAAAAAATACTTTTCACACCTCACAATATTTTCAAACATTTTCCAACAAGGCTTTGTATACATCCATACGAGGATCATTACAAAGTACTTAGAAAACTTCTAATCACACACTACACTTTTCAAAAACATTTAGGTGAGCTAAGTAACTAAGAGCTCATGGATAACCATGGATATAAATGGTGCTAACACCTTCCCTTTATATAACCTACCCCCCCCCCCCCCCCGAACTCAAGTCTTTTTAAAAATAGGTCAAGATGAATCAACTAAACTTCAGTGGGAAGGATACTTACCTATGGACTTTATGCAAGCCTTTAAACTTAAGGCTATTATGTGACTTGTTTGTGTGTGCCACTTGCTTGTGTTGAACATAACATCATAACATCATAAGCATATCATTCTCACTAACCATTTCAAGGACCAAAGGATTTATCTTTGTTATTTGTTGCAGGTTACGACTTCTGCTCGTAGAAACACTATCCAGGTCAACTTTGTAAGGATACCTTCCAAGCTTAAGGAATTGGTCTCAAAAGTTTCGGAAAGCTCTCAGTTCACCAAAAAGCATGGTCACCTACTTGATTTGGTTACTTCAGGGTTTGATGAAGATATGATGAGTGTTCTAGTCCAGTCCTTTGATCCTAAACATCACTACTTCACATTTCCTGATTATCAGTTGGTGCCCACAATGGAAGAATTCTCCAAATTACCTGGTGTGCATATCCTTGATCAGAAATCTTTCACATGCTTAGAGAAAGAGCCTAAACCTGAAGTTATTGCAGCAGCCTTGTATCAGAAGAAATCAGACATTGTATTGGAAACTAGAAGTGGAACTAAGGGTATTCTTGCTAAGGTATTGATAGAGAAGGCTCATGTGTTCTTGGATGCTATGAGTTATGATGCTTTTTAGGAGATCTTAGCCTTGTTGATTTATGGTTTGGTATTGTTCCCTAATCCTGACTAATTCATATACGTGCACGCAATCAATATATTTATGATTCACAATCTTGTGCCTACCTTTCTTAAAGATATCTTACACTCTCTTCAGACTCGTACTACGAAGGTGCGAGGAACTCTGATGTGTTGCATACCCCTACTATCAAGGTGGTTTATTTCACATCTTCCTCGATCTGCGATGAAGAATGAACAAGGTTTAAGGTGGTCTAAAAGGATGATGTCACTCTCTCATTCAAACATTCATTAGTGTTCTCAATTTATGGAGAATATTACTATCATTGACTGTTGTGGGGAGTTACCTAATGTGCCACTCCTTGGCATTAGAGGGGAATTACTTACAATCCTTCTTTAGCACTACGTCAATTTGGTTATGCTTGGAGTAATGGTCCTCATGACATGCTTATTCAAGGTATCATGTTTGATTACGACAACGGTCTTCAAGGTTACCGTCAAAGGTTTATACGAGCCTGGAGCATGGTGAACAAGATCAACAATACTTAATCCCTATGGAACCTTACCCCAGATGGGTGTGATCTCGTGCTCAGACTCTCATGATGCCATATCTTGTTGTTCTACCAGTAATTGTTGAGCCAATTGGGGAAGGAGACGTTCTTTATACCATTCTGCATCCTGACATGCCTATGGATCTGGAAGAGCTACAGAAGTCTTGGATTCAACTGAAAGAAAAAAGGGATACTTTTGAGGCTTTGTTCCATGCTCACAAAGAGAAGGTGTGGGAGCTAACGAAGCAACTTCACGAAGAGTGGAAACTCAATACATATCTCAACCAAAAGAGAAAGCGTCCATGGGAGACTTGAGTCTCAGATGTTCTTATTTTCTTTGCAACTTTTTGTTTTCTCTCATTATAAGCCCAAATGGCAATTATATTTTAAACTTACTAATAAAAGTTTTATTTTTGTTTTCTTTTAACAAATTTAAATCCTACGTGGTCTTGGGAAATATTGCATATGCATCTACATACCATACCATTGCATAACAGGTTTCCGCGACAAGCTTTTCATCTTCTCGCTGTTTATTTCAACAGAAATGGCTCTCGAACAATCTGTCAAAGATCTCCAAACCCAAATTGCTCAATTTCAAGAGGTGATCCTGAATTTGTCCAATGGGCAAGAAGAGTTGAAAACCCTCCTCACTAAGGACATGAAAAAGAAGAATCCTAAAGACGACAAGGGTGATCAGTTAGAACAACTGCAAGCTGAGATGGCAGAGATGAGAATCCAGATGAATGGCTAGGTGGCTCTTATCCAAAACTTAGCCCAGGGGCAAGAAGAGCTGAGAATCTTTGTCAATAAACTTCAAGGTAACCGAGTCGGGAATCTAATCATCAGTCAATCTCCGATTAAACAAGCTGACTTGGTTGAAAGGAAGATGAGGATAAGAGAAGGAAAGAGACAGGATACTACTGATGATTCTTCAACTAAAGGAAGAAGATCTGGTAGGGTTAATCTTCCTCGACACAAGGAATGTAGAAGAGAGTTCATCAAATTTGACACGCCAATGTCGCAAATTTTGCAATGCTTGTTGGAGATGAAGTTGGTTATCTTGAAGAACGCTCCCCTGAAGCCTAATACTTCCTCTCCTGACTATAATCCCAATGCAAGGTGTACATATCACTCAAACTCTCCTGGACATGACACTAATAACTGTTGGGCATTAAATAATAAGATTCAAGACCTGATTGACGAATGAGTCCTCAAGGTTATGCCAGAAGACCAGATTGAATTCCTCTATCGTCCATTAAACATCGAAGCTGCCAGACAAATCACCCGAGGGAGCAAGAAAGAAAGCTCACAAACACCTGTTGAAGTTTAGGACACCATGGGACAACCAAGTGACAAATTTGATTTCATGGTAAAATATACTGCTCCTGAAAGTTCACGGATTACAATCGAAGACATTCAGCCAACTGGATGGGACATCATTTGATTTCTTTAGTTGTAATTTCGTTTGTTTGCTCAAGCACTTACTATTATGTCAAACTTTGTTTTTACATTAATGCATTGCGTATGTTTGTCTTGAATTAATCCATTTGTTTCATTATATTTAAAACTATGCTTCTTATCTCGCTTTTTGTGATATTTAACTCTTGATAAAACTGTAAGCCTTTAGAGGGAGGATGACGAAGACGATACCATAATTTCATATAGTATGCTTTTGAACAAATTATGTTGACGATGTACAAGCATTGTTTCAATTCCTAAACAGTGGAGATATAAGGAAGTTAATCCCTAGTCAACCCTTTTGAGCCTATGAAGTAGGAGTTTTTTTCTCACGCAAATTAAAAACCCTTATTCATAACTTGGGGCAAGGTAGTTACTCGGTTAACTTAATTATGTTGGTTGTCTTTTGGTACACAACTAATGATGGTTCCCTGTAATCACTAAGTCCGATAGTCAATATCTAACAAAGGAAAAGCTCAGTAAGTCAAAACCTATGAAGGAGACTTAGTAAAGATTGAGACCTCCCGCTGACTGTAATTTTGAAACAAACAGTTCAGGCGAAAAGGAAAGGATAACAAAGTCAAAAGAAAAAGAAGTCACTGCAAATCCTCAACAAAAAAAAGGATAACTGACTTTTCAAATAAAGTTCTGGTTTCTGAACCATCACAAATGTCAGTGTTACAGTTCCAAACTCATTTGGAGCCTTAATGCATAAGTTAATCGAACATAGGACTGAAGAACATCACGAAGGATGGGTTGGGTTCAAATAAAATTTGAGCCTTTATCCTTTGTTTCTTAAACCGTGAACCAGGCCATGTTACAACCCTTTAAAATTCCTAACTGAAACATAGTTACTTCAAAAGCGTACTGCTACAAAAAGGTATCCTGACTCCTTTAAGGTTTATTACAAAACTTGAGTCAATATCACAGTTTTCACAAACATTGTTTTACTAAAATAACTCTTTTTCAAAAATTCAAGACATACATAAGTATTGCGCTTTAAATATATGTTTATCCTGGGTTTACTGATGTGTTTTACGCGTAGGTTTCTGTTGTCAACACGCAATTTACTGAAGTTGGGGATCTTTTGCGTAAATGGATTGTTTTTCAGCTAAACAGAACATACAAGTGGAATCAAAAGATATGTGAGTTCGTGCATCTAAATCCATTTACCTGAGCAACAAGTATGCCTAATTTCAGCTATACGTCTGTTCGTGTCATTAACCAGAGTTATTATGATTGGCTCCACATCCATGTTGATGGGAATGGTTTTGGTAATCTCCAATCTCCTTTAAATCAAGCTTTGTGATTGGTAACTGCATTTAGAGGAATTCCAATTTTGTGAATGTGGCATAATTTTGTTTTCAGGTTGGATTGACAATGGTTGTGGTGGAGAATGTTACTAATGGTTAAACAAGTCATGTTCACTGTAAAACTGTCAATGTGGTTTGGTCCAGATTCTGGTGGCTTTCGTGGGAGCGTCTCCGTTCACAACCGGTACTTATTGGTGCCGCAGGGGAAATGTGATTATATTTATTAACTCTGTTAGTAATTTTTTCCCTGTATTTCTGGTTGGTTGGTACGTTCAAAGGTTTTTGGGTGATTATTTTTTTATTCAGGCGCTGATGCCATTGATTGATGTGGCTGTTGTGTTTTTTGGTGGTCCTGCTCAAATTCTATAGCAGGATTATATTTCTTGGTGCTGCAGTAGTTTGTTGTTGTTTAGGTTGCAGATCTTTTTATTCTGGTATATTGTTTTAGTAGGGGATGTTCTTTTGTAATTTGGGCATCTCTTATGCCTTTTATTAATTAATTAATCTATGTTTTGGCAGATTAAAAAAATTTTGTGCTTTGTTATTTGGTAAGTGTTTGATATTTCTTCCTAAAAGTTGTCGGCATCAGTTTGTGGGGGTGATTGATTGTAATATTGTCATCAGGTTGAAACAATAATATAGTAATTGATGTAATTATTAATTATATTTTTGTTTTATCACGTGATTCTTTTCGCATATATTGTAACATCCATAAATATTGAGATTTGAGATTCATTACAAAAATCTTCAATTCAATGCCTTCAACTATATATCATTATTCATATTTTTTAAATTATCAAGGAACAATTTTAGATTTCATATATGAGTGTAGCTATTTGAACTAGCATTGCATCACATACTCTTAAATTGTAATATGATAGTCTGAATTTGAATTATATTATACTTATAGAGTAGTATGTTCTTCAAACTTTCCTTACTTCTTACTATTTCTAAATCTTTATCTTAATCTTTTTTATTTAGAGTATTTTCAAATGGGATATATTATTTTATTATAATTTCTAAATCATAATTTTTTTCTTAATCATTTTGATTAATCACTCATCAAATCAAAAGTATCAAATATTATAATATTTGGTATTAATTTTTTAAAGAATAATTTTAATTTTTATTATTTGCTAATTTTGTATGTAAATTTGCATAAAAATCAGTATTTGTACAAATTTATCTATATTTTATTAAAATCTTTTATATTAAATATTTATATTAATTTAATTTTTAATATAATTTATTTAAATATTTATTTGTTGTTTTAAAAAAATAGTAATGGATATGGCTATTTTAATAATTATAATTTATTTTTAATTTTAAAAGGCAATTTAAAATTTACTTTCATATTTATTTCAATTAAATTTGAATGCTTATTTGTGCCCAATATTTATTCACATCATATTTATTCCAATTAAACTCTTCAAATTTATAATAGAAAGAATTAATTGAAACGACGTATCTTAACTTCAAAAAGAATGAATGATTTGACTTTAGTTTTTACTATTTTTAAAAGTAGTTACTAAAATTTTATATTACCAAATAAAAAAGGAAAAATATTTGTCTAAAAATAGTAATTTATCTTCAAATTTTTATTTTGAAAATAAAATATTACTTTAAAAACTAGTAATAGATATGACTATTTTAATTAATTATAATTTATTTTTAATTTTAAAAAGCAATCTAAAATTTACTTTAATATTTATTTAAATTTAATTTTAATACTTCGTGTCCAATATTTAATCCAGTTAAACTCTTCAAATTTTTATTATTTTTAAAAGAAGTTACTTCTTTTGTTAGATGAGCTACTTCCTTGACTTTTATCATGAAGAAAATTATAAGTTGCTTTTTATGTATTAAATGTTCTATTTTGGTTATTTGATGATTTGCAATTTAAATTTAATATTGATGTTTTTATTCTATTTTGATTTGGTATGAGCATTAATATTAGTAATAATCAGTTTCAGATTTTTTTTTCGGTAAATTAAATTATGTATATAATTAAACTTAAATAATGAGATTTAAATGTGTTGAATTATTTTATAATATGTTACTAATTACATATATAATTAAACTTAAATTACATTATTGTCTCTTGACTTATATAGAAATTATGATTATACAATTTTAGTATTTTTATGATTTGCAACTTGAATTTGATTTTTTTTTTTACTTTATCTCATAAAGTTTTTGTTTTGGACATATCTTTTATTTCAGTTTTTTTTAATTAAATTAAATATATAATTAAATATAAATAACAATATTTAATCTTTTAAATATTTAAATGCACACTTTCTAAAATAATAATTTTTACAAATAATTTTTACAAATATATGTATAGGGAGATCAAACTTAGTGGAAAACCAAACGTTTATAGAGTTAACTTGTAGTATATGTAAGTGGTTATAATAGTTTTCAATATTATGCCACGTTTTGTTCACCGTCTATAAGAAAAGAAATGGCACACTAAAAACATTTATTATTAAAATTTCCTTAATGTTACGTGATTAGTTAATTAATTTGTATGGCTTAAATATATAATAATAATAATAATAATAATAATAATAATAATAAATAATAATAATAATAATAATAATTTTACGTTATGTGCGTATGACAAGAAAAGAAAATACAAGCATTTGTTTCTCCTTCGCGCATTCAACGTTTTCACTTCAAGAAATCGATTTCAATCTTCCGGTAAGTCTCCATCAACCTTTTTCAATTCCTTCATTTCTTTCAAATTCAAGCCCTAACAATGATTTGAAATTCTGTCAATATCAATTTAGAACCCTAATAATCAACCGTACAAATCATTTGAACCCTAACAATCGCTTTGTTCAATCGCAGATCCGCAATCCTAATTCCACAATCAGGTTTTCTGCTGCACTGCTCTGCTGCTCAACAATCTACAGTTTCGCAATCGGTCGTTTGATTGCTAGATTCTGCTACTCACAATCCACAATTCTACCATCCACCAATTTTAAGGTATGTTTTTGCTTTAGTTTTTCACAAATGATTTGTTGTATCTCACTTTTGTTGTTGTATCTCACCATGTTGTTTCATTTAATCTACATTCCACCATATTTTTCACAGTATGAATTTTATTCTAATACTTGTTGTTGTCGTTGTTTATCGGCATATTCGTAGCAGTTTCTCCATCTAAAGTGTTGGATCCATAACCCTCTTTGCTAGCCGGTGAGTCTTTCCTTATCTTTATAGTTGTTTGATTCATAAGTATAGAACCTCAATCCGCGATGCACATCAACTGTTCGACAAAATGCATATTGAACTGTGTTTGACTTATATTCTCTTTTTTTTTTCTTAAGCTCAAATCAAACTTGAAGCTTCCTAGTTTTATTAGACTTGCCTATTATTTTTATGTTTAGGTTGAATGAATATTGATTTTAAATTTTAGTTCACATATATATATATATATATATATATATATATATATATATATATATATATATATATATATATATATATTAAAGGAAATAAAACAAAAATATGATGTTGTGTTTCCTTCAAATTTGAAATGGAGAAGAAAACAAACCAAAAATATATTAACATTTTATGCACACTTATAGCTATACTATTTTACTGTCAACTTTCTTCTACAACTAGTTCATTCATCTTTCTGTCAATTGTCTCGAAACATATCTGATGCATCGATCCATAAAAGGACACCAATTCTGTTAATTGTTCCACAGACATATTCAACATCATGTTCATAGCTGCCTTCTCCCTCATTTGATCCATTTTCATCTTTTGTGTATAACTCGAACCGTTTCTATATGTTGCACCAACCTGCTTTAGCCTATTCTTCTGCTGCAAAATCAATGCAGTACTTGCCTGTAGAAAGTCTGCTCCCGGTTTAAGTTCAGAACTTTGACTCATATCGACATGAGAATCGGACTTATACATGGTGACTTCTAGAGTGAGGGATCACTCAAGTCCCTCACCATGTACCATTCAAAATGACCATTAGATCAAAAAAAGTTTACACGATATTATTAGTGGATGCTACACTAGATTTCAATATTTCACTTTCTCTGGAATAATATTCTTTCTCCATTATGTTTATCCATGAATGGTTAACATAAAATATATTAACTTAAAAAATACATATACACCATATTTTTTTTTACGTAAAAAGAACATATAGTTATGGAAAAACAAAGGAAGAACACCATCTCCTCTTATCATCTTTTCCATTTCTCTTGAGAAAAACCTCATTTTTTCCTAAAGTTTCTCTCCCTTATTTACTAGCTGCCTTCTCCCTCACATTTTCCCAAAGTTTCTTCTCCTTTTTTAATTTGAGAGTTGTTATGATGGAGAAATAATGGCCTTTACTTACTCTTAACATACTAACATGAATAATTGTCCATGTAATTAATTCGAATTCACTTACTGCAATAATTGGCCATGTAATAAATTAGATTCACTCATAGAAATTATTAAGAAATTATACTAACTACTGTAAATGGAATAATTGCTCATGTAACTTTTCCTTCTCTATTCTTATAGAGGTGAATTTAGTTTATTAGGAAATATAGAATAAATAATAATTTCTCAGGTAATAAATTGTAAATGCTTATTGATGAATTGATAGATTGTAAATGCTTGTTGATGAATTAATAAATTGTAAATGCTTGTTGATAAATTGTAAATGCTTGTTTATAATGTTCCATTTACTAGTAACACATTGTTAATTTTTCCTCTCATTACTAGATTTCGGTTATTGCCCAACTTAGCAAAAACTAAAATTTGCATCAAATTTGATTTGTTTGATTTTAGACTTCGGTTAGTACATAATTTGGATTTGTCAGCACTCCATGCAAGCCAAATAGAAGCACAATGTTTGGTACCCATGTGATGTGACTTGTTACAATGGTAATAATAAAGAAGAAAATGCTTCAACGATTGATCAAAGTGATTGCTGTCATTTTTTATTATGAAATGTTTATAGTGATTGCAGTCTGAATTTCAGAATAGAAAATATCTGTACCGATAGAATGAAATTTGCGTGATAGTATCTCATATTTGTTCTTTTTTCCTTTGTTTTTGATACTTTTTCCATTTGATGATATATCCTATTTAATAATTCTATATTTCTATAGTTATTAGTTTTAATATAATAATTGTTATGCTTTTTGTAGGCTTCTGAAGCAGGAAATGAACCTTCACCACCTTGTGACATAAGAAGATCATCATATGCAAGCAATACACATGAAGAAAATCATCAGAGTCCTTCTAAGGACATATGATTTTTATGGCACTTTTATGTTCTAAAACTTGTTTTTTTTTAGAATAACTTGAGATACTAGATACAAAAATTGTTGGTCATTTTTATGTTTTAATATTTTAGGAATAGATTGTGATACATATATCAAACATTTAAAGTTTCTATCTAATTTTGAAAAATTTAATCAATAGCACCTAGTTGTTTTTTGTTGTTTTTTTTATGCTGAAAGATTACAATGGTTTCTTTTGTTTATTTTCTTCATTATGAACCGTGAGGATGAAAAATGGACACTCTATAATGGAATGTCAAAATTATGATAATGTGAGAATGAAAAGTGTCTATAATGGAATGCCAAAATTCTGATAATGTGAGAATGAAAAGTGGACAATCTGTAATGGAATGCCAAAATTCTTATAATGAGAGTGATACGGTATGTCAGAATGTCCAAATGATATTTTATATCTAAAAGTGGTTAATTAATATATATTGTGACAAAATTTAAATTTATTTTAGCATATTGTAAAGAGATTCTTTTTCATATTGATTTGAAATAGTGATTTATTATATGTATATTACGACGGTTTTAACCGACGTAAAATACAATGATATTTGTTTATTTTGTAAATAATACGACGGTTGTAAACCGTCACTAATTTCAAACATCAGCCGCCACTATATGTAAATTAGAACGGTTTAAAGTGACGCAATTTTTAGTACATTACAACGGTTTCAACCGACGTAATATGTAATGATATTTGTTTGTTTTGCGATCAATACGACGGTTTACAACCGCCCTAATTTTAAACAACAAGCACCACTTTCAATTGTGTAAATTACGACAGTTTGCACGACGTTTAATTGTTAACCGTCGTTATTTTCATTGCGGCAACCAAATTTACGGCGTTTTGAAAAACGTCATTTTTGTGAATTGTGGCAGTTCAAACCGCCACAATTTGCTTGACTTAACCGCCATAATTTACGCGTTTTTTTGTAGCGTCCCTCCCAGATTCTAAAAGATCAAGTCCCTACGAGGTTGCCTATGATAAATGATCTTGTCCCTTCGGTTTAAAAGATGATAGCCCCTCCCAATTGCTAAAGACACCCTATAGTTGCCTTCGTTGACCGTATTATGACCCTACGTCCGTCCCTTAACAAATCCAAGGTAATGACTACCTATTCCTTAATAATAAGGACAATCTTACCCTTGAAAGAACATGAATGACTTAGTCTAGGGTAGGTACATCATAGTTACTTGCTCACACCTTTAAAAAAATACTTTTCACACCTCACAATATTTTCAAACATTTTCCAACAAGGCTTTGTATACATCCATACGAGGATCATTACAAAGTACTTAGAAAACTTCTAATCACACACTACACTTTTCAAAAACATTTAGGTGAGCTAAGTAACTAATAGCTTATGGATAACCATGGATATAAATGGTGCTAACACCTTCCCTTTATATAACCTACCCCCCCCCCCCCCCCCGAACTCAAGTCTTTTTAAAAATAGGTCAAGATGAATCGACTAAACTTCAGTGGGAAGGATACTTACTTATGGACTTTATGCAAGCCTTTAAACTTAAGGCTATTATGTGACTTGTTTGTGTGTGCCACTTGCTTGTGTTGAACATAACATCATGACATCATAAGCATATCATTCTCACTAACCATTTCAAGGACCAAAGGATTTATCTTTGTTATTTGTTGCAGGTTACGACTTCTGCTTGTAGAAACACTATCCAGGTCAACTTTGTAAGGATACCTTCCAAGCTTAAGGAATTGGTCTCAAAAGTTTCGAAAAGCTCTCAGTTCACAAAAAGCATGGTCACCTACTTGATTTGGTTACTTCAGGGTTTGATGAAGATATGATGAGTGTTCTGGTCCAGTTCTTTGATCCTAAACATCACTACTTCACATTTCCTGATTATCAGTTGGTGCCCACAATGGAAGAATTCTCCAAATTACCTGGTGTGCATATCCTTGATCAGAAATCTTTCACAGGCTTAGAGAAAGAGCCTAAACCTGAAGTTATTGCAGGAGCCTTGTATCTGAAGAAATCAGACATTGTATTGGAAACTAGAAGTGGAACTAAGGGTATTCTTGCTAAGTTATTGATAGAGGAGGCTTATGTGTTCTTGAATGCTATGAGTTATGATGCTTTTTAGGAGATCTTAGCCTTGTTGATTTATGGTTTGGTATTGTTCCCTAATCCTGACTAATTCATATACGTGCACGCAATCAATATATTTATGATTCACAATCTTGTGCCTACCTTTCTTAAAGATATCTTACACTCTCTTCACACTCGTACTACGAAGGTGCGATGAACTCTGATGTGTTGCATACCCCTACTATCAAGGTGGTTTATTTCACATCTTCCTCGATCTGCGATGAAGAATGAACAAGGTTTAAGGTGGTCTAAAAGGATGATGTCACTCTCTCATTCAAACATTCATTAGTGTTCTCGATTTATGGAGAATATTACTATCATTGACCGTTGTGAGGAGTTACCTAATGTGCCACTCCTTGGCATTAGAGGGGGAATTACTTACAATCCTTCGTTAGCACTACGTCAATTTGGTTATGCTCGGAGTAATGGTCCTCATGATATGCTTATTCAAGGTATCATGTTTGATTATGACAACGGTCTTCAAGGTTACCGTCAAAGGTTTATACGAGCCTGGAGCATGGTGAACAAGATCAACAATACTCAATCCCTATGGAACCTTACCTCAGATGGGTGCGGTCTCGTGCTCAGACTCTCATGATGCCATATCTTGTTGTTCTACCAGTAATTGTTGAGCCAATTGGGGAAGGAGACGTTCTTTATACCATTCTGCATCCTGACATGCCTATGGATCTAGAAGAGCTACAAAAGTCTTGGATTCAACTGAAAGAAAAAAGGGATACTTTTGAGGCTCTGTTCCATGCTCACAAAGAGAAGGTGTGGGAGCTAACGAAGCAACTTCACGAAGAGCGGAAACTCAATACATATCTCAACCAAAAGAGAAAGCGTCCATGGGAGACTTGAGTCTCAGATGTTCTTATTTTCTTTGCAACTTTTTGTTTTCTCTCATTATAAGCCCAAAGGGCAATTATATTTTAAACTTACTAATAAAAGTTTTATTTTTGTTTTCTTTTAACAAATTTAAATCCTACGTGGTCCTGGAAAACATTTCATATGCATCTATATACCATACCATTGCATAACAGGTTTCCGTGACAAGCTTTTCATCTTCTCGCTGTTTATTTCAACAGAAATGGATCTCGAACAATCTGTCAAAGATCTCCAAACCCAAATTGCTCAATTTCAAGAGGTGATCCTGAATTTGTCCAAGGGGCAAGAAGAGTTGAAAACCCTCCTCACTAAGGACATGAAAAAGAAGAATCCTAAAGACGACAAGGGTGATCAGTTAGAACAACTGCAAGCTGAGATGGCAAAGATGAGAATCCAGATGAATGGCCAGGTGGCTCTTATCCAAAACTTAGCCCAGGGGCAAGAAGAGCTGAGAATCTTTGTCAATAAACTTCAAGGTAACCGAGTCGGGAATCTAATCATCAGTCAATCTCCGATTAAACAAGCTGACTTGGTTGAAAGGAAGATGAGGATAAGAGAAGGAAATAGACAGGATACTACTGATGATTCTTCAACTAAAGGAAGAAGATCTGGTAGGGTTAATCTTCCTCGACACAAGGAATGTAGAAGAGAGTTCATAAAATTTGACATGCCAATGTCGCAAATTTTGCAATGCTTGTTGGAGATGAAGTTGGTTATCTTGAAGAACGCTCCCCTGAAGCCTAATACTTCCTCTCCTGACTATAATCCCAATGCAAGGTGTACATATCACTCAAACTCTCCTGGACATGACACTAATAACTATTGGGCATTAAATAATAAGATTCAAGACCTGATTGACGAATGAGTCCTCAAGGTTATGCCAGAAGACCAGATTGAATTCCTCTATCGTCCATTAAACATTGAAGCTGCCAGACAAATCACCCGGGGGAGCAAGAAAGAAAGCTCACAAACACCTGTTGAAGTTTAGGACACCATGGGACAACCAAGTGACAAATTTGATTTCATGGTAAAATATATTGCTCCTGAAAGTTCACGGATTACAATCGAAGACATTCAGCCAACTGGATGGGACATCATTTGATTTCTTTAGTTGTAATTTCGTTTGTTTGCTCAAGCACTTACTATTATGTCAAACTTTGTTTTTACAATAATGCATTGCGTATGTTTGTCTTGAATTAATCCATTTGTTTCACTATATTTAAAACTATGCTTCTTATCTCGCTTTTTGTGATATTTAACTCTTGATAAAGTTGTAAGCCTTTAGAGGGAGGATGACGAAGACGATACCATAATTTCATATAGTATGCTTTTGAACAGATTATGTTGACGATGTACAGGCATTGTTTCAATTCCTAAACAGTGGAGATATAAGGAATTTAATCCCTAGTCAACCCTTTTGAGCCTATGAAGTAGGAGTTTTTTTCTCACGCAAATTAAAAACCCTTATTCATAACTTGGGGCAGGGTAGTTACTCGGTTAACTTAATTATGTCGGTTGTCTTTTTGTACACAACTAATGATGGTTCCCTGTAATCACTAAGTCTGATAGTCAATATCTAACAAAGGAAAATCTCAGTAAGTCAAAACCTATGAAGGAGACTTAGTAAAGATTGAGACATCCCGCTGACTGTAATTTTGAAACAAACAGTTCAGGCGAAAAGGAAAGGATAACAAAGTCAAAAGAAAAATAGGTCACTGCAAATCCTCAACAAAAAAAGGATAACTGACTTTTCAAATAAAGTTCTGGTTTCTGAACCATCACAAATGTCAGTGTTACAGTTCCAAACTCCTTTGGAGCCTTAATGCATAAGTTAATCGAACATAGGACTGAAGAACATCACGAAGGATGGGTTGGGTTCAAATAAAATTTGAGCCTTTATCCTTTGTTTCTTAAACCGTGAACCAGGCCATGTTACAACCCTTTAAAATTCCTAACTGAAACATAGTTACTTCGAAAGCGTACTGCTACAAAAAGGTATCCTGACTCCTTTAAGGTTTATTACAAAACTTGAGTCAATATCACAGTTTTCACAAACATTGTTTTACTAAAATAACTCTTTTTCAAAACTTCAAGACATACATAAGTATTGCGCTTTAAATATCATTGTTTTCATATAACTAAGTGTTTGACAACAGAGAAGCTTACATAAAGAACATTCTATGAATCAAAGTCCTCCCTACATGCAAAGTTGCTTCCTGAATCAAAGCTAATGTATACAAGGGGCATAATCACTATCTTCCAATCAAGGGGCATAGTCACTATCTTCAATCAAGGGGGCATGCCATGTTATTTCCCAAGTCATTTGGGGCAGTCAGGTCAAGGTTCAACAATGCTTAAATAACCAGGGGCAGATCTTCCCATCTGAATTGCCAGAGGTAACATTACCAAGTTCACAATGCCAAAGACATATTATTGTGGAACATTTTGTTTATTTCTATAGAGGTAGCTCCTTTTTGGGACAAATCATCCTCAGCTAAGGGTAACATTCTCTTTTCAAATCTAATCAGATCAGATTCAATATCAGATGGTGTCAGTATCATGTCTTTATATTCAGTCATGATAATTCCTAGAAAATTACTCAGGGAAGTCCGAAATATCAGAATTTATGAACCCGTTGGTTATTTTGAATATGATTGATGTTTACTAAAATTTCAATAATATCATTTACTAAGGACTCTTGAAAGTAGGATCCCAACAAAGTTCATATCCAACAGATCTTCGCAGGTTCATCCCCACAGGGTAATCCTTTCAGCTATACTTCAGCAAAGCATTACAGATAATCTATTGTACTTCCAACTCTACGAAGTCCCAGACAGATTTCTCTCAAGTCTGATATCCTCCGAAGAATTGACACTTGGTCGGATAAATCTCTCAGGAGAATGTCCGTCTCTTTTATCCCCAGTCAGGAAATTTAGAAATTTCATATTCCAATAAAAAGTGCGACAAATAAAAATCAAAAGATCCTAAGTTACAACATTCTGAAACAAGACGGGAATGATGTCTTCATATTCCTCAGCAACGAATCAGGATCTATTTTCCCCAACCAGCAGTTGTTACATGAATCTACTGATGAGCTCTCCATACATAATTCATACATACATCATCTACATCATTTCATATCATACGCATCCACAACGCACACAAATTCTCATTTATGATAAGAAGATCGTCTTGCAAAGCGTTATATACATCATGACATTGCATAAAACTAACCTTGTTTTTCAGGTTAATTCCCTAGCAGACGAATGTTATCAACAACGTATTCTTGGGCTGCTATAAACCCCCGAGACAATATCTTGGACTTCTCTATCCTCTAGGAGTACATATAACAATATCTTGGACTTCTCTATCCTCCAGGAATACATATAACAATATTTTGGGCTGCTACAACCCTCAAGATTACATCCATCAACGTCTTGGGCTGCTATATCCCCCAGGGCCACGAAAACCAATATTTTGGGTTGCTACATCTCCTGATATTACATCTATATCCATATTGGGCTTCTATATCCCCCCAAGGGCTACCTCAAATAATATCTCGGGCTACTATAAACCCCCGGGACAATATCTTGGACTGCTCTATCCTCCAGGAGTACATATAACAATATCTTGGATTGCTCTATCCTCCAGGAATACATATAACAATATCTTGGGCTGCTACAACCCTCAAGATTACATTCATCAACGTCTTGGGCTGCTATATCCTCCAGGGCCACGAAAACTAATATCTTGGGCTGTTACATCTCCTGAGATTACATCTATATCCATCTTGGGCTGCTATATCCCCCAAGGGCTACCTCAAATAATATCCCGTGCTGCTATAAACCCCTAGGATAATATCTTGGACTTCTCTATCCTCCATGATTACACATAACAACGTCTTGGACTGCTCTATCCTCCAGGACCACACCAAACAACATCTTGGGTCGCTACATCCCCCGAGATTACATTAATCTACATTTTGGACTGCTTTATCCTCCAAGAGGTATATTTGAAGAACATTTTTACTCCGAATGGCATCTTAAAGCCCATTCAAGCAATACAACCAACCAACATCATTACTTCGCGCGCCGACGAGTGCAAATATTTGGGCTTTAGTGTTCTATCCCCTTCAACCTTCAAGTCACGAATGGCGTACATGCCAATCTAACTCCACACGTTTCTGAAAATTGAACAGGGGCAGTTGTTGTACCCCAAAACTTTACCTCCCATATTCAAGATAATGTGTCTCAAGAGGTCTCCTAATAGTCACGAGATTCTTAATTGGTCAAAGGGATTGAAGGTTTCATCAGACAAAGTCTCCTCCTGAACAATGGATCTTAAAACTAGGATTTTGAGTTTCCCCAAGAAAAGTGAACTTCCAAAGCCACAAGTAGACTTCATAACATCCCACATATATTAAAGAATGTTCATGTCAAGTTTCAAAGCTTTCCTCACAAGTTTGGCCAGTCAGATGCTCAGATACCCAAAAATCAATTAACTTGGTAAAAAAGTCAATTGTGGTCAACATAAAGTCAAACTTCAAGATTTTAGGTCAACATCGAGATTATGAGGTAAAATTCATCATTTGATCAAGGGTTGACCATGATTCATCAAGGAAACCTCAGAATCATCAAGAATCAGGAGTTACTAAATTAGGGTTTTGTGTAGGAAAAGTCAACTGAACTTTGACCAATCATAACTTTCATATACTTCATCAGAAATTTCCCATCCAAAGCTCATTTTGAAGGAAATTCAATTCTCCACAAGTTTTTGTCTCATAAGCCAAGTCCAAAAATACTTCATTTGAAAGATATGAGCCAAGACATTATAGGTCTTTTTGAAAGTTAACAAAAAGTCAACTTTTTTCCAAAGCTCATAATTTGAAAATGGTAAATGATATGGACATGGGACCAAAAGTTTTAATTAGAGGACACTCTAAGATTTCTAAAAATTCCAAGAACACCTTCATGGGGTCAAAATTGAAGAAGTTATGCATTGTCAAAATTGAGAAATTTTCAAGAGGTTTATGAAGCAAAAAGGGTCTAAACTCAAGTTTCTTCCAAATGAGCCCATATTTTTCTAACCCAAACTCAATTGTAAGATCATGCACGAACCATAGATCATAATATCTGATTTTTTATATTTATTTTATATTATATTGGATCTAATTCATTTAAATTCAATTTTAATTAAGATAAATATTGAAAAATCAAATATTTGATCTTAAGACTATTTTAGGATCAAATATTTGATGTTTATGATCATTATAAGGATCCAATTTCGTTCAAAACCAAAAGAGTATGTCTTAATACCAAATTTGACCAAAATGGAAACTTCCTAACTTCATCCTCAAGCAAACTCAAATACATCAACAAGTCCCGACTTTTTTAACCTATTTCCTTCTCCTATATAAACTCATGACCTTCACCAACCTCAAGGACGAAAATTCTTGCCTCAAGGAGAAACAAGACCGAAAAAAGAAAAGAAAAAGAGAACGACGATATATGGTAAATGAGGTAAACCGATTACTGTTATAAAGAAGTTTTACAATAGCCTTTTTCAAATACGTACGTAGTTTGGTTTTCTTTGTAAAACTTTGCAATGGCCTTTTCAAATATGTACGTAATGTTTTTTTTTTTTTATAAATATAGTAGGTATATGTTATTATATATATATATATATATATATATATATATATATATATATATATATATATATATATATATGTTTATAATAAGTTTAATATAATATATAATATAATTTTGTTTTAGTTTTTTTTACTATTCGGATTGGATCATGTCGATGTGTTGTTTACACATTTGTGTGAATGATGCGTGACACTTGTATTGATCCGATTCAGTTGCGATGATCGCAATTTTGCGTTAGCAACATCGTTTTTTTATTTCTTTTATTTTATGTTTATTTATATTCATACAATTTTTGATCCCTATTGCAACGATCACTTTGGGTGTAGCAAGCTAGTAATGGATTTTATCGGTTTATGTGCGATGTTCTATATGTATTCTTGTATTTCGATTTTGCACGCGTCCGACGGTTTTGCACGGTGACAATTCACCTTTAACACTTACCGATCCGCGTTTCGATTTACATTTTTTTTTCTATTTTATTTAATTTAATTTTATCATGCTATTGTTTTATTTATTTATTCGATTTGCGATGACCGTTTACGCGGTAGCAATTTGTCTGTTATTTTAATTTTTGTTATTTTTAAACGATCCAACGTCGTTATGTCTATTATCGTAATTGTATTTTTATTTCTTATTTATTTATGTAAAAACTAATTAATTAAAAAAATATCAAAATAAATTAATCAAGTCTCTTTTTGTTTTTGTAAATAAATTAATCAAGTCTTTTTTTTTTGTAAATAAAAAATAAAAACTTTTTTTAATTAAATTAATAATTTAAAACTTCAAAAACTCATAAGAACCCCATTTTCTTAATAAATTCAATTAACCGATTTTTATCGAATCCTCCAAAATTTCTTCCTCCTCCATTATTATCTCTTTCCCGATTTTATTTTTTCGTCACTATGGCGGTTATATTAAAACGTCACAATTTACTGTTGATTACGGCGGTTTATCTAAACGTCATAATAATAGTAATAAAATGACGGTTATAACCGCCATTATTTACGGAAAATATTTCCCAACCACTTTGTGTCACTTACTCCCTTTTTTTTTCTCTTCATATTATATATATATATATATATATATATATATATATATATATATATATATATATATATATATATATATATATATATATAATTTTAATATTACTTAACATCTTCTTAACATCCTTGCTATTTTAAAAACTTCTATTAATAATAATATTATTTTAATTATCTTTAATAAAAATTTAACTTTTTAATTATTTTATTATTCATTATTCATTAATACTAATAATAATTGATTGATTAATTTGGACCTTGAAAACATAAGAATATCAGACGTTTCACATCCAATTTGGTTTCTCAATACAAATTATTTGGGACCGTGAGAAACCCTTCACATTTCACCATTCAACTCAAACCCTTCTTCTTCATTTCTGTAATCATCTAAACCATTATTTCACCGTTCATTTCCTAATTCTTAATCATAAATGTTATTCCTTTCTCAATACAAACCCTTGAATTCATCATCTCATCAATCAATCTCATCATAAATGGCCGCCTGAATCATCTCATCACTTCATCATAGTTGTTTCTTCTCCCAAACCCTAATCATCTCATCAGTGTTATTTCTTCTCCCAATTCATATACTACAATGGAATCGTCAACCCTATTTTTCAGGTAATTTATTTGAATTTCTATTGCTTTTACCTATATAAATAGGATCAACTTCGTCGATCTAATTCACACTTCTTCTGATTCGTTCATCTTTGATAAATTTGGACTTTTGACTTCTCCATTTTGTATCAGGCTTTTGCAATGGACGCTGGGAGACGCGACTTTGTTAATGAAATCCCTCCTTTAACAACGATGATGTTGGGTCAAAATGGCTCTTCATCTTCATCTTCTAAAGTTAACAACGAGAACGTTTTTTTGTTTCTCAGAAGTTTTTGTTTAACTTTTCTTTCCGCTTCGACTCTTTTGACCCGTTGTTGATGCTTTTATGCAGCAACAAATTTTACAAATTGGAGAAGGTTAACGATTGAAGTATATAGATCTGTGGCATAAGAAAGTTCTGGAGCTGCTGTGGCATAAGAAAGTTCTGGAGCTGTTTTTTGATTTCTTTAGTTGGCGTAAGTACTAATTTTATTCATGTTAATATAGAACGATAAGCAGACATCAAAAGGAACCTAATGGGTGAAGCATTATTCGATCTCGAACAACTTCTCATTTCCAATAAGGGACACATCGATTTCGTTACGAAAATCATCATTTATCTATATATCTTATTAATGTCAATGGATCATTTTACTGAAAATTCAGAGTTTACTATCATACTGAATTGAATCACCTTTCTTATCTTACTTGATGATAATTATGGTTGCCTGTTTTCATTTTTTCCATAGGAAAAACTGACACCTCAGGAGGTAGGTATTCTTCAATCATGCAAAGGTAAAGCTGTGAGGAATTTCACTGTATGTTCACTTCTGGGAGGTGCTGCTGTATGGGCAGGTTTGTGATTTTGTTTCTTTTATTGCAAATTTATTGCTTTTCGAACATGATATCTTTAATGTATGCCAGTTTTAAGCTGTGTTGTCAATCACGGATTGTTAAAATTCTGCTGTGCAATAGGGCTATAGCGCAACTATAGTCACTATTTGATACTGAAGCAACTATCACAGAACAATTGTTGTTTTTCTGAATTCCACCACATATAAGCTATAGCCCCTATTTAACATGGAATCTGGTCTAGTCTAGTAGTATTTTCGCCGGTTATTAAGAAATAAATGTTCTGATATCATATGTTAGAAAATATGATGCATACAATCAATATGAATCATACACTCATGTCATGAACAATTAATCCTAGATCATATATGCAGGAATTTAGACCACAATATAAAATGAAGAAGAGAAGTGAAAATAATACTTATCTCTTGAACTCTTTCACTTTAAGTTGGTTTGATTCTATTGAATGCCAATGATAATTCATAATATATCTTCCTCTCTTTCTTTCCTGATTCTTGATGGGATAGATGCAATCACATTAGATTTTTCGCATGTTATTGCCAAATGTCTCGAGACATATTTTTACAGTGAAAATGGAGAGCGGACATAATCTTTCATGTAGGATTACAATTTTTCTACCAATTCTTTCATGAATAGTCATAACTTATAAGTTATCAAACCATACATTTTTCATGATAAATTGTAATGGTTCCACTCATTTTGGATTCATTCAACTATAGACTGCATCATTCAAGCACATTTACCATTTAGTAGTTACCATTTAATGTCCAATATTCGTTGATCACAAGATGAATATTCCATGGTAGGTCACTGTCAATATATCATTCAAACTAATATTCACAAAATCAATGAAAGACTAACACTTGGAAGTAAAACTTCAAAAAAAAAAATTTCTACAGAATTTCCATACACCATTTATCATCCTTACATACGAGTATTTTTGATAATGGAAAGAGTCGAGGCTGATGTATTTTTATGCAACAGGGCTGCAGTGGAATTAATCAGGACACCATGGTATTGTGGGATGTAGGTATGTTCATCTTATTGGTGACTATGAAATCCATGACTATTTTAAAGTGATTTGTGAGAGACTTGGTTAAATTTATATATTAACATCCTAATTTCAATCTGTTTTTTTTTGTAGGATTTCAATTTCGAAGATAATATCTTTTCTGGTGTAGTACATAGGAGATTTTCCCATACAAATTGACTATGAACCTCATTATTTGTTCTTGAATCTAAAATTGTTTTAGATGCAATGTTAGTATAGGTTGTTGTGTTTTATGCATAGGTTGTTGTGTTTTAATAGATTATATGTTTTAATAGATTATATGTTTATCCTGGGTTTACTGATGTGTTTTACGCATAGGTTTCTGTTGTCAACACGCAATTTACTGAAGTTGGGGATCTTTTGCGTAAATGGATTGTTTTTCAGCTAAACAGAGCATACAAGTGGAATCAAAAGATATGTGAGTTCGTGCATCTAAATCCATTTACCTGAGCAACAAGTATGCCTAATTTCAATTTCGAAGATAATATCTTTTCTGGTGTAGTACATAGGAGCTTTTCCCATACAAATTGACTATGAACCTCATTATTTGTTCTTGAATCTAAAATTGTTTTAGATGCAATGTTAGTATAGGTTGTTGTGTTTTATGCATAGGTTGTTGTGTTTTAATAGATTATATGTTTTAATAGATTATATGTTTATCCTGGGTTTACTGATGTGTTTTACGCATAGGTTTCTGTTGTCAACACGCAATTTACTGAAGTTGGGGATCTTTTGCGTAAATGGATTGTTTTTCAGCTAAACAGAGCATACAAGTGGAATAAAAAGATATGTGAGTTCGTGCATCTAAATCCATTTACCTGAGCAACAAGTATGCCTAATTTCAGCTATACGTCTGTTCGTGTCATTAACCAGAGTTATTATGATTGGCTCCACATCCATGTTGATGGGAATGGTTTTGGTAATCTCCAATCTCCTTTAAATCAAGTTTTGTGATTGGTAACTGCATTTAGAGGAATTCCAATTTTGTGAATGTGGCATAATTTTGTTTTCAGGTTGGATTGACAATGGTTGTGGTGGAGAATGTTACTAATGGTTAAACAAGTCATGTTCACTGTAAAACTGTCAATGTGGTTTGGTCCAGATTCTGGTGGCTTTCGTGGGAGCGTCTCCGTTCACAACCGGTACTTATTGGTGCCGCATGGGAAATGTGATTATATTTATTAACTCTGTTAGTAATTATTTCCCTGTATTTCTGGTTGGTTGGTACGTATTACTTTATAACTTTTTTTTTATAAATTTTTTCAGTATTTAACAAATAAGAAAGAACAATCTTTTTTTTATAAAATATAATAACAAAAAGATGACACCAAATTGATTTTATATGCTGCCCATTTTTTTAATAACTTTTTATTTATTTCGTTAAAAAATTATTGATTCACATGTATAAAAAATTAGTTATCTTTCTTAATTTATCAACAAAATAAATTCATGAAATTTTATTATAAAAAAAGTTATTCTTTTGATTTACCATATTAATTATTTTTATTTGATTAAATTATTTATATAGACGGGAAAAAATATTATTATTATAAATGGAATTTTTTATATGGTGTTATTGATATATTTGATTTTAGTTGGTAAGAAGTTAATTATGGATAATTATATTAATGGTCTTTAAATATATTTTTAATAATATAGATTATTATTCTATTTAAATAAAGAAGTAAAATATTTAAATATAATGGGATCAGTTTTTTATTGTTATAACGGGATCATGAAATTATTGATCAAAATCAGTTTTTTATTGGTTCTAATATTTGAATATCATCTATAATATAAGAAAATTAGATGTTGAAAATACAATTATGCTCTTATCTCTTTTTCTGCCATATTATCAATTTATGGGTAATTTGTGTCCAAAATTTACTTTTTGCAACCAAATTATCATTTTGAACCAAATAATTTACTTTTACCTTCCACTTTTGCCTACGATATCCACTATTTACATTGATTGGTACAAAACAAAATACCAATTTCTAAATTCTATAACCTCTTACATTTTCCAATATATACAATTCAAAAAAAAAAATATTTCTTCCCCCAATGCAAAATCATGTTCTCTCTCTTCCTCTTATTATTTCTTATCTTTTCATCTACCTCTCTCTTCCTCTTCTATCTTCTCTCTTTCGATGCCTCTCTCTTCTTATTCTTCTTTCTTTTTTCCTTTTCTTCTTCTTTCTCATGTCTTCCTTTTCTTCAACAAAGATGTTACTTTTATCCTTCACTACTTAGATCTACAAAACTCTGACGATTTTATGGTGGTGGGTGGTTTGACAGTGGTAGATTTGTGGTGACGGTAATGCATTTCCAGCGAAGAATGTTGTGGCGGTCGGATTCGAAATGGTTTATGTGTTACTTTTTCAATTTAGGTTTTGATTGTATTGATGAGATTTTGTGGTTGATTTTTTTGAACAGCTTTTAGTAGGTTTACATTTGTTGAGCAATTTTTAGTAAGCAAAATGTTCTACATGATGATAAAGAAGATCTATCCCTTTACAGATGAGGTTATATTTTTTTATGCAAATTTTCTTGTTTTTTAGATTTATTTTTATGGATTTTAATTTGTGTATCACAAATTTACAAATTTTCTTATGCAAAATTTCTTCTTTTTGAGATTTATATGAATAGGGTTTAATCTGTTGGTGGCCTTGGATGTTTCAAGTAAGTACTATTGTTATTGCATTTGAAAAATTTGAGATCTATTTCTCAGTTTTTGCTGGTTTATATTGTTTTCCTTATGTATTGTTCATTTTTTGTTTATAAAGTTTCAAATGTTTTGTGTTTCTTTTTTCACAATGTTTGCCTTGGTATTGAGTGCAGAATCCAGAACCTGCAATTGATTTTGATATAATTCCAAATGTCTAGCAACATCATGAAATTAATGTTGGTAAGATTCTAAATAATTCAACGACAAGTGTGTTTTCATTTTGACACAACTAAGACCATAAATTGAACAATTATTAACTTAAGAGAGCATTCTTTTCTTTTTTTACCAGGTGTTTCAAATTCATTTGGATTTGCTGGACACAACTTTGTTGCAGCAGATGAGTTTGTTAAAGTCATAGTCAAACACATTCATATACATAAAGTTATTTAAGGAACATTCATAGACATAATGGACATACAAAATACATATTTTTTCTTAATCTATGTGATAAACGAAAAAAAAATTAATTTGTTTTTAAAATGCTATTGGTTGGGTTTGTAAGAGTGTGTCCTTACAGGAAGTTTGGGGCTTTCTCCATCTTCAAGGGTGTGTCATGTCTTCTTGAATTTAACATCATTGATGTTACCATCAGTTGATAACTTGAATCTCTAATCTAATCCCTTGAGAAACTCACTTAGTTAGAGGTTAGTTTTTTTTTGTTTTAATTAGGCAATATTTTAATTAATTTGTGAGTCAAATAATTACAAAATATGTTGATCTTGCTGTAGATGTTGCTAAAAGAGCCATTTCCAAAAACAAGGGTAGATATTAATCTATTTCTTCTAGCTCTCTTCGTGTTCGCTATCTTCGAGCCATTGATGCTAAGTTTCTAATTCTTTTTTATCTTTTTGTTCTTCATGGATTATAGCACCAAATTATGGATACTTGAAAATTTTAGGGCTAATTTTGTGTGTCTTGTCCTTATTCCTTTTCATTTGTGACAGATAAAATAGAAAAAGAATGAACTAGGGAAGTTGGAATCAATTAAACGTGGAAAACTGTTGGATGAAGCACTTAGCTTGATCTGGTAATAGTATTTGACTATTTTTTATTGAAAAAACATTTTTTTCTTACATAGGATTGGACATGTTGTGGTTTGGTCATCTAGGATGATGATGTTATTAATTGGACCTGTTGTGTAAAATAGTTCACAACACTATCAAATAACTTCAATGTTCATTCAATAAGTGAGAATTTTTTGTTACAAGTTACAAGGTTATTATTTGGTGCGGTTTGCAACCATTTAGAATATATGTTTTTTCCTGTATTTGATTCTATGAGAAATTGATTGCGTTACACAAAATCCTTCTCAAAAGATTAAAGATCTGGTGAAGTGCATGAACTTTCGATAATCTAAAGCAGACAGTGTCTTTGGTGGACATTACACATTGACCGATGACAAGGTTATGTTTTTTTTAATCTTTTAATCTTCATTATTTTCATATCTATTATACATTTCTTTCTAGAAATAACATTAAGCATTATTAAAGTCTATATACAGATCTTGAGGTATTTGCTATTGATATGATCATTGCAGGTCAAATTTGTTGTCTTATATCCAAGCATGCAACCTACTGTTTTGAGGATGCGCTTGAGGTAATGGATAAATTTACCTGATAACATATCCTAACATCAAGAACATGAAAAGAAGCATTGTATTCCCTGTCTGGTTAGTTTGGGATTTGATGTGCCAATATGCTCTCTACTAAGAGATAGATCAAAATACATTAGAAGCATCTTCTTCATTAGGTAATGAATCATGTTTTCACTATGATCTAATGATATATATTTTTTAGATCTTGTGTTCACCAATTCTTAGTTGATCCTCTACTGGAGCAAAAGAAGCTTGAAAGAGAAGTAGGCTCCTTTTTAGTATGAAGTAAGAAGTCATATGTGAAGAGAGCAAACATAGGAAGGAAGGGTATAACTGTGGTAAATGAATTATTTTCCAAACATGATATATAAGTTCTATTTATGTTTGTAACAATGATCAAATTGATCTAATATATTTTTTATTTTCAACGTGCTTGACATTCTTACAACTTGGTTCATGTTGCTGGCTCTAATATGAAATTACATGCATAGTCCACCTGTAGGAAAGGTCAAGAGAACAAATGACTA
The DNA here is from genome assembly GCA_963966055.1 of Lathyrus aphaca. Taxonomy (NCBI): domain Eukaryota; kingdom Viridiplantae; phylum Streptophyta; class Magnoliopsida; order Fabales; family Fabaceae; genus Lathyrus; species Lathyrus aphaca. The sequence continues at coordinate 449,243,031 of OZ014519.1, read as the reverse complement.
CAAAGCCAAACTTAATTGACAATCCGTTAGAACCTTAACAAAAGAAAATGATTTAGGGGAAACAATGTTAATTCCACCATGTGTTACTATGTAGTATAAGGATGTTGAGCATTATTATCCCAGACTCTGATATGTAATGAAGTTGAAAATAAAGAGTTTTAACTATTCTAGACTTTGGTTATGTGAATACTTGGAATTCAAATAGAGATATACAATATGCTTTCTAGAATAGGTTGGTGCAGTAATTATTGTGACTATATACATTATAAAACTAATAATTGTATTAGTATATAGTTACTACCACTAGCATATGTCAGATTATATGTATAAAATTAAAATTATCAATATAGAAGAAGTACTATAACAAGGCAACGATGCAGTGTCTGGTCTTATCAAGTCTACTCATTACATAACATATGGAAATGATAAATATAATACGTACAATAATATTATATAATAATATGTTACTATGTTATATGTCGTGCGGTTATGGTTTACCGAGTCTATTTATAAAAACTGTCACCCCCAAACTAACCCTTTTAGAATTAATTTTACTACATGAAGAACCGACGTTCGATTCAAACCGCTCATTACACTTATTTTTCATTCGGTTTTTGCTATTTGCGGGCAGATTAATAACTCTGTCCACCCCTATGTCAGAGCATTAATGTCAAATGTGTACCCGAAAATCTACAATGCAACAGGACCAATGCAACTGGATGTGTTATGAAAGAGGTATTAACACATGCTTAATATTTTAAATCTTCCCTTTGAACGAATTCAAACATTTAGCATATATGCATAGCTTTACCAAAAAAAGTAGATTAGATATTATCATTGCATAATGATAAAACATTTGCCGTCTTAGATGAACGGTCAAAAATAGACACAGATTTAGCATTGCGTAGTGATAAAACATTATGTATTGAAAACCAACTATTGACATGTCCTCATCATGGTTCTTTATGGGAGTTATTGTTTGATGTTTATAATTTTATTTGATTTTGTAAGTAAATTTAAGTTACATTTTTTGTTGTGGATATGTATAGTCAAATAATATTATTATAGTTTAATAATTTCTCTTGGTTCCACCGTGTATAAAGAGATACACGAACTCCATTTTATTACTTCTTTTTTTTAATTCAAAAAAATATTTAATATAATAATATTGATATTCAATCAAATATTTTTAATTCAATGTTAAAAGAATATATATATATATATATATATATATATATATATATATATATATATATATATATATATATATATATATATATATATATAATCGTACCTGGAGATCAGGATTCGATGTGGCCGCGTCGAACGTGGATGAGCGCAGTTGATGATGGAAAAAAGAGGGGGTGTACCTGCAAAGACACTCCGAATGCCACTAGCCGAAATTTTTTTCCAAGATGCCACATAATTTGACTTTAGTGGGTTTTTTATTTTTTTTATCCCTCCTCATTTCAAGATGGTAAATGAGCCCCACACGAAGAAGGAGTCTGCAATCTTTGTTGGAGCCCTCCTTTTTCCTTCGTTTTTTATAAAATCAGATTTAATTAAATAATTTATATATTATTTTTATTATATAATATATTAAAATAATATATTATATTAAAAAATAATAATTTTTTTTTATTTTTTTTAAATATAATAAAAAAATGAAATTTAATTAAGAAAAAAAAATAAAAATTTCATTAATATAATAAATTAAATTACAATAGGTTGGAAAGTATTTAAATTATTGATTTTCTTCTTCGTCATCTACGTCTGGTAAACAACTATCGATTCCATATCTTGTAGGTCATCGAATTCGTCGTTGCAGAACAAGATTTTGTGCAGAGCAGGCAGATTGGTAGAGGTTTGGATAACAGGTGTTTGGTTGGGAAAATTTTCAAAATGGTTCGAAATTTTTAAAAAATTCCAGTGGTGGAAATTCGTTTGAGATTTGTGTGAATTGCGTGGGGTTTGGCGCTGAGGGTTCAACGGTCACGACGTAATAGTCGGACACATCGAGAAATAATAAAGGTTGGTTTCTTTGGGTGTAATCAAAGTTCAGTGGTGAAATTGATGTGTGGTGTCGTGGTAGACGAAAACATGTTTGTTGTTGGGTTTGGTATATGTACTGTGTTTGTTGTTTGGGGGTTTGGTATCTGTATAGGGTTGGTGTATGTTGAGTATGTGTATAGTAGTTAGATTGTTGGTACGATGATTGTTGTGGTTGGTATTGGGTGGATGTGTTTGGTTGAGTGTATGATTGTAGTGGCAAGTTTGTTGTGGTGGATTTGGAAAATTTGATGTCGAGTTCCGTCAACGGGGGTCATTCAAGAATAGTTTCGTTGATACGTATTGATATGGTAGCCTACGAAACCAATATAAATATTCTTAACTCGACTTTATTTCTCCTTCAAACGACACTCCAGTCAAACACAATCGTTGTTTATTCGCCCAAAGATCTTGTTCGGCTCGATACAAAACCGTGTAGTTGTAATTCCAAGACTTTTGCATATGCATCTTGTGTTCTTCTCTGAGGCACCTTGGTGAGCCGAATATTTCTTGTTGATATCCAAATTGCAATTTGATCTTATCTGACTGATGCATTTCAACAATCCGCAAACACAAGATAGGGGTAGTAGCGTTCCAAATCAAGTGATCGTCATTCGGCGGCTCTGGTAATCCAAGATATGATCGCCATATGAACTGATAAAATTTAAATGAGAATTATTAGTTCAATGCATAAATTTATAGTAATAGATTAAAAAAATGTTAAAGATAGTAATATTATTTTTTTCGGTATCATGTGATCAATGTTGAAACGATAACCAATAAGAAAATGTCTTGGATTGCGGGAGTAATTTTTCATCCTCCTTTCGTCTGTACACTATTTGTTATAATATCAAAAAATATGTACTAAGTTACTATAAATTAAAAAGTAAGCAAAAAATAAATTTAAAAAAATAAAAATACTTACATTGATGCATATGGGTATGTTAATGTGAGTTGACTAATTGGTGTTAAAAAAGGCATATGTGTGAACCCCTAAACTTGGAGTAGAAGAACAGAAACCCCATTCCATCAGCACCAATTTCAACTGCTTTATACATTTCCCTGAATAAAAATATCAACACAGCTGATGCATAGAAGTTGGTTGAAAAATATTGTTAGAAGTTATGGATAAAAATAATGGTGGAATTAATTGAATGTGATTAATTAATAAATATGATTAGAGGTTATGGATAGAAGTTATTTTAAGTGCAGAAATAATAAATGAGATTAGTTGATAAATAAGTTGTTATAAGCATTATATATTAAAAACCAACTATTGACATGTCCTCATCATGGTTCTTGATGGGAGTTATTGTTTGATATTTATAGTTTTATTTGGTTTTGTAAGTAAATTTAAGTTACACTTTTTGTTGTAGATATGTATAGTCTAATTGTATTATTATAGTATAATAATTTCTCTTGGTTCCACCATGTACAAAGAGATACATGAACTCCATTTTATTACTTTTATTTTTTAATTCAAAAAAATATTTAATATAATAATATTGATGTTCAATCAAATATTTTTAATTTAATGTTAAAAATATATATATATTTTAGATGCGTTGCTTAGCTTAGTTGGTTGGTGATACTTGCATGGAGGCAGGAGGACTGGGTTCGAATCCTTGGTTCCAATTTTTTTTCCACATATTTATTTTTGACTGTAGGTTTTAAATATAATGATTGCCTCTCCTATAAGTATCACCAGCGCATGTTGGCTCAACTGGTTTTGTGTAATGTCCATGAGGTAAGGGACCTGGGTCAAATCCCATATCCTATCTTTTTAGTCATTTTCTTATTTTTTTTATTTTCTTTATTTTTGTTTAATTAATTAATTAGATTTAAAATCAATAATAATTTTATAAATCTTATATTTTCTAAAACTCATAATTATTTTCTTAATGTTTATTAATTGTATTAATTTTATAATATATTTGTATATAATTATTTTATATATATTTTATAAATAAAAAATAATGTATTTTAATTATGATTAAAAACCCTAATTTCTTTAATTAAACCTAATTTTTTCCATTAACCCTAAAAACCAAATTTATTTTCTTAAACCCTAATTAGAATATTTTTATAATAACTTTTTATTTTGTAAATACTTTATTTTCTTATTACTATTATTATTTAAACTTATTGTTTTTCTTATAAATTCTAAACAATTTCTAACTTATTTAATTTCTTTAAAATACTAACTTTTCTTTATTACCTCATTTTTCTTTTCTTTTAATTCTAATATTTATTGCTTTATTATTATTATTGCTTTATTTATTTGCTTTATTTATTATTATTGCTTATATTTGCTTTATTATTATTATTATTATCATTTATTATTTTTCTGATTATATTGTAATTGTCCCAAAGCCATGTAATAATTTAGATTTATTTTCCGTCTTTATTTTATTATAAATATTTTATTGTGTGGTTAGTAAATATGGTGTGGAAACTATTTGTAATTAATTTAACTTAGATAATTAATTAAATAAAATAAATATTTAAAAATAAACACTCACACATGTAAGTCGATCTTTGATCGCCATCTTACACTTCCTAGGGTATTCCTCTTGGTTTCCTTAAAATAAAATGGTCAAGTCCCTCGAATATAGGGATGTCTTAAGCAAAGTTCCTTCAAGTATAAATCATCATAGTCCCTACAGTTTAAAAAATCAAGTCCCTTCGAGGTTGCCTACGGAATAATGATCTTGTCCCTTCGAATAAATGATGATAGTCCCTACGAATTGCTAAAGACATCCCTACTTGTTGCCTTCTATGACCATACGATGACCCTACGTTTTTCCCTTAACACATCCAAGGTAATGACTACCTATTCCTTAATAATAGGGATAGTCTTACCATTGAAAGAACATATGAGAACATGAAAGACTTAATATAGGGTAGGTACCTCTTAATTACTTGCTCACTTCTTAAAATTACTCTTTACACCTCAATTTCTTAAACATTTTTCAAAGCAAGGTTTTGTATACATCCATACGAGGATCATTACAAAGTACTTAGGAAAATTTCTCATCACACACTACACTTTTTAAAAACAATTTAAGTGAGCTAAGTAACTAAGAGCCCATGGATAACCATGGATATAAATGGTGCTAACACCTTCCCTTTGTATAACCTACCCCCGAACCCAAGTCTTTAAAATAGGTCTTTCCTGTTCTTTTATGTCCTTTCCACTTGGATAAAATAAAAGTCGATGACGACTCTTGCTATCCGCAACATGACTAAAAGTCAGTTCTCCCACCGTGTTACACTTCTGTTCTTCACTCCTTCTTCATCCACCTTGTTCTTGACAGGGAGAGCAGCCTCAAAAGTAACATTAAGCCATAGTTGTAGGAGCCAAAAGGGCCCTGCCAAGATTAATTTGCCCTTTTCGTTGACAGTTTTCAGAAATTCCACACCCTCACTAAGTGATTCGTAAAGGTTGGATAGAATCATTTCACTTAAGTAAAGGTTGTTCTCAACATGAAGTTGGTTAGCAATAATGAGGTATTTTTTGGCAACTTGAAAGGAACGGGAGCAGAAAACAAACTTCGACAACCAGATGGTCAAAAAGGTTATGTGCTCTATATCAGAAACTTCAGTGTTATCTTGATCATGATAGTGAGCTATGAATAGAGAATAAGAGGCAAAACTAGTGTCGAAGGCTATGGTATTGTCATCCAAAACTGTGGGGTCGAAGTTTATTCCTATAGGGCTAAGGCCAACTATGACAGCTATGTCGAAGAAGGTTGGGGTAACCATCCCACAAGGAAGATGGAAGTTGTTATAAGTGCTATCCCAAAAGTAAAGGGAACATAAGATCATGTTTGGGCAATAATTGGGGCCTACTTTCGACAGTTGAATCAAGTCAAAAATACCAATGTGTTTCCAAAAAATTTCTTTAACCTTTTTGACTTTAGTTAACCAAGCCAGGAAATCAGAAGGGTCTTTTGTTAAGGGACAACTCCTAAAAATTCTAGTTTGGTTCAAATAAGTTAAATCTATTTCTGCAGAAGCAGATGCATTTTCAGGATTCTTAGTGGACGTTCCACTAAGGTTAGATCTTATTCCAGCACCTATGGGTCTTGAGTGGGAGTATGTGGGAAAGAACTCTTTTAAACGAGTTTGATCGATATTTGGTTAGGAAGTGGACCTAACATTGCATGGCAAGTGCCAGAAATAAAAACTGGAATTAATACCTGGGATTGATAAATACTTGTTTTCTCTCTTTCATTTGGAGGTTCAGGAACATACTGATTGTTGCCCACGGTCACTGGTCTAGATAATTTGTGTGCTGGAGGAAGAGAAGTTGTATATTTAATCTTCTTGTTGCTTGAAGACGCCATTGTTGAGAGCAAGAAAAATTTGTGTTCAGAGAAGATGAATGAGATTTGGAAATAGAGGGCGAGGAAAAATAAGTCCATAAGTGAAAAAGTTTCATAAAAGAAGGAATTGAGTATTTATAGAAAGGTGATGAAAACGTTTGATTAATCATGAGACACATGTAAACTTTCAGGATGATGGTGAAAGGGTTAATGGTAGTTAAAAAAAACTCATGATGGCATAGCTTTAGGAGGTAGTGGAATAATTATCAAGAACGCGGGTTGAGTTGACGTTTTGAGAAAAGATATGATGATGAAGATTTCTGGGGATTTAGAATATCTAACCTTAGAAATGATGAAAATAAACGTTGATATGGTATCTAAGCAATTCTCGACAACAAATGACTTTTCTCCAAAATAGTCAAAAAGACCTTTGCTTGGGGGCAATTTGTAGACACATATTTTGATTTGAAAGATAAAATTATGTTCTTTGACAGAGGAAGAAATTCGAAAAGGGAAGAGAACTGAAGAAATATACTTGAAGAGATATTTCGACAGTTTTAGTTAATATGTTGCTTTCGACAGTTCGACAGAAATTGGGTGACAATTGAAGCGTTCGATGTTTCGACAGGGAGAGATGATGCATTGTTTCTACAAATTTGGTTGATATATTATGTTCGACAATTCGACAAGCCTGGAGGGACGCATCGCTTCGACATTAAGGAAAAATTCAAATTCAGACAGTTATTTCGTTTGGCAGAAGGACGCGTGGAAGCTTTTGAGGGAAGGGGTACATGCAGAAAGCCAAGTGTCATTAGTCTGAAGATTTTTTCGTTGATAGCAGTTATTTTATTTGTATATAAATAAGATATTATTTGTTAGATTAGTGTGTGTGAAAAACTTGTACAAAATTCCTGCAAAAATACTCTAAAGTACCCGTGTGAGAGAAAAATAGTTTTATCTGGAAAATGTACGTGTGAACAACGCCATTTATTTAAGTTTTATCAAATTCAAAGTTCTTTATCAATTTATTCTTTCCTTTACATTTACCAGCCATTTATCTTTCGTTATTTACTTTATGCAAATCTTTACTTTTTTTCAAATTTACTTTGTCAAATTTACTTTAAAAACTTTTACTTAAAATAATAAAAACCGTTCATATATGAAAGACATAACCAATCAAATCAAAGATCAATAGTCTTCTTACTCTAAGTGTTTAGAATTTCATCAAAACTTGCACATGTGTCCTAGGATTTGTGTGGTTGGTCCTGCAAGTAAACCAATTTAGCGTAATTGGAAAACCAGAGGTTGTTCGCCAAATTCGACAGCGAACAGTTACAAATCTATGAAATGAAATGAAATACATGGATGGTTGATAAATGGTGCAAAGTCGGACTCCCCAGAAACGTATCCCGTGCGAACACACATGTTACTTACTAGTTGTTATAAAAAAATATCATTGTTATAACGTGGATCATGAAATTATTGATCAACGTCAGTTTGTTATTGGTTATAACATTTGAAGTTATAATAAAAATATCATTGTTATAACGAGGATCATAAAATTATTGATCAACATATAAAATGATAATAAGAAAAAGTTTATTGTTGATTCTATTTTTTTTTTGTAAATAATATCAAAATAAAAATATTATTTATACAAAAAATAATATATATTGTAGTCACTAACAAGGTCGTCTTTGAGGGCGTGCAAGGTGGCCTACCGCACAGGGCCTCACACTTTTTCATGACTAAGCTATGGAAAAAAAGGGCCTCCATATAAATATTTTATAGTTAATTTATGATTAAATAGGGCCTCTTAAACAAATTTCACAACTTAATTGAAGTTAACTTCAACTTCTTACACATGGCCTCTTAAAAGATTGAGACGACTCTGGTCACTAATCACTACGCCAAAAATCGTTTTTGGCAGCATCAAAAAGACAACACTTTATTCACAAAGCACTGCTATAAGTTTTTTTTAAAATTCATTAAAAAAATCCATTAAATCATGCATATTATGTTTCGTTATGTAATACTTTGATGAATACACGTATGTTCATTACACGAAAGATAAATTGGAAGAAATCAAGGAGGAATTGTGTGAATACCTTATTGAGAAAAAAATCATATAAGGTATGGAAGTTAGTGTGTAATTATGAAGTGTAATTGTATATTTTTGGAAGTTGATGTATATTAGGAGATCTTTAGAAGTTAAAGGATTAAAATGATTTAATTATGTGAAAGGTTTATCTGAATGATTTATGGATTAAAATGGTTTAATTATGTGAATGGTTTATGGATTAAAATGATTTAATTATGGAAATGGTTTATGTGAATCATTTATGTGAATGATTTATGGATTAAAATGGTTTAATTATTATGTGAATGATTTATGGATTAGAATGGTTGTTATGGAAATGGTTAATGGAAATTACTTAAAATGTGAATAGAATGACTTGAATTATAAATGTTTCTGCATAAAAAAAAGGAAAATGTGATTTTTTTTTAAAATTCATTAAAAAAACGTGAAGAAAAGAAAACACTTTTAGGAAAAAGCGGTGCCTATAGTACACAAAAGAAAACACTTTCTACTAAAAGCACTGCCTTAAAGTGAAAATAAATAATACATCAGACAACGCTTTCAAAAGCGCTGTCTAAAGGAGGACAATAGAAAGTGATGCCTAAAGATGCCAATAGAAAACATAAAAGGGTAAAAAAAAAACGATGTTAAAGGTCCACTTAAGAAAACACTTTTTCAGGTAAAAAACGCTGCTAAAGTCTTACTTTAGAAAACGCTTTTAAAAGTAAAACGCTGTATAAAGTAGGTCTTTAGCAACGCTTTCTCATAAAAATTAGCGTTGTTTTTACCTACGACAGCGCCACCTTAGATAATGCTTTTAAATGTGAAAAAAACGTTGTCATTTTCCTTATTTGGCGTAGTAAATTTATTATATCTTTTAAAAATAATAACTTTCTTTTTTATTAAAAATTTAATTTTTTTTAATTACAATTTTTAATTACAAATGCATATATCCTACTAGTTAATAATGAAAAACAATTGATCATTAGATTTTATAATACTATTATGTTTTATATCATGAAAATGTACATTAATCTACATTAGAAATCCACCAAATTTGATAGAAGAGTGTTTGGATAGATTCTTGCATAACAATTCATTTGTCACTAACCTAGTTATGACATATAATTTTACATGCTATATCATCAAAATCCAGTATTTCTAAAAAATTGAATGACTAAGCCAATCTTTGGTTACAACATATATTAAACTATTTAAAAGAGTTTGTTATTAATTTTTTTTTTTTAATAATCAACTAGTATTTGAAATTAATTTGTCGAAAAATGATAAATAAAAAAAATCTTCAAAACGAAGTCGTTCGCTACTGTTAGATTCTCCCATTCTTATAAACCCTAAGTTAAATCTTCTTCTCTCGCTCCTCGGCTCTACCCAGAACTCCGGCAACAACACCGTCCAGCGTCCCGGCATCGCCACCTGAAATCCGTCACAACTCACACACCTTCAACAACCTCCTCCTCCTCATTCTCATTTTCAACCATATAAACACAGAAGAAGAAGAAGAAAAATGGATGTTCCAGTGGAAAATAACGAGATTGATGCCACAACAATAGCATCGAGTGAAAAGAACACAGAGTTGGAATCGAAATTGAAATTGAGGAAGAAATTGAAGATGAAGAAGAAGCTGGAGAAGGAAACGGAGAAAGCTCAAAAGCGTGGTGTTTGCTATTTGAGTCGCATTCCCCCTCATATGGATCATGTTAAGCTTCGACAAATTCTATCGCAATTTGGGGATATTCAAAGGATTTTTCTCGCTCCTCAAGGTCACACTCTTCTTCACACTCAAACATTTTTCTATTACTTATATTCAATTTAATTTAATTTTCTATTTTAATTTTTATATGTTAATATCACATTGTACTTTGATTTTATTAATAAACTCATAGGATTGGATAACATTGAACGATTATATGAAGCATGGACACCGGAAACATAACGACACTGACATATAGACACTTGCTAACAATTTGAAATAATGAATCAACTAAAATTAATTATAAGTGACGGTGTCGGTTATGGACATGAACAGTGACCCACCTTTTTTCGGAGGTGTCAGTTCTAGAGAGATACTTCTGGTTGGTTTATTTGAGCTTATCTATTTTTATGAGCACTTATGTGACTGTTTGGGAGAGCTCATGGAAACATCTTATGACATTTCATAGGCTATTTTTCAGCTTAAGTCTATGACTACAAGCTTTCTTGGATAGGTTATGAAAGCAATCTATAACATAAAACAACCTGACTATATTTTTTTTATCTATTGTTATATGAATAACTTATGCATCTAAGCACTTATATGATAGACTCATTTGCATAAGCTTGATTAAGTTGTTTGTCCAAAGTAGGCTATATTAAGAAATATAGGTAAATGCAGTTAATTTCTTGATCTCATAAAATACATGTGCATTTTCTATAGTACCCTTCACGGGAACTTATTTTATGAAGCTAAAAGTGTTGTTGGAAAATAAAACATATACTATTTCAGGGGTATTTTAGGACATAAATGAGTACTTTTTTACTTAGTTCGAGACATGATTGAGTAATATATTACCACTTGGTTTGTTAGTTCTAAGGTTGATTGGTTTTTATTTGTTTTTATTTTTGTTAATTTAACAGAGTCTTCTGCCAGAGTGCAATTTAAGCGGGCACGGGCATCTCAAAACCAAGCTTATTCGGAAGGGTGATTGTTTGTTTTATTTGATTTTGGAATTGGATTGAATTGGATTGAATGGTATCTAATTGAAGCTTTTAAGGTGGTTTGTTTTTATGTTGGCGGGTTTTGATGATTGAATTTTTGTTGTGATTGTGTAGATGGGTTGAATTCTCCAATAAATTTGTTGCCAAGAGGGTTGCCAATAATTTAAATGGTGAACAAATAGGTATTTGTTTCATTCTAGAATTATTTTATTCTTTAAATTGATGAATCAAAAATAAAATTTGTGCGCTACAGTGTTTACTTGAAGTGGGAATGTTTTTTCACGTCTGTTTGCCTTGTTAGTTTTTGAATCGTATTGTGTTTGTCTAGGGGGGAGGAAGAGGTCATCTTTCTACTATGACCTTTGGAATATTAAATACTTAAGCAAGTTCAAGTGGGATGATCTAACTGAAGAACTAGGTAATCACTTTATGATCAGTTCTTGATAATTTACTGAGGAATAAGCAGTTCAAGCTAAAGCTAAACATATTTGTTACAGCCTTCAAGAGAGCTACTCGGGAGCAAAAAGTGGCATTGGAACTTTCTGCTGCCAAGAAAGAGAGGGATTTCTATATGTCCAAAGTTGATCAGTCACGTGCTTCGAATGCTATTGAGGAGAGGTTAAAGAAGGTACGCTGTCTCTGCACTTGAGCCAAACTTAACACCAAATGAAGTTATCCTGCCATGACTTTATTCAATTTCAATACCTCCCTGTTAAGAAAATAAATGGGTAGCTTTCACTAATCCATATCTATTGATTTCCTTGGTTAATACACGATATTCTTACTATATTTTTCTGGCATTGGCTCGGTGATATAAAGAAAATAGAATTGTAACAGTGGTTTCCATGCCCCTACCACTTCATTCAAGACAACTCCAACCCACCTTTGCAAAATAAAATACATTTCATCCTCTCTTACTTCCTCAGTAAAAATAACACAAACATCAAGCAACTAAACCTATTTTTGGAAAACAAAACACCAAACGAATAATGAAACACAGAAAAAATTTGGGGGAGGAACATCATTTAAACCTCCACCAGCCACCTCAACTGAAACAATAAAAAATAGGAAGAAAATAGAAGGGGATACGACTCCCTCATCTCTGGTACTGCCGAATGACGGTCATCCAATATGCGTCCTCTTTTGTGCCATCCACTGAACATGTGTCCTCTCATCATTGTCGTTGCACCTCGCTTCTCTCGTTGCAAAGAGGGCTTCCGCCTCTCATCCATTCGCTGCGATGTTCAAGATCTGACAAGTTCTCTGTTGACACCTACAAGATCAACTTAGCATCCAACCTTGTAGATGGGAAGGAAGGGTAGATGTTCAAAATGATGGAGAAGAGGGGATAGATTTGGTGGAACTCTTTCATCTAAAGGTTTAAAATGATCTTGCACGGTGCAAGACCATTTCTAGCTGTGCATTGTAGCTGACTCTTGTTTTAGATTATAAAAAATATTGTTAACTTTTTCCTTAAATCCGCAAGAACTTGTGATGATTTACTTCTTTTTGGTTATGATTTCATCACACCGGCTCACGTAACATACTTCACATACATTTTGATTAGAAGTAAATTTAATAATGATTCAGCTTCTTCTTTTTATTTCTTTTTTTATCTGTACTTTTCAAATTCCAGTCTGTATTATCTATTATGTATATTGATGAATCACTTCATTTGGCTTGCACAGAAGCAGAAGGTTCAGCAAGACTCAGTACAAGTGGAGAAAGTGATTCGGCATTTCCCTCAAACAAAGCCTATTGCTGCTGATGCTAAACAAAGTAAACCTGAACTAACAGATGATTTTCTAGATGCAGTAAGTATCAATTTCATTTGTTCGTCTCATTTTGTTTTGTTGTTGTTCTACTGTTTTTTGTTTATTTATTTTTTTATAAATATGTCAACATGTGTGAATTCATTAGATTTTAATCGAAGATTCTCCGGTTTGACCCTTGCAGGTATTTGGCGGCTCTTAATGCCGATACGCCTACAACATGGGGTGATGCTTCCTTGATGTATTTATTCATTTGCAGTTTATCTAGAAAATACTTTACTTTTTTTATTCAGGTTTTGAAACTGAAATCAAAGTAATATGTATACATAACAGAGGCAATTATGTCAACTTGAGTTGAAAATTTTAAATTGGGTAAAACCCGGTTTTCCATGCCTTTATTTGCCCCTATTACAAAATATCAAATTATGAATTGTAAGCTTTAAATCTTTTGTTGTCCACAAGGCGGATACTTTGATTCAAAAATAATATCATTTGATTTTGAATATATCATTTGATTTATCTAGTTGTACTTTTTGAATTCTGAGTTAGAGGTCTCTGGCAATTCGTTTTTTTTCCTCTGAAAGCTAACAAGATATAATTATAAACCATTTATATGAATCTGCCTGCCACCCCACATTCTTGACACCCTCCAAATTTTTAGAATAACAAAAATACCTCTAAAATTTTTACATGCAATTTCCGGAACAAATTTGCGATAGACAATGAAATTTTCGGTATTTAATGAAATTTCTGATAATTTATTTGAAATTATCGGTATACCGGTAATTTCAAATTCCCGGTAAATTATCATGAAATCGGATTTTTGAATAATGGAGTTTGTTAGAGGGAATTCCAAATCATTTGAAATTTTCGGTAGGTATAATTTTAGGGTGATGTGTTAGAGGAGAAGGAGGAGGTGCGTCATCAACAAACTCCTGACCACCAGAAGGTACATCCTTAGAAGATGCTTCCTTAGTTGGCGGTGGAGTGGTGTGTGGATGGGATTCGCTGAGATACCACTTCAAGTAGGCATCCTCACACTGCGAGGGATACTGCACAGGTGTAGATCTAGCTACGACGATGCGACCAGAATTGAGGAAGTGCGTCTGAAACCACCTATCAATACTCTCAGAAGGTGTATCCGGAACTGCTGGTGGTATGGTCTGAATGTATCCAAACTGACGCAAACATCTCTCTGGCAGGTGCTTGACAATCAAAGTCTCCCACCGCATATGACCGGAGTATAATGACGACTCCTCGAACTCACAAACGACTTTGTGATCATCGTAGGGTGTCCATATGACATCTTCTACGGCCAACTCATTCAATCTCCTCTTGTACTCAACTATGCCTCCTGGGTGTTTCTGCTTCGCCTTCCACCTCTTCGCCCGTGGCTCCCCTGCTGTATAGGGTTGGATCCTCTTATCGCATATATGCGGAAAATGCTCATAGATCCAACACTAAGATAATAACAAATAGTAAATTAGAACTAATAATATTAAAAAAATTAGAACAAAAAGTAAGTAAGCAAATGAATTAAGATATACTTGTAGCAAACTAAGATACCCAGCTAACTGCCTCGTCTCAAATCGAGTCGTCTCCCCGAGCGTAAGATATAACTAAGTCAGAGTTGCACAACCCCAAGTCCAGTTGTGCGACTCCAGATCAATGAAGAGACACATATAGCGAGCACCCAAATACGTATCAAACTTGTCCGTAAAGAGAGTACATGCTACTACATGTAGCATGTACGCCCTAGCGGCAGCCTGATGCCTATCAGCAACAACGAGCTCGTCATACCTATCCCACAACCACCACATGCGAAGGTGAGCACCTCGTGTATCAGAGAACTCTCGTGCCACCACTGCCTTAGACAAACAGAGATCACGAACAACCATCTCCTGTGCCAGGGACACACTCATGATAAAAGTTGTCCACAATCTATCGTCGATATGAAGATGAAACAAGGAAGCGACATCATCTAAAATCACAATCATCTCTCCAAATGGGAGATGAAATGACGACATCTCCTTGTGCCACCTCTCGACAAAGACACTGAGCAGCTCTGCATCCAACATGGTCAGGGAGCAGTGGCCAAAATGCAGCAAATCAAACTCCTCTACAATCTTCTTCACAACAGTAGGAAATGGAATACTCGGGAAACCCTTCATCTTCGCGTTGTGAGATTGTACCCTCAATACAGGTCGTACCTGTGACACCAACCATTAAAAAACTTTGTTGATACATAAACAATTTACATAAAAATAAACAAAGGTTAAAATTAAACGTAAAAACCATATACCTGGCTCTGCCATAGACGTAAAGCTACGTGCTCATTGTACTCTATAACTGTAAGCACAAACATATTTATCGGCCCACCAGGGAATCCTGGCTCAGTGTGTACTGACGGCTCAGTCGAAGGAACCATGACATCTGGCTCAATCGTCTCCTCAACGTCTCCTGTACCGACGACCCCTCAAGTGCGATCACCCTCAACATCAGCATCACCAACCTCCTCTACCACATTCCTAACAATATTTTCCTCCGCCTTCGGAACATCTCTAACAACAACCTCCATTGGCTCAATAACGGGGACGTCCTCGGCTGTGGCCTGCTCTGAAGATTCTCCAACATGTCGCCTAACGACGCGATGTGCCTGGAAATGACCCTGCTGCTCGGCCAACTACTTCTGGTGTGAACCGGTTGAGACCACTTGTCCATCCCGTATATGTGCAAACTCATCATCTGGGGCGGTTGTGTCCCTCGCCTACCACGTGCTGCCAAATCTCGAATCCTACCAGCAATACTACCATCAATGCCTCTGGTTTTCACTGCAAAAAAAAAAAAAAAAAACAAACACAAATTAAACAAAAATTTAAAACTACCGGGAATTTTAAATTCCCGGGAAAAACAAAAAAAAATAATACTACCAGTATCGGTAGAAAAAACATAAATTTTGAACTACCGATAATTTCAGATCTCCGAAAATATTTACTGGTAATTTTAGAATATCCGGTAAATATTACCAAGTTTTTTGAATTACCGGTAATTCTCACCAGTAATTTAGAAAAACCAGAAAAATTCATTGTTAAAACTAAATTTTTGGTATCGTCTGATTTTTAAAAAAATCGGTGATGTACCGAAAAAGTATGAAATATAAAAATTGTCTTTTCATTAGATTTGGGGTACTAAATATGGGTGAGGATAGCAAATAGATCCCTTGTTCTTTCTCTATCATGTTCCGCTTTTGTTACATTTTCCCCGACCCAAAACTTATTTTCCGCCCCAAGACTGTGTTTTATGAAGAAAATGATAATGCAATGTTGGCTCCAAAGTTAACATAATGCTCCAATATCTGGATTTTTTAATGTTCTATCCCACATCTGGAAAAAAAGATACCAATATATCCTAGTTTGTAAAAACAATTCCAAAGTACCCCACTTTCAGTTGGTGCTCAGCCTCTCAGTTGCCAAGCATGTGAATAAATTTTTTCTCTTCATGTGCTCGCCCTTTAGGATGCCAAGCACCCTAATATTATATTATTTTTTCGCTTTTCTATTTTTTAAGTGTTTTTAATTGTTTTTTTTTATAATTTTAATTATAATAATTATTTATAATTGAATATATATTATAAGTATTTTATTTTATTTTATAATTGACTATTTTAATTGTTTTATTATTAAATATATATTATTTTATTTATAATTATTTTATCTTAATTGATTTTTAAGTATGTTTAACTGTTTTTTTATAACTTTAATTATAATAATTACCTATAATTGACTATTTATTTATTTTATAACTAAACTATTTATTTAAAAAAAAAAATACTCGACCATTGAACAACAAGCAGTAAAAGTTGCTCGGCCATTGAACATCCGAACAGTAAAAGTTGCTCGGTCATTGAATATCCGAGTTATCATGTAAAATTTGATTATAAATAGTCTGATACGTTTCACTAAAAATCATCACCAGTATCAATTAGTTTTTTTAGAAATGTCTGTTTGGGCTGTTGCATTCTACACGCAAGACAAAAGAATCAGTGTTTACCTGGATTCGCAATGGAATTTTAGAACACTGATTGCAGCCATCAACACGGATCTTCGACAGGTAGGAGGTCGTCGCTTGAAGGTGAGAAAAGTTGAGTATCGATGTTCATACATAACGTTGACTGATAATAACCCTGATGGTACGTACATGTATTACATGGATCGTGTCGAAAACGATGAAGATGTCCAATATATGTTTTCAACACACAGTGGTGAAGTCAACAGAGGATTCGAAAACCCACTTATGTTGGTTGTTGTTGTTGATTAGTGTGTTAAGGTGATGATGTATGAACAAGATATTATGTTGATGGTTGTTTTCTCCTAGGCATGTTTAGATGTTTAATCGTTATTTTATTTATCGACTTGTTGTTTTGTTGTTGTATGTTTAATAATGTTAGTTGAATGTTGAATTAAAAGGAGACGTATGAAAGGTAAATCCATTACTAAAAGATTGAAAAGAAACAAACAAAGTAAACTACATGTGTCTGTTAGACGGACCAACGGCGTTTGGACATTTTCGACGCATATGGCCAATTTCTCGACAAAGCCCGCATCTTCTCTTTTCTTTTTCAATGTCATCCATTTCAGTTCTAATCCGTGTACTATTTGGTCGTCCCTTCTTCTTTCTTCTCATCGATTCGTCGTGACAAAGAGTAAATCCTTCATAACGTGGCCAGTTTTCCTCACGGGGTAGCCTTAGGAAGCTTTCCTTGTAGACGTTGAATACATTATAAATTTTGAAGACGTCTGGAATGTGAATGGTGTAGTCTTGGCGTATACTTGAACATGCTGCAATGACGTGGGATCAAGGCAAGTGAAATGCCTGAAATTTCCCACAATCACACCACTGCTTCTGTAGATCAACGTGGAAACTAGCACTAGGCCTATTGTCATTCAGATTAATTTTTTCATTGACCATGAAATAGAAATTTTCACGATCAAATTGCATGACATTGTGGGTGTTAGCTTTAGCCACTTCTTCAGCCATGCCCTTATTGCAACCATCAGTGAAAATCTGACCAGAAGGCAATTTTTTGTCCACATGTGTCCTCTTTTACCAAAGAGCGATCCCAACCGATAGTATGTAGACTGGACTAATGCAGTGATTAGAAGGTTTCTGGTTTCCTTGAGTACCGCGTTCATTTCTTCTGCCAAGTTGGTAGTCATGTGTCCCCAACGTTGCCTACCATCATATGCTTTTGCCCACTTCTCCTTTGGGATGTTGTCTATCCAACGTG
This sequence comes from Lathyrus aphaca, assembly GCA_963966055.1. NCBI lineage: Eukaryota > Viridiplantae > Streptophyta > Magnoliopsida > Fabales > Fabaceae > Lathyrus > Lathyrus aphaca. The sequence goes on along the minus strand of OZ014519.1, from coordinate 449,224,800 downwards.
AAGCCGCAATGTTTGCGCTCCGAATTTCCCCAAGATAGTATTTAAAGGTAGCCTCCGTTAACGCATAACATGTAATAGAAGTGATATTACAATGTATAATACTAAATTGACCAAGTATCAAAGTAACCTAAAAGTATGTTCTTACCCATGTTAACAAGTTTTTTGCGTAGATCCTTGTCTTTAATCTCACGCATGAAGTTCTGCGCAATGTGTCTAATACAGTATACATGTGTAGATGGGGGATCCTGCCATCCATTTTTCAGGATTGTTATATGCACTTTTTATTGATTCATGTCTGTCTGAGATTACACACAAACCTGCCTGCGGTGTCACATGTTGTCGCAAGTTTTTAAGAAAGAAGCCCCAAGCCTCCTTTTTCTCGCCTTCAACCAATGCAAACGCTATCGGGAAAATGTTTTTGTTTCCATCTTGTGCAACGACCATCAATAGAGTACCTCTATATTTGCCATATGACCATGTTCCGTCAACCTGTACAATAGGTTTACAATAGGCGAAACCATGGATACATGGTCGAAACGCCCAAAAGAGACGATGGAATATCTGCAAATCACCTATTTGGGTTCCACTACTAGAAATTGCAGGCATGGTTTCCAACTCAATTATAGTTCCTGGAAGAAAAGTTTTCATTACCAATAACCATTGTGGCAGGTCTATGTAAGATGTTTCCCAATTTCCGTACAATGATTCTATGGCCTTAGTCTTTGCGATCCATGCTTTCCTGTACGATATTATATACTTGTGTTTTTCGACAATATGGGCAATGATGACATTAACCTTTACCGAAGCGTCGCGGGTAACAATCTCTTTGATGCTGCGACTAATCGTTTTTGAATCAAGCTTGCTATGGTCTTGTGACATTGATGTGGATGTGAATGTGTGAGGCCCAGTTAGCGTACCAATCTTCCATTTTGAGTTTTTCTTTCTCAGTGAAGCTCTGCATTTGAATTTGCATTCTGGTTTCTTACATTTAATTACGTATCGTACGTTGTCATCTTGATACACTAAATAGTCAACATTGTGTGTGATATGTCAATGTTGTAGAAAAGAAACACATGCTTCCTTATTTTCAAACTTCATCCCCTCTTCTATTTCGCAGCCTATGTGGTTTGGTGTGACAAATCCAAACACGGAGAGTGGTTCAACATCTTCGAGACATATATTTTGCATATGCCCAGGTGGTTTGTACAAATTTATGGGTTCGACCATAAGTGCATGTGTCGGAACTTCATCGTCGTTGTCATCACCATCACTGTTGCCAAAAATTGGTTGCATTGTGACCTCTTCGAGTTGATCGTCACTATCTTCTCCGACCACTTCATTGGGCAGGAAAGGTTCATTGTTTTGTGTTGGTTCGTCGTCGGATGTTTGACTCAACCCATATTGATTTGACATGGTATGTTGTGTAGGACATGTGTCAGTATCCTCTAGTAGACGAATGTATACCTCAATCGTATCTAATTGAGTAAACATAACATGACGTTGAAACATTGCTTTCACGTCTTCGTCATTTTTAATCGGGGCCATAATATAAAATACATTATCGCCATTGAGGAATGGATGACGATAAATAATCTCCCCCACACTTCGTTGTAGCTTTTTTTCCATCCTATCTTTGAAATGCAAAAAATCGGAATTCACATGAATTTTGAATGAAAATGTATCTGTATTGCTAAATGAGAATCCAACATTACTATCTGTGTTAATATTACCATAAAAGTGACAGGTAACTATTAAATTTCTATAAGACATTGTGAGATATGGATAGCAATGAGAAGTTAGGACAAGACTAAACATATTTATATATGTGTAAGAACTTCACATGTTCGGTCACCCATGCAACGTGCAGCTTTTCACTTCACGTGCTCGGTCACCCAGTCAGCGTGCATGCACAGTCCGTACCTCACATGCAATGAGTCAACGAGCATGCACAGTCTGTACCTCACAGTCCGTACCTTCACGTGCTCGGCCTCCTAGTCAGCGAGCATGCAATGAGTCTTTAATGCGCGGTCTCCCATGCAGCGTGCAGGCCTATTACTGCATGCATTGCATGCATGCTACGTAGCAGCAGGTCTAGCTTGCATGCAAACACTCTTCCATCTTGTCAAATACTTACTTTTTTTTTTATCAATTTTACACCACCACCTCTATAAATTCTGATCAATATTTTTTACCATCACATACTCACTTGCAACACAATTTCACAATATATTCTTCACATTTCTAGTATTTTCGGCAATATTTTCTTCACATTTCTAGTATTGTAACAATGTCTTTGTTGTGGATGGGAGAGTCACACCGTGGTACACCCACAAATATCGCGACTGCTGTAAGTTTCTTAAAACTTGCGGCCAATATAGTTAGGGGTCGGCTTGCTTGGCTACATTGTACAGAAATATGTGCAAGGCATCCTACAACAATGTTAAAAGCATGGGGGTGTGTATTACTACTCCAAATCTGGGCATTCACGTGTATACCTTTGCTTGCTCCCATTACTACCATGAATCCATCATTTCCATACGCTCAACGGTATTCCTAATATGTAAATACATTTTACGCTTCTTAATAAATTATACACAACATTTATTAAATTATACCTAACATTCTTTTTTTTAAATGCAAGGTGGTGTCATCGAAGAATGAATTATCGGAATAATCCGCGTCATGATCTTCGTGGATATCGAATTGTAATAGATCACATGGAGGCACGCGATGTAAGTTTGAAACAATACAACCTATATATTTTCCATTACTTCTTATTTATAATCTAACTTTAATATTTTTTTTCCAGTTTATTTGGAGGCCTTACCTTCAATTCCCGGTGCCAGATCTTAGAGATTCACAAGTCTGGAGTGCAACAACTCATATCGTATGCTTCTTTATTGTTGAGATGCATCAGACAGATATAGTTAAACTCCAGTTTGGGTTTGAACAACCGATCCCTTCAAAACCAAGGTGTCTAAGGGAACAACATGAAATGAATATAAAAAAGGCCCAAAAAGTCCATTGGCAGCAACTCAACAAAGACGAAGTGAGTGAATGGAGAAATAGAAGGAATTTAGTATTGGAGGGTACGACGGTAGTGGGTGAGCATAAGCCAAGTCAAGATTATTTGAATTGGTTACACTCAATACCATATATCCATGTTGCTCCCGACCAATTTCTGAACAACCCCCGCCAACGTGCCTCTTACCAAACTCAACACACGACTGCATCTCAATATGAAGATGTTCCACCAGCATATACATCCCAATTTGGGGGACAAAGAACTTCATCCACACAACAGACATACCATCACACACAACACACCTTTTATGCAACCACATCCCAACATCAAACTCCCTACACTTCATTCCAACAACCAAACTACTCCTACAACCAACAATTCCAACAACAATCCACTTATAGACCACCCTTACAGTTTACTCCAATTCCCCACCAAACTTCGAACACTCAAACCCACAATTCCAACAACACACTTCTAACACAATATACTCCCAACTCACGTCCACGTTCACCACTGAAAATGTCTATTACCCACCAATGCAAGAGACCCAACCTGAAACCACCTCACAACAAGGAATGTCATTCCAAATTTTTTTGCTCACGGATGACCAACTTTTGAATATGCCAAATTATAATATTGAAGATCTTATGGCTAATGTGGACCCCCCGTAACACATAACAACGAAGATATGTCATCTGATTCATCTCCTCCCCATCCATCACCACCTCAAAGAGACCCGACAAGACCAAGACGAAGCATAAGAAAACCTGGTTGTGGAACAGGCGGCCATAAATAATTAATGATATGTAATTAATGAAGTAGTATTATTTAGATTGTATCAATAAATACTTAGATTGTATTATTTAGATTGTATCAATAATTATTTGTATTCACTTAATTATCAATATTTAAAAAATTAAATAGTTTAGTTAAAGAATAAATAAATATTTTAAAAAAAAATTATAATATATATTCAATTATAAATAATTATTATAATTAAAATTATAAAAAAAACAAATTAAAAACAATTAAAAAACAGAAAAACGAAAAAAAAGAATAAAATAATAGGGTGCTTGTCAACTGAGTGACCGAGCATGTGAAGAAGAAAATTTTCTTCAGATGCTTGGCATCTGAGTGGCCGAGCATGACCTAAAATAGGGATACTTTAGATTTTCTTTTCAAACTAGGGTGTTTTGGTATATTTGTTTCACATGTGGGATATATCAGTAAAAAAAAGTCTCAATATCTCATATTTCAAACTCCTCTAACCCACATTATAAAATTAAAACCACAATGAAATAATTGTAAAAACATCAGCCTTGAAAGGACATTAAGAGGTCCATAAGGATATTTGAGAGTTATGAAAGAGAACAGGGAAGGGTGAGGAAAAACGTGACCACTTATTTCATAAATACAAGTTTTTTTTTTCTTCTTTTGTTTTTAAATAATAAATATAGGGGTGATTTGACATGAACATTAATAAAATTAATTATGAAAGTTTATTTAAATTTGTTGGTACAAATTTGAATTCTCAAATTCAGAATCTAATAACAACTCTTATCATAATAATTTTTGAAAATTTTGACACACAAGAAACAATATTAGATTTTAAGGCGATGCATATATTCTTTGGTACTTGAATTTGCAATTATTAAATGTTTTGGTATAAAATATCAACTTTCTCTCGCATTTAGAATCATACAAATAAAACTATGAAATTATTGAATATCAACATACTCAAGGAAAATTTATGAAATTATAGAATATCAACACACTCAAGCAAAATTTATTTATGAACGAATCTATTATTTATCTATTAAAAAGTAAACCCATTGTTTACCTAATAAGCCATTTTTTAAAAATCTTAAGTACACTTATAATGAGGGACATTTCAGTCCACACGAAAAATACTATATATGCATTTTGCATTAATAAAAGTTGATGTGTCGTTCTATCATTTTTTTCCTACATAAAATTCTCATAAATTTTTCTTACAAAAATATCAATAAAATATAAATTAGAATAAATAAATAAATGTAATATAAATGTGGTAGAATTAAAAGCCTGGCTAATCTATTCTGTAAAACAAAAATATTAATAAAGTACAAATTGGATTAAATAAATACATAAATGTTATAAATGTGGTGTGGTAGAACTTAAAAGCCACGGATTTGAATGGATTTCACAACCGTCAAGGCTAATAAATTTTGTAAAACAAAAAATATTAATAAAATACAAAGCATTGAATTATAGTAATTTAGTGTTTTAAACATTCTCTCTTATAGTAATTTAGTGTTGCTTTATATGTAGTGTCCAATTATAAAGCATTGAATTGACATTTTTTAGGGGCCGGTCGATATGAAGTGGATGAATATGTGTATAATGTTGCTGAAGAGCCTAAGATTTTAATAACTGAAAAATGGAATGATTCTTTAAGTTATTAAGTTTGTGACCCGGAAGGAGAACCACTTCCATGAACTGAGTTGAAAGAGTGGAATGATTCTATGAATCTGTTATGATTTGTGACAGAATGTTACTGTGTTCAAGTTGCGGTTTGAACTCAGTTCAATCGAGTTAACCGGAAGTGATAGGCCAGGAGTTTCAGAAGTTTTTGCTATCCTCTTTGGCTAGGGGAGGATCTTCACTCCTTTGTTTCTGTTTTGGTTCAATATATTATTGTTTAAAATTCTGGTTTTTGTGGCGTTTAACATGTGTGTGATTGTGTGAGTTGTGATTGTTTTTTGATTTTGTTAAATGACAATGTGGTGATATTAATGATAGTGATTTGGTTTATGTTCTAAGGTTTAATGTTGATATTTTTTATGTTTGAGGTTATTTTGATTCACATGGTTGTGGAAAATTGTAAATATATGGTTGTTGTACGGAAGAAGAAAACGATTGTGATGAATTGAATTTGGGGTAGTTTCAAATCCGATGCATTTTCTTTTTCTTTTGGCTGGATTGATTTTATTTTCAATCAATCTACCATTATCAATGTAGGCCAATATCATGTGTGCTGGAATTTTCCTGTCCAGAATGGTGGCGATTTTGATTTTATATAGTGGAGTATGTATTGTATTTGTTGTATTTGTTGCAGAGGTTTTTATTAACTTTTGACGGGTGTAACTTTGTGACTTATAGCACATCTTGTGAATTTATTAATTCATTCTGACATTAAAAAAATGTGATTTCTAATGATTTGATAAAATTTTAATTTTCTTTAATATCATCAGTTTTAATATAAATAAGTCTTTAATAGCCTTTGATTTGGTGCCTTAAATTGTGACAATAATAGTTCACTATTAATATCAATATTATGAGTAATAATAATAGAATATGACAATAAAAATGTGACAATCATAATAATGCACTGATAATATCAAATAAAAAAAATTGACCTAACCCTTTCTAAAGAAAATGTAAGATAACTCATTTTTATTTTAAATCTAATAAATAAATATAAATATTTATTGAATTTTTAAATCAAATTATTATAAATAATCGAGATAATTTTATTTTAAATGCTTTAAAACTACTATAATAATAAATTATTTATCAAATAAATTTTTCATAAATAATTTTTGCTTTAAAACTACTATAATAATAAATTATATATCAAATAAATTTTTCATAAATAATTTTTTGGGATACATAAATTGCATCCCTTAAGTAATTATTGAAACAGATGAATAAGACAATTCGATTATGGATGAATAAGACAATCAGACTATGGATGAATAAAAATTCTATTTTATAAATTTCTCAAGTATTGATAATTTATTCAATTATTAATATTCAATTATGTTTGGAGTAATTTTTAAATAAAAGTTTTTGATTCACTATTTATTCATAATATCACATAAATATAATATTTATAAATTTACATTTCGCTAAAATGCTATAAACGAGAAAAAATATGCATGTTGATACACGTATATGTGAATGTATTTAATGATTATTTTATAAATGGAAATAAGTTACCATTATTTTTATAAACAGAATAAATTACAAATAATTTTAAAAACAAATCAAATTCAACTATTGATACAATTATTATTTTAAACGAAAATAAGTTAGAAATATTTTTTTATAAACGTCAATAAATTAAAAATATTTTCATAAAAGGGAAAATTCAACTATTTATACAATTATTTTTATAAACATGTTTAAGTTACGAATATTTATATTTTTATAAATGGACACACGTGTTGAAGAAGCTTATAAATGGAAGGAAAAAAAACCTACACATTGATGCAATTATTTTTGCAAATGAAAATAAGTTACAAATATTTTTTAAACGAGAACAAGTTACAAATATTTTTATAATGAAAAATTAGATATTTATCGTATATTTGCGGTATTTGACGGAAAACTGATATTTGACGAGAAACTGTTATAAATTTTAGATTTGAACAAATTGACTAATATCTAAAAGATAATGTTATTTGAATTGGAACCATGATTTTATTCATATTTGTAGTTTTAGATTTACTCATCTGAATTCAACTTAATTTTGTTAATTACTGGAATTGCAAGCATGATCCAGACATGATCCACGGTAGACATGAACATATCTATTACACATGAATATGAACGGTAGACTGATCATTTTAATGTTAATATATTAAATGTATAAGATACCAACTGTAGGTTTGTAAAAAAATTATAAATATGATATAATAAGAAGAATTAAAACTGATATTTGACGGGAATCTGTTATAAATTTTAGGTTTGTAATTTTTTTTAAAAAATTTATTATATTTTTATTTAAAATTGTTCAATGAAATATCAAATAATTTAAAAAATTTAAATTTATAGAATTTTATAGAGTTAAACTTCTATTATGAAATTCTCCTAAAAATATATAAAACTGGTATTTGAGGGGAAATTGTTGTAGATTTTAGGTTTGAAAAAATTGACTAATATTTAAAAGATAATGTTATTTGAATTGGAAACATGATTTTATTCATGGTTGTAGTTTTAGACTAATCTGAATTCATCTGAGTTTTGGTAATTACTGGAATTGCATGCATGATACAAACATGATACACGGGTAGACGTGAACATATCAGCGGTAGACTGACCATTTTAATGTTAATATATTAAATCTATAAGATATGAGTTGTAAACTGATCATTTGAATTTTATTTTTCATACATTGAATGAAGTTTGATATATGTTAGTGTAGGAATGAAAATTTTTATCTATATTATTGTTGTTGGAGTTATTAATCTATTAAATTGATTACTCTGGACAAAATTTAGACATTCATAAAATATAGTAGAATTGACAAGTGATATTTCGCAATGTAACGTGTGAATTCAGACATGGGTATTCCGCTAGTATTCTTGAAAACTTTTTGATTTGACCCCTTTTTAAGCTGAGTTTGCACTCATTTTCTCTCTATTAAGCATTTTTATATTTATATTGTCTTAGAAAAAGGTCAATCATGTCCTTCATTAATAAATGCGAATCTCCCAAAATACAAGTTCAGCATTTAATTGCCCTACTGATCATCTATCATTCATGAAGACAGAGATCGTGGGGTTGCTAAGCCTGGTATTGACAAGAAAGCATCTGCTTTCATTGCTAGATTTTACACAAACCACGTCAGTGATTCTGATCAATAAATTACTTCTTGAAATTTCATATTTTCAATTCTGGTTTCTTTAATGTATTTTAAATAATTCAATCCACTTTTCTTTCTCCGGAGTTTGTATAATGGCTGATGCTATTATTAATAAATAATGTAAAGATTTATTCATTTTTTGTTTTCATATCTTATCATGCCTTCCTTGCCATTAACAGAAAATCATTATTGGTTAGCTGCCGCTACGGGTACCAATACAAAATACAGTATTTTTAGAAAAATTAAGATAAGTGTAAGCGAATATAAATCCATATCTTCTCTAATTTATGTAAGTAGAAAATAAAGAACTTGATTTTCAATGAGTTTCAATACAATAGACTGAATTTTAGGGATTGAATATCCATAAATTATCCATCATTTTTTTGGTTTCAAAATTTACTGCTCTTATAACGAATCAAATCGGTCAAACTCTATATCAATACTTGAAAAATCCAATAAAAAAACTTATAATTATACCATCTATAATATAGGAGAATAGATGGTGCTGGAAATTCCTATTCTGCCCTTTGCTAACAAATTTCCACTCTTTGAAAATAAGGTTATTTTATATCTACAATTTTCTTTTTCCAACTGATTAAATTATTGATTCAAAACAAACTATATCCTTAGCTTCTTTCACGTTTTGCAGCAAACAAAATTTGCTTTTGTTTATCTAATTGGTACCACTAAATCCATTTGCAAAAATATGGTCACTTTTACGTCTCCCAATGCTACAATCCCTATACTATTCTTCCTTCAATCACTTCACTTTTCAGTAATCTTCTCTCCCAACACTCTTTTTTTTTCTCCCTCCAAACCCATATTCAAATTTACACCGTTCATCTTCGTCTTCATCAGCATCATTACGTTTTCTCAAGTTCTGTGTTATTTTGCATTGAGCATGGCAAGACCCATGGAACGAGGGGCTGAAGCAATTTGTTGTGTTAGGTATATTATTGTTGCATTTGTATTTTGTCTGATCTATTGTTGGTAAATTATATTTTCATTTCATTTTATAATTTCAGCTTTTGACGGTGGCCACAATATTGTGATTTGTGATTTATTTTTCTGTAGATCTGGTATATGCAATCTCTAAGGAACTGGTTTTTTCCTTTCCCAGTTTTACGAGTTATTCACATAGAGTTTTTTTCTTTGTTTAACTGTGCAGAGCAGAGTTTGATGGCTGCTATGAGGGTGAGTTAATAAAGGTATGTCATTTTATTACCCCTTTCTCCCAGCATAAGCTATAATCAATGAGTTAATTACATATCAATCTTGGGTTCAACTATTGGATTCTCTGTAATGATATCAAAACGTATACTTAATTATTTCATTATTCAGTCTATTTTCACAAGCAGTATATTCATAAATGTTTTTTTCCAACCAATTTAGGATAACCGATCTCACTTGGAATATAATAGAGTACAATGTAATTTATTTGGCTGATACAAATTATATGTGTGTGACTAACACTATTGCATATATTGCAGATTTTGACTGGTTTTGCCAATGCATTTCATGCTCTACAGCCACTCAAAGTTACTGAATTCAGGTGACATATAATTGTTTGGTTATGGTTTATAGTTGGCTGATTTGTAGTTTAATGGTAATTTTGGTTATGGGTTATGGTTTATAGTTGGCTGATTTCCTATGTTTCATCATTCCTTATGACAGCATTTCTCCTACCCAACAATCAAGTAAAAAGATAAGGGTTCACCCCTTGCGCAATCTTATTGTTAGGGGGGAAATTTTAGTAGCTCCATCATGTGTCCTCACACAACTCAAGACTTCTGTAATAGAAAAGTTTTACACTCATTTTTATGTAGACCTTAATGTTATTTTGCAGTTTTGCTGGTTCGTTGATTATGTTGTTTAAATTTGAGGCTGATTTATCACCAAAGGAAAGCACACCTTGACACTGCTTATGCAGAAGTTGATCAACCAGCAGACTGATTTGGAATTTCTTATTTATTTTATGGTAGTAATTTATTGCACATTGTTTATGCATTTATCATTTTGTCTTTTAATTTTTCAGATATTTAGCTTCATTTAGCTTTGTTACTGATACACATTTTTTCGAAAATATTTTTTTTGTTCGTAGTAGGTGTTGTGGGCTAACTGAGTCATGGTTATGTCGCAATGAGCCCTCAGCTTGCCCATTTCTGTGGCGGTCCCGGTTTTAGTTATATAGTCTGGGAAGTTGTAGCGGAAGCAGGTTTGCCGACAATATTATCAGTAATTGTTTTCTTCAAAATTTGAAGCACAACAGCTGTGAGAATATTCAGAAGGGCATCATCCTTGAAAGTTATTTGTGACAAATACAAGCAGAACAAGGTGATTCTTTTGATTGATAATATATCCTTTCCTGTAGTATATTGATATTCAATTTTTTGTCAGAAGTACTTTTAACTTTTAAGTGTTCACAGACTCAAATATTATGGTTTTTATGATGTTTACCAGCATATAGTTTGGTATTTAAGAGTTGTTTCATAAATAACTTTTCTGCACAAGTCATTATGATGATGTTAATACAATGTGTCCTTAGGCGAAGGAAATAAGGTGTTTTCATCTGCTACATCAGTGAATGCAAAACCTGCTAAATCAGTCAAGCCTCAACAGAAAACTGATAATGTATCAGTTGCCACCACTGAGTAGAAGGGGAGTGATTTCCCCCATGAAAAGGAAAGGAAGAAAGATGCCCTTCAACCAAGCTTGCAGTATGATGACAATAGCCGAATGGAGAAAGCTAAACGTTGTTCTGAAGTGAAACAAACTGAGGCTAGGAACAGAGTTGAGTTGTTCAGGCATTTACCACAATATGAACATGGGAGTCAACTTTCAGATCTTGAGGCAAAGTTTTTCGATCTCTATCCTGTGCATCCTGTTGTTTATAAGGTACTCTGTTATCCTGTCGTTTGATGTCAATGCTAAACTATATACATTTGTTTTTTGATTCCTAATACCATTGTTATTTTTGGGTATATAATAGTTGAGTTGATAACTCATTATAAACATTACATCTGAAATTTGTAACTATGTAATCTGGGAATCAACATGTTCTTATCTTTTTAAAATGTTTTTTATACATTCATTTGAAGTTATTTGATAAAGCATCAAATAGTCTTTAAAATGTATGAAAACTTGTGGATTCAATCCACTCAATATGATCTTTTAATTACCTGGTTGTATTGATAAATTATAATATTTTTATGAGTTATAAGAATATATTTATGTAATGTGTGTGGTTTTGAGCATTGCAATGCACAACTGCACCATTTGCAGGAATACTCTAAAGTGGTGTTTATAGATTGGTCATAGGTGACATTGTATGGTTCATTGACATTTAATAAAAAATTAAACCCTTTCCACAATGATAGAGGTACAATCTTGCCTAAAAGTATACACCATCTGCTATGTATGAAGTTATGTTGAATGACATCCAAATATAAGCCTATTGTATTTAGCATCATATTTTTTCACAAAGACACCCCAATATAAGCCATATTGTAGTTAAAAGTTAAAATTTATTCATGATGCTCTATTGGTTAGGACATTGATTAGGAGTTAGGAGTTACGAACCAGTTCAATACATTTTGTGAACAAGAGCTTTTTAAATATGCTTTCTCAAATCCTAATGATCTTCACTGTGGCAATCAGGTGGGTTTGCAGTACATATCTGGAGATATATCTGGTGGCAATGATCGTTGTATTGCAATGCATCAAGCATTTCAAGAGGCCATCAAAGACTACAAGGTTCCACCTGAGAAGAGTCTTAGGAGAGATTTGACAACAAAGATTGGCAATTATGTATCATTTCTTATTGAGTGCCGACCTTTGTCAATCAGTATGGGAAATGCAATTAGATTTCTAGATACATTTATTCCAAAAATGTCGGCACTGAAGGGATGCAGTATTGGCTCAAAATTTCAAGGCTTTGGTGATAGCTCTTTTGGGATAGCTTCGATGATTCTTTTATGTCGAATTGTTCGATACATTATTTTATGCCTCTGAGGATTTCATCTTCTAATTTCCACGGTGCTCATCTTCTAATTTTGATGATACATTCTTTTATAATTAGACTTGATTTGTTTATTATAGGTGTTCATCGCTTTTGAAAATGTTGCAGGCATTACAATTGAGATTGCGCCTATTGTATGTTCGGATTGATATTGAGTTTCGTGAAGCCACTTAATATGAATTGTTATACAAAATTTCGTGAAGCCGCTTAGAAAGCTCAAGATGTTATTGTTCTTTTTTGTGAATATGTAAATTTGAATTAGTCTTATCGCGTTGCAGGTATACTTAATTTTCTGTCTATTGATCTCAGACAATTATTAAGCGAATTAATTTTCTCTCTTTACATACTAGCATAATTTTTTTCTTTAGTTTTCAGGTGTTTGGCAAAGACATGTTGTCAATACCAAGAGTCTTGCAATTGAAAATAATTTATGAATCTTTTCCAGGACCAAATCTTCTTTAAAATGCTGAGTTTGACATTAAAAAAGATGTTGCATTGGCACTCTCAAATGGTACATCTGGCGGTACACGTGACCAAATCAAGTATGTGAAGTGGTTTTTTATTGTTATTTTGTGCTTCTGTTTCATGTTGACATCACAGGAGTTTACGTATTAACTTACCAAATGTTGTTACAAGGTACTTGGTGAGCCAGGGTTGCATTAAGCCTCTGTGTGATTTGTTTGTTTTCCCTGATCCAAGAATTGTTATTGTCTGTCTAGAAGGTCTTGAAAATATTCTGAAGGTTAGAGAAGCAGAGATAAGCTTTGGTAACACGCGAGATATCAATGCGTATGCTCAAGCTATTGATGACGCCGAGGGATTGGAAAACATTGAAAATTTGCAAAGTCATGATAACAATGAAATTTATGAGAAAGTTGTTAAAATTCTTGAGACATATTGGTTGGAAGATAAAGATGAGACACTACCTCCAGGCGATGGTTCTCAAGCTGGTTTTAATTTTGGAGCCAATGACCTTTCGGTCCCATCTGGAGGATTCAACTTTAGTTGAAGACTTCTATTGAGTTGGTATATGCCTCAGTTATTTTATCGATATGCATTCATTAAGCACAATGGCTCATAAAGGACATGATTACAACACCATTCTAGAATATTGTAACGTTCTAATGACAGTTGCAAAGCATTTATCCTCTAGCTATTGTGGCATGATCTCTCCATCAATGTCCTCTTATAGAGGAATTATGCAAGCCATTGATGGATGGTTTATTTAAGTGTAGGAACAACAACAATTCGTTTATAAGGTCTTTAATTAGAGGGATTGAAATTCTATCTTTGATAATGTGTTGGTTTAACCCTCAAACATAGTTTGAAATACCAGTTAAGGCTGCGAGCATTAATGTTTGAGCGCAAGAACGAAAGCTATTGATACTGAGTGAAACAGTTTGGATTATTAGGGACAATTCGGAATTAATATAGGCTTTCTATGGCATTACGGATGTTAGAATAATACTCTGTTAGAAAATCAAATAACAAGGTACAGAATCAAGGAACAACATGATAATGATTGGAAGTTCTATACAATAATGGTTGTGGGGTATTTTTATTCATTAGATGGAATTCATATACAACAAATAAATGTTCATAGCGCTTTTGAAAATTAAACATCTTAATTCATATGGCAAAGATGAAAACAAAAACTATTGGAAATGCAACATTAACAATAATAATAATAATAATAATAATAATAATAATAATAATAATAATAATAATAATAATAATAATAATAATATTAATAATAATAATAATATTCTAATAAATATATTAATTACTACATGATTATATTTTAATAATAATAATAACAATAATAATAATAATAGACTTCGCACAAGTGTTTACATACATTACATTTATAAAGAAAGAAATAGAAAATCTTATTTTAATCTTAGAAATTAATTATATTTTTCATTTATACATCTCAATTTACTTAACTATTTTATTAATTATTATTTAATATTAACTAAAAAACCTAACTAATGTATTCAATGTATTATTTTAGAAATTAATTATATCTTATTCTATTGAAATTTATGTATTAATGTTATCTTAAATTGTTTTAAATATTGAATAATGTTAATTTATGAATCATATTATCGTTATAAACTTTTAATGATATTTATTTATCAATCGTATTATTGTTCCAAAATATTGATTTATATTAATATAGATAAAATTTGATGTAATATAACTTGTGTATTTCTTTACAAGCAAATTTACATTGTTGATTCAAATATTTTTATACGGGAATAAATTCATTGTTGATTAATTTATTTATATATACGGAAAAAAATATTATTCTTATAAACGAAAACAACTTTAATTGTTCCAAATATTGAATAATATTAATTTATCAATTATATTATTGTTTCAAATATAGAATAATATTAATTTACCAATCATATAATTGTTCCAAATATTGAATAATATTAATATAAATAAAATTTGATGTAAGATAATTAGTGTATTTATTTATGGGCAAAAATACATTATTGATTCAAATAGTTTTATACGAGAACAAATAAATTATAGATTAAATTATTTATATATACGGAAAAAAAAAATTATTCTTATAAACGGATATAACTTGAATTGTTTCAAATATTTAATAATATTAATTTATCAAACATGTTATTGTTCCTAATATTTAATGATATTAATTTATCAATCATATTATTGTTCCAAATATTGAATAATATTAATATAGATAAAATTTGATGTAATATAATTTGTGTATTTCCTCACGGACAAAAATACACCATTGATCAAATATTTTTATACGGTAAAATATACAATGTTGATTAATATTTTTCGTTATGTTTTTTCTCCTTTTCAAATAGGATACTTTATATTTACTTTATCAAAACTTAATTTTCAACAATACTGAAATATAATTTCCGCAATTAATTTTTCTGAAATATTTTATAAAATTTAACTAAATATATATCTAAAAAAAGTTCTTTTCCACACAATGTTTTTTAATAATTAACTAAATATAATTCAATTTTATTTTTTTCCTTTTTTTTTTATTTTATGACATTCTTTTTGTTTTTTATTTTGTTTTTTTTAAATAAATTAAATCTATTTTTAAACAAATGTGCGTAACCGACCGGGACCCGTGCGAAAGCACGGGTATCTCACTAGTTAGAAGATAAAAATTAAATTCGTGTATTCAATATATAATTAATATGTACCCATTGGAGTATCGACTTTAAAAAAAAAATTTATAAAAAAAAGAGATAACTTCTTTGTCCATCACCAAAATATGGGTAATGTACCTTCAACCAATCACATGATATCATCTAATTTTTACATATTTAATTATTTATTAAATAATATAATTATTTGTTGTTTTTAATACATTTTACATTAAATGTAATTTTACCCAACTTTTAGAGTTAGATAGATAAAAATTCACCGTTTACTACATGCTAATGATTTTCTAGTTTTCTTATGAGAATTTTTAACTTTGGTAAACCTACAGAAAATCAATAGATTCTCTTCCTTTGCGACAACGGTAACACTTGCTGTTTTCGTATGTATCATACTATGCAGCAGAACGAAGTTTTATCTAACATCACAACAAAAGAGAGAAAAGTTAATGAACTCTTTTATTTAAAGTAGGTACCAATACACCAAACAATCTTAAAGAGATTAAAAAGATGCTTGATAATAGATTGAAAAGAAATGTGGGGATACAGAGATTTTAGATTTCAAAAATATTCAATTGAGGAAAACATACATCGTATTATATAAATTCAATTGAAGAGGAATATTTTAATTAAAATTATTATTTCCAGCTAAGTCAACATAAGATATTCAACATCATCGATTACAATAATACTACCTACTCAAATTTGAAGAGAGAATCAAAATAATCCAAAAAAAAAAATCAAAACAAGGAATCTAAAACCTGAGTTTTCTAAGGGATCAAAAATTTAGAAAAATGATACTATGGAGAATAAAATTGTATTTAAATCAATAATATATTAATAACTAATAGGAAACTCGTGCGTCCGCACAAGTTCTAGTGTGGACCGCGGATATATCATCAGTTTATAATGAAAATTTAAACAAATTTAAAAATATCAAAATATTAATGAAAAAAAAATAGACCGCAAGATAATTATATAAGTTCTTAAAAATTTCTATTGTTAAGAAAAATTATTAAACACATAATTTATAAAAAAAAATAATTGTGAAAAATAGAAGATAAAAAATTATTTAGGATTGTAAGAGTTGTAATAATAAAATGATTTATAAAGTTTACTTATTTCGAAACATTGGGGACAATGTTCGATTTAAGTGTGGGAGGAGACTTTACTTGTTTTATTTGTTTTCTCGCATTTTATTTCCTTTTACCGCTTTCTAGGTTATCTTGTTTATTTTTAGATTTACATGTGCTTAACGAGTCATTTGTGTGGTGTACCTCTATTTTTCCCATTTCCTTAGCCCCACCAAAAATTTTTTAAGAAAGAAAAGGTATTTCTATGAAAATTTGGGCTTAAAGACAGGTTCGAGTTAGGATGATGATAACTGAGAAAATCTTTTTGAAACAGTAGTATCGTTTTAACACCATATGCTTCGTGATTATCGGAATCTACCCGGATACCCATGTATTGTGGCCTTAGTTGTCATTTTTGAATAGTTCCTTAGTAATTTATCTTAGCAGTCAGCTCTGACCTAAGCATGCTCTACGTAGGGGATCGATGAAAATAAGTGAATTATTCCTTTTTGCTGCTCTAAAATACGAATAATGCAACTCGAAGTTGTAGAAATTATGCAAAAAGAAATAGAAAAAGAAAAGAAAAATAAAAAAAAAAAGAATAAAGAGCTGCCCTTTGTCAGTCGGTTCAGAGGTATCTGGTGCTGGACTTGGTAGGGCGGATTACGATCCGATCCCCCACGACTGAAATAGGGTCAATAAAAGGGGTTACACCCACTTGTGTACCAGAACCCCATGGCTAGAGCAGAATCACTAATCGGTCACTTTACTATGAGTATGTACGGATAACAGACTTAATTTGATTACGCCTGAATGAAAAGGACCCTAAGATATGAAAATTAGGCCTAAGTATTGTGGGGTAGTATGGATGGGTTTGTATAAGAGCGAAGTCTATGTTCGTGTCCACGGAAAAGTGTTACTACGATACCCCTTGGTTCATTTAGTTAGTACCTATCTCTTCATCCTAGCTTGAACTGAGAACCCTTTTTTCCCAAATCATTCATTGATACCTTCATGAGCTTTAAAGTCTTTGCTTGAGGACAAGCAAAGGTCTAAGTGTGGGAGAATTTGATAACATTGAATAACACTGCATTTTTTACTCTGATTGCCCATGTTTGTTAGTATTTTTATTTTCATTTTCTTGTATTATGCTTGTATTTTGTTTTGTTTTCAGATCCTAGGTGTTTCCATGTCCATTCACGAAGAATCGAAGAAAAATGAGCAAAAAGTCGATTTTTGGAGGAATTGCACACATGGCATCCTCCATGGCGGCTACCATAGGGTAAGCCATAAGAAGAAGACATGCCAATTGCCGAAAACTTCCCTTATCAACTCTCATTTTTACTCTTGTTCACATGGCGGGCGCCATAGAGGGGTGGCGGGTGCCACCTTTGGCGTGTATTTTCCCTCCCAAAAGGAGTTGAAGGGCATCCTTGTCCTTTCTTGCTTTTTCCTTGGCCTATAAATAGAAGGCTTCTTTGTTCATTTTCGGCATCCAAATTTAGTTGCAAACACTCTAGGCATAAATTAATCGAGTTTTGTACGTGATATTCTTCTCACATCGGGGAGTTATTACATTTGTGTGATTGAGTCTGTAATCGAAGTTTGGACCACTTGGTGGAAGTTAATCCTGCCGCCATTTTCCTTTTCTAGTTCTTTACCAGATTTAAAGCCTCCGATTTGGAGCAGGTTCTTATTTATGCATTGCCTTTACTTTCATTTAATTTCTCGCAATCACTTTATTTTCATTTAATTTCTCGCTATCGCTTTACTTTATTTTATTTTTCCCACAATCACTTTATTTTCATTTACTTTCTTGCCTTGTTTATTTCAAAACTTTAAATTCAAAAGATTTTACTTTAAACATGGTAAAAAATTAATATGTTTGCTCTAACCATCATGTCCGACTAAGTCTTTAAAAGGTTAGAATGTAAGAATCGTAGTCAAAGTAACATTTCATTCAATGTGTCGATAGAAATGCTTAGGGGTTGTTTTGATCTTTAATGCAAGTTTTCTGAACTTTAATTATGTTGGGTAAGATCGAAAGCCGTCCAACCTTTTGTAAACTTGTTTAGTCTTAATTGTTCAAAGGAAGCGAAAGCACTTTGCTCAGTTAAGTAGGAATTTCCAGTACTTGAGAAAAACGATTTTAAAGTTATTTTCGGACGCGTTAGTGGGTTTAAAATCGGTTCGCCTAAACCTTTTTTGTTTAGAAATTTCAGATCAAAACACTTTTCAACTTAGTTAAGAAATTAAATTTCTTAAAAATAGGTTTTTTCAACTCTAACGCAATGTGCACCTTTTTATAAGTGACAATAAGAGGGTTTGTTTAGGGGTTAAACTCGGTTCTGAATACGCGAAAGCGACAGTTCCTGTTAAATTAATTCTTTTCATAAAGTAGAAAATATTGCCCCATAAGTAGTTTCATTTACATGCATTGGAATGTTACCTGACTATGCAAATTACATTCAAGCCTGTTGTTTTATTTGAATCTTATATTTATGTTATTTATTTCTCTTTACTTTTACTGCACATTCGTAAACCCCCAATTTGTTCTGCCTTAGATAAACACTGTAACAATAGATATCGGTAGATCGACGTTTGGTCTTTGTGGGATCGATAATCTTTTGTATTACTCTGACGCGATTCATATACTTGCGAAAACACGCATCACTTAGCGATCCCGATGCTCGCTTAGCAAGACCTGACACTTTTTTTTAAAAAAATCATTCTTGAAAATTATTTTAAATGACATGTTTTATTGTCTTAAGTTGCCACGAGGTTGCTGTAAATTCTTGCCATGATGTAATATGCTAAATACGTAGGAATTTGTGATGAAATAATGTTGAGATGAGTTATGATGTATTAGGATGATATGAAGCATTAATGACATAAGTAGGTGAAGTATATTAGATGTGTGAATGATGAATGAGGAATGATGATGAATGCAGATGCAATAGTTGATAAGTTTTGATGATGTATGATTGTATTACGTCTTGCATTCATGGCATAATTATGATGGGGCTTCGGTCAGTTGGTAGTTTCAATCCCATAGTGTGGATTGGAGTGATATGATGTTTATGATGTGCTCCCTTGTGGAAGGTTGATGGCCCAATGTCCATCTGTGATGATGATTCGGTACCACATGCATACTATGCGGATTGCATTTCATTCTTGGTGGCATAGCATGATTATATGTATTTTATGTGATGACGTGATAGATTTTGTTGTATTTTGGTGCGTGGATGTAGCTTGAAGTATTGTTTTCCGTTGCTTATATAGTTTGGCGTGGTGTCCTGCTCTATGTCATGTAACATCAGGTTGGGAACGAATGTGGACCACCGAGTCCTTTTGTTTATTTTCTACGTTGTTGAACTATCTGTTGTTTTTAGAATAACTAAGTTATTTTATGTATTAAGCATGAAGTTTAATTCCGCTACATAGTAACGTTTAATATGTTGAAACATATTATTAACCCGTGTTACGGGACATGACATATATAAGATGAATTGATTGTTATGAATGAAATGTGACACCCTATGGTGTTTGTACTCTGATTTAATTGTTTGTTTCGTATATATTTTGATGTGGGGTAAAAGGGTGTTACATTTAGAACTTATATTTACGCCAGACTCTTTTTCTCCCTCGCTTCTTCATTTTTATCAAAACCTTTTCATCTCTGTCATTCTCTCATTCTCTCAAATTTCAAAAATCTCACAAAACTTAATTTTTTCCGTCTGAGTTCAACAAGGAACATTCATTTCAACGATCAACACATCCTAAGTCCTTCAAAGCTTGATTTATACGGGGTAAGTTTTCGAGTTTCTGATAAAGTTTTGAGTATTTCTCTTAAATTAGTTACAATACATTGTTAGGGGTAGAAATGTGTAGATATTGGTTGAAACATAGTCTATAGTTAGTTTATGTATTGTTCGTTGCTTAAACAAATATGATCAATCCATCAAAAATCCAAATGTGATAGTGAGAGGACGCCATTTTCGTGACCTCTGAGTTGCATAAATTTTCAGAGATACATCTCCGAAAAATCTCATGTTAATGCATTCTAGGTGCTTCCAGAGATGCATCTGCGGAAATTGTTCCGTAGCTATATCTCCAGAATTACCTCATAATATTTTTTCCCTTTTTGTTTTATAATTTCTTTGTATGTAATAGTCTTTGTTGGTTTTACCTTGCAAACATTATGGACGAAAGAGTCGAGCTTTTGTGACATGGACGACTTGCACAACATGCATCTGCCAGGCGTGAACGGATCCAGCCCGTACCAGAGGCAGGTGGTACATATGTTCAGGAACAACCTACTACTGACATCCAAATCATGCCTTCTGCATCTCAGCTCACTCCTGGTGCTCGATCTCCACCTCAGCTTCAGGACACTCCTTCTACATCTATTACTTCTTCCCGCAGACACAGAGATTCTACAGATGATGCATTACTTCCCTCATCCTCCCGCATGCGTCGTCGGGATGCACCTATGCCACCTATTGTTGTTGATATGGTGCCACCATCGGAGGGTGATGATGACCTCGTTTCTGACCCAGAGGGTTTCTCAAGGGGTCCATCAGATTTGTCCCTGCTTTCGTTGTACCACGACCATAATACCAGAGTTGTCTGGGAGGGTGAGGTAACATTACTCATAATGTTTCGATATTTTTCATTGCAAATTGATTTAACATTTATTCTTATTGACATTGATTATTTATGGACATTTTCAGGCACGTGAACCTCAGAAGTTTCTGAACCATGGGCGGAAGATCATAGGTTTGGCCCAACCACATGAACTTTGGTTTCAAGATGTTCTGACCGTTTTTGGTTTGAAGGACCAGTGCATGACCGGTTACAGTGTGGCCAGCCATAAGATGCTTATGGGGTGTCTTCCTTTCATCTTCTACATGGCGGGCTATCGATTACACTGGACGACATCTCATGTTTGTTGCATATCGATCAAGGGGACCTCCTCCATCACGGTAGGATGTCGAATGAGGATATGGTAGATATGATGGTGGAGGAACTGGGGGTTGATCCACTGAAGGTGCTTCAGAAGGTTGATAGGACCTGAGATGCTCATGTCAGGTTCTCATTCCTGAAGGAGGAGGTATTTGATCCTCAGTTCGCTATTGCACAATATGTTGTGGGTAATGACGTACAGGTGGAGATACACATGACTCGTGTGTTGAGGGCTTATTTTCTATATTTAATGGGCATTGTTCTGTTTGTGGATATGAGCACCACTTATAATCATGTCGTTTACCCCGGGTACTTTTTGGATTTCACACGGATCCATGAGTACAACTAGGGGGCGACTACATTGGCATATTTGTATTCGAGACTGAGAGAAGGGTGTTTGGGGAAGACGAGGAGTGTGACAGACAACACGACAATACTTGTGGCAACAATCTTTTATCCTTCAATTGTTTTCTTTTATTTTCATTATATATTCGTGATAATGCTTGATCCTAATATTTTTTATTTTCATTTCAGGCTTGGATTCTCCAACACTTCCTAAGGATCGTTGGTTGGGCTAGTTTTGCTGAGTAGACTGAGGACATGATGCGTGCCCGTGCTTTTGCCCCACTCAGAGGGAACCAGATGGTCGGTCCTTTTCGATTCTATCTCGATCGGTTGGCTGCTGAGGACATCCATTATAACTGCTATGTCGATCACCGTCTGACGCACCCTTTTGATGACATATCATTATACTCCTGATGGTTGGCATGCAGTTCGACCCTCGTTGTTCCTTATTTGCCCTAGCACATCACGCGGTAGTTTGAATAAACCCATATGATACCCAGGTACCATGTTGTTTCTGCTCCTCTTAACTTGACCCATATACAGATCGATGAGATGTTTGCTGACTATGAGAGGCACATGGTACCTGACGAGGCTCGGGAGACCATAACGTCGAATAATTGGAGCACCGTTGAGGGTTAAATTAGTTGGTTCTTTGAGGTCTCACATTCGTACATGGTGCCCAATGCTCCAGGATCACCACCCAGACCAGCTCATCAGGAGATTCTAGAGGAGCAGCAATATTAGTTGGATTACACTCAGGATGTCTTATCTCGTTGTCGTTGGATAGTCAATATGGCACGTGCAAACATTGACGTCGGTTTCTTTCTTGAGGAGTCTGGTGGTAGACGAATATTTGGTGAGATTATTACGGTGGCATGCAGGGCACTTATGTACCGCAGACATCGTGGGAATCAATGGTCGAGGACACAGACCAGACGATTGAGGATAGGAGACGAGGGAGAGTTTTTAAGGCACACCCAATAGTATTTGTTGTGTTTTTATTTATGTATTATTGGTTGTATCATTTTCATGATTTTTTTATGTATCTTTTGTTCCATATGATAATATATATATATATATATATATATATATATATATATATATATATATATATATATATATATATATATATATATATATATATATATATATATGTGTGTGTGTGTGTGTGTGTGTGTGTGTTTGTGGTCCCTATAAATATCTCAATTTTTATTTTTAGTCCCTATTAAAAAATTAATAAATTTTAGTCCCTAAAATTTTTATATGCATGCAATTTTAATCCCTGTTGTTTTCTAAAATTTTGAAAATTGTTTAATTAACCTTAATTTTTTTAATTTTTGAATAATTTTTTATCAATGATTAGAATACTATAAAATATATCTTTACTAAATTTTATAATTTTTTAAAATGAGAAGAATTAAATATGAATTTTTTAAATTTCAGAATATAATGATAAAAGTAATGAAAACCTCGACTTAGAAATCAAATTTTGAGTTCTTTTTTTTTTAGAAACTTTTTATAACATTCTAAAGATGTCTGCAAAATAATCATTTTAAAATACACATTGGTTTAACAGGAGGAACTAAAACTACGTGCATAATAATTGTGTAAGGATTAAAATAGCATATTTTTTTAATAGGGACTAAAAATGAAAATGGAGATATTTATAAGGACTAAAAACATATTTAACCCATATATATATATATATATATATATATATATATATATATATATATATATATATATATATATATATATATATATATATATATATATATATATGACATGTAGGGTACATTTATGTATCGCATTCATCGTACGAGGACGAGGGAGATCAATGGTCGAGAACACAGACCAAACGATCGAGGATGGGACAAAGGAGACGAGGGAGAGTTTTTAAGGCACACCCAATAGTATTTGTTGTGTTTTTATTTATGTATTATTGGTTGTATCATTTTCATGATTTTTTATCTTTTGTTCCATATGATAATATATATATATATATATATATATATATATATATATATATATATATATATATATATATATATATATATATATATATATATATATATATATATATATATATATATATATATATATATATATTATTTTGTATTTCATCTAAACAATTAAATTTCATATGCATACAATAAAATTATGGATTTAAAAAAAAAAATATTCTGATAACAATTCGGAGATGTATTTTCGAAACCTTTCTTACAAATGCATATCCTAAATAATCTAACATTAAGTAAAAAAAACTGGAGATATAGCTCCAAAGACCAAAACTTTGAAATATTTCGAGTGTGTTTGGATGGGGTAATTGAAAAATTTTAAGGAATTTAAAATTCTAAGCATTTTAAATAATTCAATTGAAATTCATTCATTTTTAAATTATTTTGTTTGGATTGGGTATTAAAGTGATTCATTGTTAAATTTTTGGGGTCATTTTCATAAATTTTAAATTTTGTGGGCACTATTAAAAATAAGAAAAATAGGGACTAATTTGTATTATAAAATTTGAAGGACTAATTTGTAAATTTTGAAAAAATTTAGGACTTATTTGCAATTTTAAAAAAAGAATAGGGGTCAATTTAATTTTTTTATATAATATGAGGACCATTTTGCAAAATTTAAAAAATTAATAAACAATTTAATATTTGAATTATAAAGAGTGAAGAAACAATTTGAAATTTTTTACTTTTTGGTGTCATTTGAAATTCCATAAATTTAACTTAAACAAAATATTTCTTAAATTTATATCATTTTAACAACTCTATATTTTTTTATCCAAACAATAGATTTTGGACAAATCATTTTAAATTCCCAAAAAATTATTTTCCCTCATTAAAATACTTATCCAAACACACTCTTAAATAAATACACATAATGAGTAATAACGCAAGATGCCATAAGAAATTCTCTAATATAAACAAATATTATACGGCCTCAATCATAGTGTTGGTTAAGCGATAGTAATGGAAGTAGTAAAAGCCCTACAATATGCAACTATCACACATGCAATATTTCAGGTATAATTGGTCTTCAAGTTTTGTAAAATAATCTTGAGTTTCGATTTAGTCCCACAATAAATAAATGTTTCACATTAATTCCATAATATTACTTCCATTAAGAATTTTGATCCATTTCATTGATTGTTGTGTTTTGTCGTTAGCATTTATCAATGTGACGTGTCAAGTGGATGTTGAGTCATCAAATAAATTAATAAAATATTATTTAAAATATATTATTACTGAGTCATTATAAAAATTAATTAATTTACAAAATAATTTATAATAACTATTAATTAATTTATATAAAATTAATTTACAATAATTAACTCAAATTAATTTATAATAGTCAATTAATTTACAATAATTAACTCAAATTAATTTACAATAACTATTAGTAATTAATTTATATAATAAACTCAGATAAAACATAAAAAAAAATTATAATAATCCAGAAATTATAAGATGAAATTATAATAATTCAGAAATTACAATTCATTAAAACATTACAATAATCCCACAAAAGGCCCTCGCCATTACCCACCGTCGCCACAACCAATGTCTATGTTGTTTCTAGAATATCTCATTATCCTGAAACTAAACCACCTTTGCGAAGAGAAGTTCACGCTCCCTGTAGCAGGCTGCGCAAACAAAATCCCTCATTTGAAATTGCATTCCACACCATAAAAACCCTCGTGACGCATTAATCATTTCTGAAGAAAGAATCCATGAAATCATTGAACGATAAACGCAGTGGCAAACTAGAAAAATAGCCCTAATTATTACCATCACCATAAATATATCGATAATGGTTGGATTTGTATTTGTGGAGGATCTGAGTGAAAAGAGATAGAAGAAGGTGGGATGTATGCTAGGATTTGGAAAAAGAATTTGAGAAGAGAAGAATATGTTTACTATAAATAATAATAACATGTTTAATAATAAATTGATAATAAACAAAACAAAAATTCATGTAATAGAACATAATGCCCAAGTAGACCGCCACTGATAATTTTAAAGAACTTTAATGTAACGTTTTTTAATTGAGGGACCAAAACGAAACAACAAATTCTACATTGCTCTCTCATCCACAAACCTTTGACCTCAAATTCTACATTGCTCCCTCATCCACAAACCTCACTCCCTAAAGGTGCTTTGTGATGTTGATTGGGGAAACATATCTTGATGATAGGAGTTCCACAACTTGTGTTGCCATCTTCTTTGAACCAAATTTAATCTCTTACTGGTCAAGAAAGCAACCAATTTTGCTAAATCGAGCAATGAGGCTGACTACACGAGTCTTGCTCAAGTCACGACTGATATCTTACTGGTTCTAACTCTAATAAAACAGCTATATGTTCCTTTCTCTTCATTAGTGATGTAAAGTACAGTTTGAAGCTCTCTGGATGACCTCCATATCTGAATATATATTGAACCAAATTTACCATGTCCTCACCTGTGTTCTAGAAAAACAATAGGCATAACATTTTATCTTGATACAGCCGTAATTCTCAACATATCAGAGGTGATTCAATCTTAATCACATAACAACTTACTCTTTTTCTTTCCTCCTCAAACTCAAACCGATTTCAAAAGAAGTAAATTATGAGTATGACATTGGCAATGACATGTGTCTCAGTGAACATTTCACCATAATCAATAATAAATTCTAACCTACTCGAAAAATTACTTTATGTCGATGCAAGGAAAACAATGGAACAATACAAGCAAATAAAAACCCGGCATAGAACGAATTGATAATGGAATTTAACGTAACACGATTGAAACATTCACTAAAACCTATCTACTATTCAGTCAAATTTGTCACAAGAAGGCCTTTAAGATTAAAGCTATACATGAAATTGAAGTGCTATAAAAAAAGCTCCATGTCAAGTAGTCTAAAAGAGTATACACTCAGTTTTCCAGAGATAGATGCACAAAAGGATTCGATTCAGAGTTGTTTTCTTCAAAATCAGCTGCAACATCCACCTCCTGCAGCAACAGCTCCATCTCTACCTCCTGCTTGGCCTTGTGGACGTCCATAGCCGATTTTTATACCACATGTCTGCAATTGTAGATTCATTGAAAAAGTTAGCCATAAGAAAACATTAGACACCAGGAAAATGGACCCAGATACTCCAAATACAAGGAATCCAGCATTTGACGCATTAGCCATTGGCCATATAGGGCATGGAATGGGATGGGACCAATGTGATCATCAAAACTAATTTCGCATATATATTTTGCATGGAGCTGACAGTAGACAAGTTACCTCATTGGAGACATCAAAAACGCCATCCTGGATGTTCTGAAGAATCTTTGCAGCAGTCTTTATGAAAGCCTGCAGAATAAGCACTAGGTTATTTTGATGGTAACCAAAATCATAATATGCTTGAGGCTACCAATATATTTATGCTGCATATAGATTGAGATTAATCACCTCTTCTACATTTTGCGCTGTCTTGGCAGAAGCTTCCATGAATAAAAGTCCATTTTCCTTTGCAAATTGCTCTCCCTCCTCTTTGCTGACTGCCCTTCGGTGAGACAGATCACCCTTGTTCCCTATGAGCGTGATTGTCATGTTAGGATTGGCATGCTGCCGCGCATCTTCTAGCCAACTTGCTAAATGATTAAAGGTTTCTCTCCTGACCAAAAAACGAAATTTCTAGTTTTCAGTTAAAGGCGTGATTTGAAAAATAAGCCTCATAGAGTCGTACTTAACACTACCACACACAGAAAGACAGAAAATAAAAGAACAGAAGTGTACATTATTTTTTGGTCCTGAATTATAATTTTCATGTATTTGTTTTGTGTATGCATAAATAAAATATACATGAAATTACCATTTTCCCCTTCAGTAGGATCTTACGTATCGAACTAACAATCCGAGTTTTACGATCTTTCACAAGCCAATCAATCCTACTTAAGATCTCGTGCTTGACTAAATTGTGCGTACTCCTAAATCTATATTGGATTTAATTGAACCCAACAAAACTAACTTATAAACACAAATTTTAGGTTTTTACTCATCCAATGTAGGACTTTAAGTACACACCCACTCACACCTAGGGACCGGGGACATCTGAAGCGTGAGGGACCCAAAAATCTTGGACGGGCTATGATAGCGTCCCACTAAAAAACACATTTTTTAAGGTTTTTGCTCATTCAATGTAGGACTCTCAAATCTTGGACAGGCTATGATAGCGTCCCACTAAAAAACACATTTTTTTAAAGGTTTTTGCTCATTCAATGTAGGACTCTCAATACACACCCACTCATGCCTAGGACTGGACATTTAAAGCGTGAAATGATCGTGGGTGTCCCAAAAATCTTGGAAAGGCTCTTATACTATCTGAAAATTTTGGTTGGATCTAACTCACTCTTACAAAGATGGCTTGTAAGGTGAAGGATGTCTCCCACTTATAAACACATTTTTCAAGTTATATATCCTCCAATGTGCGATTCTCAACCCATACCACATTTATTCATAAACTTGAGATAGAAAAATACCATGAAAATATCCTGCTTGCAACCAGCAGTGCTAGATCACCTCAGATGAGGGATTGAAAAATCATATAAGAAGATTTGAACATTATTTTCATACGAAACTACTCCCTCCATTCCTATTTATAAGCAAATTTTAAATTTTAAGGTTCATTGAATAATTGATGTATCTAATCTATATGTAGTCCAAATAGGTCATTTATTCAATGAACCTAAAAAGTCAAAATTTGCTTATAAATAGGAATGTAGGAAGTAAGTGACAAATGTTCTAGACTTCAAGGTCAGAAGAATTGAAACTTTCAAATAGGAAAATCAACAATAACAAAAGATAAAGTTATAGTATGATTGTGTCAAAGGAACAATGGTGCCACCCACCTTGTAATGTCATAAACTAGAAGTGCCCCAGCTGCTCCTCTGTAGTAAGATCTAGTGATGGATCTAAAAGATTCTTGTCCAGCCTACAATTAAACAGTATTTGAGTCGTATTGAAAGAATCAGTTGTGATAAAAACAACAGCAATAATCAGCTACAAAAAACAATAGGCATCATAAAATCCTCTAGTATATTAGGTCTATCTGTCTATGGATAAATTATCGGCCTCAATATCATGCTTATTGGCGTATCCTTCATCTCATGGTTGTCAATTGCACAGATTGCGAAAAATAGAGGTTTGTTCGAATTCTGCTACTATTTCACAGTATTTAGTACAAAATAGTGTATTGCGAAACAATAGCGATTTGTTCAAATTCCACTATGCAATATCGTCTCTATAGCTGCAATTCAACAACACTGATTTACTTTTGATACAATAAGACTCACTTTTTATTACTTAGTGACAAATTTGGGACCTTGTTCCAATATCTATATCTATATCTACATTTACACACAGGAGTGATCCTCTTAGGACCGTCTTTGAGGGTGTTCAATATGGGCTACCACATAGGGTCCAAAATTTGTCATGGTTAAACCCTATCTAAATAGGGCCTTGTAAATTTTGTCACTGTCACGACGTGATTACATAAACCCTATAATTATTTTGTCATAGTTGAACAACACTAATCTACACAGGACGTCCAAAAACTAAGATGGCTCTGGATACTCTCATGTTTAAAAAAAACATTAAGGGGACATATTTCTAATCCCCATCATTCAAACCCCCTACTTCCTATTTTTAGACATAAATTTGCTCTCATTGAACATGTTAGATGAATAGTTGGGATTGAACAAAATATATAAAGCAACCTTATGAAACATTCAAATCCATTAATCACATATAGTTCACTTTAGTGTTCAAGCTCTAATTCATGTCTTTGAATAAATTAATATCATATCCAACAAAAATAATAACATAATAATTCAAAAATAGAATAATAAAATTCCATAGAAAGAGAGAAAGAAACTGACAGTATCCCATATCTGAAGCTTAATCGGTCGTGAATCAATGGTGAGCATACGCGCACCAAACTCAACACCAATGGTGAGATCATGAACAGGTTGAAACCTCTTGTCGGTGAACTGAAGGAGCAGGCAAGATTTCCCTACACCTGCACCGCAGAGAATAAAAACCCAAACTTGAAATCAGAATCAGATACCCAATTGAGAGAAAAGAAAAGGGTAACGAACCTGTGTCACCGATGATGATGTACTTGAAGAGATAGTCGTACGACATGGTTTTATAGGTAAAACGACGTCGTTTAAAGGGATTTAGAAGAAGGTGAAGATTATGAAGAAGTTAGCGTTTTATGTTATGGTTTGAGTGATGATGATGATGATGGATGGATTGATTTTGAATCCCAATCGAAAGACAATGTGACGTATGATAGGAGCATGAGAAAGAAACATCTGCGATATCATACTATAATTTGATTTTTTTTTTTTTTTTATGTTTTTTTTTTATTTATTTTATTTTTGCTTTCATAATTTAATTTTGAGTTTAACCGACATGCATGTATAATACAAGATATTTATTGAATGACAATATAATATATTTTTATAGTTGTCAAACATTAAATAGATTATTACAATTTTTAATTCAATTAATAAATATTTAACATGAATTTCTTAGTTTTTTTTATAGAAGGGGAAACAATTTGGAAAACTCCAAGAGGTAAAGGGACGGATAGAGGAAAGAAAGTCAGGTCAGTAAAAGGTACAACTGGAATAAACTGCACAGTGGTTTCAATGCACTAGGGGAAGAGATAGGCTCTCTAGGGCACACAACCATTGACCCATGATTGTGTCATGGAATGTTAGGGGGCTAAATAAAGGGGGTAAATTGAGAGAGATTAGCTCTCATCTCTCAGATTTACATCCTGAAATTAATACACTTCTTGAAACAAGGGTGAAACAAAGTATAGTTGGTTTAATTAGGCAGAAACTAAAGATGCATGATAACTATATAGACAATTATAGTAAGCATGAAAATGGGAGAATCTGAATAAACTGGAATGAGAGAAGATATGACATACAAATGGATAGATGCAACAGTCAGTTCATTCACTGCTCTGTAAAGGACATAGCCAGAAACAAATCTTTCAGATTGACAGTCATACATGCTATGAACACTAGACAACTTTGGAAGGAGATTGAAAATTTGCCTAGAATCACATCTGAAACTTGGGGAATCATTGGAGATTTCAACAATGTTCTCAAAAGCAAGGACAGAAAAGGAGGTAGAATTGTTACTGAAAATGAGGTCAGAGATTTGCAGGATATGATGGACATGTGTGAGCTGGCTGAGATGGACAATGGTGGATACTATTATACTTGGCACAACAAACAGGTGGATGACCCTATTTACTCTAGAATTGACAGAGTGATAGGAAATGTAGCTTGGTTCCAGAACATGGATTTTCAATTGAAGCATTTGCCCCCAAGTGTGTCTGACCATGTCATTTTGCAGCTTGCCACTCAGAATCAGTTGAGACCTAAGAAGAGCAATTTCAAGTTTATCAATTGTACTGTGGAGGTTGAGGGATTCCATGAGGTTGTAGCTCAAAGCTGGGGAGAACCTATAATGGGGAACCCCCCTTTCAAGTTGTGGAAGAAGCTCAAAAGATTAAAGTTTGTGATAAGAAAAATCAGTAAACCCCTTACTGATATTCAGAGAAATATTACTGCAGTCAGAGAAGACTTAAAGAGATGGCAGGCTGAGCAGAGTAAAGATCTCATGAATCCTGCAATCATTCAAAAAGTCAAAGAGAAGACTGAGGAGATCATCAAGTGGTAGGGTTTAGAAGAGAAGATATTGCAGCAAAAGGCTAAGGTGGATTGGATAAGGCTTGGAGATGGGAACAACCACTTTCCAAGCTACTCTAAAAGTAAAATACAAAGGCAGAAATATGAATATATGCAGGGATGATGGTACTGAAGCTCTTAATAGTAATGAAATTGAAGATGCAGTGCTGAAATACTATGAGAATCTCATGGGAAAAGATGACAGGATAATGACTCAAATCGATTTCAATACTATGAGAGAGGGACCACAATTAAACAATGACCAAAGACAAAAGTTGATTGCTGCAGTCAGTGAGAAGGAAATCTATGAAGCTCTCCATGATATAGGGGATACTAGGGCTCCAGGTATTGATGGCTATAGTGCAATGTTTTTCAAAAGCTGTTGGAGCATAGTGAAAAAAGATGTGATTGACACTATTAACTATTGGGTGAACCATAATACTATGAGTAAGGCTTTCAATAGCACTCTAGTAACCCTCATCCCAAAGACAGATTCTGCTAGGTTCATTAAAGAGTACAGACATATAGCTTGTTGCTCTATGTTTATAAAGTGTACTCTAAAGTGTTAACTGCTAGACTAGCTGAGGTTATTGGAAGCATAGTCAGTAAAAACCAAGCTGCATTTGTACCTGGACAACAGATACACAATCATATTCTTCTGGCCTCATAACTCATTAAACGCTATTCTAGGAAAAAAGGCACCCCTAGATGCATGATGCATCTGGACTTACAAAAAGCATATGATATGCTGAACTGGACAGCTCTTGAAACTGTACTGAGGGAAGTGGGAATACTTGACCAATTTGTGCAGTGGATTATGAATGGAGTCAAAACTATATCTTATAGATACAATATTAATGGTGAGAACTCTAGATTGTTGGTTGCTAAAAGGGGGATCAGACAAGGTGACCCCATATCACTTTTCCTTTTTGTCCTTGTTATGGAATACATGAGCAGAATGATGTCAAAGATGCAACAAGACCCAAATTTCAATCACCAGAAAAGATGCAGCTCACTCACCTGGCTTTTGCTGATGATCTCCTTTAATTCTGCAAAGTTGACATAGGCTCAGTTCAGATGATGGCACAAATAGTGGAGCTCTTCTCCCAAACCACTGGTTTAGTAGTCAATCCCTCTAAATGTCACATCTACCTTGGAGCAGGTGATGAAGATGAAAAGAATGCCATAATGAATTTCACAGGTTACAGGGAAGGAACAATGCCTTTCAGATACCTAGGGGTTCCAATCACCAGCAAGAAACTCTCTGTGAGTCACTGCCTCCCTCTCATTGATAGAATCCTGCAAAAAATTCACCATTGGAGTGCAAAACTATTGAGCCAAGCAAGAAGGGTTCAACTTGTTCAAACTGTCTATTTTGCAATGGCAAATTATTGGATGGCTTGTTTCCCTATACCCAAAACTGTCATAAATAGAATAAATTATGCTTGTAGAATTTTCACATGGACTGGTGGCACTGCTCCAAGTCGAAAAAGTCCAATAGCATGGAAAAATATGTGCATGCCTACAGAGAAAGGAGGAATGAACCTCACTGATTTGGACAGGTGGAAGACTGTGACCATGCTAAAGTTTTTGTGGAACTTGTGCAGGAAAAGTGACAACCTTTGGGTGAAATGGATGCATATCTATTTCATAAAAGATGATGATGTACTCACAATGGATAGCAGCAATAACACTTTATGGGTTGTTAAAGGAGTATTGAAAGTTAGAAGCAAGATCCCTGAACTCCAAGAGTATTGGAATCAAAGCTTGCGAGATGGGAGGTTTCGAATGGGAGTCGGGTATCATAAAATGCTTAATGCAGAACCTGAAATGGACTGGTATAGATTGATTTGAGGAAACGGAGCGAGGCCTAGAGCAGCGTTATACCTTTGGCAAGCTTGTCACCGTAGGCTAGCTACAAAGGATCGCATTGTGAAATTGGGAATTCAAATTGATACAAGTTGTTGTTTTTGTCAGGAAGCTGAAGACCAAAACCACCTTTTCTTTGATTGCCATGAGATGAAAATGATTTAGTTGAGAATTCTGCATTGGATGCATATCGAACATATACCACTGAATTGGGAGGGAGAGCTTCAGTGGTTGATTGGATTTTGCAAAGGAAGGGGACGGAAAGTGGGGGTGATGAAATTAGTTATAGCGGAAACCTTATATCATCGTTGGAACTATAAAAACAATGTGTGTTTTAATGGGGAGCACAAGTTGGATAGTCATATAGTTGTAAATAACATCATAGAATTCGTTACCCAAAGAGAGTGTAGCAATAGGAAATATACACAATATATAGCTATACTCATGCTATAAGACATTATTTGTATTTGTTTGTTTCTTTGAATTAATCCAATAATTTATTGATTTAAAAAAATAAACCTCTTTTGTTTAGAAAAGTTGTATATAAGTATGGTAGGCATCTTCTTTTTTTTTTCAAAATATAATAAAAATAATATTAAATAAATTAAATCTTCAATAAAAAATTATATAACGAATTATTTACAAATAAATCAGTATTAAAGTTGATCTCGTTTATAAGGGTGTGTTTGTTTCAAGGTTTAAAAAAATATTTCGAATATTGCTATGGGAATAGTATATTCTCATGTTTGATTCAAGTTTTATAAAATAATTTCAATGTATTTTTTATTCCAAAGAATCTTATTTACACATGATTTTTTTTTATTGTCATTCACATTTACTATTATTTTTATTATTTTTATAATATTAAATTAAATAAATTTCATAATTATTCCTAGGAATCTAAATTTTTACCAAACATTTAAGTTGGAATAATATTCCCAAGAATAATAATCCTAGAAATATGATTCCAAGGAATATAATTTTAATCATTGAAACAAACACATCTAACAATAATATTTGTTTTTATATATAAAAATATTTTTATCAATAATATATTATTTTTTCGTATATAAATATTATTTTTGTTTTGACTTTATTTATAAACTAGCGTTCAAACAGACACTCTCGTGCTAGTTTATCTGTTTTTGTTTGTTCGTACACGCGTCAAGATACAAATGAATATTTTTTTATGTAAATTTAAATATTTTGTATGATCAACTTTGTGATAATAAAAAGTTAATAATAGAATTTAATAAGAAGTTAATAATAGAAATTAATAATTTAAAAATATTTTTTACGTGGAAGTTAATAATAGAAGTTATGTTGAAGTTATTAATAAGAAGTTATTAAGTAAATTATAAAATAAAGTAAGGATAAAAATGGTAGGAAAAAAAAGGTTACACCAAAATAAAGTATTCTCTTTATATATTGTATAGATATATTTGAGTCAATTGTAAAGTTGTTCCCGTTTATAAAAATTTTTAGATTAAAATATTAATTTTGTTTTGACATATATTATTTATAAATATATTTGAATCAATAGTAAAATCGTTCTCATTTATAAAAATATGTAAATCAAACGATTATATTTGTTTTGAAATTAATTATAAATATATTTGAATCAATAGTAAAGTTGTCCTCTTTTATAAAAATATTTAAATCATAATATTATTTTTGTTTTGACAATATTTATAAAAATATTTGAATCAATAATAAAGTTGTTTTCGTTTATAATAATATTATTTTCTCTTCTATATTAAAAATATTTTTATCAACAATTTATTTTTTTCTGTATATAAATATTAATTTTGATTTGATATTATTTTTAAAATTATTTGAATTAATAGTAAAGTCGTTCTGTATATAAAAATATTTGAATCAAAAATAAAGTTGTACTCGTTTATAACAATAATATTTTTTTTAGATTTGAAAATATTTGAATTAACAATATATTTTTCCCGTATATAAATATTATTCTTGTTTTTATATTATTTATAAAATTATTTGAATCAATAGTAAAATTATTTTGGTTATGATTTAATATTTTGATCAATAACTTGATTGGTAATTTCATATAAAGATTTCTACATGTTGGCTTTTTTAATGCATCTTAATATAATAGAATTAATTTGTTTTAATTATCTATTTCATAATAGCTTTAATTGTACTCTTTAGTACAATATCAAACTGCTGATAATGGAAATTTTTCACATGATAGCTTTAGCTTCAAGATCACTTTTTATCAAATCTCACAACACAATAAAAACTCATTTTACTAAAGTGTGTAGGTTTATAAAATGTAATACAAGGGTTAGCTCCTACATTTTAATAGAAATTATATAATTAACATTAGTATTGTTTCATCAAAGTGAGTCATTCTAAGCTCTAACAAAGTCAACCTATAAGCTCTTACAAAGCCAAATACACTATTGAGTGTTGGATACCTTAAAATATTGTTGATGTTATTTATTTAAAATTGCAAGTTATATAATGTATTTGATGAAGGAATATTGTTGAAGTTAATTATTTTATTGTTGAAGTTATTTATTTAACCCTTGTATTACATATTTTCATATTTTCTTACAAAGCCAAATACACTCAATAGTGTTGGATACACTATAAGTTTTTACTAATAATTAATTTTAAATTGCAAGTTCGATATTAAATTTTTGATGAAGTAATAGATGTATTTATTTAGTTAATATTATGATAAAATTGTAAATATTTGTATTTTGTTTGAGCATGTATATAAGTTTTCTCCATTGATATATTTGGCCAAATTGTATGCTTGGACCGGAAATAAATATATTGCAGGATATTTACTCAATTAACTAAAGGAGTAAATTGTTGAGAATAACTTAAAACGTATCTACATTAGATATAATATATCAATAGTTAATTGGTTCAGTGGTGATTGACGTTGTACTACGGTTCGATTCCCTGCAACTGTAATCGGGAGGAGACTAGAATCACTTGATGTCAGAATTGACTCTCAAACAAGATTAAACTAGAGGGCTAGATCAGAACGACCAAAAGAATTTCAGTCATGTTACTACAACCATATCAGTAACCATGTGTTTGTCTGGGTACTGGTGTGGTACACACTTTTATTTTTAAAATGTAAATAAAAGACAACTTTTTTAGGAAAATAATTTATTAACTTTAAAAGATTGACATATTTTTAAAAATATATATATATTGTTTTGCATCAATAATACATATTTCAATTTTCATATATTATGTTTAAAATATTATATTTTAAATTAAAAATAATTTTAAATATTTGCAATCATTTAATTTTATAAATATCAACTAATAATATATTATTTAAAAATATTATTTTTAATGTATAAATAAATATTAGTAACATAAATTAATTAATTTTTATCCGTGAAAATATCAATATAAAGCAAGACCTTCCATCTTCTTGTAACACCATGGTCTATAGTGTTGTTCCACATGTTTCTATAAAGACACCCTAAAAAGATAAAATAACATTAAATAAGAAAACTACATAAATATAACAGGTACTAATCTTGATAAGCAAAGTTATCAAAATACACAAATATGTTATTCAAGACGTTGTTCCATTTTCTACTAAGGTTATAAATTATGTAGGATATGTAGTTTGGAGGTTATGAAATTCTTCTAATAGCATCATCCTTTTATTCATATTCTTGATTTTGTAGTTTTGATGTATTAATAAATATTAGTAACATAAATAAATTAATTTTGCCCATGGAAATATCAACATAAAGCAAGACCTTTCGTCTTCTTGTAACACCGTGGTCTAGTGTTGTTCCACCTGTTTCTATAAAGACACCCTAACAAAGAGAAAATAACATTAAATAAGAAAATTGCATAAATATAACAGGTACTAATCTTGATAAGCAAAGTTATCAAAATACACAAATATGTTATTCAAGACGTTGTTCCATTTTCTACTAAGGCTATAAATTATGTAGGATATGTAGTTTGGAGGTTATGAAATTCTTCTAATAACATCATCCTTTTATTCATATTCTTGATTTTGTAGTTTTGATGTATTACCTTATCATAGAAATTTGGAAGGTTATTATAGGGATGTGCTTCAGAATATTTTTGCAAAAGCTTATTGTCAAGCTACATTCTACAACAAAAATAAACATATTGGAAACTGCTAAAAGCATATTATTCAATCAATCATCAAATTAACATTAAAAAGCTTATTGTAAATATTAGACTCATTAACAGTGATTGGAAGATTTAGAAGATATTGTCCAAAAAATGTAACATTAATTCCATTTCTAATTGCAATCACAACCAACATATATGTTTGTGTATGCATACGAGGTTAAAGTTTAAGAACTCCACATACCTCAAGGGAATTAGGATGACATTGGATTGGGTTGAGTCATTGCTTGTGAACTTTTCGAGAAACAAACACCGGAATGGCAGGAATATCTGTTAACACCCTTTGTCTAATATGAAACCAATAGTTGTTCCAAGACTGTAACAACGCAATATGTTGTTCCAAGGCTGTAACATACTTGTTGATTATTGTCATCAACATGGATGTCAAAAACATTGCACTTCAGTTTCTAATAAACTAAGTTGCAAGAATATCAAGTAAAGAACAATGGGTTTCAATCACAAATACAAAAGTAGCGCCTTAATGACAATTTAAAAAAAAAAATGAAAATCCAGACAAACCTTGCTCCAACAACCAAGGCCTTCTAGTTTAGCTTGTTCTTCTAGTTGTAACAACTCTGCCAGGAATGGATTGAATTCTCCTTTCTGATGTCCTTGCTCTCTAACCTGCATGAACAATTCATCAATCCAATTCAGACATGGAAAAAATAATTCAAACACAACACAAGCACATATAGACATTAACATGTCTTATTGCACTATAGAACCTCATGTAGTTTCCTTGTCAGTAAAAAATTTAATAAAAAAAATTGGCATTGCATTAGAAATCTACACTCACTACATATTAATATTAAATTGAATAATAGTTTTTGCGAGACATGTTGGCATAAATAATTTGAAGTATGAAGTGTTAGTGTATGTTAACAAAGAACAACAACAATTTATTTTATAGAAATACATAAGAAAGTCATTTCCTCTTACCACTATAGTTGTTCTTTCCACAATCCACCCATCAAACAACAACATTTTTTAGATTAAATGGCTTTCAGTGTCCCATATCAGCTTTAACAGGACACCATTTTGATGTCGGGTTACCTTTAACTGCATCTTTACTGAACTTTGCAATTTGATAAAAGAATTCGAAGTTATACAGTTTGGTTTCAAGGTGTTTCAAGCTCTAATAAGTGCATGCTCCACTTTTTACTAAATGCATCATTTTTCAAATATATGAAATGTTGTTATTGCAAAAGTATTGATATGGCTGCAACAAAATAGGTCCTGCAAAAACATCACACTATAATTTTTTCAAACACAAATTAACAGATATATGTCTTGCTAAAGAACAATTTTAAAACCATATTACTGAAGTAAAACAAACTACACAAAAATCTTCAAAGGATCTATTGAAATTTGTACATGCCTCAATCAAATGAAACTGAAACTCATCAACTACAAACCAAAATTTCCTGAAGCAGCAAATATGTTTTTTTCAAGCTTTCCTTTTTTTCAAATAAACACCAACCATGCTTATACTACTTCTTTCCCGATCCATAATCAGAAACAGTCATAAACCACTTCAAACACTCACCATCGTCTATCAAATTCAACCATCATGTAACTATCACTCCTAAGCCACTTATTTGGCTGGAACACTTACAAAATCAAAGAATACAACAAAGAATTTGTTATAAGAAAAATCTACTATAAATAAAAGAATAAGAAGACACGAAAGTGAGAACAATAAAAGAGGGGGAAACATACCTTTTGTAACACCCTTCTACCCCAAAACAAATTATTTAGATTAATATCAAAGTACCACAACAAGAAGGGTATCATATATTTATCGAAAACATCAAAAAAAATAATGTTCTGTCCCGTAACACAGGTTAATCAACATCATAAAACAATTTATATTCATTTCGCAGCGGAATCAAACTTAATAGTTCAAAAATCATCATTTATCCTCATAAACATAACTTTATCAATCCAAAATTTAACATCATAAAATAAAGGAAAATTATCTTCAATAAAATATAATAGAAATAAGTTTAATAACTAAAACCCCATCTCGGTGTTACATGACACAAAGCAGGACACAAAGACTCCAAACCACACCTAAGGTAATATAAGGTACGCTCCGAGACTCTGAAAAACTCCTCCTGCACAACAAGGCTAATCTTTATCATCTGCAAGTTACCCACATAAGAGGCAACATTTCCAAGCAGACAAAGTAAGTAATCATAATTCATTATAAATATACAAGGAAATGAAATATAAATAAATCAGCATAAACATATTGCAACAACATCAACAATAAAATTCAGCAACAAATGTCATCCTAAACGCATTCCAAGAAAAATGCAATTCCAACTATCATGATATGCACAATGCATGTGGTACCAATTTCATCGTGATATGAATACATGACCATCAATCCTCCACAAGGGAGCACACCGTAATCACTGAATCACTTAAATCCACACAATGGGATTGAAGCTACCAAATAGGTCGAAGCCCCGTCGTGAATGTCATGAAATGCAATGATGCGTTACTCCGTAAAAATTCACCGAAAATCAAATGCGCATCATTCATTTCATATCCAGCAATTCAAACATCAAATAATCATATATTTCATTATAATAACACACCCAAAACCTTCATTTATCAACAACTCCAAGTCATCAAGACATAACTCAATCCCGATAAAATTATAAGGCAATTTTAATCATTTTTCTAAAAACTTAGTTCAAAAAGTTATCTCAACTCTCATTTTCATTCATCAAAATAAAGTTCATTTTATGCTCTTTCCGACGCTTCAAACGGAATGCAAATCGGACTTACAGTTTAAAAGTTATGAATTCTTAAAGAACCAAAATCTGTCACCAACACAGTGTTAACCGGTTAACCCATAACGTTAACCGGTTAACGCCTGCGCAACTTAGAAAAACCCCATTTTTACAGTGGTTAACCGGTTAATCCATAGAGTTAATCAGTTAATGCACGTATATCAACAGTTTTCTGCTGTTTACGAATTCAGCATCCAAAATCCTAATTTTTCATACGATTTCCATCTCATTATACTCCAAAACTCCTTCACATCACTCATCAAACACAAACAACAATAAAGCAATAATTCACACATCATATATGCAATTCCAACTCATCTTATCTACTCAAAATCATCAAATTATACTCTCAAACTCAACCTAAGTCAAAACCCCTAAAACTCACAAAATTCATACAAATATAATATACTCATAAACCAATTCCTATACACTTATAATAGATTATGAAAATCCCCATACCTTAGAGAATTTCGCCGATTGACATTCATCTCCAAGGTTCTTCACAACTTCCTGACTATGAGCTTCCTCTCCTTCATTTTTCTTCAGAGCTCTTTTCCAAAAACACGATAGAATGAGAATTTGATCGTGTAATTCCTTTTTGATAAAACTATCTCGATTTATGTTTTTCCCAACTTAACCTTACACTTTTCACATAAAGACATCTTACCATTTTCTTTAAAAAATATTTTTAATAATAATAACAAAATAGCATAATAATACACTATTTATTTTTATTATGTAAAAATACACTTTTTCTCTAGAATTCTCCATTTTATCCAAATCTTTCAATCCTTCTAAATTAATTAAATAAATAACTAAATAATTAAATTTAGATTTTCGGGGCGTTACAACTCTCCCCTACTTAAAGAATTTTCGTCCTCGAAAATTACCTGAAGTAAACAGAGTCGGATACGACTCCCTCATCTGATCTTCCCGCTCCCAAGTCCAACTTTCTCCAGCTGGTCCACCCCACAATATCTTTACTAAGACAATTTCTTTACCTCGCAGTTACTTTAATTATCTGCCATCAATCCTTATCGGTAAAGCTTCAATTGTCAGATTATCCCTCACTTGAACATTATCTACCTGAATCACATGTGACGGATCCGGAATGTACTTCCTCAACTGCGATACATGGAACACATCATGCAAATTCGCAAGCGACAGCGGTAAAGCCACTTGATGGGTGTCG
The DNA here is from genome assembly GCA_963966055.1 of Lathyrus aphaca. NCBI lineage: Eukaryota > Viridiplantae > Streptophyta > Magnoliopsida > Fabales > Fabaceae > Lathyrus > Lathyrus aphaca. The sequence continues at coordinate 449,182,788 of OZ014519.1, read as the reverse complement.
CTCCCAAAAGATGAGACTAGGCTCAAATGAGGTACAGACGCGAACGGTCGGCGAAAGGATGAAATGAAAAGAGTCGCCAGCTAGGCATTTTTATCCCGGAGGAAAGGTAATGCTGCATAGACCTAGAAAGATATGGATAAGACGGTTGCGAACCAGAGAGACTGAGAAAGGGGGTTAGTTACAACCTGGGAAGGTATTAGCACCCAGATTGTCCGTCGTACTCGACGGGATCCACGCTTAAAAGATTTGTGTTTTAAAGGGGTAGTGTCAGTGCAATTTGTGTATAAAATAGCTGGAAAAGGATGTACAGGTGTCAGTGTAAAAGAAGTGGAGTGTATAAATGAAGTGTCAGTGTAAGAACAGGAATAAGATGCTCAAGATCATGAGGCTAAAAGAATGATGCTGGAAAGAGGGGGAATATACAGAGACTTTTGTTCGATAACTGTTAAGTTATGCCTACGTATCCTCTCGTGCAATGAGGAAGTCAGAACACCGTAGTTCGACCCAAAGAGACTGAAAAATAATTTGACTTGTGAACTGCTTGCTTGTCTATGCTCAAGTGTATGACCTGTCTGGCTCAGGTGCAAACTGTCTTGCATTAGACGGAAGAAGCCAGTTCTCGTTTGTGAGTGAAGATGATGAGAAAAGAATCCCGAAGGAGACGATTATTGTTTGTTTTTGTGCTTTCAATCTTTTATTGCTTTTGGAAATTTGTCATAAGAAAATGAGCTTAAGCCTAAACCAATGGGTTAGTAAACTCATCACATCATCCCTCTGTTTAGGGGTAATGAGAATACCTTAAGTGTGAAGTCAGGGTCTCACACTTAATCACCTTTGATGTAGGATTAAGATCATTAACCTACTTGTGATTATTTAAATGTTTTTGTTGTTTTTATTTAGTGTTGAGTAATGATATTGAGCCATAATCGGGGATTAAACAGACCCATTACACCATCCTAATAGAAGGATAATAGATGAGAATGTTTATGCTGAGGAAAGCTCCTCAACTTAATCCATGATTAGGGATGTAGATGTTTAGAATTGGCAGAATTTTTGACCAACAAGAAATATTGAATTCAGTTCAGAATGTCCTATCAGATGTTGGGACATTATCAAACAGAGTATAAGAACTTATTTCAGGATGTCTCACCAGATGTTGGGACATTGTGTAAATGACTTAAGTTCAGTTTTTCAGGATGTCCCAACAGATGTTGAGACATCTCAAACCTGCTACCAGAATTAATTATTGACTAACTGATCTGAGATATTTAAGGAGAGTTATCTGGAATTAATTATGGATGGATAAAAACAGAACAAGGCGCATCTGTAGGGAGTTTTATTATGAGGATTCAGTTTAAACAGAAGAACTAAATCACCTAGAATCTAGGAAGTAACAAACCCTAAATTCAAGGTGGAAGCTGCATGCTTTTAGGACTGGATTAACCTACAGAAAGCCCAAATTACAAACACCTATTTAATCAACAGAAACTCACAGAATTGAGTACGAATTTCAGAAGACCAAATAGGGTGTCTAGTGTTTTAATAGCAGGTTGTTTTTAATTGTACCACTTTATGAGCTTTAAGCAAAAGTGCATTTGTGACTTGATTGAAACTGTGAAGTAAGATCAAGCTGTTTTGTTTGAAGTATGACTTCAATTTCATTAAACTTGTAAACAAAATCACTGTGTGATTGAGGGGGAGTGAGTAGGGTACTCTTATCTAAGTTGTGTCTTAGGTAGAAATTGCATTGGGTAGTTATTAAGTGATAGATTAAACAGGGTGGTTTAAGTCTAGAATTAATATTACTTATAGTGGATTTCCTCCTGGCTTGGTAGCCTCCAGATGTAAGTGTGGTTATACACTGAACTGGGTTAACAAACTTCTGTGTTGTTTACTTTTCTTGCTATTTAAGTTTTGGTTAAATCTGTCAAGTGTTGGGACATCTCTTAGGACATCTCATACCTGATCACAGAATTTCAATTGGCATCAGAGCAGGCACCCTGCCTGTTTATACTGGGTGAGATCTAGGGAATACAAATTCTGGAAACATGGACAGAGATATAGGATCAGTAAATAGACCACCTATACTGGATGGATCTAATTATGACTACTGGAAGCCAAGAATGATTGCATTCTTAAGATCACTTGACAACAGGGCATGGAGAGCAGTCAACATTGGATGGGATCATCCTGTCCAAGACACCAAAGATGGATCAAAAGTGCTGAAACCTGAAGAAGAATGGAGTAAGGAGGAAGAAGATTCAACACTAGGCAACTCAAAGGCCTTGAATGCTTTATTCAATGGCATTGATAGGAACATCTTTAGACTTGTGCATCACTGTGAGCTGGCCAAAGATGTTTGGGACACTCTCAAAACAACTCATGAAGGAACATCAAAGGTAAAAATGTCAAGACTTCAACTTCTCACAACCAAGTTTGAAAACTTGAGAATGAAGGAAGATGAGACAATTCATGAATTCTACATGAACATCTTAGATATAGCCAATACTTCTGGAGCCTTGGGAGAAAAAATGACTGATGAAAAGCTTGTAAGAAAGATTCTCAGATCTTTGCCAAAAAGATTTGACATGAAAGTCACAGCAATAGAAGAAGCTCAAGACATATGCACAATGAAAGTTGAAGAGCTCATTGGTTCCCTTCAAACATTTGAGATGGGAATGAATGACACAAATGTAAAGAAGAACAAAAGCATAGCCTTGGTGACAAATACTGATGAAGAAGAAGATGATAAATCAGAAACTGGTGAAAGCTTATCAGACAACCTTGCTATGCTTGGAAGACAATTCAAAAAGATTCTCAGAGGAATGGAAGGCAAATCCAAATCCAAATCCAGTGGAAGATACACAAACTCTTCTGAGAACAAAAGATCTTATGATGCTAACAGAAGATCAAATTATGATGAAAAGACCAGTCAAGAAAAAGGAATTAAATGCCATGGATGTGAAGGATATGGACACATCAAGAATGAATGTCCTACCTTCTTGAAAAGGCAAAAGAAAGGACTCTCTGTAACCTGGTCTGATGAAGACTCAGGAGGTGATTCAGAAGAAGAATCAGCTAAGCATATCACTGCTCTAGCTGGATTATGTGAATCTGAAAGTGAATCCAGTGATGGGGAGCTTACTGTTGAAGAACTTGAACAAGCATACAAAGATCTATACAAAAGAAGCACTGAAATATGTGGTGAAGTTATAAAGCTAAAGAAGCAGAATGAGGCACTAAAGGATGAAAAAGCAAGTGATCTAGAGATCATTGACACCTTAAAAAGTGAAGTAAGTCTTCTTAACTCCAAGTTGGAACACATGTCCAAGTCTGTTAGAATGCTGAACAGTAGCTCAAGTACACTAGATGTTATTCTCAACAACAATAAGCATTCAGGGGACAAAAGTGGACTGGGATATAACAGAGTTCATAAGGATGAAGCTAGCTCAAGCAAAACTTATTCAAAGTCCATACAGTCAAACAAGATGTCCCAACAGATGCTTCAACATCATGAAAAGAATACAAAGTCAAACATAATGTTCCAACAGATGTCTCAACATTCTGAAAAGAACAAAATGAAGAAGAAATATCAAAGATGGAGATGTCATCATTGTGGAAGATTTGGACATATCAAACCTCATTGTTATAAGCTGCATGGATATCCAAATCAGATGTATCAGCAACCTTCTAAGCAGAAAATAGAAGTTACCAAGAAAGTGCTGCATAGACATCAAAGAAATCAGCAACCTCCTAAGCAAAAGACAGAGGTCATCAAGAAGGTATGGAGACCAAAAGCTAGCATTTAGGCTGATCAAAGCCATATATCCAAGAACAAGATCAACAATCAATCTTGGAGATCCAATAATGAACAACACACAGGGCAGAGGCATCAAAAGAAATCTCAACTCAAATGGTCAAAGAAAAATGCTGCATATATAGCACATACATCACTAAGAGTATCAGCTAAAGAAGACTGGTACTTTGACAGTGGATGTTCAAGACACATGACTGGATTGAAGAATCTGCTAGTAGACTTAAAGTCTCATTCATCCAGATATGTAACCTTTGGAGATGGAGCTAAAGGAGAAATCAAGGGAGTTGGGACCTTGGACTGTCAAGATGTACCAAGACTAAATGATGTGCTACTAGTTAAAGGTTTAACTGCTAACCTGATCAGCATAAGCCAATTATGTGATCAAGGGTACAGTGTAAACTTCTCCAAAACTGAATGCATAGTTACTAACAAAGAACAAGAGGTTGTCATGAAAGGATCCAGATCTAAAGACAACTGTTACATGTGGGAATCACAAGACTTCAGTCTCACTTCAACTTGCTCTTTAGCTAAAGAAGAAGAAGTGAAACTATGGCACCAAAGACTAGGTCATCTTCATTTCAGAGGCATAAAGAAGATCATATTTATGGATGCTGTAAGAGGTATTCCTAAACTGAAAATTGATGATGGCAAAATATGTGGTGAATGTCAAATAGGCAAGCAAACCAAGATGTCCCATCCAAAGCTCCAACATCTGACAACTTCCAAAGTTTTGGAACTTTTGCATATGGATCTTATGGGACCTATGCAGGTTGAAAGTCTTGGTGGTAAGAGGTATGCCTATGTAGTGATTGATGACTTTTCAAGATATACATGGATAAATTTCATCAAAGAAAAGTCTGATGTATTTGATGTATTCAAAGAATTATGCCAAAGAATACAAAGGGAAAAATCCAGCTGTGTGATCAGAATAAGAAGTGATCATGGAAAAGAATTTGAGAACCAAAAGTTCTTAGATTTCTGCTCTTCAGAAGGAATCAATCATGAATATTCTTCACCAATCACTCCTCAACAGAATGAGATTGTTGAGAGGAAGAATAGAACTATTCAAGAATCAGCTAGAGCTATGATCCATGCTAAAAAGTTACCTTTGTACTTCTGGGCTGAAGCTATGAACACTGCTTGTTACATCCATAACAGAGTTACTTTAAGGAAAGGAACTTTGTCCACAATATATGAAGTCTGGAAGGGCAGAAAACCCACAGTTAAGTACTTCCATGTGTTTGGAAGTAACTGTTATATTCTGGCAGATAGGGAGCAAAGGAGAAAAATGGATCCTAAAAGTGATGAAGGGATTTTTCTTGGTTACTCTATAAACAGCAGAGCATATAGAGTATTTAATTCTAGAACCAAGGTTATCATGGAGTCTATAAATGTGATAATTGATGATGCTCCTACAGATGTCCCAGAAGATGTTGGAACATCTGCTGATATCAAGATTGAAGCTGAAGAAAAGAGTGATCATTATGACTTCACTAAAACTGATGCAAGGACAGAACAATCAAGCAAACCTCCCTCCATCCGAATACAGAAGGATCATCCCAAAGATTTGATAATTGGTGATCCCAACAGAGGTGTGAGCACTAGATCAAGAGAAGTGATTTCAGGTTCCTGTTTTGTTTCTAAAATAGAACCTAAAAACATCAAAGAAGCTCTTACTGATGAATACTGGATTTGTGCTATGCAAGAGGAATTAGGTCAATTCACAAGGAATGAAGTGTGGAATCTTGTTCCTAGACCTGATGACATAAATGTGATTGGAACAAAATGGGTGTATAAGAACAAGTCAAATGAACAAGGAGTTGTTACAAAGAACAAAGCTAGACTTGTAGCTCAAGGATACACTCAAATTGAAGGAGTAGACTTTGATGAAACCTTTGCACCAGTAGCAAGGCTTGAATCAATCAGACTACTTTTGGGAATTGCTTGTATCTTAAAGTTCAAGCTATTTCAAATGGATGTGAAAAGTGCCTTTTTAAATGGTTATCTTAATGAAGAGGTATATGTAGAACAACCTAAAGGATTTGTTGATCCAAGCTGTCCAAATCATGTATACAAACTAAAGAAGGCACTTTATGGTCTGAAGCAAGCTCCAAGGGCATGGTATGAAAGACTGACTACTTTTCTTATCAAGCAAGGGTACAGAAAAGGTGGAATTGACAAAACCTTGTTTGTTAAAGATGAAGAAGGAAATGTCATGATTGCTCAAATATATGTAGATGACATTGTATTTGGTGGGATGTCTGACAGGATGGTCAAACATTTTGTCAACCAGATGGAATCTGAATTTGAAATGAGCCTAGTAGGAGAGTTAACCTACTTTCTTGGTCTGCAAATAAAGCAAATGGAAGACTCCATGTTCATTTCCCAAAGCAAGTATACCAAGAACATAGTCAAGAAATTTGGAATGGAAAATGCTACTCATAAGAGAACTCCTGCCCCCACATATTTAAAGCTGACTAAAGATGAAAAGGGTGAGAATGTAGATCAAAGCTTATACATAAGCATGATTGGAAGCTTGTTATACTTGACTGCTAGCAGACCAGACATAGCATTTGCAGTAGGTGTATGTGCAAGATATCAAGCTGATCCAAAAGTCAGTCATCTCAATCAAGTCAAGAGAATTCTTAAATATGTTAATGGTACTTGTGACTATGGCATAATGTACTTTCATGGATGCAAACCAATTCTCACTGGCTTCTGTGATGCTGATTGGGCTGGAAGTGCTGATGACAGAAAAAGCACTTCAGGAGGATGCTTCTTTCTAGGAAACAATTTGATTTCTTGGTTCAGTAAGAAACAAAATTGTGTATCCTTATCTACAGCTGAAGCTGAATATATAGCAGCTGGAAGCAGTTGTTCTCAGTTGGTTTGGATGAAGCAAATGCTCACTGAGTACAATGTCCCACAGGATGTCATGACATTGTACTGTGACAACTTAAGTGCAATCAACATATCAAAGAATCCTATCCAACATAGCAGGACCAAGCATATTGATATCAGACATCATTTCATCAGAGATCTTGTAGAAGAAAAGGTGATTTCATTGGAACATGTAGCTACAAATCTGCAGTTGGCTGATATCTTTACCAAAGCATTGGATGCTACACAATTTGAGAACTTAAGGGGCAAACTGGGAATCTGTTTATGTGAGATTTAGTAGTTAATGAGATGTGCCAACATGTCATATGACATTGTATGGCATAAGTTCCAGATGGCAACACCAGTCTGGTCAAGAACCTTGGGTATTCCATTGCTAATAAGTTGCAATGTAACGGCTACTTATTTAGTAACAGCTTATAATCAGCTATCAATATTCTCATCACTCTATCAAAAGCGAATCATATTATCTAGCTGTTCTTCAGAAATCATCAACCCTAAAACTCTTCATCCATCTTCCTTGACAATGTCTCAAAACCCTAACACTCCTGAAGAAGTTCTCAACAAAGAAGATGTTGTTCATGCAACCCTCATCTCTGTGGTACCAATGAAATCAACCCCATTGGACGAAATCAGAGGAAGTGCTTCTCATGCTAAAAAGCCAAGAACTCCAAAAAGAGCAAAAGATCAAGTCTGCAGCAAATCCAAAGGCATTCCTTCACCAGCTAACATGCCCCCAAAATCTTCTGAATATGTGGATGCTTCCATCAAGGAGATAGTTAACAAGATTCTTTTTGAACAGAGAGTGGTTAGTGGGATTTCTATTCCTCTGAACACCATGCCTGCCCCTCAAGAAGAACAAGCTCAAGCTGCAAAGGACACTCCTGCTCAACAGGATGTCCCAATAGATGTTGGAACATCTGAAGATGAGAAAAAGACCTCATCTGATGCTGATATTGGACAAACTGAGGACCAGAAAAAGACCTCAAATGAAAGTGATGAAGAAGACTCTGAGGATCATACCAAAGCCTCATCTGAAGATCATATCTCTGCTGATCAACCAGCTGAAGAGGAGACTGCTCAATCTCCTCCTGTGGTGAACCTGGAGCAGGATTCTGATACAGAGATCATAGCCTCTGTCAGACCAAGCATAGCCAAAAGGCTCAGGTCTAGGAAAGGAAAGATGCAAGCAGAACTTGAACTTCCTGAGAAGAAGAAAGCTACCCCAAAGAAAGACAAAGCCAAAACTGTCTTTGGTCCTACAAAACAATGGAGTAAAGTCCAAACTCAAAAGAGGAAAGTTGTCACTCCCTCAGACTCAGATGTTGAAGCAGATGTCCCAACATCTCCTCCAAAGAAGAAAACAACACCCTCTAGGGCTTCAACTGCTGTTCCAGAAGCCCCTTTGGACAACATCTCATTTCATCATGTCTCAAGTGTTAATAGATGGAAGTTTGTGTACCAAAGAAGGGTTGCACTTGAAAGAGAGCTGAGCAGTAATGCACTTGAGTGCACTGAATTAATTGACCTCATCTCTGCTGCTGGCCTCTTCAAAACAGTCTCCAATCTCTCTCCCTGCTATGAGCTTCTTGTCAAAGAATTCATAGTCAATCTTCAGGAAGATTGTGCCAATGGTAAGTCTTCTGAATTTAGAAAAGTTTTTGTTAGAGGCATGTGTGTAGAGTTCTCTCCTCATATCATCAACCAATACCTTGGAAGAGAGTCTGATGGACCAAATGAGCTAGGGAAGACTGATAACCAGGTTTGCAAGGTTATCACTGCAAATCAGGTCAAGGCTTGGCCAGTGAAAGGAAAGCTCTCAGTGAGCATGCTGACAAGAAAATATGCCATGCTGAACAGGATTGGTACAGCAAACTGGGTGCCTACCAATCACACATCTTCAATATCCACTGGTTTGGGCAGGTTTATTTATGTTGTGGGCACTCAGACTAAGCTGGATTATGGTGCCTACATCTTTGATCAGACCTTGAAGCATGCTAGCTCATCTGCAACAAAGCTGCCAATAGCTTTTCCTTCATTGCTGTGTGGTATAGTGCTAAGTCAATACCCTGGAATCCTCACTGAGAAGGACACAGTCTGCAAGAGAGAAAGCCCTCTGGCCTTTCGCTACAAACTGTTCCTAAGTCATCATGCAGCAGATGTTGAAGCACCCTCTGGGACATCTGCAGGTCCTTCAACTGCCAAGACTCCAATCTCCAAGGCTGCATTGATTGCTGAACTGAAGACCACTTGCAAAGAACTTGAAGCAAGAAAGCAGAAGCTTGAGGAAATCATCCAAAGGCTGGAGAGTGAAGGTGATCAGAAAGTTGCTTCTGATGAAGGAACTGAGGAAGATGAAGAAACTGAATGTGATGAATCTGAGTGATCATTGTATGTGAGGAAAAATGTATGACAGCTGCATTGTAATTTAGAATCAATGTCTTTGGCCCCAAATTTGTGTCTAACAAGGGGGAGAACAACAACAACAACAATGTGTATGCTGTTTAATTATGAATGAAAAATTTGTTTGTTTGTTTCTGAACTGAATCAGTGTGTTTTGATAAATATTTCTGTTGCAACAAGACTGGATACATGTATGTTTGAGGGGGAGTAATCTCAAATATGATTCAACAGAAAAGTAATGCTATACTCTGATAAAAGAACTTCTGCTGCACTCTGATAACCAGAAAAGATGTTAGCCAAAAATTAGCCAAAGGGGGAGTTTGTAGATGTTTAGAATTGGCAGAATTTTTGACCAACAAGAAATATTGAATTCAGTTCAGAATGTCCTATCAGATGTTGGGACATTATCAAACAGAGTATAAGAACTTATTTCAGGATGTCTCACCAGATGTTGGGACATTGTGTAAATGACTTAAGTTCAGTTTTTCAGGATGTCCCAACAGATGTTGAGACATCTCAAACCTGCTACCAGAATTAATTATTGACTAACTGATCTGAGATATTTAAGGAGAGTTATCTGGAATTAATTATGGATGGATAAAAACAGAACAAGGCGCATCTGTAGGGAGTTTTATTATGAGGATTCAGTTTAAACAGAAGAACTAAATCACCTAGAATCTAGGAAGTAACAAACCCTAAATTCAAGGTGGAAGCTGCATGCTTTTAGGACTGGATTAACCTACAGAAAGCCCAAATTACAAACACCTATTTAATCAACAGAAACTCACAGAATTGAGTACGAATTTCAGAAGACCAAATAGGGTGTCTAGTGTTTTAATAGCAGGTTGTTTTTAATTGTACCACTTTATGAGCTTTTAAGCAAAAGTGCATTTGTGACTTGATTGAAACTGTGAAGTAAGATCAAGCTGTTTTGTTTGAAGTATGACTTCAATTTCATTAAACTTGTAAACAAAATCACTGTGTGATTGAGGGGGAGTGAGTAGGGTACTCTTATCTAAGTTGTGTCTTAGGTAGAAATTGCATTGGGTAGTTATTAAGTGATAGATTAAACAGGGTGGTTTAAGTCTAGAATTAATATTACTTATAGTGGATTTCCTCCTGGCTTGGTAGCCTCCAGATGTAAGTGTGGTTATACACTGAACTGGGTTAACAAACTTCTGTGTTGTTTACTTTTCTTGCTATTTAAGTTTTGGTTAAATCTGTCAAGTGTTGGGACATCTCTTAGGACATCTCATACCTGATCACAGAATTTCAAGGGATTAAGCTCATGACAAAACAAAACCTTTATTAAGTGGATTTTAGTTAATGGTGAGATGACGAAGTGATTTTTAGGGTTTGTAAGACAACTTGAGGGGGACTTGTCCATTAACACTAGGGTTAGTCCTTCTTAACCAATTAAGGAAGAATTAGAACCCTAATGCAAGGCCCAAGTTACAAGCTTGATGTCTTGATGATTATTAAGTGAATTGATTAAAGGAGTTAAACACATTAAGGGTTTAACACTTAGGATTAAAGTTATAAACTCCATCCTAATAGAAGGATGCAGGCATAAGCTTAATCACAAAGTCTTAAAACCTTTAGGGTTTAGTCCCTGATTATGAGATGAGAAGAGAAGACTCAATGAGACACAAAGGTAAAACTAAGTGGGGGACTAATCAAAACCCTAATCATTGTCATGCTTGGTTGTTCCTAAGGTTTGTGAGGTTTGCAAGAAAGATCTTCAGAGAAACCACCAAGAAGCAGATGAAAGGAGCAAAGAGAAGCAAAGTAACTTGCTTCATTTAAGAAGACAAGTCACTTGAAGAAAGAAAGTAAGAAGATCAAGAATGAACAAGCTCAATCTCAAACACAAGACAAAATGCAGCAATGATGCATAAAGGAGATGAAAAGAGATTATGAGAAGTGAAGGCAAATTCACTTCTCAAAGTAACTTACCACCTGAAAAGTTAGAGAAAGGAATGAAATGAAATGCAAATGAGATGCAATGACATGATGCAAACCAAAACCAAAAGCATAAGTATTATGCTAATGATGCTACAAGATGATGCAAACATGAAACAAGGCATGAGGATGATCATACAAACATGTGGATGCAAGAGAAGCATGCTTAGAATCATGAACATACATGAAAAGTTATGAAATGCAAATGACATACAACATGGCAAATGAAAGATGCAATGATCAAACATGATTCTAACATGTCCTAAGATGTATTATGAATCAAATGGATGCACAAAATGTCATGGCAAGTCATGGTATGCAAGCAAATGGAAAATGGATGCAAATGAAAGCCCAAATTAGGGTTTATGATCAATGCACAAAACAAAAATCAAAACCAGAAGCAAACATCATGATAAAAAATTGAAAATGCATTAAAAGGAGCCCTAAACCTATACAAACTCACTGCCCAAAGGAGGGGTTCTAACTCTTAACCTAATGAGGGTTATGAATTTCTCAAGATTGTTAGGGTTTTAAGGTACCTTGTCAAGAAAAATGCCAAACAAATAGGAAATGCAAGATCAATTCATGCCAATTTAATCCTATAAACTACATGCTATACAAGATGCAATGCAAAAAGAGTCAAAGTCCAACTCTTAAAGGCTAGGCAGAAATGAATTTTTGAAGATTGGATCAAAATAATGCCTTGAAAAGAAATTAATTCCATGGAAAATTGTCAAAAGACAACAAGATCAAAAAAGAAATTTGGTTTGAGAGTTGGACAATGTTTCTAAATGGTTTTAAATGTTTCATGAATTTTTTTGTGATTTTTAAATACCTAAAAGTATTTTTAATTAATTAATTCTCATTAATTAATTAAAAATAATCTTTTAAATGATTTAAAAAAAAATTTTAATGCAAAAAATAAAAATAAAAATGTTTTTGGTTTCTGAAAATTAATAAAAGCTTGAATAAAAATTTTCAGAATTTTTCAATGATTTTTACTATTTTAAATAAAATGTAGAAAACAAATGAAATAAAATAGAAAATAAAATGAATTAAATGAAAAGTATGCGCATCCAGTGGCCAGGATTCAAACTCAGGAAGGAGGGAAAGACTGCGCGCGTGATCCTAGGGTTGAGATTCAAACTGGCCTAATTTCCATTTTATATTAATTAAACTGAATTAATTAGGTTAATTATGGATTAGGGTTTCTAATGACACATCCTAGCCATCAAAACGCGCGCGGGTCAACTCTGGTCAGCCTATCCAACGCACCACATTCAAACTTCATTAATGACCCTGATTAAACCCTAAACACTTTCAGGTGGCCGGAGAAGACTTCCGGTCATCTTCTCCGGCGAGACTCTCACCTGAAAGTTGCTAACTTTCTCAAAACGCCATGAAAATGAAATCTAATTGCCCAGAATCCATCCCCATTCAACACTAAATCAAAACCCCCAAACAAAAATCATTTTTTCATCATGAATCAAGCAAATCGAAACAAAACATTTTTAGGGCAGAAAATTTCAGACAGTCCATACATACTCAATACTCCACCATTTCAAAAAGTAAAAACATCAGAGTGATCAGCAAAGCATGAAGAACAATCTAGGAACTTAAAAACTCATTTCTGGAAAAAAAGTTCTTGAGGTACCTGAGCTTGAGCTTTCTCAGTTCGCAACTTTCTGACCTCCTTTCTTTGTGCAAACCACTCCTCTTGAGCTCCTGATGAGGTCCTGATACTTGGAAGAAGTTTGTGATGGCTGGTTTGAAAGATTACAGAAGTTCTGTTCAAGGGAGGGTGGTGATCGTGTTTTTGATTCAGGGAGTTTCAGGCTATGGTAATGGGTGGTTTGTGATCAGTGAAGCATGTTGAGATTGTTTGTGAAGTTTGTTTGTGTGTTTGCAGCTTGTGGAGAGTGTTTCGAATGCTTTTGCAAATGGGGTGGAAAATGAGAGAGCTGTCTTCTTGGTGCTTTCAGGCTTGTGTGTTATGTGAAATGGCTTGCTTTTGGTTTGTATAAACAAGTGTGATAGGTCAGATGAGTTGATGTGTACTGCTGTGATTGGTATGGCTCAAGTTGCCAAAATGTCAAATTTGTGTAAGAGAGGCATGGGCTACTAGCTAGCCAAGGAAAAATGGGGTGTCCTGCGCAGCAAGAAGTGTGGAGAGCCCTAGGATTGATTATGAAGTCAGCAAGCAAGTGGATTCAAACTTGAGTGAGCTTTTGCAACTTGCTTCACTTTTGCTTCTTTTGAAATATCTTGCTCCATAAGTCATGAAAATGAGTGATCCCTTGGCCCATTCTGAATTTTAGAGGTCATGTGATCATGTTGTGAAGAAATGGTACACATTTGAGGCCTTTAGAACACTTTATCAAAGCATTTTGCAAAATGCCTCTTTGGTAGAAAACTTCCAATTTTGTGATTTTAGCCAACTTTGACAAGCCATAACTTTTGATCCAAAATGAATTAGGTCATGTTCTTGTACTTTTTGAAAAGGGAATGATCCATTCTACAACTTTCATGACCAAATTTTTTCCATTTGAAGCATTTTTGAATCAAAAAGCAAGGGTTGAAAAAGTTTCCCAAAATGGCAATTTTCATTAAAAGTCAACTTTCCCAAAAAGTCAACTTTGCAAATGACTTGAAATTCTTCAATTTTGTGAACTTATAACATCTTCAATGATCAAATAAAGATCATACACAATCAAAATGATGAAGAACACCCTTTGGTTGGGTCATTGAGGGCCTCAGATACCCTGATTTTGCACTGACTTACTCAAAAAGTCAACTCCTGATCAGATGACTTCCCCATTGAATTTCTTCATGAAAATTGACATGCATGCTCCCTATACCATATAGAGACCAATAGAAACAAGAATGACCAAAAAATTTGGAGTTATGGCCTCTGAAACCAAAACCCTAATTCTAGGTCATCTGTGCAGTTAAACCTGGCTCTGCTTCCATGCCATTCTCAGTTCTTGTGATTCCTTGACATTCTTGACTTTGAGGGGATATAATATGATGCTTGAACATACATGGACCCCTTTGAAGTGATTGATGACCTTTGGAGTGGCTCAAAAAAGCTCTTGGATTGCCCAGATCACAAACCCTAGATGCAGATGACTTTGAACCAATGCAATGAATCAAAATACAATATGAGATGCTATGATTGAGTTTATGCATATGAAGAGATCACAAGCCATGGTGTGAATGGGTGAGGGAAAATTTGGGGTGTTTACAATGGGTAACCTCCCTTATCCTTTTCATAATCTGATACGGACCGACGAAACGTGGAGTGAGCTTTCTAGACTTCAAAGCTCTTCCCACACCAGTCATATGAGTAACCCTTAAGAACACATGATCTCCCTCTTGGAACTCAAGTGCTTTTCTTCTCTTATTATTATAACTCTTCTGATGAATTTGAGACGTCTTCATCCTTTCTCGAATCATTCTTATCTTCTCATTTGTTTCTTGTATAATCTCAGGCCCAAACACCAAACTCTCTCCTAACTCATACCAACACAATGGAGTACGACAACGTCTACCATACAACGCTTCATATGGAGTCATTCCAATACTAGCATGAAAACTGTTGTTGTATGTAAACTCAACCAACGATAAATGACTATCCCAAGATCCTCATTGGTCCAATACATAAGCTCTCAGTAAATTTTCTAAAGATTGGATTGTTCTTTCCGTCTGACCATCCATTTGAAGATGATAAGTAGAACTCATCCTCAACTTAGTACCCAGGGCATCCTGTAAACTCTTCCAAAACCTTGACGTAAACCACAGATCTCTATCAGACACAATACTCGAAGGTACACCGTGCAACTTCACGATTTCCTCAATATAAATCTCGGCTAACCTTTGCATGGAATGATTAATCTTCATCAACAAGAAGTGCACCGATTTGGTTAACCGATCAATAATCACCCAAATCGAATCATTACCTCTTGCAGTCTTAGGTAACCTGGTCACAAAATCCATGGAAATACTATCCCATTTCCACTCAGGAACATTCAAAGGTTGCATCATACCTGAAGGTTTCTGATGTTCAATTTTTTACTTCTGGCATGTTAAACAAGCATATATAAATTCAGCAATATCTCTTTTCATACCCGACCACCAAAACAACCTGCGTAAATCCTGATACATCTTCGTAGCGCCAGGATGAATACTCATTAGACTCTTATGTCCTTTTTCTAAAATACTCTTCTTAATTTCAGGAATATCCTGAACACATACTCTATCCCGGAATCTCAAAACTCCATTTTTATCAATTCTAAAGTCACCTTCATTACCTTGATCGGCCAACATCAATTAATCAACTAATTTCAAATCAGACTTCTGACCCTCACGAATCTCCTCCGAAATTCCATTATTCAGCTTTAACATACCCAATTTCACACTATCTATAGTAGTTTCACACAACAAACTCATATCTCTGAATTTCTCAATCATCTCAAGTTCTCTCACTATAAGAATCAAAATATGCAACGACTTCCTACTCAAAGCATCGACCACTACATTTGCCTTAACAGGATGGTAATTCAAATCAAAATCAAAATCTTTTAATAATTCAAGCCACCGCCTCTGCCTCATATTTAACTCTTTATGGTAAAACAAGTACTTTAAACTTTTGTGAATACTAAATACTTCAAATTTCGAACCAAACAAATAGTGCCTCCAAATCTTAAGCACAAATACCACAACCGCCAACTATAAGTCATGAGTATGATAGTTTCTCTCATGAACTCTTAACTACCTAGAAGTGTAAGCAACCATTTTATTATTCTGCATCAAAACTCCACCAAGACCCATCTTGGAAGCATCACAATAAACTACAAATGACTCGTATGGATTCGGTAAAACCAACACTGGTGCAGTTGTCAACTTCTTTTTCAGTTCTACAAAACTTTCTTCGCAAGCGACATCCCACACATACGTCTGACCCTTCCTAGTCAACTGTGTCAACGATAAAGCTATCTTAGAAAAAACCTTCAATGAACTTACGATAGTAACCAGTCAATCCAAGAAAACTACGAATTTCCATAGTCGACTTCGGAATCTCCCACTGTAATACCGCATCAATCTTCGAAGGATCTACAGAAATTCCACCACTTGAAATTACATGGCTGAGGAAACTCACTTCCTTTAGCCAGAACTCACACTTGGATAATTTAGCATACAATTTATTTTCTCTCTAAAATATCAAACACGTAACACGTGTTAATAACATCATAAAACAATATATATATTCATTTTGCAGTGGAATCAAACTTAATAGTTTAAAAATCATTATTTCTCCTCATAAACATAACTTTATCAATCCATAATTTAACATCATAAAATAAAGGAAAATTATCTTCAATAGAATATAACAGAAATAAGTTTAATAACTAAAACCTCATCCTGGTGTTACATGACACAGAGCAGGACACAAAGACTCCAAACCACTACTAAGATAATATAAGGTACACTCTGAGACTCTGAAAAACTCTTCTTGCACTGCAAGACTAATCTTTATCATCTGCAAGTTACTCATATAAGAGGCGACATTTCCAAGCAGGCAGGGTGAGTAATCATAATTCATTATAAATATACAAGGACATAGAATATAAATAAATCAACATAAACATATTGCAACAACATCAACAATAAAATTCAGCAACAAATGCCATCATAAACGCATTCTAAGAAAAATGCAATTCCAACTATCATGATATGCACAATGCATGTGGTACCAATTTCATCGTGATATGGATACATGACCATCAACCCTCCACAAGGGAGCACATCGTAATCACCGAATCACTCAAATCCACACAATGGGATTGAAGCTACCAAATAGGTCGAAGCCCTATCGTGAATGTCATGAAATGCAATGATGTGTTACTCCGTAAAAATTCACCGAAAATCAGATGCGCATCATTCATTTCATATCCAGCAATTCAAACATCAAATAATAATTCATTACAATAACACACCAAAAACCTTCATTTATCAACAACTTCAACTCATCAAGACATAACCCAATCCCGGTAAAATTATAAGGCAATTTTAATCGTTTTTCTAAAAACTCAGTTCATAAAATTATCTCACCTCTCTCATTTTCATTCATCAAAATAAAGTTTATTTTATGCTCTTTTCGACGCTTCAAACGAAAAGCAAATCGGACTTACGGTTTAAAAGTTATGAATTTTTAAAGAACCAAAATCTGCCACCAACACAGTGTTAACCAGTTAACCCATAGCGTTAACCGGTTAACGTCTGTGCAACTTTAGAAAAACCCCATTTTTGCAATGGTTAATTGGTTAACCCATAGCCTTAACCGGTTAACGCACATATATCAACAGTTTTCTGCTGTTTACGAATTTAGTACCCAAAATCCCAATTTTTCATACGATTTCCATCTCATTATACTCCAAAACTCCTTCACATCACTCATCAAACACAAACAACAATAAAGCAATAATTCACACATCATATATGTAATTCTAACTCATCTTATCTACTCCAAATCATCAAATTATACTTCTAAACTCAACCTAAGTCAAAACCCCTAAAACTCACAAAATTCATACAAATCTAATCTACTCATAAATCAATTCCTATACACTTATAATAAATTATGAAAACACCCTATACCTTAGAGAATTTTTCCGATTGACACTCCTCTCCAAGGGTCTTCATAACTTCCTGACTCTAAGCTTCCTCTCATTCCTTTTCTTCAGAGCTCTTTTCCAAAAACACGATAGAATTAGAATTTGATCGCGTAATTCCTTTTTGATAAAAGGCATAATTAGTCCCCGGGTCCCATAACTTAATTATTGGTTTCGCTTTAGTCCCGTAACAAAAAATCGTTTCAAAATAGTCTCATAATATTTGTTCCGTCAACACAATAAATCCTTTTTGTTAGTTCTAGGCTACATCCGTTAGTTTTAACCACGTCTGATTGCCAGCAAAGTGTCATGTCATAAGATAAGGTAACTTAGGTGTTTATAAGGTGTGTTGTGTGCCTCCCTTCATGGCTTGTTATCCATTGTTAGGGTTTCACTAAAGCTTGCATTTTCTTCAAGCAAACTTCCTAAATCTTCAACCTTCTTCTTTCGTTTTCCTTTTTCTTTCGTTTTCCTTCTTCTTTCGTTTTCCTTCGTGTTTGCCCCGTTTTCCTTTTTCTTTCGTTTTCCTTCTTCTTTCGTTTTCCTTCGTGTTTGCCATGTCTAAAATTTCAAGCTCTGATTCAGTCGAAACATCTGGCTCGGTAATTCGCAAGGTATGCTTTTGCCAAGATTATTGTGTTATGCGTACTGTAGGTGACATGAATAGTGTGAATTTTGGAAAGAGTTACGGGGATGCAGAAATTTCAGAAATAATGTGAACAAAGGATGCAATTTCTTCAAATGGTTCGACGACGATATTATCGATGAAAGAGATTTGAAGATCCAAAGGCAAAAGAAGAAGATATACAATTAAGTTGAAGGTGGAGATAATGAACATTAGGGGATGGTTGAAATTGTGCGTAATTTTTGGGATGTTTAGTCTATTGTGTAATGTCATCTTTGTAACAATTTTGTTTTAGGTTGATTAGGTTTGAACTAGTTGAAATGTATCAGTTTTGTACAAGTTTGATTATCAATGAAGTTTATCAGTTTTTGGCATTAGTTGAATTGTGTAAATTTGATGGGTGCTGCATAATATTTGATGGGTGTTGCATAATGTTTAGTCTAATAGTTGAATTGTATTAGTTGAATTGTGTAAATTTGTCATATTAGTTTGATTTACAAGTTTGATTATCAATGAAACCAAAGTAACATAAAAAGTAGCAGCAAAATTAGTTGAATTATGCATATTACAAAAAAAGTAGTCTAATATGCATATTAGTTGAATTATGCATATTACAAGTTTGATGGGTACTGCATTAGTGTTACATAAAAAGTAGCAGCAAAATTAGTTGAATTATGCATATTACAGAAAAAGTAGTCTAATATGCATATTAGTTGAATTATGCATATTACAAGTTTGATGGGTACTGCATTAGTGTTACAGAAATAGTAGCAACAAAATTATTTGTAACCAAAGTAGCAAAACAACAACAAAAGAGGATTTATAACCAAAGAGGCTTTTTGTAACCAAAGCAGCAGCAAGTACAATTACATGCCCAAGTACAAGTAGAATTAGCAGATATAGCAGCAAGTACAATTACATAACCAAAAGTGGCATTATATGCCCAAGTACAATTACATAATCAAAAGTGACATTATATGCCCAAGTACAATTACTCCAGTAGATATATTACACTAAATTAAACATAAAATCTAGGATTGGCTAGAAGTAGGCTTGAGTCCCCTTTGAAGTCTTTTCCTCTTTTTGGATCCATGTGGTGCTGGTTGTGTAGAGGCAGTTGGAGTAGGATCCATATGTGGTGATGGTGCAACAGTTGATGTTGTTCGAGTTACAGCTCCTGCAATAGTAACTTCAGTCAAAATAACAGTCTCCATGTATGCACCTGAACAAATGAAGTAACATACTTAGTTTTCAGTTTTGATTTCACAATAGTTATATGCACCTGAACAAATGAAGTAACATACTTAGTTTTCAGTTTTGATTTCACAATAGTTGTATACACTTGAATAAAGTAACTACATATTGAAATAAGTTATTTGACTTCTTTAAAATGAGTGTGCTTCAAAGAAAGAAAACAAAAGTATGAAATTATAAATGGTAATTGGAAAATCAATTGAATGAAATTACAGTTTACAACTTCATGGTTCTATATGTCTATGCTATTTGAATTTTAATCAATGGTTTAAACCGTTTGACCAATAATGGCAATATACATATTCTGCCACTTCCTAATGTTCTCCACTTTATGTTCTCCACAAAAGCTAATCGAGCCTTGGGAAACGCCATCTTTATTGTATTCATCAGTGCTTTGGCAGACTCTTTGGTGTGAGCTACAAGATGAATCCACACAATCATAACTACTGTTTCTATGAACTTGCATTTTACAGACTCCAGAATACCATTAGAAATATTTCACGGGATTTCTAAAATATTTCCAAGGAGGTATGTGCTATCTAAACCACGCCTAATAGATTCATCAGAAATTTTCCATCCTAATCATCAATAAACACGGGGATAGTGAAGAATATTACTAAAGCAAAAAATTGAGAAAATTGATGGTTAACAAAATGAAATATGAACCGACAATTTATTATAAAAAAAGGGGGAAAATTGCGTTCAATTACATAACAATTCAAAACTACAAGTATGCAACCAAAGGTTACACTATCGTCTTCTTCTTCAGCTTACACTATCGTCTTCTTCGTCTACAACAATCGTCTTCAACCTCCGTCTATGGTGGATTCTTCTTCAGCTTACACTATCGCATTTGCTAGGTTAGGGTTTTTCAAAGTTCACAATCTGGGTTCTGAAATGTGTATGGAATGGAATACTAAGCGTGATTCTTCTCACTTTCTAAAATAAAAATGTCAAATTTCCAAATCATCACATAACAATGCCACATCAGCAAACAAATATGCCACATGTGTACTACCTAACGGTGATACACTTAAAATTAACAGAATGGATTTAATTGGCTAACATAGTATGGTTAAAGGACTATATTGTTATGATTTAGATTTGTGGGACCAAATAGAAACTCTAAAATAAATTACGAGACTAAAAGATTAGAATTAAAATTTGAATTTGATCGCGTAATTCCTTTTCTTCAGAGCTCTTTTCCAAAATCACGATAGAATTAGAATTTGACTGCGTAATTCCTTTTTGATAAAACTATCCCACTTTATGCTTTTCCCAACTTAACCTTACACTTTTCACATAAATATCACCTTACCCTTTTCTTTAATTTTTTTTTAATAATAATAACAAAATAACATAATAATACACTATTTATTTTTATTATGTAAAAATACATTTTTTCTCCAGAATTCTCAATTTTATCAAAATCCTCCAATCCTTCTAAATTAATTAAATAAATAAATAAATAATTAAATTTAGATTTTCGGGACGTTACACCTTTTGCGGTGGAAATGATCGCGCGACACCGATGATAATGATGAAGCCACTAGGGTTTGATAGGAAAAGAGAAGAGGTAGAGAGAAAACTGAAGAACTGTGGAGAGTGAGAAAAAGAAATCGGGAAAGAGAGAGGATTTGAGTTTGAAAAGAGAGAGAAGATGGAAAACGTGTGAGAAGAAGAAAGGATTTGGGGAGGCCACTTGGCAAAAGGAATAATTTTCATTGGGCCATACAATTGGATTTTGTTAATTATAATAAATTGTATGATTTAGTGTAAATAATTTTAATTAAAAAAGAGTATTTTAGGGAGAATGGAGGTATACTCTAATAATGGATAGGTAGTTGATATTTTCCCTCCTTCCATTCACTCCCCTCCATCTACCTCAAACCAAACATACCCTTAGTGTCATGCTATATCATCTCAAATTAATATTTTTTTAATAAAAAATTTAACAAAAAATAAATAAATAAAATAAGTTGACTAACTATACTATTTTAAAAAGATTTATCTATAAATTTATTAAATAAAAAACTATAAAATTTAAAATTAAGTTAAATTTGGATTCAAGCCTTTATTAAGCGGTTGCTTAATAGATGGTTCTTCCTTTCATTAATCGTATCGACACTAAATTCAAAATCTTATGGTTGCTTAATAGATGGTTCTTCCTTTCATACATTTGAAAAAACTCACTAAAGCATATTCTTCACGCTATCATACGGCGTGTGACTTCAAACTCCAAGAAGGACCTAGAAGAAAATCTACGAGAGAGAAACACATTGTACACACGTATTTCCTTATGAGTGTGAAACAAATACAACGTTCAAAAAATCAAAACCGAGGTCATTTCAGGAAATCCACAAGAAAACCAAGGATACTATTGGAATATAAAAAATATTTTTCTCACTATAAAAAAACTTGAACCCTAGTTTTTTCATTACTACTCTTTACATAATATTACATAGCTCAGTCACTCTGCGGCTGAGGATTCCGAACGAGAAATCTTCGATTTCATTTCTGCTAAGGTAAAATTCTTCGATTTATTTCTATTTGATTCGATCTATGGCGTTGATCTGTTGTATTCCATGATTATGATTTTGTTAGCATGCTTTGTATTGCTTAATTTTGGTCAATGTTTGAGAAACTTAGATTTGGAATTAATCGATTTGTGTTCGTAGTTTTTTATTTGTTTTAGCTGATTGAATCGATTTTTTATTTATGTATAGATCTGGTGAATTTTGGTTCAAATCAAGTAATTTGAATTTGAAAGTTATGAGCTTTTTGTGTTATGGTTGTTTAATTGTGGATCCGTTAAGATTCGACTCTGATTTCAATTGATGCTCGTTTAATTAATGAAAAGGATGTTTTTTTTATGGAGATTTGATTGTCTCTTTCTGATACTTTAAACAGTGGCATGCTTTGCTTTCAAATTTTTTTTGATTGCTTATTTTTGTATGTTGTAACACAAGGTATAGATATGTTTCAAAAATTTCAAAAATTGTTTATTGTGAGTTAATTTTTCTCATTAATGGATTAGTTTGGAGGTTAGGCTTATTTAATTTGGGTTTGCTTTGATTTGTTTATGATATATTGATATAATGATTTAACTGATTAGATCTTATTTGTGTATCTGGTTTTTGAATCTGTTGCTTTTTATTTCTAGCATAGTAGTTTTGAATTTGTTTTGAATTTCTTAACATGTTCAATTACTCTTAACATGTTTGTTTTATTTAACATGGGTTATCAGTTGTTATGACAGTTTTGAATTACTGTTCTATTTATGTAGTAGTTCTGACTTTTGAATTTCTTTGTGACTTGCAGTTAAGATATCATGGGAAAAGAGAAGGTTCATATCAACATCGTCGTCATTGGACATGTCGACTCTGGAAAATCAACAACAACCGGTCACTTGATCTACAAGCTAGGAGGTATTGACAAGCGTGTGATTGAGAGGTTTGAGAAGGAAGCAGCTGAAATGAACAAGCGTTCATTCAAGTATGCATGGGTTCTTGACAAGCTTAAGGCTGAGCGTGAAAGAGGTATCACTATTGATATTGCCTTGTGGAAATTTGAGACCACCAAGTACTACTGCACAGTCATTGATGCTCCTGGACATCGTGACTTTATCAAGAACATGATTACTGGAACTTCACAGGCTGATTGTGCCGTCCTTATCATTGATTCCACCACTGGTGGTTTTGAGGCTGGTATTTCCAAGGATGGACAGACCCGTGAACACGCTCTTCTTGCTTTTACTCTTGGAGTGAAGCAGATGATCTGTTGTTGTAACAAGGTAAATTTCTTTTGTGTGTGTGTGTGTGTATATATATGTATATCATTTGCTTTTTTGTTGTTGTGCTTAGTTGTTGAATCTGACTTGGTTGTAATGTTTTTTTTCAGATGGATGCTACCACCCCTAAGTACTCCAAGGGAAGGTATGAGGAAATCGTTAAGGAAGTTTCTTCCTACTTGAAGAAGGTTGGTTACAACCCAGACAAAATTCCATTTGTCCCAATCTCTGGTTTTGAGGGAGACAACATGATTGAGAGGTCCACCAACCTTGACTGGTACAAGGGACCAACTCTCCTTGATGCTCTTGACAACATCAATGAGCCAAAGAGACCCTCAGACAAGCCCCTCAGGCTTCCATTGCAAGATGTTTACAAGATTGGTGGTATTGGAACTGTGCCAGTGGGACGTGTTGAAACTGGTGTTGTGAAGCCCGGTATGCTTGTGACTTTTGCTCCTACCGGTCTGACAACTGAGGTTAAGTCCGTTGAGATGCACCACGAGGCTCTCACTGAGGCTCTTCCAGGAGACAATGTTGGATTCAATGTTAAGAATGTTGCAGTCAAGGATCTCAAGCGTGGTTTCGTTGCATCCAACTCCAAGGATGACCCTGCCAAGGAAGCTGCCAACTTCACATCCCAGGTCATCATCATGAACCATCCTGGTCAGATTGGAAACGGTTACGCACCAGTGCTTGATTGCCACACCTCTCACATTGCTGTGAAGTTTGCTGAGCTTATCACCAAGATTGACAGGCGATCTGGTAAGGAGATTGAGAAGGAGCCCAAGTTTTTGAAGAATGGTGATGCAGGTATGGTTAAGATGATTCCAACCAAGCCCATGGTTGTGGAAACCTTTGCTGAGTATCCTCCTCTTGGACGTTTTGCCGTGAGGGACATGAGACAAACTGTTGCTGTCGGAGTCATCAAGAGTGTGGAGAAGAAGGACCCAACTGGAGCCAAGGTCACCAAAGCTGCAGCCAAGAAGAAGTGATTTCACTCCATGGTTACTTCCTATGTTGTTGTTTCTTTATCATATTTTAAGTCTTAGTTTTTTGCTTTTCTGGTTTTGTTTTCCCAGTATTAACTTACAGAACTGGGTTCTTGATCGGCGGTGGTACTGTTTTTGGTGTTAATTATGTTGGTATTGAGAACTTCAATTTCAAAAGGTAGCGAAATGGTTTATATCTTCAATTTGCTGCTGAGGGATGCTAAAGTTTAAATTTATTTATGGAAGAGTTTTGTTGTGTCTACCCTTAATATTCTGCCTCTTAAATTATGTTGTGTGTTAAATTCTGTTCAAAATGTTTGACATTGATGTTGAGGGTGACTGGAGAATGCTTGCTAGTTTGATTGGGCCGCCTGCAATTTTGAATGGAGAGTGAATACAGCTTTGGATGATGTTATTTTAGTTGTATTATTTCAAGTTGAATTTTCATAACAGAATTTTAGAAAGTGTCGAGTGCCGTATTTTCAAGTCAATAATGTGATCATTTCTGTGGTAACTTTTGTTCATCAAATTGTCTTTTGGCACACACCAGTGATTGATATTTCTAAATTGCTAACAAATATACGAGTTATTGATATAAATTGTTTACAATTCAATGTTACTCACATTGTATCTATCACATACATAATTCTCATAATTATGTTTCTCACTTTACATAATTCCCATACTACTAATAACTTTATTGGTTATAAAATACTAAATAAATGTAGTAAAACTATTTTTTAATGAGAGACACTTGTGCAAATAGAAAGGATCTTCTCTACCTCTTTGCTCCATAGGTATTGACATAATTTTGGTATAGAAAGACTGAATTGTATTGACATAATTTTGGTATAGAAAGACTGAATTGTATTACAATTGTTTAAGTTAATAGTTAGTTTATTACTTGTTGGCGAGTGTGTGAAATGATTATCAAATCAATCATTCATCTATCATCCTATTACTTGAATAGACAATTAGAAATTCCATTCTTTTCGATTTATAAATTATATTACAGCAAACGGAAAAGCGGAAATGAATATGGTGAAATTTTTGTTTTGAAATGATTATAAGATATTGGAAGAAGATTGATACCGTACACACATCAAAGATTTGTAATGAAATGCTTATTAAAAAAAAAGATTTGTAATGAAATAATAGATAATGTAATGACAAAACAAGATTTGTAATGAAATGCTTATTAAAAAAAAAAAGATTTGTAATGAAATAATAGATAATTTGTAATGAAATAATAGATAATGCAATGACAAATGTTTAAAACTTCAAACAAGAGGTTTATAAAATTTTACCTTATACCTCGACAATTATTCTGATATCCCTATATTTTTTAAAAATATTTATTTTACTAATGTTTATTTTTAAATATTTTTTTTTTACTTTTTACTGTTAGACTTTCGAAAAATTTATTCAATCACATTCGCTTTGGAAGACTTTACAAATAATATCTGATATGTTTATCTATTAAACTAGAAGAATTCGTCAGATTGTTCCAGTTCAAAAAAATCCTTAACAGGAAGTCCTACCAAAAGAGTTTCGATTCTGATGAAAACAAGGACTGTATCAGAACACTTTTTTTCAAGTTTTCCGATTTGTTACTCATGTATATCGGAACACATTAAGAATGATTTCCAACTTGAAATTTTGTGTACCATAACTCATTTCGTAAGACTTCCAGTTTGCTTTCGCTAAATATATTTTTGACTTTTTTTTTATACTACAGATGTGGAAATTCCTCTGCAAATAGACGCTAAAGACCAAATATGTATAAATACTTCTGATATTTTTTCAATAACTCAAAGATTTGGTACATGAGAAGAGGTGATAAAGTGGATTAAAGATGTTGGAATTCGAAATAAAGTAACTGTTATTATCACTTGTTTAGATACTAAAACTGGTAAGAGAGAAAGAAGTGACAAATTAACATTTGGTTGTGATAAAGGTGGAAAATACAAGGATATTAGTGGAACTCAAAGTGTGACGAAAAAATGTGAATGTCCATTTAAAATCAGGTCGACTCCGACGAAAGATGGGTCTGGATGGAATGTTGATGTAAAATGTGGAGTTCATAACCAGGATTTACCTTATAGATTAGAAGATCACTCCTTTGTTGGTAGGTTGAAAGAAACATCATGTTGATTTGACAAAGAGAAAGGTTTCACCTAGACACATATTGCTTTCCTTGAAATAACAAGATCCATAGAATGACATTCGAATCACGCAAATATACAAGCATAGGAGTATGCTAGAAAATGAGATAAGAGGTCCTATAAGTGAAATACAAAATTTGCTTAAGGTTATTGAGAATGTTGGTTATGTTTATTGGAGTAGAAAAAAAGGTGACTCAGAAGTTATTAGATATATTTTGGATCACTAGATTCAATTAAGTTGTTGAATATTTTTCCTATTGTGTTAGTTATGGACAACACATACAAGACAAACAAATATAGACAATCTCTATTTGAAATTGTTGGCATGATATCAACAAAGTTGATTTTTGCTATTGCATTGTGTATATTGAGTCTAAGCAGACTGAGACTTTTTGTTGGGTGTTAGATAAGTTTAAACAGTTGTTTGTGGAGAAAGATTTGTGTCCACAAGTGATCTTGATATGATGAAAGCCATTGAAATTGTGTTTCCAAGGTCGATCAATTTGCTATGTCGATTTCACATTAACAAAAATGTTGGTGCAAAGCGGAAGCAATATGTGGTTAGTGACATGCAAGAGAAAATTGACACATTATGGATGGAAGTTGTATGGGCTAGTGATGAGGTTGAGTATGATCAACGGTTGAAACAACTTGAGCAGACATGTGTTGATTGTAATGAATTTATTGATTATGTGAAAGACACATGGTTGACACCACATAAACAAAGATTTGTTGGAGAATGGATTAATCGAGTGCTACATTTGGGTAACACCACGACTAGTCGATATATATATATATATATATATATATATATATATATATATATATATATATATATATAATTTCTAAATTGTATAATTTTTATTTGTATTTTTTAAAGTATTTTTAATAGAATTAATACCTATTTTGTCCCTGTCATATATGTGTTTTTTGAAAAATCCTCTGCGAAAAAGGGTTGCAAAAATTTCATTAACATTTTAAGATTCTTTTAAATTTGATCTTCATCACATCCAATCATAAAAAATGCTATCGTGACAAGTAATTTTTCGTATGTGGATAACGATGTGACTTTTATTTTTTATTTTTAAATTACTTTTATTTTTTATTTTTGAATTACTTTTATTTTCACGTAGGCATTTCATTTTATATTTTTTGTTTGGTTTATGTTTGAAAATTAAACCCACCCGTTTCTTTCATGCCTTCAATGTCTTACCATTAGACTACAATGCTCATGTTGTAATCTTGTTTTCATTAATTAATGTTAATACATATTTTACTGTAAATAATAGTTTAGATTAAATATATAAGTTACAGTAATTAGTTAAAGTTTTTTAATAAACTATATTACCGTAGCTTGTAAATAATAATCGTATATATTATTATAAAGTACAATATATTAGTTACAAAAATTTAATAAACTATTTAAACTATTCGTTACGTAAAAATTATTGTAAATAATTACTGTAGCTTTTATAAAATAGTTTAGATTAAATAATGTTAATAATTATTGTAAATATTACTGTAACTTGTAAATATTATTGTAAAACTAAAAAAAAAATATATTATTGTAGCTTGTAAATATTAACATATATTTACCATTAAAAAAACAATAAAACTAAATATATTATGTAGTTATAATATATTAATATACGATAATAATATATTCAAACAAAAACAAGACAAAATTTATTTTCTCTGTATATTTAAAATATATATAGTGTATAAAATATATATATATATAGTTTATATTTAATCAACTAAATTATTTTTAATATTTTAGTTAAACATTAATAAAATAGTAATTAAAATAAACTACTTGAATAGTATATATTAATAAAACATTAACTTAAATAAACTATATAAATAGGATATATTAAAAAAAGTTAATAAAAAATTAACTAAAATAAACTATATAAATAATATATATTAATAAAATGTTAATAAAATATTAACTAAATAACATATATTAACTAAATAACATATATTAACTAAACAGTATATATAAATAAACTAAATTAAAAGTAAATAATAATTATAATATTAATAAATAAACTGAAATTGAAAATACATAAATAAATAATAATAATAATAATAATAATAATAATAATAATAATAATAATAATAATAATAATAATAATAATAATAATAATAATAATAATAATAATAATAATAATAATAATAATAATAATAATAATAATAATAATAATAATAATAATAATAATAATAATAATAATAATAATAATAATAATAATAATAATAATAATAATAATAATAATAATAATAATAATAATAATAATAATAATAATAATAATAATAATAATAATAATAATAATAATAATAATAATAATAATAATAATAATAATAATAATAATAATAATAATAATAATAATAATAATAATAATAATAATAATAATAATAATAATAATAATAATAATAATAATAATAATAATAATAATAATAATAATAATAATAATAATAATAATAATAATAATAATAATAATAATAATAATAATAATAATAATAATAATAATAATAATAATAATAATAATAATAATAATAATAATAATAATAATAATAATAATAATAATAATAATAATAATAATAATAATAATAATAATAATAATAATAATAATAATAATAATAATAATAAACAACCCTATACTATAATGAATATTAACTAACTTTTGTATATTAAAATAAACGTTATACTATATAAACAATATATATAAATAAAATGAAATTAAACTTTGTATTAATTGATGCAAATAAGTTGACAAAAAAGTTAAGTGAATTAGTGGATGGGATGCCTCTTACAATCATTAGGTCTAGGTTCTGAGTCACGAGTATGAAGTCAAGGTAGCAGAACACCTCCCACAGAGGTAAGTACTAAGGTTTTGTCTTCATTGTACCTGCAGAAAACCAAAAGAGTGCTAACAAAGGTGCCCGAAGTTAACAGTCATCTTTAGAATATCATCGGTACGTTGGATTACTCTCCAACCGATAACATTCTTAAAATAGACCTCGTCCAAGTGTAGTATCGGTGACAACCACATTAGGTTTACACCCATATAGTTTGCGCATTACGTTCCTAAATTGGTTTGGATGGGTTAAGGGTTCTACGGTCCTCAGTATGATCAACTCAAGGTTGGAAAATAATGTCATGTATGATTACTCATCATGACATTGATAATCCAAGAGAGCCTAACCGAGTGAAGATTATCAATTTGATATAGCTTTGGACTACTCCATCGCTTATCGCTTCGAATATCGCCGTCCTATCATAAGTTCAACTCAAATCCGGGTTAGAATCTATCTCACTCACAGAGGATCACCAAAACCGAAACAAAACAAACAAATAACAAACAAATCAAACCAAAGCAGTAAATAAATCAAAGTAGGTTGAATCCACTAAGAGATTACTCCCCAGCAGAGTCGCCACTTTTCTGTAGCGGTAAAATCATGAGTGTAAGCTATTAGTTAACTTAACTCAAAGTAAACAGAGTTGTCACCGCGCTTTTATTTTATTCCAAGAGGAAAAGGAAAAAAGAGCGAATAAATCCTAATGAATCTAAAAGCTAAAAGCTAAAAAAAACACAACAGAGAAACATGTAAGGGGATAGGTTACACAATGAGAAGGTTTTACACACCCAAAATGTTTGTGGTACTCCACGGGAGCCCTTTGAAAATTTTATTGCTTTTGGTTTGAAAGAGGTTTGTTAAATGAGAGTGGAGGGATGAGAAAAGAATTATTTTTTTTAATATTTTTGTGTTTGGAGAGGTTTAGCACCTCATGCCTACGTACCCGCAAAGTGCAATGCGAGATCAAAACCCTGTAGTTCATGGTACAAATAGTGAAAAGGGTTGGTTATGATTGATTTTATTAAGTGAAGAGAATTTGTCATCTTCAAGTGGATGGTCAAACAAACTACCATGAGAATGAAGGCATGGACTCGTACATCATTATGGGGAGGGAGCCAACTCGGATAAAATCAACGAGTATGCCATTAAACTCCCACAAATGACAAGAGACTCAATTACATCAAACTACAACCATGGAGATTGAAAGACTTACACCCGACTAAAGAATAATGACTCATAATCGACACTCTTTTAAAGAAAATAAACAAAAGTGCACAAAGGCACAAAACAACTTGAATGGGTTTTTTTTGAATTAAGGTCAACATGATTAGATTCATTGATTTTTTAAAAGAATAGAAAAAAGGTAAAAGTCCACTTGACAAAATCAAGGTTTTGTTTATTAAAGAGGTGGTGATTTAAAAAAAAGGAATCCTTTGAAAAAGGGAGAAAATTTTGAAAATTAAAGAAGGAGAAGAGATGAAGGGACTATCCTAAAAAAGAAAATAAGGAGATAAGGGAAGAAAGATCTAACCATACTTGATGATACTTCAAATTATGAGCATAAAAGTTCCATCCTTATAAGCTAGCAAATGGCCAAATAAAGGCAAGTACCAACTTCATGATGGTCAAGGCAAAGGAAATGTGTCCTAAGAATCTAAGTCCAAATCTTCATTCCAAAGCCAAGGATAATAACCAATAGTCCACAAATTAAAGTCACAAGTTTCTTAGAAGTTTAAACTTTTATTAATGTTTTTGTGTCCAAATGGACAAAGGAAAAATCAACAACAAAATAAGAGCAAATAATAAACATTTGATGAATAAAGCATAATAAAGCAAAATAAAATAAAAGGCAATAAAAGTGCAAGACATTAAATGTTAGTAGCAAAAGAAATTAAAGTGCAAGAATCTAAAATATTAATAATAATAGTATAATAATATTTACATAATGATGATATGGTGAACTTAATCAACCACAACCAAAAAGAGCAACCAAAATCGAGAGGCAACCATATTCGCTTAGCATCTTACACTATAGCGATTAATCAAGGCAAACCGAAACAAATTCAATGAAATTTGAAAGGCGATTGGGAGACCCAAAGCACCTACACATCAAACATTCATAAGTCTCGATTCTTAATGCAATATGATTAACCACTTTGGGATTACGCGATCAACAAGAGATCCGGGTCACGAAAGTGCAAGTACCCAGTTAGATTTTTATTCCGAATTAGGGACAAATTTAGGTCTATGTTAAGCAATCACCGATTAATTTACGAATTAATTACCCTACAAATGAGGCCGGCCACCACCAATTAAGGTGAGAAATGTTAGTGCTAATGCATGCGAGATAAACAATATATAAATCGCTATCCGAACGTAATACCGCACAAAACTAAAGATGAATACCAAATTGAGTCACACTCATGGTATTATTGCATCCTTAAGTTCAATCACTTATCACTACAAGAAAATATAAATTTTACGACACATAGGTTGTGACGGTTGCTCCGTAACAGTCCTTATCCTCCACTCACGACGGTTCCTACGACGCTTTTGGGCAACTGTCCTTATTTTTAAAAAAAATAATTAACACTTACGACGGCTGGTTCCAAAACTGCCGCAAGACCTCTTCTACGACAGTCAGGAACCGCCGCCACCCTAAGGCCTTCAAATGAACCGTCGTGACACTTGTCCATCTTTTACAATAGTTGTGCCTTTGTATTTTCACTCTTATTTTTTCAAGATCTCGCGTTCCCTTTTATCTTTTACTATTTCACTTTTTCATTTTTACAACTAAGTTCTGAGCTTCAAATCTGTACAAAAAACAAATTTTTTATCCCCAAACCCTAATGAGAAATCTTTCAAACCTTTTATAATGACAATCTCAATCTCTGAAATTTCTCAATTTCTCTCATCCTCCAAAATTCATAAATCTCTCTTTTCAACAAGAAAATAAAATCAAAGGTCAGAAAGCCCTAGATTATTTTCAATTTCAATGAGGTTTGTTTTCTTTCTTTTCATTAAGGACACGACACAAATTTGTTACTTATCCCTATCAGATTTATTGAATTGCAACCCTGTTGTTCTCTTTTTTTTTTCTAATTTCAGTTAGGTCATTAACCATTTCTTATCGCTTTTCTATTTTACCGAAGATGGAGGCAAAATTAATTTTTTATATCCCACTGAAGTCCATCAATCACTCATTCAATGTGCCAAACGACTCACTTCCCTTCCCCTCAAATCTTCCCCTGTTACGGCATCACTCACTGGTTTCATGTATTCTATCTCTTTTGGTTTCACTTACTATATTGAATACTCAGTTTAATTAAATTTTTTCTAAATTTTAATTTTTGCTTTGTAGGTATTTTAATGAGGTTATGGATGGATATGAATAAGGAGAAAATTCATTTGTATACAGGACATAGACCTTCATTTGAAGCTTTGCATTTGGGTCATTTGAATCCATTAAAGTTCACAAAGTGAGTGCATTTATTTTTTGTTTTTCTTAAACAATTATAAAAATCAACTGAAATGTTTAAATGTGCAATGTTAATCGTTTTGAGATTATATTTATTTGTTTGGGATTAAGCCTGATATGAATTAGCAGTTAGGATTTTAGGCAATAGTAGCAACAAATTTGATATAATTTTTAGTTTGGAAAATGACTTTACATGTGTTATTGGTTTGTTACAGTATTGTGTGTATATTTTCTTTACTTGATTCAATTCCCTTTTCTATTTTTCTATTTAATGTGCAACACATTGTCTCTATGTTTTAAAGTTGTTTACATGAGGATTTCCTTTCTATTTTTTTATATGTAACTTGTCTTGCAACATTAAAATGACATGGTTGTTTGGCTCACATAATGTTGATATTCTGATTTTTGTGAGAAACTATCATTATTAATAGGTTTTGTTATTTGATTTAGGATTAAGGAGACATTTATGTAAAACAACTCGTTGTTTAATAAGAAGAGTTTTTAATGTTCCACAATTAGATGCTAGGAGATGCTCACACATTTTTATCATCAACTAAAGGATTTATATTTTCTCTTATTGTTATATGAGATGGTGGAGAAATAATTTCAATGATTATGTCTATATTTTTGTTAAGCAAAACTCGTTATGTCTGCAATTGATTTTAGTCAATTGCCCCTGTTTTTACAAAAAAGAAGCCTTATAATCTATATTTTATATTAGAACTTTATCTAACAATTTTCTCTTAAATTATAGGATATATTTAAAGACTGAGAATCTTTCGGTGTAAAGATTGTGCCTGTATTGTCTCAACCAGATAATACTTGGATCGGGAAATTCATGATTAAATTTTTCACATGAATACCTTCAAATTATTAAGATTGTTTATACACATGATTACTTATGCAAGCTGAATTTAAGAGAGCAAAAGAAATAACTAACCCATTGTCAACTGGTGTTGTACTATGTGGACAAAAAGATATGACTGAGGTGCGATATTATTCCAATCATCTTTCATTGTCTATCTACATGATTATGAAAGGCAGTAAGGAATAATGTTGCATCATGGAAGATGTTAAATTTGATCATCATGTATTGTCATTTTATAAGTTACAAGTGATTTCAGAAAATGTATTTAAGACTGTATTGAAATTAACTTTTATATTTTTTTATGTTCTATTTAATTAATATAGGTGATCATAGAGGCATTGGGATTTACATCATTTCACCATCAGTTGCAAGAGAAACATCGAATGAAGTAGAAATCGGAGGTTACCTTCTTCCAAAAGTAAAACATGTATTTCTTTTTGCAAAATCAATGCTTCAAATTTGTCAATGATATGGAATGGTGTTGCATGCTTTTTGGAATGGAACTGGATGTTTATGTGTTTGATATGAATTTGCTTTCTAAATTGTTACCTAATTTTAATATCAATTGAGTGTGTTTGATCTCAAAGTTTTTGTACCTTCAAGCCAATATAGTTTGCCAGGCTTTGATATTTGTGACTCGTCCTCGTGGTCGGTCGTTTCTTGAATGCCCTAAAGCGCTTTTAGTCATTGCTTTCCTCATTGCTCAGCTTGTAAAAAATGTTTGATGCTTCAATATTTTCTAGTGTTTGGACATTGTAATAATATAATGTTTTGAACAATGTGGCTTGTTTCAGATTGCAACATTAATAGCCGAATATGCTAACTAGGGATTTGCAAAGGTACAAGGAATTGGTTGGGGTTGGGTAGGAGTAATCTGGCTCTACAATATTGTCTTCTATATTCCACTCGACGTGATGAAATTTGTCATCCGCTACATATTGAGTGGCAAGGCTTGGAACAATCTCCTAGACAACAAGGTATTGGTTCATTCATTATAGTACTTAGTCTCATTACCTATAGACAACTTCTCTTTTGGAACTTTTACTTCTTCAATTATTAAATTTGGAATCAACAACTTTTTATTGGCTTGAAATGTCAGTAGGAAATCTTCATGTCTATCAAAATAGTTAATTAATTAATTTATTCCATTCATCTGTTTGCTAGTGTCTAATGTTTTTGCTCATGAAAGTGGCATACATCAAGTTGGTTATCATGATAACTACATATATTTGAGTATACTTTAGATTATAGGACAAACCTTTCAACTTATAATCACATCTAATATAGTTTGTTGTGCCTTTAGAGTTATGGTGTTGTGCTCGTGTTAGAATTAGCCTTCTAGAATAAATTCAATTTGGCTAGAATCAGATTCTACTCTTAAAAATTCCCATGTATATAACTGTTTTGTTTTCTTTTTCCTTCATCTCATCTTTTTAAGCAGCACAGTGGCAATAAGAATAGAAATGAAGTGCCCCAAAATGTTGATTTTCATCGGCATTATTCAAGAAAGGAGAAGAAGCCTATTCAAGTTCCCATTGCAGAACTGCGACGAGCAGCTAGGGAAATGATAAAGAAGATGAAAGATGAGCCAAGGAGAAATTCATTACCGGCGCTAAAGAAACAGATTTTTAATGAAGAACCTAATACCAGTGTAACACGGTGGGAGAACTGACTTTAGTTATGTTGCGGATAGCAAGAGTCGCCACCGACTTTTATTTTATCCAAAGGAAAGGCATAAAAGAACAGGAAAGACCTTTTAAAAGATTTTTGGGTCCGGGGGGTAGGTTATGTAAAGGGAAGGTGTTAGCACCCTTTACATCCATGGTTATCCATGGGCTCTTAGTTACTTAGCTCACTTTAAACTGTTTTTGAAAATGTGAAGTGTGTGAATAGAAATTTTCATAAGAGTTTGATAATGATCCATGTACGGATGCGTAAAAAACTTGTGTTTGAAAATAGTTTGAAATTTGTGAAGTGTTTGAAATTGTTTTGAAGTAGTGAGCAAGTAACTATGAGGAACCTACCCTAAAGTTTAAGTCTTTCTGTTCTTGAATCCTTTAAGTGGTAAGACTATCCCTATTATTAAGGAATAGGTAGTCATTACCTTGGATGTGAGGGACATATGAAGGGACATCTGTTATTTAGGCAACTGTAGGGTGTATTAAGCATTTTTGGAGGGACTGTCATCATTATTCGAATGGGACAAGATCATATTGAAAGGCAACCATTGTAAGGGACTTGATCTTTAATTATGAAGGGACTAGATGACTTTTCTTTTAAAGGGACTTTGCTTTATACACCCCACTTGATCTTATGATTAGGCAACATTGAGAGGCAACCCTAGAAAGTGAGATGGCGATCCAAGATTGACTTACGTGTGTGAGTGTTTAATTTATATTTATCTTATAATTTAAATGATCTAAATTCAATTTTTAAATATAATACATGTTTACACTCCCTATTTTACTAACCATAGCATGAAAATTAAATAATTTAAATATTTACAAAAATTACATCCAGGAGCATTTACATAATAATAATTAGCAATTAAAATAAATAGTAAAAATAAATAAATAAGCAAAATATAAATAGTAAATAAATAAGCAAGAATAGTTATAATAGGGGTTAGTATAATAATTAAAAAATAAATAAGGTTAGTGAAATAATAATAATAAGCATACTTTAAAAATAAATGGATTATAATAAGCATGATTAGTAATAATAATAAACAAAATAAAATTTTAATGGCTTAATAAAAAAAATAAGAACAATTATATCAATTAATCATAAAATTTAAAATTATAAACAAATTAAATAAATTATGAACATGTTATAAGAAATTATTAAGTTTGCAATTTTAGAAATTATTTATATATAATTGATTATAAACAATGATAGGATATTATTAAAATGGGATTAATTATAATTTAATTATATTAACTAAAATATATACATAATAATTATATTTACAAAATTTAATTATATTAAATATTATATTTACAAAAAATTAGAAAAATAAAATTAGGTTTTTAATAATTTAGAAAAAATAAACTAGGGTTTATAAAATTAGGGTTTGATTTACAATAATAATTTATTTAACTAAATAATATATACATTTTATAATTGAAATACATAATAATAATAAAAACTAATTTTGAATTTTAGAAAATAATTTTTTTAGAATTTGGGAAAATATTGAATATATATATTATTATGGCATTATTTAATTATATATTTATATATGATTTATTAATAATAATAATTAAACAAAATTAAATAAACAAGACAAAATAGAAAAAAGAAGCAAAAAGATGGAACTTACCTGGCTGGGATTTGAACCCAGGACGTTCTGCCTACCAGCAACAAAACACACCACTAGGCCAGCCACGCGCAGGCAGTAAGAAAGGGGGTTCAATTAGTTTTGTTCTTTGTCTGGAAAAATCAAGAAAAAATAATAAGAAGCAAAAGGCCTGGGGGAGAATCGACCCCAGGACCTCTCAAACATCACACAAGTACCTTACCAATCCTGCTGGGTGAGCGCGTCTGTTCATACAATGACAACCAAACATAATATATAATGTTTAATGAAAAGATTGAAAAAATAAGAAAAACATTGGGAAGCCAGGATTCGAACCCAAGCCCCTGCCTTCCTGCGCATATGCTTTCACCACTGGGACACTTATTCAAGTGTGATAAAGAACCAGAATAATAACATAATATTTTAAAATAAAAATTCAAATCTGGAATTCGCGCCAAGTCCACTTCATCTTCTTCCTTGAGAACTGCAGATTTACCTGCGAAATTTGTCAGGCATTTACCTGCGAAATTTTATTCATAGGAAAACCTACGAATTTCAAACACACACAAGCAGTACGATTTTGTCAAATTAAGAACACATTTTAGTTCATTGTGACCTGTACAATCCAATTTTATCAACCAAATTCATTTATAATGCATGAATCAAAGAACCCCAATTTGGAGGTCAAAACCCTAACATGGCATCTCACGGGTTTCTCATGATTTCTTTGATTTCTTTGCCCAGAAACATTCTACACCACATTACAAACATGATTAGCCAAACAAAATTCAGTATAATGCAGTGAATTAATGAAATCGAAAATTTGATATTCAAGAACAAGCAAGGTTCGGTTTATGCGTTATGGCATGGTTTTGATGCATATGAGTATTGGTTCATGATCAATGAGGTCCAAGGAGTCTCCT
This sequence comes from Lathyrus aphaca, assembly GCA_963966055.1. Taxonomy (NCBI): domain Eukaryota; kingdom Viridiplantae; phylum Streptophyta; class Magnoliopsida; order Fabales; family Fabaceae; genus Lathyrus; species Lathyrus aphaca. Next base: position 449,144,788 of record OZ014519.1, on the reverse strand, counting down.
TGTGTCCTTAAAATACCTTAAAGAGCTGTGTATTGAGGAATCCAAATTTGAGTTTGTGAAGGATTTTTTTATTTGTAAACTTACTCTTGAGGAGGCTGAAATTCGTGGCTTGTGATTGCAATGAGTTAAGTACTTATAGGAGACTGAATTTAGGTCAAAAAGTTGATCACTTGTGTGGAAAATTTGATATGAAAAGATTCAAAATGATCATGCCTTAAAAATCAAATATTCATGTATAAACCCTTGCTATTTTGGGAGGATTTTCATAACTCTTGTATCAATCAAACTTAAATGTGATTTAAGACTTTCTAGAAGCAAAATTAAAATTAATTTTCATTATTTTATATTTTATTTGAATTTAAAATGACTTTTTAATATAAAAATCATAATAAATAAAAATAAAAAAATAAAATTATGAATAAATTAATTTAATTTCGTGCAAGATGTTTTGAAGTAGTTTGGGTCATTATTTGGCAAGCCCATTTGGAAAAAAATGGTTTTAGACCTCCTTTTTCTTCATGAACCAACCCAAAATTTCCCAACTTTGCAAGGGCACATAGCCTTCAATTTTAATGGTATGAGGGTGTTCTTGGACATTTTGGAAAGCTTGAAGAGTCCTCTAACCAACCCCACTGGTTTCATGTCCATATCATTTACCAATCTCAAGTTATTCCCTTTTGAAGTCGTTGACTTTTTGTTGACTTTCAAAAGGACCTATAATGTCTTAGCTCCTACCTTCCAAATGAAGTATTTTTGGGCTTGGCTTGTGAGACACAAAGTTGTAGATAATTCAATTTACTTCAAAATGAGCTTTGAGTGGAGACTTGGTGATGAAGTATGTGAAAGTTATGGCTGGTCAAAGTTCAGTTGACTTTTACCGAGGAAACCCTAATTTAGAAACTCCTGATTCTTGATGATCTGGAATCTCCTTGATGAATCATGATCAACCCTTGATCAAATGATGAATTTTACTTCATATACTTGATGTTGGCAAAAAAATCATGAAGTTTGACTTTGGTTTGACCACAGTTGACCTCAGTTTGACTTTTTAACTGCTTTGACTGATTTTGACTTATCTGATCATCTGAATGAGCAAACTTCTGAGAAAAGTCTTGAAACTTGAAATGGGGGTTATTACACACATATAAGATGCTATGAAGCTCACTTGAAGTCTTGGAAGTTCATTTAGCCTGATTAAAGTCAAAACCCTAGTTTTGGATGCACTGCTTAGGAGGTGCATTGTCTGAGGGAATTGTCAACTCTTCTGACCAATTGTGAACTTTGTGAACCTTGTGAACCATCATAAAATGTCTTGTGAACCTCATGGGAAGCATTGTGAACCTTGTGAACCTTGTGAACCTCATAAAGTGACTTGTAGACTTCATGAACCTCATGAAAGGTTGTGAAAACATTGTGAATCTTGTGAACCTTGTGAACCTTCATGAAGTGACTTGTAGACTTCATGAACCTCATGGAAGGTCTTGAAAGCATTGGGAAGCTTGTGAACCTTGTGAACCTTCATGAAGTGACTTGTAGACTTCATGAACCTCATGAAAGGTCTTGTAAGTGTTGTGAATCTTGTGAACCTTGTGAACCTTCTTAGAACACAAAGTCTTGTATTGTGAGGGCAAATTTTGGGGTGCAACAACCAGATGTTAATAATGCTAGGATCACTTTGATTAATAATTTAAAGAAGTTGTTCAAAGTAGTACCTAATGCATGCTTGTGGGTAAATTAACCATCCACCTTGACATTGGGATCCCTTGTACTCTTCAAGAAGCTAAAATGGTAGTTTGAGATTTAAAATGTAAATTGAATGTTTATGTAGATGGTAAAAAAATAATTATGTGGTATGTTTCTATTTAAACTGTTAGAATATTGCAGAAGATCTAAAAAATTGGTGTTGTAAAAGAATGACATGGTTTTGATCTAATAATAAAGGTAAATCTAGTAACATTCTATGGGACTTTTCTAAAATAAAAATTGTATTAAGAAAAAGATTAATAGGGCCAAAGTATATGTTATTTTCTGCCCCAATACAAATAATTATTTTAAAAATAAATTACCTGCAGATTTACCTGTGGAAAGGAAATTTCTTATGTATTTACCTGTGAATTTATCTGTGCAACAGAAAATTAAGACGGTTGGAACCGTCATAATCGATAATAAAAACAAAAAACAAAAATGAAAGTTACGACGGTTTTAACGGTCGAAATATGCAAATTACGTCAATTCCCTACCCGTCGTGAGAGATAACGACGGTTGGTGTGACGGTTTTGACAACCGACGTAATACGGTCTCGCGACGGACGTTTCTACGATAGTGATGTAACCGTCGTGAGTCACAAATTACGACTGTTTTAACCGTCGTAACCTGCCAAAATAACCGTCGTAATCTGCCAATTCTCTTGTAGTGTATCTCAGTGGATTCAAGCATGAAAATGTATCACTAATGCAAAGTACCTTAAACGAGTTAGATAATTCACTTAAAGGTAGTTTTGAACTAATGAACATTAACTACTCTAATATACACCCAAAGTTCATTGAAATTATGAAGAAATCACTCCCAAAAGTGATTCCCAAGGTAAAAATAAAAAAGAGAGGAAGGAGAAGAAAAAGGAACCAAAAAGGGGCTTGAAACAAGCCAAAAACATCATTCTGACTTGCGTTAACCAGTTAACCAATTGGTTAACCGGTTAAAGAAGACAAAACCTGCGCAGTTTTAAAGATGATTAACCAGTTAACCAAATTACACTGTAAATGGTTAACCGATTAATACTGAACCAGTAGCAGAAAAATGCAAAAAATTCAGCATGATCCATTTTAAAACCTTTTTACAAACATTTGATGATCTTGATCTGAATTTGCACGAATTTTAAAATCAAAATACAGTGGAATCACTGCAATCAAACAACAGATAAAGATCCAAAGGATCTAGAAACAAAGGCACCAAAAATCTACATCTTGAATGTTGATGGTGAATATGAGTTTATGGAAAAAGATGAATTACCAAAAACACTTCTTCAAATTGGACCAAATCAAGTTTAGATCTACTGAAATTGATGAACAAGAAAAAGTATGAGGAAGGATTAGCTCAAGTTAGTCAAGAATTCAATGTGAATTCTTGATAACTTCAAAACAAATTAAAAAAGCTTTAGTGAAATTTTGGTTTTTGGGGAAGTATTTTGCAAGGGATTTGTTGGCTCTTCAAAGCTTGGTGAATGAATGAAGGGTTAAATATGTTATTGGTCCCTCTAAATATCTCATTTTTTGAATTAGGTCCCTCTAAATATTTTCTTCAAACATTGGTCCTCCAAAACTTTTCCGTTTCGAAATTTAGTCCCTAACGTTAGTTTGAACTAACGGATGCTGAGTTGGCATGCCATGTGTGCGTAAATAATTTGCCATGTTGTAACTGAAAGAACCCACGTGTGAATGCAGTGCAGTGTATATGTAGTCAAACATTAGGGTTCATATTTTCACATAATTTGTAAATTAGGGTTCATATTCTCTTCTACACATCCACAAATTCTCCTCCTTATTCCAAATCGTGATGTCTTCTTCATCTAGGGCAAGTAACTTAAGGTCACAACAATCCATCATTGCCACCAACAATGAAGAGAAAAAGTGTGGATGCAAGGCTACTATGATTGCATACATGTGCAAGAAGGGAAAGAATAATGGGAGATTGTTCTGGAGATGCCCATATTGGAAGAATGCGGGAACGTGTAATATGTTCGTCTGGGATGATGATTATTGCTTAAAGAAGGAAGATTCTGAATGCAACAATGATGAGAGAGATATGCAGTTTGTTGATACGTTTAAAGAGCTTTATGAAGCATCATTGAAGAAGAACACCAGGTTGAAGCTGAAGTTAAAGAAGGAGGAATTATTTGGAAAGTTTAAGACCATATGTATTGTAATTTCAATGTTGGTCAACATGTATTTTGTTCTTAGATGTAAATGTTAATGTTGTTTTGAACAAGTAATGTTTAGGTAGTAAGTTGAATTTGTAATGTTTAGGTACTGTGTAATTTGGTATCTTGGAATGTTTGTAATTTGGTATGTTGGAATGTTATGAACAAATATGTTTGTGAATTTGGTGATGAGTACTTATTTGTTTTTGCACAATCTGTTTTTGTTTTGATATACAAATTGTACAATATGTTGTTTTTTACAAATCTTGTTTTTTACAAATCTGTTAAAACTCCAGATTTTGTTCTGGTCTGTTACATATTTTGTTCTGGTCTGGTACAAATCTGTTATGAACAATATGTTATTTTTTACAAATGTTGTTTCTGCTTTGGTACATAATCATGTTAAACCAGTAAGATTTACACCAGAAACAGAAGTGCAGTACAACAAAAATGCATTACAACCAAAAATATCATAATTGTTTTACATCATTAAAACAGAAGTGCATTACACATCATTAAAACAAAATCCAATAAACAGAAGTGCATTGTACATCATTAAAACAAAATCCAATATCATAATTGTTTAACATTGTGCATTACATCTGAATCCAAAATCAAAAAAGCACTTCATACCAGAATTGTTTCTTAGATACCTAATTAAAAAAAAAAAACAACAAAGAACATGGTTTGCTACTTCATTCAGTTTTTCCCTTGCTTGTGCATACTTCTTCTTCTATAACCAGTGGATCATCAGGTTCTTTTCCAGGCCCTTGTATGTTCTTGGACTTCAAAGTCCTCAACCTCTCACTCTGCCTTTTTTCAGGTAACACATTGCTTCCAGATTTGTACCTGCTTTGTGTCCTATGTTTGATAGGTTCACTGCTGGATGGCCTTGACAAAGCTGTTCTTATCCCTGGTGGTTTGAAAGGAGTAGCTCTAAACACCTTTGGTTTCTTCCCAAAAAAAACTCTTGCTGCTCCACTAGGCTTAGTAGGTGATTTGAGAGGTGACCTATCAATTCTAAGAGGTTGAATGTCCAATACACTATCACCTTTCAGTAGGGCAGCCATGACCTCATCCAATGATGTAGGGTCCTCAATGACAATTGGTTGTGGTTCATGATCATAAGTTGTTTGATTCTCAGTTGGCTCAGCAGTTGTTTGATTCTCAGTTGGCTCAGCAGTTGTTTGATTCTCAGTTGGCTCAACTTCATTGACAATTGGTTCTTTCACAGCTGGTTGAGGCACAACTGGTTCTTTTATAGGTGGTTCATTGACAGTAGCCTTTACATTCACAGTCACATTTGGTTTCTTCATAATTGGTGCATCCTTTGAATTCTCATTCTCAGTCTCATTCACAGGTGGTGCATTGACAGTAGGTTTGACATTCTTAGTCACTCTTGGTTTCTTCATAATTGGTGCATGCTTTGAAGTTGAATTCCTTTTTGCTACCCCTTGAATTATGTTCACAGTACCTCTGCTAGTTGTTGCTTCCATGCTAGATTGTGCTCCCTTGGTCTTTTTGGAATCTTTGTTAATGGTGCCCTTGGGCCTCCCCTACAACACATATGATATTAACATTAGAATACACTTAAAGTACCATTAGACCTAATAAAAAATCATTATCTCAACATAAGTATTACCCTTTTTTTGCTTGCCACAGTTGAAGGTACATTTGCTTGCCTAGGTATATTCTGAGAAGCTTGGGTAGGAATGTCTTCAACATTAGGCTGTGTTTGTTCAGCAGTAGCATGTCCTGTCTGTGACTTTGATTCAACCTCTTGCTTCAATTTCTTGCAGGTCCTCTTGTTATGTCCCAATTCAAAACAGAATTTGCATCTATGGCTAGTGTTTGTTCTTTTCCACCTAGTTTGTGCAACCTCATCCAATTCCCTCCTTCTCAGTTTCTTTGGTCTACCTGGCCCACGTTTATACCTAGGTGGAAGCATGGTTGCATTCTCAGTCCTAGGCCATTTGTTTTGTCCATTCAATGGAGTTATGATCTCACCATAACAGGCTTGATAAGTGCTCTTGTGATAACACTTGTCTACATACTTTAACGGGTCATCAACCTTCCTATATATTGCAGCTACAACATGCCTACATGGAATACCTACAAGCTCCCAAAAGTTACAAGAACATGTCCTTTTTTCTAAGTCCACAACAAAACTGTCAGTAAACAACACATGGGTGACCTGGAATGTCAACCTACCAGCATAGGTTGCTGTCCAGCTAGCACTTTTCTCTATCTCTCTATCCAATCTCCTTAAGGGTTTTGTCATAATCACTCCCTTATAACCCTCTACTTTTTCCCTAAGTGTGGCAAACCTCCCCATTAAATAATTTCTAATCCACTCCAACATTGTTATGATAGGTTTATCTCGTTGTAACAAGATTGTTGCATTGAAGGACTCACTTAAGTTATTCATTAACACATCACATTTAGAAAAAAAAGGAAAGGCATGCTTACACCATTTGTTCTTAGGAATTGATTCTATCCACTCAAATGCTTCCACACTAATCTCTTTGATCATTGACATCTTAGCCTCATGTGCTTCAAAATATGTTGCTTTTGCAGCAGCCATCATGAGATCTCTATACAATGTGCCACCTCCAAACTTCTTCTTAAAGTTTGCATATAGGTGTCTCAAGCAAAACCTATGCTCGTATGCTGGATACTCTTCTTCAAAAACCTGGACCAGACCCTGTTTGTGCAGGAAATAACAATGTTTCAGAATGAATAAGTGCAGGAAATAACAATGTTTGCTAGAATGAATAAGTGCAGGAAATAACAATGTTTGCTAGAATGAATAAGTGCAGGAAATAACAATGTTTCAGAATGAATAAGTGCAGGAAATAACAATGTTTGCTAGAATGAATAAGTGCAGGAAATAACAATGTTTGCTAGAATATGTTTGCTAGAATGAATAAGTGCAGGAAATAACAATGTTTCAGACAAAATTTTAAAACTACCTTTTGTTGGTCAGAGATGAAGCACCACCTACGATCACCAATGTCCTCAATTAGCAATTTCATGAACCAGCTCCATGAATCTTTAGTTTCCATCTCTACCACAGCAAATGCAATTGGAAGGTACTGATCATTAGGATCTCTGCCTACAGCAATCAAGAGAATCCCTCCATACTTATGTTTCAAATGACAACCATCCAATCCTATGAAAGGTCTACATGATCTTGTCAAAGCTTTTTTGGTTCCATCTAGGGACATGTAGCATCTTTCAAATCTTGGAGCCATCCCTTCAGTAGGAGTACTTGTGTTTATTTTAAAAGTGTTTCCACTTGATGCCCTTCTCAATTCAGCCCCATAAGACCATAGAAGACTAAATTGTTTGCTAGAATCACCTTCAACAATGGCTCTTGCAATCTTTCTTGCCTTGAATGCCCTACATGCTGGGATCTCTGTGGCATACCTTTGCCTCACATCAGCTACAACCTCAGTTAACCTCATCTTTGAATTATTCTTTAAACCATCCACAATAACTTTAGCCACCCATTCAGCTCTAGCATTGCTGTTAAAAAATTTCCTTCCACACTTATGTTTTGAATATAAGGTTTTGATTCTGAATGTGGTGGTCTTGAGTACCCTACTACATAGCACGGTATAGTCACATTTAGCCTTGTCCTTACACACAATCCTACATCTATTAGAGTCATTTTTCTGAAACTTTACCTCCCTTCCATTTAAAACATTATGCTCTAAAATAGCATCTTTGAATTGTCTTAGAGATGAAAACTCCATTCCAACTTTGAAAGCAAAATCTTTGCATAGTGTCTCATCCTCATTATACCTCAAAATAGAAGGCCTCTCATCACCACTTTCATCATCACCTCCACTATCAAGCTCATCCGTTATATATTCATCCTCAATCAAATGCTCCTTACCCATCTCTTGAGTAATAAACACCTTTTCATCTTCTTTACTCTTTCCATCATCAGAATTACCTACCTTCTTTACATCCTCCCTATTGACAGTTACATCTACAAGACCTTCTTCAAAACCAGCCATCCTTTCATCTTCACTATCCTCAAAGTGTACACCTTCCACTGAATTATCAACAGAATCAGTACTTGATTCACTATCCTCAGCTTTTTCAACACGTTTCACTGCCTTACCTTTCTCTTTATATTTAGTCATGAAACTTTCCTCTCCATCAACCTTAGCTTCACAATAAATCTCTACATCACACTTGTATCCAATTGCATACATGGCTAGCTCATGTGCATCTCCATCATCCACAAATTTTTTTAAGTCTTCTTCAAGCAAACCACCTTCATGCTTCCACCACATGTTAACTTTAGAATAATCAAACTCAGGTTCTATCAATTTCACCAGATCAATAGCCTCAAAGAAACTCCAATAATCGGGTTCTTGTCCCCTAAACGCAAATACATCCCCACCCTCATATTTTAACTTAGTGTCTTTTACAAAACGACCCTTTGTGAAGAAAACTATCTTGAACTTATCCATTTACCTGTACACATAATTTAACCTAGGTTTAATATAGGAAATTATAGTAACCCTGAATTTTCACCAAATCAAAATTGAAAACATAAACATGTTGCTATGCCCTAATTCTTTATTCACAGCAACAAACAGTAACAAACAGAAACACTAAGTGCATCAAACAAACTAAATCGAAAAAAATGGGACCACACAAGTATAACAATGGCAGACAAGTTTTACTAACCTGGGACCACCTTCAAGAAGGAGAAGTCAAAATCGCTAGCTTGGGACCACTCTAAAAGTTGACTTGGGCAAACTACTATATTCTAAACTTGAGAAGAGAAGACAGAATCAAAGCACTATGGAAGAAGCTTCAGAAGGAGAAGTCAAAATCGCATGTAGGTTGACTTATGCTTTCATTGCAATGTAACTCTTAACATTTCTCTTCATATTTTCCTTTTCTTTTTTCCAGATTATCCACGCTGGCAACATTCATACAACATGGCAAATTATTTACGCACACATGGCATGCCATCTCAGCATCCGTTAGTTCAAACTAACGTTAGGGACTAGATTTCGAAACGGAAATGTTTTGGAGGACCAATGTTTGAAGAAAATATTTAAAGGGACCTAATTCAAAAAATGAGATATTTAGAGGGACCAATAACATATTTAACCCATGAATGAAATTATGGTCCTATTTAAAGACTCTATGTATGAGAATTTGGTGGAATGAAGCTTGCTTTGGTAATTAAATTAGGTTTGGTAATTACAAATTTGGTGGGAAATGGAAAAAAGTGGTGATTAGTGAGGGTTTATGGTAGGAAATGATCAAAGTGATGTAGAGAAATCAGAGACCAATGGATCTAGAATTTTCCAACTATATCAATGATTTAATGGTGCTGAATTTGAATAAAATATTCAAATTTCGCATTGGTTAACCGGTTAACGCATATGATTAACCGGTTAACCAAACTAAAATTTGAATATTTTGTTCAAATGTGATTGCTTGATTGTCGTGGCCCGATTCTTTTTGTACGTCGAAGAAGACATAAACACATGAACCTTGGAAATCCTTTGAATGAATCAATTAACTTGGGAAATCCTTGATCAGATAAATTTGAATTATTTGTGGATCAACTTTGACTTTTGTCTGTGAAATTTTGCTCGAGCGGCATGACTGCTATTTTTGGCATTTTCAATGGTTCTTCTTCCTGAAAAAGGATAGTAAAAGGAAACAATTTTTTTTGGATTTTAATTAAGGGTTAGTAATCATTAACAAATAAAGTAATTAAAGACAACGGTGAACCCCTGTGAGACATAAATCTACACTCGAGAAGAGCCGTGCAACCAGTGCGATCTTGTTTGTATGCAAGATGCAAATGAAATACGAAGAAAACTTAGGGTGCTACATACGCGATCCATCATCCTCACTAGCATTCGACAAATTTCGCACAACCTGAGCCATTGCTTGCATTGCAACAACTATTGCAACGTCGTTTCTTCCAGCCATCTCAACTTATCACTACAATAGAACCAAAAGTTTGAACCAAATAACAATACTAAATTGTTAAACAACTACGACTCAACACTTGGCCGGATAAACCGACCTGCTCTGATACCACGAATGTAACACCTCATTTTATACCCGATAAATCTAATAAAATCAGAGTTATAAAATATTCCACATGAAACAGGATATCACATTTTCAACTTCAAAAACATTAACTAAATAAATAATCAAGAAAGATACATAACACGTTCAAGGAGACTTCAACAATTATATACTCTTCAAAATAAATCAACTTCATTAAATACTACGCAAAAAATTCAATACTCAAATCATAACATCTTTAACCAACAAAATTCAACTTTAAAATAAAACAACAAAGTAGTCTTTGACAAATCAACTTAAAAATTCAGCATTTAGAAACAACTAGATAAAACAAGACACACATCATCCCCCCAAGTGCTACGTATCAGAGCGACAATCACCGACTCGACTAAAGGTAACCGACCACTCCTCTTGCTTACCTGCACGTTGCCAACATAGGGACAACATTCAAACATAAGGGGTGAGATATCGAAAGATAAACGAAATATGATATATAATACATAAGCAAGGATCATACAAATATCACCACTTCACATCGTCACAAAATTACAATCAACAACAACTTGAAGAAAATGCAACTTTAATGCGACTCGATTATGTTATGCATGTGGTACCATTCGGAGTAAAACTCCCAACTTAAAATTACCAATTTACCGAGGCATCAGCCTTCAACTTTCCACTTAGTGCCAATCCATACCAACATGGTGTGAGCAACGACTCCGACATAATATGTCAATGTACTATATGATATATACGACTCAACATTATAACATGACAACATTAACAACATACACAACTTATAAATAACAAGAGATCACACAAAAGATAAAGAATGTGATATACCACTGGAGTGATACCAAGCTTTTACAATGAATATGTAGATTGAGCCAAAGTGTACTAATTATAAATATCAAAATAAGTGCTTGTAAAATAAATGATTTTAATTTAAATTAATTTGTAATTTTGATTGTGAAAGAAATAAGAAATAATTTTTTAAGTAAAATATTATATTAAAAAAGGTCTTAAAAAATACTAAAAATAAGTTTAAAATGTCTTTTATTAAACAAAATATATAAAAAAATAAGAATAACGATTCTGTTTTTTAACAAATGGTTCGGTTTGGAAACTTTTGTCTTCTAATGATTTTGTACAGTTCGGAGTTCCAAACCATTATACCAAACCAAAATTTTTGGTTTAGTTCAGTTCTGAAAAAAATAAAAACGGTTCGGTTCGGTTCAGATGACCTTATATAATGATTCAGTTTAATTTTATTCAGTTTTCTCACAGAACCATTCAATGAGCAACCCTAGTCCGGAGATGCATATCCGAGATCTAAAGATATTTTTTGACTTTTCATGAGGTATCCTAGTAAATCATACAGCATTAACAAATCCCCAATTTTTGATAGCAAGTATATTAGATTTTTTTGGGCATTTAATATGGGCCTTGGTCGAACAAGAACCCAAACCATGTTGTCAATTTAGCAAACCTTAACAAAACGATGTCGTTCCAATCTCCAATTTCATCCTTTACCTAAAACCTAACTATAAAACTACTGAAACCCTAAATTTTATCACTCTCTCAAAACTTGTTCTTGATTGCTCAGTCTCTCTCTGCGGCTGAGGATTCCGAACGAGTGACATACTTCAATCCCGTTTCTGCTAAGGTAACATTCTTCATCTTTTGTCTCTTTGATTCGATCTATGCTCTAAGATTCTTATTTGCTGTCGTATACTATGAGTCTGTTAGATGATTTTGTTCGGTTCTTTTATTTTATTTTATTGAATTTGCAAACTTTCTTGTGTATGTTCCTTGATGCTAATCATTTGCATGCTTTACTTGTGAAAAGTTTTAATCTTGTGTTTTTCTTTTTTTTTCATAAGTTATAATATGAGCCCTGTTTATGATTTTTCATAATTGGATCTTGTTGATATGTTTTAATCTCTTAAAAATTGCAGATTTAATGTTGTTTCTTTTGTATTAGTAGTTTCTCGATTTAATTGATAATTGGGGTTCTCTGGTAATTGAATCTTATTTGTTTGTTCTGCTAAGAATTTTGATTCATCACTTTGAATAGATCTTATTTGGTTAAGCTGATTTTAACTTGATGTTGTTGCCTGTTGATTAGCAGAGTTAGATTTTTATTATCTGAATGATGCTTTTAGCTGTTCATCTGATTTTGAGCTTGTTGATGTTTACTGTTCATTTGATTTTTATGGTGATCTAGCTTGTTGCTTTTCTGTGTTTGGTTATCATTGTTTTAAGTTTAACATAATTTATGAGAAATGACTTTTGAAACTGTTTTGTTTTTGCTGACATGTGAAGCTTCTGTGAATTGCAGTTAAGATATCATGGGTAAGGAAAAGGTTCATATCAACATTGTTGTCATTGGACATGTCGACTCTGGAAAATCAACCACAACTGGTCACTTGATCTACAAGCTTGGAGGTATTGACAAGCGTGTGATCGAGAGGTTTGAGAAGGAAGCTGCTGAAATGAACAAGCGTTCATTCAAGTATGCCTGGGTGCTCGACAAGCTTAAGGCCGAGCGTGAAAGAGGAATTACCATCGATATTGCCTTGTGGAAATTTGAAACCACCAAGTACTACTGCACTGTCATTGATGCTCCTGGACATCGTGACTTTATCAAGAACATGATTACTGGAACCTCCCAGGCTGATTGTGCTGTCCTTATTATTGATTCCACCACTGGTGGTTTTGAAGCCGGTATCTCTAAGGATGGACAGACCCGTGAACACGCACTTCTTGCTTTTACTCTTGGAGTGAAGCAGATGATCTGTTGTTGTAACAAGGTAGATTTTTAGTGATTCTTTTTTTATGTATGTTACCACCATTTGTTGATATGTATTTGAAGATTCTGATTGGTATTGATCTTTTGTTTCAGATGGATGCTACCACCCCTAAGTACTCAAAGGGAAGGTATGAGGAAATCGTGAAGGAAGTTTCCTCCTACTTGAAGAAGGTTGGTTACAACCCTGACAAAATTCCATTCGTTCCCATTTCTGGTTTTGAGGGAGACAACATGATTGAGAGGTCCACCAACCTTGACTGGTACAAGGGACCAACTCTCCTTGATGCTCTTGACAACATTAACGAGCCAAAGAGACCCTCAGACAAGCCCCTAAGGCTTCCATTGCAAGATGTTTACAAGATTGGTGGTATTGGAACTGTACCAGTGGGACGTGTTGAAACTGGTGTTGTGAAGCCCGGTATGCTTGTGACTTTTGCTCCTACTGGTTTGACAACTGAGGTTAAGTCCGTTGAGATGCACCACGAGGCTCTCACTGAGGCTCTTCCAGGAGACAATGTCGGATTCAATGTTAAGAATGTTGCAGTCAAGGATCTCAAGCGTGGTTTTGTTGCATCCAACTCTAAGGATGACCCTGCCAAGGAAGCTGCCAACTTCACATCCCAAGTCATCATCATGAACCATCCTGGTCAGATCGGTAACGGTTATGCACCAGTGCTCGATTGCCACACCTCTCACATTGCTGTGAAGTTTGCTGAACTTATAACCAAGATTGACAGGCGATCTGGTAAGGAAATTGAGAAGGAGCCCAAGTTTTTGAAGAATGGTGATGCAGGTATGGTTAAGATGATTCCCACAAAGCCCATGGTTGTGGAAACTTTCGCAGAGTATCCTCCTCTTGGTCGTTTTGCTGTGAGGGACATGAGACAAACTGTTGCTGTTGGAGTCATCAAGAGTGTGGAGAAGAAGGACCCAACTGGAGCCAAGGTCACCAAAGCTGCAGCCAAGAAGAAGTGATTTCATACAATGGTTGTTTCTGCCCAAGTTGTTACTTTATAGTAGTTTATCTTTTCAGAGTCATAGTCTGTCTTTCCATTTTGTTTGATTTTCCTGGTACTGTTGTTTTGGTGTTAATTTATGTTTCAGAAGTACATTTTGTTACTGAGGGATGTTTAAATTGCATTAATTTAGACATTTTTGTCTACCCTTTGTCATGTATTGTTGTGATTTTGGTTCAAAATATTTATGATTTATCTATGCCTTTGTTGTTTGACTGAGCAAGTTGATTAGTACCTGCAGGTTATTGAATTAATTCTACTCGTGAGTCATGTCATGACTGAAGAATTAAAATTATATTCACTAGAAGTTATAGTTGTACTCTTTTAGTGCTCTTTTTCCAACTATTAATGGGAGTAGTAAAACTACTAGTTAAATCTTTTGGTGTTATTTCTACGGTTTGAAGGGATGAATAATGAGAGATGAGTATGATTTACACACCCAATTCATTTTATAATTCTTAGGCGATCTCTTTTTTATTTCACTCAAATTTTGTCCCTATCAATGTGATATTTGTTGTTATTTTCTATCAATTTATTTTATTTATCGTATTTTTAATCATGTACTCTATTTACTCTATTTTAAAATAAATGTTATATTTGTTACTTACAAAAGTAATTACTTTACTAACTATTATTAATAAGATTATTTTAATAAATTATTTCACTAATTATTATTAATAAGATTATTTTAATAAATAATATTTGTTTTATCAATAAAATCAACACAATTAATCATTATTTAAAAACAAAACATCTATTGTAAGAATGAAAGAGTATTACTTACTTTGTCCACTTTTATATTATTATTCCTTTGTCATAATATTCTATCCAAAATTATATTTTTATCTAATTTATTTCAAGATTTTTTAATTTGTTTTTCTGATAGATTTTTTTTCTATCTATAGTTTTCTTTTTTATTATCTTTTTATGATTTACTCTAAAGAATATAATTTATATATTTCCACGTACCCTAACCATCTAAATTTATTTTCCATATTTTTTCTTACTATAACTGTTACCCATACAATTTTTTAGAATATTAATGTTTCTTATCGTCTAGTCTTATTATATTTTCATTACATTATCTTTGTTACATTTATCTTATTCCTGAATTGATTCATAATCGTGCAACATTCTATTTTGTACAATATCATAGATCTTAACATTATCCGATACAATTTTCTCTTCAATTTTAATGGTATTTTTTGTTGCATAAAATTTTCTAAACTCTATATTTCAAACATAAATCTTAAATTCAATGATTTAAAATGCGTAATTGATACAATCTCCAATTTTCACATTTATATTAAAAATATTTCTCATTTTATTAAAATTATATTTCATATATTCCGTCTAACTTTTATTTTAAACAAAAACCATAAAAACCATATATTTCTAAGACTCTTCTCAAAATCTTTAATGACTAGTATAATTCTCATTTGATTCTCCAAATATACTATATATCTTAAAAAAATACATCTCAAAGCTATCCCCTTCATATATTAGCATTACTATGCATATCAAACAAAATAAATAAACTTGTTTTATACATTCGTCAACTGACTTAAAACTTTATCAAATTTCTATGCTATAAATCCTGGATCAAATCCAATATATACAAAGAGGCATTGTCACTATCTTCCACTAAAGGGGGCATGCCATGTTACTGTCCAAATTCATTTGGGGCAATCAAGTCAAGATTCAACTGTGCTTAAGTAGCCAGGGGCAGGTCTCCTCATCTATCTGAATTACCAAGGGAAACATTACCAAGTTCATGATGCCAGAGGCATATTATTGTGGGGCATTATACTTATTTCTCTTGATGTAGCTCCTTTCAGATACTTCCATTATGGGACAATTCATCCTCAACCAAGGGGCAACGCTCTCTTTCCAAATCTAATACCCAAAGTGTATATGGTCCATCATAATTGTATTACCTTGATATTGGATTCTCAGCAGAAGCCATTGTGGAAATTAACTGTCTACGCCAATAGTATCAGATGGTGTCAGTATCATGTCTTCGGATCCAGTCATGAGAATTTCTGGGAAATTATTCAGGAAAGTTAAGAACCTCAGAAGCTCTAAATCCAATTGGTTATACACTCTCAAACTTGAAACGATTCTGCTTCGAGTTCAGGTTTACTTTTCCCTCTTTATTCAAGGAAGAAATGTTTTCCAAATTCAGGCTTACTTTTCCCCTTTTACTAAAGCGAGAAATGTCTGTTGGTTATGTTTGATGTTTACCATAAATGTATAAAATACAATAATAGCATTTACTAAGAATGAATGGAGGTAGGAATTCATTGAATTATCACCGGTTCATCTCCACAGATTAATCTTTACGGATATTCTTACGGAGTACTTCAAGTAATATCTTATACTTCCAACTCTACGAAGTCTTCAAGCAGTTGATACTTAACCGAATAGGTCTCCCGAATCTATGTCCATCTCTTTTATCCTCAGTCAGGATATTTAGGAACTTAATCCTTCAATAAGAAGTACGATGAAGGAAAACGAGAGGTTCTGAGTACAATATTCTTAAACAAGACGGGAACAAAGTCTTCATATTTCTCAATAACGAATCAGGATTTATTTTCTCAGCCAGCCGTTGTTCTACGAAGCTACTCATGCACTTCAACTACATAATTTATCATATCATATCATACGCATAAACCATTATCATGAAATATTATCTTGCAAAGTGTTATATACATCATGATATTTGCATATAACTAACCTTGTTTTTCAGGTTAATTCTCCAGCAGACAAACTTCATCAACAACTTATATCTTGGGTCGTTGTTTATCTTCCCAAGTACCCTATTATGACTTTGGGTCGTCGTTTACCTTCCCAAAAGTTATACTCTTACCTTGGGCCATTTTTTATCTTCGCAAGTACTCTATTATGACTTTGGGCCGTCGTTTATCTTTCCAAAAGTTGTACCCTTACCTTGGGCCATTGCTTATCTTCCCAAGTACCCTATTATGACTTTGGGTCGTTGTTTATCTTCCCAAAAGTTATACCCTTACCTTGGGTCGTTGTTTATCTTCCCAAGTACCCTATTATGACTTTGGGTCGTTGTTTATCTTCCCAAAAGTTATACCCTTACCTTGGGTCGTTGTTTATCTTCCCAAGTACCCTATTATGACTTTGGGCCGTTGTTTATCTTCCCAAAAGTTATACCATTACCTTGGGCCATTGTTTATCTTCCCAAGTACCATATTATTACCTTGGGACGTTGTTTATCCTCCCAAAAGGTTATACCATTACCTTGGGTCGTTGTTCATCTTCCCAAGTACCCTATTATGACTTTGGGCCGTTGTTTATCTTCCCAAACTTTATACCCTTACCTTGGGCCGTTGTTTATATTCCCAAGTACCCTATCATGACTTTGAGCCGTTGTTTATCTTCCCAAAAGTTATACCCTTACCTTGGGTCGTTGTTTATCTTCCCAAGTACCCTATCATGACTTTGGGCCGTTGTTTATCTTCCCAAAAGTTATACCCTTACCTTGGGTCGTTGTTCATCTTCCCAAGTACCTTATTATGACTTTGGGCCGTTGTTTATCTTCCCAAAAGGTTATACCCTTACCTTGGGTCGTTGTTTATCTTCCCAAGTACCCTATTATGACTTTGGGTCGTTGTTTATCTTCCCAAAAGTTATACCCTTACCTTGGGCCGTTGTTTATCTTCCCAAGTACCCTATTATGGCTTTGGGTCGTTGTTTATCTTCCCAAAAGTTATACCATTATCTTGGGCCATTGTTCATCTTCCCAAGTACCCTATTATGACTTTGGGCCGTTGTTTATCTTCCCAAAAGTTATACCCTTACCTTGGGCCGTTGTTTATCTTCCAAGTACCCTATCATGACTTTGGGTCGTTGTTTATCTTCCCAAAAGTTATACCCTTACCTTAGGCCGTTGTTTATCTTCCCAAAAGTTATACCCTTACCTTGGGCCGTTTTTCATCTTCCCAAGTACCCTATTATGACTTTGGACCGTTGTTTATCTTCCCAAAAGTTATACCCTTACCTTGGGTCATTGTTTATCTTCCCAAGTACCCTATCATGACTTTGGGTCGTTGTTGTAAACACCCTAAATTTGCCCTCACTAATTTCACCATGGCTTGTGTTTCTTTTCATTTGCATATGTTCAATCATTGCATCTCATATTGCATTTTTGCTTCACTGCATTGGTTCAAAGTCATCTGCATTTAGGGTCTGTGATTTGAGCAATCCTGAGCCATCTAAGCCACTCCAAAGGTCTTCAATCATATCAAGAGGGTCCATGTATGTTCAAGCATCATGTTATATCCTCCCAAAATCAAGAAAGTCAGAAAATCAAAAGAACTGAGAAAGGCATGGAAGCAGAGCTAGTTTTAACTGCACAGATGTCCTAAAATTAGGGTTTTGGTTTCAGAGGCCATAACTCCAAATTTTTTGGTCATTCTTGTTTCTATTGGTCTCTATATGTTATAAGGATCACACATACCAATTTTCATGAAGAAATTCAATGGGGAAGGCATCTGATCAATAAATGACTTCTTGAGCAAGTCAGTGCAAAATCAGGGCATCTGAGGTCCCCAATCATCCAACCAAAGGGTCTTCTCCATCATTTTGGGTGTATATGGTCTTTATTTGATCTTAGAAGAAGTTAGAGGTTCACAAAATTGAAGAATTTCAAGCCATTTGCAAAGTTTCCATTTTGGGAAAGTGACTTGTAATGTAAACTTGCCATTTTGGAAAAGTTTTTCAACCTCCTCTTTTTGAATCAAAATGCTTCAAATGAAAAATTCTTGGTCATGAAAGTTGTAGATTGGATCATTCCCTTTTCAAAAAGTACAAGAACTTGATCTAATTCATCATAGAACTCAAGTTATGGCTTTGCAAATTTGGGAAAAATCACAAACTTTCACTTATGTACCAAAAAGGGAAGTTTGCCAATTCTCATGCCAAGCCTATTTGGGACCTCTAATGCATCTCTACACATCATACCATCCTAGTGCAACTCATTTGGATCAGATTTGTGCCTTGAATCACAAGTTTTCATGCCTCGAGCTTCACAAATTTCAAAAGGGGTTAAAACTTCCATAATTTGCAAAATGGTACAAAACATCTCATCCACTTGCCACAACTCATCAAAACTGATTCACAAATATCCCTTGATCTTTATTGCGCATAGCCATACCCAAATCCCAGCCTGCCACTTGCCCATACCTCAAGTACACCAACTCTTGACTTTATGCATTTTGCCCCATACCAATCAGCATAGTCCACAACAACTACACTGACCTATCCCAACATGTTATGTGGAAAAGAAGCAAGCCATTTCACAGAAGTTTTGGGCCTGAAACCTCCAAGAGCAGAGCATACACAAAATCATCCTAAGTTGCAAAAGCTTTCGAATTTCATAACTCAGCCAACAAACCTCCGAACTTTTTCCACCATTCAACTCCATATCCATCACTGATCATTTCCCACCCTTCATCTTGCCTTGAAACACCTCAAATCAAAAACACGATTTTCACATTTCTTGAACTGAGTTTCTGTCAACTTCACATAGAGGCTATATAAACTCCAACTAAGCACTGCAAGCTCTTCAGGAGGATCATTGAAGCTGATTTGAAGCAAAGAAGCAGCCAGCCAGTACCATTTTCAAAAGCTTCAGTTCAGGTATCACCAAGAACATTTTTTCCAGAAATCATTTTTTATGCCATAGAATTGTTGCTTATGATTCACTGATCATGCTGTGCTTGTTGGTTTTAAAAATGATTGAGTTTTGAGCCTGAACCATGTCTCTGAAAGTTTGACCTGAAAACTTGATTGATTCGAATCTTGTTTATGTTGAAAGATAAATGGATTTTCATGCTTGATTCTTGCTTAGGGTGATTGGAAGTTGTGATCTGGAGCTTTAGAGGGTTTAAAATTGCCTAGGGAAGAAGTTAGTTTTTTGAACTTGCTGGAGAAGATGACCGAAACACTGTTCCGGTCACTTGAAAGTCATTAGGGTTCAGATCAGGGTTTAATTGCGTAATTAGTGAGGTTTGAATATCAGCCATTCAGATGCGCGCGCTGGTCAATTCCCGCGTCCCTGTTTTAAACCACAACCCTTGGATTGGTTGACTTCTCATTTAAATCAATTTAATTTTCATTTTATTTGCATATTCTTTATCATTTTATTAAAAATAACAAAACTCATCTAAAAAATTTCATTTTTTGCACCATGGTTCTAAATATTTTTCTCATTCTGAAAATAATTTTTATTTAATTTTTTTGCATAAAATTTGTATTTTTTTAAAATATTTAAATGTTTATTTTAATTAGTTAATGGAAATTAATTAATTAAAATATCATTTAAGTTTCTAAATATCACCAAAAAAATCACATTGCATCTTGACACATTTAGAGACATTATCAAACCATTCATACAAATTTCTTTTTGGTTCTTGATCCATTTTGACATTTTTCTTTGGATTTAGGGTTCTTAAAGATCAATATTTTGACCCTAACTTGAAAAAATCTTTTTTGCCTAACCATGAAGGGTTTGATGGTGATTCTTTTTGCATTGCATACCACATATCATGTAGTTTCTAGGATAAAATTGGCATGGATTTATCTTTCATTTTTTATTTGTTTTGCATTTTTCCTTGTGAGGTCCCTTAAAACCCTAGCAAGCTTAGAAAAATCATAACTTCCTTAGGGTTAAGAGTTAGGTCTCCTCATTTGGGGTGTGGTATCATATGGGTTTATGGTACCTTTGATTCCATTTTCAATTTTTTATCATGTCATTTTCTTCTGATTTTGAATTTTGTATTGCATATTGTATGTAAACCCTAATTCTTGCCTTCATTTGCATTCATTCTTCATATGTTTGCACACATGAACTTGCCATAACATTTTGTGCATCCACATGACTTCCAAGACATCTTAGGACATATTAGAATCATGTTTGATCATTGCATCATCCATTTTCCATGTTATGCATCCATTGCATTTCATAGGTTTTCATGAGCTTTCATGGTCCTTACATGTCTCATTTACATTCCCATACCTTGTATGATCATCCACATCTCTTGGTTTTCTTTCATGCCATCTCATAGCATCATTTGCATCATGAATATGCTTCTGACTTTGTTTTTCATCTTTGCATTTCATCTCATTTTCATTTCATTTCATTTCTTGTTGCTAACTTTTCAGGTGGTAAGTGTTGGAGAAGTAAATTTGCCTTCACTTCTCTTAACCTCTTCTCATCTCTTTTATGCATTCTTTGCTGCATTCTACTTGTGAATTAGAGTGAGCTTTCTCATTCATGCTCCTTCTCCTCTTTCTTCCTTCAAGCAACTTATCTTCTTAAGTGAAGTAAGTTGCCTTGCTTCTTGTTGCTTCTTCCATCCTGTTTCTTCCTTGGTGGCTCTTCTTGAAGATCTTCTTGAAAGCCTCATAAACCCTAGGAACAACCAAGCATGATCACAATTAGGGTTTGATTAGTCCTCCATTAGTTTTACCTATGTGTCATCTTTGTGTCTTCTCTTCTCATCTCTTAATCAGGGACTAAACCTTAAAGGTTTTAAGGCTTTGTGACTAGGGTTATGCATGTATGCTTCTATTAGGATGGAGTGTATAACTTTAATCCTAAGTGTTAAACCCTTAATGTGTTTAAATCCTTTAATCAATTCACCTAATAATCACTAAGACATCAAGCTTGTAACTTGGGCCTTGCATTAGGGTTCTAATTCTTCCTTAATTTGTTAAGAAGGAATAACCCTAGTGTTAATGGACAAGTCCCCCTCAAGTTGTCTTACAAACCATAAAATTCACTTCTTAATCTTACCATTAACTAAAATCCACTCTGATAAAGGATTTGTTTTGTCATGAGGTTAATCCCTAATCATGGGTTAAGTTGAGGAGCCTTCCTCAGCTTAAATGTTCTCATCTATTATCCTTCTATTAGGATGGTGTAATGAGCCCATTAAATCCTTGATTATGGCTTAAACTCATTACTTAGCATCAAACAAAAAAACTCCAAAAAACATCTAAATAAATGCAAGTAGGTTAATGATTTTAATCCTACATCATGGTGATTAAGTGTGAGGTGTTTACCTCATACTTAAGGTATTCTCATTACCCCTAATCAGAGGGAAGATGTGATGAGTTTACTAACCCTTGGTTTAGGCTTAAGCTCATTAACTTATGACAAACCCCAAAAGGCAATAAAAGATTAAAAACACAAAAACAAACAATAATCGTCTCCTCCGGGATTCTTTTCTCATCTCATTCACTCACAAACGAGAACTTGCTTCTTCCGTCTAATGCAAGACAGTTAGCACCTGAGTTAGACAAGTCATACACATGAGCATAGACAAGTAAGCAGTTCATCAAGTCAATTTCTTTTTCAGTCCCTTTGAGTCGAACTACGGCGTTCTGACTTCCTCATTGCACGAGAGGATACGTAGGGATAACTTAACAGTTATCGAACAAAAGTCTCTGTATATTCCCCTTCTTCCAGCATTATTCTTTAAGCCTCATAGTCTTGAGCTTCACATCCTTTCCTTACACTGACACTCTTTTATTTCACTTCACATTTCTTCTGCACTGACACTTGCATTCGTTTCCAGCTTTTACACACAGATAGCATATACACTACCCCTTTAAACACAAACTTTCAAGCGTGGATCCCGTCGAGTACGACGGACAATCTGGGTGCTAATACCTTCCCAGGTTGTAACCAACCCCCTTTCTCAGTTTCTCTGGTTCGCAACCGACTTATCCATCTTTTTTCTAGGTTTATGCAACATTACCTTTCCTTCGGGATAAAAATGCCTAGTTGGCGACTCTTTTCATCCTTTCTCCTTTCGCCGACCGTTCGCGTCTGTACCCTATTTGACCTAGCCTCATTTAGTGGGAGCGACAACTTGGCGACTCTGCTGGGGAATCTTATACTGTAACCAGGGCTTCTGGTTCTTTTTGTGGGTTCCTCCTAGCGCTTGTTTGATTTGTGTTTACTGGGGTGTTATGTGCTATGTGTGTTTATTGTATTGTGCTTTATTTACTGCTTTATGTACAACTTTATTGCTTTCTATACAGTTTTGTATATTTCATACTGTTATTGCTGGATCTGGTTTGCTGTTTTGGTGGGTGGGGTTCCATTGAGAGTTTAAGGTCCTATACATGGGACCTGAGTGACACCTAGGCTAGAGTGGTTCATGTTCTTTCCCATTCCATTTCGGTCTGGTGCGGGAATATGAAACACAGTTCAGATGTGGGTTTCTTCTTGAGAACTCTGTGCTACAAATTTCCTATAGTGCTAGGGCTATCTGGGAAGCCTGCTAAGTCTGGATGACCTTTATTTTGACCTTCAGAATCTGAGGTGAATTAGAGGAGGATCTTTTATGGTTATTTTAAACACTGTACCTCCGGGTTAGAAGTGTTTACACTTCTCATAACTGATCCAAGTCTGAGGATCCTTGTTCTAGAACATTACATGTGAGGGGGTTGGGTTGTTTACAGGTTTGCAGGAACCCTTGACCACATCATACCCTGTTACTGTATTGTTTAAGAATACTTCACTTTGGACAGTTATTGTGATTAACCCTGGACATGTGACTCTTTATTTGAGTCCCCCACCCTGGTTACTGGACTTCTAAGCCTCCATCTGAACTCTTGAACATACATGGGCCTTATATCAAGGCAGATAATCAGATCCAGCTTGATCACAAACCCTTGCATATCATTTGCATATATCATCATTGCATCATTTGACATTTGTCTATTTGCTTTTCAGGGTATCCACCTCATTGTATCTTGGTTTTGGTTTTGACCCCTTCTTCTGCATAGACCCCTGCTTCAGTTGTCTTCATCAGTTATCTGCTTCAGTTATCTCCATCATCACCAGCATCAGCCTGTCAGTGGTCCACCTTCCAGCATCAATCTGTGATCTTCATCAGCATTTGTCTTCAGCAGCACTCATGACTACTCCCAGGAAGAGCAACATATCCTACCACTTTTTTGAGCCTGTGTTGACTGGTATCAGGCAGGTCCAGTCACTCATCACACCTGACCACATCCCATTGTTTAGAGAACACTATGGAGGTATCTTGGATATGGTTTTGGACCTTGATCCTTCTCAGAGGAGCATGATCCACACATGCTTGCAGTTTTATGACCCTCCTTTGAGATGTTTCACATTTCCAGACTTTTAGTTAGGGCCTCTGCTGGAAGAGTTTTCTTTATTGATTGGAGTACCTATCAGAGGTGGAATCCCCTTCAACCCAGAGATGATTTCTCCTGGGAATGAAGAGATAGCAAGGGCACTGTACTTGGAGCCTGCCCTTATTGAGCAAAGTATGACAACAAAAGCTGGGATTCCTGGTTTGCATATGGACTTCCTGATTTCTCAAGCCATCCTGAAGGCTTCATTGGGAGAGTGTGTTGCACCCCAAAATTTGCCCTCACAATACAAGACTTTGTGTGCTAAGAAGGTTCACAAGGTTCACAAGATTCACAATACTTACAAGACCTTTCATGAGGTTCATGAAGTCTACAAGTCACTTTATGAGGTTCACAAGGTTCACAAGATTCACAATGCTTACAAGACCTTTCATGAGGTTCATGAAGTCTACAAGATACTTTATGAGGTTCACAAGGTTCACAAGGTTCACAATACCTCCCATGAGGTTCACAAGACATTTTATGATGGTTCACAAGGTTCACAAAGTTCACAATTGGTCAGAAGAGTTGACAAATCCCTTAGACAATGCACTTCCTAAGCAGTGCATCCAAAACTAGGGTTTTGACTTTAATCAGGCTAAATGAACTTCCAAGACTTCAAATGAGCTTCATAACATCTTATATGTGTGTAAGAGCCCCCATGACAAGTTTCAAGACTTTTCTCAAAAGTTTGCTCAGTCAGATGATCAGATAAGTCAAAATCAGTCAAAGCAGTTAAAAAGTCAAACTGAGGTCAACTGTGGTCAAACCAAAGTCAAACTTCATGATTTTTTGCCAACATCAAGTATATGAAGTAAAATTCATCATTTGATCAAGGGTTGATCATGATTCATCAAGGATATTTCAGATCATCAAGAATCAGAGGTTTCTAAATTAGGGTTTCCTTAGTAAAAGTCAACTGAACTTTGACCAACCATAACTTTCACATGCTTCATCACCAACTCTCCATCCAAATCTCATTTTGAAGGAAATTTAATTCTCTACAACTTTGTGTCTCACAAGCCAAGCCCAAAAATGCTTCAGTTGGAAGGTATGAGCTAAGACATTATAGGTCCTTTTGAAAGTCAACAAAAAGTCAACAACTTCAAAAAGGCATAACTTGAGAATGGTATATGATATGGAAATGAAACCAGTGGGGTTGGTTAAAGGACTCTTCAAGCTTTCCAAAATGTCCAAGAACACCCTCATACCATTAAAATTGAAGGATATGTGCCCTTTCAAAGTTGGGAAATTTTTGGTTGGTTTATGAAGAAAATGGAGGTCTAAAACCAATTTCTTCCAAATGGGCTTGCCATATGATGACCCAATCCATACTATAACCTCTTGCACGACCCAAGTCAACAAAAATCAGATTTTTTATCATTTTATTTTTATTTATTTTGATTTAATTCATTAAAAATCATTTTAAATTAAAATAAAATATAAAAGTCAAAGATTTAAATATGATTGAGCTTCTAGAAATTCATAAATATGATTTGAATTGAAGTGGAAAGAAGATCATGATGATTGGCCTAAAATAGCAAGTGTTTATGCAAAAATATTTGATTTTTAAAGGCTTATCTTTTTGAATCTTTTTGATCAAACTTCTCACACAAGTATCCAACTTTTCTGACCTAATTGATCATACTATAAGTACACTACATAACCCTAATCACAGGCCACAAATTACTGCCTCCCAAGAGTAAGTTTCACAAACCAAAAAATCATCCAAAAATCAATTTTTGGGTTCTTCATTTGAGGGCATTTGAAGGTATTCTAAGGACACAACAATGATCCCTAAGCTTCACTGAATGTGTACCAATGTTCATATGCATCCATAACACCTTAAATCATTCAAACCGAATCAAATTTTGTTCTTGAATATGAGTTTTTCGATTCCATATATTTACTTGATTTAAATGAAATTTGATGATTGTTTGATGTTTGTGATGATGATAGGAATGTTTCTGGACAGTAACCTTGAAGCTTGGTACCCATAATCGTATTTCACCATTGTTAGGGTTTGAATGGCCGAATTAGGGTTTTACGATTTAGACAATATAAATAAATTCTAACAACGTGGATTGATTGTGTGAACCATAAGGAACTCATTGGTATAAACAATTTGATGTAATTGTACTGTTTGCTTGGTGTTTGAATTTCGCAGGACATGAACATAGAAGAACTTGTATGAAATTTTGCAGGAAAAGTTGTATTAATTTTCGCAGGTAATATGAAGAAGATGAAGGCCCTGCGCGCGTTTTCCAGAATTCAAATTTTGTGTATAATATTTTTTGAATTAATTGCTGTTTTATATCACAAGCTAGTGCTTGTCCTAGTGGTAAGACTGGCGCATGTATTGTTGGAGGGCTGGTGTTCGAATCCTGACCCCAACCAATTTTTGTTATTTTTCCATCTTAATTGCAGCCTTAATATATTAAGAATTAAAGTGGTTATATCAACAGGTTCGCTCACCCAGCTGGAATGGTAATGTACTTGTGTGTTTGCTTGTAAGGTCCTGGGTTCGATTCCCCCAGGCCTTTTGTTTTTTTTCTCTTTTTTACTGATTTTCAGGCTTAAAGAACAAAACCAATTTGATGCCCTTTCTCTTCACCTGCGCGCGCTGGCCTGGTGGTATGTGTTGTTGGCCTGGGTGTTTGCAATCAAAGTGTCCTGGGTTCAATTCCCAACCAGGTAAGTTCCAATTTTTTTTGTTTTATTTAATTTGTTTTGTTAATTATATTGATATTAATTAGATATAATCATGTAATAATTCTAAAATAACACATATATATCTTATATTTTCTAAATCCTAAAATTATTTTCTTAATTCTAAGATTAGTTTTTATTTATTATGTACTTAAATTATAATATGTATATATTTATTAAATTAATATTGTATATTAAGTTAAACCCCAAAAAATATATTTTTTATAAAACCCTAATAACTTTCCAACCCTAATTTTTGTTCTTCTTCTATTTTATTATTATTGGTATATATTATATTTATAATTTAATTAAAATTCTTGATTTAATTTTTATTAATGTATAAATTGTTTATAATTTAAATTTTTGCATGTGAATATGTTTAAAAATTAAAATTCTTAATAATATGTAAATATGACATAAATTGTATTTTTTTTTAATTGTTAATATATGTTGAGAAATAGTTGAAAATTGCTAGATTAATTTTATAATTATAACTCTATTTTTATAATATGTTTATAATTAATTTAATCTTATAATTTGCATATAATTTAAAATTTATAATAATTAGTATAATTGCTCTTTTTTTTAATAATCTTAAATAACTGTTTAAAATTTTTTTTGATTTTTTTTATTATTTAATATTTTGCTTATATTATTAATTATGTTTATTTTTTATTACTAACCACCTTGTGATTATTATTATTATTATTTTCACTAACCCAATTATATTGCTTATTTATTTTGCTTATTTGTTTTGCTTATTTATTTATTTATTTTGCTTATTTAAATTGTTTTATTATTATTATTGTAATTGCTCCTGGATGTAATATTTTGTAATGTTTAAATATTTATTTTTATGCCATGGTTAGTAAAAATAGGGAGTGTAAACATGTATGTTATTTAAAATTAATTTAGATCACTTAATTTAAAAGATAAATATTTAAAATTGAACACTCACACACGTAAGTCGATCTTTGATCGCCATCTCACTTTCTAGGGTTACCTCTCATTGTTGCCTAATTAAAAGGTCAAGTAGGGTGTAAAAAGCAAAAAGTCCCTCAAAGTAAATTCATCTAGTCCCTTAATAATAAAAGATCAAGTCCCTTAATGGTTGCCTTCATAATGATCTTGTCCCTTTCGAATAATGATGACAGTCCCTCCAAAATTGCTTAATACACCCCACAGTTGCCTTCATTAAACAGATGTCCCTTTACTTGTCCCACACATCCAAGGTAATGACTACCTATTCCTTAATAATAGGGATAGTCTTACCATTTAAAGGACTCAAGAACAGAAAAGACTCAAACTTAGGGTAGGTTCCTCATAGTTACTTGCTCACTCCTCAAAAACAATTTCAAACACTTCACATTTTCAAACAAATTTTCCAAACAAAGGTTTTTTACGCATCCGTACATGGATCATTATCAAACTCTTAAGAAAATTTTTATTCACACACTTCACATTTCAAAAACATTTTAAAGTGAGCTAAGTAACTAAGAGCCCATGGATAACCATGGATGTAAAGGGTGCTAACACCTTCCCTTTACATAACCTACCCCCCGGACCCAAAAATCTTTTAAAAGGTCTTTCCTGTTCTTTTATGCCTTTCCTTTGGATAAAATAAAAGTCGGTGGCGACTCTTGCTATCCGCAACATAACTAAAGTCAGTTCTCCCACCGTGTTACAGAACTGGCGACTCTGCTGGGGATTTAATAAAAGAGGGGTACCCTTAGGAATTAGATCACTTTAAATTTGTTTGCTTTGTTTGCTTTACTTTACTTGTTGGGTGCTCTTATGTGTGAAAGATCCTAACCCGGATCTAGTGTACCTTAGGTAAATGGCAATAGACCAAGGAAACTGTACGGCGTATACCGATATGGTTGATCTGGTGGCCATAGTTAGTGTGACTTCTTGGTTGGTGCTTATGTTCCTTAAGTCAAGTTGAGGATAATATGAGGCTGCCATATGTTGTCAATGCAATAACTAACTTTTAGAACCCTAGTTATCCCATCTTGGCCTTTAGAAAGTAGTGAGATAACCGGCTTTGGTGAAGACTGAAGTTGGTTGATACTCGATGCTACACTCATTGAGATCTTAAACTTGGAGGGTTTTGGTTGGCAAGTAAGTTGCCTACTGAACAACCACCCTTGTGAAGGATC
Source organism: Lathyrus aphaca (assembly GCA_963966055.1). Taxonomy (NCBI): domain Eukaryota; kingdom Viridiplantae; phylum Streptophyta; class Magnoliopsida; order Fabales; family Fabaceae; genus Lathyrus; species Lathyrus aphaca. The sequence goes on along the minus strand of OZ014519.1, from coordinate 449,115,895 downwards.
AATGATATTGAGATCCCTTAGAACCTGGTTACTTTATAGGATAGGATGAACCAACTAACTTCAGGGGAGGGTACTTACCTTTGAACCTCATGCAAGCCTTTAAACCTAGGGCTATTGTGTGACTTGTTTGTGTGTGCCACATGTTTTTGATTGAACGTAACATCATGACATCATCATGCATCATAAGCATAGCATTTTCACTAACCATTTCAAGGACCAAAGGATTTATCTTTGTTCTTTGTTGCAGGTCAAGGTTTCTGCTCGTAGGAATACTATCCGAATCAACTTTATAGGGATACCTCCTAAGCTTAAGGAATTGGTTTCTCAAGTTTCTGAAAACTCCCAGTTCATCAAGAGGTATGGTCACCTACTGGACTTAGTCACTTCAGGGTTCAATGAAGACATGATGAGTGTCTTATTTCAGTTCTTTGACCCTAAACAGCATTGCTTCACATTCCCTGACTATCAGCTGGTTCCTACAATGGAAGAGTTCTCTAAACTTCTGGGTATACCTGTACTTGATCAGAGACCATTCACAGGCTTGGAAAGAGAGCCTAAACCTGAGGTTATTGCTGCAGTTCTACATCTAAAGGAGTCTGACATTGTTCTAGAAACAAGAAGCAGAGTTAAGGGTATTCTCGCCAAGGTATTAATGGATAAAGCTCAAGTGTTCTTGAAGGCTATGAGCTATGATGATTTTGAGGAGATCTTAGCCTTGTTGATTTATGACTTAGTGTTGTTCCCCAATCCTGATCAGTTCATAGATGTTCATGCCATCAATATATTTCTGAGTCACAATCCAGTGCCTACTTTACTTGGAGACATCCTACATTCTCTTCATACCCGTACTACAAGGGCAAGAGGAACTATGATGTGCTGCATACCTTTGCTATCTAGGTGGTTTATTTCTCACCTTCCTCGCTCAGTAATGAAGAATGAGCAAGGGTTCAGGTGGTCCAAGAGGATCATGTCACTCTCTCATTCAGATATTCATTGGTGCTCCAGATCTATGGAGAATGTCACTATCATTGACCGTTGTGGGGAGTTTCCTAATGTGCCACTTCTAGGCATAAGAGGAGACATCACCTACAACCCCTCTCTAGCTTCACGACAGTTTGGTTACGCTCGGAGTGATGGCCCACATGACATGTTGATTCAGGGCATTGTGTTTGACTACGACAACGATCTGCAAGGTTACCGTCAGAGATTCATACGAGCATGGGGAAAAGTAAACAGGGTTGACAGCAAGACTCTGGAGCCTAAGTACACTATTCCTATGGAGGCTTATCTCAGATGGGTGCGATCTCGTGCTCAGACTCTCATGATGCCATATCCTGCTATCCTGCCAGTTACCATGGAACCTGTTGCTGAAGGAGATACTGCTTATACCATCCTTCACCCAGACATTCCTACTGACATGGAAGACTTACAGAGATCCTGGATCCAATTGAAGGAGCAAAGGGATACTTTCGAGGCTCATTACAAAGCAAGCCAAGAAAGAATCATGGAACTAACAAAGCAACTTCACGAGGAACGGAATCTCAACTCATACCTCAACACAAAGAGGAAACGTCAATGGGAGACTTAAAACCCCATCTCTTGTATTTATTTCATTTCATTTTTGTAAGCCCAAGAGGCAAAACAAATTTATTACTAATAAAAGTTTACTTTCTTGTTTGTTTAAGCAAATCTAAATCTTGCGGTCCTTGAAAACATTGCAATGCATCCACATATCATTTCATTGCATCACAGGTTTATAATTGTGCACAGGTTTCTCATCTTCTCGCTGTTTATTTCAGCAATGGCTCTTGAACAAATAGTTAAGGATCTCCAGGCACAAAATGCACAGTTCCAAGAGCTGATCCTGAACCTGACCAAGGGGCAGGATGAATTGAAGACACTGCTGGCCAAGAAGACTAAGAAGACTAGAAGTTCAGGTGGCCTGATCAACATGGGAAGAAGGTTCAAAGGTCTTGCCAAAACCAAAGAACCAGTTGAAGACTATGAATCTGAAGAATCTGAAAAAGAGGGAGGCAGTCTCCACAATACTATGGGGGACTCTGATTCTGAGGCTAATTACTACCATGAGCCTAATGAAGACAAATTCAAAATGCTGGTGGATAGAATGGATGCTATGGAGTTGCAGAAGTCTTCAGGGTTGGATTTTGAAGATTTGAGTCTGATATCTGGGGTAGTCATACCCATTGGTTTCAAGGTTCCTACCTTTGTTGTTTATGATGGGGTCTCTTGTCCCAAGCTGCATCTGAGGTCTTATGTCAGAAGAATCCAACCTCACACTGCTGATAAGAAGTTGTGGATCCATTTTTTCCAAGAGAGCTTATCTGGAGCTCAATTGGAGTGGTATTATCAATTGGAGAGTGTCAACATCAGGGATTGGAATGATCTTGCTGAAGCTTTCTATAAGCAGTATCAATACAATGCTGATTTAGCTCCCACTCGCATGCAGCTGCAAAGCATGTCTATGGGTGCCAAAGAAAGTTTCAAAGAGTATGCTCAGAAGTGGAGAGATTTAGCTGGAAGAGTCCAACCCCCTTTAACTGACAGGGAATTGGTTGATATGTTCATGTGTACGCTGAATGGTCCGTTTTATAGTCATCTCATTGGAAGCTCATCATCTGGCTTCACTGAATTGATAATGACAGGAGAGCGCGTGGAAAATGGTATAAAGAGTGGCAAGATCCAAGTGGGTACTTCTTCATCAGGTGCTGCAAAGAAGCCCCCCACTGGGAAGAAAGAATCCAATGCTGTTTATGGTCAACCTGATCGTAATAGAAGGCATCAGTCTGTAAGTGCAGTTCATATTTCAAATCCAACTCCTGCAACACCAGAGCAGCCACAGGGCAACCAATAGAGAGCTAGAAGGCAGTTCACTAAGATCAACATGTCAATGGCTCAGGCATTGCAACACTTGTTGAAGGCTGAACTTATTACTCTGAAAGAGGCTCCTCAGAATCCAAATGTTACCTCTCCCAGGTACAATCCAAATGCACGATGTGCATATCATTCAAACTGTCAGGGACATGATACTAATAGCTGCTGGGTCTTGAAGAACAAAATTCAAGATATGATTGAGGCTGGAGAAATTGAGTTTGACCCTCCGGGTACTCCAAATGTGATTACTGCTCCCATGCCAAATCACGAGAAGACTGTCAATGCCATTGATGAAGATTTACATATCTATTCAGTTGCAGAGTTGACCACACCACTGTCTGTTATCAAGAAGAAGTTAGTGCAAGCTGGGTTCTTTCCAGGTTGTCGTGAAGATTGTTTGTATTGTACCTATAAGCCGGATAGTTGCTGGAAATTGAGAGATGGAATTCAACGTCTCATGGATAAGTATACTATAGTGTTTGAGAGGACTCCATCGTCTGTAGAGAGTATGGTGGATCATATTACTCAAGGTAGGAAGACTGAAGAGGTTGACATGGTTGATAAAGTACCGGTAAGGATCACTTCAAAGGGACCTGTTAAAATCACTCATAAGGGTCCAATTAAGATTACTGCTGAAGGCCCTGTGAATACTGTTGCTGAAGCCAGAGTGGCTCCTATGGTCATTACTACTCCTGGTCCTATTCCGTATACGTCTGATAAAGCTGTGCCTTGGCATTATGGGTCTGATGTTTATATCCATGGTGTTAAGCAGGAACCACTAGCTGATATGCCTATTGATGTTGACAATATTGTTGGATCTAGTAAGATCACACGAAGTGGAAGAGTCTGCTCCCCTCCAGTGACTTCCAAGAATGCAGCTACTCCTGCTGTTACCCCCACCACTGATGCTCGGGGCAAAGGTCCTGTTATTGAACCTATACCTACTAATGTACCAGCTGCTGATGATCTTGCTAAGCAGATGGAAGAAATATTGAAAATCATTCGTAAGAGTGATTATGACATTGTTGATCAGTTGGGGCATACTCCCTCAAAGATTTCTATGTTGTCCTTGTTGTTGTGTTCTGAGGCTCATGCCAAGGCCTTGATTAAATTTCTGAAGACTGCTCATGTACCCAATGCAATTTCTGTTGACCAGTTTGAGAATTGTGTTGCCCATCTGACCTATGATAATGGGTTAGGTTTCTCTTATGCTGATTTGACTCCTGCCAAGAGGGATCATAACAGGGCTCTACATATCTCAATTGAATGCAGGGACACTACCCTGTCACATGTATTGATAGACAATGGTTCCTTTCTGAATGTGTTGCCCAAAGAAGTCCTGAATAAGCTGAGTCCTGAAGATGCTGTGCTGAAGCCCAGTAGTATAGTGGTGAAGGCTTTTGATGGTTCGAGAAGAGTAGTGCATGGAGAAATTGACCTTCCCATCAAAGTTGGTTCTAAGATTTTTAATGCTACATTTTATGTGATGGATATTCGTCCTTCGTACACTTGTCTGCTTGGTCGTCCTTGGATCCATGGGGCAGGTGCTGTAACCTCTACATTACATCAGAAGCTAAGATATCCGGTGGAAGGAAAAGTTGTTACTGTCTATGGAGAGGAAGAATATTTTGTCAGCCATGTGAATACCTTCAAGTATCTGGAAGTGGAAGGTGAATATGTTGAAACTCCGTGTCAGACATTTGAAGTGGTTCCTTGGATTGTTAATGATTATGTAGCTCCTCCTGTTGTTAAGAAAGTTCCTGTGGTCACCAGAATACCTCCAACAATGGCCTCCCTCAAAGATGCTAGAGCTGTAGTGGATGAAGGTGGTTGTACTATTTGGGGTCAGCTTCCTGATATCCCATACAAGTCTGACAAATTTGGTTTGGGTTTCACTGCAGAGTCCCAGAAGGTTGTTCGTCGTGCTCGTGCTGTTCGTATCACTAATCAAGGGGTTATGAAAGATCAGATCAATGCTGTGGGAGACTATGATGAAGACTACAACTTGGATGCTTGGATTTTTCCTACTGTGGGTGCTGGACTCAATAATTGGAAAGCTGAAGATGTTATCCCTATCTCCTTTAGTCAGGAGTAAATACTATTACTGTGTTGTTGCTTTTAAGTTTGTAATTTCTTGAACAATTAAAACTCTCAAGCCTTGTGCCTTACCCGGGGCACAATGGTGTGCTTGTTACGGGATGTCATTTCATTTGCATACTTCATTCAATAAAAATCAGTGGACGTTTCGTTTTCGTAAAAATTGTGTTCCTTGTCTTTATTTTCTTTTATTTTTGTTTTATCAGCTATGTGTTCTTACACACACACACATCACTAAAATGCAGATCCTCATCCACTCTGGATCCTGTTGATAACAGTTCTACTATTGCCAATTATAATTTCGAGAATCCGATCTATCAAACTGAAGACGGAAATGAGGACGATTGTGAAGTACCTGTAGAGCTTGCTAGGTTGTTACAACAAGAAGAGAAAGCTATACAGCCACATGAAGAGCCAGTCGAAGTTGTGAATCTGGGAACTGAAGAAAACAGGAAGGAAGTCAAGATAGGGGCTGATTTAGAGGATAGTGTCAAGAGCAGATTGATTCAGATGTTACGTGACTATGTGGAGATCTTTGCTTGGTCTTATGAAGATATGCCAGGGTTGGATACAGACATTGTGGTTCACCGTTTACCAGTAAAAGAAGATTGTCGTCCAAAGAAGCAGAAGGTTCGTCGTATGCGTCCTGAGATGTCAGAAAAGATCAAAGCAGAGGTAATGAAACAGTTCAATGCAGGGTTCTTAGCAGTGACTTCTTATCCTCAGTGGGTTGCAAATGTGGTACCGGTTCCTAAGAAAGATGGTAAGGTACGTATGTGTGTAGACTACATGGATTTGAACAAGGCCAGCCCCAAAGATGACTTTCCGCTTCCTCATATTGACGTTCTGGTAGACAACACTGCTCAGCATAAGGTATTCTCTTTTATGGATGGTTTCTCTGGTTACAACCAAATCAAGATGGCACCTGAAGATATGGAGAAGACAACATTTGTTACACAGTGGGGCACTTTTTTGCTATAAGGTGATGCCATTTGGTTTGAAGAATGTAGGGGCAACATATCAGCGTGCTATGATGGCTTTGTTTCATGATATGATACATCATGAGATAGAGGTATATGTGGATGATATGATAGCCAGATCTCAGAATGAAGAACAACATCTTGATCATTTGCATAAATTGTTTGAGAGGTTGAAGAAATACAAGTTGAGGTTGAACCCAAACAAGTGTACTTTTGGAGTTAGGTCTGGTAAGCTCCTGGGTTTCATAGTCAGTGGAAAAGGTATTGAAGTGGATCCTGCAAAAGTGAAAGCTATACGAGAGATGCCAGCTCCCCGTACTGAGAAGGAGGTCAGAGATTTCTTGGGACGATTGAACTACATTGCAAGATTTATTTCCCAATTAACTGCCATCTGTGAGCCAATCTTCAAGTTGTTGAAGAAAGATCAGGTGGTGGAATGGAATGATGAGTGCCAGACAACCTTTGATGAAATCAAGAGATATCTGCTAGAACCTCCAATTTTGATGCCACCAGTTGATGGAAGACCCTTGATTATGTACTTAACTGTGTTAGACAACTCAATGGGGTGTGTGTTGGGGCAACATGACGAGTCTGGTCAAAAAGAGCAGGCAATATACTACCTTAGCAAAAAGTTTACCGACTGTGAAACAAGATACTCACTGCTCGAGAAAAATTGCTGCGCTTTGGCATGGGCTGCTCGCCGACTAAGACAGTATATGTTGACTCATACTACCTTATTGATTTCGAAGATGGATCCAATTAAGTACATATTTGAGAAACCTGCTCTCTCTGGAAGAATTGCAAGATGGCAAATGATCTTGACAGAATATGACATACAGTATACTACTCAGAAAGCCATCAAAGGAAGTGTTGTTGCTGATCATTTGGCTCATCAAGCAGTGGATGATTACCAGTCAATGAGTTTTGAGTTCCCTGATGAAGACATTATGATTATTACCAAAGAACCTGGACAATATGACGGACCTGAACAAGGATCCCGATGGACTATGGTTTTTGATGGTGCCTCTAATGCACTTGGTAATGGTGTTGGTGTTGTGATTAGTTCCCCTGAAGGTTGTCATACCCCGATTACTGCCAGACTTTGTTTCTATTGTACTAATAACATGGCTGAGTATGAGGCATGTATCCTGGGTATTAAAGCTGCTATTGATATGAAGATTCAGTTCCTTGATGTGCATGGAGATTCAGCCCTGGTAGTAAGTCAGATTAAAGGAGATTGGGATACCAAACATGATAACCTCATTCCTTACAGAGAGCATGTTTTGTCTTTGATCCCACATTTCAAAGAGATTACCTTTGGACATATCCCACGGAAAGAGAATCAGTTGGCAGATGCATTAGCTACCATGGCATCTATGTTTGAGATCAGCTGGGATGATGAAGCTCCCAAGATTACCATTGATAGTTTTGAGAAGCCTGCATACTGCAATGAGATTGACACTGAAGGGGCAGAGGAGAAGCCTTGGTTCTATGAAGTGAAAAGATATCTTGAAGCTCAGGAGTTCCCTGAAGGGGCATCTGTCAAAGATAGGAAGTTCCTGAGAAGGTTTTCTGCTAAGTTCTTTTTGAGTAATGGGATTTTGTACAAGCGCAATCATGATTCAACTTTGCTTCGTTGTGTGGATAAGAAAGAAGCAACAAAGATTATGGAAGATATGCATGATGGAATCTTTGGCACTCATTCTAGTGGACATACCATGGCAAAGAAGATATTGAGAGCAGGTTACTATTGGTCTACCATGGAAGCTGATTGCTATCAACACTCCAGAACGTGTCACAAGTGTCAAATTTATGCTGATAAAGTACATATACCTCCATCACCATTGAATGTGTTGACTGCTCCTTGGCCTTTTGCCATGTGGGGCATTGATATGATTGGTGAGATCAAGCCTACTGCTTCTAATGGGCATCGTTTCATCCTGGTTGCTATTGATTACTTCACAAAATGGGTAGAGGCAGCTTCATTTGCATCTGTTACTAAGAATGTTGTGGCTCGATTCATTAAGAATAATCTCATATGTAGGTATGGCATCCCTGAAAGGATTATCACTGACAATGGCTCTAATCTGAACAACACTATGATTACTGATCTCTGCACGCAGTTCAAGATTAAGCATCACAACTCTTCTCCGTATCGTCCAAAAATGAATGGGGCAGTTGAAGCGGCTAATAAGAATATTAAGAAGATTGTACAGAAGATGACTGTGACTTATAAGGATTGGCATGAGATGTTACCATTTGCTCTTCATGGTTATCGTACTACAATGCGTACTTTAACAGGGGCAACCCCATTCTCCTTAGTCTATGGTATGGAAGTAGTTCTGCCCATTGAAGTTCAGATTCCCTCCTTAAGAATTATGAAGGATGCAGGCTTGGATGAAGATGAGTGGATTCAGACTCGACTTGACCAGATAAATTTGATTGATGAGAAGAGGTTAGCAGCAGTTTGTCATGGCCAGATGTACCAGAAACGAATGATTAAAGCTTTTAACAAGAAGGTTAAGCCAAAGGTATATCAGGACAGTGACTTGGTAATCAAGCGTATCATATTACCACAGGGTGATCCTAGGGGCAAGTGGACTCCAACATATGAAGGACCATTTGTAGTCAAGACAATGTTCTCAGGAGGTGCCATGATACTTACTACTATGGATGGTGAAGACTTCCCACAGCCTGTAAACGCAGACATAGTTAAAAAATACTACGCATAAAAAGAGACCCGCTAGGTTGACAGGCCTAGGCAAAAATAAGGGCATCCCGGCAAACCAAAAGGGTTTGGGCAAAAATTAGGGATATATATAAAAAGATGTACACCCGGCAAGTCGAAAACCTGAAAAGGCGGCTTGGGCAAAAAAGGGTATCCCGGTGGATTGAAAACCTGAAAGGGCAATCCAGGCAAAAGTTAGGGATTAAAGCGTATGACTATGTCTCGTTTGGATCACCCATGAAACTGCAACCAGTTATGTTACTCAATCCAGTCGTTTCCGTCTAAACAACAGAAGATGAGATACTTGAAGATAATAGCAATAGTAGAATTGAAACTCAATAAGATTATTTCCCACATAGCTGATTTTCCTTGTTTTGTAAAATTTTATGACAAAATCATCTTACTAGGGTTTATGTCTCCTTGTACAAACTTACCCATGCCTGGGTCACTTTTTGATATGAATAAAATTCCATTTTCGAATCCAGATTTACTTTTACCCTATTTACATAAGCAAAACGTCCATTGGTTGTGTTTGAATGTATGTATGTTTTTTGAATATGATTAATGTTTACCAGAAATGCATGAAAATACAGTAATAGTATTTACTAAGGACGAACGAGGGAAGGATTCCAACGAAGCTTCACCGGTTCATCCCTACAAGACAGTTACAAATCCCCAGTAGGACAAATCCATCTTCATAAAGTCACATCTCCCCTGGAATTTATATCCATCTCTTTTATCCTCATACGGATATTCGGGAATTTACTTTCCAATAGGAGTACGACGAACGAAGACGGGAGGTTATGTATATCCTACTATCGAACGAAGACGGGAGGTTATGTATACCCTACTATCGAACGAAGACAGGAGGTTATGTATACCCTACTATCAAACGAAGACGGGAGGTTATATATACCTTGCTATCCCCAGCAGATGGGAGGTTATGTATAATATATTATCAAACAAGACAAGAATGAGTCCCTCATATCCTTCAGCAACAAATCGGGATTTATTTTCCCTGGCCAGCAGTTGTTATACGAAGATATCCAGACGCTTCCGGCAGCATCATATCATACATACATCATTTACATCATATCATAACATACATATCCATAGATACATAATACATTACTTAAGTGCATCATACTATACATGCATACATAATACATAAACTAATACTACTATATAGAATATTACCTTGTTTTCAGGTTAATTCTTCAGCAGACATACTTCATCAACAGCTTGTGACTATCAGGACTGCTTTACCCTCCTGAAAGTTATCATTTCCTCAGGACTGCTTTATCCTCCTGAAAGCTTCGTATACCTCAGAACGTTGTTCATCTTTCTGAAAGCATATTACATCCTCAGGATGTTTTTATCCTCCTGAAAGCATATCCCCACCTCAGGACTGCTTTATCCTCCTGAAAGCATATTCATACCTCAGAACGTTGTTCATCTCTCTGAAAGCATATCATCACTTCCTCAGGACGTTGTTATCCTCCTGAAAGCATATTATTACTTTGGGCCGTTGTTATCTTCCCAAAGGTTACCACTTCCTCAGGACGTTTTTATCCTCCTGAAAGCATATTATCTCCTCGGGATGTTATTTATCTTCCTGAAAGCTATCACCCCTACCTCAGAACGTTGTTTATCTTTCTGAAAGCATATCATTACCTCAGGACGTTGTTATCCTCCTGAAAGCATATTATCTCCTCGGGACGTTGTTATCCTCCTGAAAGCATACTATTACCTCAGGACTGTTGTATCCTCCTGAAAGCATATCACTCCCTCAGGACTGCTTTATCCTCCTGAAAGCATATTATTACCTCAGGACTGCTTTATCCTCCTAAAAGCATATTATTACCTCAGGATTGCTTTATCCTCCTGAAAGCTATCATTATACCTCCATATTTTGGACTGCTTTATCCCCCAAGAAATGTATCTGAAGAATTTTTTTTTCCAAGTGGCATCTTTAAGCCCACTCAAGCATATTCAACTAGTCACCTGTATCACTCTACGCACTGGTGAGTGCAAATTTTTGGGCTTTTGTGTTCAATCCCCTTCAACCTTCCAAGTTACGACAGGCACATATACCAATCTAACCCCTCAGGTTTCAGAAAATTGAACAGGGGCAGCTGTTGCACCCCAAAATTTGCCCTCACAATACAAGACTTTGTGTGCTAAGAAGGTTCACAAGGTTCACAAGATTCACAATACTTACAAGACCTTTCATGAGGTTCATGAAGTCTACAAGTCACTTTATGAGGTTCACAAGGTTCACAAGATTCACAATGCTTACAAGACCTTTCATGAGGTTCATGAAGTCTACAAGATACTTTATGAGGTTCACAAGGTTCACAAGGTTCACAATACCTCCCATGAGGTTCACAAGACATTTTATGATGGTTCACAAGGTTCACAAAGTTCACAATTGGTCAGAAGAGTTGACAAATCCCTCAGACAATGCACCTCCTAAGCAGTGCATCCAAAACTAGGGTTTTGACTTTAATCAGGCTAAATGAACTTCCAAGACTTCAAATGAGCTACATAACATCTTATATGTGTGTAAGATCCCCCATGACAAGTTTCAAGACTTTTCTCAAAAGTTTGCTCAGTCAGATGATCAGATAAGTCAAAATCAGTCAAAGCAGTTAAAAAGTCAAACTGAGGTCAACTGTGGTCAAACCAAAGTCAAACTTCATGATTTTTTGCCAACATCAAGTATATGAAGTAAAATTCATCATTTGATCAAGGGTTGATCATGATTCATCAAGGATATTTCAGATCATCAAGAATCAGAGGTTTCTAAATTAGGGTTTCCTCAGTAAAAGTCAACTGAACTTTGACCAGCCATAACTTTCACATGCTTCATCACCAACTCTCCATACAAAGCTAATTTTTAAGGAAATTGAATTCTCTACAACTTTGTGTCTCACAAGCCAAGCCCAAAAATGCTTCAGTTGGAAGGTATGAGCTAAGACATTATAGGTCCTTTTGAAAGTCAACAAAAATTCAACAACTTCAAAAAGGCATAACTTGAGAATGGTAAATGATATGGACATGAAACCAGTGGGGTTGGTTAGAGGACTCTTCAAGATTTCCAAAATGTCCAAGAACACCCTCATACCATTAAAATTGAAGGATATGTGCCCTTGCAAAGTTGGGAAATTTTTGGTTGGTTTATGAAGAAAATGGAGGTCTAAAACCAATTTCTTCCAAATGGGCTTGCCATATGATGACCCAATCCATACTATAACCTCATGCACGACCCAAGTCAACAAAAATCAGATTTTTTATCATTTTATTTTTATTTATTTTGATTTAATTCATTAAAAATCATTTTAAATTAAAATAAATATAAAAGTCAAAGATTTAAATATGATTGAGCTTCTAGAAATTCATAAATATGATTTGAATTGAAGTGGAAAGAAGATCATGATGATTGGACTAAAATAGCAAGTGTTTATGCAAAAATATTTGATTTTTAAAGGCTTATCTTTTTGAATCTTTTTGATCAAACTTCTCACACAAGTATCCAACTTTTCTGACCTAATTGATCATACTATAAGTACACTACATAACCCTAATCACAGGCCACGAATTTCTGCCTCCCAAGAGTAAGTTTCACAAACCAAAAAATCATCCAAAAATCAATTTTCGGGTTCTTCATTTGAGGGCATTTGAAGGTATTCTAAGGACACAGCAATGATCCCTAAGCTTCACTGAATGTGTACCAATGTTCATATGCATCCATAACACCTTAAATCATTCAAACCGAATCAAATTTTGTTCTTGAATATGAGTTTTTCGATTCCATATATTTACTTGATTTAAATGAAATTTGATGATTGTTTGATGTTTGTGATGATGATAGGAATGTTTCTGGACAGTAACCTTGAAGCTTGGTACCCATAATCGTATTTCACCATTGTTAGGGTTTGAATGGCCGAATTAGGGTTTTACGATTTAGACAATATAAATAAATTCTAACAACGTGGATTGATTGTGTGAACCATAAGGAACTCATTGGTATAAACAATTTGATGTAATTGTACTGTTTGCTTGGTGTTTGAATTTCGCAAGACATGAACATAGAAGAACTTGTATGAAATTTCGCAGGAAAAGTTGTATTAATTTTCGCAGGTAATATGAAGAAGATGAAGGCCCTGCGTGCGTTTTCCAGAATTCAAATTTTGTGTATAATATTTTTTGAATTAATTGCTGTTTTATATCACAAGCTAGTGCTTGTCCTAGTGGTAAGACAGACGCATGTATTATTGGAGGGCTGGTGTTCGAATCCTGGCCCCAACCAATTTTTGTTATTTTTCCATCTTAATTGCAGCCTTAATATATTAAGAATTAAAGTGGTTATATCAACAGGTTCGCTCACCCAGCTGGAATGGTAATGTACTTGTGTGTTTGCTTGTAAGGTCCTGAGTTCGATTCCCCCAGACCTTTTGTTTTTTTTCCCTCTTTTTTACTGATTTTCAGGCTTAAAGAACAAAACCAATTTGATGCCCTTTCTCTTCACCTGCGCGCGCGCTGGCCTGGTGGTATGTGTTGTTGGCCTGGGTGTTTGCAATCAAAGTGTCCTGGGTTCAATTCCCAGCCAGGTAAGTTCCAATTTTTTTTGTTTTATTTAATTTGTTTTGTTAATTATATTGATATTAATTAGAAATAATCATGTAATAATTCTAAAATAACACATATATATCTTATATTTTCTAAATCCTAAAATTATTTTCTTAATTCTAAGATTAGTTTTTATTTATTATGTACTTAAATTATAATATGTATATATTTATTAAATTAATATTGTATATTAAGTTAAACCCCAAAAAATATATTTTTTATAAAACCCTAATAACTTTCCAACCCTAATTTTTTTTCTTCTTCTATTTTATTATTATTGGTATATATTATATTTATAATTTAATTAAAATTCTTGATTTAATTTTTATTAATGTATAAATTATTTATAATTTAAATTTTTGCATGTGAATATGTTTAAAAATTAAAATTCTTAATAATATGTAAACATGACATAAATTGTTTTTTTTTAATTGTTAATATATGTTTAGAAATAGTTGAAAATTGCTAGATTAATTTTATAATTATAACTCTATTTTTATAATATGTTCATAATTAATTTAATCTTATAATTTGCATATAATTTAAAATTTATAATAATTAGTATAATTGCTCTTTTTTTAATAATCTTAAATAACTGTTTAAAATTTTTTTTGATTTTTTTTATTATTTAATATTTTGCTTATATTATTAATTATGTTTATTTTTTATTACTAACCACTGTAGCGGTAAAATCATGAGTGTAAGCTATTGATTAACTTAACTCAATATACACAGAGTCGCCACCGCACTTTTATTTATTTCCAAATGGAAAAAGGAAAATGAACGAACAAAACCTTAATGAATCTCAAAAGCTAAAAAGCTAAAAGAATCAAACAGAGAATGGGTACGGGGATTGGTTACAAATCGGGAAGGTTTTAAGCACCCGACTTGTCCGTAGTACTCTACGGGAACCCTTTGAAATGTTTACTGCATTTTTGGTTTGAAATGGTTTGCTTGAAAAAAGATTGAGGAGATGAGAAGAAGAATGTTTTTTAAGATTTTGGTGTTTGAAGAGACGAACGTCTCATGCCTACGTACCCACAGAGTGCAATGCGAGATCAAAACCCCGTAGTTCGTGGTACAAATTGTGAAAAGGCAAATGAGTTGAATTGATTTTTAGAAATGTAAAGATAAGTCGTCATCCTTTAGCGAATAATTCCACTAGAAAAGATGAATCATATCTAAACATAAAAAATGGTTAAAAGAAAACGTGCACGAGGACACAAAAGCATTTGAATGAGTTTGAAAGTTTTTTTTAGGTTTTTTGAGAAAAAAGTTCCGATATGCTTATGTGGTTTAGCATTTATTAAAGAAATGAAATGAAAAGGTAAAAGCACATGACCGAAGTCAAGGTTTGATTGAGAAAATGTTTGCAGTTAGAAAACAAAGAAAGTTTTGAAAATAGGAAGGAGATTTGAAAATTGAAGAAGATGGGAAGAGATGAAGGGACTATCCTAAAACTTGAAAATAAAAGCTAAGGAAGAAATGATCAAACCATATGGCATGCACTCTTCGAAACAATTGGATTTCCATCTTCATGAACAAGTAAACTTAATCGGAACCAAAGTCTTCAATCCATAACAAATGAGCAAAGGGATGATCCTAGAATCTAGGTCCGAAACTCCGAGCAAGGGATAGTAACCATAGTCCAAAATTAGAAGTCACCCATTTTTAGATGTTTGATCCATTATTAATATTTTTGTGTCCAAATGGACAAATGAAAAATAACAAGCAACAATAATATATACAATAAGCAATATGATGAATGAATATAAAAGCATAGTAAGAGAAGTAGAGAAACGAGAGATTTAAAGTAAAAGGATAAGGTGCGAGAGATTTAATTAAATGTTAGTATATTCACAATATTAATATTTACAATATAAAGTGGTATGATGAACTTAATCAAGCACAACCACGAAAAATAAAAATAAAGTCGAGGCAACCGGATCCAAGTGGATCGCATTCCGAATCGGGACAATGTAGGTCTATGTTAAGCAATCGTCGAGTAATTTACGGAGTAATTACCCTACAAATGAGGCCGGCCACCACTAATTAAAGTGGAAACTATTCGTGTTAAAACATGTTAGAGAAACGATATTATGGATCGTTCTCCGAAAACATGCCACACTAAAAGAAAGAGAATGGTCTAATCTTAATCGAGATTATCGTTGAATTTCTCGAAAAGCAACCTATCACGATCTCAAAGTATGGAGAATGATCCAAATGATCATTCATCCATAGATTTGAAATAATGAAGATTAAACTTAATCGGAAATCAACAATCCCGAATCGGAAGATTGTCATCGACCAAAATAGAAAAAAGATGAAGAATATGGATCCAAAAAGAATAGATCCAATAAAGAATTAGAATATTTTTTTAAATCATTTTCTTAAAATTCTTTTCATCAAATTGTTTTCCTAAAATCCTTTTTCTAAACTTCTTTCTAAAGCAATTCTAAAATGTTTTATAAAACTCTTATTAAAAACTTATACCATAATATTTAAAAGAAATAAAAGCAAATTAAAAAAATGGAAAAGAAAAAGAAATGAAAAAGGGAGAGGGATAAGCAGAATTTGAAGGTGATGATAGCAAAACGGATTCAAGGCCATAGGCCCAAACTCCATAACATTTATTCTCTTATTAAAATTAAAACAAAAAGAAACAAGCAAATTAAAGAAAAAGGAAAGAAAACGCAGGAGAAAAAGAGTTTCCTCCTTTTTCGTCAAGAACACGCACTACAAGGGTAAAATGGCCGAACTCCTCCATCCTCACCTTCACTCAAAGACAACACGGCCGAACCTCTCCTCTCTCTCAGTCGCTGATTTCTCTCTCAAATCGCGTGGCTTTCTCTTCTTCTTCTCTTTCGGATCTGAATCGGGGTTTAGGATTGAGAGTGATTTAAGACTAAAACTTCAATTCAAGGTTGAAGGTGACAAGAATTGGCATCGGGTGAGTTTTCTTTTGCTTTTCTTCATATTCTGAAAAATCAATTGAAGGAAAAATGGTGGATTTGAAGCTTTGATTTTTGAATTTGGCAGAGATTTATTCTGGCTCTCAAAGCTTGTAATTGAAGGAGAAATTGGTCCTATTTAAAGAAGAAAAATGGAAAAGAGTGGTGCTGCCGTTTTGTAATTAGGTCTGTTGCGTTTTGATTCACGAGATTTGTGTGATATCAATTTGAATTTTCCTCTGCGTTTCATTTGCTTCTCTGTTGCGTTTTGTGTTTATGATATTCAGGTGTCGAATCCGTGCGTTGTTTGGTTTACGGCTTGCGTCACGTGAAGGCTGAAGCTTGTTGTATGCGGCGAGTATTTACGGCGTGGAGCTTGGCTATTACAAGGCTTGGGCCTGAAGCTGATACGGGATGAGCTTGAAGGGTAAAGCTGGTTGGCTGTGAAGTCAGCTGAATATTGAAGTTTGTTTTGGCTGCAACTGAAGGTTGTTCTTGTTGCGAAACAGGCGTGCAGGATGAGGTTGTAGGCTTAGCCCGCTTGGCTTACGGCAAGCTGTGAATGCTTTGGGATTATGTATGTTGTTGCTAATGGCTGCGGCGGGATCAGCTGGGCGCGTGTTTTGGCTTGAAGCTGGGCATGAAGTGTGAAAGGAAGCGTGAGGTGGGGAAAAGGCTTGTGAAATGTACGGTTTGTACGTGGGCTGATGAAAACTGTATTGGGCTAGCTGATATGTTGGAGATGTCTTGGGTTTGTATGCTGCTGTTGGCTTTGATGCTAGGCCTGGCGCGGCTGGGACTTGTTGTGAGTTGAAGGCTGGAGGAAATGTTACGGCTTGGTTAGCGCGTGTAGTATGAAGTTGAGGCAAGGAGAAGTGGCTGGGATACAAGTATCAAGTATAAAAAATTATAAAAAGATATTAAATGGACTTATTTGTTGCAAAAGAAAGCAAAAGAAAATGGACTAAAGGGTAATAAATGGGCTTATTTTTGTGTAGATTTTTTTTTATAAATGAAAAGGGAATAATGGAAATGGAATAAAAGAATAATGGGAATGGAATAAAAAATAAAGGGAATGGAATTTGGAATTTTGATTTATGGAAATTAATTTTTTTTTAAAGATGAACAATTGGGCTAAAATGAGATATAATGTGATTGGATATAAAAATCGAAAAGAATGGATATAAAAGAAAGAATTAGGATTAGGGAGTTTTTGTGAATTGAATAAAAAGAAATGAAATGGATAAGAAATGATTTTATTGGAAAAATGGATAGTGTATATGAAATGGTGATTTTGGCCCACAACTTTTGATTTTTTCTTGCACACAGTCATCGCTAAGCCACTGAACAACTTGCCACTCAAACTGCAACCATCATCTGAACATTGTCCTGATAATCCATATTCATACTGAGGAAAATAAATCCTCAGATGAACCAATGATGAACTGATGAATCCTTAATCAAGACAAACTGAACCCAACTTCTCACAATCCACTGTTCGATAACCAGAGAATTTTCACACACAACACTGTCTGATAACTAATGACTTCGCACATAACACAGTTCTGAATTTTGAATACGCGCTGTCTAAAAAATGAACCAATGGCACAAGTCACTTGCAATTGAACAATCTATTGATAATTTGACCAAGATTAGGTCAAACGTCCATCTGGATCGAATCGTAACTGAACAAACGCCTCTGAATTGGAATCACAGCACTGTCTTTTAAATCCTGCAACACAGAAGAAGAAGAAACAACTGCAACATATTTTTTTGTATTTTGGTTAGAGGTTAATAAACATAAACAGATATCAGAAATTAAACATGATGATCCTCTGCAAAGCATAGACCTACACCTGAAAAGGATACATGAACCAATACGTGATCTTGTTTGTATGCAAATGCAAATGAGATGTGAAAAATCTTAGGGTCAAAAATTAGGGTCTGACAGATGCCCCTATTTAAGTTTCTTCAATCCAGAGATAATGAAGATTAAAATCTTCGTTTCGACAAGATGGAAGATACTTAAATATCAAAAAACCCAATTTTTGATCCTAAGATGCCAAAAACTGGAATGAAATGCAATGAAAGATATGAAAATGATATGGGAATGATATGAAGCATATGAAACTGTTTATGAAAGCAGATGAAAATGATATGAAACAATATGAGATGTTAATGCAAAGAAAATATGAAATGTATAGAAAATATGTGACAGCATATGAAATGTTATGAGAAAAATTTATGAGATGATATGAAATGTATCTGGAACCAAATAAAGTGTAGAGAAGTCCAAGAAGGACAAGACGACACATGAAATAAAATAAACGCTGGGGATAAGGAGTATAAAACTCCGACGGGAAAAACAACATGCTAGAGACCAACACATGGCTCAGCCGAGGTGGAAATGCTCAAGAATGGCAATTTGGACAGAAAACATCACAACATCCAGGAATGGCACTGGATGAAATGAGAAAAGTCCCGAAACAGTACACCAGAAGCATCCATAGATGACATTACTGACTTTACTAGGAATATCCGAGAATGGCAATCGGAAAAGGGTAATCACAACATCTGAGAATATCAATCAGATGAAAATGTGAAACTCAACATTCAGGAACAGAACTGAATGAAATGGGAGAATGTTCAGGAAAGCACATCAACTCAATGATGATTCCAACATGAAAATCCGAGAATGGCAATCGGAAGGCAAGTGACCACAACATCTGAGAATGGCAATCAGATAAAAATGTGAATCACAACATTCAGGAACAGAACTGAATGAAATGGAAAAAGGTCCGGGACAGTACATCAAACCAATGATGACTTCACTATGGACATCCGGGAATAGCAATCGGATAGGAAGTGATCACAACATCTGAGAATGGAAATCAGATAAAAATGTGAATCACAACATTCAGGAAATGAACTGAATGAGATAGAAAAAGGTCCGGGACAGTACATCAAACCAATGATGACTTCACTATGGACATCCGGGAATAGCAATCGGATAGAAAGTGATCACAACATCTGAGAATGGCAATCAGATAAAAATGTGAATCACAACATTCAGGAAATGAACTGAATGAGATGGAAAAAGGTCCAGGACAGTACATCAAATCAATGATGACTTCACTATGGACATCCGAGAATAGCAATCGGATAAAAAGGGTGTAATATCTGAGAAGACACAACAAGTATATGAAGAAAAGAAATTCTGGAGAGACAGACAAATGCCAAGTAAATTAGACTTTGACCATAAAGTAAGGAATTGAAAACAACAAGACTTCGAGAAATGCATATGAGGACTAAAACACTCAGATATGTGAACATAAACAAGACTGGGGAATAACACACCCGAGAAAACGCATAATGAGGCGTAACACACTCAAATATGCAAACTTTTTCGACAATGGGGAATAACACACCCTAAGGACATAATATAAGAAAAATGATGACACCCAGTTTAGACTCTTAGAGGAATGAAAATGCTGACAACCAGTTTATACTCTTAGAGGAGTGAAAATGCTGACAACCAGTTTATACTCTTAGAGGAGTGCAACAGATGACAACCAGTTTAGACTCTTAGAGGAGTAGAAAAGAAAGACAACCAGTTTAGACTCTTAGAGGAGTAAAAAATGAAAGACTGATTCCTCAACACAGAAGTCATTGCCATTCTGCTCGAATATCAGAGATGCTACTGCTGAACAAATCTCTGTCACACCAGTAAACTGTTCCAAATTGCAAATCTTTTGAGAGAAGTCGTGCAAAGCTACTTGGGGATTCTTGAAGAAAAATTTGCCCCAAGTTCAATGACTGACGAAGGTAAACTGATAATGGATTCAGTTCATGATTACTGCTGGAGAAAATAATCAAATCTTTGAAATAACTGTTGAGAAGAAAAACTGTTCATGGCTTCAGTTCTTGAAATGACTGCTGAGAAAATAATCACGTCTTTGAGATAACTGTTGAGAAGAAATAAACTGATCATGGATTCAATTCCTGAAATGAATGTTGAGAGAATAAACTGATCATAGCTTCAGCCCTTGAGAAAATGTTGAGAAAAGAAATCCAGTATACATCTTGCAGAAAATCTTCTGACCAACCCAATCTGAGAAAACTTGCACTGAGCAATATCATTTTGAAACAAAAGGAACTGAGAAAAACTTGCCCCTGATAAGATCACCGACCAAGTTTCTCAACTGTTTGAAAATTCCTTGATGAGGAAAGCTTATTTGCAAATAAAAATGTTTGTACTAACCTGGTAGTCTTAATGCAAAGTTCAATGCAAAGTTTGAAATCAAGAATCATTTTTGAATGAAATTTATTGATGTGAAAATAATGAAAACTTGTCACAACACGGCGGTTGAGACAACATTAAAGATAAAGCAAAGGTAAGAAAAACAAATGATTGGTAAAGAACTTGGGAGTCAGTTTACGCAACCTGGTTGTAGTATGCTTTTCAAAAGAAACCTGGATTCAATTAGGACTTTTGAAGGTTGTAATGTGGTCTGGTTCACGGTTTATGAAACAAAAGATATAGGCTCAAAGTTTATTTGTACCCAACCCAACTTCGTGATGAACTCCAGTCCTACATTCAATTAATTCAGCCTATGCATTCAAGTTCCTAGAAATTTAGGATTGCACAGATGAAGATGGTTCATAAGCCAAAGGATTTTGAGATAACAGTCACATCTTTCCTTTTGTTATTTCTAGTGAGGACTTTGGTCAACTCAACTTATTTTTGCTGAAGAATTTTGATAACCTCTTGACAAATCTTTCTTTTTATTATCCCTAACTTTTGCCTGAACTGTGTCATTTGAACTTACAGCCAGCGGGATGCCCCAGTTTTTTGCCTGAGTCTCCTTCATAGGTATTGACTTAGCGGGCTTTGACTTTTTTTCAATAATTTTTCAATATCATTTTTTTTTGAAAGATAATGACTGCATGGCTTAATGATTACGATGAACCATCATTTGCTTTTGAATTGAGAAACATCTTCAACACTTCTTTGATGTGTGTGAAGGAAAACTTGAGATTGAAACCTTTATTTGAAAGGTGTCTCGAATGATTCTTCTGTACTTGAATGCACATTTGAATTAATTGAGAACTACCCATCCCCGGGTTAAAATTGAGGGTTTTTTCGAATAGAAAGAAACTCCTACTTCAAGGCTCAAAAGGGTTGACAAAGGATTAGCTTCCTTATTTCTCCAGTGTCTAGGATTTGAAACAATGCCTGTATATCATCAACCAAGTCTCAATTGAAAGCATACCAACAACAATTATGGGTATCTCGTTTTCATCATCCTCCCTCCAATCATTGTAAAAGCTTTAAGGAAAGATAAATGAACTTGAAATGTAAAGCATAAAGATGCAAATAGTAAATGAAATTGAATCAAAACAAAGCAATGCTTATTTCATTAAAATCAACATGAAAGTACAAACAAGCTTAAAAGCAAACAACTTAACATGATTGAAGAAAATTGCAAACATAAAGAAACAATGGCCTAGTGATCAATCAACAACAAGGATGAGCTGTCCCGTCTGATATTCTGGCCTTGAAGAAAATTTGACAATTGAAGTCCTCTAGAAGATTCACTTCCCAAGCTTCGGCAAAGGATCGTTGATAACATTGGGATTAATGTCATTAAAGTAAAGGATGTTGTTCCTGATAAGTTCTTGCACTTTAGCCTTCAGTGCAAAGCAATTCTCCAAGTCATGACCAGTTCCACCTTGATGAAACTCACAGCGAAGATCCGATCTATAACCAACTGGCAGAGGATTTGGAACAGGAGGCGGAGGCCTAGTAGTAATTAAACCTTTCGCAATCAAAGAAGGAAACAATTCAGTATAAGACACCGGAATAGGATCAAAGTTTAGCCTATTGCGATACTGATTTTGTCCAGCAGCAGGAAGAGGAACCTGAGCTTGAGCTCGAATCTGAACTTGAGCTTGAGCTGGTCGAGCTTGACCTTGAGCTTGAGTTTGAGCAGATTGAGTTTTAACAACAGGAGCAACTGCAGCTACGTATGGTTGAACATATCGTTGTTGCGGGTGATAAGGCCTCCTCTCAGTTGAAACAGCATAAGCATCACCATCTCTTCTCTTGTGAGGATTCCCAAAAGACTTTCTTGCAACATTAGGAGCTTCAGAATTGGTAATCTTACCCTTCTTGATACCTTCCTCTAGTCTTTCTCCAATAGTGACTAGATCAGAAAAACCAGATGAAACACTTCCTACCATTTTCTCCCAAAAGAACGGTTGAAGAGTGTCCATGAACAAACCAGTTAATTCCTTCTCAGGAAAAGGTGGTTCCACTTGAGCAGCTAGCTCTCTCCAACGCTGAGCGTATTCTTTGAATGATTCTTTCTCTTTCTGTGACATGTTTTGAAGTTGACGACGATCAGGCGCCATGTCCAGATTGTACTTATACTGTTTTACAAAAGCATCGGATAAATCTTTCCAACTTCGAATGTGACTCTTCTCAAGTCCAACATACCATTTCATGGAAGCACCACTCAAACTATCTTGAAAACAGTGAATAAGCAAATTGTCATCTTTAGCATATGCAGCCATCTTGCGACAATACATCAGCAGATGAATCTTTGGACAAGTGTGACCATTGTACTTCTCAAATACAGGAACTTTGAACTTATCAGGAAGAACCAAGTCGGAAACCAAACACATGTCAATAGCAGCAGAACCAAAGACATCTTTTCCTTCTAGACCTCTTACCCTCTTCTCAAGAGTCAAGCATTGTTCTCTAACTTCATCCATATATCCAGGTTCACCCTGACTTTCAGCTTGTGGACCAGGAGCTTGGTACAAGAAAGGAGAGTTCTGATAAGTAGTCTGAGCAGTAGCGTGCACAATAGGTTGAGGTTCAGCAAAAGTCGGAACTGAAAAGCCTGGCATAACAGATGGATCACCCATTTGAGCAGTTGCAGAAACTGGCACATAATCCGGAGGTAACCCATATTCTGGCCAAGTAGAAGCTGGTTGCTGAACAACAGGAGAATCAACAACAGCAGTCAAAACTTCAGAGATAACAGTCCTTTGAGGTGGTTCACCTCGAGCAATCAGAACTTGCATCATTTCAGTGAGCTTGGTCATACCGGCCTTCAACTCATCAATTTCCATTCGAACTTCCATGTTATGCTGTTCTTGGCGTTCCATTCTCAATCTGATAGCTCTTCGTCTGATAACAGCTCTAGTACCGTATCTGTGGTGAGGAGTCAGCTTGACGGATCAACAGACAACTGAGGAAAGAAACAACCGGGATGAGTTCCCACACAACTCGGATGAACACAAGAATATGCGAGGATGCAATGATATGCAATGTTGACTTCCACTTTCAGAAAAACAACTCGATTATTGCAAACATGGTCAACATCGAGAATATAGTTATGAAATAATCTTGACAAAAAAGAATATTTATTTTTTCCAATATTTGCAATAATCGGAATTGTCTTCTTTGAAAAATGGTCGTGACGATGATCATGATGAACATGTAGATGCAACAAGCACAAACAAGATCACGCAAATCACACAGGTTCAAAGGTTCGAATCACGAGCATGGAGTTATGGGATAAGATCACCAACCCAAACAGGTATGTACTAAGGTTTGTCTTCATTGTACCTGCAAAAAACCAGAAGGGTGCTAACAGAGGTTCCCGGAGTTAACAGCCATCTTTAGAATATCATCGGTACGTTGGATTACTCCCCAACCGATAACATTCTTAAAATAGACCTCGTCCGAGTGTAGTATCGCGTGACAACCACCTTAAGTTTACACTCAGATAGTTTCCGCACTACGTTCCTAAATTGGCTTAGATTGGTTAAGGGTTCTACGGTCCTCAGTATGATCAGCTCAAGGTCGGAAAATAATGCCACGTACGATTACTCGTCACGACATTGATAGTCCAAGAGAGCCTAACCGAGTGGAGATTATCAAATTGATATTGCTTTGGACTACTCCATCACATATCGCTTCGAATATCGCCGTCCTATCATAAGTGTCACTCAGATCCGGGTTAGAATCTATCTCACACAGAGGATCACCAAACCAAAACGGAACAAACAAATAACAAACAATTTAAACCAAAGCAATAAATAAATCAAAGTAGGCTAAATCCGCTTAGAGATTACTCCCCAGCAGAGTCGCCACTTTTCTGTAGCGGTAAAATCATGAGTGTAAGCTATTGATTAACTTAACTCAATATACACAGAGTCGCCACCGCACTTTTATTTATTTCCAAATGGAAAAAGGAAAATGAACGAACAAAACCTTAATGAATCTCAAAAGCTAAAAAGCTAAAAGAATCAAACAGAGAATGGGTACGGGGATTGGTTACAAATCGGGAAGGTTTTAAGCACCCGACTTGTCCGTAGTACTCTACGGGAACCCTTTGAAATGTTTACTGCATTTTTGGTTTGAAATGGTTTGCTTGAAAAAAGATTGAGGAGATGAGAAGAAGAATGTTTTTTAAGATTTTGGTGTTTGAAGAGACGAACGTCTCATGCCTACGTACCCACAGAGTGCAATGCGAGATCAAAACCCCGTAGTTCGTGGTACAAATTGTGAAAAGGCAAATGAGTTGAATTGATTTTTAGAAATGTAAAGATAAGTCGTCATCCTTTAGCGAATAATTCCACTAGAAAAGATGAATCATATCTAAACATAAAAAATGGTTAAAAGAAAACGTGCACGAGGACACAAAAGCATTTGAATGAGTTTGAAAGTTTTTTTTAGGTTTTTTGAGAAAAAAGTTCCGATATGCTTATGTGGTTTAGCATTTATTAAAGAAATGAAATGAAAAGGTAAAAGCACATGACCGAAGTCAAGGTTTGATTGAGAAAATGTTTGCAGTTAGAAAACAAAGAAAGTTTTGAAAATAGGAAGGAGATTTGAAAATTGAAGAAGATGGGAAGAGATGAAGGGACTATCCTAAAACTTGAAAATAAAAGCTAAGGAAGAAATGATCAAACCATATGGCATGCACTCTTCGAAACAATTGGATTTCCATCTTCATGAACAAGTAAACTTAATCGGAACCAAAGTCTTCAATCCATAACAAATGAGCAAAGGGATGATCCTAGAATCTAGGTCCGAAACTCCGAGCAAGGGATAGTAACCATAGTCCAAAATTAGAAGTCACCCATTTTTAGATGTTTGATCCATTATTAATATTTTTGTGTCCAAATGGACAAATGAAAAATAACAAGCAACAATAATATATACAATAAGCAATATGATGAATGAATATAAAAGCATAGTAAGAGAAGTAGAGAAACGAGAGATTTAAAGTAAAAGGATAAGGTGCGAGAGATTTAATTAAATGTTAGTATATTCACAATATTAATATTTACAATATAAAGTGGTATGATGAACTTAATCAAGCACAACCACGAAAAATAAAAATAAAGTCGAGGCAACCGGATCCAAGTGGATCGCATTCCGAATCGGGACAATGTAGGTCTATGTTAAGCAATCGCCGAGTAATTTACGGAGTAATTACCCTACAAATGAGGCCGGCCACCACTAATTAAAGTGGAAACTATTCGTGTTAAAACATGTTAGAGAAACGATATTATGGATCGTTCTCCGAAAACATGCCACACTAAAAGAAAGAGAATGGTCTAATCTTAATCGAGATTATCGTTGAATTTCTCGAAAAGCAACCTATCACGATCTCAAAGTATGGAGAATGATCCAAATGATCATTCATCCATAGATTTGAAATAATGAAGATTAAACTTAATCGGAAATCAACAATCCCGAATCGGAAGATTGTCATCGACCAAAATAGAAAAAAGATGAAGAATATGGATCCAAAAAGAATAGATCCAATAAAGAATTAGAATATTTTTTTAAATCATTTTCTTAAAATTCTTTTCATCAAATTGTTTTCCTAAAATCCTTTTTCTAAACTTCTTTCTAAAGCAATTCTAAAATGTTTTATAAAACTCTTATTAAAAACTTATACCATAATATTTAAAAGAAATAAAAGCAAATTAAAAAAATGGAAAAGAAAAAGAAATGAAAAAGGGAGAGGGATAAGCAGAATTTGAAGGTGATGATAGCAAAACGGATTCAAGGCCATAGGCCCAAACTCCATAACATTTATTCTCTTATTAAAATTAAAACAAAAAGAAACAAGCAAATTAAAGAAAAAGGAAAGAAAACGCAGGAGAAAAAGAGTTTCCTCCTTTTTCGTCAAGAACACGCACTACAAGGGTAAAATGGCCGAACTCCTCCATCCTCACCTTCACTCAAAGACAACACGGCCGAACCTCTCCTCTCTCTCAGTCGCTGATTTCTCTCTCAAATCGCGTGGCTTTCTCTTCTTCTTCTCTTTCGGATCTGAATCGGGGTTTAGGATTGAGAGTGATTTAAGACTAAAACTTCAATTCAAGGTTGAAGGTGACAAGAATTGGCATCGGGTGAGTTTTCTTTTGCTTTTCTTCATATTCTGAAAAATCAATTGAAGGAAAAATGGTGGATTTGAAGCTTTGATTTTTGAATTTGGCAGAGATTTGTTCTGGCTCTCAAAGCTTGTAATTGAAGGAGAAATTGGTCCTATTTAAAGAAGAAAAATGGAAAAGAGTGGTGCTGCCGTTTTGTAATTAGGTCTGTTGCGTTTTGATTCACGAGATTTGTGTGATATCAATTAGAATTTTCCTCTGCGTTTCATTTGCTTCTCTGTTGCGTTTTATGTTTATGATATTCAGGTGTCGAATCCGTGCGTTGTTTGGTTTACGGCTTGCGTCACGTGAAGGCTGAAGCTTGTTGTATGCGGCGAGTATTTACGGCGTGGAGCTTGGCTATTACAAGGCTTGGGCCTGAAGCTGATACGGGATGAGCTTGAAGGGTAAAGCTGGTTGGCTGTGAAGTCAGCTGAATATTGAAGTTTGTTTTGGCTGCAACTGAAGGTTGTTCTTGTTGCGAAACAGGCGTGCAGGATGAGGTTGTAGGCTTAGCCCGCTTGGCTTACGGCAAGCTGTGAATGCTTTGGGATTATGTATGTTGTTGCTAATGGCTGCGGCGGGATCAGCTGGGCGCGTGTTTTGGCTTGAAGCTGGGCATGAAGTGTGAAAGGAAGCGTGAGGTGGGGAAAAGGCTTGTGAAATGTACGGTTTGTACGTGGGCTGATGAAAACTGTATTGGGCTAGCTGATATGTTGGAGATGTCTTGGGTTTGTATGCTGCTGTTGGCTTTGATGCTAGGCCTGGCGCGGCTGGGACTTGTTGTGAGTTGAAGGCTGGAGGAAATGTTACGGCTTGGTTAGCGCGTGTAGTATGAAGTTGAGGCAAGGAGAAGTGGCTGGGATACACGTGCGGTTGGGAAAATGTGAAGGATATGTACTTGCTTGTTGATATGAGAGGCTAATGGATAGATGCTTGGAATCAAGTATAAAAAAAAATATTAAAAAGATATTAAATGGACTTATTTGTTGCAAAAGAAAGCAAAAGAAAATGGACTAAAGGGTAATAAATGGGCTTATTTTTGTGTAGATTTTTTTTTATAAATGAAAAGGGAATAATGGAAATGGAATAAAAGAATAATGGGAATGGAATAAAAAATAAAGGGAATGGAATTTGGAATTTTGATTTATGGAAATTAATTTTTTTTTAAAGATGAACAATTGGGCTAAAATGAGATATAATGTGATTGGATATAAAAATCGAAAAGAATGGATATAAAAGAAAGAATTAGGATTAGGGAGTTTTTGTGAATTGAATAAAAAGAAATGAAATGGATAAGAAATGATTTTATTGGAAAAATGGATAGTGTATATGAAATGGTGATTTTGGCCCACAACTTTTGATTTTTTCTTGCACACAGTCATCGCTAAGCCACTGAACAACTTGCCACTCAAACTGCAACCATCATCTGAACATTGTCCTGATAATCCATATTCATACTGAGGAAAATAAATCCTCAGATGAACCAATGATGAACTGATGAATCCTTAATCAAGACAAACTGAACCCAACTTCTCACAATCCACTGTTCGATAACCAGAGAATTTTCACACACAACACTGTCTGATAACTAATGACTTCGCACATAACACAGTTCTGAATTTTGAATACGCGCTGTCTAAAAAATGAACCAATGGCACAAGTCACTTGCAATTGAACAATCTATTGATAATTTGACCAAGATTAGGTCAAACGTCCATCTGGATCGAATCGTAACTGAACAAACGCCTCTGAATTGGAATCACAGCACTGTCTTTTAAATCCTGCAACACAGAAGAAGAAGAAACAACTACAACATATTTTTTTGTATTTTGGTTAGAGGTTAATAAACATAAACAGATATCAGAAATTAAACATGATGATCCTCTGCAAAGCATAGACCTACACCTGAAAAGGATACATGAACCAATACGTGATCTTGTTTGTATGCAAATGCAAATGAGATGTGAAAAATCTTAGGGTCAAAAATTAGGGTCTGACAACCACCTTGTGATTATTATTATTATTTTCACTAACCCAATTATATTGCTTATTTATTTTGCTTATTTATTTATTTATTTTGCTTATTTAAATTGTTTTATTATTATTATTGTAATTGCTCCTGGATGTAATATTTTGTAATGTTTAAATATTTATTTTTATGCCATGGTTAGTAAAAATAGGGAGTGTAAACATGTATGTTATTTAAAATTAATTTAGATCACTTAATTTAAAAGATAAATATTTAAAATTGAACACTCACACACGTAAGTCGATCTTTGATCGCCATCTCACTTTCTAGGGTTACCTCTCATTGTTGCCTAATTAAAAGGTCAAGTATGGTGTATAAAGCAAAAAGTCCCTCAAAGTAAAGTCATCTAGTCCCTTAACAATAAAAGATCAAGTCCCTTAATGGTTGCCTTCATAATGATCTTGTCCCTTTCGAATAATGATGACAGTCCCTCCAAAATTGCTTAATACACCCCACAGTTGCCTTCATTAAACAGATGTCCCTTTACTTGTCCCACACATCAAAGGTAATGACTACCTATTCCTTAATAATAGGGATAGTCTTACCATTTAAAGGACTCAAGAACAGAAAAGACTCAAACTTAGGGTAGGTTCCTCATAGTTACTTGCTCACTCCTCAAAAACAATTTCAAACACTTCACATTTTCAAACAAATTTTCCAAACAAAGGTTTTTTACTCATCCGTACATGGATCATTATCAAACTCTTAAGAAAATTTTTATTCACACACTTCACATTTCAAAAACATTTTAAAGTGAGCTAAGTAACTAAGAGCCCATGGATAACCATGGATGTAAAGGGTGCTAACACATTCCCTTTACATAACCTACCCCCCGGACCCAAAAATCTTTTAAAAGGTCTTTCCTGTTCTTTTATGCCTTTCCTTTGGATAAAATAAAAGTCGGTGGCGACTCTTGCTATCCGCAACATAACTAAAGTCAGTTCTCCCACCGTGTTACAGAGTGGAAGGCAGTCTATGCCTTATTAGCCCTCAGGATATATGGGGCTATACTGTTTGCAGATGAGCCTAAATTTATCAACAAGAATGCCAACCATCTGTTTCTCCTGAAGAACCCAGTACCCACACTGCTAGGAGACTTTTACTACTCTATTCATCAGAGGAATGAGAAACAGAGGGGGAAGTTTGTAATATGTTGTGCTCCTTTGTTTTACACCTGGCTGCTCAGACACCTGCCTAAGTCAGATGCCTTCTTGAACCCACATCAGCAGAAGAATTGGGCCAAGAGGTTCATTGCCTTGACTCCAGATGATATCAGATGGTGCACCCAGAGCACCAAGGGCAAGGACATTATCACCAGCTGTGGACAATACCCAAATGTGCCTCTGATAGGAGTGAAGGGTTGCATCAACTACAATCCTTTACTGTTTAAGAGACAACTGGGTTATGCCTTAGTTCACCCTCCCAGAGGACAGGATTTAGCTAAGACCCTATATTGTGAAGTACAACCTAATTCAGCTGTTGTCAGACAAGCATCCTGGGCTTGGGACAACATCCAGACAAAAGGGGTAGCTATTCTTGGAAGATGTAACAATGTTGCTTCAGCTCAATACTCAGACTGGTCCCGTACTAGAGCTCAGATTACCAGAATGCCTTTCACCTTGGAAGACATGCCTGGACCATCTACAGTACAGCCTGCAGCAACAGTTAGCCTGGAGGAATTTGAAACGCTGAAGGAAAGGAATGAACAGCTATCCCAGGCCTTGAAGAAGACTCTTTGGGAAAGGAGTGATGGTCGTCTGGACATTGAGAGATTGGAGAAGCTCAGGGTGGAGCATCTTGCCAAAATTGAGAAGACAAAGGACTACATAAGAAAAGCAAGGGATGGGGAACAGATACTGAAGAATGCCTGCAAGGAGGCCAAGATTCAGAAAGCTAGGGCTGAGCACTATCTGCAAGAGAGTCAGGCTAGGTGGGTCAGTATCACCGAAGCCCGTACACAAGAAGACCAGAAGACTCAAGCTAAGATTGAACAACTGGAAGCCAATGAGAAGAAGCAGCAGGAAGCTTTGTTGGCTGCATAGAGAGAGATATTAGAGTTGAAGCTCAGCAGGATTGAAGAGATCCAAAGACCAGGATAGGCATAAGAAGCTGACCACTGCCATTGCTACCAGGAACCTCCTCATTAGGACCATTACAGAGCACCCAGCTGGACCAGTGACTGAGGTACTCCTGAAGGAGGTCAGGGAAGATGAGTTTGGACTGGATGTCTGATTCTTTGCTTGTTGTTTGTTTCCATTTGATGTACTTTTTCTTTTTGTTGTATTTTGACCCTCCATGGGCATGTATTGTAAGATAAACTATGTATTGTTCACCATTTGTAATATATTTTAGTTTGTTTTCATTTGGGCTTTTCTCTCAACAACATCACACATCTTCCTCGAGGTCTGGAAAGGTCAAAACCAAGAACCAAACCGGATACCTTGAAAAACAAATAAGCATACTGCATTGCATACTAATCTTGTTTTTGTTTTGTAGGTTTTTGTTACTATTGTTTCTAACTTTGTTGTGATCTCAGGAAACATTGCTCGTCGCCGAGTGTTCCCTGTCAACCGCGCGCACCGGTACCCGACTCGTAACAACCTTCCCGACATTCAAATGGAACAAGTACAGCAGGATCTGACTGAGGTCAGAAATCAGATGGCCAATGAGAGAGTGGAGATGAGAAATCAGATGTCTCAGTTTATGGCAGTAATGACTGGCTTAGCCCAGAGTCAAGAAAGGTTAAGAGAGCTGGTGGAAAGACAAACTCCTGAGGAGCCTCATCTTGGAACAGGAGGAACTAGCAACAATGAACGGGGCCAGCCTCGTATTGACCCACCAGTATATGGACCTCACCTGGATCCAGAAGTTAACATACCAAGGAATGTGCAAGGTAATACTGCTGGGAGAGAATCCTGCAAGAGGATCCCCAAGAAGAACAGTTTACTGTTATGGGAGCTGGAGATGAAGTATATGACAGGAGATTGGATGAGATTGCTGAGAAGTTAAGGTCTTTGGAATCTCAGAATTCTTTGGGGTGATAATTCCCCACAAATTCAAACCCCCATGCTTTGAAAAGTACAATGGTACCTCTTGTCCTCGCACTCATCTGCAGTCTTTCTTGGGAAGGCTTAAGGCCTATACTATGGATGAAAAGTTATGGATGTTCTACTTTGAGGACAGCCTAACTGGAGCTTCGAGAGAATGGTATTCGCATTTGTCTAGGGCCACCATAAGATGTTGGAAGGATTTGGCCGAAGCTTTCATCCGTCAATATCAGTACAACCTGGACATGGCTCCCAATAGAACTCTTCTAATGGGCATGTCTCAGTCTTCCAGAGAGAGCTTTCGGGATTATGACCAAAGGTGGAGACAGCTTGCTGCTGCTGTCCAACCACCCATGTCAGAGAGGGAAATGGCTGACATGTTCATGAACACCTTGCAAGGGACTTATATTGACAGACTGGCTGCCTTCTCCTCGACCAGTTTTGCTGATGTGGTCATAGCCGGTGAGAGGATTGAAAGTCTCTTGAAGAGGTCGTACAACAACAACAATAGCAACCAACAACAGCGTCCATTCCAACAAAGGCCATCACAAGCAAACAGGGTAATTGACCCGATCCCAATGCCGTATGCTGCACTCTTGCCACAACTCCTGAAGCTCAACCTGGTTGAGTTAAGGACGTTGGCACCTCCAGATCCTCTCAATATGCCAAAGAACTATGATGTAAATGCCAGGTGTGCATTCCACTCAAACGCACCGGGGCATAATACTGAAAAATACAGGGCCCTACATATGAAAGTCCAGGATCTGGTGGACTCAAAAGCTCTCAATTTTGCGCCTCCTCCGAACGTCACAAGAAATCCAATGCCTAGTCACAACGGACCTAGGATTAATGCTATTGAAGAAGGAAAACCATCCACATTAATCAACATTGTTACACAAATCCGAACGCCCTTGATTGAAATCAAAGCTCAGCTTTTAGAATGCCAAGTGTTACCCGGATGTGAAGTCGGCTGTGGATATTGCAACATTGCTGTTAATGGATGTGAGAGACTGAGAAACGACATAGATGGTCTCATTAGAGATGGCATTCTTCAGATTACGACAACAGCAACTACAACTCCAACAAATCCTTCACCAACAATCACAGATGCTCCTACAACATCAGCAACCATTGTTCCAACAGATTCTGCTACAACTCCAACAATTACTCAATCAATCACTTCAACGGATACAAGTTCAGTCATAATTCCTTCTACAAAGACAACACCCATTACTCTATCAGTTCCTGCTACAACTTCAACACCCATCCAATCAACTCCGTCTACAACATCAGCAACAGTTAATGAAAGCGTCTCAACGGTTACGATATACTATGATCCTGCAAATATTCCTTCCAACAACTCACAATAAATTACTACTCCTGTCAGAGCTCCAGTTACCATATATTATGATCCACACACCATTGTGGTCCCCTCTGTAGCTGCTATCAGTCCAATCACTATCACAGTGCCTGGGCCAGTTCCTTACGAAAGCAATAATTCCATCCCTTGGCATTATGGCTCAGATCTATACTGCGAGGGGCAGGAAATCACTTTAGAATCATCAACTTCTCCACCTCAGATAGACAATGTGGGAGGAGGCGGAGGCTTCACTAGAAGCAGACGTCTCTTCGCCTCGCAAATACCAAGATCCAGTGCTGAAGCAGAAGCTGCTGCTAAGGCAAAAGGGAAGAGCATGGTGCAAGAAGAATCAGTTGCTAAAGAAACTTTGAAGACTCATTTTGATCAAGAGGTTGATGAATTCATGCGGATCATCAAAAAGAGTGATTATAAGGTGGTGGACCAGCTTCACCAAACACCTTCCAAAATCTCCATACTATCATTGCTAATGTGCTCCGAGGCTCATCGGAACACACTATTAAAGGTCTTGCACGCAGCTTATGTGCCAGAGGAGATTACTGTCAATCAGTTAGAGGTTGTGGTTGGAAATGTCAACGCTAGTCATGGACTAGGATTTACCAACGCTGATCTGACAACGGAAGGTCACAATCACAACAAGGCTTTGCACATTACCTTGGAGTGTAAGGGTGTAGTTCTTTCTCACGTATTGATGGACACAGGGTCATCACTAAATGTCCTACCCAAGAAAGCCCTTGTAAAGCTGGAACATGATGGATTGGCACTACGCCCAAGCAACTTGGTAGTGAGATCCTTTGACGGTTCTAAGAGATCAGTTCTGGGAGAGATAGAGTTGCCAATAATGATTGGCCCACAGGTTTACAAAACGACCTTCTTTGTGATGGATATACAGCCTGCCTACTGTTGCACCCCAAAATTTGCCCTCACAAGACAAGACTTTGTGTACTAAGAGGTTCACAAGGTTCACAAAGTTCACAAGACATCTCATGAGGTTCACAAGGTTCACAAAGTTCACAATTAGTCAAAAAGTTTGACATTTCCCTCAGATAGTGCATCCTCCTAAGCAATGCATCCTAAACTAGGGTTTTTACTTTAATCAGGCTAAATGGACTTCCAAGACTTCAAGTGAGCTTCATAACATCTTATATGTGTTTGAGAATCCCCATGACAAGTTTCAAGACTTTTCCCAAAGGTTTGCTCAGTCAGATGATCAGATAGGTTAAAATCAGTCAAAGCACTTAAAAAGTCAAACTGAGGTCAACTGTGGTCAAACCAAAGTCAAACTTCATGATTTTTTGCCAACATCAAGTATATGAAGTAAAATTCATCATTTGATCAAGGGTTGATCATGATTCATCAAGGAGATTTCAGATCATCAAGAATCAGGAGTTTCTAAATTAGGGTTTCCTCAGGAAAAGTCAACTGAACTTTGACCAGCCATAACTTTCACATGCTTCATCAAATGTTTTCCATCTAAAGCTCATTTTGAAGGAAATTGAATTCTCTACAATTTTGTGTCTCACAAGCCAAGCCCAAAAATGCTTCATTTGGAAGGTATGAGCTAAGACATTATAGGTCCTTTTAAAAGTCAACAAAAAGTCAACAACTTCAAAAGAGCATAACTTGAGAATGGTAAAAGATATGGACATGAAACCAATGGGGTTGGTTAGAGTACTCTTTAAGATTTCCAAAATATCCAAGAACACCCTTATAGCATTAAAATTGAAGGATTTGTGCCCTTGCAAAGTTGGGAAATGTTTGAGTGGTTTATGAAGTAAATGGGGTCTTAAAACCATAATTCTTCAAATGGACTGACGTTTTTGTGACCCAATGTGTTCCATGACATCATGCACGAAATTTATTTAATATTTTCATAATTTTATTCATTTTATTTTTATTTATTATGATTTTTTATATTAAAAATCATTTTAAATTCAAATAAAATATAAAATGATGAAGATTTAAAAATATTTTGCTTCTAGAAAGTCATGAAAGTTGATTGGATTTAATTGATATGAAAATTATGAAGATTGTCTCAAAATAGCAAGGTTAGATCAAATGAAAATCAAGTTTTATGACATGATCTTTTTCAATATTCAATCATCCAAAAAGTCCAAAGAATCATACAATTTTTTGACCTAATTCAGTTCACATATATACATGGAACATATCACAATCAAGGACACGAATTATTGCAGCCTCAAGGACAAGTTTCAAACTTTCAAAATTCATCAAAAAATCTCAATTCGGATTCTCACTTGCAGGCCATATTAGGGTGTTTTGAAGGTTGCAAAACGTTTCTTGATCATCACTGAAGCTATCCCAATCATTCTCATCATTCGAAACATCATAATTCATTGAAACCGAATCCTCACATTCATGAGTTTTTGAATTTTTAGATTTCATTGATTCAACTAATATAAATGATTTTTATGCATTGATTCTTGTTTATTGATGTCTCTGAAATGTTTTTGTATATTTGAATTGAGTTTTTGTTGCAGAATCAAGGAGATGCCATTACTAGGGTTTGAAGCTTGAATTTGGGATCTTAGGATTTAGGACATATAAATGAATTATAAAAACATGGCTATGATGTATGAGTATTGGGTAACTAATCTGGGCTGTTAATTTTTGTTGTTTTCACGGTTTGGATGATGTTTCAAAAACCTAGGGTTTTCTGGTTAATGTTGCCCGCAAGAAAATTCACAGGAAATATTACATGAAAATTCGCAGGTATCATGAAGAAGATGAAGTTTCTTGGCGCGCAGCTGGGATTTGAATTTCTGATTTAATATTTTATGAAATTGTTTGAATATGATATCAGTTGATGTTGCCTGGCCCAGTGGTAATGGTTGCGCGTGTTATTGTTCAGGACCTTGGTTCGATTCTTGGAGGCAACATTCTTTTTATTGATTTTCATATTCATTCATATAACTTAAAATATTATGAATTGTTGTGGTTGTCTAACAGATGCGTCCATGTGGCTTAGTGGATGGAGTGTTTGATTGTTGGCTGAGGGGCAGGGGTTCGAATCCAGGTTCCCACATTTTTCTCATAATTATTTTGTTTTAGCAGGTTTATAATATAATGATTGTGATGCATATGGCTATCACCAGCGCATGCTGGCTCAGTTGGTTTTGAGTGTTGTTGATTGAGGTAAGGGACCTGGGTTCAAATCCCAGGTCCTTTCTTTTTGGTCAATTTTTCTATGTTTTTCTTATTTAAATTTATTTTATTATATTACTTCTATTTTATTTAAATTGGTAAATATAAATTATAAAAAATATTTTCTAATACCATTAAAATACTTTTCTTTATATTCTTAAAATATTATAATTTATTTTCTTAAAAAAATTTAAATTGTTTATATTTAATTTTATAATATGTATATATGTATAATTATCATATTTTTGTAAATAAATTGTTTTATTTTGTAAATTAACTAAAAAACCCTAATTTTCTTTTATAAACCCTAATTATATTGTAAATATTAATTTATTTGTTTATTTTAGTTTTATAATTTGTTCATGTTATATGTAGTTTTTATATATATAAATCATTTAAATAATTTAATTAAGTAGTAAACCCTAATCTATTTTTCTAAATAATTCAAAACCCTAACTTTATTTCATGAACTTAATTTATTATTTTTATATGCTTACTTAATTAAAATTAATAAATATTTTTTATAATATGTATATAAATTTAAAATATTAGAACTATTAGTTATATTTATTAGTATATAATTGTTATTATTTATTTCTTTTATTTAAAATTCCCTTAAAAATAATTATTTATTTAACTTTGGACTTTTAATTTGTTTCTACATTATGTTGTTATACTAACCATCTTATACTTATTTTTTTGTTTATTATTAATAATCCATTTAATTATTTATTTATTTGCTTATTTTATTTTAATTATTATAATGTAATTGTACCCACTATGTAATAGTTGTAGAATTATTCTTATTATTTATTTTTAATTGCCATGGTTAGTAAAATAGGGAGTGTAAACATATTTGTATTTAAAATTGAATTTAGATCATTAATCTTAAGATAAATACTTGAATTTGTACACGCACACACGTAAGTCGATCCTTGATCGCCATCTCACATTCTTAAGGATACCTCACATGTTGCTTAAACAAAAAGGTCAAGTAAGGTGTAAAGCAAAGTCCATCCTCTCATATCATCTAGTCCCTTAAAAGATAATAAGATCAAGTCCCTCCATGGTTGCCTTCGTAAATGATCTTGTCCCTTTCGAATAAAGATGATAAGTCCCTTCGAATTGCTAAATACACCTTACAGTTGACTAATCACAGTTGTCCCTTCACTTGTCCCTTATAACATCCAAGGTAATGACTACCTATTCCTTGATAATAGGGATAGTCTTACCATTTAAAGGACATTTAAGAACATAAAAGATTTAACTTAGGGTAGGTTCCTCTTATGTACTTGCTCACCTTTTCAAAACACTTCAAAAACACTTCACATTTTCAAACAATTTTCAAAACAAAGGCTTTATATATATCCGTACATGGATCATTATAAAGTACTTAAGAAAATTTCTAATCACACACTACACTTCTCAAAAACAATTTAAAGTGAGCTAAGTAACTAAGAGCCCATGGATAACCATGGATGTAAAGGGTGCTAACACCTTCCCTTTACATAACCTACCCCCCGAACCCAAAAATCTTTTTAAGGTCTTTCCTGTTCTTTTATGCCCTTTCCTTTGGATAAAATAAAAGTCGGTGGTGACTCTTGCTATCCGCAACATTTAACTAAAGTCAGTTCTCCCACCGTGTTACACCTACAGCTGTCTATTGGGTAGACCATAGATACACGCCGCTGGCACCGTGACGTTAACCCTTCACCAGAAGTTAAAATTCGAGTGGGAAGGCCAAGTAATTACTATTTGTGGGGAGGAGGATATCTTCGTTAGCCAGCTGGCTACTTTCAAATACATTGAAATGGACGGGGAAATTCACGGAACAATGAGTCAAGGGTTTGAGGCCCTTAATATCAATGAAACATCTGCTGTGCTTGGGACTTCCATCACATCATATCAACAGGCCCGAAAGGTTGTTGAGGAAGGTACCATTTAAGGCTGGGGCAAGCTGCTGTCAGTTGAAAAGAAAGAAGACCGATTCGGGTTGGGTTACAGACCAACTCGACAAGATCAACCAGAGGCTGCAAAGGAGCCCAAGTTTGTCAGCGGGGGGATGCTCACCCCGGATGCTGTGAACAACTTGGAAGATGAGTCAGAAGACGAGCGCAACCTGGAAAGCTGGATACGTCCAAGGATCTCGGGGAACCGTGTCTCAAACTGGTCTTCCCAGGAAATTATAAGGGTTACTCCGGCAGAGTAATTATTATTTCTTGTCTTTAAGCATGCATCAAGTCCTGCATCTTGCCCAAGATGTCAGGGCTCATTTTGTAATCGGGTCATCTTGTATTTTGTGCAAACGATCAATTAATGAATATCAGGACATCTTTTGCAAATGAGTCTTTTCTTTTCCGCTCACTGTTTTTCATTTTTTATTTTTTGTACAAAAATAAAATGGCAATGTTTTTCAAAATAATAACTTCATTTTCACTTTTTCTAAACAAGATAAAACTGATCACTAAAACAAACAAATCTAAACCCTTGCAGAGAATGCCCTCCAGACTGCACCGACAACAACACCGCTATGACTTCGTATGACTTTGACAATACGATTAATCAAGCCGATGAAGGGGTTGGAGAAGATTATGAGCTACCTGAAGAACTAGCCAGATTGTTGAGGCAAGAGGAGAAGGTCATCACTCCTCATCAGGAGGAGGTTGAAACGGTTAATCTTGGTACAGAAGAAGACCTAAAAGAAGTGAAAATTGGGGCCTGCCTGCAAGATTCAGTAAAAGAGCAACTTATTGACATGCTTCAGGAGTATGTGGATGTCTTTGCTTGGTCTTATCAGGACATGCCAGGTCTGGACACCGACATTGTTATGCACAGGCTGCCTCTAAAGGAAGACTGTCCGCCAGTAAAACAGAAGTTGCGCCGTACTCGCCCAGATATGGCAATGAAGATAAAAGAAGAGGTACAAAAACAGTGGGACGCCGGTTTCCTTGCTGTAACTAGTTACCCGCCGTGGGTTGCTAATATTGTACCTGTGCCTAAAAAGGATGGCAAGGTGAGGATGTGTGTGGATTACCGGGATCTGAATAGAGCCAGCCCGAAAGATGATTTCCCATTACCTCACATTGATGTATTGGTCGACAATACAGCTCAGTTCTCGGTATTCTCCTTCATGGATTGATTTTCAGGATATAATCAGATCAAGATGTCGCCTGAAGACATGGAGAAGACAACTTTCATCACACCCTGGGGCACATTCTGTTATAAGGTAATGCCATTCGGACTAAAGAATGCTGGTGCCACTTATCAACGGGCTATGGTAACATTATTCCATGACATGATCCACAAAGAAATTGAATGCTATGTGGATGACATGATTGCCAAGTCCCTCACAGAAGAAGACCACCTAGTGAATATGTTGAAACTATTCAAGCGTCTGAGGAAGTACCAATTGAAGTTAAACCGCAACAAATGCACATTCGGGGTGCGATCCGGTAAGCTGCTGGGATTTATTGTAAGTGAGAAAGGGATTGAAGTTGACCCTGACAAAGTCAAAGCCATTCAAGAGATGCCTGCACCAAAGACTGAAAAAGAAGTTCGGGGGTTTCTAGGTAGATTGAACTACATTTCACGGTTCATATCTCACCTTACTACAACCTGTGAACCTTTGTTCAAGTTGTTAAGAAAAGAACAAACGGTCAGGTGGAATGAAGACTGCCAGAGGGCTTTTGACAAAATTAAGGAATACTTGCAAGAGCCTCCGATCCTTATGTCTCCAGTTGAAGGAAGACCTCTAAAAATGTACTTGACAGTATTAGAAGAGTCAATGGGGTGTGTGTTGGGCCAGCATGACGAGTCTGGTCGAAAAGAGTATGCAATTTACTACCTAAGCAAAAAGTTTACCGACTGTGAACAACGTTATTCACTGCTCGAGAAAACTTGATGTGCTTTAGCGTGGGCTGCTCGCTGACTAAGGCAATATATGTTGAACCACACTACCTTGTTGATCTCAAAGATGGACCCAGTCAAGTACAGTTTTTAGAAGCCAGCACTTACCGGACGGGTTGCAAGATGGCAAATGATTCTCACAGAATATGACATTCAGTACACATCCCAAAAAGCCATCAAAGGCAGTGTATTGTCGGATTACCTTGTTGAGCAACCCATTGATGATTACCAGCCTATGAGATTTGACTTCCCTGATGAAGACATCATGTTCATAAAAGCAAAAGATCATGAAGAGCCTATTCACACTGAAGGGTCTGACCCAGAAGAAGAATGAACTATGATTTTTGATGAGGCTGTTAATATGAATGGTCGTGGTGTTGGTGCAATACTCATTACACCTAAGGGAGTTCACATGCCTTTCTCGGCAAAACTCACTTTTAACTGCACTAACAACGAAGCTGAATACGAAGCATGTATCATGGGTCTTGAGGAAGCCATTGACCTCAAGATCAAGACTTTAACTGTATTCGGAGATTCAGCTCTGGTAATCAATCAAACCAACGGAAAATGGTACACTCACTAGGAGCATCTGACACCTTACCGGGATTATACAAGGAGGTTACTCACATTCTTCACAACGGTCAAGCTTGGGTATATCCCTCGAGACGAAAATCAGTTTGCAGATGCTCTGGCTACCATTTTGTCCATGATCAAAGTTCAAGCTGCCAACTTTGTGCCTCGGATTTCAGTATCCAGACTTGACAGACCAGCATATGTATTCTCTGCAGACCTTACTAAAGATGATAAGCCTTGGTTCCATGACATCAAATGCTTCTTGGAGGATCAAACATACCCACCTGGGGCATCACCCAATGACAAGAAGACATTAAGAAGGTTAGCTGGTAGTTTCTTCCTGAATGCTGATGGTTCCTTGTACAAGAGAAACTTTGATATGGTACTTCTCAGATGTGTTGATAAGACAAATGCAGGCTTGTTGATGCACGAGGTGCACGAAGGATCTTTCGGTACCCATGCCGGAGGACATGCAATGGCTAAAACGTTGTTAAGATCAGGCTATTACTGGATCACAATGGATGCAAAATGTTGTGCCTATGCCAGAAAGTGTCATAAATGCCAGATCTATGCAGATAAGGTGCATGTGCCTCTGAATCCTCTGAATGTGATGTCTTCACCTTGGCCCTTCGCCATGTGGGGCATTGATATGATTGGCAAGATCGAACCAACTGCTTCAAATTGCCACAGATTCATCCTGGTAGCCATCGACTATTTTACCAAATGGGTTGAAGCAACTTCGTATGCCAATGTCACCAGACAAGTGGTAGCCCGATTCTTGAAGAGAGATATCATCTGTCGGTATGGAGTGCCCGAGCGAATCATTACTGATAATGGTTCCAACTTGAACAACAAAATGATGGTAGAGCTGTGTCGGGACTTCAAGATCCAACACCACAATTCTTCTCCTTACAGGCCAAAGATGAATGGTGTTGTAGAGGCAGCTAACAAGAATATCAAGAAGATTGTGCAGAAGATGGTGGTCACCTACAAAGACTGGCATGAAATGCTACCATTTGCCTTGCATGGGTAGCGTACATCAATCAGAACATCCACTGGGGCAACACCGTATCAACTTGTGTATGGTATGGAGGCAGTCCTACCTGTTGAAGTTGAATTACCCTCCTTGCGGGTACTAATGGATGTTAAACTGAGTGAAGCAGAATGGGTCCGATCCCGATACGAACAACTAAGTCTGATCGAAGAGAAGAGATTAGCTGCAATCTGTCATGGGCAGTTGTATTAGAAAATAATGAAGAAAGCCTTCGATCAAAAAGTCAGGCTTCGGGAATACCAAGTAGGAGATCTTGTGCTGAAAAGACTCTTCCCTCCTCATACAGACCACAGGGGCAAGTGGACTCCGAATTACGATGGTCCATTCATAGTAAAGAAGGTTTTCTCTGGTGGAGCACTGATGCTCAGTACTATGGATGGTAAAGATTTCCTGTCCCCTGTGAATTCAGATGCAGTTAAAAAATACTTCGCATAAAATGACCCGCTGGACATAAAAACAGAATGTAAGTCCAGGCAGAAATATGGCATCCCGGCGAGTCAAAAACAGAATAAAAGACTCGGGCAAAAATAAGGGAAAAAAAATGTGTACACTCGCTGAGTTGAAAAGCCGCATTGGATAACTCAGGCAAAAATGGGTATCCCAGTGGATTGAAAACCCGAAAGGGCGATCCGCGCAAAATTAGGGAATAAGCGAACAACTGCACTCTGAATTCGTTTGTATCGCTTACAACATGACAAACTTCGAAAGGTTAAAGCATCGGTCAGAATCAGTCGTCTTCAGAAAGCAGGATAAGAAGAACGTCAATGTCATATGAGTCATAGCAAAAGGGAAGCTCACTGAAGCGTCATCAACATTGCCAACACTTTACTTTTCTCAATTTTTAATATTCTCCTCATTTCAGGGGATCTGTTTCTTTGACTGTACTTGCCAATTCAGGGCACCCGAATGAATAAAATCAGATTTTCAGTCACACTTAGTCTCGTACATTTTACTTTCGTTTTGCAAAATGTCTGATGTCCTTAAAATGTCAATTGCATAAATACAGATGCATCTTTTCTAAATCATATGCTTATAGGAAATATATTTGCTCCCGGGAGTGTCTAAACTCCTATGATGGAATCCAGTAAGGGATACCT
Source organism: Lathyrus aphaca (assembly GCA_963966055.1). NCBI lineage: Eukaryota > Viridiplantae > Streptophyta > Magnoliopsida > Fabales > Fabaceae > Lathyrus > Lathyrus aphaca. The sequence goes on along the minus strand of OZ014519.1, from coordinate 449,072,899 downwards.
CGGGATACTTGTACGTTTCTTTGTCATAACAGGATTGCAGGAATCTAAAATGCAACATGGGGCATGAAAGCTTCTCCCCAGCAGCATTGCCAGATTATTATGTCCTCAACACCTCTTCCAAACAATATCTGGAATGTTTTCCCCAGCAAAGTTGCCAAAGCATTCTTCCCTAACATCTTCTTCAAAGCAGCATCAGGAGGGGCTCATTTTCCCAACTGAGATCATCCTCCTTAGCAGGGTCCCCACAGATATCTCTAAGAATATCATTCAGTGATCATTCCTCCCCAGCCAAGTGTTAGACAGGGAACCATCTCCCCACAGAGTTTCACCCTCTATCCAGAAGAGCAGTGTCTGAAGATCTCACAACAAAGTGACGGAAGCTTCCACAAGACCCCAGCTAGGCTCTTCATTACCAAGATAGGTCTATCAGTGACTTGTTTCCCCAAGCCGCCATACATATTATCAGATCTGCCAATGATCTTTTCCCCCAGCTGGGATGTCCTTTCAAGCAGATCAGCCAGAGATCCACAGCAACGGGATCTGAATCCCGGATCGGTATCTTTTGCATAATCTTGGCATTCGCATCATATTATATCCCCCAGAGCGTAGCATTCCGTCTAATACGGAGCATTACGGTAAAAATCAAACATATTGCATAATCACAAGCCATGTTTTGAATCAGTCACCTGTGAATACTGACATACCATCAACAACATACAAAATACCACTCAAATTCCCCGGTAGAATGCCAAAGCATTTTCTTTGCAATTCCCAAGATACAAATACATGCTCCTTTTGGCACCCGTCCGTGTCATCTTTCCCCAGAAAGTTGCCAGAACATCCCCTACAAACAGATACTTATACATTACAGATGCTTCTTGACGCTCGTCGGTGTCATATCCCCAGCAGAAAGCCAAAACGTTCCCTTTGAACTCACAAATACATATTAATACACTCTCCTGACACCCGTCCGTGTCGCCTATCCCCAGCACAGTTGCCCAAACGCTTGTTTATACACTTCTTTCGACACTTGTCCATGTCATCCTATCTCCACAGGTCATCAAACACCTTTTATACTTATAGATTCATAACTTATACATTTTCTCTTTTTGACACCCGTCCGTGCCGCACTCTCCTCGGCAAGTTGAACACTCATTTGTGTCTCACTCGTGCTTACTTTCACTCATACAGATACTCGTCCGTATCTTGTATACGCACTTAATTCCCCTCAGAGTCGACACTCGTCTGTGTTCTTTGTTAACCGGTTGGTACTCGTCCATACCATCATCTCTAAACATGCGTCAGCATTTGTTTATACTAATACTCGTCCGTGTCATAATCCGAAGGATGCTCGTCCGCATCTTTAATTTATACACAATGTCAAACACTTATACCTTTCATCTCTTGAATGTAGATACTCGTCTGTGTCTACCATTCCCCAGAGGAGTCCCCAGCAAATCCCAATAAATCATTCCCCTTTTATCTGACATTCGTCCTATGTCATGATACTCCCGGCGGCCGTACCCTGCCAGGTGATCGTCCTTCACCTTTTTGATGATCGTCCTTCATCATTCCCCCAACGGAGTCTCCATTATTGGAACCCTTTGTTACCCGACATCCGTCCTATGTCGTGATATTTTAGTGGCCTTCCCCTGCTAGGTGATCGTCATTCACCTTTTGATGATCGTCCTTCATCACTTCTTATCCGATGGCCGTCCCCCATCGTTGATCTTGTTATCTGACATTCGAGAGCAGCTGTACCCTGCTAGGTGATCGTCCTTCACCTCTTGATGATCGTCCTTCATCATGCTTATCCGATGGCCGTCCCCATCGTCGACCTTTGCTATCCGACATTCGTCCTATGTCGTGATACTTTCGGCAACCGCCCCCTGCCTGGTGAACGTCCTTCACCATAGATGATTGTCCCTCATCTTTCTCCCCAACAGAGCAGCCGTCCCCCGCTAGGTGATAGTCCTTCACCTCTGATGACTGTCTCTCATCATTTATTTCTTCAACCCGATGGTCGTCCCCATCATTTACCCTTAATCCCCAAAGAACCTTGTTACTGTATTTGATGGTCGTCACCATCATAATCTTTTCATTTCCCCAGCATGTCGGCCATCCCCGTCATTGCTTCATCCTTAGAAATCGTCCCCTGCCCGATGGTCGTCCTCCATTGCCCGCGCTTTATAATCATACTTTGCTTCCTTCTACAATTTATATCCCTTTTCTTTTTACCCAGTGAGCGCAAATTTTGGACTGTCTTTGGTATTCAACCACAAGTTATCTTGTTTGTCTGTTAAGTCGTCGCTTACATCCTGCACAGCTAACTCAGGCTTGAATAGGGGCAGCTGTAAACACCCCAAATTTGCCCTCACTCATTTCACCATGGCTTGTGTTTCTTTTCATTTGCATAAGTTCAATCATAGCATCTCATATTTCATTTTTGCTTCACTGCATTGGTTCAAAGTCATCTGCATTTAGGGTCTGTGATCTGAGCAATCCCTGACCATCTAAGCCACTCCAAAGGTCTTTAATCATCTCAAGAGGGTCCATGTATGTTCAAGCATCATGTTATATCCTCCCAAAATCAAGAAAGTCAGAAAATCACGAGAACTGAGAAAGGCATGGAAGCAGAGCTAGTTTTAACTGCACAGATGACCTAAAATTAGGGTTTTGGTTTCAGAGGCCATAACTCCAAATTTTTTTGTCATTCTTGTTTCTATTGGTCTATATATGTTATAAGGATCATACATACCAATTTTCATGAAGAAATTCAATGGGGAAGGCATCTGATCAATAGATGACTTCTTGAGCAAGTCAGTGCAAAATCAGGGCATCTGAGGCCCCCAATCATCCAACCAAAGGGTCTTCTACATCATTTTGGGTGTATATGATCTTTATTTGATCTTAAAAGAAGTTAGAGGTTCACAAAATTGAAGAATTTCAAGCCATTTGCAAAGTTGCCATTTTGGGAAAGTGACTTGTAATGTAAACTTGCCATTTTGGGAAAGTTTTTCAACCTCCTCTTTTTGAATCAAAATGCTTCAAGCCCCTTAAGTGGTCAAATAATACAACTTGTTCGTTTTACAACACAAGCCCCTTAAGGGGTCAAAATACATCACAAAAAGTAAAAGTACACGGAATAGAAACAACAACAAGCAAATGGTCAAACACCAAGGCTAAACTCATCCTCACGAACTTCCTTGAGAAGTGCTTCGGTCACAGGATCAGCCGGACGCTCCGTGAGATTCCGGATAAGGAGGTTCCGGGTTGCAACAGCTGCTGCTAGCTTTTTGTGCTGAGTTTGGTCCTTGGACCTCTTCACCCCTGCTCTGATCTTTAGCTCTGATATCTCCCTCTGGGCTGCTGCCAAGGCTTCTTGCTGTTCCTTTGCATTAGCTTCAAGTTGCTCCATCTTGTCTTGAACTCTCTTGTCCTCCAGGGTACGAGCCTCGGTGATCCTGACCCACCGGGCTTGACTCTCCTTCAAGTACAAGTCTGTCCTTGCCCTCTGGAACTGGGCTTCTTTGCAAGCATTCTTCAGAATTTGTTCACCAGCCTTAGACTTTTTGATATAATCCCCAGACTTTTCAATCTTAGTCAAATGCTCCACTCTCAACTTCTCCAATCTCTCAATCTCCCTCATACCTTCACTCCTCTCTCGGAGGGTCTTCTGCAAAGCCTGGGTTAGCTTCTCATTTCTTTCCTTCAAGCTCTCAAACTCCTCCAAACTGATGGTGGCAGGGGGTGGTGCTGAAGATGACTCAGGCATGTCTTCTATGGTAAAGGGCATTCCAGAGAATTGGGCCCTGGCACAGGACCACTCATAATATTGTGCTGATGCCACATTATTACACTTCCCCAGAATGGTGACTCCCTTGGTTTGAACATTATCCCAGGCCCAGGCAGCCTGCCTAACAACAGCCAAACTAATCTTGTTCTCACAATAAAGAGTCTCCACCAAGTCCTGTGCCCTAGGAGTGTGGACCAGTGCATAGCCCAGTTGCCTTCTGAACAGCAGAGGATTGTAATTGATACTTCCCTTAACTCCTATTAAAGGCACATTGGGAAAATGTCCACAGCTGGTGATGACATCCCTGCCCTTGGTGCTCTGAGTGCACCATCTGATATCAGCTGAAGTTAGAACAGTGAGTCTCTTAGCCCAGTTTCTTTGCTGATGAGGGTTTAAAAATGCATCTGTCTTGGGTAGATGCCTGAGAAGCCAAGTGTGGAACAATGGAGCACAAAACCTCACTAACCTCCCCCTCTGCTTTTCATTCCTCTGATGCACTGAATAGTAAAGGTCCCCCAATAAAGTTGGCACTGGGTTCTTCAAGATGAACAGATGGATTGCATTCTTGCTAATGAATCGAGGCTCATCTGCAAACAACACAATTCCATATACACTTAGGGCCAACAAAGCACAAACAGCTTTCCACTCCCCCAGGGAAGCCTTCAGACTAGCTTGAGAAATTAAGAAGTCCAGATGAAAGCCAGGGATCCCAGCTTTAGAGGTCATATGCTGCTCAATCAGGGCAGGTTCCAGGTGCAAAGCCTTTGCTACTTCTCCGTTAGCAGGAAAGACCATCTCATGGCTGAAAGGAATTTCTCTCCTGATAGGCATACCAACTAATGAGGAGTACTCTTCCAATAAGGGGCCCAACTGAAAGTCTTGAAAAGTAAAACATCTCAGTGGAGGATCATAAAACTGAATGCAGGTGTGGATGAGGCTCCTCTGTGAAGGGTCCAGATCCATAACCATGTCCAGTATATCTCCATAACTCTCCCTGAACAAAGGTATGTGATCTGGAGTGATCAGGGTCTGAATCCTCCTGATGTCTGATAGCTCTGGCTGGAAGAAGTGATAAGTGATGTTGCTTTTCTTTGGAGCCATGATGACAAATGTTGATGAAGATACTGAAGAGAAGGGCCACTGATTGGCTGGAATAGATAGCTGGTAGCAAGTGCTGATGAAGGCAGGTCAAAAACTGAAGATGGGGTCAAAACCAAAACCAGATGAAGATGGATACCCTGAAACACAAATAAGCAAATGTTAATATGATGCAATGATTATGTATGCAAATGATGTGCAAGGGTTTGTGACTGAGCTGGATCTGATCAAGAGCTCTGATATAAGTCCAAGATATATCCAAGAATACCAGATGGAGGTCTATAAATCCAGTAACCAAGGTGGGGGGCTCAAATAAAGAGCCACATGTCCAGGGTTTTAGAATCACAAGAACTGTTCCAACATGGAGTATTCTTAATCAAATCAAAGTAACAGGGTTTTCTGAGGTCAAGGTACCTGCAAACCTGTAAACAGCCCAACCCCCTCACAGGTGGTGTTCTAGAACAAGGATCCTCAGACTTGGATCAGTTATGAGAAGTGTAAACACTTCTAACCCGGAGGTACAGTGTTTACAATAACCATAAAAATCCTCCTCTAATTCACCTCAGTTTCTGAAGGTCAATACTAAAGGTCATCCAGACTTAGCAGGCTTCCCAGATAGCCCTAGCATTGCAGGAAATCTGCAACACAGAGTTCTCAAGAAGAAACCCATATCTGAACCGTGTTTCATATTCCCGCACCAGACCGAAATGGAATGGGAAAGAATAAGATTCACTCTAGCCTAGGTGTCACTCAGGTCCCAGGTGTAGGACCTTAACTCTCAATAGAACCCACCCACCAAAGAAAAACCAGATCCAGCCAGCAACATGACAGTATGATATATACAAAGTGCAATAAAGAAAGCAGTAAAGCAAACTGTACATAAAGCAAAAATAAATACAAGCACAAATAAGCACATAACACCCCAATAAACACAAATCAAACAAGCGCTAGGAGGAACCCACAAAAAGAACCAGCAGCCCTGGTTGCAATATAAGGGTCCCCAGCAGAGTCGCCAAGCTGTCGCTCCCGACAAATGAAAATGGATCATATGAAGGTACAGACGCGAACGGTCGGCGAAGGGAACAATGAGAACACACAGCCGTGAACTCACTGGAGAATGAATAGAGTCGCCAGCTAGGCATTTTTATCCCGGAGGAAAGGCAATGCTGCATAGACCTAGAAAGATATGGATAAGACGGTTGCGAACCAGAGAGACTGAGAAAGGGGGTTGGTTACAACCTGGGAAGGTATTAGCACCCAGATTGTCCGCCGTACTCGACGGGATCCACGCTTGAAAGATTTGTGTTTTGAAGGGGTAGTGCCAGTGCAATTTGTGTATAAAAGAGCTGGAAAAGGATGTACAGGTGTCAGTGTAAAGGAGTGAGGTGTATAAGTGAAGTGTCAGTGTAAGGAAAAGAGTATGCTCAAGACTATGAGGCTTAAAGAATGATACTGAAAGAGGGGGAATATACAGAGACTTTTGTTCGATAACTGTTAAGTTATGCCTACGTATCCTCTCGTGCAATGAGGAAGTCAGAACACCGTAGTTCGACCCAAAGAGACTGAAAGATGAATTGACTTGTGAACTGCTTACTTGCCTATGCTCAAGTGTATGATCTGTCTGGCACAGATGCAAACTGTCTTGCATTAGACGGAAGAAGCAAGTTCTCGTTTATGAGTGAAGGTGATGAGAAAAGAATCCCGGAGGAGACGATTATTGTTTGTTTTTTGTATTTTCAGTCTTTTATTGCTTTTGGATTTGTCATAAGTTAATGAGCTTAAGCCTAAACCAATGGATTTAGTAAACTCATCACATCTTCCCTCTGATTAGGGGTAATGAGAATACCTTAAGTGTGAAGTCAGATTCTCACACTTAATCACCTTTGATGTAGGATTAAGATCATTAACCTTCTTGTGATTATTTAGATGTTTTTGTGGTTTTTGTTTAGTGTTAAGTAATGAGATTAAGCCATAATCAAGGATTAAACAGACTCATTACACCATCCTAATAGAAGGATAATAGATGAGAATGTTTAAGCTGAGGAAAACTCCTCAACTTAATCCATGATTAGGGATTAGACTCATGACAAAACAAGCCTTTGATTAAGTGGATTTTATTTAATGGTATGATGATGAAGTGATTTTTATGGTTTGTAAGACAACCTGAGGGGGACTTGTCCATTAACACTAGGGTTAGTCCTTCTTAACCAATTAAGGAAGAGTTAGAACCCTAATGCAAGGCCCAAGTTACAAGTGTGATGTCTTGATGATTATTTTGTGAATTGATTAAGAGATTTAAACACATTAAGGGTTTAACACTTAGGATTAAAGTTATACACTCCATCCTAATAGAAGGATGCAGGCATAAGCTTAATCACAAAGCCTTAAAGCCTTTAGGGTTTAGTCCCTGATTATGAGATGAGGAGAGAAGACTCAAAAGAGACACAAAGGTAAAACTAAGAAGGGGGGGACTAATCAAAACCCTAATCATTGTCATGCTTGGTTGTTCCTAAGGTTTGTGAGGTTTCACCAAGAAGATCTTCAATGGAACCACCAGGAAGCAGATGAACAGGATCAAGAGAAGCAAAGTAACTTGCTTCATTTAAGAAGTCAAGTCACTTGGAGAGAGAAAGTGGGAAGAACAAGAATGAGCAAGCTCAATCTCAAACACATATAGGAATGCAGCAATGGATACAAGAGAGATGAAAAGAAAAGTTATGAGAAGTGAAGGCAAATTCACTTCCCAAGTTTACTTACCACCTGAAATGTTAGAAAGAAATGCAATGCAATGCAAAATGAGATGAAATGGTATGATGCTAAGCAAAACCAGAAGCATGTTGATGATGATTATGATGTTATGAGATGCTGCAAACATGAGGTAAAGCATGGAGATGTTCATACAAGTTCATGGATGCAAATGATGCAAGCTAAGAAGCATAGATGAGTATGAAAAGTTATGAAGCATACAAGGCAAATGACATGGCAAATATGTAATGCAATGATCAAACATGCTTCCTATATGTCTTAAGATGTCAAATGAAACACAAGAATGTGTAAAATACAAAGACAAGTCATGTTATGCAAGAGAATGCAAGAAGGATGCAAAAGAAAGCCCAAATTAGGGTTTATGAATCAAACATCAAACAAAAACCAAAAACAGAAGCAAACCCTAAGATAAAAAATGGAAAATGCCACCCAAAGAAAACCCTAAACCTATACTAAACCAAGGTCCAAAGGGGAAGTCTCAACTCTTAACCAATCTCAAGATATGATTTTTCTAAGTTATTAGGGTTTTTTAGGGTTCTTAACAAAAGAAATGCCAAACAATTTGAAATTGAAGGATCAAATCAAGGCCATTTTATCCTAGAAACTACATGCCAAACACAAAACAAAGCAAAAAGAATCAATGTCCAATTCTTCTCAAATAGGCAGAAATGAATTTTTGAACTTAGGATCAAATTAATGCATAAAAAATGATTTAATTCAATGAAAAATTCTTAAAATGCATCAAGATCAAAAAGAAATTTGGTTTGAAGGTTGGACAATATTTCTAAATGTCTTAGAACATTTCATGAATTTTTTTGGTGATTTTTAAATACCTAAAAGTATTTTTAATTAATTAATTTCCATTAATCAATTAAAAATAATCTTTTAAATATTTAAAAATACTTTTTTAATGATAAAAAATAAAATAAAAATATTTTTGGGTCATAAAAATTAATAAAACTCAGAAGAAAAAGTTTCATAATTTTTAGGAATTTTTAACTATTTTAAATAAATTATGCAATTTAAATGAAAAGAAAATGAAATAAAAAATAAATAAAATGAAAGTAATCAAAAGGAGAGGCTGAGATGCGTTCTGGGCTTGGAAGCATTGACTTCGCGCCAGATCTAGTGGCCCACATTCAAACTGGGCTAATCTTAATTAATTAATAAAATTAAACCTAATTAAACTAATGACATGATCTGGGCCATTGGATGCGCGCGGGAAAAGACTCAGTCAACCCATCCAATGCCTGAAATTCAAACTGGAAACCCTAACCCTAATTAGAAGTTAATGACTTTCAGGTCACCGGAGACGAGCTCCGGTCGTCTTCTCCGGTGACCTCCCTCCCTGAGAATTTCCAAAACCTTCCCTAGGTCATTTCTGGAGCTCTAAAGCTCCAGATTTGTTCCTCTCACTCTCCTAAACTCAACCCCACCCTCATTTCTCATTTATTTCCAGCCATGATCATGAATCGAAGCAAAGAACAAAAACGGCCAAAATTTCAGACAAGCAATACAACTTCATTTCTCAACCATTTTCAATAATTTTTAGTTCAATGTGACCAGTGAAGCATGCTTAATCATTTTGTAACATAAAATAGAGGTCCTGGAAAAGTTAATTCGAAAGGCTACCTGAGATGGAGCTTTCACCCTTTGAGCTTGCTGGCTGCTTTCTTGGTGCAAAAAGCTTCTAATGACCTTCCTGATGAGTTTGCAGTGCTTGGATAACTTTGAATGTGGCTGGTTTGGGGGTTTGCACCTCAACTGGTCAGAAATCGTATCTAGCTTGTGGTGTGTTCTTGGCTGTTTTGATGGGTGGTTTTGGGTCAGTGGATGATCCAGAGATGAATGGTGGTGTTTGTTTGAAGGTTGAGTGATTGAGTTGGGAGAATCGAAAGCTTTTGCAAGAGGGAGAGTTTTTGTGAATGGTGCCCTAGGATCTGTTTCAGCCTTCCCCTTTTTTATGTTTGGCTAGCAAATGAGAAGTATAAACAATTGCAAGTGGCCAGAGGATGTGACATGGCCTGTGGTGATTGGGATGTTTGCTTTTGCCAAAAGTCAACTTTTTTGTAAGAGAAGCATGGGCTAAGCTCTAGCTAAGTACAATGGGCATGGGCTGCGCAGCATGATGTGTGTGTGAGGCTAGCTTGGTTCAGCAGCCAATGCATCAAGTGGGTGAAGTGTGATGAGTGGTTTTGCAACTTGACTTTGCTTTTGCTTCATGAAAATATCTTGCTTCAAAACCATACAAAACATGTGATCTCTTGGTTCAATCTGAACTTTAAGGCTTGTGTGATGCTTGTGTAATGGTTTGATACCAATTAGAAGTCACAAATGCCTTTGGTACAAGATTTTGCAAATTTTCCATTTGGTGCATAACTTGAATTTTAGTGATTTTAGCCAACTTTGTCACACCATAACTTTTGATCCAAAATGAATTAGGTCATGTTCTTGTACTTTTTGAAAAGGGAAAGATGAGATCTACAACTTTCATGACCAAAGTTTTTCCATTTGAAGCATTTTTGGATCAAGAATCAAGGCTTGAAAAATGACCTAAAATGAAGCATTCTTGAAAAGTCAACTATACCCAAAAAGTCAACATTTGCAAAAACCCTAAATTCTTGATTTTTGTGGACTTCAACCTTCTTCCATGATCAAATAAAGATCATATACACTCAAAATGATGAAGATCACCCATTGGTTGGGTCATTGGGGGCCTCAGATGCCCTGATTTTACACTGACTTGTCTGAAAAGTCAACCCTTGATAGATGACTTCCCCATGGAATTTCTTCATGAAAATTGATATGCATACTCCCTATACCATATAGAGACCAATGGAAACAAGAATGACCAAAAAATTTGGGGTTATGGCCTCTGAAACCAAAACCCTAATTTTAGGTCAACTGTGCAGTCAATCCTGGCTCTGCATCCACTCAAACCCTAGTTCTTGTGATTCCCTTGCATTTTTGACTTTGTGGGGATATAACATGATATAAGAACACAATTAGACCCCTTTGAATTGATTGGTGGCCTTTGGAGTGGCTCAAGATGCCCTGAGATTGCTCAGATCACAAACCCTAGGTGCAGATGACTTAGAATCTATGCAGTGACTCAAAAAATGTGATATGAGATGATATGATTGTATTTATGCATATGAGAATGATCACAAGCCAAGGTGAATGGGTGAGGGCAAATTTGGGGTGTTTACACATACCAATCAACATAGCCCACAACAACTACACTGACCTATCCCAGCATGTTATGTAGAAAAGAAGCAAGCCATTTCACAGAAGTTTTGGGCCTGAAACCTCCAAGAGCAGAGCATACACAAAATCACCCTAACTTGCAAAAGCTTTCGAATTTCATAACTCAGCCAACAAACCTCCAAACTTTTTCCACCATTCAACTCCATATCCATCACTGATCATTTCCCACCCTTCATCTTGCCTTGAAACACCTCAAATCAAAAACACGATTTTCACATTTCTTGAACTAAGTTTCTGCCAACTTCACATAGAGGCTATTTAAACTCCAACTAAGCACTGCAAGCTCTTCAGGAGGATCATTGAAGCTGATTTGAAGCAAAGAAGCAGCCAGCCAGTACCATTTTCAAAAGCTTCAGTTCAGGTATCACCAAGAACATTTTTTCCAGAAATCATTTTTATGCCATAGAATTGTTGCTTATGATTCACTGATCATGTTGTGCTTGTTGGTTTTAAAAATGATTGAGTTTTGAGCCTGAACCATGTCTCTGAAAGTTTGACCTGAAAACTTGATTGATTCGAATCTTGTTTATGTTGAAAGATAAATGGATTTTCATGCTTGATTCTTGCTTAGGGTGATTAGAAGTTGTGATCTAGAGCTTTAGAGGGTTTAAAATTGCCTAGGGAAGAAGTTAGTTTTTTGAACTGGCCGGAGAAGATGACCGGAACACTGTTCCGGTCACCTGAAAGTCATTAGGATTCAGATTAGGTTTTAATTGCGTAATTAGTGAGGTTTGAATATCAGCCATTCAGATGCGCGCGCTGGTCAATTCTCGCGTCCCTGTTTTAAACCACAACCCTTGGATTGGTTGACTACTCATTTAAATCAATTTAATTTTCATTTTATTTGCATATTCTTTATCATTTTATTAAAAATAGCAAAACTCATCTAAAAAATTTCATTTTTTGCATCATGGTTCTAAATATTTTTCTCATTCTGAAAATAATTTTTATTTAATTTTTTGCATAAAATTTGTATTTTTTAAAATATTTAAATGTTTATTTTAATTAGTTAATGAAAATTAATTAATTAAAATATCATTTAAGTTTCTAAAAATCACCAAAAAAATCAAATTGCATCTAGACACATTTAGAGACATTATCAAACCATTCATACAAATTCCTTTTTGGTTCTTGATCCATTTTGACATTTTTCTTTGGATTTAGGGTTCTTAAAGATCAATATTTTGACCCTAACTTGAAAAAATCTTTTCTTCCCAACCATGAAGGGTTTGATGGTGATTCTTTTTGCATTGCATCCCTAATATCATGTAGTTTCTAGGATAAAATTGGCATGAATTTATCTTTCATTTTTGATTTGTTTTTCATTTTTACTTGTGAGGTCCCTTAAAACCCTAGCACGCTTAGAAAAATCATAACTTCCTTAGGGTTAAGAGTTAGGTCTCCTCCTTTAGGGTGTGGTATCATATGGGTTTAGGGTACCTTTAATTCCATTTTCAATTTTTTATCATGTCATTTGCTTCTGATTTTGAATTTTGTATTGCATATTATATGTAAACCCTAATTCTTGCCTTCATTTGCATTCATTCTTCATATGTTTGCACACATGAACTTGCCATAACATTTTGTGCATCCACATGACTTCCAATACATCTTAGGACATATTAGAATCATGTTTGATCATTGCATCATCCATTTGCCATGTTATGCATCCATTGCATTTCATAGGTTTTCATGAGCTTTCATGGTCCTTACATGTCTCATTTACATTCCCATACCTTGTATGATCATCCACATCTATTGGTTTGCTTTCATGCCATCTCATAGCATCATTTGCATCATGAATATGCTTCTGACTTTGTTTTTCATCTTTGCATTTCATCTCATTTTCATTTCATTTCATTTCTTGTTGCTAACTTTTCAGGTGGTAAGTGTTGGAGAAGTAAATTTGCCTTCCCTTCTCTTAACCTCTTCTCATCTCTTTTATGCATTCTTTTCTGCATTCTACTTGTGAATTAGAGTGAGCTTGCTCATTCATTCTCCTTCTCCTCTTTCTTCCTTCAAGCAACTTATCTTCTTAAGTGAAGTAAGTTGCCTTGCTTCTTGTTGCTTCTTCCATCCTGTTTCTTCCTTGGTGGCTCTTCTTGAAGATCTTCTTGAAAGCCTCATAAACCCTAGGAACAACCAAGCATGATCACAATTAGGGTTTGATTAGTCCCCCCATTAGTTTTACCTTTGTGTCATCTTTGTGTCTTCTCTTCTCATCTCTTAATCAGGGACTAAACCTTAAAGGTTTTAAGCCTTTGTGATTAGGGATATGCCTGTATCCTTCTATTAGGATGGAGTGTATAACTTTAATCCTAAGTGTTAAACCCTTAATGTGTTTAAATCCTTTAATCAGTTCACCTAATAATCACTAAGACATCAAGCTTGTAACTTGGGCCTTGCATTAGGGTTCTAATTCTTCCTTAATTGGTTAAGAAGGAATAACCCTAGTGTTAATGGACAAGTCCCCCTCAAGTTGTCTTAAAAACCATAAAATTCACTTCTTAATCTTACCATTAACTAAAATCCACTCTGATAAAGGCTTTGTTTTGTCATGAGGTTAATCCCTAATCATGGGTTAAGTTGAGGAGCCTTCCTCAGCTTAAATGTTCTCATATATTATCCTTCTATTAGGATGGTGTAATGAGCCCATTAAATCCTTGATTATGGCTTAAACTCATTACTTAGCATCAAACAAAAAAACTCCAAAAAACATCTAAATAAATGTAAGTAGGTTAATGATCTTAATCCTACATCATGGTGATTAAGTGTGAGGTGTTTACCTCATACTTAAGGTATTCTCATTACCCCTAATCAGAGGGAAGATGTGATGAGTTTACTAACCCTTGGCTTAGGCTTAAGCTCATTAACTTATGACAAACCCCAAAAGGAAATAAAAGATTGAAAACACAAAAACAAACAATAATCGTCTCTTCCGGGATTCTTTTCTCATCTCATTCACTCACAAACGAGAACTTGCTTCTTCCGTCTAATGCAAGACAGTTAGCACCTGAGCCAGACAAGTCATACACTTGAGCATAGACAAGTAAGAAGTTCATCAAGTCAATTTCTTTTTCAGTCCCTTTGAGTCGAACTACGGAGTTCTGACTTCCTCATTGCACGAGAGGATACGTAGGCATAACTTAACAGTTATCGAACAAAAGTCTCTGTATATTCCCCTTCTTCCAGCATTATTCTTTAAGCCTCATAGTCTTGAGCTTCACATCCTTTCCTTACACTGACACTCTTTTATTTCACTTCACATTTCTTATGCACTGACACTTGCATTCTTTTCCAGCTTTTACACACAGATAGCATAGACACTACCCCTTTAAACACAAACTTTCAAGTGTGGATCCGGTCGAGTACGACAGACAATCTGGGTGCTAATACCTTCCCAGGTTGTAACCAACCCCCTTTCTCAGTTTCTCTGGTTCGCAACCGACTTATCCATCTTTTTTCTAGGTTTATGCAGCATTACCTTTCCTTCGGTATAAAAATGCCTAGCTGACGACTCTTTTCATCCTTTCTCCTTTCGCCGACCGTTCGCGTCTGTACCCTATTTGACCTAGCCTCATTTAGTGGGAGCGACAGTTGTTTATCTTCCCAAAAGTTATACCCTTACTTTGGGTCGTTGTTTATCTTCCCAAATACCCTATCATGCCTTTGGGCCGTTGATTATCTTCTCAAAAGTTATACCTTTACCTTGGGCCGTTGTTTATCTTCCCAAAGGTTGTATCTTCATACTTTGGACTACCTTATTCTCCAAGAAGTATATTTGAAGAACTTTTCTCCGAATGGCATCTTTAAGCCCATTCAAGCAATACAATATTTTCTACAAATGGCGTCTTTAAGCCCATTCAAGCAATACAATCAACCATCAGTGTTATTCTAGGCGCCGACGAGTGCAAATATTTGGGCTTTTGTGTTCAATCCCCTTCAACCTTCAAATCACGAATGGCGTGCATGCAAATCTAACTCCTAAGGTTTCAGAAAATTAAACAGGGGCAGCTCTTGTACCCCAAAAGTTTCCCTCCCACAATCAAGGCAATGTCTCTCAATATTTCTCAATAATCATAAGGTTCGCAAGGTCCCCAATTGGTCATAAAGTTTGAGAGTTTCCTCAGACAAAGCCTTCTCCTAAGCAAAGGATCCAGAACTATGGTTTTGGTTTTATCCAAGCAAAATGGACCTACAAGGCCTCAAGTGAGCTTCACAACATCCCACATTTATTCAAGAATCCCCATGTCAAGTTTCAGGGCTTTCCCAATAAGTTTGACCAGTCAGATGATCAGATGTTCAAAAATCAATCAAAGTGGTTAAAAAGTCAAACTGAGGTCAACTGTGGTCAAATTAAAGTCAAACTTCAATATTTTTAGCCAACATCAATATTATGAAGTAAAATTCATTATTTTATCAAGGGTTGATCATGATTCATCAAGTAAATCTCAGATCATCAAGAATCAAGAAGTTTCTAAATTAGGTTTTCATAGTAAAAGTCAACTGAACTTTGACCAGCCATAACTTTCACATTCTTCATAAAAAATTTCCCATCCAAATCTCATTTTGAAGGAAATTGAATTCTCTACAACTTTGTGTCTCACAAGCCAAACCTAAAAATGATTCATTTGGAAGGTATAAGCTAAGACATTATAAGTCATTTCAAAAGTCAACAAAAAGTCAACTTTTTCCAAAGAGCATAATTTGAAAATGGTAAAAGATATGGACATGAGACCAAAGAGGTTTGTTATAGGACTCTCTAAGCTTTCTAAAAAGTCCAAGATCATTTTCATAGCCTTAAAATTGAGGGATTTATGCCTTGTCAAAGTTGGGAAAATTTCAAGGGGTGCATTGAGCAAAAAGGGTCTCAAATCCATTTTTTTCCAAATGGGCCCATGGAATTGCAATTCAATCTACACAATAACATCAAGCACGACCAAATTCCAATTATTTCTGATTTTTATAATTTATTTATTATTTATTTGGATTTTATTTATTAAGATTCAATTTAAATCAAAATAAAACATAAAATTCAATATTTGGATGTGATTATTGTTCTAGAAGCTCATAAACAACATTAAAAGGGATTTGATACTCTCAAATTTCGTGCAACTCTATTGTGGAAGGAATTTATTTGATTTTTTTGACAAAAATAGAATTGAGCTTTCTTCATGATCAAGTAATACCAAGATGTACCCAAGGCCCAATTTTTTTTGACCTAATTACATCCTTACATATACACAAACATGAACCAAGGTAGAGGACACGATTTTTGCAGGAAAATACTTGGTTTCAAACTCAAAAAACATCAAGAAAAAGAGGTATTCAGTTTGGCACTTAGAGGCAATTTCAGAACAAAATAAAGGTGGCATTAGCTTCCTTGAAGATAACTGATCGTAACTCAATCCTCATAAGCATCAAAATCATCCTAAAACACCATAACTGAATCCTTCATATTCATGTTTTTTATGTTTTTTCGATTTCATATGTATGACTGATTTAAAGCATATTTAACATATGGTTTGTGTTTATGAGGTTACAAGGAGTGTTTCTGGGCAAGAAATTTGATGAATCATGGCCATATGGAGACCGAACCATAAACTAAGGTTCTTGAGGGTTCTGTTTGGGGGCGTGCGATTGAAGTGATTTCTGGAAAACTTAATGACATAATCTTGTTTAGAGACTTCATATTAACTGATTTGAATCATTAAAATAAATTTATCCATGTTATTTGCAATGTTTGAATGCGCAGGTGTTGTAGTCACAACAAAAATCCGTCACTAAAACCTTTAGTGACAGAAATCCGTAGGTAAAGGTCTAAGCAGACAACTGGAGGTAGACGATGGAGTCTGGCGCGAAAACATATTCAAATTATGTTTTTTTATATAATATTCGTTTCAAATGATATTCATAACGCGCACGTTGGTCTGGTGGTTAAGGGCTGGTTTTGTTCCCTCGAGGGCATGGGTTCGAACCCAGCCTCAAGCATTTCTTTTTACACCTTATTTATTTGTTTAGGTTTTACATATAATTTTATTTTGCAGGCATATATTCCACACGCGCGCGCAACCCCTATGGTCTTGGTGCAAGCTTGACAATAGGGAGGTCCTGGGATAAAATCCAGGTCTCCCCACTTTTTGTTCTCATGCTAGTATTTCTTTCTTTTCCTTTTTCTTTATTATTAATTATTTATTTTAAATTAATTAATTAACTATATAATTAATCTAAAACTAGTTAATCATCACTAATTTTTTTTCTCTAAAAAATCAAAATAAATATTTTTCTAACACTTTAATTTGTAAATCAATTATTAATTAAGTTGAAATTATGGTAAATAATTTTATTTTTTTTATTAGATTAGGATTTTCTTAATAAATATTAAATCTTAATAAACCTAATTTCTTAATACCCTTATTTTAATCATTAATTAATTCTTAATTATCTTACAATAATAATAATTGTGCATATAATTAATTTTTTTTATAACAATTATATATATATATATATATATATATATATATATATATATATATATATATATATATAGTTTTGTATATTGTTTTTTTTCTAAATTAATTAATTGGCTTAATTTGCTTAAAAAATCTATTTTTTTTAATTCCAAAATCCACCCTAATTATTTTATTTTATTTATTATTTAATTTTGCTTTATTATTCTATTTATTTATATTTAATCTTTTTTGCTTTATTTATCTTATTAGAAAAATTGTATAGGTATTATTATATTGTAATTTATTTTTCTCGCTCATATTATTATGTAACTGCCCCGAAGCCGTGTAATAGCGTAGGGTTTTAATTCATGCATTTTATTTTATTTAAATTGAGTGGTTAGTAATAATAGGGAGTGCAAGAAATAACTGAAAATTAATTGGACTTAGATAAGTAAAAAATAAGATAAATATTTGAATATAATCACTCACACACGTAAGTTAATCTAAGATCGTCGTCTGCACTTCCTAGGGTATCCCTTTTGGTTGCCTTATTTAAACGGTCAAGTCCCTCGAAAGTAGGGTGTCTTAAGCAATGTCCCTCCATGAAATAAATCATTCAGTCCCTCCCAGATTCTAAAAGATCAAGTCCCTACGAGGTTACCTATGATAAATGATCTTGTCCCTTTGGTTTAAAAGATGATAGTCCCTCCCAATTGCTAAAGACACCCTATAGTTGCCTTCGTTGACCGTATGATGACCCTACGTCCGTCCCTTAACAAATCCAAGGTAATGACTACCTATTCCTTAATAATAGGGACAATCTTACCCTTGAAAGAACATGAATGACTTAGTCTAGGGTAGGTACATCATAGTTACTTGGTCACACCTTTAAAAAAATACTTTTCACACCTCACAATATTTTCAAACATTTTCCAACAAGGCTTTGTATACATCCATACGAGGATCATTACAAAGTACTTAGAAAACTTCTAATCACACACTACACTTTTCAAAAACATTTAGGTGAGCTAAGTAACTAAGAGCTCATGGATAACCATGGATATAAATGGTGCTAACACCTTCCCTTTATATAACCTACCCCCCCCCCCCCCCCCCCGAACTCAAGTCTTTTAAAAATAGGTCAAGATGAATCAACTAAACTTCAGTGGGAAGGATACTTACCTATGGACTTTATGCAAGCCTTTAAACTTAAGGCTATTATGTGACTTGTTTGTGTGTGCCACTTGCTTGTGTTGAACATAACATCATAACATCATGACATCATAAGCATATCATTCTCACTAACCATTTCAAGGACCAAAGGATTTATCTTTGTTATTTGTTGCAGGTTACGACTTCTGCTCGTAGAAACACTATCCGGGTCAACTTTGTAAGGATACCTTCCAAGCTTAAGGAATTGGTCTCAAAAGTTTCGGAAAGCTCTCAGTTCACCAAAAAGCATGGTCACCAACTTGATTTGGTTACTTCAGGGTTTGATGAAGATATGATGAGTGTTCTGGTCCAGTTCTTTGATCCTAAACATCACTACTTCACATTTCCTGATTATCAGCTGGTGCCCACAATGGAAGAATTCTCCAAATTACCTGGTGTGCATATCCTTGATCAGAAATCTTTCACAGGCTTAGAGAAAGAGCCTAAACCTGAAGTTATTGCAGTAGCCTTGTATCTGAAGAAATCAGACATTGTATTGGAAACTAGAAGTTGAACTAAGGGTATTCTTGCTAAGGTATTGATAGAGAAGGCTCATGTGTTCTTGGATGCTATGAGTTATGATGCTTTTTAGGAGATCTTAGCCTTGTTGATTTATGGTTTGGTACTGTTCCCTAATCCTGACTAATTCATATACGTGCACGCAATCAATATATTTATGATTCACAATCTTGTGCCTACCTTTCTTAGATATATCTTACACTCTCTTCACACTCGTACTACGAAGGTGCGAGGAACTCTGATGTGTTGCATACCCCTACTGTCAAGGTGGTTTATTTGACATCTTCCTCGATCTGCGATGAAGAATGAACAAGGTTTAAGGTGGTCTAAAAGGATGATGTCACTCTCTCATTCAAACATTCATTAGTGTTCTCGATTTATGGAGAATATTACTATCATTGACCGTTGTGGGGAGTTACCTAATGTGCCACTCCTTGGCATTAGAGGGGGAATTACTTACAATCCTTCTTTAGCACTACGTCAGTTTGGTTATGCTCGGAGTAATGGTCCTCATGACATGCTTATTCAAGGTATCATGTTTGATTACGACAATGGTCTTCAAGGTTACCGTCAAAGGTTTATACGAGCCTGGAGCATGGTGAACAAGATCAACAATACTCAATCCCTATGGAACCTTACCTCAGATGGGTGTGATCTCGTGCTCAGACTCTCATGATGCCATATCTTGTTGTTCTACCAGTAATTGTTGAGCCAATTGGAGAAGGAGACGTTCTTTATACCATTCTGCATCCTGACATGCCTATGGATCTGGAAGAGCTACAGAAGTCTTGGATTCAACTGAAAGAAAAAAGGGATACTTTTGAGGCTCTGTTCCATGCTCACAAAGAGAAGGTATGGAAGCTAAATAAGCAACTTCACGAAGAGCGGAAACTCAATACATATCTCAACCAAAAGAGAAAGCGTCCATGGGAGACTTGAGTCTCACATGTTCTTATTTTCTTTGCAACTTTTTGTTTTCTCTCATTATAAGCCCAAAGGGCAATTATATTTTAAACTTACTAATAAAAGTTTTATTTTTGTTTTCTTTTAACAAATTTAAATCCTACGTGGTCCTGGAAAACATTGCATATGCATCTACATACCATACCATTGCATAACAGGTTTCCACGACAAGCTTTTCATCTTCTCGCTGTTTATTTCAACAGAAATGGCTCTCGAACAATCTGTCAAAGATCTCCAAACCCAAATTGCTCAATTTCAAGAGGTGATCATGAATTTGTCCAAGGGGCAAGAAGAGTTGAAAACCCTCCTCACTAAGGACATGAAAAAGAAGAATCCTAAAGACGACAAGGGTGATCAGTTAGAACAACTGCAAGCTGAGATGGCAGAGATGAGAATCCAGATGAATGGCCAGGTGGCTCTTATCCAAAACTTAGTCCAGGGGCAAGAAGAGCTGAGAATCTTTGTCAATAAACTTCAAGGTAACCGAGTCGGGAATCTAATCATCAGTCAATCTCCGATTAAACAAGCTGACTTGGTTGAAAGGAAGATGAGGATAAGAGAAGGAAAGAGACAGGATACTACTGATGATTCTTCCACTAAAGGAAGAAGATCTGGTAGGGTTAATCTTCCTCGACACAAGGAATGTAGAAGAGAGTTCATCAAATTTGACACGCCAATGTCGTAAATTTTGCAATGCTTGTTGGAGATGAAGTTGGTTATCTTGAAGAACGCTCCCCTGAAGCCTAATACTTCCTCTCCTGACTATAATCCCAATGCAAGGTGTACATATCACTCAAACTCTCCTGGACATGACACTAATAACTGTTGGGCATTGTAACACCCCAAATTTGCCCTATTCTTTTAAGCATCATATCACATCATATACATCATGAGCATATCATTTCCTCAGCATCATATCATAGAAAGATGAAGCATAATATCCCTCATGTCCTAACATCAAGCATATGGTCATCTGTGGAGTTCCCAGAAGCACTTCAAGCCATGACAAGTGAAATTCTGTGATCAGGTATGAGATGTCCTAAGAGATGTCCCAACACTTGACAGATTTAACCAAAACTTTAAATAGCAAGAAAAGTAAACAACACAGAATTTTGTTAACCCAGTTCAGTGTATAACCACACTTACATCTGGAGGCTACCAAGCCAGGAGGAAATCCACTATAAGTAATATTAATTCTAGACTTAAACCACCCTGTTTAATCTATCACTTAATAACTATCCAATGCAATTTCTACCTAAGTCACAACTTAGATAAGAGTACCCTACTCACTCCCCCTCAATCACACAGTGATCAAGTTTACAAGTTTAATAAAATTGAAGACATTCTTCAAACAAAACAGCTTGATCTTACTTCACAGTTTCAATCAAGTCACAAATGCACTTATGCTTAAAAGCTCATAAAGTGGTACAATAAAAACAACCTGCTATTAAAACACTAGACACCCTATTTGGTCTTCTGAAATTCGTACTCAATTCTATGAGTTTCTGTTGCTTAAATAGGTATCTGTAATTTGGGCTTTCTGTAGGATGATCCAGCCCTAATGCGCATGCAGCTTCCACCTTGAATTTAGGGTTTGTTACTTCCTAGATTCTAGGTGATTTAGGTCTTCTGTTTTAATCTGAATCTTCAATATAAAACTCCCTACAGATGCGCCTTGTTCTGTTTTATCCATCATTAATTAATTCCAGATAACTCTCCTTAAATATCTCTGATTAGTTAGTCAATAATTAATTCTGGTAGCAGGTTTGAGATGTCTCAACATATGTTGGGACATCCTGAAAAACTGAACTTAAGTCATTTACACAATGTCCCAACATCTGGTAAGACATCCTGAAATAAGTTCATATACTCTGTTTGATAATGTCCCAACATTTGATAGGACATTCTGAACTGAATTCAATAATTCTTGTTGGTCAAAAATTCTGCCAATTCAAGACATCTACAACAAGGGTCCCAATGAGTTTGTACAAGTTCTATGGTGATTTTATACTCCATTTGCAAGTTCAAGTCCCTTGGCAAAAGTTCAGAAGATCGCATGATCGTCAGAGATCTCAGGACAAGGCAAAGCTCCTAGGCAAAGCACCCGAATTAGGGTTTGAGATTCAAGCACCAAAACTTAACAACTTTGGCCATTTCATTTGGGCAAAGTCTTCTATATGTCAAGAGTATCCTAGGTGTCTATTTTCGTGAGAAAATTCCATGTGGAGGTCAGAGAATTCTTCAGTTGCTTGAAGGTGAAACAAGAAAGTCAACTGCACAGTCAGAAAAGTCAACAAGACAATTTCAGAAGTTTTTGGACAGAATTATCTTTGTTGAGGTCATATTATGTCAGGGAGTATTTCATTTGAGCTTAAATGTCAAAAGTCGGAAGTATGCAAAAGGTTACTAAATTTGA
This sequence comes from Lathyrus aphaca, assembly GCA_963966055.1. Taxonomy (NCBI): domain Eukaryota; kingdom Viridiplantae; phylum Streptophyta; class Magnoliopsida; order Fabales; family Fabaceae; genus Lathyrus; species Lathyrus aphaca. The sequence continues at coordinate 449,050,410 of OZ014519.1, read as the reverse complement.
AAATTTCTATTTTTAGAAATTATTCGATCCTAAACTTCAGGCTACTATTTCATGTGCGAAAAGCTCCGAATGATTTTCCGGTGAACACGAAAGTTGTAGAGCACGATTTTCCCTTTCCAAAAAGTTGTAGAACGCTACCATAGCATTTTTAGATCTCAAGTTATGATTTTTTGAAGTTTGGAACATTTTAGGGTTTCTTGTGGGTGACACGTGGCAATTAGTCATTGGTTCATTATATAATTGAGGTTATGTGGCGGGACATGTTGTTTTTGTTCATAAACTTTTCTAATAGGTCTATTGCATTATTGTGTGACCAAATATAGAAAATAATTCAAAAAGTAGTGACATGTGGTGATGGTGTACGAGCTAGTGAGGGAGATTTCGGCTACAACCAATCTTTGCATGCCACATGCTCCTCTTACATTTGCCCTGAGATCATGCTTTTTCTCATTCTCATCATCACCCGCACGCCATCCCTCTCTTTCACTTTTTCTTTTTTCTCTCCCTCTCATAACTCCCACGCACGCCATACACCTATTCCCCTCACACACACACGCCACACCTCACTCCACTCTCCACTCTCACTCTCACACGCGCACGCCACACCTCACTCCACTCTCCACTCTCAATCTCACACGCGCATGCCACGCCTCACTCCACTCTCCACTCTCACTCTCACACGCGCACGCCACTCATGCACTCACAACTCTCCACTCACACTCTCACCAACTCACCCGTGCGCCATGCATTTTCTCATTCACAATACCTCACGCCACCCGTGCGCCATGCTTTTTCTCATTCTCATCATCACCCGCACGCCATCCCTCTCTTTCACTTTTTCTTTTTTCTCTCCCTCTCATAACTCCCACGCACGCCATACACCTATTCCCCTCACACACACACGCCACACCTCACTCCACTCTCCACTCTCACTCTCACACGCGCACGCCACACCTCACTCCACTCTCCACTCTCAATCTCACACGCGCATGCCACGCCTCACTCCACTCTCCACTCTCACTCTCACACGCGCACGCCACTCATGCACTCACAACTCTCCACTCACACTCTCACCAACTCACCCGTGCGCCATGCATTTTCTCATTCACAATACCACACCTCACTCCACTCTCCACTCTCAATCTCACACGCGCATGCCACGCCTCACTCCACTCTCCACTCTCACTCTCACACGCGCACGCCACTCATGCACTCACAACTCTCCACTCACACTCTCACCAACTCACCCGTGCGCCATGCATTTTCTCATTCACAATACCTCACGCCACCTACACACCTCACACTTTTTTTTAGAGAAAATAATCATGCTTTGAGCCGGGTAGAATAACAAACTTAGTGTTCACACTCCCAGTTGCACCACACACCCTGTAGGATATAAAGCTTCATTTACGACTGTAGAAAAAAGATCTGGGGTTTCTTACTCTAAAAAAAGCACTCACGTGTATCTCTCTCCATACCTCATCCTCTGATTCACGCAATTATCCCCCTTGAAGAGCTTCAGATCCAAGGCTTATACATCATCACACTCTGCAAGTTTTTTCACGAGATTCATCTTGAAGTTGGAGTGCTCATTCCATCACTATTTTCATCCATAGTTGGAGAACAACATAACAGAAGCTCAACTCTGTTTCGGCATCTTCATTTCCTCTCCATTTCCAAAGCCATCAGCCTTTATTTGGCTCGAGCAAAGTCCAAGGAAGCTTGAAAAGAGCACAGAGACCTCTGGATTTCTTAACATCCTCAAGAAGCTTCAAGTGCAGGTTAGAGTTTCTTAACTTTTGTTTCGGATTGAATGCATTTTATCTTATTTTTTGTGTTGTTATGGATACAGATGTGTGATGTGAAGTGTTTAGAAGCTCTGTGTGGCTTTAGATCATGAATTTATATTTTTGTATGTGATCTTGCTGCTTTCGGTTTGTTTGGTGTGATGCTTGTTTGTGAAGGTTATTGGCATATTTGTGATCCTGGTTTTGTGGACTTCATTTTTTATTCTTACACTTTGGATTTTCATGGAGAAGTGAGAGAGTTATGTTACTTTGAGTTTTGGATGTTGTTGCTGTTTGTGCTCTGTTTTCGCATTTTTAGAATTTGCTTCATGGGAGGGAGGTAGGAGATGATGACGTGTTAGGTTGTGATTGGTTGCATTGTGTTTTTGTCTGTAGTGACTTAAGCCTTAGCTGGCCGATTGTTTTCATGTTACATAACTTTTGTGCTTTTCATTTTTAATAAAATAAATAATAACATGTAAATAATAATTCTGATTATTGGTGAGTTTTGTGGTTTCGTATGGGCCTAAGTCACTTACTTTTCGCACCTCACCATGCTAAGCCCAACTCAGTTTCAATACAACACACTTACTTCATGCACCTCCCTCTCATTTCCTTTATTTTCTTTTTCTATTTTAATTTCTTTTATAGTCGGTTCCATTTTAATTCACATAAAATAGTTTCTTTAACCTAAAATATCCCAAAAATATCATGAAGGTTATTTTATGTCTCTAATATTTTGTCATATTTTTATTTTATTTTTTTCATTGATTCACGTGCCATAAATAATTCATTATTGCACCTAGCTTTTTTTGTTTCATTTCTTGACCAGTCTGCCTTGTTTATTTTACATAACCTTCAATATTTGGAGTTTTAATCCCATTCTTTTTGTATTGTGTTCCTGAGATCTTGTACTTTTCATGTGATTTTTCTCTTAATTTTTAGAAAATTATTTCTTGAGTCTTGGTCTAGAAACTTGTGATGTAAGTTTTCTGTCATAACTTGTGTTCTTGCCCTCATTTGACTTAGTTCCTTTCTGAATCTTTGCAAATCCTTTTGACAAGTTGATATAATATGTGTGAAGATCATTTGGTTTAAGTTGTGAAATTTTGGGATGCTTGGTTGATTTAATGTGGATTTTTGTTCCCACCTTGTCCCATTTTGCCTCTTTTGGTTCATTAGATCTCTTATAGGCATAGAAGGGCACTTGTGCCAACTTCTTCTTCTCATTTGGGGTTCCTTTGGGGTGTGGGTACCTTCCTGGTCCTAGGATAGGTCTTGTGTCTTCTGAATTTTTGAGTTTGCTTCTTATTCAAGTCATTTGTCTCTTTAAGTGTTTAAACTCCATCTTTTGATTCCGTTGCTTCTATTTTGATATTGTTTGGTTTTGTGTGACCTCTATCTTCATCTTGCTGGCTTCCTAAGCCATTCTCCATCTCATTTTGGTTCTGGCCTTGAGCTTTGTGTTTTTATTTTGTGCGTTTTGCATTGCATATTTCATAAGTGCGCATTTGTTTCATACGTATTCATGTTGCATCCTTTTAAGTCATAAGTCTCTTATCTTCATTTCTTTGGGTTGCATTTTCATTATGCATTTGTTATTTTCATTTCACTTCTTATTGTTTGATGTTATCATGTTATCTTACTCATTTTATTTCGTTTGAATGCGTACTAACCTTGCAGGGGCTATGGTAAGTGTGAGATGTGGAAATTGAGTTCCACATCTCCAATTCTCATCTCTTCCTCTTATGTTTATGTAAACTAACCCTCTTTTATTGGGCCTAGGCCTTTCTCATACCTTCTTCTATCTTCTTCTCCTCTTCTTCATTAGGGTAGGAACCTCACCAACCCTTAGGACATCCATGCATGTTAACACTTAGGATTATTTTTAGTCCCCTTTAGCATTTTTCCTTTGAGATCATTTTGGTTCTTCTTTTCTTCTCATCTCATAACTCTAAAAAACACTTTAATAACTTTGAAGTGATGAATTGATCCATAGCCTTATTCCATGAGGTATGCTTGTAGTCTTCGCATCTTGGGATAATACAAGTTTACTTTGTGATGCACAAGTCTGATCAAGGTATCTTCTTCATAAAAGAAAAGCATAAAAAACACTTCTTCATCTGTAAATAATCAAAACACCTAATAAGTAAATAAGTTAGTGAGCCTAGGCCCTAGTCTTTGGGTTCAAGTTTTGGGGATCTTCTCCTTACTTGAGTGTGCTTGTTCTATTATTCCATCTTGGAATGTAGTGACAAGTGCACATTCCATGGAAAAGAGCTTGAGTTCACTTCCTTGTGACGCACTCATAAAAGCTTTCTAAAAAGCACCAAACAAATAATAAGCGTCTTTCCTTCGGGAATTCTTTTCTCACCTCATTCGCTCCGTCCGCGAACTTGCTCCTACTTGTCACTTTGCAAGACGGTTACGCACTCGTCGTCCGAGTCTGCAACACCTGAGCAATGGCATAGGCAGTTCAAGCCTTTAATTCACAAGCAATTTTCCTTTGTTACCCCTAGTTAGGGGAACTACGGCGTCTCTGATCCTCATTATCCTGATGAGGTACGTAGGCAGCGGGGTAGGGCCCGTTCGAGTACAATCTTTATTTTCCCTACATTTTTTTTCCTTTTCATTTCTTATTCATTTCTTTTCTCAGTTTCTTTTCCAGTCCATTTCCTTTTCTTTTGTTGCAGTTTTCATACCCTCACCCTTTGAAGCAGTTTCTTTTGCAAGCGTGGATCCCGTCGGGTACGGCGGACGATCTGGGTGCTAATACCTTCCCAGGTCGTAACCGACTCCCGAACTCAGTCTCTTTGGTTCGTAGGACATGTGTCCTTCCTCTTATTTCTTCTGGTTTGTGCAGCATTACCATTCCCTTTCTTCGGGATAAAAATGCCTGGCTGGCGACTCTATTCTTTTTCCGCGCCACTTTCGCGTTTGTACCAGGATGGAAATCCGGGGAGCGACAAGCATTAAATAATAAGATTCAAGACCTGATTGACGAATGAGTCCTCAAGGTTATGCCAGAAGACCAGATTGAATTCCTCTATCGTCCATTAAACATCGAAGCTGCCAGACAAATCACCCGAGGGAGCAAGAAAGAAAGCTCACAAACACCTGTTGAAGTTTAGGACACCATGGAACAACCAAGTGACAAATTTGATTTCATGGTAAAATATACTGCTCCTGAAAGTTCACGGATTACAATCGAAGACATTCAACCAACTGGATGGGACATCATTTGATTTCTTTAGTTGTAATTTCGTTTGTTTGCTCAAGCACTTACTATTATGTCAAAATTTGTTTTTACATTAATGCATTGCGTATGTTTGTCTTGAATTAATCCATTTGTTTCACTATATTTAAAACTATGCTTCTTATCTCACTTTTTGTGATATTTAACTCTTGATAAAGCTGTAAGCCTTTAGAGGGAGGATGACGAAGATGATACCATAATTTCATATAGTATGCTTTTGAACAGATTATGTTGACGATGTACAAGCATTGTTTCAATTCCTAAACAGTGGAGATATAAGGAAGTTAATCCCTAGTCAACCCTTTTGAGCCTATGAAGTAGGAGTTTTTTTCTCACGCAAATTAAAAACCCTTATTCATAACTTGGGGCAGGGTAGTTACTCGGTTAACTTAATTATGTTGGTTGTCTTTTTGTACACAACTAATGATGGTTCCCTATAATCACTAAGTCCGATAGTCAATATCTAACAAAGGAAAAGCTCAGTAAGTCAAAACCTATGAAGGAGACTTAGTAAAGATTGAGACATCCCGCTGACTGTAATTTTGAAACAAAAAGTTCAGGCGAAAAGGAAAGGATAACAAAGTCAAAAGAAAAAGAGGTCACTGCAAATCCTCAACAAAAAAAAGGATAACTGACTTTTCAAATAAAGTTCTGGTTTCTGAACCATCACAAATGTCAGTGTTACAGTTCCATACTCCTTTGGAGCCTTAATGCATAAGTTAATCGAACATAGGACTGAAGAACATCACGAAGGATGGGTTGGGATCAAATAAAATTTGAGCCTTTATCCTTTGTTTCTTAAACCGTGAACCAGGCCATGTTACAACCCTTTAAAATTCCTAACTGAAACATAGTTACTTCGAAAGCGTACTGCTACAAAAAGGAATCCTGACTCCTTTAAGGTTTATTACAAAACTTGAGTCAATATCACAGTTTTCACAAACATTGTTTTACTAAAATAACTCTTTTTCAAAACTTCAAGACATACATAAGTATTGCGTTTTGAATATCATTGTTTTCATATAACTAAGCTTTTGACAGCAGATAAGCTTACATGAAGAACATTCTATGAATCAAAGTCCTCCCTACATGCAAAGTTGCTTCCTGAATCAAAGCTAATGTATACAAGGGGCATAATCACTATCTTCCAATCAAGGGGAATAGTCACTATCTTCAATCAAGGGGGCATGCCATGTTATTTACCAAGTCATTTGGGGCAGTCAGGTCAAGGTTCAACAATGCTTAAATAACCAGGGGCAGATCTTCCCATCTGAATTGCCAGAGGTAACATTACCAAGTTCACAATGCCAAAGACATATTATTGTGGAACATTTTGTTTATTTCTCTAGAGGTAGCTCCTTTTTGGGACAAATCATCCTCAGCTAGGGGTAACACTCTCTTTTCAAATCTAATCAGATCAGATTCAATATCATATGGTGTCAGTATCATGTCTTTAGATTCAGTCATGATAATTCCTAGAAAATTACTCAGGGAAGTCCGAAATATCAGAAGTTATGAACCCGTTGCATATTTTGAATATGATTGATGTTTACTAAAATTTCAATAATATCATTTACTAAGGACTCTTGAAAGTAGGATCCCAACAAAGTTCATATCCAACAGATCTTCGCAGGTTCATCCCCACAGAGTAATCCTTACAGCTATACTTCAGCAAAGCATTACAGATAATCTCTTGTACTTCCAGCTCTACGAAGCCCCAGACAGATTTCTCTCAAGTCTGATATCCTCCGAAGAATTGACACTTGGTCGGATAAATATCTCAGTAGAATGTCCGTCTCTTTTATCCCCAGTCAGGTAATTTAGAAATTTTATATTCCAATAAAAAGTGCGACAAATAAAAATCAAAAGATCCTAAGTTACAACATTCTGAAACAAGACGGGAATGATGTCTTCATATTCCTCAGCAACGAATCAGGATCTATTTTCCCCAACTAGCAGTTGTTACATGAAGCTACTGATGAGCTCTGCATACATAATCCATACATACATCATCTACATCATTTCATATCATACGCATCCACAACGCACACAAATTCTCATTTATGATAAGAAGATCGTCTTGCAAAGCGTTATATACATCATGACATTGCATAAAACTAACCTTGTTTTTCAGGTTAATTCCCTAGCAGACGAATGTCATCAACAACGTATTCTTGGGCTGCTATAAACCCCCGAGACAATATCTTGGAATTCTCTATCCTCTAGGAGTACATATAACAATATCTTGGACTGCTTTATCCTCCAGGAATACATATAACAATATTTTGGGCTGCTACAACCCTCAAGATTACATCCATCAATGTCTTGGGCTGCTATATCCCCCAGGGCCATGAAAACCAATATTTTGGGTTGCTACATCTCCTGAGATTACATCTATATCCATCTTGGGCTTCTATATCCCCCCAAGGGCTACCTCAAAGAATATCTCGGGCTACTATAAACCCCCGGGACAATATCTTGGACTGCTCTATCCTCCAAGAGTACATATAACAATATCTTGGATTGCTCTATCCTCCAGGAATACATATAACAATATCTTGGGCTGCTACAACCCTCAAGATTACATTCATCAACGTCTTGGGCTGCTATATCCCCCAGGGCCACGAAAACTAATATCTTAGGCTGTTAAATCTCCTGAGATTACATCTATATCCATCTTGGGCTGCTATATCCCCCAAGGGCTACCTCAAATAATATCTCGTGCTGCTATAAACCCCTAGAATAATATCTTGGACTTCTCTATCCTCCATGATTACACATAACAACGTCTTGGATTGCTCTATCCTCCAGGACCACACCAAACAACATCTTGGATCGCTACATCCCCCGAGATTACATTAATCTACATTTTGGACTGCTTTATCCTCCAAGAGGTATATCTGAAGAACATTTTTACTCCGAATGGCATCTTTAAGCCCATTCAAGCAATACAACCAACCAACATCATTACTTCGCGCGCCGACGAGTGCAAATATTTGGGCTTTAGTGTTCTATCCCCTTCAACCTTCAAGTCACGAATGACGTACATACCAATCTAACTCCACAGGTTTCTGAAAATTGAACAGGGGCAGTTGTTGTACCCTAAAACTTTCCCTCCCATATTCAGGATAATGTGTCTCAAGAGGTCTCCTAATAGTCACGAGATTCTCAATTGGTCAAAGGGATTGAAGGTTTCATCAGACAAAGTCTCCTCCTGAACAATGGATCTTAAAACTAGGATTTTGAGTTTCCCCAAGAAAAGTGAACTTCCAAAGCCACAAGTAGACTTCATAACATCCCACATATATTAAAGAATGTTCATGTCAAGTTTCAAAGCTTTCCTCACAAGTTTGGCCAGTCAGATGCTCGGATACCCAAAAATCAATTAACTTGGTAAAAAAGTCAATTGTGGTCAACATAAAGTCAAACTTCAAAATTTTAGGTCAACATCGAGATTATGAGGTAAAATTCATCATTTGATCAAGGGTTGACCATGATTCATCAAGGAAACCTCAGAATCATCAAGAATCAGGAGTTACTAAATTAGGGTTTTGTGTAGGAAAAGTCAACTGAACTTTGACCAATCATAACTTTCATATACTTCATCAGAAATTTCCCATCCAAAGCTCATTTTGAAGGAAATTCAATTCTCCATAAGTTTTTGTCTCACAAGCCAAGTCCAAAAATACTTCATTTGAAAGATATGAGCCAAGACATTATAGGTCTTTTTGAAAGTTAACAAAAAGTCAACTTTTTTCCAAAGCTCATAATTTGAAAATGGTAAATGATATGGACATGGGACCAAAAGTTTTAATTAGAGGACACTCTAAGATTTCTAAAAATTCCAAGAACACCTTCATGGGGTCAAAATTGAAGAAGTTATGCATTGTCAAAATTGAGAAATTTTCAAGAGGTTTATGAAGCAAAAAGGGTCTAAACTCAAGTTTCTTCCAAATGAGCCCATATTTTTCTAACCCAAACTCAATTGTAAGATCATGCACGACCCATAGATCATAATATCTGATTTTTTATATTTATTTTATATTATATTGGATATAATTCATTTAAATTCAATTTTAATTAAGATAAATATTGAAAAATCAAATATTTGATCTTAAGACTATTTTAGGATCAAATATTTGATGTTTATGATCATTATAAGGATCCAATTTCGTTCAAAACCAAAAGAGTATGTCTTAATACCAAATTTTGACCAAAATGGAAACTTCCTAACTTCATCCTCAAGCAACCTCAAATCCATCAACAAGTCCCGACTTTTTTAACCTATTTCCTTCTCCTATATAAACTCATGACCTTCACCAACCTCAAGGACGGAAATTCTTGCCTCAAGGAGAAACAAGACCGAAAAAAGAAAATAAAAAGAGAACGACGATATATGGTAAATGAGGTAAACTGATTACTATTATAAATAAGTTTTACAATAGCCTTTTTCAAATACGTACGTAGTTTGGTTTTCTTCGTAAAACTTTGCAATGGCCTTTTCAAATATGTACGTAATGTTTTTTTTTTTTATAAATATAGTAGGTACATGTTATTTTATATATATATATATATATATATATATATATATATATATATATATATAATAAGTTTAATATAATATATAATATAATTTTGTTTTAGTTTTTTTTACTATTCGGATTGGATCATGTCGATGCGTTGTTTACACATTTGTGTGAATGATGCGTGACACTTGTATTGATCCGATTCAGTTGCGATGATCGCAATTTTGCGTTAGCAACATCGTTTTTTTATTTATTTTATTTTATGTTTATTTATATTCATACAATTTTTGATCCCTATTGCGATGATCACTTTGGGTGTAGCAAGCTAGTAATGGATTTTATCGGTTTATGTGCGATGTTCTATATTTATTCTTGTATTTCGATTTTGCATGCGTCCGACGGTTTTGCACGGTGACAATTTACCTTTAACACTTACCGATCCGCGTTTCGATTTACATTTTTTTCTATTTTATTTAATTTAATTTTATCATGCTATTGTTTTATTTATTTATTCGATTTGCGATGACCGTTTACGCGGTAGCAATTTGTCTGTTATTTTAATTTTTGTTATTTTTAAACGATCCAACGTCGTTATGTCTATTATCGTAATTGTATTTTTATTTCTTATTTATTTATGTAAAAACTAATTAATTAAAAAAATATCAAAATAAATTAATCAAGTCTCTTTTTGTTTTTGTAAATAAATTAATCAAGTCTTTTTTTTTTGTAAATAAAAAATAAATTTTTTTTTAATTAAATTAATAATTTAAAACTTCAAAAACTCATAAGAACCCTATTTTTTTTAATAAATTCAATTAACCGATTTTTATCGAATCCTCCAAAATTTCTTCCTCCTCCATTATTATCTCTTTCCCGATTTTATTTTTTCGTCATTTATTCGTTATTAGAACAAGTGTATAGGTTTATTATCTATTTTGTAATATTTAATTTTCCGCATTTTATTTTTCGCACTCTCCAGTTTAAATCATGTACCCCTCGCCATGATGTAATAACTTAGGATTTATTTTTCGCTTTTAAATTCTGCAAAAATATTAAACTGTGTGGTTAGTAATAATAGGGTGTGGAAAGACATGTATGTTAAATTAATTGGACCTAGTCCACTAAATTCAATATAAATAACTGAAATTGATATTCACACACGCGAGTCGATCATTATACGATCGCCATCTGCACCCCCTAGGGTTACTCCTCTTGGTTGCCTTACGAAAATATGGTCAAATCCATCGAAAGTGGGGTATCTTAAGCAAAGTCCCTTCAAACAAAAAAATCTTCAAGTCCCTTCAGATTCAAAAGATCATAAGTCCCTTCGAGGTTGCCTACAGAATAAATGATCTCGTCCCTCGATGATCCTATGGAAAAAATGATGATAGTCCCTACAAATTGCTAAGACACCCCTACCAGATGCCTTCTATGACCATACAATGACCCTACGTCCGTCCCTTAATAAATCCAAGGTATGTGACTACTCACTCCTTAATAGTAAGGACAATCTTACCCTTGAAAGGAAATAGAAAAACATGAAAGACTAACTTAGGGTAGGCAGCTCTTAATTACTTGCTCACACTTTCAAAAAACTCTTTTCACACCACACTTTTAAAACATTTTCAAACTCAAGACTTTGTATACATCCATACGAGGATCATTACAAAGAACTTCTGAAAATATTTTCTAAAACACACACTACACATTCTTTCGAACAAGTTAAAGTGAGCTAAGTAATTAAGAGCCCATGGATAACCATGGATACAAAGGGTGCTAATACCTTCCCTTTATATAACCTACCCCCCAAACTCAAATCTTTTTTAAAAGGTTTTTCCTGTTCTTTTATAACCTTTCCTATTGGATAAAATAAAAGTCGGTGGCGACTCTTGTTGTCCGTGTATGTTTTTGTCAAACAAAAACACCAAGTCAGTTCTCCTACCGTGTTACAGTACCATTGATCTTTCTATCAAAACCAACATACAATAGCAACACAGGACATGTAATGATTCGAGTTTGAGGTGTGATTATCCTTATTTTGTGAGTTATTGTACAACCTAATATGTTGTTTTAAGCTAGTATATTTATCATTTTATTTGTGTTTTAATGCATTATAAAAATATTTGTAGTATTCAGTTTAGAGCATAATATGTGCTCTCTCTTATAGTTTTGATGTGTTTGTTGCTTGATTTTAAGTAGTGTTGAAACGGTATACCGCCTAACGTGTTGATCGGAGATCCCAAAGGCATTCCCATCCAGCAGACCATTTACAGAGACACTTATGCTCCCTTCAATTGCCATGATTGTCAGGTAGTTACATCTTTCTTCTTTGATGAGATTGATTTTCCAGATTGATCAATCAATTTGTGCATATTTTATATACTCATCCTAAACTAATCAATATGTAATCAAACTATAGGATATTTTACAATGAAAGAAATGGTATACCATCTAACGTTTTGATCGGAGATCCCAGAGGCATTCCCATCTAATAAATCATTTATAGAGACGGTTACACCTCTCTCACCAGGCTCAAGTAGATACATCTTTCTTATTTTATGATATTGATTTTCAAAATTGATCAATCAATTAGTACTTATTTTATAATTATCCTAAACCAATATGTAATCAAACTAATATGTAATATAATTATCGAAGTTTAGGTCACAAAACAAATAAACACCTTATTGTTGACTTCTCTGTATCTATTTCTAAACAGCTATGGTAACAAAGAAATTGCATTGAACTCTTGCATAATGTTGTGGGAGTGCATCAATTTTCCCAATCTTGCATAATAAGATATTTTGGGTTGTCATCGAATGCTCTTTCCCCTGATTTTTTTTGTTCAAATTCTTTTAAATTTTTCTGATATCTTCATTGTAAATTGAAAATTGATTTTGCCAAATATTCGGAAGCATCATTGAAGATGTAAATATAAAATTATCTTTGTTTTCTTAGGGTAACACTTTGAAAGATGTTGGCTGAGTGGAGGAAGCAGTTTAGTGCTACAATGTATGTCTTTTTTTTCTTCATTATATTTTTACTCAATTTGTTTTCTCAGGGTAATGCTTTGAAAGATGTTGACAGAGTGGAGGAAGCAGTCAAGTGCTATAATGTATGTCTTTTTTTTTGCTTTACATGTATTTAGTCATTATGCTTTCGAACCATTATATTCTTACTCAACTTGTTTTCTTAAGGTAATGCTTTGAAAGATATTGGTAGATTGAATGAAACAGTCTAGTGCTACAATGTATGTCTTTTATCTGCTTTACATGTATTTTGTCATTATGCTTTCAAACCATTATATTTTTACTCAACTTGTTTTTTAAGGTAATGCTTTGAAAGATGCTGGTAGAGTGGATGAAGCAGTCTAGTGCTACAATGTATGTATTTTTTCTTCTTTACTTGTATTTTGTCATTATGCTCAACTTATTTTTTTGTTACTACGAAGCAATGTCTTTCATTACAGCCCAACCATCCACAAGCTTGAAAATATATAGATGGAATGGTATGTGATCCTTCTATCTTCATGTTAGGTAGTAGTTTGTGGGTTATGCGAGAGAAATTGATTTTTATTGGTTGAAATTGGTGATACAAAAACATGGCGAGTGTTGCTGCTTCATATTATAAAGCTACAGTAAGCGTAACCCTTGGATTATCTGCACCTTATTTCAACCTTGCTATAATAATCTATAAGTAACAGGTATGAAAACTTAGTACTTATAAGGAGATTGGAAGAGTTAGTGATGCTATCCAGGATTCTATACGTGCAATTACTGTCAGACCTACTATGACTGAAGCTCATGCTAACTTGGCTTCTTCCTATAAAGAAAGGTTTGTTATTTTACTTAATACCTCCAAATATTTGTATTTTGCTTAATACTTTGGAACTAAATCAAACTATTAAATAACTAGCAGTGTGAGCTTTAATTCAAATAAAATGTATTACGAGCAAAAAATAGTAATTAAGGGAAATTGCGAGGAAAGCAAATTCTATCATGCATAACCTAATTCCGAAACTTCGATATCGTTACACATCATCATAAATCAAAATAAATCCAGTGCCTCATATGTTAAAAATTATTAATTACTAACCAAGATGTTAAAAATTATTAATTATAATTAATACATAATTAACAAGATTAATATAACAATTAAGAAAAAACCAAAATACAAAATAACTGACCAGGGGATTCAATAGATAATATATGTGGGTAGCAAATATATTCCTGAAAAGCTCATAAGTTGCAAGGAGGGTATACTAGTGATTGAAATCTAATTTATATATGTTAAAAATTTGCGTTAGGAATCTAATTCCAACCTATTATTATTATTTCTAAATCAGAGATTAAAAAATTAAAAAATAAATTAAAAAATAAAATACCAAAAATAAAAAATAAAACAAATATAGTTAGAGAGAGATGATGATGAATTAAAATTTAAAATCCTTACAAATCTCTTGACACCTTCATTAGCATGACCTTTTTTTAATTATGATTTTTTTTATAATGTATTGATAAAAATAAGTTAGTACTATATATATTTTTAACGCATTCTCAAACATTTTTTATTTAGAATTTGAATTACAAATACGATTAATTTATATATGTTAAAAATTTGCGTTAGGTGTCAAACATTTCTCTCAAAAAAATGCAAAGTCTTTCTCTTCTTTCACCCATCTCTTGAAATTCTTGTTTCTTATTCCAACAATGCTTCCCCTTCGCTTAACATAGAAGCATAAAAACTCAGCCTCCTCCTTCTATCTTCTTCAGCGCCGTTTCAACTATTGTCACCTCAGAGAAACCCTCGCCGGAACAAATCGCCGCCGACTTCTCATCCTATCCATTCAAACGCGCGACCAAAGCCTCTTCAACCTACCCATTCAGAAGCGCCACCGACGACTCATCCCTCTCCGCCGCGATCTCGAAGCCGTGAAACGTCGTCCTTGCTTTCGTAGCCTCCGCGATGACCTCCTTGAGTTCTTACCATCGAAGCTCCGCCATACCATTGCTCTTATTAACGGATTGTAAGAACACGCACAAGAGGGAAGAAAGATGAATGTTAATGGTGCTTCAAAGATGAAGACGAGTCGAAATCCCGCGGTTCAGGTATGCGAATGTCCCTCTGCTTTCGCTTAAATTTCGCTTCTTCCTCAGATGTTCTTCTTCCACTCTATTCTTGATCCGTTCTGAATCTTCTTCTTTCTGCGTTTCTGAAGTTGTTGTTGAATTTCCAGTGTATTCTTGATACAGGATTTTGCGAAATTTGCGGCCTACGGATGTTAATGGTGCTTCGAAGATGAAGACGAGTCGAAATCCCGCGGTTCAGGTATGCGAATGTCCCTCTGCTTTCGCTTCTTCCTCGATGTTCTTCTTCCACTCTTTTCTTGATCCGTTCTGAATTTTCTTCTTTCTGCGATTCTGAAGTTGTTGAATTCCCAGTGTATTCTTGATACAGGATTGTGCGGAATTTGCGGCCTACGGATGTTAATGGTGCTTCGAAGATGAAGACGAGTCAAAATCCCGCGGTTCAGGTATGCGAATTTCGCTCTGCTTTCGCCCAATTTCGCTTCTTCCTGGATGTTCTTCTTCCACTCTTTTCTTGATCCATTCTGAATCTTCTTCTTTCTGCGATTCTGAAGTTGTTGTTGAATTCCCAGGGTATTCTTGATACAGGATTGTGCGAAATTTGCGGCCTACGGATGTTAGTTAATGGTGCTTCGAAGATGAAGACGAGTCGAAATCCCGCGGTTCAGGTATGCTAATGTCCCTCTGCTTTCACTCAATTTCGCTTCTTCCTCGATGTTGTTCTTCCACACTTTTCTTGATCCATTCTGAATCTTCTTCTTTTTGCGATGCTGAAGTTGTTGTTGAATTCCCAGTGTATTCTTGATACAGGATTGTGCGAAATTTGCGGTCTACGGATGTTTGTCGTTGTTTCGATGCGATGCGGTTCAAGATGTGTTGAAATGACTGATTGCGGTTTTTTCGTGAAGTGTTATGTTCTTGCAGGCTTGATGGAGATTGATAATCTTTAGATGATGATGATGGTTGAAGAAAGATGGAGGTTAGGTTAGGTTTAAAAATAGTTTCGGGTGTGATAAATAATTGCCCTAAATTCTGAAAAATAATCCTAACATATTATTTTAGTTTTTGCCTTCATGTGGACTTGTGTGAATACATGTAATGTTTCACTAGTAAGAACAGCGGATATCCCATGTATTGCTTATGCATGAATCCTGCTGTGGACTAGTAAGAACAGCGGACATCCCATGTATTGCTTGTGCATGAATCCTGCTGTGGACTTGTCTGAATACATGTAACGTTCAGCGGACATCCCATGTATTGTTTGTGCATGAATCCTGCTGATCAAGTTGTTGCATGTTAATGTTCTACTCAGTATTATATATTTGCATAGCTTATACTAGTGTTATAATTGACAGATGAAGCTCGTGTCGAGGAGTTCGGCCTGGAGAGCATGTGGAGGAGTCCAAATGGGACAATTATAAACATTTTGAATGGTAATCTAATGTAATTTTATTTGTATGATATTAAATAATACACTAGTTGGTTTATATGTTCTGGTCCGTCATTGCTAATGAGTTGTAGATGAAATTGACATAACGTAGTCGAACAATTTTATGTTTTTTGCTTCGAATTTTCCAGTTCTGACTACATTTTCATGTAGCCATATATGGAGGAAAGCAAGAAGATAAAGGAAGCATTGGTCATTGACAATAATAAACATAAGAGCACTCATGATCTTAAAGGGAAGTAAAAGGTGTCTAGTATTTGTGGTGACTACTATTGTGTAACTTCACAGCTTCAAACAAATTACTCTTTTGGTAAGAAGGAAGCATTGAGATAATCACTTTTTGTAGAAAATGGCGACTACCAACAAATCATGTGTGGTTGTTCTCAACAAGGTGAACATTTATCAAGTTCTTAGAGGTTTGTGGTTTGTAATCAGCGTTTCTTTCTATAATACATAATAGTAAAACTTTTTGACAGATTTTTTTCAGTTCAATTATTAAGTTGGTCTAGCCATATGTACCCGAGGCTTAGAGTGATAAGGATCAAAATATACATATTTCAATTAGATTTTGAATGACCATATGAGGAAAATATTCTTTTGAGGTAATTATTATTTATTAAGGGTTGTCTTTGGCTATTTTATTTCGAGGTGAACATTTTGACTGGGATTTTTATCTTTGATGTCATCACTTAAATTGTATAAGAATCTGATCGACATAAGTGTAACAGAAGTGAAATGGGATCAGGTGAAAAGGAAATGAAACTGATCTAGATTGGGTCGGGTGTTGGCTTAGGAAAATTGAAATGTGATCAACTTGACCTAATATAACTTTATTCTCTATCAAATATATTGTTTTATATTCTCTTTTCTTATACATATTTTTAAATCAAAAGTTTTGAATAAAATTTAATCCGATGATGTGATTAGACTGAACTCGAATATGATCTGGGCCCCCTCCCCCAAAATAAAAACTACCGGACCTTATCCTGCCCAAACTGAAGGTTATTGATTGGTTTGGACCCTATTTCCCTCTTAACTTTCACCATGGACAAGCAATGTTTTTGTGCAGTCAATCTGATTGTTTGAATATAATGTGATGTTTCGAACTTAAGTAGGATTTTAGTTGTTGATTTCTTCTAGTTTCAATTTCGTCCCACGTGTAATTTTAGTTTCAAATTTCAATATTTCATTTTTGGTTATCACTTGTCTCATTTATGCTCAATCATCTTTCCATGAGCTTTTTGTTAAATTTACACATATTTTTGTAACTGCAGGTTCAAAAGACCATGTAAAAGTCCAAGGTGAAATTTTAGAAGCTCTTGTGACTCGTCTTGTGAGCCAAGATAGTTCAAACCATTTAGAGAAAATTTTGAAGGAAGCATTGTTGCATGTTTGACTTTTACAGTAAGATGCTTTCTGCATTTCTGCTGCAACTTTTTACTTAGACTGTTGCATGTTTGAAACCTTTCTTAAACACTATATTGATATTTTGACTGATTAAGTTTTCATTTGCTACCGATCATATAATTAGATTCACCAAAAGGAATAAGTAACATGAATTTTCAGAAAAGACCAGATATTGACTACTTTCACAATTGTGTTAACCCCTTTAGCCTAGATGTTACCTTAAGTAGAATGCGTGATTTTAAGAGGAAGAGAAATTTAACATTCATGCAGCAACTTCAGTCAATAGTTATAACCCTGTTTATGCTATTTGGCTTAAGTTTTTTATTTTCTTTTACTGGACAAATTTAATAGCTGAATGATTTTGTTGTAGGTCCGGAATATTGCTATGGGAATTGTATCTCGAAGGGTTAATTGGAAACAGCTAACTGTTTTGGAGACAAATTGATAGTAAGTAGATGTTGCTAGCTCTTCCTCCTGTTTCCAGGAATCATAAAAAACCGTTGTTCTGTTTTCTAGTCACTTAGCTGTGTTCCAACCTACTAGATAGTTGATGGGTATCATCTCGATAATGGTTGTGTATAAATCTCATTTACATTCTATAAGCTTCACATTTGATTGGGACAAATTTTGTAGTCATTAAAAATCGATAAAAGGAGTTGCTCTTCTGTCTGATTACTACCTTGTCTAATGACCACTTTTGATGGAATTTCCTCCTCCACTTGCTGATGGAGGTATGCTTATTGATTCTCAAAATATTATGTCTAAGCTGCTAGCTACTCTGACTTTCTTAGCTGATGCATTTTCTAAGGTGTACCCATCCTTGGGATCTTTGAACTATTATTTAGTCCAAAAGGTTCCTGAAAATCAGAGTATAATTATAGCCTTCACTTATATTTAACAATAATAACAACATTCAAAAAGTGACCTTTTATACAACCTAGTTCTGTTATGGTTTCATGTAAAGGTTGTTTGTATACATGAATATAATTTAGTGAATTGGTTTTGCGGCATTTTAAATACTACCTTTTTGTTTGTACAGGGTGTTGTATATATGAGATGGATGCTAGTTCTAATATTTATATTATGCAATAGAAAATGTAAGCTATCAATTTTTATAAATGGTACGAGAAATAAAATTATATAATTTTCTTTTATAGGTAGAACAACAAAACATATTAAAACCAATTCTATACCTATCGAAGTTTAATATCTATTTTCTAATTGTAAATATTCAGTTTTAACTTAGGCAGCATTACCTGAAAGGTTTCTACAAGCACCCTCGAACGACAAAGAAAAGAAGAAGCCACGAGGTGTTCCGAGGGGGGCAAATGGATATCAAATATTTCTTGAAATTCTGTGATCAGGTATGAGATGTCCTATGAGATGTCCCAACACTTGACAGATTTAACCAAAACTTAAAATGCAAGAAAATTAAACAACACAGAAGTTTGTTAACCCAGTTCAGTGTATAACCACACTTACATCTGGAGGCTACCAAGCCAGGAGGAAATCCACTATAAGTAATATTAATTCTAGACTTAAACAACCCAGTTTAATCTTTCACTTAATATCTATCCAATGCAATTTCTACCTAAGACACAACTTAGATATGAGTACCAACTCACTCCCCCTCAATCACATAGTGATCAAGTTTACAAGTTTAATAAAATTGAAGACATTCTTCAAACAATACAGCTTGATCTTACTTCACAGTTTCAATCAAGTCACAAATGCACTTTTGCTTAAAAGCTCATAAAGTGGTACAATGAAAACACCTGCTATTAAAAACACTAGACACCCTATTTTGTCTTCTGAAATTCGTACTCAATTCTGTGAGTTTCTGTTGATTAAATAGGTGTTTGTAATTTGGGCTTTCTGTAGGTTAATCCAGTCCTAAAAGCATGCAGCTTCCACCTTGAATTTAGGGTTTGTTACTTCCTATATTCTAGGTGATTTAGTTCTTCTGATTAATCTGAATCCTCATAATAAAACTCCCTACAGATGCGCCTTGTTCTGTTTTTATCCATCCATAATTAATTCCAGATAACTCTCCTTAAATATCTCAGATCAGTTAGTCAATAATTAATTCTGGTAGCAGGTTTGAGATGTCTCAACATCTGTTGGGACATCCTGAAAAACTGAACTTAAGTCATTTACACAATGTCCCAACATCTGGTGAGACATCCTGAAATAAGTTCTTATACTCTGTTTGATAATGTCCCAACATCTGATAGGACATTTTGAACTGAATTCAATATTTCTTGTTGGTCAAAAATTCTGCCAATTCTAGACATCTACAAACTCCCCCTTTGGCTAATTTTTGGCTAACATTCTTTTCTGATTTTTCAGAGTGCAGCAGAAGATCTTTTATCAGAGTATAGCATTACTTTTCTGTTGATTCATATTTGAGATTACTCCCCCTCAAACATATATGTATCCAGACTTGTTGCAACAGAAATATTTATCAAAACACACTGATTCAGTTCAGAAACAAACAAACAGATTTTTCATTCATAATTAAACAGCATACACATTGTTGTTGTTGTTCTCCCCCTTGTTAGACACAAATTTTGGGGCCAAAGTCATTGATTCTAAATTACAATGCAGCTGTCATACATTTTTCCTCACATACAATGATCACTCAGATTCATCACATTCAGTTTCTTCATCTTCCTCAGTTTCTTCATCAGAAGTAGCTTTCTGATCACCTTCACTTTCCAGCCTTTGAATGATTTCTTCAAGCTTCAGCTTCCTTGCTTCAAGTTCTTTGCAAGTGGTCTTCAGTTCAGCAATCAATGCAGCCTTGGAGATTGGAGTCTTGGCAGTTGAAGGACCTGCAGATGTCCCAGAGGGTGCTTCAACATCTGCTGCATGATGACTTAGGAACAGTTTGTAGTGAAAGGCCAGAGGACTTTCTCTCTTGCAGACTGTGTCCTTCTCAGTGAGGATTCCAGGGTATTGACTTAGCACTATACCACACAGCAATGAAGGAAAAGCTATTGGCAGCTTTGTTGCAGATGAGCTAGCATGCTTCAAGGTCTGATCAAAGATGTAGGCACCATAATCCAGCTTAGTCTGAGTGCCCACAGCATAAATAAACCTGCCCAAACCAGTGGATATTGAAGATGTGTGATTGGTAGGCACCCAGTTTGCTGTACCAATCCTGTTCAGCATGGCATATTTTCTTGTAAGCATGCTCACTGAGAGCTTTCCTTTCACTGGCCAAGCCTTGACCTGATTTGCAGTGATAACCTTGCAGACTTGGTTATCAGTCTTCCCTAGCTCATTTGGTCCATCAGACTCTCTTCCAAGATATTGGTTGATGATCTGAGGAGAGAACTCTACACACCTACCTCTAACAAAGACTTTTCTAAATTCAGAAGACTTACCATTGGCACAATCTTCCTGAAGATTGACAATGAATTCTTTGAAAAGAAGTTCATAGCAGGGAGAGAGATTGGAGACTGTTTTGAAGAGGCCTGCAGCAGAGATGAGATCAATCAGTTCAGTGCACTCAAGTGCATTACTGCTCAGCTCTCTTTCAAGGGCTACCCTTCTTTGGTACACAAACTTCCATCTGTTTACACTTGAAACATGATGAAATGAGATGTTGTCCAAGGGAGCTTCTGGAACAACAGTTGAAGCCCTAGAGGGTGCTGGTTTCTTCTTTGGAGGAGATGTTGGGACATCTGTTTCAACATCTGAGTCTGGAGGAGTGACAGCTTTCCTCTTCTGGGTTTGGACTTTACTCCATTGTTTTGTTGGACCAAAGGCAGCTTTAGCTTTGTCTTTCTTTGGGGTAGCTTTCTTCTTCTCAGGAATTTCAAGTTCTGCTTGCATCTTTCCTTTCCTAGACCTGAGCCTTTTGGCTATGCTAGGTCTTACAGAGGCTATGATCTCTGTATCAGAATCCTGCTCCAGGTTCACCACAGGAGGAGATTGAGCAATCTCCTCTTCAGCTGGTTGATCAGCAGAGATATGATCTTCAGATGAGGCTTTGGTCTGATCCTCAGAGTCTTCTTCATCACTTTCATTTGAGGCCTTTTTCTGGTCCTCAGTTTGTTCAATATCAGCATCAGATGAGGTCTTTTTCTCATCCTCAGATGTTCCAACATCTATTGGGACATCCTGTTGAGCAGGAGTGTCCTTTGCAGCTTGAGCTTGTTCTTCTTGAGGGGCAGGCATGGTGTTCAGAGGAATAGAAATCCCACTAACCACTCTCTGTTCAAAAAGAATCTTGTTAACTATCTCCTTGATGGAAGCATCCACATATTCAGAAGATTTTGGGGGCATGTTAGCTGGTGAAGGAATGCCTTTGGATTTGCTGCAGACTTGATCTTTTGCTCTTTTTGGAGTTCTTGGCTTTTTAGCATGAGAAGCACTTCCTCTGATTTCGTCCAATGGGGTTGATTTCATTGGTACCACAGAGATGGGGGTTGCATGAACTACATATTCTTTGTTGAGAACTTCTTCAGGAGTGTTAGGGTTTTGAGACATTGTCAAGGAAGATGGATGAAGAGTTTTAGGGTTGATGATTTCTAAAGAACAGCTAGATAATATGATTCGCTTTTGATAGAGTGATGAGAATATTGATAGCTGATTATAAGCTGTTACTAAATAAGTAGCCGTTACATTGCAAATTATTAGGAATGGAATACCCAAGGTTCTTGACCAGACTGGTGTTGCCATCTGGAACTTATGCCATACAATGTCATATGACATGTTGGCACATCTCATTAACTGCTAAATCTCACATAAACAGATTCCCAGTTTGCCCCTTAAGTTCTCAAATTGTGTAGCATCCAATGCTTTGGTAAAGATATCAGCCAACTGCAGATTTGTAGCTACATGTTCCAATGAAATCACCTTTTCTTCTACAAGATCTCTGATGAAATGATGTCTGATATCAATATGCTTGGTCCTGCTATGTTGGATAGGATTCTTTGATATGTTGATTGCACTTAAGTTGTCACAGTACAATGTCATGACATCCTGTGGGACATTGTACTCAGTGAGCATTTGCTTCATCCAAACCAACTGAGAACAACTGCTTCCAGCTGCTATATATTCAGCTTCAGCTGTAGATAGAGATACACAATTTTGCTTCTTACTGAACCAAGAAATCAAATTGTTTCCTAGAAAGAAACATCCTCCTGAAGTGCTTTTTCTGTCATCAGCACTTCCAGCCCAATCAGCATCACAGAAGCCAGTGAGAATTGGTTTGCATCCATGAAAGTACATTATGCCATAGTCACAAGTACCATTAACATATTTAAGAATTCTCTTGACTTGATTGAGATGACTGACTTTTGGATCAGCTTGATATCTTGCACATACACCTACTGCAAATGCTATGTCTGGTCTGCTAGCAGTCAAGTATAACAAGCTTCCAATCATGCTTCTGTATAAGCTTTGATCTACATTCTCACCCTTTTCATCTTTAGTCAGCTTTAAATGTGTGGGGGCAGGAGTTCTCTTATGAGTAGCATTTCCCATTCCAAATTTCTTGACTATGTTCTTGGTATACTTGCTTTGGGAAATGAACATGGAGTCTTCCATTTGCTTTATTTGCAGACCAAGAAAGTAGGTTAACTCTCCTACTAGGCTCATTTCAAATTCAGATTCCATCTGATTGACAAAATGTTTGACCATCCTATCAAACATCCCACCAAAGACAATGTCATCTACATATATTTGTGCAATCATGACATTTCCTTCTTCATCTTTAACAAACAAGGTTTTGTCAATTCCACCTTTCCTGTACCCTTGCTTGATAAGAAAAGTAGTCAGTCTTTCATACCATGCCCTTGGAGCTTGCTTCAGACCATAAAGAGCTTTCTTTAGTTTGTATACATGATTTGGACAACTTGGATCAACAAATCCTTTAGGCTGTTCTACATATACCTCTTCATTAAGATAACCATTTAAAAAAGCACTTTTCACATCCATTTGAAATAGCTTGAACTTTAAGATACAAGCAATTCCCAAAAGTAGTCTGATTGATTCAAGCCTTGCTACTGGTGCAAAGGTTTCATCAAAGTCTACTCCTTCAATTTGTGTGTATCCTTGAGCTACAAGTCTAGCTTTGTTCTTTGTAACAACTCCTTGTTCATTTGACTTGTTCTTATACACCCATTTTGTTCCAATCACATTTATGTCATCAGGTCTAGGAACAAGATTCCACACTTCATTCCTTGTGAATTGACCTAATTCCTCTTGCATAGCACAAATCCAGTATTCATCAGTAAGAGCTTCCTTGATGTTTTTAGGTTCTATTTTAGAAACAAAACAAGAACCTGAAATCACTTCTCTTGATCTAGTGCTCACACCTCTGTTGGGATCACCAATTATCAAATCTTTGGGATGATCCTTCTGTATTCTGATGGAGGGAGGTTTGCTGGATTGTTCTGTCCTTGCATCAGTTTGAGTGAAGTCATAATGACCACTCTTTTCTTTAGCTTCAATCTTGATATCAGCAGATGTTCCAACATCTTCTGGGACATCTGTAGGAGCATCATCAATTATCACATTTATAGACTCCATGATAACTTTGGTTCTAGAATTAAATACTCTATATGATCTGCTGTTTATAGAGTATCCAAGAAAAATCCCTTCATCACTTTTAGGATCCATTTTTCTCCTTTGCTCCCTATCTGCCAGAATATAACAGTTACTTCCAAACACATGGAAGTACTTAACTGTGGGTTTTCTGCCCTTCCAGACTTTATAGATTGTGGACAAAGTTCCTTTTCTTAGAGTAACTCTGTTGTGGATGTAACAAGCTGTGTTCATAGCTTCAGCCCAGAAGTACAAAGGTAACTTTTTAGCATGGATCATAGCTCTTGCTGATTCTTGAATAGTTCTATTCTTCCTCTCAACAATCACATTCTGTTGAGGAGTGATTGGTGAAGAATATTCATGATTGATTCCTTCTGAAGAGCAGAAATCTAAGAACTTTTGGTTCTCAAATTCTTTTCCATGATCACTTCTTATTCTGATCACACAGCTGGATTTTTCCCTTTGTATTCTTTGGCATAAGTCTTTGAATACATCAAATACATCAGACTTTTCTTTGATAAAATTTATCCATGTATACCTTGAAAAGTCATCAACCACTACATAGGCATACCTCTTACCACCAAGGCTTTCAACCTGCATAGGTCCCATAAGATCCATATGCAATAGTTCCAAAACTTTGGAAGTTGTCAGATGTTGGAGCTTTGGATGGGACATCTTGGTTTTCTTGCCTATTTGACATTCACCACATATTTTTCCATCATCAATCTTCAGTTTAGGAATACCTTTTACAGCATCCATAGATATTATCTTCTTTATGCCTCTGAAATGAAGATGACCTAGCCTTTGGTGCCATAGTTTCACTTCTTCTTCTTTAGCTAAGGAGCAAGTTGAAGTAAGACTGAAGTCTTGAGATTCCCACATGTAACAGTTGTCTTTAGATCTGGCTCCTTTCATGACAACCTCTTTTTCTTTGTTAGTCACTATGCATTCAGTTTTAGTAAAGTTTACACTGTACCCTTGATCACATAATTGACTTATGCTGATCAGGTTAGCAGTTAAACCTTTAACCAGCAGCACATCATCTAGTCTTGGGACATCTTGACAGTCCAAGGTTCCAACTCCCTTGATTTATCCTTTAGCTCCATCTCCAAAGGTTACATACCTGGATGAATGTGACTTTAAGTTTACTACCAGATTCTTCAATCCAGTCATGTGTCTTGAATATCCACTGTCAAAGTACCAGTCTTCTTTAGCTGATACTCTTAGTGATGTATGTGCTATATATGCAGCATTTTTCTTTGACCATTTGAGTTGAGATTTCTTTTGATGCCTCTGCCCTGTGTGTTGTTCATTAGTAGATCTCCAAGATTGATTGTTGATCTTGTTCTTGTGTATGTAGCTTTGATCAGCCTGAATGCTGGTTTTTGGTCTCCATACCTTCTTGATGACTTCTGTCTTCTGCTTAGGAGGTTGCTGATTTCTTTGATGTTTATGCAACACTTTCTTGGTAACTTCCATTTTCTGCTTAGAAGGTTGCTGATACATCTGACTTGGATATCCATGCAGCTTATAACAATGAGGTTTGATATGTCCAAATCTTCCACAATGATGACATCTCCATCTTTGATACTTCTTCTTCATTTTGTTCTTTTCAGAATGTTGAGACATCTGTTGGAACATTATGTTTGACTTTGTGTTCTTTTCCTGATGTTGAAGCATCTGTTGGGACATCTTGTTTGACTGTATGGATTTTGAAGTAGTGTTGCTAGAGCTAGCTTCATCTTTATGTACTCTGTTAAATCCCAGTCCACTTTTATCCCCTGAATGCTTATTGTTGTTGAGAATGACATCCAGTGTATTTGAGCTGCTGTTCAATATCCTAACAGATTTGGACATGTGTTCCAATTTGGAGTTGAGAAGACTTACTTCACTTTTCAAGGTGTCAATGATTTCTTGATCACTTGCTTTTTCATCTTCTAGTGCCTCCTTCTGCTTCTTTAGCTTTATAACCTCACTGCATATTTCAGTACTTGTTTTGTATAGATCTTTGTAGGCTTGCTCAAGTTCTTCAACAGTAAGCTCCCCATCACTGGAATCACTTTCAGATTCACATAGTCCAGCTAAAGCAGTGATATGCTTAGCTGATTCTTCTTCTGAATCACCTCCTGAGTCTTCATCAGACCAAGTTACAGATAGTCCTTTCTTTTGCCTTTTTAAGTAGGTAGGACATTCATTCTTGATGTGTCCATATCCTTCACATTCATGGCATTTGATTCCTTTTTCTTGACTGGTCTTTTCAGCATAATTTGACCTTCTGTTAGCATCATAAGGTCTCCTGTTATCAGAAGAGTTTGTGTATCTTCCACTGGGTTTGGATTTGCCTTCCATCCCTCTGAGAATCTTTTTGAATTGTCTTCCAAGCATAGCAATGTTGTATGATAAGCTTTTACCAGTTTCTGATTCATCATCTTCTTCTTCATCAGTATTTGTTACCAAGGCTATGCTTTTGTTCTTCTTAGCATTTGTGTCATTCATTCCCATCTCAAATGTTTGAAGGGAACCAATGAGCTCTTCAACTTTCATAGTGCATATGTCTTGAGCTTCTTCTATTGCTGTGACTTTCATGTCAAATCTTTTTGGCAAAGATCTGAGGATCTTTCTTACAAGTTTTTCATCAGTTATCTTTTCTCCCAAAGCTCCAGAAGTATTAGCTACTTCTAAGATGTTCATGTAGAATTCATGAACTGTCTCATCTTCCTTCATTCTCAAGTTTTCAAACTTGGTGGTGAGAAGTTGAAGTCTTGACATCTTTACTTTTGATGTTCCTTCATGAGTTGTTTTGAGAGTATCCCACACATCTTTGGCTAGTTCACAGTGATGCACAAGTCTAAAGATGTTCCTATCAATGCCATTGAATAGAGCATTTAAGGCCTTGGAGTTGCCTAGTGCTGAATCTTCTTCCTCCTTACTCCATTCTTCTTCAGGTTTCAACACTTTTGATCCATCTTTGGTGTCTTGGATAGGATGATCCCATCCAATGTTGACTACTCTCCAGGCCCTGTTGTCAAGTGATTTTAAGAATGCAATCATTCTTGGCTTCCAGTAGTCATAATTAGAGCCATCCAGTATAGGTGGTCTATTTACTGATCCTATATCTCTGTCCATGTTTCCAGAATTTGTATTCCCTAGATCTCACCCAGTATAAACATGCAGGGTGCCTGCTCTGATGCCAATTGAAATTCTGTGATCAGGTATGAGATGTCCTATGAGATGTCCCAACACTTGACAGATTTAACCAAAACTTAAAATGCAAGAAAATTAAACAACACAGAAGTTTGTTAACCCAGTTCAGTGTATAACCACACTTACATCTGGAGGCTACCAAGCCAGGAGGAAATCCACTATAAGTAATATTAATTCTAGACTTAAACAACCCAGTTTAATCTTTCACTTAATATCTACTCAATGCAATTTCTACCTAAGACACAACTTAGATATGAGTACCAACTCACTCCCCCTCAATCACACAGTGATCAAGTTTACAAGTTTAATAAAATTGAAGACATTCTTCAAACAATACAGCTTGATCTTACTTCACAGTTTCAATCAAGTCACAAATGCATTTTTGCTTAAAAGCTCATAAAGTGGTACAATGAAAACACCTGCTATTAAAAACACTAGACACCCTATTTTGTCTTCTGAAATTCGTACTCAATTCTGTGAGTTTCTGTTGATTAAATAGGTGTTTGTAATTTGGGCTTTCTGTAGGTTAATCCAGTCCTAAAAGCATGCAGCTTCCACCTTGAATTTAGGGTTTGTTACTTCCTATATTCTAGGTGATTTAGTTCTTCTGATTAATCTGAATCCTCGTAATAAAACTCCCTACAGATGCGCCTTGTTCTGTTTTTATCCATCCATAATTAATTCCAGATAACTCTCCTTAAATATCTCAGATCAGTTAGTCAATAATTAATTCTGGTAGCAGGTTTGAGATGTCTCAACATCTGTTGGGACATCCTGAAAAACTGAACTTAAGTCATTTACACAATGTCCCAACATCTGGTGAGACATCCTGAAATAAGTTCTTATACTCTGTTTGATAATGTCCCAACATCTGATAGGACATTTTGAACTGAATTCAATATTTCTTGTTGGTCAAAAATTCTGCCAATTCTAGACATCTACAAACTCCCCCTTTGGCTAATTTTTGGCTAACATTCTTTTCTGATTTTTCAGAGTGCAGCAGAAGATCTTTTATCAGAGTATAGCATTACTTTTCTGTTGATTCATATTTGAGATTACTCCCCCTCAAACATATATGTATCCAGACTTGTTGCAACAGAAATATTTATCAAAACACACTGATTCAGTTCAGAAACAAACAAACAGATTTTTCATTCATAATTAAACAGCATACACATTGTTGTTGTTGTTCTCCCCCTTGTTAGACACAAATTTTGGGGCCAAAGTCATTGATTCTAAATTACAATGCAGCTGTCATACATTTTTCCTCACATACAATGATCACTCAGATTCATCACATTCAGTTTCTTCATCTTCCTCAGTTTCTTCATCAGAAGTAGCTTTCTGATCACCTTCACTTTCCAGCCTTTGAATGATTTCTTCAAGCTTCAGCTTCCTTGCTTCAAGTTCTTTGCAAGTGGTCTTCAGTTCAGCAAT
This sequence comes from Lathyrus aphaca, assembly GCA_963966055.1. Classification (NCBI taxonomy): domain Eukaryota; kingdom Viridiplantae; phylum Streptophyta; class Magnoliopsida; order Fabales; family Fabaceae; genus Lathyrus; species Lathyrus aphaca. Next base: position 449,021,701 of record OZ014519.1, on the reverse strand, counting down.
CAATGCAGCCTTGGAGATTGGAGTCTTGGCAGTTGAAGGACCTGCAGATGTCCCAGAGGGTGCTTCAACATCTGCTGCATGATGACTTAGGAACAGTTTGTAGTGAAAGGCCAGAGGACTTTCTCTCTTGCAGACTGTGTCCTTCTCAGTGAGGATTCCAGGGTATTGACTTAGCACTATACCACACAGCAATGAAGGAAAAGCTATTGGCAGCTTTGTTGCAGATGAGCTAGCATGCTTCAAGGTCTGATCAAAGATGTAGGCACCATAATCCAGCTTAGTCTGAGTGCCCACAGCATAAATAAACCTGCCCAAACCAGTGGATATTGAAGATGTGTGATTGGTAGGCACCCAGTTTGCTGTACCAATCCTGTTCAGCATGGCATATTTTCTTGTAAGCATGCTCACTGAGAGCTTTCCTTTCACTGGCCAAGCCTTGACCTGATTTGCAGTGATAACCTTGCAGACTTGGTTATCAGTCTTCCCTAGCTCATTTGGTCCATCAGACTCTCTTCCAAGATATTGGTTGATGATCTGAGGAGAGAACTCTACACACCTACCTCTAACAAAGACTTTTTTAAATTCAGAAGACTTACCATTGGCACAATCTTCCTGAAGATTGACAATGAATTCTTTGAAAAGAAGTTCATAGCAGGGAGAGAGATTGGAGACTGTTTTGAAGAGGCCTGCAGCAGAGATGAGATCAATCAGTTCAGTGCACTCAAGTGCATTACTGCTCAGCTCTCTTTCAAGGGCTACCCTTCTTTGGTACACAAACTTCCATTTGTTTACACTTGAAACATGATGAAATGAGATGTTGTCCAAGGGAGCTTCTGGAACAACAGTTGAAGCCCTAGAGGGTGCTGGTTTCTTCTTTGGAGGAGATGTTGGGACATCTGTTTCAACATCTGAGTCTGGAGGAGTGACAACTTTCCTCTTCTGGGTTTGGACTTTACTCCATTGTTTTGTTGGACCAAAGGCTGCTTTAGCTTTGTCTTTCTTTGGGGTAGCTTTCTTCTTCTCAGGAATTTCAAGTTCTGCTTGCATCTTTCCTTTCCTAGACCTGAGCCTTTTGGCTATGCTAGGTCTTACAGAGGCTATGATCTCTGTATCAGAATCCTGCTCCAGGTTCACCACAAGAGGAGATTGAGCAATCTCCTCTTCAGCTGGTTGATCAGCAGAGATATGATCTTCAGATGAGGCTTTGGTCTGATCCTCAGAGTCTTCTTCATCACTTTCATTTGAGGCCTTTTTCTGGTCCTCAGTTTGTTCAATATCAGCATCAGATGAGGTCTTTTTCTCATCCTCAGATGTTCCAACATCTATTGGGACATCCTGTTGAGCAGGAGTGTCCTTTGCAGCTTGAGCTTGTTCTTCTTGAGGGGCAGGCATGGTGTTCAGAGGAATAGAAATCCCACTAACCACTCTCTGTTCAAAAAGAATCTTGTTAACTATCTCCTTGATGGAAGCATCCACATATTCAGAAGATTTTGGGGGCATGTTAGCTGGTGAAGGAATGCCTTTGGATTTGCTGCAGACTTGATCTTTTGCTCTTTTTGGAGTTCTTGGCTTTTTAGCATGAGAAGCACTTCCTCTGATTTCGTCCAATGGGGTTGATTTCATTGGTACCACAGAGATGGGGGTTGCATGAACTACATCTTCTTTGTTGAGAACTTCTTCAGGAGTGTTAGGGTTTTGAGACATTGTCAAGGAAGATGGATGAAGAGTTTTAGGGTTGATGATTTCTAAAGAACAGCTAGATAATATGATTCGCTTTTGATAGAGTGATGAGAATATTGATAGCTGATTATAAAGCGTGTCGTCATGACATCAATGGCAAAGCAATCCTGCCCATGGCTGTCGAAGGATGGAAGAATTTGTCAGACATTGATTGGCAGGTACAAAATATGAAATTGACATAACGTAGTCGAAAGATTTTATGTTTTTTGCTTCGAATTTTCCAGTTCTCACTACATTTTCATGTATCCATATGTGGAGGAAGCAAGAAGATAAAGGAAGCAATGGTCATTGACAATAATAAACATAAGAGCACTCATGATCTTAAAGGGAAATAAAAGGTGTCTAGTGTTTGTGGTGACTACTATTGTGTAACTTCACAGCTTCAAACAAATTACTCTTTTGGTAAGAAGGAAGCATTGGACTTGGCTTTTATGATTACAGAAAAAAACATCCATGGATCCCTTCTTGCTATGTGATTTGGATGCTTATCGTTCGTTTTATTCCCTACACATCTAATGCTAAGCTGCTATGTATGCATATGGTTTTGAAACAGCAGCAATTAATGTTTGTATTAGTGAAGTAAGTTTGTATATAAACCAAATATAATTAAAGAGTTGTTTGTATCCCATGCAAATTTTAACTCTCTTTCTTATCTCTCTTCTGTTCTAAACAAGAGAATTGGTTTCTCTCTCCCCTAATTCTCTTGTATCTATTTCTTTCTTAGGTTTTTCTCTTATTCCAAACAAACCCTTAGCCTTCCCAATGGGTTGTTTAACAAAAATAATATTCCATTTTCATTTTCTTTTATTTAATAATTATTTACATCTAAGAAAGTACTATTGCAGTTTAATATCTATTTTGTAATTGTGATTATTCAATATATTAAATCTTACTTTCTTATCAATGTTTACTTAGATCTTACTTTCTTATCTATGTTAAGAAATCTTGAGAATAATTTTACAATATATATACTTTCTTATCTATGTTAAGAAATCTTGAGAATAATTTACAATATATAAATCTCGGCTAATTGAAATCTTGTATTATAAAGTTTTGGCTGTAATATGTTAACTCTAGAGTTTTATATCTTATATCCTTCAATTCATTGGTGCAACAAGTGCAAATGAATTTTTTGAACAAACTGCTGCATCAACATCAATTGGACATGGATTTTCGGGAGATGCCGGTGCATCAACATCAAGAGGACCCAAATGAATATATTATGGTATCTAATTCAATTCAATATCACATTATATTAATTTAGATGCTCACACCATCAATGGCCTTCCCGCTCCTAAGGATTGGGTATGTGATTATTAATTTAAAAAAGTTCTAAATGATTTTCTACTCTTTCCTTGTTTCTAAATATATAATAAAATTTTAATTGCATGTGAAATTTTTGGATTACTCTTTCCCTATTTCTAAATATGTAATAAAATTTTAATTTCATGTGAAATTTTTGAATTGCAGGTATGTGAGTAGAAACTTGGGATCTATTTTCAGTATGCACAACAGTGAGAATGTAGATGTATTGAATTTGATTTTATTCAATTTTTGTCTTCCAAATTTTCTTCCTTCTATTCTCTATGTATTGACAATTTATTTATATATATCTAGGTATTCAGCTATGCTTTGAGTCCAAAAGATGGTACTAAATGGAGACAACGTATTCAGTCTAAATGTATCTGGATTAACCATTCAAGAAGCAATAAAATCGTTGACCAGACTATCGTTCAATCATTTGATCTATAAACGGTAAGGGAAAAATGGTATTTTATTATGGCTTGATTAAGCCTCTGATAGTCTATACACATCCTTCACCCTATTACGGTTCTAGTCGGAATCAATTCATTATTTTCATTTGTAATCACCATCATCCCACCTTTCTTTGGTACCACTCGTACAAGACACCCTCACGCACTATCCAAAATTGGATAAATCATGTCGACTTCCAAAAACTTCACCATTTCCTTCCTCACCACCTCTTTGGTATTTTTCTTTTTAAATTTATAATGCATTAACTATCAATTTAAAATTTCATTATTTATTAAAACATAATTAATAATATTAAATTTCAAATTTATATTATTATTATTATTTTAAGTCTTTTATACTATAAAACCATTATTACAAATATTGATAATTTTTATCATGTATTATGAAATTTGTTACATTTTTATTTTAATATCATTTCCTATTTATAATCTATTTGCATTCATCTTTCTCACAAAATTATGAAGATTCTTTGACAAAATATTTAAAACGAATGGAGAAATATATATTAAGGAAATTAAAATCAGATAGAATATTGAGCAGGTAAGTAAGAGTTCAAGGTTTAAAGTTTTGATCGAAATTCAATTAATATTGAATTCATACTATTTAAAATATACTTAAAAAGTAATTTTTTTATTGATTTTTATTATATTACTAAAAAAATTAATCAAAATTATTAATTTTAAGAGAAATGCTAATAAATGTCCCAAGGGTTCTCTTTAAAAGTTTAAAAGATATATTTGTTAGATTTTTGAAATACTTGTATTCAATGTATTATATATTAAAAGAAATGATTCTTTTAAATAATAAAAATGTATGTTTTTTTAAAAAGGGTCTTACTAACTTGTTCCATAGGACCCAAGTTAAAAATATTGTCATTAGAAATAATTGTGTGTTGAATAATACAATTCATTAAATGTGCGCATTCACTCAAGACACATGTAAGCATTATGCTTTTGAAAATTTTTATATTCAATATATTGAAAATGAAAATAATTAATTTATTTAAAGAATATATATATTTTAATTTAAAATCCTTAAAAATCTCTTGACACCTTCATTAGCATGATCTTTTTTAATTATGATTTGTTTTTAATAATGTATTGATAAAAATAAGTTAGTACTATATATAAATTAAATTTTTAATCAATAAATATAAAAATAAATTATATTTAATATTTAACATTAATTTGGTCTTTGGGGGTTGACCCTTTTTATTTAGGTTTAGTTATAGTTTTATTTCCTTATTCTAAGTTAAATTTAATATAACGGTTATGCTAATAAATGTGTTAGAAGTAGTAATTAAAAAAACAAAAATTAAATATTTTATTATAAAATTTGAGAAATCACATATTTTTAACGCATTCTGAAACATTCTGAAAAAATGCAAAGTCTTTCTCTTCTTTCACCCATCTTTCCTCCTAAAAGTCTTTTTATATAATTTGAAATTCTTGTTTCTTCGTCCTTCGCTTAACCGTTGTCGTTTCATCTCTCCTCCTTTCTTGCACCAAAAACCTCTTCCACTTCTCTGAAGCTCTGTCCCCGGCAACAAAAGGATCACCAAGGTTCGAAACTGCATTTCAACATTTTCATCACACTGAATTTCAAATGTATTCAAAAGGATCATCATTAGGTGGGGTTTTGAACAACATTGCAAAGATGCATGAATGACTTGAAGGTGGTGGGGTTTTAAACAAGTGAACATTCGTGCTTGGATGTTGTTTGTTTCTCATAATGGATGGTTGATGCACTTCAAGAATTACTTTATTCTCTTTCAATATAACTTTTTACTTGTTGCTGTTTGTATTCAGGTCGTAAATTCTGCTTAAATAAAAATCGATTATCTGTTGCAAAATCAAACTCGAGGCTAATTCTATGCTCTGCACTTTCCGCCCAAGTAAGTCCTTTCATTCCAATTCGTTTTGATTTGATTATTGTTAGTATTGAGATGAATAAACTAAGAGGTTGAGGTGTTTTGTTTCCTTAGGAGAAGGATAAAGAGGCTGATTCTGATGTTGTTGTCAAAGACAAAAGCGTCTCCGTTGTCCTGCTTGCCGGAGGGAAGGGCAAGAGGATGGGAGTATGATCTCTATCTTTTGTTATTAGTATTTTGATTTTTCTTTAAAATCTATTGCATGAATCAGTTTCTTATGTGTTTATTTGTTTGTATAATTATAGGCTACCATGCCAAAGCAGTATCTTCCTCTGTTGGGTCAACCCATTGCACTCTATAGGTAATGATCATGTTTTCATCTCATTTTCATTATAACAGCTATGTTTATGTGCTTCCTGCATAATGAAATTCTGATATTAATAACTAGGACCGTGTTGATTTTTCAATCTACATAATCTACTGTCTTTTTATGCGGAATCATTGACTTTAACAACAAAAGAAACAACATGGTTCCCAGTGATATACTATAATGCAGTATCCTGTACTCATTTTATTTGCCTCATATCTTCCCTCAATTTAGGTGCTTTGCAATGTGTTTCATTTCTTTTCAAGTCATTTTATTAGAGAATCTGTCAATTCTCTGCAGTTTCTTGACTTTTTCTCGCATGCCTCAAGTCAAAGAAATCGTTGTCGTTTGTGATCCTTCCTACAGGGACATTTTTTAAGGTTTCTTCTTTCTTCACTTTTTCTTTCTTCAATTAACTATGTCTTTCGCTCTTGGCTATTAACATTCTTTTTTTTCTCTCCATCAGATGCAAAGGGAAATTCCCAAGCAGAACTCAAATTTGCACTGCCGGGTAAAGAGAGACAGGATTCTGAAGCTCTGTCCCCGGCAACAAAAACTCCATCCCGTCATGGGACCCATCTCATTTCTTCTTTCATCAAGGTTCGAAACTGCATTTCAACATTTTCATCACACTGCTATTTTCTCCATAACATTAGAGATAATCACTTTTTGTTGCCAAACAAGACAAAAGCAACTAACACCATAAAAAGAAATTCTTGGAATTCCAAATTTGTTAGCAATTTGAGAAGTGTAATAAAAACCAACATCAGAAATTATACAATTTGGCTTTGGTGTGAGCTTTTCAAAAGCTTGTTCTGCTTGTTCTTGAAGAAGGGTATTTGCCGCGGCGAAGAAATCATAGGCCATTGACATGGATGGAAGCATGTCGAAATTCTCACACCCTTCTGGAAAGCCTGCATGTTGAGATGGGAATTGAAGTTGAAGTATTCGAATATTGTGAGAAGATAGTGATAAACGAGAAGCGTTGTGTGGAGTAGTGACAATGGTGACTATGATGTTGTTTTGTTGTGTTAATGTTGTTGCTATGTCTATCATAGGAAGCATGTGACCTGGGGACATAAGTGGAAATAGGACAAAGTGAAGTTGAGATTCTTGGGACTCCATTTTTTTTGGAAATGAATGAATGAATGAAAATTCTTAGGACTCCATTTTATTGATATATTATGTAAGCGCTTACGTATATATGCAAGATTATGATAGCATACCTGAAAGGCTTCTACAAGGGCAAGTCTTTTTTGGTTTTTAAGGTAGTTTTATTGCCTATGCATCTAATGCTAAGCTGCTATGTATGTATGGTTTTGAAACAGCAGCAATTAATGTTTGTATCAGTGAAGTAAGTTTGTATATAAACCAAATATAATTAAAGAGTTGTTTGTATCCCATGCAAATTTTAACTCTCTTTCTTATCTCTTGTGTTCTAAACAAGAGAAGTGGCTTCTCTCTCCCCTAATTCTCTTGTATCTATTTCTTTCATAGGTTTTTCTCTTATTCCAAACAAACCCTTAGCCTTCCCTCCTGATTTCTCATTCTCAACCCTTAGCTAAAACCTGCCCCAATGGGTTGTTGATCAACAAAAATAATATTCCATTTTCTTTTTCTTTTATTTAATAATAACACATTTTATTAATTAATTAATGCGTCTAAAAAAATCATTCATCAATCAATAATAATATCATGATTATTTTTTAATTTGCGCCACGCTGATTATCTGATCAAATTAATTAATAATGACACTAAAATTCTCTTTTTGGTTATTGTTGATTTTGTTATGATAGATAGCGATAGGTGAGTGAGGATTACAAGAAGAAGATAAAAAAATCATGGTGGTGGTTGTTTTTGTTACAGAGACAGAGCTACAAAAGTGAGAAGATACGTACCTGAAGTTGATCACCTATGTTCAAAGGCATCAGGGTGAGGATTAACAGCGAGCCATTTGCCGTCAGCATTTGGATCAGTATGCTCTGGCAATCCATAGGTAAGTTCTGGTTGTGGGCATGGTGGATAGTAATTCTGTTTTTAATCTCCATTTTTAATCACCATTTTTCCTTTTACTGATTTCAACATTCTCGTTCTTTTCTTTTTTCATAGTTGATCGCCGATGTAGTTGAAGAAGAACCAACCGTCACCGACGACGGCGTTCCTTTGCCTATTCACGCGTCTTCACCGAATCCCAACGGAATGGAGTTCGACAACTTGTACTTGGACATGAACGGCATAATTCACCCCTGTTTTCACCCTGATGGCAAGGTATGCAGTAACATTCTTCTCTTCACTTTTTCTTCTTAATTTCAACTAATCATTTAAAGTTCTGCCACCCCCTTCTTGATTTAATTAAGTTTAGGTGTTGTTATGATACAGTGATCTGAAGTGAATTTCTGCGCTTTTGTTGTTTTGGAATTGAATTAGTTTGAGTTTCTTAAGTACAAATTAGTTGTAAATTTGTATTGCACTTATTATGATTCGTAAATCTTATAAATGCAGCCAGCACCAGCTACTTATGATGAGGTGTTTAAATCGATATTTGATTATGTTGATCATCTCTTTTTGTTGGTTCGTCCGAGGAAGCTTCTCTCCCTTGCAACTGGTATGTTTACTACTGTCACTCATCGTGGAGTTGTCTTGTTTCTGTTGCTAAACCCTAGTGTGTTAGAAGTTATGACTTCATGTCATAACCTAGGAATCACATTGAAGCAATGTTTTGAAAACTAGACAAGAGATCAGACCGGTGAGATGAGACCTCCGGGTCATGGTTCAATTGGTTTAACTTGTTCAACCGCGGTGAATCAGATGATAGATAAATAAATAAATAAGTGTTAAGAAAACAAAGTACCAGTTAAACCAACCGCTGTTTGAGTACAATTCAATTCGGTTGAACCAATTGGGTCCAACCAGTTTGGTCTGGTTCTTAAAACATTGCATTAAAGAGGTGGATTTATCATCATCCAGCAATTTGGTTCCAAAAACCTTTCTGTTTGCTTTCTTGTGAGGTTGTCTTGTCGTCTTGCTTTGCATTCTTCTCAATTTTTTTTCTTCCAACTAAACCGTCCACTATATGGTTTGAAGTTTGATTTTAACATTTCAAATTTATTGCAAATCGTTTCATAATAAAACTCGTGAGTATTTATCAAAGAAATTTACACATCCAAGTTTTGGAAGGTTACAATGTTATTGTCCTTAAAGAGTCTTTGTTCCATAGCTCACAATCTATCTGTCCATCTTCATGTTTTTTTTTTTTTTTACATTTACTATTCTTACCCTGTCAGCTTTTGTCTCCTGTTTCCTTACTTTGAAATTTGCAGATGGTGTTGCACCACGTGCAAAAATGAATCAGCAACGTTCTCGGCGCTTCCGAGCTGCAAAAGATGCAGCTGAGGCTGTAAGAATGTTAATATGCTCATTCTTTCAAGGTTCTCCTACTTTTTTCTGATGAAGTTGCTGAGTTATTTTTAAACATTATAGGAAGCGGAAGAGGAAAGGCTGAGGAAAGAATCCATCAGCGAGGGAACACTTTTTCCTTCCAAAGATAAGCCCGAGACTTCAGATTCAAATGTCATTACCCCTGGTACTAAATTTATGGCAGCTCTGTCAGTGGCTCTTCAATCCTATGTACAGACTAGATTGAACCTCAACCCTGCATGGAAAAATATAAAGGTACTAAGTAATTGAAATCACACACTGTTTATTCTTTATGCCGCTTGATCCCTTCAAGATGGGATGATTCCTTTCTTCTGGAGTAATCCCATCTATTTTCTTCTCCCTTATACATCTGGCTTTCAGGATGCCCTTTCTCTAAATATTTATTTATGGGCTGCATTGGATGATTAATTATTTGAAGGTTATACTTTCTGATTCAAATGTTCCTGGTGAGGGAGAACATAAAATAATGGAATACATCCGGTTACAACGTAATATTCCTGGTTTTAATCCGAATACACGCCATTGTTTGTATGGATTGGTAAGTTTTGTTTTGTCCTAATTTAAGTTTTTATTTTATCTGTCTAGGGTGCTTTTATCCTTTCCTTGATTTTTGCATGATATTTTATGATCTTTAAACCAGGATGCTGATTTGATTATGCTCTCCTTAGCTACTCATGAGGTTCACTTCTCAATATTGAGGGAGGTTAGTTTCCAATGCGTGAATTACTCAGCTGATACTGTTATCTCATTGATATCAATAGATAGTATCTGTTGGAAATATTTTTCACAGTATCAAATGATTAATTGCTTGATGGACAGGTAATTACTTTACCTGGACAACAGGACAAGTGTTATGTGTGTGGCCAAGTTGGCCATTATGCAGCTGATTGTCACGGTAAGCCAGAAACTAAAACTGAGGACGGGAGTCCTGCTGATGATAAACCAATTCACAAGAAGAAATATCAGGTTGGCAGATTGAAACCCTGCATGTTGATCTGAATCTTCATTTTACATTCTTTCTCTTTTTAACTTCAAACTAATTCCGAGTATTCACAGTTTCTAAACATCTGGGTGCTTCGTGAATATTTGCAATATGAATTGGAGATTCCCAACCCTCCTTTTGAGATTGACTTTGAACGAGTAGTGGATGATTTTGTATCTCATTTCTTCTTTCATATGTATTCAATACTAAATTTCGAAACTGCATTCAACATTTTCATCACACTGAATTTCAAATGTATTCAAAAGGATCATCATTAGGGAAAACCAACAACTTTGTTGTTTCGTTTCATCAAGGTTCTTTTCTATCACAATCTTTTTCTTTTCTTTGTCAATAATATTAATGTTCATCACTTTATTTAACTATCCATTTCTATATTCATCACATTCACACACTAAAGACTCTGTTTTTAATCTCCATTTTTCCTTTTACTGATTTCAACATTCTCGTTCTTTTCTTTTTTCATAGTTGATCACTTGGTGAGCATCATTTCTTGAATCTTTCCGTAAAAAGGTATGTCTGGATGCATCTTGCTTCAAGATTTTTGTTTTGTTTTGAAGGTGGGGTTTTGAACAACATTGCAAAGATGCATGAATGACTTGAAGGTGGTGGGGTTTTAAACAAGTGAACATTCGTGCTTGGATGTTGTTTGTTTCTCGTAATGGATGGTTGATGCACTTCAAGAATTACTTTAGGAGCAGATGTGGATGGACTGATTGTTGATGCACTTCAAGCATTTGGAAAAGACTTAAAGGTCCTCCATCCTCCTTGTTACGATTGTCTATAGCATCAATTTAGATTTTGCTGTAGTTTGCGACATCAGTAGTAATTTAAGCCATTTATCTTCAAAGAAATGGACAGTTTTTGCTGAAAATTATAATAGTTTATTCTCTGTTTCAGCTTCAAAACAAGTTTTATTTCTCCTTTTAGGTCAATGCTTATGACTCTGTTCGTATTGTTGACGCTCTATACCGCCAAAAGTACTTTTTGTCAGCCGTGCCTGGTTTTCATCCTGTTCAACCTTCCTCAAACAAGACCGTTAAGGAAAGTGATAATACATGCAAGCTTTACAAATCACAAGAAAGTGCCTCTGCTGCTGCTGATGCTCTCAGGGAAAGAAACACTAGCCTTGATAATGTGCACAAAGTGACAATTCTTAATCTTCCACGTGAGAATGTGAACCATGAAAATCAAGCTTGTGACAAGAATGAAGCATGCATGCAAATCAGATTTGGCAGAGAGTGCAGGGTCCGAAGATAAATCTTCTGAGTCGAACGCGAACGAGGCAGATACATCGTTTTTCACATTCTTACCAATAATACAAAGTCGTTAATTGGTTAAAACCTAAGATGATGTATGTTTTACGGATAGTTTCACTTTGTGAATATTTGTTGCTTCATAACATGTGAAAGCAGCATTTCTGATCATTTCTGCTTTATCTTAATAAATATTTGGGGGATTAAGTTAGGAGAAATCTTAGGTACTGTTCCATTTATATTGTTTGTGCTGTTTGCCGATTATAACATGGCAGGTAAAATACTAAAAACAGCACCTAAAGATCTGCAATTAAGTTAAGTTGTCAAGAATATTGGTTCAATTTGTATTAGAAGAAAACAAAATCATACTGTTCAATTTGTATTAGAAGGAAACAAAATCATATTGTTCTAATTTGTAAAGAAAAAAAAAATTAAGAATCTGTGTCGGTGTTCTTCCCTTGAGTTAGCTAACATCTATACGCAACAATAATGAGAAAATGGAAATTCACATGCTTCAAGGATCTTAGGAGCGTTTTGTGGATTGTGTTGTTTTGTGTTTTATTACAGAGTTTTGGTTTGTGTTGTTCTTTGAATGATGAAGGTAGGGTTTTTTGTTTTTTGTGATCATTCTTCTGTTTAGATGTATGGTTTTCAATAGACAATTGATACTTGATAATATCATTACAAATTTTGAAGATCATTCTTCTGTTAAATCAAATTACAAGAAGTTAAATTGTTGGCTTGATCGTTATAGATGACATTGTTTCCACAGTTTTTCTTTTTCTTTTTCGACGGCAACCGCACATGAACTAATCACATAATCTGTTGTTGTTTTGCTGTATTATGGTTTCTTTTGACAGGGAAGCTAACCGATCTAAGCTCGTGTGTGCGAGAAGGATGCCAGCTCTTTGTCGCATATTCAAGAGGATGACTGAGTTTGTTCACGGATTAACAAGATAATGAATAGATTCCATTAATGTTGTTGGCCGATGGATACTTGGAGGTGCGTAATTCACAGGAAATCATCAGCGATTTGTTTCGGCGGTCTATTCCCGTGCTTCACATCAGCATTGCTCGACATTTCGGTAACCTTTCGAATTAAACTTCTCTTTGTATTGAGCAGATGTGTTGGAACGTATTTAACTTCAATTTGATTACGGTTCCTCGTTATGTATATTGGTTTGTTATTGTGCTGTTGATTTCCAATTGTCGATTGCGGATCTGTTTGGTTATATTGTGTTGCTTGATTTCGATTGTTGATTGCCTATCTGTGTATCAGTATCTGTTGCACTTACAGCTTTGTGAATTTATGAGGTATTGATGGTTGTTATTATGCTGCTGCAGCTGCTTAATTCTGTTTCAGATTGCTTAATGCTGCTGCCATATCTGTTATCATTTGTTGTTTTACGATTTTACGAATTGTGGTTTGTTGCGTTTTGATTTTGCTAAGGCGTGTTTGCTACTTTTTTCCATATGTTGTTTTAAATTTGGGGCAAGGAAATCATGTCGTGGTGAGATTTTACGTTTGCAGCTGGTTTTATAGTGTAGTGAAGTTTTTTCTGTTTCGTCCTATATAAACTTGTGCATTGCTGCTGCTTGAGCTTTTAAGCTTTACAATCAGGTTTTGGTTTGTAAAATAGGAGGATTCTTTCAAGATACTGTTAGTTTTTTTTGGTGAAACGTTTTTCTTCCTACTAGTAATCATGTATTAACTTTTCTTATGCAATAATGAGGTTGGAACATAAATTGGACTTCATTGATTCATGATAAATAAAAATAAACATGTTGTGTTTATTCTGATGACACGTACGTCTATGCGACTAATGTAACATTGATTGTGAAATTTATAAAGAATTATATAGAATAATATAGTCTGGTTTAGATAAACATATTATTCTTATTAAGCCTCTAGACGTGAGAAATCGACAAGTGTACATTTGGATCTTTGTTTTAATTATTCTTATTACAAGTTTATCCAGATTTTTTGTCGCTAATCCTAATAAGCCTCTAGACGTGAGAAATCGACAAGTGTACATTTGGATCTTTGTTTTAATTATTGCTGAATAGGGTTGCACTTCATCAATTGTAAAATGTAGGTTGTGAACAAACCGAGATGAAATGCTGTTTCTACTGCAAACTATCCTTCTTAAAACACTAATTGATGAATGCAGGGTTATGTTTTGTATAGTGTTCCCGAGAACAAAATGTCGGTCATCACAATTATTACAACCAAAATGTGTCAACGCACTTGTAAATACTAGTAACTAGATAAGTAGTTTAGTTTTTCTTTGTTAGATGTATTTGTAGATCTATAGTTGGTGCAGATGGGAAAATTAAGCTACTATGGCTATTATTGACGGAAATTTGCAAGGTAAACAACAAACAAATAGAATTGCGTCGTGTCCTCGCTACTTCTTTCAAATATAGTAATACTTTTTTGCCTTAGAAGAAACAAAATCATACTGTTCTAAGAGGAAGAGAGACAAAATCTTGAACATAACGTTATGTAATAGGACAGACCATTTCTATTAATTGTCTCTCAAAGGCCTGTGTTTGGATTGGCCTCTCAAAGAACATTTCTATTAATAGTCTCTCAAAGGCCTGTGTTTGGATTGGCCTCTCAAAGGCCTGTTGTATAACCGCCATTATGGAAAAGAGAGTTTAAGATTTAAACAAAAATTAAAAGGATATATTCAGAAGAAAAAAAGCCTCACCAAATTTGTGTTTTACCTTTATATATTAGTATAGATTAGCACAGTTTATAGACGAGAGTGATTCTTTTGGTTTTACTATTTTAGATATCATTGTGTTTTCAAATTTTTAGTTGATTTTTTTTATTCATATATATTGTAGAAATTTTTATCTAACTGCTTAATTTTCAGACTTCATTCTCTCATTTTGTTAAAAAATTTTGACAGTGATGAAGCAGCAGCAGCAGCATCCACACTCAGCCGCCCACAAGCAAAAACAGGTGCTGATTCTCTTTATCTTGATTCTTGCATGGTTTATTTCAATATTCTTGTGCAAGTTGGTGTTTGTGAGTATTTGAAAACTGAAGTAAGGTAAATTGCAATGAAAATATCACCCATTGGCATTGATCGGATGCTTGATGCTAATGATGGTTGGAGTTTGCTTTCTTTGTCCTTCCATGGACTGCCTCTGCCATAAATACCACTACTGTCTTCATTGCCAACAAAAGGTACAACTATTAAACAATTTTTTCCATGTCTTCATTGCCAACAAAGGGTTTAGAGTGTTAGTGTCGCGTCAATGTATGACATAGTTCTTGGGTTTGATTTAGATACTGCAGTTATTGAAAAGGGCTTGATGTTTTGATTTGGATAGGTGTATCAAGATCAAAGTGGCATGGAAAGAATCATCTTAGAGCAGGGCAATGTAAGAAAATTCTGCACTGGTGTGTTGTCTATGGCTCTCAATTGTTTGTTATTTTGAATTGTGTGTTTTATTTAAATTTTCTGATATCTTGTTTCTTACAAGTTGTAGTGTGTAAGAATCATGAGGTGGAATTGATACTCTTTTTAAAATTCTGTTAACTCTTTTTCAAACTGAGTTTGTTAACTCTTTTTCAGACTGATTTCTATGCCTTTAGGAATGTGTTTTTAACTGAGTTTGTTACACTTTTCAGACTCTATTAACTCTTTTTCAAACTGAGTTTGTTCCAATCAATCAAATTATTAAAACTTCATTGTGTTTGTCATAGTAAACAACTATAGAAACATATATACTAATACAGTGTAATATATATTTTTAGCTTTAGAGTAAATGCATGTAGTATTTAATATGTGAGTGTGCATGCCTTTAAGAAAATATTATAAAGAGTAAAGACCCTTACATATATCATTATATGTGAGCGTGCATCACGCCATGTGCTTCACCTAGCTCTTTTATACAACATTCAAAAAGTGATCTTTTATACAACCTAGTTCTGCAATGGTTTCATGTAAAGGTTGTCTGTATACATCAATATAATTTAGTGAATTGGTTTTGCTGCATTTTAAATACTACCTTTTTGTTTGTGCAGGGTGTTGTATATATGAGATGGATGCTAGTTCTAATATTTATATTATGCAACAGAAAATTTAAGGTATCAATTTTCGTAAGTGGTACGAGAAAATGTACGGTATCAATTTTCGTAAGTGGTACGAGAAAATGTAAGGTATCAATTTTAGTGTGTTATCCTCAAGTTAAATTTGAACATGATATCTCATTTCAGGACTCAGAGTTAGCAAATTTAAGATTTTTTCATATCATGGTTATATTTTCTTGATAAGAATGGTACTGTGTTTCAGGAGATGAAATGACTCGAGTTATCTGGAAGTCAATCAAGGATAAGGTGTTTAGTCATCTTTTTGCATTTATTGTGATCACGGTTTCATTTTTTTGGGGTGAAAATTGTTTCTTACAATGATGCTTTTGTTTTTGTGGAATAGCTCATTTTGCCTTTCTTGGAGTTGGATATCACTTACTTTGAACTAGGCCTTCCTCATTGTGATCAGACTGATGAGAAAGTTACAGTTGAAAGTGCCGAAGCAACTCTCAAGTATGTTTTTTAAATTTTATATAATATATGCTGGTTGTTTGTTTTAGGCTTTTAATTTTTATATTTGTTTCCAATATGATATATTGTTGAATCAAAACAGTTTACATGTTCATCCTGTGTAATTCTTATCATTGTTTTCTAATGGTTGCACTTGTACTGCTATGTATGTAGGTATAATGTTGCAATCAAGTGTGCTACTATCATTCCAGGTAACGTAGCCAAATCCTAATGTATTATATTAGTTTTTGCCTTCATGTGGACTTGTGTGAATACATGTAATGTTTCATGAGTAAGAACAACGGACATTCAATGTTGATCAAGTTGCTGCATGTTATTGTTCTACTCAGTATTATATATTTGCATAGCTTATACTAGTGTTATAATTGACAGATGAAGCTCATGTCGAGGAGTTCGGCCTGAAGAGCATGTGGAGGAGTCCAAATGGGACAATTATAAACATTTTGAATGGTAATCTAATGTAATTTTATTATTACTTTTTATTTGTATGATATTAATTAATACACTAGTTGGTTTATATGTTCTGGTCCGTCATTGCCAGCTAATGAGTTGTAGAAGAGTAGATATATATTGGTTTCTTATCTGCGATCTCAAAAATTTCAGGGACTGTCTTCAGAGAACCAATTATTTGCAAAAATGTCCCCCGCCTTATTCTTGATATGTATTGAATTTTTCTTTTTTGATTGCTTCTTTTCCTTGATGAATGGAAGTATGTGAATATCTCAACATTGCCAGGTTGGACAAGCCAATATGTATTGGAAGGCATGCTTTTGGTGATCAATATAGGGCCACTGATGCGAAAGAAGCTTCTAGGTATGCATCAATTCCTATACTATTTTAAAGTTTATGTTAATTTTACCTATATGTTAATATAATTTATATATTCTAGATATAATCAAAGCTAGATTAGAACAACACAACATATTAAAACCAATTCTATACCTATCGAAGTTTAATATCTATTTTGTAATTGTGAATATTCAGTTTTAACTTGGGCAGCATTACCTGAAAGGCTTCTACAAGCACCCTCGAATGACAAAGAAAAGAAGAAGTCACGAGGTGTTCCGAGGGGGGCAAATGGATATCAAATATTTCTCAAACACGAATGTGCCCGAATAAAAGCGTGTCGTCAGGACATCAATGGCAAAGCAATCCTGCCCATGGCTGTCGATGGATGGAAGAATTTGTCAGGCATTGATTAACAGGTACAAAAGATGAAATTGTCATAATGTAGTCGAAAGATTTTATGTTTTTTGCTTCGAATTTTCCAGTTCTGAATACATTTTCATGTAGCCATATTTGGAGGAAAGCAAGAAGATAAGGAAGCAATGGTCATTGACAATAATAAACATAAGATCACTCATGATCTTAAAGGGAAATAAAAGGTGTCTAGTATTTGTGGTGACTACTATTGTGTAACTTCACAACTTTAAACAAATTACTCTTTTGGTAAAAAGGAAGCATTGAACTTGGCTTTTATGATTACAGAAAAAACATCCATGGATCCTTTCTCGCTGTGTGATTTGGATGCTTATCGTTCGAGAGATTTGCTAAGTGCGATAGCAAGTGGAGAATCCAAATGACTATACTAGCTATTGGGCAAGTCTTTTTTGGTTAAGGTAATTTTATTGCCTATGCATCTAATGCTAAGCTGCTATGTATGGTTTTGAAACAACAACAATTAATGTTTGTATCAGTGAAGTAAGTTTGTATACAAACCAGAGTTATTAATCGCGGCCGCTCCCGGTTCGGCCCTCCTCCGCGCGCTATATGAGGAGCGAATCCCATGTTGCAAAAAGCGGTCGATTCCGGCGCTTTCGCGGTTCGCGGGTAGTGCTCTGCTCTATGGGCGGAGCGGGTTACTCGATTTTACTTCTGTTTGATGTATGTTTGATGTTGATGTATGTTTGATCTTAGAAATAAGAAGATAAAGGGGAAGAAGATGAAGTTGCAGAAATTTTTGTCAAACTGCTTGTTAGAGAAAATGTTAAGCAAAGGCGAAAGAAGCTTCCAGGTATACATCAATTCTTATACTATTTTAAAGTTTATGTTAATTTTACTTATATGATAATATAATTAATATATTCTAGAGATAATTAATGCTAGGTTGTACGATAACTCACAGAATGTGGATAATCACACCTCAAACTTTAATCATTACTTGTCCACTGTTGTTGTTGTTGTATGTTGGTTTTGTTAGAAATATCAAGGGTACCGTAATGGCACAAAATCACAAAATGCGATCAAAAACTACCACCCTATGCAAACCAATCTGGGTCATTCTATTATAACTTGACCTTTTTCTTTTGTTTCGTTTCACCCACTTTCATTTAAGCGCAATCACAATAAGCTCTTTATCTGTATACGTACATAGTAGGGGAATCGGTTAGTAGTTCCGATCCTTTGTCATGATAAAATAACTCGTTGTCAGTTGGTTCAGAGGTGTCTGGTGCTGAACTTGGTAGGGCGGACTACGGTCCGATCCCCCGCAACTGCAATTGGGTAAACATAAGGGGTTACCAAACTTATGCACCAGAACCCCGTGACAAAGGTTATGGAACCTACACAAAATATAATAAAATAAAATAACCTGTTGTCAGTTGGTTCAGAGGTGTCTGGTGCTGAACTTGGTAGGGCGGACTACGGTCCGATCCCCCGCAACTGCGATTGGGTAAACAAAAGGGGTTACCAAACTTATGCACCAGAACCCCGTGACAAAGGTTGTGGAACCTACAAAAAAATATAAAATAAAATAACCCGTTGTCAGTTGGTTCAGAGGTGTCTGGTGCTGAACTTGGTAGGGCGGACTACGGTCCGATCCCCCGCAACTGCGATTGGGTAAACAAAAGGGGTTACCAAACTTATGCACCAGAACCCTGTGACAAAGGATCAGAACTACTAACCGACTCCCCTACTATGTACGTGTACAAATAAAGAGCTTGTTGTGATTGCGCTTGAATGAAAGTGGGTGAAACGAAACAAAAGAAATAGGTCGAGTTATAATAGAATGACCCAGATTGGTTTGCATAGGGTGATAGTTTTTGATCGCATTTTGTGATTTTGTGCCATTACGGTACACTTGATCTTTCTAACAAAACCAACATACAACAACAACATATTAGGTTATCCACATTTTGAGTTATTGTACAACCTAATATGTTGTTTTAAGCTAGTAGATTTATCATTTTATTTGTGTTTTAATGCATTATAAAATTATTTGTAGTATTCAGTTTAGAGCACAATATGTGCTCTCTCTTGTAGTTTTAATGTGTTTGTTTCTTGAGTTTAAGTAACGTTGAAACGGTATCCCGTCTAACGCGTTGATCGGAGATCCCAAAGGCATTCCCATCCAGCAGACCATTTACAGAGACACTTATGCTCCCTTCAATTGCCCTGATTGTCAGGTAGTTACATCTTTCTTCTTTGATGAGATTGATTTTCCAAATTGATCAATCAATTTGTGCATATTTTATACACTCATCTTAAACTAATCAATATTTAATCAAACTAGAGGATATTTTTCAATGAAAGAAACGGTATACCATCTAAGGGTTTGATCGGAGATCCCAAAGACATTCTCATCTAATAAACCATTTACAGAGACTGTCACACCTTTCTCACCAGTCTCAGGTAGATACATCTTTCTTATTTTATGATATTGATTTTCAAAATTGATCAATCAATTAGTCCTTATTTTATAATTATCCTAAACCAACATGTAATCAAACTAATCTGTAATATAATTATCGAAGTTTAGGTCACAAAACAAATAAACACCTTATTGTTGACTTCTCTTCTTCTATTTCTAAACAGCTATGGTAACAAAGACATTGCATTGAACTATTGCATAATGTTGCGGGAGTGCATCAACTTTCCCAAACCAGTTGATAAAGAAGGATGTTCCATGTGAGACTGACCAACTTACACCACATTCATCATCCGTCCAGATGCAACCTACAGTATCCTGATCGATAATGTGGAGAAACAAACTGGTAGTCTCCACTGATTGAAATCTTCTTCCTGCAAAGAAAATTAAGGATCCTAAGGCCAAGAAGGTACCTTGTCCACCTACTTTAATAGCTTAATTGTGTCGTGTACAATTTGTGTCGTGTATTCATAACTTCTAATAGTATTCTATGTACTTGCATCCAGATGATTGAGATGATAAGGAGTTTATTTATGATTCCGAGAGAAACCAGAGGGATACAATGACATTGACATCCCTAAAGAGATTGCAGATCCTGATGCCAAAATGGTTTATTGTTTCCTTTTGCTGTGTTTATTTGTCTCTCATTATGTTTGGTTACTTATTAGACTAATTTTGATCGTAGCCTGAAAACTGGGATGATGAGGAAGATGGTGAGTGGACTGCACATACCATTACGAACGCAGTGAAGCCAAAGGTTTGTGTGGACCTGTTGATTTACGCTATATTCGTTTAGAGATCGATTTGCTCACTAACCCATGTATTCTTAACATTTGAAATATTCTTAACATTTGAAATATATTTATTTACCAGACTTCAAGGATGACCCAGACCTATATGTTTTCAAGTTGAAGTATGTTGATATGGAATTGTGACAGGTAAAGTGTTCATAATGTTTTTGCTTTACTTACTTTCATTTGAGCCATTTTTATCCAATCTCTGACGAGCAACCTTCTTAACTTGGCAGGTGAAATCTGGTACCTTGTTCGATTATTATTGATGCTTCCGAGTATGCCAAACAACTAGCTGAAGAAACATGGGGCAAACAGAAGGATGTTAGTTGTTTCTATACACCAGACCTATTGACTTTACTGTGTAATGCTTAATCTCTTTGGTGAAAACATGTTCTTGCAGACTGAGGTTCTTTTGGTAATGGTTTGGGCTTACCTCTCATGACTTTGTTGTTTGGTCAAATGATAAATAGTTTCGGTAGTAACTAAAGTAACATAGATGATGTTGTTGAACAAGTGTCCAAGGTAAAAATCATGCCACAAAATTAATTACTTAATTAATTAATGACATTTTATTTCCTTATTTTGATGATGAAATTAATTACAGGTATCTCCGAAACTTTAATATTTGGCCAAAGGATGTGGGGTGACAGCATTTCTACAAAAGTATATATATTTTGTAAATAAGATTATGAACTTTTTTTAGATGTATGAAGAAAAGACACTAAACTTGTGAATTGTTTTTGTGTTTTCAGAGGTGAGTTGTTGGATGGTCACCGGAGGAAGACAAGCGGCGAGAATTAGAGGATTGTATTTGAAAACAATACTAAGACAAGATGTTGTTTTCTTTGATAATGAAACAAAAACACAGGAGAACTTGTAGGAAGAATGTTTAGTGATATATTGTTCTAATTCAAGATGCCATGGGTGAGAAGGTATGAATTTTGGAGATGAATGTAGATTTTGACTTTAGAGTAAAAGGTTAGTAAGTTTTGATTTAATTTACTAAATGAAGGTTAAATTTTTGTGTTTGAGAAAACAGGTTGGGAAATTTTTGCAGATAATAGCAACATTCATTGGTGGTTTTGAAATAGCATTTACCGAAGGGTGGCTTCTTACTCTTGTTATGATGTCGACTCTTCCGCTTCTCGCTGTGTCAGGTGCTGTCATGGCTTTTATCATAGGCAAAAAAATGGCTTCTAAAGGTCAAACTGCTTATGTGAAAGCTGCACATGCTGTTGGGCAAATAATTTGCTCAAAATAAGAACCGTATGTTGTTAGATGTTTGATAAATTCTCTAACTTATGAGTTGTATCCGATTCTGCCGTCAAAGTTGTATGTTTATTCTTCTCTTACTGCTTATGATAAACTTGTATTCTAACTACTTGTCTTGTGTATTTGTTCAGGTTGCATCCTTTACTGGCGAAAAGTAAGCAATATCTAGTTATAAAGTATTTCTTGTAGATGCTTACAAATCAGGAGTTTTTGAAACCACCTACTTCTCTAATGTCATTCTCTTCTGTAGGATCGAGTCAAGAAAACTCTATGGCCAAAAACCGAGAGAAGGATGGCGGAGGCAACAATGGCGGTGGCGCCACCGACGAACATTCAACATCTCATTACTTTAGGGTTACTAGAAAGGCAACAGGTACTTACATCTTTCCAAATTGATCAATTAATTAGTCCCTTAAAGAAAAATCCGACATATGCATAATGTTATGATGCGTGTCTGTGTCTGTTTCTCTTTGGTATTTGGTTATATTTTAGTCTTGGGTGTTTCCTTTGTTATCACCACATTATGCATACCTTTGTTGCATCTAATGTAAATATGCAGTTTCTTTTACAATATTGCAGTGTGTGTTGTTTGGAGGATCGCAATCAAATGTTCAAGGAAGTAGAAGGGATTATGAGAAGGCAAATTAACGTGAGGAGTAATTTGTATACAATTTTATTTTTTCAGCAACTCAACCTATGATATAAACATGCACGTCTCTTTGGATACTCCTCTGTTATTTTGTTTTTCTATTTTTCAGATGTCAGTTCTTCCTAGTGTCCAGCCATTCCATGCAATAGCATATCCACTTGAACCAATGCTTGCTCTGGAAATTAGGTACAATTAATGTGTTGCAAAAAGTCTACTCAATAATAAGTGGAATGCTCTATGATTTTCTAACTATGTATATTTGTCTCTTCGATCTCGCAAATTTGGTGCACACTATATAGTTGCAAAAAATAGCTATAATTTAGCAAAAGTAGCTAGAGCGGAGAATGAAAATTCAGAAGTTCCAGCTCCAAAGGAATGTTTGATGATAAAAAGTGTCATTATAGTCCTCTTCTACTAATCCCTTTAAAGAAATTCCCATTGTTTTCAAGGGACTCGAACGTCGTGCTCTTGGAATAGTGATGCAGAACCCAGGGATATTGGAGGTATATGAATATATTGTTCTTTGACCAAATTTGTTTTCAAATGGGACAATTATAAACATTTTGAATGGTAATCTAATGTAATTTTATTATTACTTTTTATTTGTATGATATTAAATAATACACTAGTTGGTTTATATGTTCTGGTCCCTCATTGCTAGCTAATGAGTTGTAGATGAGTAGATATATATTGGTTTCTTATCTATGGTCTCAAAAATTTCAGGAATTGTCTTCAGAGAACCAATTATTTGCAAAAAAAGTCCCCTGCCTTATTCCTGGTACGTATTGAATTTTTATTTTTTGATTGCTTCTTTTCCTTGATGTATGGAAGTATGTGAATATCTGAACATTGCCAGGTTGGACAAAGCCAATATGTATTTGAAGGCATGCTTTTGGTGATCAATATAGGGCCACTGATGCGAAAGAAGTTCTAGATATGCATCAATTCCTATACTATTTTAAAGTTTATGTTAATTTTACCTATATGCTAATATAATTTATATATTCTAGAGATAATTAAAGCTAGATTAGAACAACACTACATATTAAAACCAATTCTATACCTATCGAAGTTTAATATCTATTTTGTAATTATGAATATTCAGTTTTAACTTTGTCAGCATTATCTGAAAGGCTTCTACAAGCATCGAATGAAAAAGAAAAGAAGAAGCCACGAGGTGTTCCGAGGGGGGCAAATGGATATCAAATATTTCTCAAAGACGAATGTGCCCGAATAAAAGCGTGTCGTCAGGACATCAATGGCAAAGCAAAAACAGGTGCTGATTCTCTTTATCTTGATTCTTGCATGGTTTATTTCAATATTCTTGTGCAATTTGGTGTTTGTGAGTATTTGAAAACTGAAGTCAGGTAAATTGCAATGAAAATATCACCCATTGGCATGATCGGATGCTTGATGCTAATGATGGTTGGAGTTTGCTTTCTTTGTCCTTCCATGGACTGGTGTGTTGTCTATGGCTCTCAATTGTTTGTTATTTTGAATTGTGTGTTTTATTTAAATTTTCTGATATCTTGTTTCTTACAAGTTGTAGTGTGTAAGAATCATGAGGTGGAATTGAAACTCTTTTTCAAATTCTGTTAACTCTTTTTCAAACTGAGTTTGTTAACTCTTTTTCAGACTGATTTCTATGCCTTTAGGAATGTGTTTCTAACTGAGTTTGTTACACTTTTCAGACTCTATTAACTCTTTTTCAAACTGAGTTTGTTCCAATCAATCAAATTATTAAAACTTCATTGTGTTTGTCATAGTAAACAACTATAGAAACATATATACTAATACAGTGTAATATATATTTTTAGCTTTAGAGTAAATGCATGTAGTATTTAATATGTGAGTGTGCATGCCTTTAAGAAAATATTATAAAGAGTAAAGACCCTTACATATATCATTATATGTGAGCGTGCATCACGCCATGTGCTTCACCTAGTTCTTTTATACAACATTCAAAAAGTGATCTTTTATACAACCTAGTTCTGCAATGGTTTCATGTAAAGGTTGTCTGTATACATCAATATAATTTAGTGAATTGGTTTTGCTGCATTTTAAATACTACCTTTTGTTTGTGCAGGGTGTTGTATATATGAGATGGATGCTAGTTCTAATATTTATATTATGCAACAGAAAATGTAAGGTATCAATTTTCGTAAGTGGTACGAGAAAATGTACGGTATCAATTTTCGTAAGTGGTACGAGAAAATGTAAGGTATCAATTTTAGTGTGTTATCCTCAAGTTAAATCTGAACATGATATCTCATTTCAGGACTCAGAGTTAGCAAATTTAAGATTTTTTCATATCATGGTTATATTTTCTTGATAAGAATGGTACTGTGTTTCAGGAAATGAACGAATTGATAAGCAAGATAACCCATCCCTCTATTGGTCCCTTGCCTCCATGTTACTCCCCATCCTTGTAAGTTTCTATTTTTGCTAAGCTTAACATCTAATGACATTGGTGAATTAAAAGTTAGTGATCGTGCGGTGATCCGTGTCGGAAGCAGGTGGTGTGGTGACGGCGTAGATGGCATGCGGTGATCCGTGTAGGAAGCAGGTGGTGTGGTGACGGCATAGATGGTATGCGGTGATCCGTGTAGGAAGATTGGAAGCGGTGTGTCGTGGCAGGACTAAATATATTCTTGTTGTTTATGGCAACAGGTGGTGTGGTGATGGCGTAGATGGCATGTGGTGATCCGTGTAGGAAGATCAGATGCGGTGTATCGTTTAACATGAGTAATTTAGCTTATATTGTTTAACATGATTGTTTTATGTGCTTGTTTAGTTTCTTTTGGAAATCATAGACTACTATGCTATGCAATGTTTCCGTGTAGAAAAATTAAAAGTTCAATTACATGTCTTCTTTTTGCATAGATTTGGAATCAAGAAAACATAAAACTTAACAAAGAATTCTCTTGATTCATTGTTACTTCCGGTTAAGAAAACATGATAAGTTAGCATATATTGTTTAACATGATGTGCTTTCTGACTTTAATATGTAATTTGTATCACTATTCAATCTGTTTAATTTTTATTTACTTGTGTTTTTTTCAGATTGTGAAGGGAAATTGATAAAAAGGTGTCATGGAATTATCAGAAGGGTATGCAGAGAGTTATGTAGATTTTATATTTACATGTCACCTTGAGCTTTACTATCTATATAGGTGTTCAAACAAATATATTAGCTATCAATTGAGTCTTAAAGCTTTAATAACTCTTGATTAATCGAAGATGCAGATTACTCAAGATGTGGAAGGCTATGCTTGAATGTCATCATGCACAATACTTCACCATCTCCTTGGCATATAATTCAAGGAACACAACAGGAACCTTGCAAGGAGATGCATGCATAGAAATATGTATTAAGGTAATTAAAACCGGATAGAACATTGAGCAGGTATAAGTAAGTGTTCCTGTTTTAGTTCAAAGTTTAAACAGGAACTTAGTTTTCATTTTAAATGTTCTACCGACCAACTATGGTGGTGGCGCCACCGACCAACATTCAACAACTCATTGCTTTAGGGTTATCAGAAAGGTTGAGAGTGATTCTTTTGGTTTTACTTTTTATTTTGCAGATTTTGGGGCTTAAAATAGTGTTTTTCCTTGAGTTATTTCTTTATTTAGTTGTTTGTTTGGCTTACTTATGCATACTGGAACAAAAAAATGCGAATCCTGGGTCACGTCGGTTACGATCTGATGTGGACAAATGAAATGTGGAAATTATAGTATTGGACTCTAACAATGATTCTGAAGTTCAAGTGGAAGCTTTAGGTATGAATCTCATGGGATGCCGATGTAATTATCCTAATTTTAAATTTAAATTCTAATTTATTGGTGGTTCGTACTTTTTAATCCAAAATAGAGAATTAGAATATTCATTTTCTATCATATTCATTTCTCCTTGGTGATTTTGATTATGCTTTTGGCTTTGGGGAATCATTATCTTTGTTCTGATGTTTTTTTTTTTGGAATTGTATTACAGGAGATGAAATGACTCGAGTTATCTGGAAGTCAATCAAGGATAAGGTGTTTAGTCATCTTTTTGCATTTATTGTGATCACGGTTTCATTTTTTTGGGGTGAAAATTGTTTCTTACAATGATGCTTTTGTTTTTGTGGAATAGCTCATTTTGCCTTTCTTGGAGTTGGATATCACTTACTTTGACCTAGGCCTTCCTCATTGTGATCAGACTGATGAGAAAGTTACAGTTGAAAGTGCCGAAGCAACTCTCAAGTATGTTTTTTAAATTTTACATAATATATGCTGGTTGTTTGTTTTAGGCTTTTAATTTTTATATTTGTTTCCAATATGATATATTGTTGAATCAAAACAGTTTACATGTTCATCCTGTGTAATTCTTATCATTGTTTTCTAATGGTTGCACTTGTACTGCTATGTATGTAGGTATAATGTTGCAATCAAGTGTGCTACTATCATTCCAGGTAACGTAGCCAAATCCTAATGTATTATATTAGTTTTTGCCTTCATGTGGACTTGTGTGAATACATGTAATGTTTCATGAGTAAGAACAACGGACATTCAATGCTGATCAAGTTGTTGCATGTTATTGTTCTACTCAGTATTATATATTTGCATAGCTTATACTAGTGTTATAATTGACAGATGAAGCTCATGTCGAGGAGTTCGGCCTGAAGAGCATGTGGAGGAGTCCAAATGGGACAATTATAAACATTTTGAATGGTAATCTAATGTAATTTTATTATTACTTTTTATTTGTATGATATTAATTAATACAATAGTTGGTTTATATGTTCTGGTCCGTCATTGCCAGCTAATGAGTTGTAGAAGAGTAGATATGTATTGGTTTCTTATCTGCGATCTCAAAAATTTCAGGGACTGTCTTCAGAGAACCAATTATTTGCAAAAATGTCCCCCGCCTTATTCCTGATATGTATTGAATTTTTCTTTTTTGATTGCTTCTTTTCCTTGATGAATGGAAGTATGTGAATATCTCAACATTGCCAGGTTGGACAAGCCAATATGTATTGGAAGGCATGCTTTTGGTGATCAATATAGGGCCACTGATGCGAAAGAAGCTTCTAGGTATGCATCAATTCCTATACTATTTTAAAGTTTATGTTAATTTTACCTATATGTTAATATAATTTATATATTCTAGATATAATCAAAGCTAGATTAGAACAACACAACATATTAAAACCAATTCTATACCTATCGAAGTTTAATATCTATTTTGTAATTGTGAATATTCAGTTTTAACTTGGGCAGCATTACCTGAAAGGCTTCTACAAGCACCCTCGAATGACAAAGAAAAGAAGAAGCCACGAGGTGTTCCGAGGGGGGCAAATGGATATCAAATATTTCTCAAACACGAATATGCCCGAATAAAAGCGTGTCGTCAGGACATCAATGGCAAAGCAATCCTGCCCATGGCTGTCGATGGATGGAAGAATTTGTCAGGCATTGATTAACAGGTACAAAAGATGAAATTGTCATAATGTAGTCGAAAGATTTTATGTTTTTTGCTTCGAATTTTCCAGTTCTGAATACATTTTCATGTAGCCATATTTGGAGGAAAGCAAGAAGATAAGGAAGCAATGGTCATTGACAATAATAAACATAAGATCACTCATGATCTTAAAGGGAAATAAAAGGTGTCTAGTATTTGTGGTGACTACTATTGTGTAACTTCACAACTTTAAACAAATTACTCTTTTGGTAAAAAGGAAGCATTGAACTTGGCTTTTATGATTACAGAAAAAACATCCATGGATCCTTTCTCGCTGTGTGATTTGGATGCTTATCGTTCGAGAGATTTGCTAAGTGCGATAGCAAGTGGAGAATCCAAATGACTATACTAGCTATTGGGCAAGTCTTTTTTGGTTAAGGTAATTTTATTGCCTATGCATCTAATGCTAAGCTGCTATGTATGGTTTTGAAACAACAACAATTAATGTTTGTATCAGTGAAGTAAGTTTGTATACAAACCAGAGTTATTAATCGCGGCCGCTCCCGGTCCGGCCCTCCTCCGCGCGCTATATGAGGAGCGAATCCCATGTTGCAAAAAGCGGTCGATTCCGGCGCTTTCGCGGTTCGCGGGTAGTGCTCTGCTCTATGGGCGGAGCGGGTTACTCGATTTTACTTCTGTTTGATGTATGTTTGATGTTGATGTATGTTTGATCTTAGAAATAAGAAGATAAAGGGGAAGAAGATGAAGTTGCAGAAATTTTTGTCAAACTGCTTGTTAGAGAAAATGTTAAGCAAAGGCGAAAGAAGCTTCCAGGTATACATCAATTCTTATACTATTTTAAAGTTTATGTTAATTTTACTTATATGATAATATAATTAATATATTCTAGAGATAATTAATGCTAGGTTGTACGATAACTCACAGAATGTGGATAATCACACCTCAAACTTTAATCATTACTTGTCCACTGTTGTTGTTGTTGTATGTTGGTTTTGTTAGAAATATCAAGGGTACCGTAATGGCACAAAATCACAAAATGCGATCAAAAACTACCACCCTATGCAAACCAATCTGGGTCATTCTATTATAACTTGACCTTTTTCTTTTGTTTCGTTTCACCCACTTTCATTTAAGCGCAATCACAATAAGCTCTTTATCTGTATACGTACATAGTAGGGGAATCGGTTAGTAGTTCCGATCCTTTGTCATGATAAAATAACTCGTTGTCAGTTGGTTCAGAGGTGTCTGGTGCTGAACTTGGTAGGGCGGACTACGGTCCGATCCCCCGCAACTGCAATTGGGTAAACATAAGGGGTTACCAAACTTATGCACCAGAACCCCGTGACAAAGGTTATGGAACCTACACAAAATATAATAAAATAAAATAACCTGTTGTCAGTTGGTTCAGAGGTGTCTGGTGCTGAACTTGGTAGGGCGGACTACGGTCCGATCCCCCGCAACTGCGATTGGGTAAACAAAAGGGGTTACCAAACTTATGCACCAGAACCCCGTGACAAAGGTTGTGGAACCTACAAAAAAATATAAAATAAAATAACCCGTTGTCAGTTGGTTCAGAGGTGTCTGGTGCTGAACTTGGTAGGGCGGACTACGGTCCGATCCCCCGCAACTGCGATTGGGTAAACAAAAGGGGTTACCAAACTTATGCACCAGAACCCTGTGACAAAGGATCAGAACTACTAACCGACTCCCCTACTATGTACGTGTACAAATAAAGAGCTTGTTGTGATTGCGCTTGAATGAAAGTGGGTGAAACGAAACAAAAGAAATAGGTCGAGTTATAATAGAATGACCCAGATTGGTTTGCATAGGGTGATAGTTTTTTATCGCATTTTGTGATTTTGTGCCATTACGGTACACTTGATCTTTCTAACAAAACCAACATACAACAACAACATATTAGGTTATCCACATTTTGAGTTATTGTACAACCTAATATGTTGTTTTAAGCTAGTAGATTTATCATTTTATTTGTGTTTTAATGCATTATAAAATTATTTGTAGTATTCAGTTTAGAGCACAATATGTGCTCTCTCTTGTAGTTTTAATGTGTTTGTTTCTTGAGTTTAAGTAACGTTGAAACGGTATCCCGTCTAACGCGTTGATCGGAGATCCCAAAGGCATTCCCATCCAGCAGACCATTTACAGAGACACTTATGCTCCCTTCAATTGCCCTGATTGTCAGGTAGTTACATCTTTCTTCTTTGATGAGATTGATTTTCCAAATTGATCAATCAATTTGTGCATATTTTATACACTCATCTTAAACTAATCAATATTTAATCAAACTAGAGGATATTTTTCAATGAAAGAAACGGTATACCATCTAAGGGTTTGATCGGAGATCCTAAAGACATTCTCATCTAAT
Organism: Lathyrus aphaca; assembly: GCA_963966055.1. Lineage (NCBI taxonomy): Eukaryota > Viridiplantae > Streptophyta > Magnoliopsida > Fabales > Fabaceae > Lathyrus > Lathyrus aphaca. Next base: position 448,991,467 of record OZ014519.1, on the reverse strand, counting down.
AAACCATTTACAGAGACTGTCACACCTTTCTCACCAGTCTCAGGTAGATACATCTTTCTTATTTTATGATATTGATTTTCAAAATTGATCAATCAATTAGTCCTTATTTTATAATTATCCTAAACCAACATGTAATCAAACTAATCTGTAATATAATTATCGAAGTTTAGGTCACAAAACAAATAAACACCTTATTGTTGACTTCTCTTCTTCTATTTCTAAACAGCTATGGTAACAAAGACATTGCATTGAACTATTGCATAATGTTGCGGGAGTGCATCAACTTTCCCAAACCAGTTGATAAAGAAGGATGTTCCATGTGAGACTGACCAACTTACACCACATTCATCATCCGTCCAGATGCAACCTACAGTATCCTGATCGATAATGTGGAGAAACAAACTGGTAGTCTCCACTGATTGAAATCTTCTTCCTGCAAAGAAAATTAAGGATCCTAAGGCCAAGAAGGTACCTTGTCCACCTACTTTAATAGCTTAATTGTGTCGTGTACAATTTGTGTCGTGTATTCATAACTTCTAATAGTATTCTATGTACTTGCATCCAGAAGATTGAGATGATAAGGAGTTTATTTATGATTCCGAGAGAAACCAGAGGGATACAATGACATTGACATCCCTAAAGAGATTGCAGATCCTGATGCCAAAATGGTTTATTGTTTCCTTTTGCTGTGTTTATTTGTCTCTCATTATGTTTGTTTACTTATTAGACTAATTTTGATCGTAGCCTGAAAACTGGGATGATGAGGAAGATGGTGAGTGGACTGCACATACCATTACGAACGCAGTGAAGCCAAAGGTTTGTGTGGACCTGTTGATTTACGCTATATTCGTTTGGAGATCGATTTGCTCACTAACCCATGTATTCTTAACATTTGAAATATTCTTAACATTTGAAATATATTTATTTACCAGACTTCAAGGATGACCCAGACCTATATGTTTTCAAGTTGAAGTATGTTGATATGGAATTGTGACAGGTAAAGTGTTCATAATGTTTTTGCTTTACTTACTTTCATTTGAGCCATTTTTATCCAATCTCTGACGAGCAACCTTCTTAACTTGGCAGGTGAAATCTGGTACCTTGTTCGATTATTATTGATGCTTCCGAGTATGCCAAACAACTAGCTGAAGAAACATGGGGCAAACAGAAGGATGTTAGTTGTTTCTATACACTAGACCTATTGACTTTACTGTGTAATGCTTAATCTCTTTGGTGAAAACATGTTCTTGCAGGCTGAGGTGCTTTTGGTAATGGTTTGGGCTTACCTCCCATGACTTTGTTGTTTGGTCAAATGATAAATAGTTTCGGTAGTAAGTAAAGTAACATAGATGATGTTGTTGAACAAGTGTCCAAGGTAAAAATCATGCCACAAAATTATATTACTTAATTAATTAATGACATTTTCTTTCCTTATTTTGATGATGAAATTAATTACAGGTATCTCCGAAACTTTAATATTTGGCCAAAGGATGTGGGGTGACAGCATTTTTAAGAAAGTATATATATTTTGTAAATAAGATTATGAACTTTTTTTAGATGTATGAAGAAAAGACACTAAACTTGTGAATTGTTTTTGTGTTTTCAGAGGTGAGTTGTTGGATGGTCACCGGAGGAAGACAAGCGGCGAGAATTAGAGGATTGTATTTGAAAACAATACTAAGACAAGATGTTGCTTTCTTTGATAATGAAACAAAAACACAGGAGAACTTGTAGGAAGAATGTTTAGTGATATATTGTTCTAATTCAAGATGCCATGGGTGAGAAGGTATGAATTTTTGAGATGAATGTAGATTATGATTTTAGAGTAAAAGGTTAGTAAGTTTTGATTTAATTTACTAAATGAAGGTTAAATTTTTGTGTTTGAGAAAACAGGTTGGGAAATTTTTGCAGCTGATAACAACATTCATTGGTGGTTTTGAAATAGCATTTACCGAAGGGTGGCTTCTTACTCTTGTTATGATGTCGACTCTTCCGCTTCTCGCTGTGTCAGGTGCTGTCATGGCCTTTATCATAGGCAAAAAATGGCTTCTAAAGGTGAAACTGCTTATGTGAAAGCTGCACATGCTGTTGGACAAATAATTTGCTCAAAATAAGAACCGTATGTTGTTAGATGTTTGATAAATTCTCTAACTTATGAGTTGTATCCGATTCTGCCGTCAAAGTTGTATGTTTATTCTTCTCTTACTGCTTATGATAAACTTGTATTCTAACTACTTGTCTTGTGTATTTGTTCAGGTTGCATCCTTTACTGGCGAAAATCAAGTAATATCTAGTTATAAAGTATTTCTTGTAGATGCTTACAAATCAGGAGTTTTTGAAACCACCTACTTCTCTAATGTCATTCTCTTCTGTAGGATCGAGTCAAGAAAACTCTATGGCCAAAAACCGAGAGAAGGATGGCGGAGGCAACAATGGCGGTGGCGCCACCGACGAACATTCAACATCTCATTACTTTAGGGTTACTAGAAAGGCAACAGGTACTTACATCTTTCCAAATTGATCAATTAATTAGTCCCTTAAAGAAAAATCCGACATATGCTTAATGTTATGATGCGTGTCTGTGTGTGTTTCTCTTTGGTATTTGGTTATATTTTAGTCTTGGGTGTTTCCTTTGTTATCACCACATTATGCATACCTTTGTTGCATCTAATGTAAATATGCAGTTTCTTTTACAATATTGCAGTGTGTGCTGTTTGGAGGATCGCAATCAAATGTTCAAGGAAGTAGAAGGGATTATCAGAAGGCAAATTAACGTGAGGAGTAATTTGTATACAATTTTATTTTTTCAGCAACTCAACCTATGATATAAACATGCACGTCTGTTTGGATATTCTTCTGTTATTTTGTTTTTCTATTTTTCAGATGTCAGTTCTTCCTAGTGTCCAGCCATTCCATGCAATAGCATATCCACTTGAACCAATGCTTGCTCTGGAAATTAGGTACAATTAATGTGTTTGCAAAAAGTCTACTCAATAATAAGTGGAATGCTCTATGATTTTCTAACTATGTATATTTGTCTCTACGCAATCGCAAATTTGGTGCACACTATATAGTTGCAAAAAATAGCTATAATTTAGCAAAAGTAGCTAGAGCGGAGAATGAAAATTCAGAAGTTCCAGCTCCAAAGGAATGTTTGATGATAAAAAGTGTCATTATAGTCCTCTTCTACTAATCCCTTTAAAGAAATTCCCATTGTTTTCAAGGGACTCGAACGTCGTGTTCTTGGAATAGTGATGCAGAACCCAGGGATATTGGAGGTATATGAATATATTGTTCTTTGACCAAATTTGTTTTCAAATGGGACAATTATAAACATTTTGAATGGTAATCTAATGTAATTTTATTATTACTTTTTATTTGTATGATATTAAATAATACACTAGTTGGTTTATATGTTCTGGTCCCTCATTGCTAGCTAATGAGTTGTAGATGAGTAGATATATATTGGTTTCTTATCTACGGTCTCAAAAATTTCAGGAATTGTCTTCAGAGAACCAATTATTTGCAAAAAAAGTCCCCTGCCTTATTCCTGGTACGTATTGAATTTTTATTTTTTGATTGCTTCTTTTCCTTGATGTATGGAAGTATGTGAATATCTGAACATTGCCAGGTTGGACAAAGCCAATATGTATTTGAAGGCATGCTTTTGGTGATCAATATAGGGCCACTGATGCGAAAGAAGCTTCTAGATATGCATCAATTCCTATACTATTTTAAAGTTTATGTTAATTTTACCTATATGCTAATATAATTTATATATTCTAGAGATAATTAAAGCTAGATTAGAACAACACAACATATTAAAACCAATTCTATACCTATCGAAGTTTAATATCTATTTTGTAATTATGAATATTCAGTTTTAACTTGGTCAGCATTATCTGAAAGGCTTCTACAAGCATCGAATGAAAAAGAAAAGAAGAAGCCACGAGGTGTTCCGAGGGGGGCAAATGGATATCAAATATTTCTCAAAGACGAATGTGCCCGAATAAAAGCGTGTCGTCAGGACATCAATGGCAAAGCAAAAACAGGTGCTGATTCTCTTTATCTTGATTCTTGCATGGTTTATTTCAATATTCTTGTGCAATTTGGTGTTTGTGAGTATTTGAAAACTGAAGTCAGGTAAATTGCAATGAAAATATCACCCATTGGCATGATCGGATGCTTGATGCTAATGATGGTTGGAGTTTGCTTTCTTTGTCCTTCCATGGACTGGTGTGTTGTCTATGACTCTCAATTGTTTGTTATTTTGAATTGTGTGTTTTATTTAAATTTTCTGATATCTTGTTTCTTACAAGTTGTAGTGTGTAAGAATCATGAGGTGGAATTGAAACTCTTTTTCAAATTCTGTTAACTCTTTTTCAAACTGAGTTTGTTAACTCTTTTTCAGACTGATTTCTATGCCTTTAGGAATGTGTTTCTAACTGAGTTTGTTACACTTTTCAGACTCTATTAACTCTTTTTCAAACTGAGTTTGTTCCAATCAATCAAATTATTAAAACTTCATTGTGTTTGTCATAGTAAACAACTATAGAAACATATATACTAATACAGTGTAATATATATTTTTAGCTTTAGAGTAAATGCATGTAGTATTTAATATGTGAGTGTGCATGCCTTTAAGAAAATATTATAAAGAGTAAAGACCCTTACATATATCATTATATGTGAGCGTGCATCACGCCATGTGCTTCACCTAGTTCTTTTATACAACATTCAAAAAGTGATCTTTTATACAACCTAGTTCTGCAATGGTTTCATGTAAAGGTTGTCTGTATACATCAATATAATTTAGTGAATTGGTTTTGCTGCATTTTAAATACTACCTTTTTGTTTGTGCAGGGTGTTGTATATATGAGATGGATGCTAGTTCTAATATTTATATTATGCAACAGAAAATGTAAGGTATCAATTTTCGTAAGTGGTACGAGAAAATGTACGGTATCAATGTTCGTAAGTGGTACGAGAAAATGTAAGGTATCAATTTTAGTGTGTTATCCTCAAGTTAAATCTGAACATGATATCTCATTTCAGGACTCAGAGTTAGCAAATTTAAGATTTTTTCATATCATGGTTATATTTTCTTGATAAGAATGGTACTGTGTTTCAGGAAATGAACGAATTGATAAGCAAGATAACCCATCCCTCTATTGGTCCCTTGCCTCCATGTTACTCCCCATCCTTGTAAGTTTCTATTTTTGCTAAGCTTAACATCTAATGACATTGGTGAATTAAAAGTTAGTGATCGTGCGGTGATCCGTGTCGGAAGCAGGTGGTGTGGTGACGGCGTAGATGGCATGCGGTGATCCGTGTAGGAAGCAGGTGGTGTGGTGACGGCATAGATGGTATGCGGTGATCCGTGTAGGAAGATTGGAAGCGGTGTGTCGTGGCAGGACTAAATATATTCATGTTGTTTATGGCAACAGGTGGTGTGGTGATGGCGTAGATGGCATGCGGTGATCCGTGTAGGAAGATCAGATGCGGTGTATCGTTTAACATGAGTAATTTAGCTTATATTGTTTAACATGATTGTTTTATGTGCTTGTTTAGTTTCTTTTGGAAATCATAGACTACTATGCTATGCAATATTTCCGTGTAGAAAAATTAAAAGTTCAATTACATGTCTTCTTTTTGCATAGATTTGGAATCAAGAAAACATAAAACTTAACAAAGAATTCTCTTGATTCATTGTTACTTCCGGTTAAGAAAACATGATAAGTTAGCATATATTGTTTAACATGATGTGCTTTCTGACTTTAATATGTAATTTGTATCACTATTCAATCTGTTTAATTTTTATTTACTTGTGTTTTTTTCAGATTGTGAAGGGAAATTGATAAAAAGGTGTCATGGAATTATCAGAAGGGTATGCAGAGAGTTATGTAGATTTTATATTTACATGTCACCTTGAGCTTTACTATCTATATAGGTGTTCAAACAAATATATTAGCTATCAATTGAGTCTTAAAGCTTTAATAACTCTTGATTAATCGAAGATGCAGATTACTCAAGATGTGGAAGGCTATGCTTGAATGTCATCATGCACAATACTTCACCATCTCCTTGGCATATAATTCAAGGAACACAACAGGAACCTTGCAAGGAGATGCATGCATAGAAATATGTATTAAGGTAATTAAAACCGGATAGAACATTGAGCAGATTCAAGTAAGAGTTCCAGTTTTAGTTCAAGGTTTAAACAGGAACTTAGTTTTCATTTTAAATGTTCTACCGACCAACTATGGTGGTGGCGCCACCGACCAACATTCAACAACTTGTTGCTTTAGGGTTATCAGAAAGGTTGAGAGTGATTCTTTTGGTTTTACTTTTTATTTTGCAGATTTTGGGGCTTAAAATAGTGTTTTTCCTTGAGTTATTTCTTTATTTAGTTGTTTGTTTGGCTTACTTATGCATACTGGAACAAAAAAATGCGAATCCTGGGTCACGTCAGTTACGATCTGATGTGGACAAATGAAATGTGGAAATTATAGTATTGGACTCTGACAATGATTCTGAAGTTCAAGTGGAAGCTTTAGGTATGAATCTCATGGGATGTCGATGTAATTATCCTAATTTTAAATTTAAATTCTAATTTATTGGTGGTTCGTACTTTTTAATCCAAAATAGAGAATTAGAATATTCATTTTCTATCATATTCATTTCTCCTTGGTGATTTTGATTATGCTTTTGGCTTTGGGGAATCATTATCTTTGTTCTGATGTTTTTTTTTTGGAATTGTATTACAGGAGATGAAATGACTCGAGCTATCTGGAAGTCAATCAAGGATAAGGTGCTTAGTCATCTTTTTGCATTTATTGTGATCACGGTTTCATTTTTTTGGGGTGAAAATTGTTTCTTACAATGATGCTTTTGTTTTTGTGGAATAGCTCATTTTGCCTTTCTTGGAGTTGGATATCACTTACTTTGACCTAGGCCTTCCTCATTGTGATCAGACTGATGAGAAAGTTACAGTTGAAAGTGCCGAAGCAACTCTCAAGTATGTTTTTTAAATTTTATATAATATATGCTGGTTGTTTGTTTTAGGCTTTTAATTTTTATATTTGTTTCCAATATGATATATTGTTGAATCAAAACAGTTTACATGTTCTTCCTGTGTAATTCTTATCATTGTTTTCTAATGGTTGCACTTGTACTGCTATGTATGTAGGTATAATGTTGCAATCAAGTGTGCAACTATCATTCCAGGTAACGTAGCCAAATCCTAACGTATTATATTAGTTTTTGCCTTCATGTGGACTTGTGTGAATACATGTAATGTTTCATGAGTAAGAACAGCGGACATTCCATGAATTGCTTGTGCATGAATCCTGCTGATCAAGTTGCTGCATGTTATTGTTCTACTCAGTATTATATATTTGCATAGCTTATACTAGTGTTATAATTGACAGATGAAGCTCATGTCGAGGAGTTCGGCCTGAAGAGCATGTGGAGGAGTCCAAATGGGACAATTATAAACATTTTGAATGGTAATCTAATGTAATTTTATTATTACTTTTTATTTGTATGATATTAATTAATACACTAGTTGGTTTATATGTTCTGGTCCGTCATTGCCAGCTAATGAGTTGTAGAAGAGTAGATATATATTGGTTTCTTATCTGCGATCTCAAAAATTTCAGAGACTGTCTTCAGAGAACCAATTATTTGCAAAAATGTCCCCCGCCTTATTCCTGATATGTATCGAATTTTTCTTTTTTGATAGCTTCTTTTCCTTGATGAATGGAAGTATGTGAATATCTCAACATTGCCAGGTTGGACAAGCCAATATGTATTGGAAGGCATGCTTTTGGTGATCAATATAGGGCCACTGATGCGAAAGAAGCTTCTAGGTATGCATCAATTCCTATACTATTTTAAAGTTTATGTTAATTTTACCTATATGTTAATATAATTTATATATTCTAGATATAATCAAAGCTAGGTAGAACAACACAACATATTAAAACCAATTCTATACCTATCGAAATTTAATATCTATTTTGTAATTGTGAATATTCAGTTTTAATTTAGGCAGCATTACCTGAAAGGCTTCTACAAGCACCCTCGAATGACAAAGAAAAGAAGAAGCCACGAGGTGTTCCGAGGGGGGCAGATGGATATGAAATATTTCTCAAACACGAATGTGCCCGAATAAAAGCGTGTCGTCAGGACATCAATGGCAAAGCAATCCTGTCCATGGCTGTCGATGGATGAAAGAATTTGTCAGGCATTGATTAACAGGTACAAAAGATGAAATTGTCATAATGTAGTCGAAAGATTTTATGTCTTTTGCTTCGAATTTTCCAGTTCTGAATACATTTTCATGTAGCCATATTTGGAGGAAAGCAAGAAGATAAGGAAGCAATGGTCATTGACAATAATAAACATAAGATCACTCATGATCTCAAAGGGAAATAAAAGGTGTCTAGTATTTGTGGTGACTACTATTGTGTAACTTCACAACTTTAAACAAATTACTCTTTTGGTAAGATGGAAGCATTGGACTTGGCTTTTATGATTACAGAAAAAACATCCATGGATCCTTTCTTGCTGTGTGATTTGGATGCTTATCGTTCGAGAGATTTGCTAAGTGCGATAGCAAGTGGAGAATCCAAATGACTATACTAGCTATTGGGCAAGTCTTTTTTGGTTAAGGTAATTTTATTGCCTATGCATCTAATGCTAAACTGCTATGTATGGTTTTGAAACAACAACAATTAATGTTTGTATCAGTGAAGTAAGTTTGTATACAAACCAGAGTTATTAATCGCGGCCGCTCCCGGTCCGGCCGGGGCGGCCCTCCTCCGCGCGCTATATGAGGAGCGAATCTCATGTTGCAAAAAGCGATCGATTCCGGCGCTTTCGCGGTTCGCGGGTAGCGCTCCGCTCTCTGGGCGGAGCGGGTTACTCGATTTTACTTCTGTTTGATGTATGTTTGATGTTGATGTATGTTTGATCTTAGAAATAAGAAGATAAAGGGGAAGAAGATGAAGTTGCAGAAATTTTTGTCAAACTGCTTGTTAGAGAAAATGTTAAGCAAAGGCGAAAGAAGCTTCCAGGTATACATCAATTCTTATACCATTTTAAAGTTTATGTTAATTTTACTTATATGATAATATAATTAATATATTCTAGAGATAATTAATGCTAGGTTGTACGATAACTCACAGAATGTGGATAATCACACCTCAAACTTTAATCATTACTTGTCCACTGTTGTTGTTGTTGTATGTTGGTTTTGTTAGAAATATCAAGGGTATCGTAATGGCACAAAATCACAAAATGCGATCAAAAACTACCACCCTATGCAAACCAATCTGGGTCATTCTATTATAACTTGACCTTTTTCTTTTGTTTCGTTTCACCCACTTTCATTTAAGCGCAATCACAATAAGCTCTTTATCTGTATACGTACATAGTAGGGGAATCGGTTAGTAGTTCCGATCCTTTGTCATGATAAAATAACTCGTTGTCAGTTGGTTCAGAGGTGTCTGGTGCTGAACTTGGTAGGGCGGACTACGGTCCGATCCCCCGCAACTGCAATTGGGTAAACATAAGGGGTTACCAAACTTATGCACCAGAACCCCGTGACAAAGGTTATGGAACCTACACAAAATATAATAAAATAAAATAACCTGTTGTCAGTTGGTTCAGAGGTGTCTGGTGCTGAACTTGGTAGGGCGGACTACGGTCCGATCCCCCGCAACTGCGATTGGGTAAACAAAAGGGGTTACCAAACTTATGCACCAGAACCCCGTGACAAAGGTTGTGGAACCTACAAAAAAATATAAAATAAAATAACCCGTTGTCAGTTGGTTCAGAGGTGTCTGGTGCTGAACTTGGTAGGGCGGACTACGGTCCGATCCCCCGCAACTGCGATTGGGTAAACAAAAGGGGTTACCAAACTTATGCACCAGAACCCTGTGACAAAGGATCAGAACTACTAACCGACTCCCCTACTATGTACGTGTACAAATAAAGAGCTTGTTGTGATTGCGCTTGAATGAAAGTGGGTGAAACGAAACAAAAGAAATAGGTCGAGTTATAATAGAATGACCCAGATTGGTTTGCATAGGGTGATAGTTTTTTATCGCATTTTGTGATTTTGTGCCATTACGGTACACTTGATCTTTCTAACAAAACCAACATACAACAACAACATATTAGGTTATCCACATTTTGAGTTATTGTACAACCTAATATGTTGTTTTAAGCTAGTAGATTTATCATTTTATTTGTGTTTTAATGCATTATAAAATTATTTGTAGTATTCAGTTTAGAGCACAATATGTGCTCTCTCTTGTAGTTTTAATGTGTTTGTTTCTTGAGTTTAAGTAACGTTGAAACGGTATCCCGTCTAACGCGTTGATCGGAGATCCCAAAGGCATTCCCATCCAGCAGACCATTTACAGAGACACTTATGCTCCCTTCAATTGCCCTGATTGTCAGGTAGTTACATCTTTCTTCTTTGATGAGATTGATTTTCCAAATTGATCAATCAATTTGTGCATATTTTATACACTCATCTTAAACTAATCAATATTTAATCAAACTAGAGGATATTTTTCAATGAAAGAAACGGTATACCATCTAAGGGTTTGATCGGAGATCCCAAAGACATTCTCATCTAATAAACCATTTACAGAGACTGTCACACCTTTCTCACCAGTCTCAGGTAGATACATCTTTCTTATTTTATGATATTGATTTTCAAAATTGATCAATCAATTAGTCCTTATTTTATAATTATCCTAAACCAACATGTAATCAAACTAATCTGTAATATAATTATCGAAGTTTAGGTCACAAAACAAATAAACACCTTATTGTTGACTTCTCTTCTTCTATTTCTAAACAGCTATGGTAACAAAGACATTGCATTGAACTATTGCATAATGTTGCGGGAGTGCATCAACTTTCCCAAACCAGTTGATAAAGAAGGATGTTCCATGTGAGACTGACCAACTTACACCACATTCATCATCCGTCCAGATGCAACCTACAGTATCCTGATCGATAATGTGGAGAAACAAACTGGTAGTCTCCACTGATTGAAATCTTCTTCCTGCAAAGAAAATTAAGGATCCTAAGGCCAAGAAGGTACCTTGTCCACCTACTTTAATAGCTTAATTGTGTCGTGTACAATTTGTGTCGTGTATTCATAACTTCTAATAGTATTCTATGTACTTGCATCCAGAAGATTGAGATGATAAGGAGTTTATTTATGATTCCGAGAGAAACCAGAGGGATACAATGACATTGACATCCCTAAAGAGATTGCAGATCCTGATGCCAAAATGGTTTATTGTTTCCTTTTGCTGTGTTTATTTGTCTCTCATTATGTTTGTTTACTTATTAGACTAATTTTGATCGTAGCCTGAAAACTGGGATGATGAGGAAGATGGTGAGTGGACTGCACATACCATTACGAACGCAGTGAAGCCAAAGGTTTGTGTGGACCTGTTGATTTACGCTATATTCGTTTGGAGATCGATTTGCTCACTAACCCATGTATTCTTAACATTTGAAATATTCTTAACATTTGAAATATATTTATTTACCAGACTTCAAGGATGACCCAGACCTATATGTTTTCAAGTTGAAGTATGTTGATATGGAATTGTGACAGGTAAAGTGTTCATAATGTTTTTGCTTTACTTACTTTCATTTGAGCCATTTTTATCCAATCTCTGACGAGCAACCTTCTTAACTTGGCAGGTGAAATCTGGTACCTTGTTCGATTATTATTGATGCTTCCGAGTATGCCAAACAACTAGCTGAAGAAACATGGGGCAAACAGAAGGATGTTAGTTTTTTCTATACACTAGACCTATTGACTTTACTGTGTAATGCTTAATCTCTTTGGTGAAAACATGTTCTTGCAGGCTGAGGTGCTTTTGGTAATGGTTTGGGCTTACCTCCCATGACTTTGTTGTTTGGTCAAATGATAAATAGTTTCGGTAGTAAGTAAAGTAACATAGATGATGTTGTTGAACAAGTGTCCAAGGTAAAAATCATGCCACAAAATTATATTACTTAATTAATTAATGACATTTTCTTTCCTTATTTTGATGATGAAATTAATTACAGGTATCTCCGAAACTTTAATATTTGGCCAAAGGATGTGGGGTGACAGCATTTTTAAGAAAGTATATATATTTTGTAAATAAGATTATGAACTTTTTTTAGATGTATGAAGAAAAGACACTAAACTTGTGAATTGTTTTTGTGTTTTCAGAGGTGAGTTGTTGGATGGTCACCGGAGGAAGACAAGCGGCGAGAATTAGAGGATTGTATTTGAAAACAATACTAAGACAAGATGTTGCTTTCTTTGATAATGAAACAAAAACACAGGAGAACTTGTAGGAAGAATGTTTAGTGATATATTGTTCTAATTCAAGATGCCATGGGTGAGAAGGTATGAATTTTTGAGATGAATGTAGATTATGATTTTAGAGTAAAAGGTTAGTAAGTTTTGATTTAATTTACTAAATGAAGGTTAAATTTTTATGTTTGAGAAAACAGGTTGGGAAATTTTTGCAGCTGATAACAACATTCATTGGTGGTTTTGAAATAGCATTTACCGAAGGGTGGCTTCTTACTCTTGTTATGATGTCGACTCTTCCGCTTCTCGCTGTGTCAGGTGCTGTCATGGCCTTTATCATAGGCAAAAAATGGCTTCTAAAGGTGAAACTGCTTATGTGAAAGCTGCACATGCTGTTGGACAAATAATTTGCTCAAAATAAGAACCGTATGTTGTTAGATGTTTGATAAATTCTCTAACTTATGAGTTGTATCCGATTCTGCCGTCAAAGTTGTATGTTTATTCTTCTCTTACTGCTTATGATAAACTTGTATTCTAACTACTTGTCTTGTGTATTTGTTCAGGTTGCATCCTTTACTGGCGAAAATCAAGCAATATCTAGTTATAAAGTATTTCTTGTAGATGCTTACAAATCAGGAGTTTTTGAAACCACCTACTTCTCTAATGTCATTCTCTTCTGTAGGATCGAGTCAAGAAAACTCTATGGCCAAAAACCGAGAGAAGGATGGCGGAGGCAACAATGGCGGTGGCGCCACCGACGAACATTCAACATCTCATTACTTTAGGGTTACTAGAAAGGCAACAGGTACTTACATCTTTCCAAATTGATCAATTAATTAGTCCCTTAAAGAAAAATCCGACATATGCTTAATGTTATGATGCGTGTCTGTGTGTGTTTCTCTTTGGTATTTGGTTATATTTTAGTCTTGGGTGTTTCCTTTGTTATCACCACATTATGCATACCTTTGTTGCATCTAATGTAAATATGCAGTTTCTTTTACAATATTGCAGTGTGTGCTGTTTGGAGGATCGCAATCAAATGTTCAAGGAAGTAGAAGGGATTATCAGAAGGCAAATTAACGTGAGGAGTAATTTGTATACAATTTTATTTTTTCAGCAACTCAACCTATGATATAAACATGCACGTCTGTTTGGATATTCTTCTGTTATTTTGTTTTTCTATTTTTCAGATGTCAGTTCTTCCTAGTGTCCAGCCATTCCATGCAATAGCATATCCACTTGAACCAATGCTTGCTCTGGAAATTAGGTACAATTAATGTGTTTGCAAAAAGTCTACTCAATAATAAGTGGAATGCTCTATGATTTTCTAACTATGTATATTTGTCTCTACGCAATCGCAAATTTGGTGCACACTATATAGTTGCAAAAAATAGCTATAATTTAGCAAAAGTAGCTAGAGCGGAGAATGAAAATTCAGAAGTTCCAGCTCCAAAGGAATGTTTGATGATAAAAAGTGTCATTATAGTCCTCTTCTACTAATCCCTTTAAAGAAATTCCCATTGTTTTCAAGGGACTCGAACGTCGTGTTCTTGGAATAGTGATGCAGAACCCAGGGATATTGGAGGTATATGAATATATTGTTCTTTGACCAAATTTGTTTTCAAATGGGACAATTATAAACATTTTGAATGGTAATCTAATGTAATTTTATTATTACTTTTTATTTGTATGATATTAAATAATACACTAGTTGGTTTATATGTTCTGGTCCCTCATTGCTAGCTAATGAGTTGTAGATGAGTAGATATATATTGGTTTCTTATCTACGGTCTCAAAAATTTCAGGAATTGTCTTCAGAGAACCAATTATTTGCAAAAAAAGTCCCCTGCCTTATTCCTGGTACGTATTGAATTTTTATTTTTTGATTGCTTCTTTTCCTTGATGTATGGAAGTATGTGAATATCTGAACATTGCCAGGTTGGACAAAGCCAATATGTATTTGAAGGCATGCTTTTGGTGATCAATATAGGGCCACTGATGCGAAAGAAGCTTCTAGATATGCATCAATTCCTATACTATTTTAAAGTTTATGTTAATTTTACCTATATGCTAATATAATTTATATATTCTAGAGATAATTAAAGCTAGATTAGAACAACACAACATATTAAAACCAATTCTATACCTATCGAAGTTTAATATCTATTTTGTAATTATGAATATTCAGTTTTAACTTGGTCAGCATTATCTGAAAGGCTTCTACAAGCATCGAATGAAAAAGAAAAGAAGAAGCCACGAGGTGTTCCGAGGGGGGCAAATGGATATCAAATATTTCTCAAAGACGAATGTGCCCGAATAAAAGCGTGTCGTCAGGACATCAATGGCAAAGCAAAAACAGGTGCTGATTCTCTTTATCTTGATTCTTGCATGGTTTATTTCAATATTCTTGTGCAATTTGGTGTTTGTGAGTATTTGAAAACTGAAGTCAGGTAAATTGCAATGAAAATATCACCCATTGGCATGATCGGATGCTTGATGCTAATGATGGTTGGAGTTTGCTTTCTTTGTCCTTCCATGGACTGGTGTGTTGTCTATGGCTCTCAATTGTTTGTTATTTTGAATTGTGTGTTTTATTTAAATTTTCTGATATCTTGTTTCTTACAAGTTGTAGTGTGTAAGAATCATGAGGTGGAATTGAAACTCTTTTTCAAATTCTGTTAACTCTTTTTCAAACTGAGTTTGTTAACTCTTTTTCAGACTGATTTCTATGCCTTTAGGAATGTGTTTCTAACTGAGTTTGTTACACTTTTCAGACTCTATTAACTCTTTTTCAAACTGAGTTTGTTCCAATCAATCAAATTATTAAAACTTCATTGTGTTTGTCATAGTAAACAACTATAGAAACATATATACTAATACAGTGTAATATATATTTTTAGCTTTAGAGTAAATGCATGTAGTATTTAATATGTGAGTGTGCATGCCTTTAAGAAAATATTATAAAGAGTAAAGACCCTTACATATATCATTATATGTGAGCGTGCATCACGCCATGTGCTTCACCTAGTTCTTTTATACAACATTCAAAAAGTGATCTTTTATACAACCTAGTTCTGCAATGGTTTCATGTAAAGGTTGTCTGTATACATCAATATAATTTAGTGAATTGGTTTTGCTGCATTTTAAATACTACCTTTTTGTTTGTGCAGGGTGTTGTATATATGAGATGGATGCTAGTTCTAATATTTATATTATGCAACAGAAAATGTAAGGTATCAATTTTCGTAAGTGGTACGAGAAAATGTACGGTATCAATTTTCGTAAGTGGTACGAGAAAATGTAAGGTATCAATTTTAGTGTGTTATCCTCAAGTTAAATCTGAACATGATATCTCATTTCAGGACTCAGAGTTAGCAAATTTAAGATTTTTTCATATCATGGTTATATTTTCTTGATAAGAATGGTACTGTGTTTCAGGAAATGAACGAATTGATAAGCAAGATAACCCATCCCTCTATTGGTCCCTTGCCTCCATGTTACTCCCCATCCTTGTAAGTTTCTATTTTTGCTAAGCTTAACATCTAATGACATTGGTGAATTAAAAGTTAGTGATCGTGCGGTGATCCGTGTCGGAAGCAGGTGGTGTGGTGACGGCGTAGATGGCATGCGGTGATCCGTGTAGGAAGCAGGTGGTGTGGTGACGGCATAGATGGTATGCGGTGATCCGTGTAGGAAGATTGGAAGCGGTGTGTCGTGGCAGGACTAAATATATTCATGTTGTTTATGGCAACAGGTGGTGTGGTGATGGCGTAGATGGCATGCGGTGATCCGTGTAGGAAGATCAGATGCGGTGTATCGTTTAACATGAGTAATTTAGCTTATATTGTTTAACATGATTGTTTTATGTGCTTGTTTAGTTTCTTTTGGAAATCATAGACTACTATGCTATGCAATGTTTCCGTGTAGAAAAATTAAAAGTTCAATTACATGTCTTCTTTTTGCATAGATTTGGAATCAAGAAAACATAAAACTTAACAAAGAATTCTCTTGATTCATTGTTACTTCCGGTTAAGAAAACATGATAAGTTAGCATATATTGTTTAACATGATGTGCTTTCTGACTTTAATATGTAATTTGTATCACTATTCAATCTGTTTAATTTTTATTTACTTGTGTTTTTTTCAGATTGTGAAGGGAAATTGATAAAAAGGTGTCATGGAATTATCAGAAGGGTATGCAGAGAGTTATGTAGATTTTATATTTACATGTCACCTTGAGCTTTACTATCTATATAGGTGTTCAAACAAATATATTAGCTATCAATTGAGTCTTAAAGCTTTAATAACTCTTGATTAATCGAAGATGCAGATTACTCAAGATGTGGAAGGCTATGCTTGAATGTCATCATGCACAATACTTCACCATCTCCTTGGCATATAATTCAAGGAACACAACATGAACCTTGCAAGGAGATGCATGCATAGAAATATGTATTAAGGTAATTAAAACCGGATAGAACATTGAGCAGATTCAAGTAAGAGTTCCAGTTTTAGTTCAAGGTTTAAACAGGAACTTAGTTTTCATTTTAAATGTTCTACCGACCAACTATGGTGGTGGCGCCACCGACCAACATTCAACAACTTGTTGCTTTAGGGTTATCAGAAAGGTTGAGAGTGATTCTTTTGGTTTTACTTTTTATTTTGCAGATTTTGGGGCTTAAAATAGTGTTTTTCCTTGAGTTATTTCTTTATTTAGTTGTTTGTTTGGCTTACTTATGCATACTGGAACAAAAAAATGCGAATCCTGGGTCACGTCAGTTACGATCTGATGTGGACAAATGAAATGTGGAAATTATAGTATTGGACTCTGACAATGATTCTGAAGTTCAAGTGGAAGCTTTAGGTATGAATCTCATGGGATGTCGATGTAATTATCCTAATTTTAAATTTAAATTCTAATTTATTGGTGGTTCGTACTTTTTAATCCAAAATAGAGAATTAGAATATTCATTTTCTATCATATTCATTTCTCCTTGGTGATTTTGATTATGCTTTTGGCTTTGGGGAATCATTATCTTTGTTCTGATGTTTTTTTTTTGGAATTGTATTACAGGAGATGAAATGACTCGAGCTATCTGGAAGTCAATCAAGGATAAGGTGCTTAGTCATCTTTTTGCATTTATTGTGATCACGGTTTCATTTTTTTGGGGTGAAAATTGTTTCTTACAATGATGCTTTTGTTTTTGTGGAATAGCTCATTTTGCCTTTCTTGGAGTTGGATATCACTTACTTTGACCTAGGCCTTCCTCATTGTGATCAGACTGATGAGAAAGTTACAGTTGAAAGTGCCGAAGCAACTCTCAAGTATGTTTTTTAAATTTTATATAATATATGCTGGTTGTTTGTTTTAGGCTTTTAATTTTTATATTTGTTTCCAATATGATATATTGTTGAATCAAAACAGTTTACATGTTCTTCCTGTGTAATTCTTATCATTGTTTTCTAATGGTTGCACTTGTACTGCTATGTATGTAGGTATAATGTTGCAATCAAGTGTGCAACTATCATTCCAGGTAACGTAGCCAAATCCTAACGTATTATATTAGTTTTTGCCTTCATGTGGACTTGTGTGAATACATGTAATGTTTCATGAGTAAGAACAGCGGACATTCCATGAATTGCTTGTGCATGAATCCTGCTGATCAAGTTGCTGCATGTTATTGTTCTACTCAGTATTATATATTTGCATAGCTTATACTAGTGTTATAATTGACAGATGAAGCTCATGTCGAGGAGTTCGGCCTGAAGAGCATGTGGAGGAGTCCAAATGGGACAATTATAAACATTTTGAATGGTAATCTAATGTAATTTTATTATTACTTTTTATTTGTATGATATTAATTAATACACTAGTTGGTTTATATGTTCTGGTCCGTCATTGCCAGCTAATGAGTTGTAGAAGAGTAGATATATATTGGTTTCTTATCTGCGATCTCAAAAATTTCAGAGACTGTCTTCAGAGAACCAATTATTTGCAAAAATGTCCCCCGCCTTATTCCTGATATGTATCGAATTTTTCTTTTTTGATAGCTTCTTTTCCTTGATGAATGGAAGTATGTGAATATCTCAACATTGCCAGGTTGGACAAGCCAATATGTATTGGAAGGCATGCTTTTGGTGATCAATATAGGGCCACTGATGCGAAAGAAGCTTCTAGGTATGCATCAATTCCTATACTATTTTAAAGTTTATGTTAATTTTACCTATATGTTAATATAATTTATATATTCTAGATATAATCAAAGCTAGGTAGAACAACACAACATATTAAAACCAATTCTATACCTATCGAAATTTAATATCTATTTTGTAATTGTGAATATTCAGTTTTAATTTAGGCAGCATTACCTGAAAGGCTTCTACAAGCACCCT
Organism: Lathyrus aphaca; assembly: GCA_963966055.1. Taxonomy (NCBI): domain Eukaryota; kingdom Viridiplantae; phylum Streptophyta; class Magnoliopsida; order Fabales; family Fabaceae; genus Lathyrus; species Lathyrus aphaca. Next base: position 448,972,728 of record OZ014519.1, on the reverse strand, counting down.
CGAATGACAAAGAAAAGAAGAAGCCACGAGGTGTTCCGAGGGGGGCAGATGGATATGAAATATTTCTCAAACACGAATGTGCCCGAATAAAAGCGTGTCGTCAGGACATCAATGGCAAAGCAATCCTGTCCATGGCTGTCGATGGATGAAAGAATTTGTCAGGCATTGATTAACAGGTACAAAAGATGAAATTGTCATAATGTAGTCGAAAGATTTTATGTTTTTTGCTTCGAATTTTCCAGTTCTGAATACATTTTCATGTAGCCATATTTGGAGGAAAGCAAGAAGATAAGGAAGCAATGGTCATTGACAATAATAAACATAAGATCACTCATGATCTCAAAGGGAAATAAAAGGTGTCTAGTATTTGTGGTGACTACTATTGTGTAACTTCACAACTTTAAACAAATTACTCTTTTGGTAAGATGGAAGCATTGGACTTGGCTTTTATGATTACAGAAAAAACATCCATGGATCCTTTCTTGCTGTGTGATTTGGATGCTTATCGTTCGAGAGATTTGCTAAGTGCGATAGCAAGTGGAGAATCCAAATGACTATACTAGCTATTGGGCAAGTCTTTTTTGGTTAAGGTAATTTTATTGCCTATGCATCTAATGCTAAACTGCTATGTATGGTTTTGAAACAACAACAATTAATGTTTGTATCAGTGAAGTAAGTTTGTATACAAACCAGAGTTATTAATCGCGGCCGCTCCCGGTCCGGCCGGGGCGGCCCTCCTCCGCGCGCTATATGAGGAGCGAATCTCATGTTGCAAAAAGCGATCGATTCCGGCGCTTTCGCGGTTCGCGGGTAGCGCTCCGCTCTCTGGGCGGAGCGGGTTACTCGATTTTACTTCTGTTTGATGTATGTTTGATGTTGATGTATGTTTGATCTTAGAAATAAGAAGATAAAGGGGAAGAAGATGAAGTTGCAGAAATTTTTGTCAAACTGCTTGTTAGAGAAAATGTTAAGCAAAGGCGAAAGAAGCTTCCAGGTATACATCAATTCTTATACCATTTTAAAGTTTATGTTAATTTTACTTATATGATAATATAATTAATATATTCTAGAGATAATTAATGCTAGGTTGTACGATAACTCACAGAATGTGGATAATCACACCTCAAACTTTAATCATTACTTGTCCACTGTTGTTGTTGTTGTATGTTGGTTCTTCTTATGCCTTGATCTTGCTCCAGCGGGATGTTACCTCATCTTGGCAGCTCGTCGGATAGATCGACTTTAGTCGGTCTGCGACAAAATCAATCAACGGTCACATGAATTAAAAACTTCCGTGCCGTTGCCATAGAGCGATGTCGCAGCCGAATGCCCCGACATAGAGGAGTGTGTGCAGAAGGCATGGGAAGCTTTTGGGCATATAGATGTGTTGATAAATAATGTTGGTGTTAGAGGTAATTGATTTGTAACATCTCATGTTTTTAGATCAATTGTTGTCTTGTTGACCACCACAATAGGGACCTCAATGTTTGCAATTTCACCATTTTCTCATAATTAGGTTTTAAAAGATTGGTTGCATCAGGCTTTATAATTTCTTAATAAGAATGAGAACTTGTTTTATAAATATTTAGGAGAATAACAATTTTTGGTCCTCAAACTTACGTAACTCTATCCTCTCTCAGCTCATTCTAGATGATCGCCGAGATCAAAATTTTCAATTAACTAATGCAATTTTTCTACCTTTTAGAGCCTCATAGATCATATAGTTACTCTACTCAATTTCAGATCAAATGGATCATAATTTAGGGTCCTCACAAAAAAAAGGTATTTTTTTGTTAAAAGTTCTTATCAATCCATAAGACAGGGCAAAAAGTATGATTTACCTCAAGTTTAACCAACAAGCATAATATGATGATTGGACAAAATTTGGAACATTACTATTTTGAAAGATGACTTCTAAGCAAAAAGCACTATAAGATCAACTTTTGAAAGAGGTTACTGATTCTCAAGAACGATTGAGAAAACATATATAGTTAAACAGTGAACTCCAGGTCTCTTATTTCCTACTCAACTATTGCTGTTAATTTTAAAATTCTGGATCTCAATGCATGTGTAATTTTAGTAACTTATTGTTGAAGCCTGCTTTATTCTTGCATTTGAAATTTAGGTTAAAATCTAAAATGAGACAAACCTTCACATGAAAGCTGAGGCTGAAGAGAAAGAACATCTTAAGAAGGGAGGTTGGTTCGTCTTTTTGAGAGTATAGAGAGAGAGATAAAATAAGAGTTCAGGATGATCATTCACCACTTGAAAGTGACGAAGTTTTATATTTCTAGAATAACTGCGAATGTAAGTTGCCTTATTTGTTGTTCATTGTTCATACTAATGGTCGTTTACATCCATGAGTCATTCTTTTATAATTTTCTGGCTGTAGCTTGAACAAATGGAATGCAGAGCTAATAATGCGGAGAGAGAAGCAAAGCTGCTAAAAGAACAATTGGACCATCTTAAGGACCGGTTCAACGAGGTTTGCATCTAATTAGTTGCTTATTGGGTTTTAATTAAATTGAGTTTCAAACAAAGATATGCTTACACAACAACGATAAATTTGATTTGGTGTTAAGTTTCTTATCATCTGGTAAGTTTCCTGGTTGATTTTATTTCTAGTGTACTTGCTTCATATCACTGTCATATTCCCTTTTCCAACAGTTTTATGAACTTATGTTTGGTTTACACCATGATTCCTAGTGTTTGCACCAGAAGATTGAAGTTGAAAAGAAATTAGCAACTTTTTCATCTCAAGACCCTAGCAACTTTTTCATATCAAGTAGTGCTATTCCCATTCAGGTTGTATTTCCATTTGTTTTTCACATTTAACTTATCACGTGATTAGTGTTATCAGCCTAAGCACTTTTCAGCGCTTTGGCGGATATATGTGATGGTTTTCGGGCTTGTCGCAATGGTAATTATCGACACATTTTTGCGGGTTTTTCCGCCATAAGCCGCTATAGCTGCGTTGCAAAATGTCTTGTATGGCGAGATTTTGACTCCCCACCATAGACAACATTGCATGTGATATCTAAATGTTTGTTTTTTGGTTGATCCATTTAGGAACTTGAATCATCTCTTGTGAAGAAAGATGAGATATTAAAGAACTAGAAAGCTCCTTAAATGAGCTGAGAGCGGTTAATAATTGCCAACATGAGGAAATAAAGGTACTCAATGATAAATTGCACAATGAAGCAAGAAGTATAAAATCATTGGAGAGGGAGAGTGACCGGTTCCGCTCCGAGATATCATTATTAGACGCAATGGTGGGTGCTGGGTAAACTTTGCAGAAACTTAAGGATATTACAGTGCTCTTTGTTTTATTGCATAACATTTCATAAACTAAATAAGTGTAACAAGCTATGTTAACACCGTCCCAAGCTATGTTTCAGGTTTGACCAATCTTTTTTGTATTTTGAATGTAGCCAAGAATTTTATTTTGAGGGAGAACAACACAATAGGTGTGTTTAGTTCTAATTTTATTATGATGGTTTAGTGGACAAGGTCACTAGTTTCCAGCCTTTGATTATAAAAATCCTTATTTAGGTTATATGTTCTCTGTTTAATTCTTTCATTTCAATTGGGTTTGTTTCAATTTTCATAGCAACTAACTTTATGTTCAAATTTTAGGTTGTGAATCAAGGTTATGGTAATGGGTCGTTTATGTTGTATCAGAGATCATTATCTGGTACTGCTAATATAGATACACCATCAACTGATAATAATAATTCATGAAAAGGTAATTCTAGTCAAGGAAAAAAGTTTGTTGGAGAACAGGAACAGAAATGTGATGTTGGGAAATTCATCAGTATATCGGGAAAATCATTTTAGTAATGTGGTTTTGTTTTTTATTGAGTATTTTGTTTCAATGTAATTATACTTATAATGAGTTTTTTTGTTTGTTTTGGCAATGTGTGTTGCAGCCAGTTTCTTGGTTGAGCTTGGATTTTCTAGTTTTAATCGGAGCTAGAATGGTAAATTACTATGGAAGGGGAAATGGTTATAACGAGAGCTGGAATGGTAAATTATTATGAGAAGGGAAAACAATGGTGAGTTAGTTGAGAAATTTTGTGGATATGCATGTAGAAATTCTGAGAATTGTGTTAATTGAATTGTGTCAATTGAATTGTGTCTCTGAGAATTATACACTGAATAAGAACTCACTCTCGCAAAAGGGCGTCAAAAAGCACTACAGGATCAACTTTTGAAAGAGGTTACTGATTCTCAAGAACGATTGAGAAAACATATACAGTTAAACAGTGAACTACAGTTCTCTTTTATTTCCTACTCAACTATTGCTGCTAATTTTAAAATTCTTGATCTTAATGCATGTGTTTGTTAGTAACTTATTGTTATAGCTTGTTTTATTCTTGCATTTGAAATTTAGGTTAAGCTCCAAAATGAGACAAACCTTCTTATGAAAGCCGAGTCTCATGTTGCTTCAACTAAAGAGAAAACAACATCTTAAGGGAGGTTAGTCCGTCTTTTTGAGAGTATAGAGAGATAAAATAAGAGTTCAGGATGATCATTCACAACTGGAAAGTGTCTCAGTTTTCTATTTCTAAAATAATTGCAAATGTAAGTTGCGTTATTTGTTGTTCATCGTTCAGACTAATGGTCATTTACATCCATGAGTCATTCCTTTTTAATTTTCTGGATGTAGGTTGAACAAATGGAATGCAGAGCTAATAATGCGGAGAGAGAAGCAAAGCAACTAAAAGAACAATTGGACCATCTTAAGGACCAATTCAATGAGGTTTGCATATCTAATTATTTGCTTATTGGGTTTTAATTAAAATTTGAGTTTCAAACAAAGATATTGTAGAAATATATTGTATATTTCATTGTATTGAACTCTTACATAAGAGGTATAAATAGAATACAAGAGGTTAAAAGCTATACCCTAATATGTTAATAAACAGAGGAAATAATTTCCTATAATTGCTGCTACCTAAATAAGGAAATAGTAATTACCTAAATAAAGAAATAACAATAATAGATAATAACTCTATTTACACCACTGTTTTGTAACAGCTAGACAAATCAGAATCAAATGATTATGATTTGATGTGTGCTAATCTTCAACACTCCCCCTCAATCTGGGTGGTAGATGTCTATCATACCCAGATTGGATTTGATATTTTCATAAATATTCCTTGAAAGAGCCTTGGTTAAGATATCTGCAGTTTGCTTGCATGATGGGACATGATCAATACTAATAATCTTATGATCAATTTTTTCTTTAATGAAGTGATTTCCACATGTTTTGTTCTATCATGTTGGACCGGGTTCTTTGCAATACTTATAGTAGCTTTGTTATCACATAGTAACTTCACAGTAGGGTTCACCTGAATTTTGATTTCATCTAGCATACTCTTAAGCCATATTCCTTCACAAATACCTAGGGCCATAGCTCTAAATTCTGCTTCTGCACTACTCCTTGCTACTACAGATTGTTTCTTGCTTCTCCAAGTTACTAGGTTCCCCCACACAAATGAACAATAGCCTGTAGTCGATTTTCTGTCTGTGGAGCACCCTGCCCAATCTGAATCTGTATAGACTTCAATGCCCCGGTTTGAATTCTTTTTGAAGTGGAGACCTCGGCCTGGTGTACCTTTGAGGTATTGGAGGATTCTATTCGCCATTTTCATGTTAGACTCAGTTGGAGTTGACATGTAGCGACTAGCCATGCTTACCGCGAACCCAATGTCGGACCTCGTGTGAGATAGGTAGATTAGTTTCCCAACTAGACTTTGATATCTATCTTTGTCAGCTGGTGGACTTTCATCTTCTCTTCCTTTTATTTGTTCTATTGGTGTATTAGCTGCCTTGCACCCAAACATTCCAGTTTCTTGAAGTAAGTCAAGGGTGTATTTCCTTTGTGATACATAGATACCATTCTTTGTTCGAGCAACTTCCATTCCTAAAAAATACTTAAGTTGTCCCAAGTCCTTAACTTCAAATTCCTTTGCCAAAAGTCCCTTTAAATGATCAATTTGATCATAATCATTCCTGTAATTTAGATGTCATCAACATAAACAATGAACAAAGCTACCTTTCCTTCCATGGAGTGTTTAACAAACATAGTGTGATCTGATTGGCATTGTTTGAATCCGTATTTCTTGACAACTCGAGTCAATCTATCAAACCATGCCCTTGGAGACTGCTTGAGGCCATAAAGGGATTTTCGGAGTCTGCACACCATATTTGTGGTGCTGGATGATTCAAGTCCAGGAGGAATCTGCATATAAACTTCCTCTTTTAGGTCACCATTTAAGAAGGCATTCTTAATGTCTAGTTGATGGAGTGGCCAATCTAAATTTGCAGCCAACGAGAAAATAACTCTAACTGAGTTTAGTTTAGCCACCGGTGCAAAAGTCTCTTCATAATCTACTCCATATGATTGAGTGAATCCCTTTGCTACAAGTCGAGCTTTGTACCGATTTATACTCCCATCTGCATTATACTTCATGGAGAATATCCATTTGCATCCTCCAAAATTCTCAATTTTCAAACTCCAATTAGTGTTTTCAAAGATTGTTTTTCTAGTACTCATGTTTTAACTGATTTGACTTTAAAAATCTTTGTTGTACAGCCTTTGCTCATGAACATAAAAATGTTGGAAAATTTGAGCCACGTGCTATAAAATGTGTCTTTGTTGGATACTCCCCAACCCAAAAAGGATATAAATGTTTTGATCCAAAAAATAAGAAAAAGTCACTATGAATGTTACATTCTTTGAAATTTTTTTTTTTTGATGACACACATTTTCAAGGGGGGGATAAATGAAGACTCGTTTTAAATTGATGACATGAGTTTTTTAAATAACTTATCTTTGCCAGTATCACAAAATTCTGAGACTTTTACACCTGCATCAATAGAAAATGGCCATGATTCTTTATCTGATTCTACTCCTGTTATGAGTAAGGAACCTTGTGAATCTGAGACTACATTTTCTCTTGTAGAAAACAGTGAGAATCCTGAAAACGATGATAATAATGATCTAATTGAATTGCCACAAAATAATGAGTCTCTTCAAGAAAATAGATTTGAATTAGGAAACAGGACTTGGAAGGGAAAGATTTTTGTGAAAAAGCACCATAAAGGAAGGGATGAGTCCACTTTTCAACACTGTCAGAAATCTGAACCGAGGAATGATCAACTTCATAACAAATGGAAAGGTAAGTCTATCTCTGTTTCTGAGAGTCGTATTTTGTATCCTGATATAGATGATCCTGTTGCCATTATAAAACCTGTCAGATCTTGCACTAAATACCCCATGTCTAATTTTATATTATATTCAAATTTGTCTTCATCTATGTCTGCCTTCACCTCAAAATTGTCTAGTATAGAAATTCCAAAAAATGTACAGGTTGCTCTAGAAATTCCAAAGTGGAGGGAAGTTGTACTTGAAGAGATGAAAGATCTTGAAAAGAACAAAACCTGGAGTGTTATGTCACTACTAGATGGCAAGAAGACAGTTGGATGCAAATGGGTGTTTACTGTGAAGTACAACTCAGATGGTTCAATTGAAAGGTACAAGGCTCGCTTGGTGGCTAAAGGTTTCACTCAGACCTACGGTATAGATTACTCAGAGACATTTGCTCCTGTTGCAAAATTGAACACCGTCAGAATTCTTTTATCTCTTGCTGCTAACTTGGATTGACCCCTACATTAAAGAAACAAGGGTACATCCAAGAACAAGCTGACCACACCTTGTCCTGATTGTTTATGTTGATGATATTGTCCTTACTGGAGATGATAAATTGGCAATAGACTTTGAAATCAAAGATTTGGGATTCATGAGATATTTTCTAGGTATAGAGGTTGCTCGGTCAAAGAATGAAATTTTAGTTTCACAACAGAAATACATTCTAGACTTGTTCAAAGAAACAGGAATGAGTGGATGTCGTCCTTCAGATACCCCTATGGATCCTAATGCTAAACTTTGGGGAGAAGGTAATGTTCCTATTGATACCGAAAGATATCAGAGATTGGTTGGAAAACTGATTTATTTGTCACACACCCGACCTGATATTGCTTTTTCAGTTAGTGTAGTGAGTCAGTTTATGCATTCTTCTTTCGAAGAACATCTTAAGGCAGTCTATAGGATATTGAGATATTTGAAGGTAAATTTTGGAAAAGGATTATTTTTTAAGAAGACTTGTGAAAGAAATGTTTCTATCTTCACCGATGCTGATTAGGCAGGTTCAGTCACAGATAGAAGATCAACCTCTGGATATTGTACCTATGTTTGGGGTAATCTTGTGACATGGAGGAGTAAGAAACAAGGAGTTGTAGCAAGAAGTAGTGCAGAAGCTGAGTTTAGAACTATGTCTAAGGGGTATTTGTGAAGGATTATGGATCCTTAGAGTCCTAGATAAACTTAAAATGAAAATTGGGCTTCCATTGAAATTTAGTTTTACATGTCAAACTCATCGTGAAAACTTCCCATAGGGGATAGAATAATATAGACTCTCAACCTTGTGCCTTTTTTATTTTTATGTGTCATCTGCTGTTGAAACTTGAAACTATTTTGCATCTATAGAAAGGGACCTTGATCCGATGGGTTTATTTGTTTATTTTGTGAATGCTGCATAGGAGTTTGAAGGCCGCGTAATGAATCTCAAATTTGCTCGGCTGCATAGGAGTTGGACAGCCCATCAGGGTTGCACCTAGTAAGCGATCAGTTGAACTGGCAGAGAGAGTGCAGGGTCCGAAGATAAATCTTCTGAGTCGAACGCGAACGAGGCAGATACATCGTTTTTCACATTCTTACCAATAATACAAAGTCGTTAATTGGTTAAAACCTAAGATGATGTATGTTTTACGGATAGTTTCACTTTGTGAATATTTGTTGCTTCATAACATGTGAAAGCAGCATTTCTGATCATTTCTGCTTTATCTTAATAAATATTTGGGGGATTAAGTTAGGAGAAATCTTAGGTACTGTTCCATTTATATTGTTTGTGCTGTTTGCCGATTATAACATGGCAGGTAAAATACTAAAAACAGCACCTAAAGATCTGCAATTAAGTTAAGTTGTCAAGAATATTGGTTCAATTTGTATTAGAAGAAAACAAAATCATACTGTTCAATTTGTATTAGAAGGAAACAAAATCATATTGTTCTAATTTGTAAAGAAAAAAAAAATTAAGAATCTGTGTCGGTGTTCTTCCCTTGAGTTAGCTAACATCTATACGCAACAATAATGAGAAAATGGAAATTCACATGCTTCAAGGATCTTAGGAGCGTTTTGTGGATTGTGTTGTTTTGTGTTTTATTACAGAGTTTTGGTTTGTGTTGTTCTTTGAATGATGAAGGTAGGGTTTTTTGTTTTTTGTGATCATTCTTCTGTTTAGATGTATGGTTTTCAATAGACAATTGATACTTGATAATATCATTACAAATTTTGAAGATCATTCTTCTGTTAAATCAAATTACAAGAAGTTAAATTGTTGGCTTGATCGTTATAGATGACATTGTTTCCACAGTTTTTCTTTTTCTTTTTCGACGGCAACCGCACATGAACTAATCACATAATCTGTTGTTGTTTTGCTGTATTATGGTTTCTTTTGACAGGGAAGCTAACCGATCTAAGCTCGTGTGTGCGAGAAGGATGCCAGCTCTTTGTCGCATATTCAAGAGGATGACTGAGTTTGTTCACGGATTAACAAGATAATGAATAGATTCCATTAATGTTGTTGGCCGATGGATACTTGGAGGTGCGTAATTCACAGGAAATCATCAGCGATTTGTTTCGGCGGTCTATTCCCGTGCTTCACATCAGCATTGCTCGACATTTCGGTAACCTTTCGAATTAAACTTCTCTTTGTATTGAGCAGATGTGTTGGAACGTATTTAACTTCAATTTGATTACGGTTCCTCGTTATGTATATTGGTTTGTTATTGTGCTGTTGATTTCCAATTGTCGATTGCGGATCTGTTTGGTTATATTGTGTTGCTTGATTTCGATTGTTGATTGCCTATCTGTGTATCAGTATCTGTTGCACTTACAGCTTTGTGAATTTATGAGGTATTGATGGTTGTTATTATGCTGCTGCAGCTGCTTAATTCTGTTTCAGATTGCTTAATGCTGCTGCCATATCTGTTATCATTTGTTGTTTTACGATTTTACGAATTGTGGTTTGTTGCGTTTTGATTTTGCTAAGGCGTGTTTGCTACTTTTTTCCATATGTTGTTTTAAATTTGGGGCAAGGAAATCATGTCGTGGTGAGATTTTACGTTTGCAGCTGGTTTTATAGTGTAGTGAAGTTTTTTCTGTTTCGTCCTATATAAACTTGTGCATTGCTGCTGCTTGAGCTTTTAAGCTTTACAATCAGGTTTTGGTTTGTAAAATAGGAGGATTCTTTCAAGATACTGTTTGTTTTTTTTGGTGAAACGTTTTTCTTCCTACTAGTAATCATGTATTAACTTTTCTTATGCAATAATGAGGTTGGAACATAAATTGGACTTCATTGATTCATGATAAATAAAAATAAACATGTTGTGTTTCTTATCACTGTCATGTTGTAAATCATGTTCTTCATATCTATTTGGAGAGTTAGATATGTCCTGATGTTCTTTTCTGCCAAAGTTCTAAACACCAGTTTGTTGAGTTGGATAACTCTAAGAAGGAAATAATAAGATCTATTTGGAATTACTAAAACCATGAAACCATAAAAAACAAGAGTACAATTTATGTTAATTTTTTTTTGAAGTTATTTGTTTGGTTTCTGTTACTAGATTAATTCCATAACCGTTGGATCCCTTAAAAATTTAATTTATACAAATAATTTATATCATTTTTAAACTACTAAAATGTTATTTGAAATCCTTTATATCATAAGATTTATTTATTAAGAAAATGGTTGGATCTAACCCATCTAACACATCCATTTAAAACCCGCTATAGTCTATAGCTGATGTAATTGTGTGTAGGTTGCTGATTTTGAGAAATCTGATATCTCTGATGTGATGGATCCGCCAAATTGGATGCGGGTGAGCTTTGCTTTGGCAAGATAATAGTATGATATTTCAATCACTCCCCTGTTTTAAATCATGTTTTGCATATCTAACTCTTATATGTGTCTATATGTGATGAAAATGTTTGTTTAACATGATATGTCCATTGAAACATATGGTCATTGCAATCACAAAAATATTAACCCTCTTGCTGTGATTTAATAGTGTGAAATTTCCTTTCCCTTTCACAATCAAAATACAAAAGGGGTTACCAAACTTATCCACCAAAACCCGTGAATGATCCCATAGATTCTAAAAATTATATGCCATAATAAAGACAAAATAGGGAATGCACCTATTAAGTTAGGTGTTCTTCAATTGGTCACTTAATCCAACGGTTGTGGCACCTGTAAAAAATATAATAAAATAACTTGTCAGTTGGTTCAGAGGTGTCTGGTGCTGAACTTGATAAGACAGACTACGGTCCGATCTCCCGCAATTGTGATAAGGTAAACAAAAGGGGTTACGAAACTTATGCACCAGAACCCCGAGAATGATCACAAAGATTCTAAAAATTGTATGTCGTAATAAAGATAATATAGGGAATGCACCTATTAAGATAGGTGACCATCACCCAGTCACTTAATCCAACGATTGTGGAACTTATAAAAAAATATAATAAAATAATTCGTTGTCAGTTGGTTCAGAGGTGTCTGGTGCTTAACTTGATAGGACAGATTATGGTCCGATCCCCCGCAACTGCAATTGGGTAAACAAAAGGGATTATCAAACTTATGCACTAGAACCCCGTGAATGATCCCAAAGATTCTAAAAATTATATATCATAATAACGATAAAATAAATAATGCACCTATTAAGTTAGGTGACCCTCACCCGGTCAATTAATCCAACAGTTGTGAAATATATAAAAAAATACAGTAAAATAACCCGTTGTCATTTGGTTCAGAGGTGTCTGATGCTGAACTTGGTAGGGCGTATTATGATCTGATTCTCCGTAAATATGATTGGGTAAACAAAAGGGGTTACCAAACTTATGCACCAGAACCCCGTGAATGATCCCAAAGATTCTAAAAATTATATGCCATAATAAAGATAAAATAGGGAATGCACCTATTAAGTTAGGCGATCCTCACCCGGTCACTTAATCCAATGACTGTGGAACTTATAAAAAAATATAATAAAATAATTCGTTGTCAGTTGGTTTAGAGGTGTCTAGTGTTGAACTTGGTAGGGCGGACTACAGTCCGATCTCCCGCAATTGCGATTGGATAAATAAAAGGGGTTACCACACATATGCACCAGAACCCTGTGAATGATCCCAAAGATTCTAAAAATTATATGCCATAATCAAGATAAAAATAAGGAATGTACCTATTAATTTAGGTCACCCTCACCCGGTCACTTAATTTAACGGTTGTGGATCCTATAAAAAATATATATTGAAATAACGCATTGTCAGTTGGTTCAGAGGTGTCTGGTGCTGAACTTGGTAGGACGGACTACGGTCCGATCCCCCGCAATTGCGATTGGGTAAACAAAAGGGATTTCCACACTTATGTACCAAAACCCCGTGAATGATCCCATAAATTCTAAAAATTATATGTCATAATAAGGATAAAATAGGGAATGCACCTATTAAGCTCGGTGACGCTCACCGGTCACTTAATTTAACGGTTATGAAACCTATAAAAAAAATATAATGAAATAACGCATTGTCAGTTGGTTCAGAGGTGTCTAGTGCTGAACTTGGTAGGGTGGTCTACGGTCCGATCCCCTGCAACTACGGTCCGATCCCTATCAGGTAGTTACTTCTTTCTTCTCTAATGAGATTGATTTTCAAAATTGATCAATCAGTTTGTGCATATTTTATATACTTCATCCTAAACTAATCAATATGTAATCAAACTATAGGATATTTTACAATAAAAGAAACGGTATACTATGCCACCTAACACAACATCTTTTATTCCCCTATTTCCCTCAGCAACATCGGTTGGCGGCTTCCCATAAACTATATGACGTTTAGTTACTCTGTCGAAACTCAAAACTGTATACTCAATGTAATTTTACACTTTATTTCAGTGGTCATGTAGAGACAGTTGTAAAGAGTTATAGAAAGACATTGGTTCTCCGCAAAGACTTTCTTGAAGCAACTTGCAATCTTCTACACAGACTTCAGTTTTTTTTTAATCATTTGTTATGTTTAGTATTGAGTCAGTAGTTGTTTAAATGTTATTGTTCGTTTCTTAAACAGGATGATTTTTCAAAAATTTATTGGATTTATATAATATGTTCCATATCATAGTGTTTTTCAACGTGTGCTTCTTAAACTGGTTGATTTTTCAAAAATTTATTGGATTTTTATAATATGTTCCAAATCATAGTGTTTTTCAAAGTGTGTTGCTTCTATTATTTTTATTATTGTCCCTGAAGTACCTTATTAGAAAGTAGAAATTCCTTATTTTTGCCTTAATCTGTAGTTCATCTTGTTGGTTCTACTTGTATTGATATTGAAGTGGTTGTTGTATTGGTAGGTTGTGTGCTTGGAACGAATAAGTATAGCTTGTTGTCTATTCGATTGTTTGGACTATATGATATTCTCTTGTCATCTTGATTTTGGATATACTATCACCACAGTGATTGAAATCATTATTTCATATGTTTAATATTTTGATGTGTTTGTGGTTGTTTCTCTTCGGTATTTGGTTATTGTTTAGTCTTGGGTGTTTCCTTTGTTATCACCCCCTTATGCATATCTTTGGGTTTCCTTTGTTATCACCCCCTGATATCCTCATTGGAAACTCAAATTGATTTTGCCATTGGTAACTCAAATTGATTTTTCCTTTCTGATACAAAAGATTTTGTTGTGAACAGAAAAGGTAAGTACGTTTGAAGTGTTTTAACTTTCTGACTCTTTGAGTGTTTTCAGATACATATTGGAATTTGCAAGCTTTGCGTTGTTCTTTAAATTTGTAGAGTTGTCTAACTTTGTGTATCATCAGATGCATTTTCTACATTTAAGATTGGTTTTGAATTTTTTCTCATCTCTTTAAGTCTTATAATGACTTACCTTGTTGTCTTCCTATAGCCATTTCATATATATCTTTGGATATACTTGCTTTGCAGGACCTTTTCACTAAACATGGAAATGTGGTCGCCAAATTTTTGACGGCTCACTATGATGAGGTTTGTGTCCTCCTTGGCATACTTATATTTGAACATATAAAGGCAACACAAAATGCTTCTTGAGAAACAACAATGCTCAAGCTTTTGTAATAGGACTTCTTGTTCCCGGTTCTTTGATCAATACGAGAACCTCTTGACGTCTCCAAATTACATTACACTGAGGCAATCTAAAAAGGTCAGTTTTGTTCTGCCAACGATTTTAAAATGTTTTTGCTTTCTGATCATATCTTTGATTTTAACAATTAAATTTATATGGATTTTAGCTTATCATGGATTTTCTTTTGGAATCGCCTAATGCTCAGATAATGAAGTGCTACATCTTAGAAGTTCGCTATTTGAAAGTTATGATGACATTGTTAACAGTATAATTCCTCCTAATCCTGCGTCATTGTGCGATATTCCTGTTTTTCCACGCGATTAATTAATATGCTTACATGGTTACCGAGCAGGATTCAAGTAAATACATGCTTATTCGCTAATCCTAATAAGCCTCGAGACGTGAGAATTATTCTCGGGAAGAACCAGGAGAAGTTGCTAGGCTTGCTTCATAACCTATCACCTGGAAAAGGTTATTCCGTTTTTAGTTCATTCAAAACACGTAGTTATGTAACCTATTTTTCTCGACTTACTAATCTTACCTCTTTTTTCGGTTTTTTGGTTCAGAAGATTAGCTATTTGTTTCAATGGGAGTTGAAGGTTACAAACAATTGGTTGTTGGAAATGTGAGACAGTTAGAGGCGGTAACAACACCTGGTATCGCTGATGGTGACATAAATCTTGATGTGGTTGACGAGGGTGGCGTTGGAAGGTCATGTTCAAAGAGGAAAAGACGAGATGGATGAGAAAAATGTGTGCACAGAAAGAAAGGAACCTTCTGAGTTCATCACTCATAGACCCAAATATTTTCTCTCCAGCATAAATGATATAGAGCATAAGTTCATTCGAGGTTTGAAATTTGGTAGAGATGTTTCAAGGCTGTTAGAGGCAAACAAAATCAAAGTTGAATTTTCCGAGGCAAAAGGTAATTGTTTGTTATAAAAGCCATACTCAATATTGTATGCATTTTTATATAAAAAGCAATCTGTTACCAATCTATACCAATCTACTTCAGTCTTCTGATAGGGAAGTCATCTACAATTGCTTTGATCACGTCCATCCAGCCCGTTTGTTGCCGCATAAAGACATCACCTGTTTTCTGAGGTAAGTTGTGACCTAATTCTGAATACAAACACTACTTGTTTTGCCATTTCTTGCTTAGAAGTTAGATATTAATCTAAGCTCTTAACTATTTCATTTGCCGGATATTTATTTGACCTTAAGTTTGAATATGGACTAATTTTGTCACCCTTTTATATGTAAAACCCGTACAAAATATCATAAGTTGGAAAAGGCCATCTTTTCAATCATCCTCATCCAGGAACCATTTGACTTCAAAATCAAGGGAAGATATTGATGATAGTGGAAGTGACTTTGTTGAAGAAATCTACATGATTGTTGGAAGCCATTTATCCACCCTTGAGTATGCGTGGGAGTGAAAACTCTATGATGAAGTAAAG
The DNA here is from genome assembly GCA_963966055.1 of Lathyrus aphaca. Taxonomy (NCBI): domain Eukaryota; kingdom Viridiplantae; phylum Streptophyta; class Magnoliopsida; order Fabales; family Fabaceae; genus Lathyrus; species Lathyrus aphaca. Next base: position 448,956,994 of record OZ014519.1, on the reverse strand, counting down.
ATATTACTATTACATATTGAAAATACAAGCATTTGAAAAACATGAGAAAGTTATTTGATTATCAGTGTGTAGATTTGCTTGTAACTGTATTAATTTAATAAGTTCAAACTATGCAACTCAAAAAACATAAATATAATAAACAAGACATAAATCTAACAAGTCTAATTATCTAAGGTTAAGTTTTCCATATCATGATAGTCATATGAATCCTCCGATTAAAGTATTCCCGTTAAAGGAGAAGGAAGAGTATAGATTAAGGAGTAAAGAGGTAGTTGTTTTGTCTTTTGGTGTTGTTGAAATAAGCGATAATAAGAGACATTTAGATTAAACCGTGTGTCTTAAAAAGAACTACAGAGACATTATTATATATAGAGAGATTACAACTAATTACATGATATAGTCGATGTGGGACTATTATATATATAAATATTCTTAACACTATATATATTTACAAATATCAACACTCCCCATCAAGCTTGAGCATATAAGTCAAATGCACCAAGCTTGTTACATATATAATTAATTCTGGGGCTTCGTAGGGATTTTGTAAACACGTCTGCCAATTGATCGTTAGAGTTGACAAAGCTTGTAACGATGTCACCTGATTCGATCTTCTCTCTGACAAAGTGACAATCAATCTCAATATGTTTTGTCCTCTCATGGAAGACTGGATTTGAAGCAATGTGCAATGCAGCTTGATTATCACAAATAAGTGTCATTGGTCTTGCTTCTTCAATTTGAAGTTCCTTGAGCAATTGTTTTAACCAAACAAGTTCACATGTTGCCATTGCCATGGCCTTATATTCTGCCTCGGCGCTTGATTTTGCAACAACGTTTTGTTTCTTACTATTCCAAGATATAAGATTTCCTCCAACAAGTACACAATACCCAGAAGTGGATCGTCTATCAATGGGTGACCCTGCCCAATCAGTATCAGAGTATCCAACTATCTGAGTATGTCCTTTATCTTCATATACTAGACCTTTTCCTGGAGCACATTTGATGTATCTCAGAATCCGGATAACAGCATCTATGTGTTCCGTACAAGGGGAATTTAAGAACTGACTTACCACACTGACTGCAAAAGAAATGTCTGGACGAGTGACTGTGAGATAATTCAACTTTCCAACCAATCTCCTATATCTTCTGGAGTCAGATAGAGGCTCCCCCTGATTGGGTAGTAATTTGACACTTGGATCCATAGGAGTATCAGCTGGTTTAGCATTCAACAAACATGTTTCTTCCAAAATATCCATAGCATATTTCCGCTGAGAAATCACCAAACCATCTTTAGATTGGGCTACCTCAATACCCAAGAAATAACGGAGTTTACCAAGATCTTTTGTCTGAAATTGATTCGAGAGATGTTGTTTTAACTGGAGTATTCCCTGTTGATCACTACCAATTATGACAATATCATCTACATACACAATAAGATAATACACCATTGGACTGAATGACGATAAAAAACCGAATGGTCAGTTTCACTACGGACCATACCAAACTGTTGGACTACAGCGCTGAATATGCCGAACCAAGCTCTCGGAGATTGCTTAAGACCATAAAGAGACCTGTGTAGCCTACACACCATATTCGATGACTCCCCCTGAGCAACAAACCCAGGTGGTTGCTCCATATATACTTCCTCTTCAAGATCACCATGTAAAAAAACATTTTTAATGTCAAATTGATGAAGAGACCAATGTCGAATGACTGCAATAGCTAGAAGAAGTCTAACAGATGCCATCTTGGCTACAGGTGAGAAGGTATCACTATAATCCAACCCAAAAATCTGAGTGTATCCTTTGGCTACCAAGCGGGCTTTAAATCGATCAATCTTACCATCTGGACCAACCTTCACTGTATAAAGCCAACGACAACCTACTAAAGATTTCCCAGGGGGTAAAGGAACCAGTTCCCAGGTACCACTGCTTTCAAGAGCACACATTTCATCAATCATTGCTTGCCTCCATTCAGGATGAGATAATGCTTCACATGGAGTATTAAGAATAGAAACAGAAGACAAAGAAGACAAACAAGTATACTGCAAAGGGGAAAGACGATGATAACATAAATCAATATAATGTGGAGAAGGATTTCGTGTTTGACGTATACCTTTTCGAAGGGCAATCGGAAGATCGGACTCAGGTTGTAGGATCGGATCCGATGATGGCGAGAGCGTCAAAGGAGAGTCTACAATGACCTCAGGGACAGGTGCAACCTTAGGAACAGATACGACCTCAGGAACATGTGCGACTTCAGGGACAAGTACGACAGATGTTGGTTGACGACACTGATATGTTTAAAATGGACGAGAAGTATGGGGGTCAACTGTAAGGGTATTTAGTGGACCAGGTTCCCTAGAATGATCGGGGACAATGACATATGAGACTTCCGGAAGAGGTGTGGGAATACGTTCCTGAAGGGGTTCCGAAGTTGCTTGGCTAGACTCGAAATATGGAACAGACTCGAAGAAGGTAACATCGGCTGCTATGAGATATCGTTGTAGAGTGTGTGAATAACAACGATAACCTTTTTGTGATCGATGATAACCAAGAAACACACACTTTAGTGATCGAGCTGATAGTTTATCAAAACCAGGAGAGAGATCGTGTACAAAACATGTGGTCCCGAAGACTCGGGGAGGAATTGGGTGAAGTGGGGAATTGGGAAAAAGGATTGAATGAGGGATTTTATTGTTAAGGACAGATGAGGGCATGCGATTTATAAGGTAACATGTCGTTAGCACAGCATCCCCCAAAACCGAAGTGGAACATTACCATGGAGAAGTAAGGTCCGAGTGGTTTCTACGAGATGCCGATTTTTGCGTTCGGCTACCCCATTTTGTTGAGGTGTGTGAGGACAAGATGTTTGATGGAGAATACCATTGCGTGACATAAAATTTTGAAATTTTTGGGATAAATATTCACGGGCATTGTCATTTCTTAAGGTACGGATAGACACACCGAATTGAGTTCTTATTTCTCGATAAAATTGTTCAAAAATAGAAAATAATTTAGATCTATTCTTCATTAAAAATAACCATGTGCAACGTGAAAAATTATCAATAAAGATGACAAAATACCTAGACTCAAGAGTAGAGACAGTACGCGAGGGACCCCAAACATCGGTATGAACTAAAGCGAAAGGGGATGAAGCTCGTTTATTGACTCGATTGGGAAGTTGACTACGAGTGTGTTTCCCTAACTGACACGACTCACATTGTAAATTAGATACCTTCGATAAACTTGGCACCAACTTATGTAATTTTGAAAGACTGGGATGACCTAACTGGGCATGGATAGTGAGTGGAGAATCTTTGGCTGAGCATGTCTGAGATGACACTGAGAGGTAATAAAGGCCTTGAGACTCACATCCGACGCCAATCGTCCGTCCCAAACTCCGATCCTGCAGGATAACATTATTGTTAGTGAAGGTGACACTACAATCAAGAGAACGAGTTAAACGACTGACTGAAAGTAAATTAAATGGACAATTCGGAACATAGAGAACAAAAGTAACAGAGAGAGAAGGTAGAATTTGAACAGTACCAATCCCTTCGGATTGGGTTTGAGAACCATTGGCAGAAGTTATAGTAGGTAAGAAACCAGAGGTAGAGAGGGAAGAAAAAAGATTTTTATTACCGGTAACATGATCAGACGCACCAGAATCAAAGACCCATGGTCTAAGAGAAGATGAGAGGCAAACAGATGAATTACCAGTGTGTGCTACCGTAGCAGTAGAATAATCTGAGTTTTTATAATCCTGATACCACCTGAGAAAATCATCGTAGTTTGGCATAAATTTCTGAGGAGTAGCCATGAGTATCGGCGGAAAAAAATTGTCGGAATCAGCCTTCAGACGCGCTGGCACGGGCGGGGCAGCGGAGGCGCGGGTGGACGTGTGCGTGAGTTTCTGACGGCGGGAAAAAGTGCGACGGCTGGATCAGAGGGCAGCGAGTCGGATGGTGAGGTCAATTTTACGGAACATCGCCGGAAGTTTGTCGGAACAGTAACGACGACAGTGGCGGCAGGGAGGTTACCGAAGAATTTTGAAAAGTGAGGCAAACCGGAATGATAACACGGTTTGCAAAAAAAAATTCTCTGGAAGACAGTGGGTCAACCGGGTAAAACACGGCGAAGAAAGAATTGTCTCTTAACAGGCTCTAGATACCATGTTAAGAAATGTGATTGGGCTTAACTCAACCCTACAAAACTGGTTGGTAGAGTGAGGATTGCCCCCACTTATATACACAATTTCAGGCTATATATTGTCCGATGTGGGACTCTTAACACACCCCCTCACGCCCAGGATTGGACATCTGGAGCGTGGAAATAAATGGTGGGTGGCCCGATAGCGGAAACCATAGAAGGTGGTCCACCGGATCTTAAATGAGGCTCTGATACCACGTTGAAATAAGCGATTATAAGAGACATTTAGATTAAACCGTGTGTCTTAAAAAGCACTACGAAGACATTATTATATATAGAGATATTACAACTAATTACATGATATAGTCGATTTGGGACTATTCTATATATAAATATTCTTAACACTATATATATTTACAAATATCAACAAGTGTTTTAGGGTTATGCTTGAGAACATAATTAAAAACCAGGTTCACTTAAAAAACAACTTGGTAAAAATCCCAATAAAACACTTATGTAATTTTGAAAGACTGGGATGACCTAACTGGGCATGGATAGTGAATGGAGAATCTTTGGCTGAGCATGTCTGAGATGACACTGAGAGGTAATAAAGGCCTTGAGACTCACATCCGACGCCAATCGTCCGTCCCAAACTCCGATCCTGCAGGATAACATTATTGTTAGTGAAGGTGACACTACAATCAAGAGAACGAGTTAAACGACTGACTGAAAGTAAATTAAATGGACAATTCGGAACATAGAGAACAAAAGTAACAGAGAGAGAAGGTAGAATTTGAACAGTACCAATCCCTTCGGATTGGGTTTGAGAACCATTGGCAGAAGTTATAGTAGGTAAGAAACCAGAGGTAGAGAGGGAAGAAAAAAGATTTTTATTACCGGTAACATGATCAGACGCACCAGAATCAAAGACCCATGGTCTAAGAGAAGATGAGAGGCAAACAGATGAATTACCAGTGTGTGCTACCGTAGCAGTAGAATAATCTGAGTTTTTATAATCCTGATACCACCTGAGAAAATCATCGTAGTTTGGCATAAATTTCTGAGGAGTAGCCATGAGTATCGGCGGAAAAAAATTGTCGGAATCAGCCTTCAGACGCGCTGGCACGGGCGGGGCAGCGGAGGCGCGGGTGGACGTGTGCGTGAGTTTCTGACGGCGGGAAAAAGTGCGACGGCTGGATCAGAGGGCAGCGAGTCGGATGGTGAGGTCAATTTTCCGGAACGTCGCCGGAAGTTTGCCGGAACAGTAACGACGACAGTGGCGGCAGGGAGGTTACCGAAGAATTTTGAAAAGTGAGGCAAACCGGAATGATAACACGGTTTGCAAAAAAAAATTCTCTGGAAGACAGTGGGTCAACCGGGTAAAACACGGCGAAGAAAGAATTGTCTCTTAACAGGCTCTAGATACCATGTTAAGAAATGTGATTGGGCTTAACTCAACCCTACAAAACCGGTTGGTAGAGTGAGGATTGCCCCCACTTATATACACAATTTCAGGCTATATATTGTCCGATGTGGGACTCTTAACACACCCCCTCACGCCCAGGATTGGACATCTGGAGCGTGGAAATAAATGGTGGGTGGCCCGATAGCGGAAACCATAGAAGGTGGTCCACCGGATCTTAAATGAGGCTCTGATACCACGTTGAAATAAGCGATTATAAGAGACATTTAGATTAAACCGTGTGTCTTAAAAAGCACTACGAAGACATTATTATATATAGAGATATTACAACTAATTACATGATATAGTCGATTTGGGACTATTCTATATATAAATATTCTTAACACTATATATATTTACAAATATCAACAAGTGTTTTAGGGTTATGCTTGAGAACATAATTAAAAACCAGGTTCACTTAAAAAACAACTTGGTAAAAATCCCAATAAAACACTTATGTAATTTTGAAAGACTGGGATGACCTAACTGGGCATGGATAGTGAGTGGAGAATCTTTGGCTGAGCATGTCTGAGATGACACTGAGAGGTAATAAAGGCCTTGAGACTCACATCCGACGCCAATCGTCCGTCCCAAACTCCGATCCTGCAGGATAACATTATTGTTAGTGAAGGTGACACTACAATCAAGAGAACGAGTTAAACGACTGACTGAAAGTAAATTAAATGGACAATTCGGAACATAGAGAACAAAAGTAACAGAGAGAGAAGGTAGAATTTGAACAGTACCAATCCCTTCGGATTGGGTTTGAGAACCATTGGCAGAAGTTATAGTAGGTAAGAAACCAGAGGTAGAGAGGGAAGAAAAAAGATTTTTATTACCGGTAACATGATCAGACGCACCAGAATCAAAGACCCATGGTCTAAGAGAAGATGAGAGGCAAACAGATGAATTACCAGTGTGTGCTACCGTAGCAGTAGAATAATCTGAGTTTTTATAATCCTGATACCACCTGAGAAAATCATCGTAGTTTGGCATAAATTTCTGAGGAGTAGCCATGAGTATCGGCGGAAAAAAATTGTCGGAATCAGCCTTCAGACGCGCTGGCACGGGCGGGGCAGCGGAGGCGCGGGTGGACGTGTGCGTGAGTTTCTGACGGCGGGAAAAAGTGCGACGGCTGGATCAGAGGGCAGCGAGTCGGATGGTGAGGTCAATTTTACGGAACATCGCCGGAAGTTTGTCGGAACAGTAACGACGACAGTGGCGGCAGGGAGGTTACCGAAGAATTTTGAAAAGTGAGGCAAACCGGAATGATAACACGGTTTGCAAAAAAAAATTCTCTGGAAGACAGTGGGTCAACCGGGTAAAACACGGCGAAGAAAGAATTGTCTCTTAACAGGCTCTAGATACCATGTTAAGAAATGTGATTGGGCTTAACTCAACCCTACAAAACTGGTTGGTAGAGTGAGGATTGCCCCCACTTATATACACAATTTCAGGCTATATATTGTCCGATGTGGGACTCTTAACACACCCCCTCACGCCCAGGATTGGACATCTGGAGCGTGGAAATAAATGGTGGGTGGCCCGATAGCGGAAACCATAGAAGGTGGTCCACCGGATCTTAAATGAGGCTCTGATACCACGTTGAAATAAGCGATTATAAGAGACATTTAGATTAAACCGTGTGTCTTAAAAAGCACTACGAAGACATTATTATATATAGAGATATTACAACTAATTACATGATATAGTCGATTTGGGACTATTCTATATATAAATATTCTTAACACTATATATATTTACAAATATCAACAAGTGTTTTAGGGTTATGCTTGAGAACATAATTAAAAACCAAGTTCACTTAAAAAACAACTTGGTAAAAATCCCAATAAAACAGGCACAGGCGTCCAACACTATATTTTTTACGATCTTACTATGGAAAACTCAATCTTGACTACTGAGATACACAAAAAAAAAAAATTTCAAGATCGTAGCAATAAAAGGTAGATTTGGCACATAAGATCTTACGATCCAACACTCGATCTTGACTACCTTGCTCATGCTAATTTGGCTTCTTCCTATAAAGATAGGTTTGTTATTTTGCTTAATACCTCCAATTTTGGAACTAAAGCAAACTATTAAATAACAGTGTGAGTTTCAATTCTAATAAAATGTATTTTAGCTTAATATTGAAATTGAACATGGACCTTCTGACATTTTTGGGGATTATTTTTCTTGTGGCTGTATAAGTAGTTTTAGGTTTCTTCTTTTGTTCCGAACCTCTTTTATTCCCCTATTTCCCATAAACTATATGACGTCTAGTTACTCTGTCGAAACTCAACTGTATGCTTAATGTAATTTTACACTTTATTTCAGTGGACGCGTAGAGGCAATTGTAAAGAGCTATAAAAAGGCATTGGTTCTCTGCAAAGACTTTCCTGAAACAACTTGTAATCTTCTACACACACTTCAAGTTTTTTTATCATTTGTTATGTTTAGTATTGAGCCAATAGTTGTTTAAAAGTCATTGTTCGTTTCTTAAGCTGGTTAATTTTTAAAAAGTTTATTGAATTTTTATAATGTTTTCCAAATCATAGTTTTTCTACGTGTGCTGCTTGTATTAATTTTTATTATTGTCCGTGATTGAAGTGGTTATTGTATTGGTAGGTTCTGTGCTTGGAGCGAATCAATATAGCTTGATTGGACTATATAGCTTGTTTGTTTGGATATACTATTCAGCACATGGATTGAAATCATTATTTCATATCTTTAATGTTATGATGCGTGACCAAATGTTCAAGGAAGTAGAAGGGATTATCAGAAGGCAAATTAATGTGAGGAGCAATTTGTATACAATTTTGTTTTTTCAGCAACTCAACCTATGATACAAACATATGCACGTCTGTTTGGATATTCTTCTGTTATTTTATTTTTTTTATTTTTCAAATGTCAGTTCTTCCTAGTGTCCAGCCATTCCATGCAGTTCTTCCTAGTTCTTCCTAGAAATTAGGTACAATTAATGTGTTTGCAGAAAATCTACTCAATAATAAGTGGAATGGATCTATGATTTTCTAACAATGCTTATTTTAAATTTTAATGTCCTTTATCTCTTCACAGCCGCAAATATGTTGCACACTGCTCTGTAATTGCATCTCGTTTCGCTCTTCCGATCAAGTAGGAGGGAGACTATGAAAGACTAAGGATTGAGTATGTGATTATTAATTTATAAATGCTCTAAATGATTTTCTCCTCTTTCCCTGTGTTCTAAATATGCAATAAAATTTTAATTGCATGTGAAATTTTTGGATTGCAGGTATGTGAGTAGCAACTTTGTAAATCACCCCTTGTCATATCTAATGGTATCTATTTTCGGTATGCACAACAGTAAGAATGTAGAGGTATTGAATTTGGTTTTAGCGAAGGATTTCAACGACTTTTGCTCCGACGATAATGTCAAGAAAACTCTATGGGAAAAATCCAAGAGAACGATGGCGGAGGGGACGATGACGGTGGCGCCACCGACCAACATTTAACAGCTCATTGCTTCAGGGTTACTAGAAAGGAAATTGGTACTTACATCATTCATTTTACAAATTCATCAATCAATTAGTTTTATGTCCTCTTAAATGTGTCAAGTTTTATGCCGTGAGCAGTAGTTCCCTAAATGTGTCAACCTTCATTTCTTTCTTTCTTTCAACTTGTGTTGGTTGTATTATTTTTTATTGTTGTGCGTAATTGAAATACCTTATTAGAAAATAGAAACTCCTTATTTTTGCCTTAATCTGTAGTTCATCTTGTTGGTTCTACTTGTTCTAATATTAAAGTGGTTGTATTATTGGTAAGTTGTGTGCTTGGAACGAATAAGTATAGCTTGTTGTTTGATATTCTCTTATCATCTTGATTTTGGATATACTATTCAGGACAGTGGTTGAAATCATTATTTCATATGTTTAATATTATGAAGCGTGTCTGTGGGTGTTTCTCTTTGGTATTTGGTTATTTTTTAGTCATGGGTGTTTCCTTTGTTATCACCCCCTTATGCATATCTTTGTGGTTTCTTTCCCTTTCTCCTTCTCTATCGATTTCAGCTTTCTAGATCTGATTTGATAATTGATATTTCAATCCTAATTGCTTATTGCATAGGTGAAATCGGATTTTCTAGATGCCTTAAGTAAAGTTGCAAATCAATTTCATGATTATCAATCTCAATTGGAGTCACTCAATGATAATTTTCAAAATGTTGGTAAGTATATGCTTCTTTCTACAATTACTTTTCATTTCCCCACTTACCATCTTTTCATGTACTTTTGTTTTGACTGTCAAATTTCAGACACTGAGAAGAAGAAATTTGTGGACCAATTTTTATACACTGAATAAGAACTCGCTACCGCAAAAGGGCATCAAAAAGCACTACAGGATCAACTTTTGAAAGAGGTTACTGATTCTCAAGAACGATTGAGAAAACATATACAGTTAAACAGTGAACTCCAGTACTCCAGTGGTGTGCATAATATCCGGTTGTAAGACCAAAATCCATAACTAAATCCAAATCTATTTTAAATATCCGGATATAATTGAATGATTATTAATCGATTTAGTTTTTAATGGTTTTGGTTATCCATTCATATAATCTGGATATAATTAAATGGATATTAACCGGTTAAATTTTTTTGGATTCGGTTATAATCTGGTTATTATCCAAAATCCAAATTTTTTTATTTTCAAAATAATAAAATATATATTTTCTGTTTAGTTTTTTAAAACTGTATTTTTTTTTTAAAACCGGTTATACAACCATAACCAAATTTATAACTGGTTTTATAACCGGTTTTAATTAAATTGTGGTTTTGGTTATGAATCCAAATCATTTAAATGGTTTGAAAATGGATATGGTTTGGTTTCTAAAAATAACAAACCACGCACATCCCTACAGTTCTCTTTTATTTCCTACTCAACTATTGTTGCTAATTTTAAAATTCTTGATCTCAATGCATGTGTTATGTTAGTAACTTATTGTTGAAGCTTGTTTTATTCTTGCATTTGAAATTTAGGTTAAGCTCCAAAATGAGACAAACCTTTGTATGAAAGCCGAGTCTCATGTTGCTTCAACTAAAGAGAAAGCAACATCTTAAGGGATGTTGGTCCGTCTTTCTGAGAGTATAGAGAGATAAAATAAGAGTTCAGGATGATCATTCACAACTGGAAAGTGACTCAGTTTTCTATTTCTAAAATAATTGCAAATGTAAGTTGCGTTATTTGTTGTTCATTGTTCAGACTAATGGTCATTTACATCCATGAGTCATTCTTTTTTAATTTTTTGGCTGTAGGTTGAACAAATGGAATGTAGAGCTAATAATGCGGAGAGAGAAGCAAAGCAGCTAAAAGAACAATTAAACCATCTTAAGGACCAATTCAACGAGGTTTGCATATCTAATTAGTTGCTTATTGGGTTTTCATTAAAATTGAGTTTCAAACAAAGATATGCTTACACAGCAACGTTAAATTTGATTTGGTGTTAAGCTTCTTATCATCTGGTAAGTTTCCTGGTTGATTTTATTTCTAATGTACTTGCTTCATATCACTGTCATATTCCCATTTCCAATAGTTTTATGAACTTATGTTTGGTTTACACCATGATTCCTAGTATTTGCACCAGATGATTGAAGTTGAAAAGAAACTAGCAACTTTTTCATCTCAAGACCCTAGCAACTTTTTCATATCAAGTAGTGCTATTTCCATTCAGATTGTGTTTCCATTCGTTTTACACATTCAGATTGTGTTTCCATTGGTTTTTGGGCTTGCCGCAATGGTAAATATCGACACATTTTATAGGTTTTTCTGCCATAATCCGCTTGCACCGCAAAGCGTCTTGTATGGCGAGATTTTGACTTTCCTCCATGGACAACATTGCATGTGATATCTAAATGTTTCTTGCTTGTTTTTTGGTTGATCCATTTAGGAACTTGAATCATCTCTTGTGAAGAAAGATGAGTATATTGAAGAACTAGAAATCACCTTAAACGAGATGAGAGTGGTTAATAATTGCCAACATGAGGAAATAAAGGTGTACTCTGATAAATTGCACAATGAAGCAAGAAGTATAAAGTCACTGAAGAGGGAGAGTGACCGGTTCCGCTTCGATATATCATTATTAGAAGCAATGGTGGGTGTTGGGGGGAGATAAACGAAGACTCGTTTTAAATTGAGGACATGAGTTTTTTAAATAACTTATCTTTGTCAGTATCACAAAATTCAGAGACTTTTACACCTGCACCAATATAAAATGGCCATGATTCTTTATTTGAGCCTACATTTTCTCTTGTAGAAAACAATGAGAATCCTGAAAACGATGATAATAATGATCTAATTGAAATGCCACAAAATAATGAGTCTCTTCAAGAAAATAGATTTGAATTAGGAAGCAGGACTTGGAAAGGAAAGATTTTTGTGAAAAATCACCATAAAGGAAGGGATGAGTCCACATCTCAACACTGTCAGGAATCTGAACCAAGGAATGATCTACTTCATAACTAACGGAAAGGTAAGTCTATCTTTGTTTCTGAGAGTTGTATTTTGTATCTTGATATAGATGATCCTATTGCCATTAGAAAACTTGTCAGATTTTGCACTAAACACCCCATGTCCAATTTTATATCATATTCAAATTTGCCTTCATCTATGTCTGCCTTCACCTCAAAATTGTCTAGTATAGAAATTCCAAAAAATGTACAGGTTGCTCTAGAAATTCCAAAGTGGAGGGAAGTTGTACTTGAGGAGATGAAAGATCTTGAAGATAACAAAACCTGGAGTGTTATGTCACTACCAGATGGCAAGAAGACAGTTGGATGCAAATGGGTGTTTACTATGAAGTACAACTCAGATGGTTTAATTGAAAGGTATAAGGCTCGCTTGATGGCTAAAGGTTTCACTCAGACCTACGATATAGATTACTCAGAGACATTTGCTCCTGTTGCAAAATTGAACACTGTCTGAATTCTTTTATCTCTTGCTGCTAACTCTGATTGGCCCCTACATTAGTTAGATGTTAAAAATGTCTTTCTTAATGAAGATTTAGAAGAAGAAGTATATATGGACATTCCTTCTGGCTTTGAAAACAAATTTGGATCAAATGTGTGTAAACTAAATAAATCTTTGTATGGATTAAAGCAGTCCCCTAGAGCTTGGTTTGAAAAATTCACTCAGTCCATGAAGAAACAAAGGTACATCCAAGGACGAGCTGACCACACCTTGTCCTGATTGTTTATGTTGATGATATTGTCCTTACTGGAGATGATAAATTGGCAATAGACTTTGAAATCAAAGATTTCGAATTCATGAGATATTTTCTAGGTATGGAGGTTGCTCGGTCAAAGAATGGTATTGTAGTTTCACAACAGAAATACATTCTAGACTTGTTCAAAGAAACAGGAATGAGTGGTTGTCGTCCTTCAGATACCCCTATGGATCCTAATGCTAAACTTTGGGGAGAAGGTAATGTTCCTATTGATACTGAAAGATATCAGAGATTGGTTGGAAAACTTATTTATTTGTCACACACCCGACCTGATATTGCTTTTTCAGTTAATGTAGTGAGTCAGTTTATGCATTCTCCTTTCGAAGAACATCTTAAGACAATCTATAGGATATTGAGATATTTGAAGGGAAATTCTGGAAAAAAAATTATTATTTAAGAAGACTAGGGGAAAAAAATGTTTTTATCTTCACCGATGTTGATTGGGCAGGTTCAGTCACATATAGAAGATCAACCTCTGGATATTGTACCTATGTTTGGGGTAATCTTGTGACATGGAGGAGTAAGAAACAAGGAGTTGTAGCAAGAAGTAGTGCAGAAGCTGAGTTTAAAACTATGTCTCAGGGTATTTGCGAAGGATTATGGATCCTTAGAGTCCTAGATGAACTTAAAATGGAAATTAGGCTTCCATTGAAATTTAGTTTTACGTGTCAAACTCATCGTGAAAACTTTCTCTCCCATAGGGGATAGAATAATATAGACTCTCAACCTTGTGGCTTTTCTATTTTTATGTGTCATCTGCTGTTGAAACTTGAAACTATTTAGCATCTATAGAAAGGGACCTTGATTCGATGTGTTTATTTGTTTATTTTGTGAATGTTGCATAGGAGTTTGAAGGCCGCTTAATGAATCATATTTGCTCGGCCGAAAAAGGAGAAAATAACGCCATCGGTGGAACAAAAGCCAATAACATTTAACTTGTATGTTGGAAACTGATTATTTTGGATGTTGGATCATCGTGATTGATTGAGCCCCAGTCGTGAACAATGTGAATTGAAAAATGTATCTCAACCATCATTTTCCTTATAGGTGATTTGGGCCTCGAGCCTACAACATATTCTATCTAAACTTTCCTAATTACATTCTACACCCTTATGTTAAACAATAACTTTGATTGGGCTCTTTTTGTCATTCACACTCCAATTTTCACTTTATACCCCCTTTGGATTTGAGTGACGCATGATTGGGGTAAGAACCAGGCCCTGTGTCAATTGCTTTTACATTGCCCTTGCTTTTTCTTTCTCACCTTCCTCTGTCAATTATTGATTGGGTTCTTGATGATTAATTAAAGTTTGATGATAATTTTGAATAAGAATTTTTTATATATGATTTGACATTGTTGCTAATTTTTAATTGGTGATTAAAAAACTTTGTAATTTTGATTATTTTTTATGACAATTGTGATTAAATCTTGATTGTGAATTTTTCTATTTTATAATTGTTTATTTAAATAACTTAATTGTTAGAATTCTTAAGTCATAATTTGATTGAATAATAGTTTATTTTTTGGTTGAAATTGTTTGCATGATTTTGTAGGGTTTTTAACTTGTGATTCTATCTTAATGTAGGTTGATTGTTTTATGCTTGACTATTATTCATCATTTAATCATTATAACATTACAACCATTGTATGTATTACTAATTATTTCTTCTTTGTTATCAGGTACCATTTTGAGGTTTTGGACCTTACCTTAGAATTTAATTCACTTGTCTTTTCTATTGTTCTTTTATTCCTTTAATCCCCTTTCATGTGACATCCCTCCATTGTGGGAAAAATGTCACCCTCTCCCATTAAATTGTAATAGTTAAGGACTTTAATTTTTTTAGTACTTTATGCTTACATGTTTGTATGTTAAAAAAGATTAAAAAAATAAAGCACTTAAAAAATAATTTAAAAACTATGAAAATAAAACTCGATCCATCGGTGAACTATTTTCAAACTAATTAATTGAATTGCTCATTTCACCCCTCCTTTAGAGCTTTCCACACTTTTTCTCAATCTCATCCAATTAACTCCATTACATCTCTAGCAAATGTTGTATGTCTTCACACCATAAGTTGACCTCCTTGCACATTGCCATTCACCTATCTTAACTTAATCCATCTTAATTCATTCCATTTTTGTCATCATCTTATTTCTTCATATAACCTTGGTCCTTGTACTAAGTGCATTCTCAATCTCTTTTCTAAAAAAAATTAGGAATGGTTGTGGACTGGTTAGCGAAAGCCTTTTCCTATCCTAAGAATTTGAATTTACCTTTAAGGTTCACTGTTTAAACACTTGTCTTAAAAATTAAAACACTTCCTAAATAAAACAAGTAATGTCTTCCTTGTATTGAATTATAAATAGAGGATTGAGTGAGGACTTTTTTGAGTATTTGGATGCTCACTTTAGAGTGCGTGATCTTGATATTCGTCTTTCGATACGAAGAAGTGACTATATTCGCCACACATCTTTCGAAACAAACCTTTTTGAGATAAATAATTAGGTACTACCCGCAGGGGTTCCTATTTGAAAGCTTGTCTCTCCTCTCAGATCAATCTCAAATAATCAATATATTCTGCCGCCATTAGTGCATCATTCAAGCCTTTCATTCTTAAATGCACCAACAAACACTCTCCTTGATGGTTCAAGCAACCTCCTTTGGCATCCATACCTCGTTGGGTTAAACACCTCATGTTCAGTCGCCTATATTTGAATCATTACCTTTCTCGTTGCCATGTTGGTCCCACACATTAGCAATCCCTTTCTATTCTAAAATTTATCTTGTTGGTCGCTTGCTTACACGAATTCTCTTATGTTGGTCATGTTATTCAAATGCTTTTGCAAATTCCATTTAATTTTAGGATTTAAGGTTTTGCAAATGCCAATTGTTTTTACACTGCACTCGCTTTCTCTTTCTCACCTCCATTTGTTTTAAAATTAAAATTCCTCATTGATTTGTGATTAGATTGCTTAATGATTAATTTTATTTTGATGATAATTTTGATCAAGAATTTTTGATAGATGATTAGAAATTGTTGTTAATTTTTAATTAGAAAGTTTTAATTGGTGGTTATATCTTTGTAATTTTGATTAGGTTTTTGTATGACAATTGTGATAAGATCTTGATTGTGAATTTTTCTATTTTGTTTATTGTTTATTTAAAAATTTTAATTCTTAGAATTCTTTAGGCAAAATTTAATTGAATCATAATTGAATTTTTGGTTGAAATTGTTTGTTTGATTTTGTAGGATTTTTTTTAACTTGTGATTCTTTCTTGATGTAGGTTGATTATTTTATGTTTGACTATTATTCATCTTTTGATCATATTATAACCATTGTGTGTATTACTAACTATTTCTTCTTTGTTGTGAGGTACTATTTTAAGACTTTGGATCTTACCTTAAAATTTAATTCACTTGTATTTTTTGTTGTACTTTTATTCCTTTAAGTCTATTTTATTTGCCATCCCTCCATTGTGGGAAAAATGCCCCCATCTCCCATTAAAATGTAATAGCTTAGGACTTTACTTTCTTTTGTACTTTTTGCTTGCATGTTTATATGTTAACAAAGACAAAAAATCACTTAGGAAATAAAATTAAAAACAAAGACAAATAAAACTCGATCAAACGTTGAACTATTTTTAAACTAATTAGTTGAATTGTTCATTTCAACCCCATCTTAGGGCTTTTCACCCCTCTTCTCAATCTCATCCAATTAACTCTATTACACCACAAGCAAATCTTGTATATATTCACACCACAAGCAAATCTAGGATTTATGTCTAGGGTTCGTCCGTTTCCGGTTGTCGATTTAGAAAATCTTAGGGAATTTGAGGGAAACTAAGTGGAGAAATGAGAACAGGAAGACAAACTGATTATTTTGGATGTTGGATCATCGTGATTTATTGAGCCCCAGCCGTGAACAATGTGAATTGAAAAATGTATCTCAACCATCATTTTCCTTATAGGTGATTTGGGCCTCGAGCCTACAACATATTCTATCTAAACTTTCCTAATTACATTCTACACCCTTATGTTAAACAATAACTTTGATTGGGCTCTTTTTGTCATTCACACTCCAATTTTCACTTTATACCCCCTTTGGATTTGAGTGACGCATGATTGGGGTAAGAACCAGGCCCTGTGTCAATTGCTTTTACATTGCCCTTGCTTTTTCTTTCTCACCTTCCTCTGTCAATTATTGATTGGGTTCTTGATAATTAATTAAAGTTTGATGATAATTTTGAATAAGAATTTTTGATATATGATTTGACATTGTTGCTAATTTTTAATTGGTGATTAAAAAACTTTGTAATTTTGATTATTTTTTATGACAATTGTGATTAAATCTTGATTGTGAATTTCTATTTTATAATTGTTTATTTAAATAACTTAATTGTTAGAATTCTTAAGTCATAATTTGATTGAATAATAGTTTATTTTTTGGTTGAAATTGTTTGCTTAATTTTGTAGGGTTTTTAACTTGTGATTCTATCTTAATGTAGGTTGATTGTTTTATGCTTGACTATTATTCATCATTTAATCATATAACATTACAACCATTGTATGTATTACTAATTATTTCTTCTTTGTTATCAGGTACCATTTTGAGGTTTTGGACCTTACCTTAGAATTTAATTCACTTGTCTTTTCTATTGTTCTTTTATTCCTTTAATCCCCTTTCATGTGCCATCCCTCCATTGTGGGAAAAATGTCACCCTCTCCCATTAAATTGTAATAGTTAAGGACTTTAATTTTTTTAGTACTTTATGCTTACATGTTTGTATGTTAAAAAAGATTAAAAAAACAAAGCACTTAAAAAATAATTTAAAAACTATGAAAATAAAACTCGATCCATCGGTGAACTATTTTCAAACTAATTAATTGAATTGCTCATTTCACTCCTCCTTTAGAGCTTTCCACACTTTTTCTCAATCTCATCCAATTAACTCCATTACATCTCTAGCAAATGTTGTATGTCTTCACACCATAAGTTGACCTCCTTGCACATTGCCATTCACCTATCTTAACTTAATCCATCTTAATTCATTCCATTTTTGTCATTATCTCATTTCTTCATATAACATTGGTCCTTGTACTAAGTGCATTCTCAATCTCTTTTCTAAAAAAAAATTAGGAATGGTTGTGGACTGGTTAGCGAAAGCCTTTTCCTATCCTAAGTATTTGAATTTACCTTTAAGGTTCACTGTTTAAACACTTGTCTTAAAAATTAAAACACTTCCTAAATAAAACAAGTAATGTCTTCCTTGTATTGAATTATAAAGAGAGGATTGAGTGAGGACTTTTTTGAGTATTTGGATGCTCACTTTAGAGTGCGTGGTCTTGATCTTCGTCTTTCGATACGAAGAAGTGACTATATTCGCCACACATCTTTCGAAACAAACCTTTTTGAGATAAGTAATTAGGTACTACCCGCAGGGGTTCCGATTTGAAAGCTTGTCTCTCCTCTCAGATCAATCTCAAATAATCAATATATTCTGCCGCCATTAGTGCATCATTCAAGCCTTTCATTCTTAAATGCACCAACAAACACTCTCCTTGATGGTTCAAGCAACCTCCTTTGGCATCCATACCTCGTTGGGTTAAACACCTCATGTTCAGTCGCCTATATTTGAATCATTACCTTTCTCGTTGCCATGTTGGTCCCACACATTAGCAATCCCTTTCTATTCTAAAATTTATCTTGTTGGTCGCTTGCTTACACGAATTCTCTTATGTTGGTCATGTTATTCAAATGCTTTTGCAAATTCCATTTAATTTTAGAATTTAAGCTTTTGCAAATGCCAATTGTTTTTACACTGCACTCGCTTTCTCTTTCTCACCTCCATTTGTTTTAAAATTAAAATTCCTCATTGATTTGTGATTAGATTGCTTAATGATTAATTTTATTTTGATGATAATTTTGATCAAGAATTTTTGATAGATGATTAGAAATTGTTGTTAATTTTTAATTAGAAAGTTTTAATTGGTGGTTATAACTTTGTAATTTTGATTAGGTTTTTGTATGACAATTGTGATAAGATCTTGATTGTGAATTTTTCTATTTTGTTTATTGTTTATTTAAAAATTTTAATTCTTAGAATTCTTTAGGCAAAATTTAATTGAATCATAATTGAATTTTTGGTTGAAATTGTTTGTTTGATTTTGTAGGATTTTTTTAAACTTGTGATTCTTTCTTGATGTAGGTTGATTATTTTATGTTTGACTATTATTCATCTTTTGATCATATTATAACCATTGTGTGTATTACTAACTATTTCTTCTTTGTTGTGAGGTACTATTTTAAGACTTTGGATTTTACCTTAAAATTTAATTCACTTGTATTTTTTATTGTACTTTTATTCCTTTAAGTCTATTTTATTTGCCATCCCTCCATTGTGGGAAAAAAGCCCCCATCTCCCATTAAAATTTAATAGCTTAGGACTTTACTTTCTTTTGTACTTTTTGCTTGCATGTTATATGTTAACAAAGACAAAAAATCACTTAGGAAATAAAATTAAAAACAAAGACAAATAAAACTCGATCAAACGTTGAACTATTTTTAAACTAATTAATTGAATTGTTCATTTCAACCCCATCTTAGGGCTTTTCACCCCTCTTCTCAATCTCATCCAATTAACTCTATTACACCACAAACAAATCTTGTATATATTCACACCACAAGCAAATCTAGGATTTATGTCTAGAGTTCGTCCGTTTCCGGTTGTCGATTTAGAAAATCTTAGGGGATTTGAGGGAAACTAAGTGGAGAAATGAGAACAGGAAGACAAACTGATTATTTTGGATGTTGGATCATCGTGATTTATTGAGCCCCAGCCGTGAACAATGTGAATTGAAAAATGTATCTCAACCATCATTTTCCTTATAGGTGATTTGGGCCTCGAGCCTACAACATATTCTATCTAAACTTTCCTAATTACATTTTACACCCTTATGTTAAACAATAACTTTGATTGGGCTCTTTTTGTCATTCACACTCCAATTTTCACTTTATACCCCCTTTGGATTTGAGTGACGCATGATTGGGGTAAGAACCAGGCCCTGTGTCAATTGCTTTTACATTGCCCTTGCTTTTTCTTTCTCACCTTCCTCTGTCAATTATTGATTGGGTTCTTGATAATTAATTAAAGTTTGATGATAATTTTGAATAAGAATTTTTGATATATGATTTGACATTGTTGCTAATTTTTAATTGGTGATTAAAAAACTTTGTAATTTTGATTATTTTTTATGACAATTGTGATTAAATCTTGATTGTGAATTTCTATTTTATAATTGTTTATTTAAATAACTTAATTGTTAGAATTCTTAAGTCATAATTTGATTGAATAATAGTTTATTTTTTGGTTGAAATTGTTTGCTTAATTTTGTAGGGTTTTTAACTTGTGATTCTATCTTAATGTAGGTTGATTGTTTTATGCTTGACTATTATTCATCATTTAATCATATAACATTACAACCATTGTATGTATTACTAATTATTTCTTCTTTGTTATCAGGTACCATTTTGAGGTTTTGGACCTTACCTTAGAATTTAATTCACTTGTCTTTTCTATTGTTCTTTTATTCCTTTAATCCCCTTCATGTGCCATCCCTCCATTGTGGGAAAAATGTCACCCTCTCCCATTAAATTGTAATAGTTAAGGACTTTAATTTTTTTAGTACTTTATGCTTACATGTTTGTATGTTAAAAAAGATTAAAAAAACAAAGCACTTAAAAAATAATTTAAAAACTATGAAAATAAAACTCGATCCATCGGTGAACTATTTTCAAACTAATTAATTGAATTGCTCATTTCACCCCTCCTTTAGAGCTTTCCACACTTTTTCTCAATCTCATCCAATTAACTCCATTACATCTCTAGCAAATGTTGTATGTCTTCACACCATAAGTTGACCTCCTTGCACATTGCCATTCACCTATCTTAACTTAATCCATCTTAATTCATTCCATTTTTGTCATTATCTCATTTCTTCATATAACCTTGGTCCTTGTACTAAGTGCATTCTCAATCTCTTTTCTAAAAAAAAATTAGGAATGGTTGTGGACTGGTTAGCGAAAGCCTTTTCCTATCCTAAGTATTTGAATTTACCTTTAAGGTTCACTGTTTAAACACTTGTCTTAAAAATTAAAACACTTCCTAAATAAAACAAGTAATGTCTTCCTTGTATTGAATTATAAAGAGAGGATTGAGTGAGGACTTTTTTGAGTATTTGGATGCTCACTTTAGAGTGCGTGGTCTTGATCTTCGTCTTTCGATACGAAGAAGTGACTATATTCGCCACACATCTTTCGAAACAAACCTTTTTGAGATAAGTAATTAGGTACTACCCGCAGGGGTTCCGATTTGAAAGCTTGTCTCTCCTCTCAGATCAATCTCAAATAATCAATATATTCCGCCGCCATTAGTGCATCATTCAAGCCTTTCATTCTTAAATGCACCAACAAACACTCTCCTTGATGGTTCAAGCAACCTCCTTTGGCATCCATACCTCGTTGGGTTAAACACCTCATGTTCAGTCGCCTATATTTGAATCATTACCTTTCTCGTTGCCATGTTGGTCCCACACATTAGCAATCCCTTTCTATTCTAAAATTTATCTTGTTGGTCGCTTGCTTACACGAATTCTCTTATGCTGGTCATGTTATTCAAATGCTTTTGCAAATTCCATTTAATTTTAGAATTTAAGCTTTTGCAAATGCCAATTGTTTTTACACTGCACTCGCTTTCTCTTTCTCACCTCCATTTGTTTTAAAATTAAAATTCCTCATTGATTTGTGATTAGATTGCTTAATGATTAATTTTATTTTGATGATAATTTTGATCAAGAATTTTTGATAGATGATTAGAAATTGTTGTTAATTTTTAATTAGAAAGTTTTAATTGGTGGTTATATCTTTGTAATTTTGATTAGGTTTTTGTATGACAATTGTGATAAGATCTTGATTGTGAATTTTTCTATTTTGTTTATTGTTTATTTAAAAAATTTAATTCTTAGAATTCTTTAGGCAAAATTTAATTGAATCATAATTGAATTTTTGGTTGAAATTGTTTGTTTGATTTTGTAGGATTTTTTTTAACTTGTGATTCTTTCTTGATGTAGGTTGATTATTTTATGTTTGACTATTATTCATCTTTTGATCATATTATAACCATTGTGTGTATTACTAACTATTTCTTCTTTGTTGTGAGGTACTATTTTAAGACTTTGGATTTTACCTTAAAATTTAATTCACTTGTATTTTTTATTGTACTTTTATTCCTTTAAGTCTATTTTATTTGCCATCCCTCCATTGTGGGAAAAAAGCCCCCATCTCCCATTAAAATTTAATAGCTTAGGACTTTACTTTCTTTTGTACTTTTTGCTTGCATGTTATATGTTAACAAAGACAAAAAATCACTTAGGAAATAAAATTAAAAACAAAGATAAATAAAACTCGATCAAACGTTGAACTATTTTTAAACTAATTAATTGAATTGTTCATTTCAACCCCATCTTAGGGCTTTTCACCCCTCTTCTCAATCTCATCCAATTAACTCTATTACACCACAAGCAAATCTTGTATATATTCACACCACAAGCAAATCTAGGATTTATGTCTAGGGTTCGTCCGTTTCCGGTTGTCGATTTAGAAAATCTTAGGGGATTTGAGGGAAACTAAGTGGAGAAATGAGAACAGGAAGACAAATTGATTATTTTGGATGTTGGATCATCGTGATTGATTGAGCCCCAGCCGTGAACAATGTGAATTGAAAAATGTATCTCAACCATCATTTTCCTTATAGGTGATTTGGGCCTCGAGCCTACAACATATTCTATCTAAACTTTCCTAATTACATTCTTCACCCTTATGTTAAACAATAACTTTGATTGGGCTCTTTTTGTCATTCACACTCCAATTTTCACTTTATACCCCCTTTGGATTTGAGTGACGCATGATTGGGGTAAGAACCAGGCCCTGTGTCAATTGCTTTTACATTGCCCTTGCTTTTTCTTTCTCACCTTCCTCTGTCAACTATTGATTGGGTTCTTGATGATTAATTAAAGTTTGATGATAATTTTGAATAAGAATTTTTGATATATGATTTGACATTGTTGCTAATTTTTAATTTGTGATTAAAAAACTTTGTAATTTTTATTATTTTTTATGACAATTGTGATTAAATTTTGATTGTGAATTTTTCTATTTTATAATTGTTTATTTAAATAACTTAATTGTTAGAATTCTTAAGTCATAATTTGATTGAATAATAGTTTATTTTTTGGTTGAAATTGTTTGCTTGATTTTGTAGGGTTTTTAACTTGTGATTCCATCTTAATGTAGGTTGATTGTTTTATGCTTGACTATTATTCATCATTTAATCATATAACATTACAACCATTGTATGTATTACTAATTATTTCTTCTTTGTTATCAGGTACCATTTTGAGGTTTTGGACCTTACCTTAGAATTTAATTCACTTGTCTTTTCTATTGTTCTTTTATTCCTTTAATCCCCTTTCATGTGCCATCCCTCCATTGTGGGAAAAATGTCACCCTCTCCCATTAAATTGTAATAGTTAAGGACTTTAAATTTTTTAGTACTTTATGTTTACATGTTTGTATGTTAAAAAAGATTAAAAAAACAAAGCACTTAAAAAATAATTTAAAAACTATGAAAATAAAACTCGATCCATCGGTGAACTATTTTCAAACTAATTAATTGAATTGCTCATTTCACCCCTCCTTTAGAGCTTTCCACACTTTTTCTCAATCTAATCCAATTAACTCCATTACATCTCTAGCAAATGTTGTATGTCTTCACACCATAAGTTGACCTCCTTGCACATTGCCATTCACCTATCTTAACTTAATCCATCTTAATTCATTCCATTTTTGTCATCATCTCATTTCTTCATATAACCTTGGTCCTTGTACTAAGTGCATTCTCAATCTCTTTTCTAAAAAAAATTAGGAATGGTTGTGGACTGGTTAGCGAAAGCCTTTTCCTATCCTAAGTATTTGAATTTACCTTTAAGGTTCACTGTTTAAACACTTGTCTTAAAAATTAAAACACTTCCTAAATAAAACAAGTAATGTCTTCCTTGTATTGAATTATAAAGAGAGGATTGAGTGAGGACTTTTTTGAGTATTTGGATGCTCACTTTAGAGTGCGTGGTCTTGATATTCGTCTTTCGATACGAAGAAGTGACTATATTCGCCACACATCTTTCGAAACAAACCTTTTTGAGATAAATAATTAGGTACTACCCGCCGGGGTTCCTATTTGAAAGCTTGTCTCTCCTCTCATATCAATCTCAAATAATCAATATATTCCGCCGCCATTAGTGCATCATTCAAGCCTTTCATTCTTAAATGCACCAACAAACACTCTCCTTGATGGTTCAAGCAACCTCCTTTGGCATCCATACCTCGTTGGGTTAAACACCTCATGTCCAGTCGCCTATATTTGAATCATTACCTTTCTCGTTGCCATGTTGGTCCCACACATTAGCAATCCCTTTCTATTCTAAAATTTATCTTGTTGGTCGCTTGCTTACACGAATTCTCTTATGTTGGTCATGTTATTCAAATGCTTTTGCAAATTACATTTAATTTTAGGATTTAAGCTTTTGCAAATGCCAATTGTTTTTACACTGCACTCGCTTTCTCTTTCTCACCTCCATTAGTTTTAAAATTAAAATTCCTCATTGATTTGTGATTGGATTGCTTAATGGTTAATTTTATTTTGATGATAATTTTGATCAAGAATTTTTTATAGATGATTAGAAATTGTTGTTGATTTTTAATTACAAAATGTTAATTGGTGGTTATATCTTTGTAATTTTGATTAGGTTTTTGTATGACAATTGTGATAAGATCTTGATTGTGAATTTTTCCATTTTGTTTATTGTTTATTTAAAAAATTTAATTCTTAGAATTCTTTAGGCAATATTTAATTGAATCATAGTTGAATTTTTGGTTAAATTGTTTGTTTGATTTTGTAGGATTTTTTTTAACTTGTGATTCTTTCTTGATGTAGGTTGATTATTTTATGTTTGACTATTATTCATCTTTTGATCATATTATAACCATTGTGTGTATTACTAACTATTTCTTCTTTGTTGTGAGGTACTATTTTAAGACTTTGGATCTTACCTTAAAATTTAATTCACTTGTATTTTTTATTGTACTTTTATTCCTTTAAGTCTATTTTATTTGCCATCCCTCCATTGTGGGAAAAAAGCCCCCAGCTCCCATTAAAATTTAATAGCTTAGGACTTTACTTTCTTTTGTACTTTTTGCTTGCATGTTATATGTTAACAAAGACAAAAAATCACTTAGGAAATAAAATTAAAAACAAAGACAAATAAAACTCGATCAAACGTTGAACTATTTTTAAACTAATTAATTGAATTGTTCGTTTCAACCCCATCTTAGGGCTTTTCACCCCTCTTCTCAATCTCATCCAATTAACTCTATTACACCACAAGCAAATCTTGTATATATTCACACCACAAGCAAATCTAGGATTTATGTCTAGGGTTCGTCCGTTTCCGGTTGTCGATTTAGAAAATCTTAGGGGATTTGATGGAAACTAAGTGGAGAAATGAGAACAGGAAGACAATCTGATTATTTTGGATGTTGGATCATCGTGATTGATTGAGTCCAAGCCGTGAACAATGTGAATTGAAAAATGTATCTCAACCATCATTTTCCTCATAGGTGATTTGGGCCTCGAGCCTACAACATATTCTATCTAAAATCTCTAATTACATTCTACACCCTTATGTTAAACAATAACTTTGATTGGGCTCTTTTTGTCATTCACACTCCAATTTTCACTTTATACCCCCTTTGGATTTGAGTGACGTAAGAACTAGGCCCTGCGTCAATTGCTTTTACATTGCCCTTGCTTTTTCTTTCTCACCTTCCTCTGTCAATTATTGATTGGGTTCTTGATGATTAATTAAAGTTTGATGATAATTTTGAATAAGAATTTTTGATATATGATTTGACATTGTTGCTAATTTTTAATTGGTGATTAAAAAACTTTGTAATTTTGATTATTTTTTATGACAATTGTGATTAAATATTGATTATGAATTTTTCTATTTTATAATTGTTTATTTAAATACCTTAATTGTTAGAATTCTTAAGTCATAATTTGATTGAATAATAGTTTATTTTTTGGTTGAAATTGTTTGCTTGATTTTGTAGGGTTTTTAACTTGTGATTCTATCTTAATGTAGGTTGATTGTTTTATGCTTGACTATTATTCATCATTTAATCATATAACATTACAACCATTGTATGTATTACTAATTATTTCCTCTCTGTTATCAGGTACCATTTTGAGGTTTTGGACCTTACCTTAGAATTTAATTCACTTGTCTTTTCTATTGTTCTTTTATTCCTTTAATCCCCTTTCATGTGCCATCATTCCATTGTGGGAAAAATGTCACCCTCTCCCATTAAATTGTAATAGTTAAGGACTTTAAATTTTTTATTACTTTATGTTTACATTTTTGTATGTTAAAAAAGATTAAAAAAACAAAGCGCTTAAAAAATAATTTAAAAACTATGAAAATAAAACTCGATCCATCGGTGAACTATTTTCAAACTAATTAATTGAATTGCTCATTTCACCCCTCCTTTAGAGCTTTCCACACTTTTTCTCAATCTCATCCAATTAACTCCATTACATCTCTAGCAAATGTTGTATGTCTTCACAAAATAAGTTGACCTCCTTGCACATTGCCATTCACCTATCTTAACTTAATCCATCTTAATTCATTCCATTTTTGTCATCATCTCATTTCTACATATAACCTTGGTCCTTGTACTAAGTGCATTCTCAATCTCTTTTCTAAAAAAAATTAGGAATGGTTGTGGACTGGTTAGCGAAAGCCTTTTCCTATCTTGAGTATTTGAATTTACCTTTAAGGTTCACTGTTTAAACACTTGTCTTAAAAATTAAAACACTTCCTAAATAAAACAAGTAATGTCTTCCTTGTATTGAATTATAAAGAGAGGATTGAGTGAGGACTTTTTTGAGTATTTGGATGCTCACTTTAGAGTGCGTGGTCTTTATATTCGTATTTCGATACGAAGAAGTGACTATATTCGCCACACATCTTTCGAAACAAACCTTTTTGAGATAAATAATTAGGTACTACCCGCAGGGGTTCCTATTTGAAAGCTTGTCTCTCCTCTCAGATCAATCTCAAATAATCAATATATTCCGCCGCCATTAGTGCATCATTCAAGCCTTTCATTCTTAAATGAACCAACAAACACTCTCCTTGATGGTTCAAGCAACCTCCTTTGGCATCCATACCTTGTTGGGTTAAACACCTCATGTTCAGTCGCCTATATTTGAATCATTACCTTTCTCGTTGCCATGTTGGTCCCACACATTAGCAATCCCTTTCTATTCTAAAATTTATCTTGTTGGTCGCTTGCTTACACGAATTCTCTTATGTTGGTCATGTTATTCAAATGCTTTTGCAAATTCCATTTAATTTTAGGATTTAAGCTTTTGCAAATGCCAATTGTTTTTACACTGCACTCGCTTTCTCTTTCTCACCTCCATTTGTTTTAAAATTAAAATTCCTCATTGATTTGTGATTAGATTGCTTAATGATTAATTTTATTTTGATGATAATTTTGATCAAGAATTTTTTATAGATGATTAGAAATTGTTGTTAATTTTTAATTAGAAAATTTTAATTGGTGGTTATATCTTTGTAATTTTGATTAGGTTTTTGTATGACAATTGTGATAAGATATTTATTGTGAATTTTTCCATTTTGTTTATTGTTTATTTAAAAAATTTAATTCTTAGAATTCTTTAGGCAATATTTAATTGAATCATAGTTGAATTTTTTGTTGAAATTGTTTGTTTGATTTTGTAGGATTTTTTTTACTTGTGATTCTTTCTTGATGTAGGATGATTATTTTATGTTTGACTATTATTCATCTTTTGATCATACTATAACCATTGTGTGTATTACTAACTATTTCTTCTTTGTTGTGAGGTACTATTTTAAGACTTTGGACCTTACCTTAAAATATAATTCAACTGTATTTTTTATTGTACTTTTATTCCTTTAAGTCTATTTTATTTGCCATCCCTCCATTGTGGAAAAAATGCCCCCATCTCCCATTAAAATTTAATAGCTTAGGACTTTACTTTCTTTTGTACTTTTTGCTTGCATGTTTATATGTTAACAAAGACAAAAAAAATCACTTAGGAAATAAAATTAAAAACAAAGACAAATAAAACTCGATCAAACGTTGAACTATTTTTAAACTAATTAATTGAATTGTTCATTTCAACCCCATCTTAGGGATTTTCACCCCTCTTCTCAATCTCATCCAATTAACTCTATTACACCATAAGAAAATCTTGTATATATTCACACCACAAGCAAATCTAGGATTTATGTCTAGGGTTCATCCGTTTCCGGTTGTCGATTTAGAAAATCTTAGGGGATTTGAGGGAAACTAAGTGGAGAAATGAGAACATGAAGACAAACTGATTATTTTGGATGTTGGATCATCGTGATTGATTGAGTCCAAGCCGTGAACAATGTGAATTGAAAAATGTATCTCAACCATCATTTTCCTCATAGGTGATTTGGGCCTCGAGCCTACAACATATTCTATCTAAACTTTCTAATTACATTCTAGACCCTTATGTTAAACAATAACTTTGATTGGGCTCTTTTTGTCATTCACACTCCAATTTTAACTTTATAGCCCCTTTGGATTTGAGTGACGTATGATTGGGGTAAGAACCAGACCCTATGTCAATTGCTTTTACATTGCTCTTGCTTTTTCTTTCTCACCTTCCTCTGTCAATTATTGATTGGGTTCTTGATGATTAATTAAAGTTTGATGATAATTTTGAATAAGAATTTTTGATATATGATTTGACATTGTTGCTAATTTTTAATTGGTGATTAAAAAACTTTGTAATTTTGATTATTTTTTATGACAATTGTGATTAAATCTTGATTGGGAATTTTTCTATTTTATAATTGTTTATTTAAATAACTTAATTGTTAAAATTCTTAAGTCATAATTTGATTGAATAATAGTTTATTTTTTTGGTTGAAATTGTTTGCTTGATTTTGTAGGGTTTTTAACTTGTGATTCTATCTTAATGTAGGTTGATTGTTTTATGCTTGACTATTATTCATCATTTAATCATATAACATTACAACCATTGTATGTATTACTAATTATTTCTTCTTTGTTATCAGGTACCATTTTGAGGTTTTGGACCTTACCTTAGAATTTAATTCACTTGTCTTTTCTATTGTTCTTTTATTCCTTTAATCTCCTTTCATGTTCCATCCCTCAATTGTGGGAAAAATGTCACCCTCTCCCATTAAACTGTAATAGTTAAGGACTTTAAATTCTTTAGTACTTTATGTTTACATGTTTGTATGTTAAAAAAGATTAAAAAAACAAAGCGCTTAAAAAATAATTTAAAAACTAGGAAAATAAAACTCGATCCATCGGTGAACTATTTTCAAACTAATTAATTGAATTGCTCATTTCACCCCTCCTTTAGAGCTTTCCACACTTTTTCTCAATCTCATCCAATTAACTCCATTACATCTCTAGCAAATGTTGTATGTCTTCACACCATAAGTTGACCTCCTTGCACATTTCCATTCACTTATCTTAACTTAATCCATCTTAATTCATTCCATTTTTGTCATCATCTCATTTCTTCATATAACCTTGGTCCTTGTACTAAGTGCATTCTCAATCTCTTTTCTAAAAAAAATTAGGAATGGTTGTGGACTGGTTAGCGAAAGCCTTTTCCTATCCTAAGTATTTGAATTTACCTTTAAGGTTCACTGTTTAAACACTTGTCTTAAAAATTAAAACACTTCCTAAATAAAACAAGTAATGTCTTCCTTGTATTGAATTATAAAGAGAGGATTGAGTGAGGATTTTTTTGAGTATTTGGATGCTCACTTTAGAGTGCGTGGTCTTGATATTCGTCTTTCGATACGAAGAAGTGACTATATTTGCCACACATCTTTCGAAACAAACCTTTTTGATATAAATAATTAGGTACTACCCGCAAGGGTTCCTATTTAAAGGCTTGTCTCTCCTCTAAGATCAATCTCAAATAATCAATACATTTTGCCGCCATTAGTGCGTCATTCAAGCCTTTCATTCTTAAATGCACCAACAAACACTCTCCTTGATGGTTCAACCAACCTCCTTTGGCATCCATACCTCGTTGGATTAAACACCTCATGTTCAGTCGCCCATATTTGAATCATTACCTTTCTCGTTGCCATGTTGGTCCCACACATTAGTAATCCCTTTCTATTCTAAAATTTATCTTGTTGGTCGCATGCTTACACGAATTCTCTTATGTTGGTCATGTTATTCAAATGCTTTTGCAAATTCCATTTAATTTTAGGATTTAAGCTTTTGCAAATGCCAATTGTTTTTACACTGCACTCGCTTTCTCTTTCTCACCTCCGTTTGTTTTAAAATTAAAATTCCTTATTGATTTGTGATTGGATTGCTTAATGATTAATTTTATTTTGATGATAATTTTGATCAAGAATTTTTAATAGATGATTAGAAATTGTTGTTAATTTTTAATTAGAAAATTTTAATTGGTGGTTATATCTTTGTAATTTGTATTAGGTTTTTGTATGACAATTGTGATAAGATCTTGATTGTGAATTTTTCCATTTTGTTTATTGTTTATTTAAAAAATTTAATTCTTATAATTCTTTAGGCAATATTTAATTGAATCATAGTTGAATTTTTGGTTGAAATTGTTTGTTTGATTTTGTAGGTTTTTTTTTACTTGTGATTCTTTCTTGATGTAGGATGATTATTTTATGTTTGACTATTATTCATCTTTTGATCATACTATAACCATTGTGTGTATTACTAACTATTTCTTCTTTGTTGTGAGGTACTATTTTAAGACTTTGGATCTTACCTTAAAATTTAATTCACTTGTATTTTTTATTGTACTTTTATTCCTTTAAGTCTATTTTATTTGCCATCCCTCCATTGTGGGAAAAATGCCCCCATCTCCCATTAAAATGTAATAGCTTAGGACTTTACTTTCTTTTGTACTTTTTGCTTGCATGTTTATATGTTAACAAAGACAAAAAATCACTTAGGAAATAAAATTAAAAACAAAGACAAATAAAACTCGATCAAACGTTGAACTATTTTTAAACTAATTAATTGAATTGTTCATTTCAACCCCATCTTAGGGCTTTTCACCCCTCTTCTCAATCTCATCCAATTAACTCTATTACACCACAAGCAAATCTTGTATATATTCACACCACAAGCAAATCTAGGATTTATGTCTAGGGTTCGTCCGTTTCCGGTTGTCGATTTAGAAAATCTTAGGGGATTTGAGGGAAACTAAGTGGAGAAATAAGAACATGAAGACAAACTGATTATTTTGGATGTTGGATCATCGTGATTGATTGAGCCCCAGCCGTGAACAATGTGAATTGAAAAATGTATCTCAACCATCATTTTCCTCATAGGTGATTTGGGCCTCGAGCCTACAACATATTTTATCTAAACTTTCTAATTACATTCTACACCCTTATGTTAAACAATAACTTTGATTGGGCTCTTTTTGTCATTCACACTCCAATTTTCACTTTATACCCCCTTTGGATTTGAGTGACGTATGATTGGGGTAAGAACCAGACCCTGTGTCAATTGCTTTTACATTGCCCTTGCTTTTTCTTTCTCACCTTCCTCTGTCAATTATTGATTGGGTTCTTGATGATTAATTAAAGTTTGATGATAATTTTGAATAAGAATTTTTGATATATGATTTCACATTGTTGCTAATTTTTAATTGGTGATTAAAAAAATTGTAATTTTGATTATTTTTTATGACAATTGCGATTAAATCTTGATTGTGAATTTTTCTATTTTATAATTGTTTATTTAAATAACTTAATTGTTAGAATTCTTAAGTCATAATTTGATTGAATAATAGTTTATTTTTTGGTTGAAATTGTTTGCTTGATTTTGTAAGGTTTTTAACTTGTGATTCTATCTTAATGTATGTTGATTGTTTTATGCTTGACTATTATTCATCATTTAATCATATAACATTACAATCATTGTATGTATTACTAATTATTTCTTCTTTGTTATCAGGTACCATTTTGAGGTTTTGGACCTTACCTTAGAATTTAATTCACTTGTCTTTTCTATTGTTCTTTTATTCCTTTAATCCCCTTTCATGTGCCATCCCTCCATTGTGGGAAAAATGTCACCCTCTCCCATTAAATTGTAATAGTTAAGGACTTTAAATTTTTTAGTACTTTATGTTTACATGTTTGTATGTTAAAAAAGATTAAAAAAACAAAGCGCTTAAAAATTAATTTAAAAACTATGAAAATAAAACTCGATCCATCGGTGAACTATTTTCAAACTAATTAATTGAATTGCTCATTTCACCCCTCCTTTAGAGCTTTCCACACTTTTTCTCAATCTCATCCAATTAACTCCATTACATCTCTAGCAAATGTTGTATGTCTTCACACCATAAGTTGACCTCCTTGCACATTGCCATTCACCTATCTTAACTTAATCCATCTTAATTCATTCCATTTTTGCCATCATCTCAATCTCTTTTCTAAAAAAAATTAGGAATGGTTGTGGACTGGTTAGCGAAAGCCTTTTCCTATCCTGAGTATTTGAATTTACCTTTAAGGTTCACTGTTTAAACAGTTGTCTTAAAAATTAAAACACTTCCTAAATAAAACTAGTAATGTCTTACTTGTATTGAATTATAAAGAAAAGATTGAGTGAGGACTTTTTTGAGTATTTGGATGCTCACTTTAGACTGCGTGGTCTTGATATTCGTCTTTCGATACGAAGAAATGACTATATTCGCCACACATCTTTCGAAACAAACCTGTTTGAGATAAATAATTAGGTACTAACCGCAGGGTTTCCTATTTGAAGGCTTGTTTCTCCTCTAAGATCAATCTCAAATAATCAATACATTCTGCCGCCATTAGTGCATCATTCAAGCCTTTCATTCTTAAATGCACCAACAAACACTCTCCTTGATGGTTCAAGCAACCTCCTTTGGTATCCATACCTCGTTGGGTTAAACACCTCATGTTCAGTCGCCCATATTTGAATCATTACCTTTCTCGTTTGCCATGTTGGTCCCACACATTAGCAATCCCTTTCTATTCTAAAATTTATCTTGTTGGTCGCATGCTTACACAAATTCTCTTATGTTGGTCATGTTATTCAAATGCTTTTGCAAATTCCATTTAATTTTAGGATTTAAGCTTTTGCAAATGCCAATTGTTTTTACACTGCACTTGCTTTCTCTTTCTCACCTCCATTTGTTTTAAAATTAAAATTCCTTATTTATTTGTGATTGGATTGCTTAATGATTAATTTTATTTTTATGATAATTTTGATCAAGAATTTTTGATAGATGATTAGAAATTGTTGTTAATTTTTAATTAGAAAATTTTAATTGGTGGTTATATCTTTGTAATTTTGATTAGGTTTTTGTATGACAATTGTGATAAGATCTTGATTGTGAAGTGTAAACACTTCTAACCCGGAGGTACAGTGTTTACAATAACCATAAAAGATCCTCCTCTAATTCTCCCCAGATTCTGAAGGTCAATATAAAGGTAATCCAGACTTAGCAGGCTTCCCAGATAGCCCTAGCACTACAGGAAATCTGTAGCACAGAGTTCTCAAGAAGAAACCCACGTCTGAACCGTGTTTCATATTCCCGCACCAGACCGAAATGGAATCGGAAAGAATATGAAGCCACTCTAGCCTAGGTGTCACTCAGGTCCCAAGTATAGGACCTTAATCACTCAGTGAAACCCCACCCACCAAGGAAAACCAGATCCAGCACAGTGATAATGACAGTATGAAATATGCATAAGACTGTAAAAGAAAGCAATAAATAAAGTTGTACATAAAGCAATAAATAAAGCAAATAACAAGCACAAGTAGCACATAGCACCCCCATAAACACAAATCAAACAAGCGCTAGGAGGAACCCACAAAAAGAACCAAAAGCCCTAGTTGCAATATAAAGGTTCCCCAGCAGAGTCGCCAAGCTGTCGCTCCCGATGATTTGCATCCCGGTATAAGCGCGAATGGTCGGAGAGAGGAGAAAATGAAGGTGAAGTGAAAAGAGTCGCCAGCTAGGCATTTTTATCCCGAAGGAAAGGTAATGTTGCATAAACCTAGAAAAAGATGGGTAAGACGGTCGCGAACCAGAGAAACTGAGAAAGGGGGTTGGTTACAACCTGAGAAGGTATTAGCACCCAGATTGTCCGTCGTACTCGACGGGATCCACGCTTGAAAGTTTGTGTTTAAAGGGGTAGTGTCAGTGCTTTCTGTGTGCAAAAGCTGGAAAAGAATGTACAAGTGTCAATGCAAGAAAGTGAGGTGAGGTGCTCAGGAATGAGACTTAAAGAATAATGCTGGAAGAGGGGGTAAGAGACAGAGACTTTTGTTCGATAACAGTTAAGTTATGCCTACATATCCTCTCGTGCAATGAGGAAGTCAGAACACCGTAGTTCGACTCAAAGAGACTGAAAGATAAATTGACTGATGAACTGCTTGCTTGTCTATGCTCAAGTGTATGACCTGTCTGGCTCAGGTGCTAACTGTCTTGCATTAGACGGAAGAAGCGAGTTCTCGTTTGTGAGTGAAGATGATGAGAAAAGAATCCCGAAGGAGACGATTATTGTTTGTTTTTGTGTTTTCAATTTTTTATTGCTTTTTGTGTTTGTCATAAGTTAATGAGTTTAAGCCTAAACCAAGGGTTAGTAAACTCATCACATCCTCCCTCTGATTAGGGGTAATGAGAATACCTTAAGTATGAAGTAAGCACCTCACACTTAATCACCATGATGTAGGATTAAGATCATTAACCTACTTGTGATTATTTAGATGTTTTTGGAGTTTTTGTTTAGTGTTAAGTAATGAGTTTAAGCCATAATCAAGGATTTAATGGACTCATTACACCATCCTAATAGAAGGATAATAAATGAGAACATTTAAGTTGAGGAAGATACCTCAACTTAATCCATGCTTAGGGATTAAACTTATGACAAAACAAAACCTTTATTAAAGTGGATTTTAGTTAATGGTAAGGTTAAAAGATGAATTTTATGGTTTGTAAGACAACTTGAGGGGGACTTGTCCATTAACACTAGGGTTAGTCCTTCTTAACCGATTAAGGAAGAATTAGAACCCAAATGCAAGGCCCAAGTTACAAGCTATTGTCTTAGTGATTATTAAGATGGATTGATTAAGAGATTTAAACACATTAAGGGTTTAACACTTAGGATTAAATTTATACACTCCATCCTAAGAGAAGGATGCAGGCATAACCTTAATCACAAAGCCTTAAAACCTTAAAGGTTTAGTCTCTGATTATGAGATGAGAAGAGAGACACAAAAGGAGACACAAAGGTAAAACTAAAGGGGTACTAATCAAAAACCTAATTGTTATCATGCTTGGGTGTTCCTAGGGTTTATGAGGCTTGCAAGAGATCTTCAAGAGAAGCCACCAAGGAGAAGCAAGATGAAAGGAGGAGAAGCAGAAGAAACAAGTTAACTTACTTCACTTAAGAAGATAAGTTACTTGAAGAAAGAAAGTGAAGGAAGAACATGAATGAGCAAGCTCACTCTAAAGCAAAGATAAAATACAGCAAGGATGCATAAAAGAGATGAGAAGAGAAATGAGAAGTGAAGGCAAATTCACTTCTCAAAGTACTTACCACCTTAAATGATTAGCATAAAGAAAAGAATGAAGTGAAAATGATGTGTATGCAAAGATGCAAACCAAAACCAGAAGCATATTAATGATGTAAATGATGCTAAGAGATGATGCAAATGTATGTCAAATGCAATGGATGATCATACAAGGGATGAGAATGCAAATGAAGCGTGTAAGAAGCATGAAAGCATATGAAAGTTCATGGAATGAAATAGATGCATATCATGGAAAATGGATGAAGAAATGATCAAGTATGATTCTAATGTGTCCTATGATGTCTTAGATTTCATGTGAATGCATGAAATATCATGACAAGTTCTTGAATGAATGCATATGCAAGATGTATGCAAATGAACATGAGAAATTAGGGTTTTCATACAACATGAGATGCAAAAGTCAAAAACAGAAGCAAATCATAAGATAAAAAATTGAAATGCACTCAAAGGAACCCTAACCCCATATGATATCACACCCCAAAAGAGAAGACCTAACTCTTAACCTAATGAAAGTTGTGATTTTTCTAAGTTATCTAGGGTTTTAAGGTACCTAAAGGGGAAAAATGCAAATCAAATCAAAAATGCAAAATAAATTCATGACAAAATTATGCTAGATACTACATGCTATATGAAGATCAATGCAAAAAGAATCAATATCATATCATTCATGGTTAGGCAGAAAAGAATTCTTGAAGTTAGGGTTCAAAAATAGGATCTTTATGAACCCTAAATTCAAGAAAAATACCAAAGATGATTCAAAACCAAAAAGAAATTTGTATGAATGGCATGGCAATGTTTCTAAATGTCCTAAGATGCAATGTGAATTTTTTTTGGGATTTTTAGAAACCTAAATGATATTTTAATTAATTAATTTCCATTAATTAATTAAAATAAACATTTAAATATTTTAAAAATGATTTTTTAATGCAAAAAATAAAAATAAAAATATTTTTGGGTGAAGAAAGTTATTTGGATGCAAAATGCAGAAGACAATATTTTTTTTGGAATTTTCTAGCTATTTTAAATTAATTGTGCAAAATAAATGAGAAAATATGAATTAAAAATTGAATTAAATGGAAGTAGGATGATCTAAAGGTCCAGATTTGAATCTGAGGGGAAAGTGTTGACAAGCGCCAAATCCAAAGGCCAAAATTCACTCTGGATTAATTTTAATTAATTAACTTAATTAAATGAATTAGGGTTTTAATGATAACATCTCAGCCACTCAAACACGCGGGGAACAAAGATCCTACGACCATTATTTAAACTTAACCCTAAACCCTAATTAAACATTAATTACTTTCAGGAGGCCGGAGAAGACCTCTAGTCATCTTCTCCGGCCAGCTTCTCCCTGAGCAAACCCCAAACTTCAACCCTAGGTCATTTCTGGAGCTCTAAAGCTCCAGATCAACTCACCTCACTCTCCTGAACTCAAATCCAACCTCAAAACAAATTTATGATGGCTCAAACTCATGATTTGAATCAAAAACTCAAAAACTGAAAAAGTTTCAGAGGTTTAGTAAATGCTTGTTTCTTGCTCATTTTCGAAAATAAACACATTCCCATGACCAGGGCAACATATAGAACAATATTTTAACAAGAAAACAGGGTTCTGGAAAAAATGTTCATCATGTTACCTGAGATGAAGCTTCCTGGTTCTGAGCTTTCAAGCCTTCTCTTTGATGCAAAAAGTCTCCAATGATCTTCCTAGTGATGTTGCAATGCCTAGAACAAACTGAAATGAGCTGGTTTGAGAGAATGAAGCCTTGCTTCACCAGAATCGTGTTTTGGTTATGGGGTGTTTGAGGCTTGTTTGAAGGGTGGGAAAGGGTCCTTTAGTGATGTTGAGTTGATTGGTGAAGGTAGTTTTGTGTTTGAGTCAATGAGCTATGAGTTTCGAAGGAATTTGCAAAATGGAGAGATTTTGGGAACTTGAGGATTCTGAGGTTTCAGCTTGCAATGTCGTGTGTTATGGCTTGGGTTTGATCCACATAACAAGCTGTGATAGGCCAGAGAGTGGGTGGTGGCTGCAGCTGATTGGTATGGGCAAGTTGCAAAATGTCACCAACTTGTGTACTTGAGGTATGGGCAATGGTGCAACTGGCTTTTTGGCTTGTCTTTGTGCAGCTGAGATCAAGGAGGTCCATAGAAATGGTTTTGAGGCAATTCAGCAAGTGGAAACAAAGTTATGTGCCATTTTGCAATTCTATGAAGTTTTGGCCCCTTTTGGATTTCTTCATGGGCAAGGCATGAAATCTTGAGATTCTTTGGGCAATTATGAGTTTTAGGCAATGCACTTTGATGTTATGATACATAGAAGTGTGTTTGAAGTCATAAAATGAATTGGCAAGTGGTTTTGCAAAAATCCCTCTTTGGTGCATTCTTGAAAATTATGTGATTTTTGCCAACTTTGACAAGCCATAACTTGAGTTCCATAATGAATTAGGACTTATTCTTGTACTTTTTTAAAAGGGAATGATCCAATCTACAACTTTCATGACCAGCAATTTTTCATTTGAAGCATATTTGGTTGAGAAAGAGGAGGTTGAAAAACTTTCCCAAAATGGAAAGCTTACATTACAAGTCATTTCCATTTTTGGCAACTTTTGGTTTAGCTCACTTTTCTCCAATTTTGTGAACTTCCAAACACTTCAATGATCAAATAAAGATCATATAACTTCAATTTGATGAAAAATCCACTTTGGTTCCATTGATGGGGGCCTCAGATGCCCTGATTTTGCTTTGACTTGCTCAAGAAGTTACCCAGTGAACAAATGACTTCCACAATGAATTTCTTCATCAAATTTGGTACACATGATCCTTATAACATATTGAGACCATTAGAAACAAGAATGACCAAAAAATTTGGAGTTATGGCCTCTGAAACCAAAACCCTAATTTCAGGTCATCTGTGTAGTGAAACTCTAGCTCTGCTTCCATGCTTTGCCAGTTCTTGTGATTCTTTGACTTCCTTGAACTTTGAGGGATATAAAATGATGATTTAACATACATGGACCCTCTTGGAATGATTGGAGGCCTTTGGAGCGGCTCAGATGGATCCTTGGATTGCTCAGATCACAAACCCTAGATGCAGATGAACTTGAACTAATGCAGTGAAGCAAAAATGTAATATGAGATGGTATGTTTGAACTAATGCAAATATGAAAAATCACAGGCCATGGTGTGAACTTAGTGAGGGCAAATTTGGGGTGTTTACAGGAGTTACTAAGTAAAATAGGGGTACCCTTAGGAATTAGATCACTTAATTGTTTGCTTTGTTTTCTTTATATTATCTGTTGGGCTTTTGTGTGAAAGATCCTAACCCGGATCTAGTGTACCCTTGGTAAGTAGCAATAGACCAAGGAAAATGTACGGCGTATACTGATATGGTTGATTTTGTGGCTACGTTAGTGTGACTTCTTGGTTGGTGCTTATGTTCCTTAAGTAAGTTGAGGATAATATGGGGCTGCCATACGTTATCATTAACACTAACTACCCTTTAGAACCTTAATTGACCCATCTTGGCCTTTAGAAAGTAGTGAGATAACCGGATTTGGAGAAGTCTAAAGTTGGTTTATACTCGATGCTACGCTCATTGAGATCCTAAACTTGGAGGGTTTTGGTTGGCAAGTAAGTTGCCTACTGAACAACAACCCTTGGGAAGGATCAGTGATATTGAGATCCCTTAGAACCCGGTTACTTTTGTAGGACAGGATAAACCATCTAAACTTCAGGGGAGGGTACTTACCTTTAAACCTCATGTAACCCTTCAAACCTAGGGCTATTGTGTGACTTGTTTGTGTGTGCCACATGTTTGTGATTGAGCATAACATCATGACATCATGCATCATAAGCATAGTATTTTCAATAACCATTTCGAGGACCAAATGATTTATCTTTGTTCTTTGTTGCAGGTCATGGCTTCTGCTCGTAGGAATACTATCTGGATTAACTTTATAGGAATACCTTCTAAGCTTAAGGAATTGGTCTCTCAAGTTTCTGAAAACTCCCAATTCATCAAGAAGCATGGGTACCTGCTGGATCTAGTTACTTCAGGATTCAATGAAGACATGATGAGTGTCATATTCCAGTTCTTTGATCCTAAACATCATTGCTTCACATTCCCCGACTATCAGCTGGTTCCTACAATGGAGGAGTTCTCCTAACTACTAGGTATACCTATCCTTGATCATAGAACCTTCACAGGCTTAGAGAACGAGCCTAAACCTGAAGTCATTGTTGCAGCCCTACACTTGAAGAAATCAGACATTGTCTTAGAAACGAGAAGTGGAGTTAAGGGTATTCTTGCTAAGGTATTGATGGAGAACGCTCAAGTGTTCTTGGATGCTATGAGCTATGATGCTTTTGAGGAGATCTTAGCCTTATTAATATATGGCTTAATGTTGTTCCCTAATCCAGACCAGTTCATTGACGTACACGCCATCAACATATTTCTGACTCACAATCCAGTGCCTACATTACTTGGAGATATCTTACATTCTCTTCACACTCGTACTACGAAGGTGAGGGGAACTCTGATGTGCTGCATACCTTTACTGTCTAGGTGGTTTATTTCTCACCTTCCTCGATCAGTGATGAAGAATGAATAAGGGTTAAGGTGGTCTAAGAGGATCATGTCACTTTCTTATTCAGATATCCATTGGTGCTCTCGATTTATGGAGAATGTTACTATCATTGACCATTGTGGGGAGTTCCCTAATGTGACACTCCTTGGCATAAGAGGGGGTATTACTTACAACCATTCTCTAGCTCTACGTTAGTTTGGTTATGCTCGGAGTAATGGTCCTCATGACATGCTTATTCAGGGTATTATGTTCGACTATGACAACGATCTTTAGGGTTACCGTCAAAGATTTATACGAGCTTGGAGCAAGGTGAATAAAGTTGAGAGCAAGACTTTGGAACCAAAGTATTCCATTCCTATGGAACCTTATCTCAGATGGATGTTATCTCGTGCTCAGACTCTTATGATGCCATATCCTATTGTTCTACCAGTTACTATGGAGATAGTTGCTGAAGGAGATGTTCCTTATAGCATCCTTCACCCTGATATGCCTACTGATCTAGAGGAGCTGCATAAGTCTTGGATCCAACTGAAGAAGCAAAGGGATACTTTTGAGACTCAATTCAGAGCTAGCCAGAAGAAAGTTCTAGAACTGACAAAGCAACTTCACGAGGAGCGAAATCTCAACACATACCTCCACACAAAGAGGAAGCGTCCATGGGAGACTTAAAACCCCATATATTTATTTTTTTACTTTATTGTTATTTCCATTCATTGTAAGCCCAAGAGGCAACTATCTCAATACTTACTAATAAAAATTTTGTTTTTGTTTTTCTTTAAATAAATTTAAATCCTATGTGGTCCTTGAAAACATTGCATATGCATCTACATACCATATCATTGCATGACAAGTTTTCATAGCAGGTTTCTCATCTTCTCGCTGTTTATTTCAGCAGAAATGGCTCTCGAACAATCTGTCAAAGACCTCCAGACCCAGATTTCTCAGTTTCAAGAAGTGATCCTGAATTTGTCCAAGGGGCAAGAAGAGTTGAAAGCACTCATCACTAAGGACATGAGAAAGAAGAATCCTGAAGACAGCAAGGGTGATCATTTGGAACAACTGCAAGCTGTGATAGCAGAGATGAAAATCCAGATGAATGGTCAGGTGGCTCTTATCCAGAGCTTAGCCCAGGGGCAAGAAGAGTTACGAATCTTTGTCAACAGTCAACCTCCGATTAAACAAGCTGACTTGGTTGAAAGGAGAACAAAGATATGAGAAGGAAAGAGACCAGCCACTACTGATGATTCTTCAGTTGAAGAAAGAAGGTATTATAAGGCTAATCCACCACAACACAATAAGTGTAGAAGAAAATTCTCCCAATTCAACACGCCCATGTCACAAGCTTTGTAATGCTTGTTGGAAATGAAATTGATTATCTTGAAAGACGTTTCTCGAAAACCCAATACTTCTTCTCCTCTCTATAATCCCAATGCAAGATGTGTGTATCACTCTAATTGTCTAGGACATAACACTAATAGTTGTTAGGCATTGAAGAATATGATTCAAGACCTGATTGATGAAGGAATCCTTGGGGTTAAAACATAAGGTCAGATTGAATTCTCCTATCATCCGTCAAACATCAAAGCTACCAGACGTTCGGAGTAATAAGTTTAGAGGAGGCTTTGAGAACATTTGAATTTTCATTTATGATTTCTTTTGTTGGTCTAAACATTTATTATTATGTCAAACTTCGTTTTACATTAATGCATTGTGTATGTTTATCTTGAATTAATACATTCGCTTCACTATACTTAAAATTATGCTTTTACTTCGCTGTTTATGATATTTAACTCTTAATAAAGTTGTAAGCCTTTAAAGGGAGTATGACGAAAACAATACCATAATCTTATGCAGTATACTTTTGAATAGACTATGTTGACGATGTGTAGGCATTGTTTCAATTCCTAAACAGTGGAGATATAAGGAAATTAATCCCTAGTCAACCATTTTGAGCCTATGAAGTAGGAGTTTTCCTTCTCACTCAAATTAAAACCCTTAATCATAACTTGGGGCAGGGTAGTTCCTCGGTTAACTAAATTATGCCAGTTGTCCTTTTGTACACAACTAATGATGCCCTGTAATCATTAAGTCTGACAAACAATATCTAGCAAAAGAAAAGCTAACTAAGTCAAAACCTATGAAGGAGACTTAGTAAAAATCGAGACATCTCGCTGACTGTAATCTTGAAACGAATAGGTCAGGCAAAATGAAGGGATAACAAAGTCAAGAGAAAAAAAGAGGTCACTACAAATCCTCAACAAAAAAAAGATGATTGATCTTTCAAATAAACTTCTATCAATGTTACAATTCCAAACTCTTTTGGAAGCCTTAATTCATAAATTAACTGAACATAGGACTGAAGAACATCACGAAGAATTGGTTGGGTACAAATAAATTGAGCCTTTAACCTTTGTTTCTTAAACCGTGAACCAGACCACGTTACAACCCTTTAAAAGACCTAACTGAAGCATGGTTAGTTCGAAAAGCATACTGCTATAAAAAGGTATTCTGACTCCTTTAAGGCTTATAATAAATCTTGAGTTAATATCACAATTTTTACAAACATTATTTTACCAAAATAATTTTTTTTTAAACTTCAAGACAGACATAAGCATTGCATTTTTTAATATAATTGTTTGAATATAACTGAGTGTTTGACAAACAGAGGAACTTACATGATGAATGTTCAATAAATCAAAGTCCTTTCGATAGACAAAGTTGCTTCAATTACATTAATAAATCACTATAACATATTCAAATATGTTAATGAAATGCATAATAAAAAAAATTCTATATGAAAGAATGTAA
Organism: Lathyrus aphaca; assembly: GCA_963966055.1. NCBI lineage: Eukaryota > Viridiplantae > Streptophyta > Magnoliopsida > Fabales > Fabaceae > Lathyrus > Lathyrus aphaca. The sequence goes on along the minus strand of OZ014519.1, from coordinate 448,913,916 downwards.
GAATAATTTTTATTTTAAAATAGATTTTATTTTAAAATAGATTTTATTTGTTAAATCCATGAAATATTTTTATCATGGACATGTCACGTGTATAATGTAAAGTGATTAGGTGTTCATCCACCTTTTATGGTACTATTTGATATACCATATCATGTGCGCATATTCCTTTTAATTTAATAAAATTTTATATTTAAAAAATGAAATTATTTTTAGTTACATATTTTATCCTTCTACCGAAAATAATTATTTTGTCTACCAGTAATGTTATGATTTTGGTTCAAATATTTATCAATGTCTTTGTTGTTTGACTGAGCAGGTTATTGAACGTGCATGGTTTTGGGCAGGTTATTGAACAATTAAATATTATGTCCACTAAATTATAGTTCTACACTTAATCTCTTATAATACTCTTTATTTCCAACTATTATTGGGAATATAAATCGACTAGGTTAAATCTTTTGCTTTGTTGTTTCGAAGGTTTGAAGGGAAGAATAACGAGAGATGACTATTATATAGAATAGAGTTTGAGAATTTTTTAATGTATCCTATGTATTATCAATGCACTCCTTAAAAATAAAAAAAATACTTACAAAATTCAGAGATGATGTTCAGATGTATTTAAAGTTAATAAAAATCTAACTTAATATGAAAAAATTATAGGAAAGTATCTTTGTAAATATTATGGAGATGTATTTTCAGGCACTGTTGGTATATAATGCATTAGAATCTTTTTTCTATCTCATTCGTTGAAAAAACAATTTTTCTCTCTTAAACTCTCTCAAAATCACACTGTCTCAAAGTTAATCAATCAACATCAAAACTTCTTCAATCAACACCAACTACATCAAAGAGGCCATTCAACTACATCAATTTCAAAGAATCCTCACTTCTTATAAGTTTTTTATTATTGTAATTTTTTTCCACTGAGTTTTTGTATAAATTTATAGAAATTGATGATTAGGCATTAAAATCATAGTTTATGCATGTTTGATAGTTGATACATTATCAGAAACAAAAAGTTAATGATCAACGCCTTATTTTTGGGGTCTTGGTGGTCGGCATTAACGTCATTGATGAAAATGAAAGTTGCAGGAAAATTTGGAGATTCATCTCCATATTTTTTTCAATGTTTGGATTCTCAAGAACCAGATATGCATCTTCGTATTTTATCAGTCTATATTTTTTTTTTCATTTCTTGTTACATGGTTATTTGTAATAATTTTGTGACACATATCTGATTTACTTACAAACATTATGGCTGATAGAGACAACAAATTGATGTACGATAGGATTTCATAACATGCATATGTCTGAGGGAATTACATGCACATGTTTCCTCTATCCCGGTTGAAGCGGATGCGTCGACTCCTGTGACTCATATATCTCCACCTTCTTCTTCCGGTAGGAGACAAGTGTCACCTAGTGACACATTATTTCCTCCATCTTTCCGTAGGCGACATGTTTCACCTACTCTGGCAACAAAGGTACCTGAGTCACTAGAGACACCAGTGTCACCCTAGACACTAGAGGGACCTCTGGATAATGAGGCAACAAAGGTATATGGAGGAGGTCTGTTAGAGTTTCACTGCTACCTTTTTATCCATACCATACTGTCGGACATATCTGGGATTGAGAGGTAAAATTAGTTGGATTTATTCTTTTTAAATTACATTTATTATTATATTACATGTTTCTGACGTTGATTTATTTTTCTGCAGGACCGTGATCCACTGAAATTCATTAACCATGGGCGGATGATTATTGGCTTGAATCAGCCCACTGACGAGTGTTTCAAAGTTGCTTTATAGCTATCTATGATGAAGTACTTATGAAAGACCGATTAAGTAATGTTGAACCACAAGATGTTTAATGTATTTATAGAGAGACGACATACTGAGACCTCATCATTTCATTTACTACTTGGTGAGATGTCTATCACACTCGACGATGTGTCGTGTCTGCTACATCTTCCAATTAGGGGGAATCGTTTAGATCATGAGATGATTATCAAAGATGAGGCACTAGAGTTGATGGTAGACTATATGAGAGTTGACCCAGATGCTGCCTTGATGGAGTTTGAAGACACCAGGCTCATGTTAGGTTTTGATTCCTGGAGAAGGTATATACAAATGAGCTAGTTAGAGCAGAGTAAGATGTTGGTGATTGGGAGCAGGTGGGATAACATATATCATCACTAATATGGAAAAGACATTTAATAATGGTTGGAAAAGATATATAATGACGCATGCATAGACATTATTATGTAGAATGTTTCCGTAAGTACGCTACTTATAATCACCGACATGAGACCATTGTTGTATTCTGGAAAATGTTCGTTATATTACAACAGTTATGTATGACAACCTTTGTGATATATACCAAATATCACAATAGTTATGCTTTTCATCCGTTTGGAATGTACCCTTAGTTTATTATATACAAATATATATTGTTTGTATTACCCTACACCTAATTAAGGAATTACAAATATTTAAATTGGTAAAGAACTATATAATCTGAAAATTAAACTATTCTTGAAACCAACTTAAACATACCACTATTTTTCGAATTGCATCCCTCTCATTCAACACATTTTATGTTCTTTAACAAAAAAATGGTTCAATGGTCTGTTTCCTTCAATCCATCAATATCTTTCATTATAGTTTACCTCATCATCACCGCTTATCATGACGATTGTTATGATGACTTATCATAACCATCATCGTGATAAGTGACGACGATGAGGTAAAGTAGAACTGTAGATATATATATATATATATATATATATATATATATATATATATATATATATATATATATATATATATATATATATATATATATATATATATATATATATATATATATATGAATTGAAGCAAATAGGCCATTGAACCATATATTATGAATTAAGGAACATAAGAAATGCTGAATGAGATGGAAACTATTCAGAAAACATTGATCGACATAAGTTGGTTTTCAAATACATCTTAATTTTCAGATTATACATTTCTATGTCAATTTAAATGATTTCATTTTCAATAAAAGGATAGTGAAACAAACAATATACATAGTATATAATAAACTAAATTTCATATGCAATATCAAAAGGAGTGGGAAGCAATTAAAAAAATTAGTTAGTATTCAAAACGAAACCAAAAACAACAAAAGTTGAAACAGAACCCTAAGAAGTGGGACTGTACTATTACAATGAAGTTCACCTAGCTTGTGAAGCATTGAAGTCGAATATGCAAAAAATGATAACAATGAACAAAAACAACATGAAGCAAACGAGATAATGAGAACTATCTAACAACAAGATTGAAGTAGAAGAATACCTTATTTTCCATAAACAATATGTACATTACGCTTGCTACCGCTAACATCATCACCATGTTCATCTAGTTTTTGACTCTGCAAGAAGAAATACTAGGAGGAAGAAGCTTAAATCAAAAGCTTCATACCTCTTATATTTCTCTTGTGTGACTGTTGAATATATAGATACTTTTGAACAAATCAACTGAGCAAAAGACATTTTTGATCACATCTCTGAACCTCTCAATTATCTTAAGAAGTTGATGCATGAACCTGATCATCGTTATTTTAAGGGGTTCGCTCCAGTCTTTGTAGTAATAATTTTAGTTTAATGTCCAAATAATTTTTAAATATTTGTTCATGTAACTTTTATTTGTGTGTGACATGTTTTATTTTTATATAAATATTTATTTTAACTGCTTTGTGGCTTCCTCTATTTGCATGCTACGCGATCATATATTTGTCATATATTCATTATGTTCCATTTTACTCCCCCCATTATTTTCTTTTAATCCAAACATATTATAAAGATACTTTTGCTAGCTATATTAAACATAATAGATTGACATATCTTTTCAATTTATTTATATCACTTAATAATCATCTATAATTGGCTACCAAAGAAGAATTCAAATCTTTAGTATCTAGAATTACTAACTAGAATGCCTCTTACTCATGCGCTGATGCTTCACAAGAAAGAGTCTAGAAACAAAATAAATTACCAATGACCAAGTCAATTATCCTCTTTTTCTCCAAGTTCAATAAATGAGATCTAATACTAGTCAACAATCCTTCATTTTCTTTTCAACTAACTACTCCAATATATTATTCATAAAAAGAATTGAAAAATATTCATTTAAGAAAAAACAATAGATTATAAATATGTACCAAACTCAAGTGTTGTGTTTCACTCCAAACAACATTCACTTTTGTTCGATTAACAATGAAACACAGTTATAAGTTACTTCAATCGGATTCAACCCGACCCGCTTTTGAATTTAACGCTGGTTTTATTCGTTCACCTCCAAGCAACGTCGTTTTATTCGGAAAAGTAATCACTCGCAAAACTGAACCCGGTTCAGCATCGCAGAAAACACAAACGGAAGGAGAAAACACTTCCGATCGGATTAATATCTTTGTTGCCGGACTCCGGTCGCCGTCCGGTAGGGATAACCTGTGGCGGAGAAGTAACAGTGATAGGAAGATTTATAGTGGAATATTTGGGACAGTGAAGTTTCCGCTACAGATGGAATTGAGTGATATGAAGACGAGGCAGGAACGGAGGGAGCCGATGCCGCTTCCGAAGTTTACGTCGAAGGATGACGGCGGAGAGAGTTGCTGGGAACTTGTCCGGCCGTTACGGCGTCGTGGATCACTTATAAGGACGTTGATGTCATCTTTTAGTTGCATTTCTATTGCTTAGGATTTTTTTTACTTGTTTTTTAAATTCTTCATTTTTATTGAGATTTATTTGTTTGGCTCAAGGCTACAACCCACTGCTTTCAATGAAAACATGCCCAATTCAACCAACATAGAAAAGAGCTCTTCATACTCTCAAAACTACTCATCCTTCTCGTAACGTGGACAATAAAGCATCCCATATGACATTCGCACAAGCTAATCTCTTGTGTTATTTAAAAATGAACAAACTAAATGATATAATTGTCATAAATGAGTAATACAAGTATACTAGGTGTTATTTTATTTTGAACTAATAACATACCCGTGAATTTTTTTTTCCATAATAATCATGTTTCTATGAAATAATATCTACAATACCCATCTTTCCCTTAAAAAAAATCCCATAATACCCAATTTTCAAAAAAAAAAAAACAAAGACGCCATCAACAGCACAACCCCCTATAATTTAAAAGGAAGACGCCACCAGCAGCACAATCCCCATATATTTTTAAAGGGGGGCGCCATCAGCAATGAAGTCACCCTTAAAAATATATGGGGGGCGCCATCAGCATTGTCGACACCTTATAAAATTCAGATTTTTATTATAATAAGATTATATATTATTTTAATGTTATTTTTTGTGTAAAAATAAGATGAAACACTTGAATTTTGTTTCATACTTCTCTTCACTTCTCTATTTGTAATTTCTATCGATTTTTCATCATATGTATGTTAGGAGATACATACGCATTTTTTTCACCAGTCAAACCTTCGATAAGGATGCTTTTTTGGAACATTCAAAGTTTTGAGAAATTACATAGGAAATTGACTTGCTGGTTAGATGAAGAGATTGCAGATGGAGAAAAAATTAGAAGTGTAGAAAGACTTGTGTCATACTTCTCGCTTGAAGATGGTAATATAAAACGAGAGTGGTTGCGAATTAGAAATGATAACGATGTTAGGGATTTGATGTTTGTAGATGATGATATTGTTGTTATTGTTGTTATCTCTTAGTTTCTATGTTGTATTAGTTGTTGTTATATTTTAGTATGCCTTCTTGTAACCAAAAGTTGTTATCAATATGAAATTCCAAGGTTACAAATATTATAAACACCATAAATAATTCTATCTAGAACTTGTTCCAACATTAGGACAACGTTTTCGTGTATGGCCGGGAAGACGACATACGCCACACAATCTTTCCACTTTTTCATACGTATCCATTTATGTCCTAATTCGTGTGCCTTTGGGGCGACCTTTTTTGTTCCTTCTCATATTTTCATTATGATAAATTGTTTCCCCTTGATATGTTGGCCAATAATCCTCACTAGCTACTACTGGAAAACTATTATTGTAGATACCAAATAAGTTAACAACCTTGTAAACGTCTTATAGTAGGTAATATGGATCATGACTAACACTTGAACAAGCTGCAATGACATGGGAACATGGCATACAAAATGTTTGAAACTTTCCACAATCACATCAATTTTTAGCAATCTCGACCCGGTAGAATCCCATTGGTCGACCTTTATTATGATCCTTTGTCTCCTCAACAATGAAGTTGCTATCGTGACAATCAAATTCCCTAACACGATGTGAGGCTGCTTTAATAGTTTCCTCCTTCATAAACTTCATGCAAGTTTCATTGAAAATTTGTCCTAATTCCAAGACTGCACTCCATTTCTTACCCCTTTTTGCAAATAGTGATCCCAACCTATAATAGGTTGCTCTCACTAACGCATTAATGAGAAGGTTTCTAGTACCCTTAAATACCCCATTCATGGATTCCACAAGGTTTGTTGTCATGTGGCCCCATCGGCTTCCACCATCAAATGCCATTGTCCACTTCTCCACTGGAATGTTATCCACCCATTTTAATGCGTCAGGATTGGACATTCTTATTTCCTCACGGTAGTATAAGAATGATGGTTGGTTTAAGGCGTACCCCGCGTTCACAACTTTTTTACGAAGTTTTTTGTCTTTGATTTCCCGTGTGAAGTTTTGAGCAATGTGTCTTATACAATAGACATGGACTGAAGGAGGATTTTGCCAACCATTTGCACGATTATTGTAAGGACTCACAATAGATGCATGTCTGTCAGAAATCAAGCATAAGTTGGCCTGAGGAGCAACATATGTTATGAGATTCTTAAGGAAGAAACTCCAACCTCCACCCATTTCACCTTCAAGTAGAGCAAATGCGATTGAAAATATGTTATTGTTGCCATCTTGTGCAACAACCATCAGCAATGTTCCCTTGTATTTTCCATACAACCATGTTCCATACACTTGAATAATAGGTTTGTAGAATGCAAACCCTTTTATGCAAGGTTGAAATGTCCAGAATAAGCGGGAGAAGATTTTGTTGCCTTAAACACAAGCTCCATCAGGAGTATACGCTGGAGAAGACTCCAGAACTACAACCGTTCCAGGAACATATCTTTGTAGTGCTAATAAATATTGTGGAAGTTGATTGTATGATTTTTCCCAATTACCATACACTTGTTCAACTTCCTTCATTATTGCAATCCAAGCTTTCCTGTACGATGGAATGTAGTTGAACTTTGCAACAATATGAGATATATATGATCGTGCTCACCTTCACGAATGGATCCTCGTCCACAAAATGCAAAATCTTTTGAGACATAAATTGAGAGGTTAGTTTACCATGATCCTGTCGAAGCATGGTGGTTGTGCAACTGAGAGGTGGATCCATCGAACATATCTCCCAGCAATCACTTCTCTTCCGGTAGGATGCTCCTAAGCGAAACTTGCAAACTTTGTTACGACATTTTACGACATAACGTTTTGCATCACTACGATCGACATCAAAATCAATAGAATTATCCATGTGAAATTTGATTATAGCTTCCACACATTCAACATTTGTGCGGTATTGGTTTCCCACTTTTAAAACACCCACTGTCTGTTGTGAAGGATTGTAGAAAATATCTGGTGATGGTTCGTCTCCAACCATATTCAAGTTGGTCATGTGTTATGGAGGACAAAAGACATAATTCAATGGCAATATCGTTGTATCTACTTCAACATCTTCAGTTGGTGTGATTGCTATGTAGTCTCCGGTTCCAAACAGATTCACCATTTGATCAACCATAGCCTTTGTTCCTTCTTCAGTTGCGTCTACAACATCAACTTCATCTGGTTCCATTGTCTGAGGCTCGTCATTAAATATATGTGAGTCATCTAATACTTGAGATTCGTAAATAACTTGGGATTCACGAGTCTCACTGAGTATTACATACAACTCAATATAATCGAACCCAGATTGCTCATGATTAGCAAACATGTTTTGAACATCCTCGTCGTCGTGAACTTTGTGCTGAAAATATTTGACCTGATTATTTTGAAATAAAACAGGACTTTTGTAAATAATTTGAGATATTTGGTCGGACAATGACTTTGACTCTATTCGTTCTTTGAAATGCAAGAAATTCGAAAACCTATTTATTCTAAAACGGGTAACATCGGTATTCTGAAAACCGAAACCGGTGATATCAGAGACATAAGTTGAACCATTCGTATGAGCATGGATTGTATAATTTGTAGACATTATAGTGAAAGTTGAGAAAGATTTAAGTAGTGATAGATGAGAAAAATATTTGTAGGGAAAGATGATAAAAATATTTGTAGGGAAATATGATAAAAATATGTTGTAATAACATAGAATTATATAGTCTACGTATCAGAATTTTTGCATGCATGCAACTTGAAGGGGGCGCCATTGGCAGAAAAGCCCTCTCACACAATTTTTAAGGGGGCACCATTGGCAACCCAGCCCCCTCACACAATTTTTAAGGGAGGCACCATTGGCATTGGAGACACCTCCTACACGAAATATTTTGTTGCTTCCCCATGCTTTGTAACAGAATTATGTCATGCATGCAAAAAACTTTTGCATCTTTCCCATGCATATGTGCAGAATTTTCTTTGACCTATTCAAGTGTTGAATTCTTGCATGCAATGCATGAAAATTCATACTATATACTATATAATATGAACATTGATGCACACTTAATATCATCAACAACTGTACAATCAAACTTACATATTTTCAAGGTTACTACTCTACTATCCAACTTACACACTGTGATGGCTTTGTTAACAATGGGAGAAAATCATGGATGCACAATTGATAATATCGCTACATTTGTAAGTTTAATAAATTGCTCTATTTATAAAGTTTGATATATTTCAAATTTATGATATTTTGAAACATACATTGTGAATATAATAGTTTTCTTCTTATGAATTTATATGCTTTGAAAATTATGTTGTGATGTATTTTATTCAGGATCCTGAGGCATTTCGCACTCGTTCACATCGCCATTTCCCCCATGACCCATTGATTGAGCCTTACTTGGAGCGTGCTAGATTCAGTCACCTAATAAAAATTACAAATTACTCGGTGGATACAAAGTTTATCCTTGTGCTTCAAGAAAGGTGGCGACCAGAGACACATACTTTTCATCTTCCTACCGGTGAAGCCACTGTTACATTAGAGGACACCTACATGTTATTGGGACTACCCATTGACGGTTATCCGGTAAATGGTGATACAAATTTAAGCGTTAGTTGCTCTGTTGACCTTTTAGGTTTACCCCTTACACCGCGTGATTTAAGGGGATCCAAATTGTGAAGGGAAATTGTGAGTATAAACACACTAGAAAAACAAATCCCCTTTTGTGAATCCTTATGAATCGATATGATCCGTGATAATACCTCTTGTAGCGATTAATCCTTGAAATTGAATCCATAGAGTAATCACGAGTAGTTCATGAACGACAACACTTCAACTCAATCCACATTAATTGAGTGTCTTTAATATTAGTGTTAGCTGAGCTGAATGAAGGCTGTGTGTGTGTGTGTGTGTGAGTAAGAGGGAGAGAGAGAGGGGCTATAGGTTTCTCAACTGCTACGATTTCACAAACTAATTTTTGGCCAAACATGAATACTTTAGCACATGGGTTATATTTATAAATCGGTTGTAGAGGATATTCCAACTCCCCAACATCCTTGTTTGAAATCGTTGAAGTATCAAAACTTTGTCTTATTATAAAATCTATAGGAGGATGTCTTACGTCTAAAGGAGACACCTCAGGTATTTTTGTCATCATCACTCTATTTAACCTGAAAATTTGTAAACAATCGTTTGTCCTCTAAAAACAACAAGATGTTCTCAGTTACTCACAGGATCGACCAAATTGATCCTAGGACATGTGCTATATTAAGTTTTAATTGGTTTTTCAGGAATAATATCATAAACTCTTCGACAAATTTTATGAAGTGTTTTGGTAAAAAGAGAAAATAAAACAAACAAGACTCAAAACAAGTTAAAGTCGAAAGTAAAGTGAAATAAATGTAAATTGCAAGGAATATAAAAGAAATCGAGTAAAGAAACAATAAATTGTTGAATAATAAACTTGCTTGAAAATAAAGAAATGCAAGATGAATGATTTCAAAGTAAAAACTTGAATGTAAATTTCATTGATATAAAATAGGGTGGTGATCTCATCACGTACATTCTCGCCTTCACTCGTTTCTCTACACATGGGTACTTTGAGTGTTTATGGAGTAACTTGTACAATATGATTCACACACAATTCTAACACTAGAAATACATTATTTATATTATTCGAAAATAACTGCTATTGACAATTTATTTCTAAAAATACGCCACTTGACACTTTGCATGTCTTGAACCTCCAATAGACGCCACATGTCCTTTTTCAAATTGAAGGAACTGTAAGTTTCCATCCAACATTGAATCTCAACCGTGCATATCAACCACTTCTTATGAGCGCTTGGTCGAAGTGTATTTCTTATATTTAGAAAATATTCTAAGTCCAAAATCCTTACACTCCATGCGTCTTCGACTTAGGGTCCTTCAACATGATTTGGTCGAACCCTTTTATTTCTCCCAAAAGACATGATACTGAAGTCAACATTCCCTGAAGTCAACAATGTGTCGAAATTAGGAGCTAACACACTCAACAAGTTTACAAAAGGAATATTTGAGTTTCCTATATTGGCCATAAGTAGAAATAAATGCAAGCAATTGAAAGGGTAGAGAAAAAGAGTGTTAACTTGAGTGTTTGTAGTAAATAAAAAAATAACCGCCAAAGACCCAAAAATGTTGCACGACTAAATATGAAGATCAAAGATGCAGGAAAGTCGTTAGAAAGTGAAGATCACAAGAAATACTATAGGGTATGAAACTTTGAAGCAAAAGAATTGAAAAGACCAACTGACTACTTTCCACCAACTTATAGGTAGTTAAGGGTGTCTAGATCTACAGTCAGGAATCCATGGTACATCAAAATATGCGATCAACAAATCAGGGTCAAAATCAACTCAATAATGACACTTGAGTGCACTCAAGTAATCTAGTGTCATCACCTCTCATATCCTAGTGGTCTAAGGTCGCATGGAGGACTTTCACCGTAAAATGTTTCAGTAAAAAGATAAGCATTTGATATGGGTGCTCCCAAGACCACTTGCTTCCATTCACTTCATAATTGTTCTATTGCCCATCCCGGAGGACCAAACAAAACAAATGAAACGTCAAAGTAGAGCCTTCTTAAGGTTGATCTCTGTACATTTATAACAATCATAGCCATATATCCAATAATAAGAACTAAGGGGCAACTGTTCTGGAGTTAGTCCAACAATCTTTTTTACTTCATGCCACATTCACCAAGGACAAATCTAACCATTATCCATATATAAATTTGATTTCACGTCATACCAAAATATGATTTACTTTATTCTTACAAGTTACGATTCTCTGATCTCACCGACTTGAACGTTTAAAAATTTACCTACATTCCTCTCTTTCTCTTGGAGAGTCTCATCCCTATACCACAAAGATTTCATGACGCTTTTTATTAATATTCACTAATTTCTTATTTCTCATTAAAATAAAAGAAAAAGATTTAAACATTATAATTAAAAATATACATGACTAAAATATCCCAAAAAATAATTAGAGGAACTAAAATTGTATAATGAATATATGAGACACACAAAAGAACTTGCACTCCAAAGTTGAAATAAACTTTAGCTCCAAAAAATCTTGAAGACATAAATTAGAATGCACATGGAAAGAAGAATATTTTATTTTTATTGAAAAGGCAAAAATTAAATTATAGTATATTAAAGAATTAAAACTAAGAGTGTGTTTGGTTCGGGGTAGATGGATGAGAGGAGAAGATTTTAATTAAATATGTTTGGTTCAAATTTTAGGAAGGGAAATGAGGGAAGCAAAATCCCTCAAAAATACAATTTTTGCATCCCTCCAAATTGGGAGGATTTAGAAGAAAAGGAAGATGATTTTTATATTTAAAAATTATTATATTTACTAAAATATACTCAGATTAATTTTAATATTTAATTATTCATTTTCTTACGCGTTAGTGTTTTTCTTCTGTGTGATTTTTCTCGATTGTTTCCATTAATTTATTATCATTATTCTCTACCTTCAAATTATTTTCAAATTTTTATATTTAATATAAATCATAATCAATGTTTTTATTTGTTTATTTAATATTTTTATTTTATTTTATATTTTGCTATATTTATTCTTTTCTTCTAATTGTATTATAATCAGAATCAAGTGTACTTAGTTTTTTTAACGTTATTTGATAAACTAATATTATTTTCTTCTATATGTACGCATTTTTTTCATTTGAATATCATATCACTTATATAAGATCATAAGCATACAAATGTAAATTATTAATAAAATCTCTTCCCTTCCTTCCTGAATCAAACACATTTTAAATAAAAATTACTTCATTTCCCTCCCCTCCCTTCTTTTGAACAAAACACTTATTAGATTTAAATTTTTTTTATTTCCCTCCCCTCCCTTCTTTTGAACAAAACACTTAGATTAAATTTTTTTTATCTCCTTCTCTCCAATTCCCTCTCTTCTATTAAAATCTCTCTCTACCCTTCTCCTTTATTTGAATCAAACAGACCCTAAGTGCAAGAGGTGCTTAGAAGTTAGAATAGACCAAATGAGTACAATGAAAATTCAACAAAGAGATGATCAAACACCAGAACCGACCAAGGGTACTAAAACACCCAAAATGCATCAGCAGCAATACCCCTGGAAGACACTACCCCAAGACCAATCTAGAACTCAACAAAGAAGAATATAAATTAATATCCTCTAGAAATTGATAACAAAGTAAAATTCAACTCTTAACTATCTAGAACAAGAATGAAATAAAATAATATCCATGACCAAGTTAATAGTCTTTCATTAACGGCACTTACATAAGATCTAGTACCAGTCAATAGTCTTTCATTTTCTTTTCAACTAACTACTCCTATACATTATTCATAAAAAGAAGCCAAAAATATTCATAAAGAAAAACAAAATATTATAAATATATGTACCCAACTCAAGTGTTGTATTTCATGATATGTTTGAATTGTTGGTATGATGAAATGAAGTGAAATGATAATTGATGTGATTCTATTATTTGAATTTGTAAATAAATGATGGAATGAAATATGACGAAATACATTCTATCATATTCCATCAAATTCTATCAAATATTTTAAATAAAATAATCAAAGGATAGAATGAAATCTATATTCCGCTCTATTATGTTGCTCCGATCCGTCTGAAAGGGTTAACATGTGGCGAAGAAGTAACACTTTTAGTCTCTTACCAAATTCAATTAAAAAAAATTTATATTTCAGATCTTTCAATTATCAAATTTATTTACGTGGTATTGTCACATGTTATTGACAACTTACTTCATGAGCTATAATTCTTTTGTTAAATATTTTATAGTATCATATATTTATTAATATGTCAATTTAAAAATACACCATGTTGTTGTTATTATTATTATTATTATTATTATTATTATTATTATTATTATTATTATTATTATTATTATTATTATTATTATTATTATTATTATTATTATTATTATTATTATTATTATTATTATTATTATTATTATTATTATTATTATTATTATTATTATTATTATTATTATTATTATTATTATTATTATTATTATTATTATTATTATTATTATTATTATTATTATTATTATTATTATTATTATTATTATTATTATTATTATTATTATTATTATTATTATTATTATTATTATTATTATTATTATTATTATTATTATTATTATTATTATTATTATTATTATTATTATTATTATTATTATTATTATTATTATTATTATTATTATTATTATTATTATTATTATTATTATTATTATTATTATTATTATTATTATTATTATTATTATTATTATTATTATTATTATTATTATTATTATTATTATTATTATTATTATTATTATTATTATTATTATTATTATTATTATTATTATTATTATTATTATTATTATTATTATTATTATTATTATTATTATTATTATTATTATTATTATTATTATTATTATTATTATTATTATTATTATTATTATTATTATTATTATTATTATTATTATTATTATTATTATTATTATTATTATTATTATTATTATTATTATTATTATTATTATTATTATTATTTAAAATTCATATAAATTTAAATAATAGATTTTTAAATATAACATTGAAAGATATATTTTTAAATTCGTTCTCTTTTTTTTTTCTTTCTAAAATATATTTTTTAACAAATATATGTGGTAGTAGTATAAATATTATTTATAAGAAAATACAGTTAAATATATATATGGTTTCCTAAATATATTAAATTTCACTTCTATTTCTTATTTTTTTCTAATAAATGGTCCTTTTAATAACTCACGTTTACATTTTTGGTTCATGTTAAATGCTTCTAACACAAATTGACGTGGTTTAACCACCGAATAATTTTTGACAATTTGGATATTTTGTCGGTCAATGTAGGGTAAGTTTGTTTTAGATTTAAAAAATGATTTTTTTTTATTTTTAAAAATGGATTTTGTAAAATTGTTTTTTAAAATATTATAAATTTTTTTATATTTAGTTTTTATAAATTATAAAATTAATTTTGACATCGTATAACATAAACATATATCATTGAAATATCAAAATTATTCGAAATCATAATTTTTGAAAACAATTATATCTCAAAAATGATTTTTATGAAAATCTATTTGAAATAGCTTCAAAATTAAGCGATTCATTGAAATTTTGATATCCAATTCTTTTTTTCCGATAAAATGATGAAATATATAAAATAATATTTTAAGAATAATTATTCAAACCAAATTTTCATTTGAAGCTTTTCTAAAAAAATTCTTTATAAATTTTATTATCACTAAATTTTGCTATACTATAAAAATCATTTAAAAAAAAAGACAAAACAAACGGACCATAGAGTTTAAGTGATTGGCCAAAGTGAATTTTGGGTCTATTTGTTTGGACTTTAAAAAATGATTTTTTTTTTATATTTTTAAAAATGTATTTTGTAAAATCATATTTTTAATATATTATATTTTTTTTTATATAAATTTGAAGACTAATTTTGACATCGTACAACTTAAACATATATTATTGAAGATCAAAAAATAGTCAAAATCGTAATTTTTTGAAAAAATTGTATTTCAAAAATAATTTTCATAAAAAACTATTTGAAAAAGTTTCAAAATTAAGTGATTGTTTTTTTGAAATTTTGATATCCAATTTTTTTTCCGATAAAATAATGAAATATTTTAAATAACATTTTAAAAATAACTATTCAAATCAAGTTATCATGGAAGCTTTTATGAAAATTTATTTCTAATTTTTTATGTACAAAACTATATTAAACTATAAAAATCATTTTAAAAAAAAGTTCAAAACAAACTGATCTCTTATTGAATTAAATTAATTTATTGTAATATGAATATTAATACTTTCTTTTTGGACTAGTTATTAAGAACTCATCTTCTCCAAATCGTTTACCTTAACTCATTCTCTCTACCCTAATTTTTCAGAAGCTCAACCACACATTTGTTTCAATGTCATTTTCCAAGACAAACTGAACTAAAGATGTTTTCATGTCTTTTTAGTTTGTAAAAAGTTGAGTTGGACATTTGTGTGGTGTCACGATCGTATGGGATCCTACTAAGGTAAGAAATGACAAGATAAATGAATGAAATATAAATGTTGAAGGAGCTTGTGAAATAAATTGCCAATGAGTGAAAAATGTTGTTGATGAGTGTAAATAACACATCATTCAAATCAATGTAATAACAATTATTTTAAATGGAATGTTGGCTATGCTTAGATAATTTCTATGTTTAGACAAATTTGACAGAACTATGCATAAAGGGTAGTCAATGTGTTCATCTTTTTTTGACTTAAATTTGTCATAATTTGGCCAAATTTCAGACTGATATTTTCCTGGTATTGCAAATTTCATCCAAACATTTCATTTTCCTAGTATTGCCACCAACCATGCCCTCTTCTTCAAGAATCACAACTGAATTATTGGGAATCCAGGTCGTCAATAGCAGAACAAAATTATAAGAAAAAGATTAAGTTTTTTGAACAAACACAAAAAATCCTATTAGGTTTCACAAAGAAAGAGAAAGAAGAAGAAAAATAGAAAATTAGTTAAAAATGTTTTACTATTCAATTTCTTAATAAGAGTTCAAAGATTACAAGTAAATACCAATAATTAACCTCTCTCACCCTAATAAGGATTTGCCACCACATCTATATGACGAGAGACTACTATGCTATTTAACAATTACCCATTACAAACTAATTTAGGATACAAGCTAACTTAAACCAATCAGACTTACAAGCAAGACTCAATTCGACATGCTAACAATCCTAACATTTCGACTATTGCATGCTTGAACATACTTCGACTACAACATACAAGATCAGTATCTGAACATACTTCGACTTCATACTAAACCTTTTGTCGAACCATGAAACTATCCTTGTCGACACTATAGTTTGATCCAAATACCACAAATCTCTACCTTGGACCAAACTCTACCCTAACAAGGGAACAAACTAGTTTTTATCATGCAGTTTTATCAACTGCATATAGTGGAAAAACTTGCTACTCGGTAATGTCTTCTCCTTCTCTGATAGGACATTATCCATCTTCTTCGATCCGTTCAAAGCTTCTAATAAACCCTATTGAACAAGAAGGGTTTTCATTTTCAAGTGCCACAAACCGAAATCATTCACACCGGTGAATTTCTCAATCTCATACTTTGTTACGTCATTTTCTCCTCCACGCTCACTGCGCCAATTTGTTGTGAAATTGAATGCCTTAGAAACAAAGTATAATTGGTTCATTGATCAGCAAGAAACACACAAGGGTTAGGGTTTATGAAAAACACAAGGATAACAACAATTATTTGGTTATAAACTGTTATTCTTTCCTTTCTCTTAAAATACAATTATAAGTGTCACACCCCAAATTTTACCCCTAATCGCTCATATCATAATCATACTTTTATCGCATTTAGCAGGGATTTTTCCCGATTTATTTTCTGTTGTTTTCTTCTCATTTTCTAGCTTCCATTTTAATTCAATTTATTTATGACTTTTTAATTCATTTTCGTTTTTTTAATTTTTTTAATTTCCATTTTCGTTCCTATTTGTAAGTTCCTTTGTTAAGATTTTATTTTAATTTCTATTTCTAACCTTTAGCTCAATTTTCAATTTTTCTAAATTTATTTGTTATTTCTTTTCATTTTCTAGTTCGCATTTTTTTAAATTAATTTTTTATTTCATTTTTAAGTTTTTATTTTCTATTCTTCAATTTTTAATTTTATTCCATTTTCAAGTTGTCAATTTCAATTCATTTTCATTTTCTAAATTCCAAGCTTAGTTCTCAAATTCTAAAGTTAATTTTTAATTTCAATTATTTAAGTTATTCCAATCTTAAGTTTATTTCCTTTTTATTCACTTCTAATTCAAATTTTAATTGTTAACCATTTATTCCATTTTAATTCATATCCACATTTTTTTTATTTTCTAAATTCCAATTTCTTTTTTTTTATTATTTATTATTCATTTTAGTTCCAAGTTTAATTTATTTAAGTTTTTAAGTCACTTTCAATTTTAAGTTTATTTCTTTTTTTATTCACTTCTAATTTAAGTTTATGTTTAGATTTCTAATTTAAAGTTCTCATTTTAATATTAAGTGTTCAATTTCAAATCACAATCAAATGTAAATAATCAACATTTTATTCCAAGCATATTTTGTTTTGTTACATTTACATAGAAAATTACAAGAAAAATGCTACAAAAAATTCTGCACTACACTACAAATGCAGCCTGCTCCAAATCAGCCCCACAACAAGCATGCAGCCACCAACAGCTGCATTTTCCTGCTCCACCCACTGCTGCAAATTCAGCATGTGTCTCCCTTCCTCCAACCCTTCATTGGCAAGCAACAAGGACAACAAAATCTGCCAATACAAACACCACAAAACAGAGCACAAAGACATCAGTTCAGCATTATAAACACTACACAAACTCACTACAAAATTCAGCACCACAAACACACCAAAAACAGCCCTCACAAACAGTCACAAACATTCAAAAATTCAACATACAAAAAACCAGCCTCAAACACAGAAAAATCAGCACAACAACTACACACAAACAGCCCTGTTACAGCCTCAATACACATAAAAATCCAGCATCAAAACCCCTCACAAAACAGTCCCATAACAACCAACAAACAGCTCTCATTCATACACACAACTCAACACTCAAAACATCAAAAAAATTCAGCACTATAAACACACAAACAGTCCACAAAAACAGCATCAAAAACCACAAAAAAAAAGAGGAAGGAGGGAGAGAACAAAGAAGTCAACAACAAGAAGCAGTGCATTAGAAGAGGAATAGGAAACTCACTGTAGTGGACTCGTCACCCCGATAACATTCGGGCCGGTAATATTTTCTTCCTTCACCTCTTTTCAGTTTTGTTCATAGTTTCTTTTTCTTCAAACCTGCATTCACAAAACAAATTTATAATTAAAACTTCAAAAATCAAAAAATCAAAAAAAACTTCACCATAGAAACCATTAACATAAACCTTCAATACAAAAAAAGCCCAGTCCACTGTTACCAAGACCAAACGAAAAAAACAAAATCAGAAATACAAAGGAACTTGAACTGTGTCCAAACCATTCAAAATCTCACAAAAAAACAGACTCACCCATATCCACCACTGTATCAATAACCTTTCCCCACCCTTTGCATCATTCAATACCACCATAAACAGAACCTTTCTTTACAAACAACAACAACATAAGCAACCACCATTACACTCCCTCTTTCACCCTTTGTATAACACCCTTTGTATAACAGAACCACAAACTAACCACCAATTTCGTCCTTCACCATAAATGAAACTTACAGCCACTGTATATTCATCTCCACAAACACCCTGTGAACAGCCCTGTCAAACTCTCGATCTACAGACCTCAAACCCACCTCCTCGCTCATAAACAACCGCTTCCATTTTACCAACAACCGTTTCCATCTTACCGCCGACGATCCCTTCGTCAACACACCTCAACACCACCCGCATAACCAAATTCCAAAGCTCATGAACCAGGATTGATATGAAAAACGCAGCAAGCATCACCACTGAAATCATAAACCAAATCCACCATTCTCCCTCAAACCAACAACCGCCGGCCTACACCCTTTAACCAACCGCATCGGAAACGAAATAAACTCACCAATTTTTGATACCAATTCATAAACCCTTTTCATTACTCCAAACCATCTGGAACTGTCAACATTGTAAACTGCTTCACACAAAACCTGAAATCACCCCCAAATCACTGACCAAACATCAAGTCTCCAACCAGCCAGCCAGTAACCGTGATACACCTTCAGCTCCACCCTGTCAAACCAAACACCACCATGTAAAAACCATCAGATTCAGAAACGAAAAATCCAGAGATACAAAACCCTCCCTCAAATAAAACTCACAAACCATCTTCGCCAAAATCCGTAAACCAGAATATCAACCATCATCATCCCAGCCACACAAATCAAAAAACCAAACCAAATAAACAAATTGAGGTGAGCAGAAAGATTTTTGGAGGAAAATGCAGAACAACAGCGACCTCCCTTCAATCACCTTTCAAACTCTCAGCCACAAACACTTATCACCGTCAAACATGAAACCAAACCTCGGATAAGAACCGAACTCAATCCACCTTCAGACCGGCCATTACCGCTCCACAGACCTCTCGTTCACCAACATACAACCACACAAACCATAAACCGTGACCAGCAACCCACCCGACCGCCTTGAGAGTGAAACTCAGACCCTTTCACCACCATCCCAAACCTCATCCTTAACTTTCACTAACACAAATTCATGCCGTCAAAACTCACTGTAAAAAACCCGCTACCAAACGCCAAATCCTAAAACAGAGCCGGAAATCCTTCAATAACCACAATAAACCCAAACAGACAGAACAAAAGGGAGAATTGAAATCAAACCACCATGAACGAAAGGAACCGAAGCTATTCACCTCAAAATTGAATTTCGCAAACCGCCGCCGCTACCACTAGCTCACCGTCAACGTGCCTGGAATCCGTCGCAACCCACAAAACCTTCACCTATTCTAACTCACCTCCTTCACGAAACACCACAGCGACGCAAACCCATGGACCTCCACTTTCATTTTCGACCTAAAACCACTTCACTCCCTCAAATCCATCCGAGAACGCAACCCCTTTTTCCTCTTCGAGCCGCCGCGAACAAATCCACAATCCTTGCCCAAACTATTCCCCAAAACCGCTGAAAATCACCGCGATTCAGACTGAGAGGCCGTGAGAAGTGAGCGATAGAGAGGGTGAATAAAATCCGCCGTGATTGAGACTGAGAGTTTGAGGGGGAGGCGAAGTTACCGGAGCCATTGAGAGAGATTCTGAGATTGAGAGAGAAATACATGCGATTGAGAGACGTGAGAGAGTGAGACAGGAAACACAGTGAGAGAGGGCTTCGTGAGAGGGACGCCGTGAAAGAGAAACACGTTTTCTTGTTCTCAGATCTTTTTTTTTATTTTTTTTATTTATTATATTTTAATAAAATCTGATTGTTGATGGGTTTGTAAGCCCACGTGATGTTTACTATTAGCACACCCCACAGTACATGTCTTAATTTTCTGCTTTATCTTTGTTGTTTTAAATTCGGTTGGGCTCAACACAGGCCCATTAAGCCTTGTTACGTAAATACCCTAAATCAGTAAATGCACCCCAGTTTTCTTTATTTTATTTTGTGACTTTCTCTAATTTAGTTTTTCTTAATTTTATATTTTGTTAGAATAGTAATTATTTTTGGTGTCCATGTTTATTTGATAGTATTTTGTTTTTATTATTATTATCGTTTACTTTTTTATTATCATTTATTTTATTTTCTTGGGCCTATGATAAGAATAGACGGTTTTATTAATATTTGACTTTGTCAATTTTATTTAAACCAATTTGAGGCCATTTTTTATTTTTTATTTATTCTATTCTATTCAATTTATTCTATTTTCAAAAAAAAAGAGGGTTATAAAAAAATATATATTAGAGAACTATTTAATAAATCTATCCATTTATTTTTCTCTTTTTGGGGCCGATGATATTACAAAAATCACGATAAATCATTTACGATTAATCGTGACCTATATGAGGCCATTGCATTTTATTTCTATATTTATTTATTTTCTTTCCATTTAATTCATTATTTATTTTATTTAATTTAATTTATTCCATTTAATTTATTTCATAATTCATTTCACTTTATTTATTTTATTATCATTCACTTCTCGCGTCTTCACACTATACCATTAATTTTCAAAAATAATAATTCTTTGGTCCAACGCCAAATTCACTTCACTACACTCACACACGTAAGTCGGTCGTTTACGATCGCCATCTGCACAGTTCCATACACTGCACAACTTTCTAACTTAAACAAATTGTCGCACTGCGTTTGTTTGTCACCCCAGCATCCTCGATCCACATATCGAGCCATAGCCCAGTTACTAAGCCCTTTTACCTTGCATTTCCATTTACTTTATTCAGTCTATTTTTGCAAGTAGCAACCTTTGCCTAGTCTTAGGAGCTTGCACCCCCTTCAGTTATTTTTGTTTATGCTTTTCAATCCAAAAGGGAAAGACTCCTGCAGTTGACTCAATGTCATAGGAAGTTTAGCCATCCCTCATCCTTAGGTCCTTAGCCATTAGGTCCTTAGTTTTTATTTTACAACTTTTTGTGACTTTCTTAAAGTCACGTGAGTGTTTGCCATAACACTTACCTTCCCCCGCGAACCTTGAGCGTAACCAAGTGTTCGTTAATCCTTAGGAGAACTACGAGTGCTCTGATTCTATACCCGATACATAGGCATCGATGCGATGTTGTGCGAGCACCATTAGAAATAAAACCCTAGGTTCCCATAATTTTAACAAGCAATAAACAACAATAATACAAATATTAACAAGAGGTTCCCGTAGGATACTGCGGATGCTTAGGATGCTAACACCTTCCCTAGGTATAATCAACCCCCGAACCTAGTTTCTCCTCATTTAGGGTTTTTACGATCTTTTTCCCTTTTCCCTTTGGATTAAATTAAAGTCGGTGGTGAACATAAATGTTTTGCGATTCAAGCTCACTTAATAGCTTGGTATCCGATTCTCACCGCGACAGAAATGGCGACTTCACTGGGGATTCTATTTTTGAGGGTTAAGCCCACCTTGTATATTTGTATATTTGTTGTTGTATTGCTTGTTATTATTCGGGATTTTTGTTGGGTGTTCCATGTGTGGTGAGATAAGTCCTAACCCGGATTTGAGTGCAAAATAAGTTAGGATGGTGGTATATTCAAGAAGGCTTGTAGGGAGTTGAGTCCCGACCAAGTTGACTTGAGACACCACCACTCGGCGGAGGCCTCCTCGGATGTAGTTTTGTTGATCGAGTTCAGTCGTGAAAACATTACTATATTCGACTTGAGAGCCATTAATGCTGAGGACCTTAGAACATTTACCCCCACTTGGCCTTTTTAGGGATGTAGTGCGATGACTATGAGGGTGCAAATCCAAAATAGTTGATACGCGATACTGCACTCGGATGAGACTCTCTTGAGAATATTACTGATTACCAAGTCGAGTTGGGAAGTCGGTAATATCCGAAAGATGGGACAGTGATTCTGGGAACTTTTAGAACCCGTTGTACAGGTACAAATAAACTCATAGTACATACCTTTTTGGGAGGGTTGAACCTTTGACCTCATGCAAGCTTTGAACCTAAGCCTTGTTTGTGTTTGTTGCATTCACGCATCATGAAGCATCATTTTTACCATTTATTCAAGGAACTTAGAAACTCTATTTTTGCAAATATCATAGGTATCATCATGGATTTTGGAAGAAGAAAGACTGTCAAGTACACATTCAAAACTCCCAAACTTGAAGACCTAAGGAAATTAAGAGATTTGGTTTTGGATCAAGATGCCTTCATGGAGAAGCATAGGAGACTTTTAGCTTTGCTTAAGACTGATTGGGATGGAAGGTTGCTCTCTGTGATGCTCCAGTTTTATGACCCTCTTTACCACTGTTTTACGTTCCCTGATTACCAATTGGCACCTACTTTGGAGGAGTATTCAGTTTTGGTGGGATCACGTGTTAAGGATGAGTTTCCATTCCCTGTTCTAGAGAAGGACCCTGAAGAAGCGGAGATTGCAAAGGCGACATATTTGAGTGTTCCTGAGGTCAAGGAAAATATGACCTATAAAGGAAAGGTTTTTGGATTCCCTACAAAGTTTCTGATAGAAAAGGCCAAGAATTTTGTTGATGTGAAGGATATGAAAGCTTTTGAGGCGACTTTTATTCTGCTGATATATGGAGTGCTGCTTTTCCCAAACTTTGAAGACTTTGTCGACCTGAACGCCATCAAGATCTTTCTGAAGAAGAACCCGGTCCCTACTTTGCTCGGAGACACTTACCATTCCATCCATCTGAGGAATCACCATAAGGGAGGGATGATTACTTGCTGTGCATCATTGCTGTACGAGTGGTTTATTTCACACTTGCCTAAGTCATCTTCATTTTGGAACCTTAAGGATGGTTTGTGGTGGTCACAAAGGATCATGTCTCTTACCCACTCTGACATTAGCTGGTACAATCGTGCTTATGATGGAATATTGATTATTGATAGCTGTGGTGATTTTGCTAATGTGCCTCTTCTTGGCACTAAGGGAGGAATCAGCTATAATCCGGTTTTGGCTCGCCGCCAACTCGGATATCCGTTGAAGGACAAGCCTAAGAGTGTTGAAGTGGAAGGAATTTTCTTTAAGGATGACGAAGAACCAGAGCTCAAGAAACAGATTATGCAAGCTTGGAAGTGCATCCATAGGAAGGGGAGGAGTAGCTTGGGAAAGCCGAATTGTGTTTCTATGGAACCCTATCTCCAATGGGTACGAGATAGGGCAATCAGTCTGAAGATGCCTTACCCTCGCCAGGATCCTATGACCTTCAAGAAACCCATTTTAATCTTTATGGATGATGCAGAGAAACTGAAGATTGATTTGGAGAAAGAGATCCGAGAGAAGAATGCATGGAAGAATCGACATCAGATCATCAGCAGTGAGAATGAGGAACTTAGAAGACAACTGAAGATGAAGGAAGAAGAAGAGCTCTCCAGCAAGAAAAGGAAAGCACCAGAGGATTTATTTTCCTCCAGCACTCAAGAGGACACTTCTTGGAAGTCGATCGTGGATCAACTTATGCTTGAAAGGGCTCAGATGAAGGCACAAATCGAGAAGCTCAACTTGAGGCTTTTAGGAGAATCTCCTTAGGACTTTGTCTTTGTCTTTATTAAGCTTTGTTTGGGATTTTTGAAAGTGTACTCAAAACCTTGTATCACTTTTTGAATTTAATGAAATCATATCCTTTTGATTATTATGTGTTTCCTTGGTAT
Organism: Lathyrus aphaca; assembly: GCA_963966055.1. Lineage (NCBI taxonomy): Eukaryota > Viridiplantae > Streptophyta > Magnoliopsida > Fabales > Fabaceae > Lathyrus > Lathyrus aphaca. The sequence goes on along the minus strand of OZ014519.1, from coordinate 448,889,265 downwards.
TTGCAAATTGTTTCTTAAGCTCCTTGAATAAAATTTCATTTTTGCATTGCACTCATACATTTGGCATTGCATTTGCATTTTTTTCATGAAACTCATTCCCGTCATCTGCTCTCCAGCTTTCACACTGAGGCTCTCACGCAAATACTACACTCGAGCTCAAGCCAGAAAGAGGATGGCTGAAAGAGACCTAGAGATGGACAGAGTTAATGAAGAGCTTTCTGATATTCGTGGAGATATGGGTCAGATGATGGAAATGTTGCAAGTCATTCGAGCGAAGATGGATACCCAACGGACTGTGGTGTCAGAAATTGTCACCGCAACGACTGAATTTGTCACTGCAACGACCCAGCCTACATCATCAGTCATTACCCCTGTGACCTGGCCTCCTTTTGGACTTCCTCATGGATTCGTCCCTCCTCCTCATGGTTTTGCTTCTCAAAGTTTTATTCCTTCTTCTTCAGGGTTTGCTACTCAAAGTTTTATTCCTCCTTCCCAAGGACTTGCTGCCCAGGGTTTCTTCCCTCCTTCTCAAGGGTTTGCTACTCAAAGTTTTATTCCTCCTTCCCAAGGACTTGCTGCTCAGGGTTTCTTCCCTCCTTCTCAAGGTTTTGCTACTCAGAGTTTTATACCCCCTTCCCAAGGATTTGCTGCTCAGGGTTTCTTCCCTCCGTCCCAAGGCTTAGCTTCTCAAAGTTTCGCACCTCCCTCTCAGGGTATGGCATTTCCTTTTCAAGGTTTTGTGCCTCCTCCTCAGGGATTTGCTGCTCAACAAACTGTTCCTGTGACTAATGAAGAGAATCATGCAGTTGCTAATTTTACACAAGACATTGTGCACACCCGTGCTCAACCGTACTTCAATGACCATCAGGGGTATGAAGCGCCAGATATGTCTGAAAACGGAGATGAGAAACATGTGAAGATGCAGGAGAATTTTGATACCCTTGAAAAAAGGTTAAGAGCGATTGAAGGTGACCAGATCTTTGGTGCTGCTGCCAGGGAGATGTGTCTGGTGTCTGGATTGGTAATACCTCCGAAGTTCAAGATACCCACCTTTGATATGTATGAGGGTGCAACTTGTCCTAAGAACCATCTCCTGATGTACTACCGAAGAATGGCTGCTCAGGTTGACAATGATAAGTTAATGATCCACTGCTTTCAAGACAGCCTGAAGGGAATCTCCTCTAAATGGTATTTGACGCTTGACCAGTCAAAGATTCGTAGTTTCCAAGACTTGGCCGATGCTTTCATCCAACAATACAAGTACAACATGGACCTCGCTCCCGATAGGAGGCAATTGCTAAGCATGTCCCAGAAAGAGTCTGAATCCTTTAAAGAGTATGCTCAAAGGTGGAGAGGAACCGCTTCTCAAGTAGAGCCCCCATTGACTGAAAAAGAATTAGCTGACTGGTTTGTTGACACTGTGCGACCAGAATTCTATGAGAGAATGGTGGGGAGCATAACTGCTAGTTTCTCTGATTTAGTGGCTGTGGGAATCAAGGTAGAACTCGGATTGAAGAGTGGAAAGATGAGCGGTGCATCTGGCAGTTCCAGCACTGGCAGTGGGAATATTGGCAAGAAATTTACCAATAACTTCCACAAGAAGAAGGAGGGTGAGACGAATGCCATAATGGCAAGTCAAAGAAGAAATCCACTTTGGCAGAGACCTTCACCTATGGCTCAACAGCAGTATCCTCGTCAACAGCAGTATGCTCATCAACAACAGTATGCCCAACATCCTTATGTAGCGGCGGTTCAACCATCATTTAATCCACAAGTCCCCATGTATCGGCCAACTCAAGCAGTACCGATGTACCAACAAGCGGCTCCAATGATTCAACCTTATCAACCAATGCTCAACAATCCAGGCTATCAACAAGCACCCAATGCTTCAGCCTACCAGCAGAGGACTCCAGCTCCTCATCCAAATCCCAATTTTCAGAATAGAAGACCGGGTGGAAGGCCTCCTAATCCTCGAATCCCTATAACTTATACTGAGCTATATCCTTCACTGCTGAAGAAGGGTTTGGTTACTCCAAGGCCTTTGGGTCCTCCACCAAATCCGCTCCCACCAAATTACAACCCAAATGCTCACTGTTTATTCCATGAAGGTGCCCCGGGGCACGATTTGGAGGGTTGTTATGCTTTGAAGTATATAGTGAAAGATTTGATGGAGAAGAACATTCTGTCATTTGGGAATACTGGTCCGAATGTCAAAGATAATCCTTTACCCAAGCATGGGTCTATAAATGCTATTGTTGATGAGTCCGAAGAAGGTTTGATCTTCAATGCCACCGAGATCAAGACCCCGCTTAGAGACTTCCATGCGAAGTTAGTAGAGGCGGGTATACTAAAGAGCTGCCATAAGAATTGTGAAGGTTGTGTTGATAGTCCAAGAGGATGTGAATTGGTCTTGAAAGATGTTCAAGATTTGATTGATGAAGGTGTCTTACAAGTGAGCGGTCATATGAAGAGGAATGAGGTGGCGGTGATTGAACCCATTTTCAACTTGCCGGAATCTAATTCTACCTGGGTGCCAGTGTTCAACCTGCCTGAATCTTCAGGAGTTCAACCTATCTTCAATACTCCAGAATCTGTGGTGCCAATTTTCAACATACCTGAGCAAAGATTTGAACAAAGGAGTAACTCTTTCCGTTATGAAGACACTAAAGCAGTTCCATGGAGGTATGACACAGGGAAAGTTCATCAGAAGATTGATAAAGCTAATCAGAAGGAAGGTTCAAAAGTTGCAAGTACTGATATAGCGGGTGCAGGTCGTTTGACTCGCAGTGGTCGTGTATATACCCAGCAAGCCAATACGGCTCCGCCTAAAGAAGTCACACCAGCTGTTGTCAACAAAGATAAAGAGGTAGTCTTGGGAGAAGAGGATGCAGAGTTCCTCAGAATCATAAAGAAGAGTGATTATAAGGTAATTGATCAGCTGCATCAAACGCCTTCCAAAATATCTATCCTATCACTGCTTATGCATTCTCCGGCTCATCGAAGTGCGCTTCAAAAGTTGCTAGCTCAAGCACATGTTACGCATGATATAACAGTGAACCAGTTTGACGGAGTCATTGCCAATATCACTGCGTGTAACAACCTCAGTTTCAGCACGGAGGATCTTCCGAAGGAGGGCTTGGACCACAACCGTGCGCTCCACATATCAGTGAAATGCCAAGAGGATACTTTAGCAAGAGTTCTGGTGGATACAGGATCTTCTTTGAATGTTTTGCCGAAAAGAACACTGGCTAAGTTATCTTATCAAGGGGCAGAGATGAGGCCCAGTGCACTGATCGTGAAAGCTTTTGATGGTTCAAGAAGGACTGTTATTGGAGAAGTAGACTTACCAATCTTGATTGGGCCACAGGTCTTCAAAATCACTTTCCAAGTCATGGACATCAATCCTAACTACAGCTGCTTGCTGGGAAGACCGTGGATCCATGCTGCTGGGGCAGTCACTTCTACCCTACATCAAAAGATGAAGTTTGTAGTCAATAACAAGCTGGTGACCGTGTCTGGGGAAGAAGATCTCATGGTTAGCAACCTTTCATCCTTTACCTATATTGAGGCTGATGAAGATGCTTTGGAAACTTCTTTCCAAGCTCTTGAGATAGCCAATGTTGTCCTTCTAGAAGTAGAGGAACCAGAAGTAGAGTACCATTTCCACCATTGAAGAAAGAAGCCATGAAGGTTGGGGTGATGTCATCGAAGTCAAGCAGAAGCTAGATCGTTGCGGGTTGGGTTACAAACCAACTCATGTGAAAGAAGGAGCGTCAACCTCCGTTAAAGGACGTCCGAAGACCATCCAAGAAGTGTTTTCTAGTGCTGGTTATCAGATCAACGCAATTGATGGAGTTTCTGAAGATGAAGATGTGAATCACTTGGTGTATCAGTGTGAAGAAGCCTTGGACAATTGGGAGGCAGTCGAGATCCCAGAAATTTTTCCATTGTCAAAGTAATTTATTGTTTTTTAAGTGTTTTCAAAGTTCCCTAGCTCTGCCCAAGGCTATGGGAGTATTTTGTAGGGCCCCTTCTCATTTTTAAAGTTATTATCAATGAAGGCATTTTGTTAAACTCTTATTTTGATCATTTACTGTTTTTCTCTCTTTTCACTTTTAAAAGAAAATGGCAATCTTTCAAAACCAATAAAAAGCTTTTTCTCTTGCATTTCTCTATTTTCCACTTTTAATAAAAGCAAATCATTATCATATGCAGAATAAACGAAAACCCTGTTGAATCCAATGACTCTGCATTCTCTCCTAACTTTGATTCGCCCATCTACCAAGCGGAAGATGAAAGTGAGGAAGATTGTGACATTCCCGAAGAACTGGAAAGATTAGTTGAGAATGAGCACACAGATCTTCAGCCACATAAGGAGCAGGTAGAGACCATAAATCTTGGCACTGATGAAGACATGAAGGAAGTCAAGATTGGTACAACACTTGGGGCAGACATCAGAGAAAGATTGGTCAAGCTTCTCAGAGAGTATGTAGATGTGTTTGCATGGTCGTATCAAGATATGCCCGATTTAGACACAGACATAGTGGTCCACAAGTTACCTCTTCGGCCAGAGTGTCCTCCTGTAAAGCAAAAGCTTCGAAGAACAAGACCAGACATGGCTCTGAAGATTCGAGAAGAGGTCAAAAGACAGTTTGATGCGGGATTCCTTGCAGTTGCAAAGTACCCTGAGTGGGTAGATAATATTGTGCCAGTCCCTAAAAAGGATGGCAAGGTCAGAATATGTGTGGACTATAGGGATTTGAACAAGGCCAGTCCGAAGGACGATTTCCCTCTTCCGCATATTGACACTTTGGTTGACAACACTGCTAAATTTGCTGTTTTCTCCTTCATGGATGGGTTTTCAGGATACAACCAGATCAAGATGGATCCTGAAGATATGGAAAAGACTACATTCATCACACCATGGGGCACTTATTGTTACAAAGTTATGCCATTCGGTCTCAGAAATGCAGGAGCCACTTATCAGAGGGCAATGGTCACCCTTTTCCATGATATGATGCATAAAGAGATAGAAGTTTATGTGGATGATATGATTGCCAAATCACAGAGTGAGGAGGATCATTTGAATCATCTTTTGAAGTTATTTGAGCGTCTCAGAAAGTTCCAACTGCGACTGAATCCAGCTAAGTGTACTTTTGGTGTCCGATCAGGGAAGTTACTTGGTTTTATTGTTAGTCAGCAAGGAATTGAAGTAGATCCAGATAAGGTCAGAGCAATTCAAGAGATGCCAGCTCCCAAGACAGAAAAGCAAGTCAGAGGTTTCCTTGGAAGATTGAACTACATCTCCAGATTCATCTCCAACATGACTGCTACTTGTGAACCTTTATTCAAGTTACTCCGGAAGAATCAAGCAATTGAGTGGAGTCCTGATTGTCAATTGGCATTTGAGAAGATTAAGGTTTATCTGCAAGAACCTCCTATCTTGGTCCCACCTACTCCAGGGAAGCCTCTTTTCATGTACCTAACTGTGCTCGAGGGATCTATGGGTTGCGTGTTAGGCCAACAAGACGAAGTTGGTCGTAAGGAGCACGCCATTTATTACCTAAGCAAGAAGTTCACAGACTGTGAGAGCAGATACTCACTTTTAGAGAAGACTTGCTGTGCTTTGGCATGGGCGGCCAGACGCCTCAGGCAGTACATGATTTGTCACACTACTTTGTTGATCTCGAAAATGGATCCAATAAAGTACATCTTTGAGAAGCCTGCCTTGACAGGAAGACTCGCCCGTTGGCACATGTTGTTATCCGAATACGACATCCAATATGTAACCCAGAAGTCCATTAAAGGCAGTGTTTTGTCTGAATACCTTGCTGATCATCCTGTCGAAGATTATGAACCTTTGAAATTCGATTTCCCGGACGAAGATATTATGCTGATAAAGGACTGCAAAGTTCCAGATCCAGATGAAGGTCCCGAGCCAGGGTCCCGTTGGAAGATGATGTTTGATGGTTCCTCTAACTACATGGGGCATGGTGTAGGAGTTGTTTTGATGAATCCTGATGGTGGTTATACTCCCTTCACGGCTAGATTGTGCTTTGAATGTACAAACAACATCGCAGAGTATGAAGCATGTGTTTTGGGTATCGAAGCTGCAATCGATACCAGAATCAAGATTCTGGATGTATATGGAGACTCAGCTTTGGTAATATACCAAGTCAAAGGCGAATGGGAGACCCGTGACGAGAAGTTGATCCCATACCGTGCCCACATTGTGGAATTGATCAAATACTTTGATGAGGTCACTTTCCATCATGTTCCAAGGGCGGAAAATCAAATAGCAGATGCCTTGGCTATGTTGGCCTCTATGTTTCAAGTCAGATTTCTTAATGAAGCTCCACTCATTACAATTGAGCGAAGAACTGCACCGGCCTACTGTCTACTGGTCGAAGAAGAAACTGATGAGAAACCGTGGTTCTACGACATCAAGAACTATTTGCAGAATCAAGAGTACCCAGCTGACGCAACAAATCTAGACAAGAAGACTTTAAGAAGATTGGCGTCCAAGTTTTTCCTCAGCAACAATGTGCTTTACAAGAGAAATCATGATATGGTTCTGCTCAGATGTGTGGACAAACGCGAAGCAGACTTATTGATCAGGGAAATCCATGAAGGATCGTTTGGAACACATGCCAATGGACATGCCATGTCCAGGAAGATTTTGAGAGCTGGATACTTCTGGTTGACCATGGAATCAGATTGTTTCAAGTATGCCAGAAAGTGTCATAAATGCCAGATTTATGCTGACAAGGTGCACGTACCTCCAACACTTTTGAATGTTCTGTCATCGCCTTGGCCTTTCTCAATGTGGGGCATTGACATGATTGGGGCAATTGAGCCTAAAGCTTCCAATGGTCATCGGTTTATATTGGTCGCAATCGATTACTTCACCAAATGGGTAGAAGCAGCTTCCTATACCAATGTGACAAAGCAAGTGGTTGCCCGTTTCATCAAGAACCAAATTATCTGCCGTTATGGAATCCCAAACCGAATCATAACAGATAATGGGACTAATTTGAACAACAAAACAATGAAAGAGCTGTGTGAGACATTCAAGATTGAACATCATAACTCTTCTCCGTATCGTCCGAAAATGAATGGAGCTGTTGAAGCTGCAAACAAGAACATCAAAAAGATTCTGCAGAAAATGGTAAAAACTTACAAAGATTGGCACGAGATGTTACCGTATGCTTTACACGGATACAGAACATCAGTTCGCACTTCAACAGGGGCAACCCCTTTCTCTCTGGTGTATGGGATGGATGCAGTTCTCCCAATTGAAGTAGAGATACCCTCTTTGAGAATCTTGATGGAGACCAAACTGGAGGAAGCTGAGTGGGTTCAAAGCAGGTTTGACCAACTGAACCTCATTGATGAGAAGAGAATGACCGCCATGTGCCATGGCCAGTTGTACCAAAAGCGCATCAAGAGAGCATTTGACAAGAAAGTCCGCATCCGAGAATTCAAAGGAGGAGATCTTGTACTCAAGAAAATCTTGCCAGTCCACAAAGACATGCGTGGAAAATGGAGTCCTAACTATGAAGGCCCATATGTTGTGAAGGTGGCATTCTCCGGAGGTTCCTTAATCCTTACAACTATGGATGGTGAACAGCTGAAGCACCCGGTGAATTCTGATGCAGTCAAAAAATATTATGCCTAAATAAAACCCGATAGGTCGAAAACCAGAAATGGCGACCTAGGCAAAAATGGGTATCCCGGTGGATCAAAACCTATGAAGGAGATCCAGGCAAAAGTTAGGGATAAAAATGAAAAAAATAAGAGCTCGCTAAGTTGAAAACCCGAAAGGGAGGCTTAGGCAAAAAAGAGCGTCCCGGTGGATTGAAAACCCGAAAGGGCGGTCCAGGCAAAAGTTAGGGACAAAGGCATTTGACTGTGTCAGATGGTGTTTACCATTACTGAAGAATCATACTGGAAGATCGATCCATTTGCTCTTGTCAGAAGCAAGGTGTCGGGCAGTCTTAGTTATTAGGGATTGTAGTGGTCGTTGGATTCAACGTAGACCTTTCCCCATTGCCATTTTCAAATTGTAATTTCCCATGGAGTTTTTGCCATTGGCAAGCTACCACTCTTGAATAAATACAAACTTTGCCTATGAATTTTGTTGTTCAGCTTCTTATTCTCTTTTGTTATGCAAAATGCCATCATTTGATTACAATTTAACTTTGAAAATGACAAGTTTTTTTTCTTTAGAAAATGTTTTTTGAAAGCACTTGAAAACTTTTAAGTTTCTTTGACTTTGGAAAATTAAAAAATCTTCTGTTTCCCCAAGAAGTCCTGGTTTGCAACAACACCATTATGCTATTATTACAGAAATCCACATAGAAGTTCAAAACTGATAACACTCTTGGATGGATCCTTGGACCAAGCATGATTTCCAAGTTCGAAGACATCTCCCCAGTGTTTTTCATGTTGCTCACCTGAGTATTGGTGTTGAGAGCCTACTTCTTTTTGAGTCTTGTCAAAACTCTTTGTCTCTTTAGAGTCAACATTTGCATATCATGATCATTCACATCATGCTCAATCATGCGCATTTGACATTAGCATTTGTCTTTCCCCAGTTGGCGTCTGTCTAACTCCCAGTCCAAATATCATTAGCGTTCAATTTGAGAATTCATTGTTGTTGGTACCCGAGGTGGTTTACCATTTGTTTTTGTCCCCAGTAATTGCGGGTGTCCCTAGTGGACTTCTATTTGTGTTTGGCTTTTGTCTTTATGACCCCCGTGTCTCCTTGAAGTCCAATTGTCATTGGCACAAATCTTTTAAGCAGGTCCTGAAACCTTTGTTTTAAATCCAAGTCCATTTGATTTTGTACATACTTGTACCTTTCTCCTGATGGTTCCTGAAGGAATTTCCAGGGGTTGGATATTTTATCTTATTTGAAAACTCCAACATGTTTTGTTGTTACTTTTGCGTTAGCCGGTCGCTTAGAGCCGTTGATCTATCTTTGGGTGATCTCCATTCTATCCCCAATGTTAGTTGGTCGCATAGAGCCACTACTAAATCGCTGTGATTTCTTTCCCTATCCTCAGTGTTGGCAGTTACATTTGAACCTGCTAATTTACCATTTTGAATAATTTGACTACTTTGTCTTTATCATTCTTAGTGTCAACCGGTTTTAACTTGTGGCGCATTCACTTTGAGTGTATTTTGGCTTTCTTTTGTAGTGTCAATAGGTTTCGAACCTATTGTGCTTCTACTTTGAGCATTTTTGTTGATTATTCATGGTGTCAGTTGGTCGCATTGAGCCGCTGCGCATTCACCTTGAATAAGTTTGTTGTCATTCTCAGTGACAGTTGGTCGCATCGAGCCGCTGCGCATTCACCTTGAATAGGCCTTTTGTTATTCTTAGTGTCAGTTGGTCGCATAGAGTCGCTGCGCATTCACTTTGAATATTATGTTTATCATTTCCAATGCTAGCTGGTCGCATAGAGCCGCTGCATTTTCTCTTTGAATGTTTATCTTGTTTGTATTCATGGTGTCAGTTGGTCGCATTGAGCCGCTGCGCATTCACCTTGAATAGGCCTTTTGTTATTCTCAATACAGTTGGTCGCATCGAGCCACTGCGCTTTCTTTTTGAATATTTATTTTGTCATCCTCAGTGTCAGTTGGTCGCATAGAGCCGCTGCACATTCACTTTGAATGTTTATTTTTTGTTGTTATTCTTGGTGTCAGCTGGTCGCATCGAGCCGCTGCGCATTCACCTTGAATAAGCTGTTTATCATTTCCAATGCTAGCTGGTCGCATAGAGCCGCTGCATTTTCTCTTTGAATGTTTATCTTGGTTGTATTCTTAGTGTCAGTTGGTCGCATTGAGCCGCTGCGCATTCACTTTGAATATTACGTTTATCGTTCTCAGTGACAGTTGGTCGCATTGAGCCACTGCACATTTCTTTTTGAATATGTTGGTTGATTATTCTTAGTGTCAGTTGGTCGCATCGAGCCGCTGCGCATTCACTTTGAATATTGTGATTATCATTCTCAGTGACAGTTGGTCGCATTGAGCCGCTGTGCTTTCGCTTTGAATGTTTATTTTCGTTGTTATTCATGGTGTCAGTTGGTCGCATCGAGCCGCTGCGCATTCACCTTGAATAAGCCTTTTGTTATTCTTAGTGTCAGTTGGTCGCATCGAGCCGCTGCGCATTCACTTTGAATATTATGATATTTTATTTCCAGTGACAGTTGGTCGCATAGAGCCGCTGCACATTCTCTTTGAATGTTTAGTTTGTTGTATTCTTAGTGTCAGTTGGTCGCATCGAGCCGCTGCGCATTCACTTTGAATATTGTGATTATCATTTTCAGTGACAGTTGGTCGCATGGAGCCGCTGCACTTTCCCGTTGACTGTTTATTTTGTTGTATTCTTAGTGTCAGTTGGTCGCATCGTGCCGCTGCGCATTCACTTCGAATATGTTGTTGCTTTTTTTTCTCAAAGTCAATTTGGTCGCATAGAGCCATTGGTCAACCACTTCGATTTATTTCCTTGTCTTATTTGTATTCTTGGTGTCAGTTGGTCGCATCGAACCACTGTGCAGTCACTTTGAATTTTATTTTGTTTTGTCTGTGTTCGTTGATCCAACGCTTTGGATTTCCTTTTGTGCCCGTCTTTTGTTATTCTTAGTGTCAACAGTTACACTTGAACCTGTTGATTTGTCACTTTGAATGTTTCCCGTTTTCGTTTCTTTATCCCCAGTGTCTGTCATCCCCAGTGTCTGTCATCCCTAGGAGTCTTGGCTTGTGGTCGTCGACATTCTCATTCTCATCAATCATACCATAATCATCATTTCATTGCATAATAGTTGCAGAATTAGATAGATTTGTAGTCCGGCATAACATTGCGTTTAGGGGCAAAATTTCCGGTTAGTTCTATATTTAAATACCTTTCACCATGATTTCTTGAGTGCCTATCGTCATTCACGCCATCTGGTAAAGTTATTTAAATAGGGGCAACTGTCACACCCCAAATTTTACCCCTAATCGCTCATATCATAATCATACTTTTATCGCATTTAGCAGGGATTTTTCCCGATTTATTTTCTGTTGTTTTCTTCTCATTTTCTAGCTTCCATTTTAATTCAATTTATTTATGACTTTTTAATTCATTTTCGTTTTTTTAATTTTTTTAATTTCCATTTTCGTTCCTATTTGTAAGTTCCTTTGTTAAGATTTTATTTTAATTTCTATTTCTAACCTTTAGCTCAATTTTCAATTTTTCTAAATTTATTTGTTATTTCTTTTCATTTTCTAGTTCGCATTTTTTTAAATTAATTTTTTATTTCATTTTTAAGTTTTTATTTTCTATTCTTCAATTTTTAATTTTATTCCATTTTCAAGTTGTCAATTTCAATTCATTTTCATTTTCTAAATTCCAAGCTTAGTTCTCAAATTCTAAAGTTAATTTTTAATTTCAATTATTTAAGTTATTCCAATCTTAAGTTTATTTCCTTTTTATTCACTTCTAATTCAAATTTTAATTGTTAACCATTTATTCCATTTTAATTCATATCCACATTTTTTTTATTTTCTAAATTCCAATTTCTTTTTTTTTATTATTTATTATTCATTTTAGTTCCAAGTTTAATTTATTTAAGTTTTTAAGTCACTTTCAATTTTAAGTTTATTTCTTTTTTTATTCACTTCTAATTTAAGTTTATGTTTAGATTTCTAATTTAAAGTTCTCATTTTAATATTAAGTGTTCAATTTCAAATCACAATCAAATGTAAATAATCAACATTTTATTCCAAGCATATTTTGTTTTGTTACATTTACATAGAAAATTACAAGAAAAATGCTACAAAAAATTCTGCACTACACTACAAATGCAGCCTGCTCCAAATCAGCCCCACAACAAGCATGCAGCCACCAACAGCTGCATTTTCCTGCTCCACCCACTGCTGCAAATTCAGCATGTGTCTCCCTTCCTCCAACCCTTCATTGGCAAGCAACAAGGACAACAAAATCTGCCAATACAAACACCACAAAACAGAGCACAAAGACATCAGTTCAGCATTATAAACACTACACAAACTCACTACAAAATTCAGCACCACAAACACACCAAAAACAGCCCTCACAAACAGTCACAAACATTCAAAAATTCAACATACAAAAAACCAGCCTCAAACACAGAAAAATCAGCACAACAACTACACACAAACAGCCCTGTTACAGCCTCAATACACATAAAAATCCAGCATCAAAACCCCTCACAAAACAGTCCCATAACAACCAACAAACAGCTCTCATTCATACACACAACTCAACACTCAAAACATCAAAAAAATTCAGCACTATAAACACACAAACAGTCCACAAAAACAGCATCAAAAACCACAAAAAAAAGAGGAAGGAGGGAGAGAACAAAGAAGTCAACAACAAGAAGCAGTGCATTAGAAGAGGAATAGGAAACTCACTGTAGTGGACTCGTCACCCCGATAACATTCGGGCCGGTAATATTTTCTTCCTTCACCTCTTTTCAGTTTTGTTCATAGTTTCTTTTTCTTCAAACCTGCATTCACAAAACAAATTTATAATTAAAACTTCAAAAATCAAAAAATCAAAAAAAACTTCACCATAGAAACCATTAACATAAACCTTCAATACAAAAAAAGCCCAGTCCACTGTTACCAAGACCAAACGAAAAAAACAAAATCAGAAATACAAAGGAACTTGAACTGTGTCCAAACCATTCAAAATCTCACAAAAAAACAGACTCACCCATATCCACCACTGTATCAATAACCTTTCCCCACCCTTTGCATCATTCAATACCACCATAAACAGAACCTTTCTTTACAAACAACAACAACATAAGCAACCACCATTACACTCCCTCTTTCACCCTTTGTATAACACCCTTTGTATAACAGAACCACAAACTAACCACCAATTTCGTCCTTCACCATAAATGAAACTTACAGCCACTGTATATTCATCTCCACAAACACCCTGTGAACAGCCCTGTCAAACTCTCGATCTACAGACCTCAAACCCACCTCCTCGCTCATAAACAACCGCTTCCATTTTACCAACAACCGTTTCCATCTTACCGCCGACGATCCCTTCGTCAACACACCTCAACACCACCCGCATAACCAAATTCCAAAGCTCATGAACCAGGATTGATATGAAAAACGCAGCAAGCATCACCACTGAAATCATAAACCAAATCCACCATTCTCCCTCAAACCAACAACCGCCGGCCTACACCCTTTAACCAACCGCATCGGAAACGAAATAAACTCACCAATTTTTGATACCAATTCATAAACCCTTTTCATTACTCCAAACCATCTGGAACTGTCAACATTGTAAACTGCTTCACACAAAACCTGAAATCACCCCCAAATCACTGACCAAACATCAAGTCTCCAACCAGCCAGCCAGTAACCGTGATACACCTTCAGCTCCACCCTGTCAAACCAAACACCACCATGTAAAAACCATCAGATTCAGAAACGAAAAATCCAGAGATACAAAACCCTCCCTCAAATAAAACTCACAAACCATCTTCGCCAAAATCCGTAAACCAGAATATCAACCATCATCATCCCAGCCACACAAATCAAAAAACCAAACCAAATAAACAAATTGAGGTGAGCAGAAAGATTTTTGGAGGAAAATGCAGAACAACAGCGACCTCCCTTCAATCACCTTTCAAACTCTCAGCCACAAACACTTATCACCGTCAAACATGAAACCAAACCTCGGATAAGAACCGAACTCAATCCACCTTCAGACCGGCCATTACCGCTCCACAGACCTCTCGTTCACCAACATACAACCACACAAACCATAAACCGTGACCAGCAACCCACCCGACCGCCTTGAGAGTGAAACTCAGACCCTTTCACCACCATCCCAAACCTCATCCTTAACTTTCACTAACACAAATTCATGCCGTCAAAACTCACTGTAAAAAACCCGCTACCAAACGCCAAATCCTAAAACAGAGCCGGAAATCCTTCAATAACCACAATAAACCCAAACAGACAGAACAAAAGGGAGAATTGAAATCAAACCACCATGAACGAAAGGAACCGAAGCTATTCACCTCAAAATTGAATTTCGCAAACCGCCGCCGCTACCACTAGCTCACCGTCAACGTGCCTGGAATCCGTCGCAACCCACAAAACCTTCACCTATTCTAACTCACCTCCTTCACGAAACACCACAGCGACGCAAACCCATGGACCTCCACTTTCATTTTCGACCTAAAACCACTTCACTCCCTCAAATCCATCCGAGAACGCAACCCCTTTTTCCTCTTCGAGCCGCCGCGAACAAATCCACAATCCTTGCCCAAACTATTCCCCAAAACCGCTGAAAATCACCGCGATTCAGACTGAGAGGCCGTGAGAAGTGAGCGATAGAGAGGGTGAATAAAATCCGCCGTGATTGAGACTGAGAGTTTGAGGGGGAGGCGAAGTTACCGGAGCCATTGAGAGAGATTCTGAGATTGAGAGAGAAATACATGCGATTGAGAGACGTGAGAGAGTGAGACAGGAAACACAGTGAGAGAGGGCTTCGTGAGAGGGACGCCGTGAAAGAGAAACACGTTTTCTTGTTCTCAGAACTTTTTTTTTATTTTTTTTATTTATTATATTTTAATAAAATCTGATTGTTGATGGGTTTGTAAGCCCACGTGATGTTTACTATTAGCACACCCCACAGTACATGTCTTAATTTTCTGCTTTATCTTTGTTGTTTTAAATTCGGTTGGGCTCAACACAGGCCCATTAAGCCTTGTTACGTAAATACCCTAAATCAGTAAATGCACCCCAGTTTTCTTTATTTTATTTTGTGACTTTCTCTAATTTAGTTTTTCTTAATTTTATATTTTGTTAGAATAGTAATTATTTTTGGTGTCCATGTTTATTTGATAGTATTTTGTTTTTATTATTATTATCGTTTACTTTTTTATTATCATTTATTTTATTTTCTTGGGCCTATGATAAGAATAGACGGTTTTATTAATATTTGACTTTGTCAATTTTATTTAAACCAATTTGAGGCCATTTTTTATTTTTTATTTATTCTATTCTATTCAATTTATTCTATTTTCAAAAAAAAAGAGGGTTATAAAAAAATATATATTAGAGAACTATTTAATAAATCTATCCATTTATTTTTCTCTTTTTGGGGCCGATGATATTACAAAAATCACGATAAATCATTTACGATTAATCGTGACCTATATGAGGCCATTGCATTTTATTTCTATATTTATTTATTTTCTTTCCATTTAATTCATTATTTATTTTATTTAATTTAATTTATTCCATTTAATTTATTTCATAATTCATTTCACTTTATTTATTTTATTATCATTCACTTCTCGCGTCTTCACACTATACCATTAATTTTCAAAAATAATAATTCTTTGGTCCAACGCCAAATTCACTTCACTACACTCACACACGTAAGTCGGTCGTTTACGATCGCCATCTGCACAGTTCCATACACTGCACAACTTTCTAACTTAAACAAATTGTCGCACTGCGTTTGTTTGTCACCCCAGCATCCTCGATCCACATATCGAGCCATAGCCCAGTTACTAAGCCCTTTTACCTTGCATTTCCATTTACTTTATTCAGTCTATTTTTGCAAGTAGCAACCTTTGCCTAGTCTTAGGAGCTTGCACCCCCTTCAGTTATTTTTGTTTATGCTTTTCAATCCAAAAGGGAAAGACTCCTGCAGTTGACTCAATGTCATAGGAAGTTTAGCCATCCCTCATCCTTAGGTCCTTAGCCATTAGGTCCTTAGTTTTTATTTTACAACTTTTTGTGACTTTCTTAAAGTCACGTGAGTGTTTGCCATAACACTTACCTTCCCCCGCGAACCTTGAGCGTAACCAAGTGTTCGTTAATCCTTAGGAGAACTACGAGTGCTCTGATTCTATACCCGATACGTAGGCATCGATGCGATGTTGTGCGAGCACCATTAGAAATAAAACCCTAGGTTCCCATAATTTTAACAAGCAATAAACAACAATAATACAAATATTAACAAGAGGTTCCCGTAGGATACTGCGGATGCTTAGGATGCTAACACCTTCCCTAGGTATAATCAACCCCCGAACCTAGTTTCTCCTCATTTAGGGTTTTTACGATCTTTTTCCCTTTTCCCTTTGGATTAAATTAAAGTCGGTGGTGAACATAAATGTTTTGCGATTCAAGCTCACTTAATAGCTTGGTATCCGATTCTCACCGCGACAATAAGTATACAAGAATAACAAATAACTCTTTAACCTTTGAATTAGGATTTCATCTTCCTATTTTTCCTTCTTCAAGATGAGAGACTAATATGCTATTTATAAGAAAACTAACACACTGACCTAATGGGCTTTTTAACAATTATCCATTACAAGATAACTTAGGGTACAAGCTAACTTAAACAATTGGACTTAGAAGCAAAGTCCAATCCAACATCCTAACTGTAACACTATAATCACTCTTCAGAATAATCATAAAACCAACATTATAATACTTGAATAATTCAACTTGTAAAAACATCACGCAACTGATTCATAAAACAACTTGTAGCATCTTTATCCAACATAAAAACAACTTCAAAATAACCAATAAACATTCTATGTACTTCAACTAAAATAAAATCCAGCATGCAACAAATTCAACAAAAACAGACACACATCATCCCCCCGAGTGCTACGTGTCAGAGCGAAAAACCACCGACTCGAATAAAGGTAACCGACTACTCCTCCTGATTACCTGCACGTTTCCAACATAAGGACAACATTCAAACAAAAGGGGTGAGTTACGATAATTATAAGAAGTATATGAAAAGCAAAACATAGAATAGGATTACAAATAATTCACTGCTTCACAACGTCACCTAGCACAACAACACAAAAATAATGCAACTTTAATGCGACTCAACTAATTATACATGTGGTATCATTTCAAAGTAAAACTCTCAACTTAAATCGTTTCCAAGTTATCAAGGCATCAAGGCATAAGCCTTCAACTTTCAACTTAATTTTCCAATCCAGACCAACATGGTGTGAGCAACGACTCCGACACAAAATGAAAATTTCCTACATGGCATACACGACTTTACAACACAAACGAAATAACAACACAAGCAACAAGGCATCAAGGCATAAGCCTTCAACTTTCAACTTAATTTGCCAATCCAGGCCAACATGGTGTGAGCAACGGCTCCGACACAAAATGAAAATTTCCTACATGGCATACACGAATTTACAACGCAAACGAAATAACAACACAAGCAACACAAAAACTTATACAAAATCAGCAACATAGAATCGACTTTGGCATATAAGCCTCCAACATAACAACTTTAGAATTATTCCGTAAACCGGAAACATACATCAACTCAACTGTACCTGCAAATCAACTATACAACGTATTTTCAACAAAATAATGCAACCAAAATCAACTATTAATTTACCCGACTTACCCCGACAGTTTTCGTTAAATTTCGGGCAACTACGTTTTTCGCCTAATTCAGCTAAACCGACTAAAGCGACAAAGTTTTGAACATTCTGCGATTTATCACGAGTTTATTACAAATCTTGAAATTTCTGTGTTCTGATAAATATTATTTGTCATAGACACATACCTGCTATTGTTTCTACTAAAATTCCTAATTCTAGTATTTTCTGTCAAAAAGTTCCATCACAATCGGATTACAAGTAAAATCATTTAGTCCTCTGTTAATACTCAATTGCTACTGATGTACTACATCCTTACCTCTGATTTTCAATACAACTAAAATCATGAAATAATATTGGTTTCCTAACAAGATTTACTAAATTAATTTAGCTTGAATTAAATGGTTCATTTTATTAAATATTGTATAATCCATCACTTAATTAAATATCATGATTACAGTAACCAAAACAAAGAATTTCCCCCAACTACCAGGGTGGCTTGCGCCACCCTCTCCTAATGTCCTATGTGGCTTGAGCCACATCCCATAAAGGGACTAAGTTGCCTGCGCTACTTTATACAAGGGAATATGACTCCTGCTACTTTATGAAGTGGCTTGCGCCACTTGGATTCTTGCCACCCACCATTACCGGTCTCTGTAATTTTTGTTTATCGTCCCCAACCACGATTTTTCCAGAACTTCTCTCAACACATTAAAATAAACAACAAATCAACATGACCAAAACAACGTCTAATAAAAAAAAATCAACAATCGGACAATAATTTTCACACAACATTCATGGTGATAACAAGACACAAATTTATTCATAACAACATCAGTATCAACAAAATACACAACAACCTAACTACCCAATCACATTATCGAATTTCATATCCGATTATAAGAATCGAACTCACCCTTACCTTATGTTGGATTGAAGGTAGCACTAGCGATTGGATTCCGATTGTCGTTCCTTTTTTCCCTTTTCTCTCACGATCGTGCAAAAATTTTGTTTTCCTCTTCTACTGATACAACCTAACTTCTTATTTTATTTATTTTTATTAAAATAACTAATTCTTATAATTAGTAATGGGCCTAACAATAACACCCCCTAATTTACTAATTCAGACAGATTTCAAGCCCATTAACCCAACAACCACAACAACTATAATATTATCTTTAATAATATTTCTACGGCTTCCGACTTATTGACTTAATCAACCACAACATAAAAAGTAGACCGACTAAACACAAATAATTAATTAAATATTCAATAAAACAATTAATTAAATATTTGGGCATTACAACTCTCCCCCACTTAGAAGATTTTCGTCCTCGAAAATTTTACCTGATTCAAACAACTTGGGATAGGAGTCTCGCATCTTGCTCTCCAATTCCTAGGTCGTGCTTTCTCCAGCATCTCCCAACCAAACAACTTTGACCAACACAATCTCTTTTCCTTGAGGAGTCTTTGTTTCACGATCCTCAACTCGTACAGGCTTCATCTCTATAGTGAGATTCTCCCCCACTTGCGACACATGGAACACATCGTGAAAATTCGAAAAATTTGGCGGTAACGCCATCCGATAAGCAACTCTCCCAACTTTTTCCAAAATCTGATATGGACCGATAAAACATGGAGTGACCTTCTTATACTTCAAAGCCCTCCCAACACCAGTCACAGGCGTGACTCTCAAAAACACATGGTCACCAGCTTGAAATTCTAAATCCTTCTTCCGTTTGTCATGGTAACTCTTCTGCCTACTCTGAGAAGCCTTCATCTTTTCTCGGATCAACTTTACTTTCTCGGTAGTTTCTCGAAATAATTCTGGTCCAAGTACTACACTTTCACCAGATTCATGCCAACACAACGGAGTTCTACACCTCCAGCCATACAACGCTTCAAAAGGTGCCATTCCTATACTAGAATGGTAATATTATTATATGTGAACTCAATCAACGGAAGATAAGTGTCTCAAGAACCTCCTTGCTCAAGAACATAAGCTCGTAGCAAATCCTCCAACGTCTGAATAGTCTTCTCAGTTTGGCCATCAGTCTGAGGATGGTATGCCGAACTCAATCTCAACTTAGAAACCAATGCCTCTTGCAGACTCTTCCAAAACTCCGACGTAAACCTCAGATCTCTATCTTACACATACACAGAGGAACACCATGCAGTTTCACAATTACTCGGATATAAATCTCTGCCAACTTCGCAATTGGATATGTGATGTTAATAGGTATGAAATGTGCCAACTTCGTAAGCCTATCAACAATCACCCAAATTGAGTCGTGCCCTCTTAAAGTAACAGGAAACCCTGTCACAAAGTCCATAGAAATGCAATCCCATTTCCATTCTGGAACTTCCAACGGTTGCATCAACCTAGCAGACTTCTGATGCTCAACCTTTGACTTTTGATAAGTCAATCACGCATACACAAAACGTGCCACATATTCTTTCATTCCAGACCACCAAAATATTTTCTTTAAATCTTAATACATTTTAGTAGCTCCCGGATGAACACTCATATTACTCCTATGATCCTCTTCAAGAATCCTCTTCTTCATATCTGCATCATCAGGAATGCTAATTCGTTCATGCAGTCTCAACACACCTCTCGCATCCATCTTCTGAGTCTCTCGAATACTATCCAGAAAGTCATTATTAATCTTCAACATGCCCAACATCACACTTTGCGGTGTCACTTCGCAAACCAAACTCATATCTCGAAAGTGCTCAAGTAATTCCAACTCATTAATTATCATCGCCGACAAATGCAAGGTCTTTCTTCTCAAGGCATCGACCACCACATTCGCTTTTCCTGGATGATAATTCAGACCAAAATCATAATCTTTCAGCAACTCCAACCATCTATGTTGTCTCATATTCATCTCTTTCTGATCAAACAAATACTTAAGGCTCTTGTGATCACTGCAAACTTCTAATCTAGAACCATAGAGATGATGCCTCCAAATCTTCAAAATAAATACAACATCAACAAGTTCTAAATCATGCGTAGGATAATTCTTCTCATGGATTCTCAACTGTCGCAACGCATAAGCAATTACCTTACTATTCTGCATAAGCACACCTCCTAAACCCATCAATGAAGCATCACAATAAACTACAAACGGTTCTTCTGGATTCGACAAAGTCAAAACTGGCGCCGACATTAATCTTTTCTTCAATTCAGTAAAACCCTCTTCACACTGAACATCCCACACAAAAGTTTTACTTTTACAAGTTAATCTAGTTAACGGAAGTGCCAACTTAGAAAATCCTTCAATTAAACTTCTATAATATCCAGCTAACCCCAAAAAGCTTCTAATCTTAGTAGCTAACCTTGGAGTTTCCCATTGCAACACAACTTCTAACTTTGAAGGATCCACAACAATGCCATTTCCTGAAATTACATGGCCATGAAAATTGACCTTTATCAAACAAAACTTGCACTTGGACAACTTCACATACAATTTCTTATCTTTCAAAACTTCCAACACTGATCTCAAATGTTCCTTATGCTCTTCTTCTGACTTAGAGTAAATCAGAATATCATCAATGAATACAACTACAAAATGATCCAAATAATTATGAAAAATACGATTCATGTATTCCATAAATACTCTCGGTGCATTAGTCACACCGAAAGGCATCACAGAATACTCATAATGTCCATACCATGTTCTGAACGCCGTCTTATGAATATCCTCATCTTTCACTTTAATCTGATGATAACCCGATCTCAAATCAATCTTACTGAACACACAAGCACGCACCAACTGGTACATCAAATCATATATTCTCGGAAGTGGATACTTATTCTTGATCGTCACTTTATTCATCTGTCTATAATCAACACAAAGTCACATACTACCATCCTTCTTCTTCACTAGAAACATTGGAGCTCCCCACGGTGATACGCTTGGTCTTACAAACGTTTCTCAAGTAAATCTTCCAACTGCTTCTTTAGTTCTAATAACTCGAATGTCGACATTCTGTACGGTGCCATCGAAACAAGCCTAGTACCAGGTACCGAATTAATAACAAATTCAACTTCTCTCTCTGGCGGCACATCATGAATCTCATTAGGGAAAACTTCAGGAAATTCCTTCACTATCATCAATTCCTCAATCTTAGCTTTACTCTCAACAGACAACATTTCCATTAAAGAAAACATATGAGCTTCTTCTTTCATCAAATGTTGTAGCTCTCTGAAATATAACAACCCAACTCTTTTCTCTTCAGGAGTAGAAAACCTTATAGACTTGTGATAACAGTTTATATGAACGTAGTTATACTCTAACTAGTTCATACCAAGAATTACATCCCCCCCCATTCAACGGTAAGAACACCAAATCAACATAGAAGTCTTGATCGAAGATCGAAAAAGGACACTTTAAACACACAAGAGAAGTAGATATTGATCCCTTAGCCGGAATCTCAACAAACAATTCACCATTCATATCAGACAAATTTAAACCCAATCTTTGAACACAGTCAGCAACAATAAAATAGTGCGTAGCACCAGTATCAATAATAGTAATTAAAGGAGTACTATTAATGAAACATGTACCTCTGATAAGTCTGTCTTCGTTAACTGTATGAGTTTTGGCCAACGTGAACACTTTTCCAGTCTGAGCTTTCTTCGGCTTCTGACACTGGCTACAAATATGCCCTTCTTCGCCATAATTAAAACAAATCATTTCCTTGTGCTTGCAATCAGCTATTGCATGCCCATTCTTACCACAACGAAAACATCTCTTTACCTCAGCAGTGCATACATTACTTTTATGACCAGCCTGACCACATTTGAAGCAAATTATACCAAAAAGAGCACCTTTCCCACTAGTCCTCTGAGTCAGAGCAGCTTTTTGTTTCCCCTTTTCAGCTGGAGCATCATACGGCTTATCACGGTTCTGTTGTTGCTTTCCTCTTCAATCACTGACAATTTTATAATGAGCATTATTGTCTTCCTCAAATATCCTGCAACTATCAACCAACTCGGAAAAGATTCGTATCTTCTGATACCCAACAACCTTCTTGATTTGAGAGCGCAACCTGTTTTCGAACTTGATGCACTTTGAAAATTCATCACAAGCACCCATATAATGAGGATAAAACTTGGAAAATTCAACAAACTTTGCAGTATAGTCGGTGACAGACATGTTTCCTTGCTTAAGCTCAAGGAACTTAATCTCCTTCTTGCCACAGACATCCTCTGGAAAATGCTTCCTCATGAGTTCCCTACGATATACATCCCAAGTGATTACTTCACTTGCAGTACCCAACCTATCACGAGTCTCTAGCCACCGGTCATCAGCTTCGATTGCCAGCATGCGAGTATCATACCTAACCTTTTGTGCCGGAGTGCAATCCAAAACACAAAAGATTCTCTCAATCTCCTTCAACCATCCTAATGTTGCATCTGGATCATACTTTCCTTTGAACACTGGTAGATTCTCTCTTTGAAAAGTCGCCAAGCTACGTGATCCAACATCTTCACCAATATTTGGCAAGTTCTGCACAACCTGTGCCATCGCTTGCATCGCAGCAGCCATCACAATGTCGTTTCTTTCAACCATTCTCAACTTATCACTACAACATAACCAAAAGTTAGAACAATAACAATACTCGATTGTTAGACAACTAAGACTCGACACTTGTCCAGACATACCGACCTGCTCTGATACCACTAATGTAACACCCCATTTTCTACCCTTGAATATAATTAAAATTAGAGGATACAAAAACTTTCCATATAAATGGGATATCACATTTCAACCTTCAACAAATTTCAACTTAAAGTATAACATGCTTAATACATAACACTCTTCAGAATAATCATAAAACCAACATTATAATACTTGAATAATTCAACTTGTAAAAACATCATGCAGCGGATTCATAAAACAACTTGTAGCATCTTTGTCCAACATAAAACAACCTTCAAAATAACCAATAAACATTCTAAGTACTTCGACTAAAATAAAATTCAGCTAGCATGCAACAAATTAAACAAAAACAAACACAAGTCATCCCCCCAAGTGCAACGTATCAGAGTGAAAGACTACCGACTCGAATAAAGATAACCGGCTACTCCTCCTGATTACCTGCACGTTGCCAACATAAGGACAATACTCAAACAGAAGGGGTGAGTTACGATAATTATAAGCAATATATGAAAAGCAATATGTAGAATAGGATTACAAATAATTCACCGCTTCATGTAACACCCTTCTACCCCAAAACAAAATATTAAAATAATATCAGAGTAATCATCTAAAAAGGGTATCACATATCATCATAATTCAACACAAACAGTGTCCTGTCCCGTAACACGGGTTAATCAACATCAAGAATATCATAAATCATTTCGCATCGGAATTTAAACTTCATAATTCAAAACGTCATAAACATAATTTTCACCATCCTGAATTTAACATCATAAAATGGAAAACATTTATCCAAATAACAACATAACTGAAAACAGTTTAACAAAAGAAAACCCATCCCAGTGTTACATGACACAGAGCAGGACACATAAACCAGAACCACTTCTAAGGAACACTAAAGCACGCTCCGAGACTCGTGAAACTCCTATTGCACTGCAAGTCTACTCTTTATCATCTGCAAGTTACCCACGAAAGAGGCAACATTTCCAAGAAGGCAGGGTGAGTAATCATAATATATCATAAACGTACAAGAATATAGAACATAAATGAGTTAGTACAACATATCATGACATCATCAACTATAAAATTCAGCACAACAACAACACGATCATGAAACTAAGCAACACCAACACAGTCATGAAATTCATCCAGAATATGCAATTCTAACATCCTGATATGCAATATGCATGTGGTACCATTTTCATCGTGAGATGGATACATGACCATCAACCCTCCACAAAGGAGCACATCGTAAATCATCGAGACACTTCAATCCACACAATGGGATTGAAGCAAATAAATAGGCCGAAGCCCCATCGTGAATGTTATGAAATGCAATGATGCGCTACATCGTAAATTCATCAAAATAATTCGCATCATACATTTCACATCAGCAAACCAATCATCAAATAATCATATATATCATCATGACATTACACCCAGAACACTGGTTCTATAACCACTCTGACACATCAAGAATTGACCCATACCCGGTAAATTATGAGTCAATTACAAGGTTATTTCATAACTTCATTTATAAAAACTTTTGCATTTTCCTCATTTTTATTCATCAAGATAAAGTTCAGTTTATGCTCTTACCGACGCTTCAAACGGAATGCGAATCGGACTTACGGTTTGAAAGTTATGAATTTTTAAAGAATTAAAATTTTCTTCTCAAACAGTGTTAACCAGTTAACCCATAGCGTTAACCGGTTAACGCCTACGAAATTCCAGATTTTCACCAAAATTACAATGGTTAACCGGTTAACCCATAGCGTTAACCGGTTAACGCACGTTTTCCAACAGTTCTCTGCTATACAATTGCAGACTGTTTCAACATCAAAAGCCTCCAAATCCCATTACGGGTTTCACCTCAAAACACTAAAAAACCATTCAAAAACATCAATCGAACATCAACAACATCAAGATAACAATTATACCAACAAATATATGTTTATAACTCATTCTAATCACTCTAATTCAACAAGATTTTACTCATCAGCTCAATCTAAATCAAAAACCCCTAAACTCACTAAATTCTTACGAATCTAATCTACTCATAATCCAATCCTTATACAATTACAATAGATTATGAAAACTCCCCATACCTTAGAGAATTTCGCCGCTTTACACTCTTCTCCGGGGTTCTCCACAGCCTCCTGACTCTGAGCTTCCTCTTCCTCTCCCTTTTTCCTTTAGAGCACCTCTTTTCCCAAAAACACGATAATGTTAGAAAACTAATCGTATTCCCCTATTTGGATACATTATCCCAGTTAAGTCTTTTCCCATTTTACCCTCATAATTTTCACAAAAGGACCACCTTACCCTTTTCTTTAATATATTTTTAATAATAATAATAAAATAGTATAATAAAACACTACTTATCCTTATTATATAAAAATACTCTTTTCCTCCAAAATTCTCTAATTAATCCAAACTCTCCAATTTTTTCTAAATTAATTAAATAAATGACTAAATAATTAAATTTAGATTTTTGGGGCGTTACACTTCACAATGTCAACTAGCACAACAACGCAACAACAACTAAATAATAATGCAACTTTAGTGCGACTCAACTAATTATGCATTTGGAACCATTTCGGAGTAAAACTCCCAACTTATATCATTGCCAGGTTATCGAGGCATCAAGGCATAAGACTTCAACTTTCAACTTAATTTGTCAATCCAGGCCAACATGGTGTGAGCAACGACTCTGACACAAAAATAAAATGACCTACATGGCATACATGACTTTACAACGTAAACGACATAACAACATAAGCAACACAACAACTTATACATCATCGGCAACTTAGAATCAACTTTGCCATATAAGCCTCAAACATAACAACTTTAGAATTATTCTGTAAACCGGAAACATACATCAACTCAACTGTACCTTCGAATCGACTATACAACGTATTTTCAATAAAATAATGCAACAAAAATCAACTATTAATTTACCCGACTTACCCCGACAGTTTTCGTTAAATTCCGGGCAACTACGTTTTTCGCCTAATTCGTCTAAACCGACTAAACCGACACAGTTTTGAACATTCTGCGATTTATCACGAGTTTATTACAAATCTTGAAATTTCTGTGTTCTGATAAATATTATTTGTCATAGACACATACCTGCTACTGTTTCTGCTAAAATTCCTAATTCTATGATTTTCTGTCAAAAAGTTCCATCACAGTCGGATTACAAGTAAAATCATTTAGTCCTCTGTTAATACTCATTTGCTACTGATGTACTACATCCTTACCTCTGATTTTCAATACAACTAAAATCATGAAATAATATTGGTTTCCTAACAAGATTTACTAAATTAATTTAGCTTGAATTAAATGGTTCATTTTATTAAATATTGTATAATCCATCACTTAATTAAATATCATGACTACAGTAACCATAACAAAGAATTTCCTCCAACTACCAGGGTGGCTTGTGCCACCCTCCCCTATTGTCCTATGTGGCTTGCGCCATTTTATACAAGGGAATGTAGCTCCTGCCACTTTATGAAGTGGCTTGCGTCACTTGGAGTCTTGCTACCCACCACAACCGGTCTCTGTAATTTTTGTTTATCGTCCCCAACCACGATTTTTCTAGAACTTCTCTCAACACATTAAAATCAACAACAAATTCAACAATCGGACAATAATTTTCACACAACAATCATGGTGATAACAAGACACAAATTTATTCATAACAACATCAATATCAACAAAATACACAACAACCTAAATACACAATCACAATATCAAATTCCATACCTTATTATAAGAATCGAACCCACCCTTACCTTAGGTTGGATTCAAGGTAGCCCTAGCAGTTGGATTTCGATTGTCGTTCCTCTTTTCCCATTTCTCTCACGATCGTGCAAAAATTATGTTTCCTCTTCTACTGATACAACCTAACTTCTTCTTATTTTATTTTCTTTTTATTAAAATAACTAATTCTTATAATTAGTAATGGGCCTAACAATAGCACCCCCTTAATTTACTAATTTGGATTGATTTCAAGTCCATTAACCCAACAACAAGAACAACTATAATATTATCTCTAATAATATTTCTACGGCTTCCGACTTATCGACTTAATCAACCACATTATAAAAAATAGACCGACTAAACACAAATAATTAATTAAATATTCAATAAAACAATTAATTAAATATTTGAGCGTTAACTAACAAACCTAGCTATATTGACTAATGCATGTTAGAACAAACTTCGACTACGACACACATTACTTTGACATCAGCATGTGAGCAAACTTCAACGACATGCTAAAACTAGACTTCGATCCAATATCTCACACGAATCTTGAACATGTTTTCTAAGTCCTATTATGCCCTGTATTTTGAGTGTCATAAGTCTATCTCTCTTTCTTTTTTAAAGTGGAACATCATTGAACTTTCTCATTTTTGGTATCATACTTTTGACCTATTGTGATAGCATAGTGTTTTCATGTTCCTCAAAGTGTATACCCTTTATAAATTCATCATTTGATTCACTAGGCTCATCTATATCCTTAACACTTTTTGTCTCTTATTTTTCTCTCTTAACTTATCCATAAATGTAAATTCAGTTGTAGTAAGTTTGGGCTCAGTGAAAATTTCTACTTCAGAATGATTTTTCTAAAGGGTTTTAGAACTTTTTCCAAACTACCATCCTCATTTTTCCACCATATTTTCACAATAACAACATCAAACTCTGATTCCATGCCCTTAATTAGGACCAAAAATCAATATCTTGTCTGCTAAATGCATAAACTTCCCCACATTCATACCATAACTTAAGGCCTTTTACAAAATAACCCTTGGTGTAGAATACCACCTTAAATAATCTCATCTCATGTACATAAAACATATGATAAGGGGTAGATTTGACATTAAATTTGGAATTATATTATTCATTTGCGAGACAAGACGAAAACAATAGGTTATAAACAATGGGAAAAAGAAGCCCTAAATTACTACATGAAAAAGGTAAAAATTGAGGGAAACATATGGGACAAAGTTGTAAGAAGATACATGATATCTGATTTCAATTGGATCACAACTTTCAATGCCCTAACTTGCTTTAAGGACAACATCAAAAAGAAACTTTGAATTCTTCATACACAGCTAGACAACAAAAGGGGAAAAGCTTCAAAACGAACAATGCTTCAATCTGGCTTATGCAGAGTTGAGAGTTTGAAAGCTTCGACCCATCTCAATGGGGAGTCGAGAAAGAAGAAGAGTATCATTGTGGTGTTTTGAGAGAGAACTTTAGGAAAATTGACTTAATGGAAATAAATTAGGGTTTTTTCGTTTTACATTTTAGAACTTATTCAAAATTAATATTAAAATTAATTTTATCCAATAAAATCCACTTTGGTCATCACTTCAACTGCCAAAGTGTAAAAAATTAATGAGTTGTAAAACCACAACAACTTCCATTGGAGGTACTTAACGGGGAATCAAAAGTGTGGATGAAAAATATTAAGAGTATCCTTTTTAAGAAAAAATTATGAGATAAAAAGTGAAGTTTGGTATATTTAGAAGCACAAAAAACATATTTAACACTTAAAAAAATAAAACAAACAAGCCTTTTGTTTTTGGAACCGTGATATTTTTTATAAATTGATCAACATATTTTTATTACTATGGATGATCGAAGTATAGTAAACATTGAACATCCAAGTTTTGCAAATCATAATGTCAATGTTTATTTTCTCTATTTTAATCCATTGTATGTTTAATCCAGTTTTTACAAAAGATAAAAAAACAAACAAATATCCAACTAACGATTTTGTAATTGGTTTTGATACCACAGAAGAGAAATCGCAATTAAAATACACAGTAGAAAACAAAAATTTACCTTAAGATGATTTTTACGAATGAACATGATCAGTGATATAATATTTATGAGTTATTCATTTTCCCCTTAATTTTTTACTTTTTCTCAACCTTCAATTGATTTTTTTTTTTTTTGTAAAAAAGAGAAGATTGTGAATTGATTCATTAGGACGATGAATTATTTGATGAAAAGAAAATAAAATAGCATCAATTTCAACCAAAGTTTTTGTTGGTTGAAATAATTGTGAATCGATGAAAGTTTAATTAAAGTGATTTGACACTGACTTTGGAAAAGAATTTGAAAAATAAATGAATTTAAAGAAGATTGAAAAGTTGAAGAAAAAGAATGAAAGTGACATGAAGAAGATGAACTTGCTCATCAATAATTTTAGTTTTTATCAGATTTTTATTGCATTAAGTTGCTATTCTCAATTAATTAAAAAAAACACAGTTATATGCAAAAGATTAGGTAGCAAAGTACGATCCAATTACAACCAAAATATGACAATTAAAATAATCACTTATAGTGTTGTAAGTAGAAAATTTACAACTAAATCATTAAAACAAAATTAATTTGTAGTGCAATCTTGACTAAGTTTTCTTTAAATGTCTTCTCATGAATTTAAAACACAATTATTTTCACCTTCAATTGGAATCAAAGCGCGGTTTCTATGATGTACACCTAATTGTGTTAGAGAAAAGATCTTGTGAAATAAATGTCTAATAGTGTAGAAGAAAACTCGGTGGTTACACATTCATGCCTTCATTGTTTCATGAAGCAAAAACTATCCTGATTACAACAACACTCACAATGACATTCATCTTATCCAATGTACCACGCTATTGCTTGCTACCACATCAAACAAATGCTATAATCATTCAACAACAATAAAACAATATAGCAAGCACAACATTACATTCATTGCATTAGCTTCCTAACGCTTCAAACAACACTCAAATCGACACCCGAAACTTAGAATATTATTTTTCAAAGTTTTACAAAATTTGCTCCTAGTGTAAACCAATTACATTGTGAACAGAATCATTTTTCAACTGCTTGTTAGTGCGAAAATAACTTTTTATCCCATCCCAAAATCTCATTTTTCATACGATACATTTATCACATTATTTTACACAAAAAATAACTTTTTAAAAAGTATCAAAATCCCAATTCATTTCATAAAAAATTCATAACTCAAGTTCCGACTCTGACTCGCAACCATTCACAACAACACATATTTATCACCATACAATTCCACCAAATATATTATTCTACAACATCAACACACAATTCACCAATTAATCAACAACATAATATCACCAGACAATTTTATAATTCATCAATCACATCATTCATCCAACATATACACAATTACATCAATCTATATCAATAATCACAACATAGATAAAAGAATAACAACACATATAGAAATAAACCCCATCCACATATTATCATGCACAATCTTATATAAACGGAATTCTCACCCTCACCTTAGATTACTTGCAAAGTCACCTCAACTAGAGTTTCTCTTCTTCCTCCTTGAACCATAGTCTCTTATTTTAATATAATATTATTATTATTAATAATAATTCCAACTAATTAAAATAATAATAATAATAATTTTCACCAAATATTTAATTTAATAATATCCACTTAATATTATTTAATTAAATAATTAGTAACTAATATCAATTAATTATTTCTACTCACACCACCCCAATCTCTTATAGTTTTACTCATACCCCCCAACACTTTAAATTCTACTCTTTAAGACCACTATTCACCAAAGACACCTCTAATATACCAAAAGACCAATTAACACATACATACAGACAATTTAACTACAAAAAATAATTAAAATACACCGGAACGTTACACTATCTTTGAGTAATATCATCCTAATTCAAGAGGTTAATCGAGAGCTTTATCCGCTCAATACTAATGAACAATTAAATCCTCAATAAGGGGCCACACATGGGAGTTAGACACTCCACTCATCTCATCCGTTTGAGTCGATCTAAAGGTCTTTCGTAGTCCACGTCACACTCACTAAAAGCAATTCTAAAATGTAATTTTGCATTATACCAAAATATAACTACTTTATTCTTGTAAATTACTTATCTTTGATCTCAATGACTTGAAAATTGAAATATTAACCTTATAAATACATTTCCCTACTTCTACCAAAGAGTCTCACTCACCCACCTACCAAAAAGATATTATGTTGTTTTTTATCGGCATTCACCAATTTTTTTTTATTTCACATGGAAATAAAAGGGATTGAGTGACTTAAATGTAACAATTAAAAATGAACATGGCTAAAACGAATATATGAGACTGAGTAAAAATCTTGCCCTCCAAAGTTGAAATAAACTTAAACTCCAAAAGTTTTGAAGAACTTAATTGCAATTCAAATAGAAAGAAATTAAATAATAACTTTTAACACTCTAGAACTCAACAAAAGAAGGATATAAATTAATATCAACTAGAAATTGACTACAAAGTAAATTCCAACTCTTTACTTTCTAGAACTATAAAGAAATAAAATAATTACCCATGACCAAATCTATAGTCCTCTTTTTCTCTAAGATCTAGAAATTTTTATTAAAAGAAAGTGGTACCAATAACGTTACTTACATGAGATCTTGTACCAGTCAAATAATCCTTCATTTTGTTTTCAACATTCGCATAAACAATGAAACGCGGTTATAAATTACTTCAACCCAGATCCGTTTCTCAAACTGATTCAACCCGACCCGGTTTTGAATTTAATGTTGGTTTTATTAGTTCACCACCGAGCGATGTCGTTTTATTCGGAAAAGTAATTAGTCGCAAAACTAAACCCGGTTCAGCATCGCAGAAAACACAAACGGAAGGAAAATACACTTTCCGGTCGGATTAATATTTTTGTTGCCGGACTCCGGTCGCCGTCCGGTAAGGTTAACCTGTGGCGGAGAAGTAACAGTGATAGGAAGATTTATATTGGAATATTTGGGACAGTGAAGTTTCCGCTACAAATGGAACTGGTAAAAGAAATATCATTGAATCAAAGATTTTAGACATAGTAACATTTTGTGATCCATGTGGAAATCAACTCTCTCCTTTGACACAATCTTGATTGGAAAAACGGATGAATTTTTTTTAGTGTTCTGGATTCTGTTTTGGACCAGGTCAAAATTCAATTATTAAAATAAATTGAGTCACCTAAGTTTTAAAAAGCAAAATGATGGGAAGATGAACACTAGTATATTTTAAAGTCACGCATAATTAGGGAAATAAGATGACAAAAATTTACAACATCTTGACAATTATCCTCTAAAGAGTTCTTGTATCAAATATTTTTAGGTTTTTAAGCTTTCAAATTTGATTATCTATAGTATAAGAATATTTATGTATCTAGAAAATCCCAAATTGTCCCTTCTTTTAATTTGAAATCAAAATTTTCTCTCTCTGGTACCATTAATGTAACACCCAATTTCTACCCGGCGATCATATAAAAAATCAGTGTAATAAAATTTCAACCAAAATACACAGATAAGATGCTACATTTTTCAACTTATAAAAATACTTCATTTAATATCGTGAAAATTGATATATAACACTTTCGGTTCTTAAGAAACTTAAAACAAATTTTATTTCATTTATGAAACCAAATTCAACTATTACAACTACGCAGTGAATTTTCAAATATTAACATGTAATTCAACTTAAAACAACCTAGTAACAACGTATTTATACCAAAACAACTCAAAAACAACACAAAACAACTAAGCGTCAATTCCCCGAGTGTTACGTATCAGAGCACCGACACCGACTTGAACTAATGAAGATAACCATCTTCCTGCAAGCTACCTGCACGTTACCAACATAGGGGTAACATTCAAACAGAAGGGATGAGATATCAATAATTATAAACGATATAAGATAAACAATACTTAGATAAGGATTCATAAACAATTCACCCACTTCACAACATGAACAACAAAAATAACGAATTAACAACATTCCACCTTTTATCAACCTATGTTACTACTGATTATATCCATCAACATTTTCTACATAACCACGTAATCATATATTCAACACGAACTATTTAATCAGTCTAATCTTCACAATTCACTTAATCAACTTGAAAACAACGTAACATGTCATCAACTTGAACGACATAAACAACATAACCAACATAAATAGTACAACACAAATGTGACTCAACTATGCATATGCATGTGGTACCATTGGAGTAAAACACCCAACTTAAAATATATCAGGTTATCGAGGTATCTGCAAGGCATAAGCCTTCAACTTGATTATTTTGCTAGTTTACCGAGGTATCTGCAAGGCATAAGCCTTCAACTTGATTATTTTGCTAGTTTATCGAGGTATCTGCAAGGCATAAGCCTTCAACTTGATTATTTTGCCTATTTACCGAGGCATCAGGACATAAGCCTTCAACTTTTAACTTAATTGCCAATCCAGACCAACGTGTGTCGCTCCCGGGATTTTCATCCAAGTACAAACGCGAAAGTGGCGCGGAAAAGGTAGAGTCGCCAACCATGCATTTTTATCCCGAATGAATGGGAAAGGTAATGCTGCACAAACCTGAGGAAGAAGGAAAGGACAAGGTCCTACCAACCAAAGATCTGGGTTCGGGAGTCGATTACGACCTGAGAAGGTATTAGAACCCCAGACCATCCTCCGTACCCGACGGGATCCACGCTTGTTTGCTTTGTTTCAAAGGGTGAAAAATAAGATGCTGCTGAATAAGAACTGCTAACTGAAAACTGGAACTACAACGAGAAAGGGAATGGAAAAGAGATCGAAAAGAAAGAATGAGGAAAATGTAGGGAAAATAAAGAATGTGCTCGAACGGGCCCTACCCCGCTGCCTACGTACCTCATCGGGATAATGAGGATCAGAGTCGACGTAGTTCACCTAACTAAGGCGGGAACTATTTGTTTGTGTTTTTTATGGCTGGAACTGCGTATGCCTATGCTCAGGTGTTGCAGGCACGTCTGGTACGAGTGTGTTTACTGTCTTGCATGCGAGACAAGTCGTCGCAAGTTCGCATTCAGAATGAATGAGATGAGAAAGAGAAGTTCCCGCAGGATAGTCGCTTATTGTTTGTTTTTGTCTTTTATGAGAATTTTTTTGAATTTGTTTGTGAATGTTCTCATACTAAGACCTATCCATCGTGGTAAATACTTACACCTCTCCCCGAAACATGACGCGTATAAGTACTCCGCAACAAAGTCTCATGGCGTATAGGAACGTTCGATTTTTATTAAGTATTTTATTATTTTCTTCATAAGATGAGAAAGCATGACTCAAGTTGAAAAAGGTCAAACTAAGGGGCTAAGACTCAACCCTAATTTAGTTATTATATTCAATAAGTGGTCCTGATGGTTTGTGGAGTTTTCTAAGTCTAAGGAAGAAAAGGGAACTAAAAAACTACTAGAACTCAACTTACTTCCTAAGGAAGTTAAGTTGGTTCTAAGAATCATGGGAAAGCCTATACAAGTAGAAAATACAAATATTAAGGTAAAAGCATGAAAATAGGAAGAAGAAATTAATTTCAAAAAGTGCATATTAAAGCATAAAAACTAAAATAAGGTTAATCCTCATGTAAACATACTTAATGGGAATTCTAAGTCTAAATCCTAAAACTAAAGGAGTTTACTTAATATCAACATTCTAAAATCAGTAGCTAAACTATACTAAGTCATTCTAAAATCCTAAGATTAAACCTAATTAAGTTAAATCTTAATGAACCATAATATCCTAAGTTAAACTAGGGATTTACAATGCAAAAGTTAACTAAAATCAATGCACTAAAAAAATAGTAAAATTCCTGAAAAAATATGAAATTAAATTCCTAAGGTCTCTAACCTGACTATAACATTGTGTTAAAAAATGTCCTAAAAATTCATAGCATAACTATGTCAAATAGTCACTTAAATCTACCTAAGAACTATTCACAATTTTACACAAACAATACAACCAAAACAGTGGATAAAATGACCTAAAAATATACCAAAACTTATTCGAGGTCCTATTATTAGTCCTCTAATCATAGAAAAAATAATGGGCTAAAAATCCTACAGGAGGTGGGAGAAAGAAAATGCACAAAATAAAGTGTAGATAAAAGAATTCAATATAAAGCTAATTAAATGGAAAATCGAAATTAAATTGAAAAATGCCAAAATTCAAAAAGTAAAAATGTAGAAAATTTCTAAATTGAATTAAGAACCTACTGGAATTTTTGTGGAATTTTATTGAGCCTTTTACTATTTTTATGGATTAAAAATTAAACTAATACTAAAGCAAAAATTAAAAAGAAATACAAGGAGGGGGGTGCAGGAAGCGTTTTTCTCTAGTTACTATGCTAATGGGCTTAACACATGAGGGTGCAAAAAGCAGAAACTTAAGGCCCAGCTGCGCAGGTTCGAGGGAGCATGCTATGGAATGCAGTCAACCTTCTTGACTTCACAACAACCGTCTGATCAAGAGTCTTCTAAAGTAATCTCATCAAGTGCTCACAAACGCATGCCTATGAAATGCTATGGTGTACTGTCTACACATGAATAGCCGCTAGCACAGCCTACCGGACGGTGACAAGTGTCACCGCTGGTGTGGCTAGGGGATTCAAAACTTTTTACTCTTATCTCTTGGCATGGAAAAAAGGAACGGTGATTTGATGTGATTAATTGCTTATTAATGTGGATTAATCCTATTGATTCACTATTAACTTCCTAATATTCCTCTAACATTTCATTATTCTTAATATAATATATTAACTTAATTATTCTTTATAATTAACAACTGTAAACAAAACATAAACCAAAAGGCCAAAGCTGAAGAACGAAATCTAAAAAAAACCCTAATCTTCTCTTCTTCTCTCTCGCGCCGCCGCCCTCAACTTTTGTCATCTCCGCCTCCTTCAACCTCTTTCCTTCCACCATCACCATCTTCTTCTCCAACCTCACTATCAACTCTATCCCAAATTGAAAACAAGACCTCAAATTAATCTACTCCTTCTTATCCTTAAATCCGAGACAAACTCACACAGAAACGAAAGGGCTACCGAATTACCATAATCAAAAACAAGAACAACGGATCAACAATAAGAAATAATCAACTACGTCCAAAGGATGTTCAGATTCGTACCTGGATCGAAGAACTTCAACGGTGGTTACGAGCGATTAAGAGCTCCGCTTGAGGGGACGACGATGACGATTATTCAGACGAATGAAGCGAAATCGGAGACTGTCGTTTGTCGACGAAATAGCTCGAATCAGAACCTCAGTGTAATGGCGAAGAATATAGTCGAGAGCTCGATGACGATGTCGTTCGACGAAGAAATTAAAGGTGCTGAAAATCCATGTTCGTGATGGTGGCGACAAATTCTTTACCGAAGATCGAGTTCGGCGCTCAGGTATGGTAGATTCGGATTCCTTTCCCTTTTGAGCCCACTCTCGCGTTCTGAATCAATAGAGTTTGTTACAAACTCGTTCTTCTTCTTTTTGTTGTGATGAATGAGTTATTTGCTGAATTTGATTCGTTACTGTTGTGTTGATTCTTGATTTTCAGAATTGTTGAAGGTTGGTGATGGTGATTAAAGGATGATGAAACTGATGAACTTTGATGATGAAGGTCGATGGAATATGATGCAGATAGGGTTGAAGATGATTGAAGGAGAAGAAGAATGATTGAATAAGAGAAAGATTGAAGAATTCTGTGGACTGAATTTCGAATGAAGGAGAATGGTGAAGGATAATGATGTTGTCAAGAAGAAATTCGAGAAAAAGGTTGAAGAAAAATGGTGAACCAAGTCTGTTTTTGATTTATAGAAGATGGATCAAGGCTTGTGTAGAATTTCTCAGGTAAATTCGATTTTGAGTCTAACTGATTCTGTTACAAGTTGGTTATTATCAGTTAGAGCTTTCTGTTATTGATTCTTATGTGCTGTGATTTTTCTTTTCCTCCTTTGTTTTTCGTTAGAAACTCTTCTTGTAATAAGCCCTTCTCTTTTTTTTCCGATTTTCTATTAGCAGTTGGTTTTCTTTTAATTTTGTTCTGAATAATTCTTCTGACTTTCTGTTTTTTTATTTCTCTATAGGAGATCGACGAAGTTATGATTGGTTGCATTTTCCTTTCCAGATGGAGAGTGATGAAGGTTTAGGCGTGTGAATGATGATGCCTTGAAGAGAGTTTCGACGGTGATGCCTTGATTGAAGATCGATGAAGTCTTAGTGAAGTGTTCTGAATCTGAAGTTGAGAAACAATGAAGATGATGATGAAAAAGAGGTGCTGAAGCTCAATGAAGTCGTGATGTGAAGAGAGATGGAAAGAGCAGAAGGGCGTGTATCCGATTGAAGCCCGGAGAGAACTTTTGTCGTCCTGAACCTTTTTTTCCTTCTACTGATATATCTCTCCATTGAAAATTTATATTAAAAAAAATTATGTTGGAAATTTTTGTTATTTTTATGAACTTCTCTTTTTGTAAAAATCTGTTACAATATCCCCTCTCTTTATCCATGTCTCACAAGCATGCTTCAAATAATTTTTCTTTTCTTCAATAGCAGCAACTCTCAATTTATTTTTTCTATTTATTTTTGCTAATGAACTATGGTAAATCAAAAATGACCATTGGCCAAAAAGAGAATTTGGTAATACTATTGCACCCTCCAAAACTTGATGATATGTATCGGCCTCGTAATTGTAGACAAACAATTTGCAATTACCTCATGGCAAACTTGGGAATAAAGATTCTAACACCAGATCCATGAAATCTCGTACTTGGAATTATGTCTTGAAAAATCGGAGTGAAAATGAACTTATATTGGACTTTAAATGATTCGCATGACCTGACTTTCCAATCTAAATCCACTCTTAAACGATGAATCTAAGCATATGCCGGAAATATTTGACACCATAAGACTTTCGCAAACCAGCACCTTTTGAACAATGTTGACTTATTGGTTGTCCTCGAGAACTTTCTTATCCTTTAACTTCATACTCGATTGTGGAACCTCAATCTTCAACACACAATGCAAGAAGAAAACATCATTTGAACTCACTTGAAACTTTCTCTGATTTTGAATCAATATCAAGGAAAATAAATCCCAAAATGAACCCAATCCGCAAAGGGGAAAGACACCCTAAGGCATTATGAAACCCTGAGCACTTGATGACATTGAGGAATCTGAAAGAATATGACCTTGATATTCGATGAGCCTTGATAAGAAAATTCCCATGTTGATAGGAGTTCAATCCTTTGTCTCAACCTTAAGTGCAACAACCAGGTAGATTACCTCAAAATGAGAAAGTTCTAGTCACAAGAAAAACCTTAATCACATGCCTTAAGCGCCAATGAAATGCATGATTATGAAGTTAATGACCTAATGGGAAATGCGGATGAATGCGAAGCAATAAGCCAGTTAGATGGTAATAAATATGAGGGCAAATTTTGAGGTATTACAGCTGCCCCTATTCAATCATCTATAGACTGAACGAATAATAGCAACGACTTTTAGACATTTAAGGTGTGGAGTGATTGAATACTCGAATAAAACCTGGAAATTTGAACTCCGCAGATAATAGAATTGTCATCTGCCTTTTTTTTTACCTCTGAATAGGTAGCGGGAAAGGAACAGGGTGGAACGAGATCGTTGTACATAAACGAGAGCCCATGCAAACAAGACCGTTGTACAAAACAATAACCTGCGACGCGACTGCTGAGCGAATCAAGCCACAGAAAGGGAGCCTGTTGTACAAAACAGGGCTTGGAACGAGACTATTGTACAAAACGTAACTCGAAGATGTGACTGTTGAGCGAATCAAGCCACAAAGAAAACACGCGACTGCTGAGCGAATCAAGCCACGAAAAGGGAGTCTGTTGTACAAAACAGGGCTTGGAACGAAACTATTGTACAAAACGAAACTCGGAGATGTGATTGCTGAGCGAATCAAGCCACAAAGAAAACATGCGATTGCTGAGCGAATCAAGCCAAGGAAAGGGAGCCCGTTGTATAAAACAGGGCTTGGAACAAGACCATTGTACAAAATGGAACTCGTAGAAGTGACTGTTGAGCGAATCAAGCCACAAAGAAAACACGCGACTGCTGAGCGAATCAAGCCACAGAAAGAGAGCATGTTGTACAAAACAGGGCTTGGAACGAGACTATTGTACAAAACAGAACTCGGAGAAGTGACTGCTGAGCGAATCAAGCCACAAAGAAAGAGTGACAACATTGACTTGGAAAGACAAAGATATCTAGAAAATGGTATAAGTATCTTATGTGGGGAATATCTCAGGTTGAGAAGATGCTCCGGGTCATATGTAATATATCTCAAAACTTGCCCATGCTGGTATGCATGTGTTTGAATTTATGGCGTAATGCTCCATGATGATGGAAATGCTACGCTTTGGAGGATGCAAATGTAATGATGATTACTAAATGTAAATGCAAAGAGATATCCTGATAAGGAGACTGCAAGTATCCCAGATGGCTTGACTGGGGAGAAACGATGATCACTGCATTGACCTGGTCCATCCTGATAAGGAGGAAACAACTATGCGGGGAAAGCTGTTAATGATGCACCGGCTCTGAACTGCCGCTATTGCCAAAAAATAAATTGGACTTTAAGATTGGAGAGCCAAGACCCTGCTGGAGATGGACTCTTCCCGAATTCTGCTGGGGAAGTGGCAACCTCCTGACTTGGCTGGGAGCCAGAGGTATGGCTCTGCTGAGGAAGCAAACTGCTGGGAGAGGAAAGACACTCCTTGAACTATTGGGGATTGCCCCTGTGTTGAAAGAAAAATTCTTCTTGGGGAGGAAAAACATCTCTTGCCATTAATGTTGGAGAAGAACTTCAACTTCACTTCTACTGGGGATAACTGGAGACACCCAGGAAAATACCTGTTCTCGTTCAAGCATAATGAAATGTTCTTCCTGGAAATCTACTTTAGCTCTGTTAGCAACACTTGTACCTGTACCTGCATAAACACAATTGATAGTGCCTGTAACATGGAGAGTTAGTTTGGACCTGTATGCCCCAGGCTCATAGCATGAATCATTATCTAGGCCTCTTTACACCATCTTTAGAGTTGTATTAAATGTTTCTATCCTCCTGCATGAGTTAGAAAGCATTCAAATGTTCACAACACAATATAAATCACAATTTGTTGGACGTTTTCGCAATCAATCAATGCTAGATGAAAAACAAAACAAGAAGCAAATAGTCACAAGTTGACCAAAATTGAACTTTATTGATTTGGAAAATGGCCATGAATAGGCATTACAAAGGAAACAATTCCTTGGAAAGAGGAAATAGCCAAAAAGGAAAACAAATTATCCTATTGGAAATGTGAGGAGTGGATCTCATCAAGTTTCGATCCGGATATGACTCGTATATCTTCAAGACTATCCACTTGCTTTGCCCCTTGATAAAGGTGATTGAACTGGTCTTCAACCCTTAGGATAACCTCAGTTGCAGATGGGTTACGAATTTCGCAGATTGTTGTCGTTCGTGTTAGTCCCTCTTTTGTGTGAATCGCCCTTTCGGGTTTTCAATCCACCGGGATACCATTTTTTCCTGAGCTGTCCGATGTGGCTTTTCAACTTAGCGGGTGTACATTTTTTTTCAAGATTTCCCAAATTTTTGCCCAAGCCTTTTATTCTGTTTTTGGCTCGCCGGGATGCCCATTTTTTGCCTGGATCTTTATCCTGTTTTTATCCAGCGGGTCTTTTTACACGAAGTATTTTCTTACTGCGTCTGGGTTGACAGGGGAATGGAAGTCTTCTCCATCCATGGTTGTTAGCATCAAGGCTCCACCTGAGAAAACCTTTTTAACCACGAATGGTCCTTCATAATTAGGTGTCCATTTGCCCCTGTGATCGTTAAGAGGAGGAAGAATCCTTTTCAGCACCAGGTCACCTGGTATATACCCCTGAGGTCGTACCTTTTGTCGAAGGCCTGTTTCATGCGCCGCTGATACAACTGTCTATGGCATACAGCTGCTAAGCGTTTTTCTTCAATGAGGCTCAGTTGATTGTATCTGGATCGGAGCCATCCAACTTCATCTAGCTTAATGTCCATCTTTAACCTCAACGAGGGGATCTCCACTTCGATTGGTAGGACTGCCTCCATACCATATACCAATGAGAACGGGGTTGCCCCTGTTGAGGTACGCACTGACGTTCGGTACCCATGTAACACGAATGGTAGCATCTCATACCAGTCTTTGTATGTCACAACCATCTTCTGCACAATCTTCTTGATTTTCTTGTTGGCCACCTCAACAGCGCCATTCATCTTCGGGCGATATGGAGAATAGTTGTGATGTTCTATTTTGAAATCCCTACACAAGTCAGCCATCATCTTGTTGTTGAGATTAGAACCACTATCAATACTGATCCTTTCGGGAATTCCGTACCGGCAAATGATGTCTCTTTTAATAAACCGGGCTACCACTTGTTTAGTAACATTGGCATAAGGCGCCGCTTCGACCCACTTCGTGAAATAGTCTATAGCAACCAGAATGAAGCGGTGACCGTTGGAAGCTGTCGGCTCAATCTTGCCAATCATATCAATGCCCCACATGGCGAATGGCCATGGTGAAGACATGACACTCAATGGATTCGGAGGTACATGGACTTTATCAGCATAAATCTGGCACTTGTGACATTTACAGGAGTATTTACAGCAATCAGATTCCATGGTGATCCAATAATATCCCGATCTCAACAATTTCTTGGCCATAACATGTCCTCCAGCATGGGTACCAAAGGAGCCTTCATGAACCTCTTGCATCAACAGGTCTGCTTCGTGTCTATCCATGCATCTGAGCAGAACCATGTCCAAGTTTCGCTTGTATATCACACCATCCTGATTCAAGAAGAAACCACCTGCTAGTCTTCTGGGGGTCTTCTTGTCTTTATTGGATGCCTCAGCTGGGTATTCTTGAGTTTTTAATAAGTGTTTGATATCATGATACCAAGGTTTGTTATCTTCACCACTATCAACTGCAAAGACATAAGCATGTCTTTCAAGACGGGAGACCATGATTCGAGGCACGAAATTCTCTTGACAAACTTTAATCATAGATGACAAAGTTGCTAGAGCATCAGCGAACTGATTTTCGTCTCGGGGAATATACCTCAACTTGACCTTGGTAAAGAAAGTTAGCATCCTCTAGGTATAATCCCTGTAAGGAACCAAGTGAGGTTGATGCACTAACCATTTGCCATTGACTTGGTTCACCACCAGAGCAGAATCTCCGAAGATCTAGAGG
The DNA here is from genome assembly GCA_963966055.1 of Lathyrus aphaca. Taxonomy (NCBI): domain Eukaryota; kingdom Viridiplantae; phylum Streptophyta; class Magnoliopsida; order Fabales; family Fabaceae; genus Lathyrus; species Lathyrus aphaca. The sequence goes on along the minus strand of OZ014519.1, from coordinate 448,847,005 downwards.
TTCTTGACTCGCAAATTGATTGCCTCTTCAACCCCCATGATGCAAGCTTCATACTCTGCCTCATTGTTAGTGCATTTGAAGGTCAACCGATCAGCTAAAGGTGTATGGACCCCTTCTGGTGAGATGATAACATCACCTACTCCGCTTCCGTTCATGTTCACAACTCCGTCAAACATCAACTTCCATTTGGATTCAGGGTCTGGCCCCTCCTCCGGAAGTGGTTCTTCACAGTCTTTCAACTTGAGGAACATGATGTCGTCATCCGGAAACTCGAATTTCATGGGTTGATAATCGTCGATTGGCTGCTGAGCCAGGTATTCTGACAATACACTTCCTTTGATTGCTTTTTGCGAAGTGTAATGGATATCATATTCTGTTAAGATCATCTGCCATCGGGCTACCCTTCTTGTTAGAGCCGGCTTCTCGAAGATATATTTCACAGGATCCATCTTGGAAATTAAGAGAGTGGTGTGAGTCAGTATGTACTGTCTTAGTCGGTGAGCAGCTCATGCCAAAGCGCAACAAGTTTTCTCGAGTAGTGAGTAACGTATATCACAATCGGTAAACGTTTTGATAAGGTAATAAATGGCATGCTCTTTTCGACCAGACTCGTCCTGCTGACCCAGCACACACCCTATTGATCCTTCGAGTACAGTAAGATACATGATCAAGGGTCTCCATGGCACTGGAGGCATGAGAATTGGAGGTTCTAGCAGGTACTCCTTGATTCGGTCAAAGGCTTGCTGACATTCTTCATTCCATTTGACGGCCTGATTCTTCCTCAGAAGCTTAAAGATGGGCTCACACGTGGCCCTTAGGTGAGAGATAAACCGTGCAATGTAGTTTAGTCTCCCTAAGAAACCACACACTTGCTTTTCAGTCTTTGGCTCAGGCATCTCTTGGATTGGCTTTTACTTTGGCTGGATCAACCTGAATTCCCCGCTCACTAACAATGAAGCCAAGTAGCTTGCCGGAATGGACCCCAAAGGTGCACTTGTTCGGATTCAACCTCAATCTGAACTTCCGGAGTCTATCAAACAACTTTGCTAGATTGACCAAGTGCTCTTCTTCTATTTGGGATTTTGATATCATATCATCAACATAAACCTCAATTTCATGATGAATCATGTCGTGAAATAGCATTACCATGGCTCGTTGGTAAGTGGCTCTAGCATTTTTCAGACCAAACGGCATGACCTTGTAACACAAGGTGCCCCAAGGCATGATAAAGGTAGTCTTTTCCATATCATCGGGAGACATCTTAATCTGGTTATAACCTGAAAACCCGTCCATGAAAGAGAACACGAAAAACTTAGCAGTATTATCAACAAGCACATTTATGTGAGGCAAAGGGAAATCATCTTTAGGGTTGGCCCTGTTCAAATCCCTGTAGTCTACACACATCCTGACTTTACCGTCTTTTTTAGGGACCGACACAATATTGGCAACCCACAGAGGATAACTAGTCACGGCTAAGAAACCAGCATCAAATTGCTTTTGTACTTCCTCTTTGATCTTGATTGCCATATTAGGGCGTGTGCGCATCAACTTCTGCTTCACTGGAGGGCAGTCTTCTCTCAAAGGCAACTTGTGTACCACAATGTCAGTGTCTAAACAAGGCATATCCTGGTAAGACCATGCGAAGACATCAACATATTCTCGAAGCATGGCAATTATATGAGTCTTGATAGCTTCCTCTAATGTGACCCCGATCTTAACTTCTTTCTTGTCTTCTTCGGTACCCAGGTTTATCACTTCGATGGCCTCTTCATGCGGCTGAATCATCTTCTCCTTCTATTTAAGCAGTCTAGCTAATTCTTCAGGTAGTTCGCAATTTTCTTCACCTTCCTCATCAGCTTGATAGATTAGATTGTCAAAGTCATACTTAGCCATAACAGGGTCGTCATTGATAAGATCCAGTCGAGCACCTGCATGAATGGTGATTCATGCAAGGCTTTAGAAAGAGCTTGAGAAAATGAGAAACATTGCCATTTTAAATCTTTTCTTTCTTTTTGAAAAACAAAAGCAAAATGAAAGACAAAGAACAACATGGATGAATGTGAAACGTCGGCTTTATTAATGATTATGAATTGTGTTAGGAACAAAAGAACCCTTATAAAAAGCTACTATGCCCCGGGCAAGACATAGTGCTTGAGTACAGGAAAGACAAAAAACAAAAATCATTACTCTTCGAAGGAGGTGACTGAGATAAGCCTTTCAGACGACCAATTGCTAAGTTGAGCCCCTAGAACAGAAGGACTGATCCACTCATCTAAGTTACAGTCACTGTCAAATGCGTCGTCCTGCACGACACTGATGCTTCCGTAATCCACCATTCCTGCACTCGTGAAGGTAATCGGGCCTTGACGACCTCTAGCGCTATGTCCAGATAATGACTGCCCAGGATGGTAGCCAACACCAAACATATCCTTCTTTTCTGGCACTTTTACTGGACTTCCCAGCCTTCTCGTATCCCCGACTCTACCACGTCTAGAGCTTGCTTATAAGAGGATATAGAAACCCCTTTCTTTGGTTCTTCAGAAGAAGCTGCTAATGAAGATGCATGTTCAGTTTTCAGAGGCTCAAAAGCCTGACATGGAGTCTCAACTATCTCACCATCCATATCCACGTATTTGAATGCAGCCAGATGACTGACGAAGATATCCTCTTCCCCACAGACTGTTACAATTCGGCCCTCCCAGACAAACTTCAGTTTCTGATGGAGTGTGGATGACACTGCCCCTGCTGAATGTATCCAGGGCCTCCCCAGTAAACAATTATATGCAGGCTGTATATCCATCACATAAAATGTGGTATTGAAGATTTGTGGACCTACTTTAATTGGTAAATCCACCTCCCCGAACACTGATCTTCTCGACCCATCAAATGATTTAACAAGCAGGTCGTTGGGCTTTAGAATTACTCCATCATAATCCAACTTCATCAATGCCTTCTTGGGAAGAACATTCAGTGATGATCCGATATCTACCAACACGTGAGAAAGTACTGCACCTTTACATTCTAAAGAGATATGTAGTGCCCGATTATGAGCACGACCTTCAGATGTTAGATCCATGTCTGTAAAACCCAATCCATGACTGGCATTGACACTGGATACCACCGCTTCTAATTGATTAACCGAGATATCCTGAGGCACATAAGCCTTGTTCAGGATATTCAAGAGAGCTTTCATGTGGGAGTCAGAACACATTAGCAAAGATAAGATGGAAATCTTCGATGGAGTTTGCTGTAAATGGTCCACAATCTTGTAATCGCTCTTTTTGATAATTCTCAAAAAAAATTCAGCTTCTTTATCAAATGTAATGTCTGGATCAGTCACTGGCGTGGGCTCATTGGCAACCACTGGCTGCTTCCCTCTCGCTCTATCCTGGGCTTCCGCGGTGTCTCTGGGCGGTATCACATTGTTTCTTAGTGTTTTCAGCGCAAATAACCTTCCACTTCTAGTAAAGCCCCCTACTCCAACATTTTCTACTTGTGCTGGGGTCATGCTAGACGTGGCCAAATCTTGTTTCTGGCCGTTACAATATACTTCACCACCATAATTCCAGGGAATAGCCTTATCACTTTGATACATTATTGGCCCTGCAGTGGTGATCGTTATCGGTGCCACTCTGGCCCGTGGAGGAACTTGAGATGGATCGTAGAAAATGGTTACTGTGGAGACTTCGCTTTCTTTTACAACTTTGTCAAACTGTAAGACCCCTTTATTAATCATACTCTGGATCCCCTTTTTCAACTGCTCACAACCGTTCGGAGCTTCAACACACCCCGGACAATCACTTCCACAACCTGTAAACACACCCCTCCGAGTCAAACAAGCCTTAACAACACTCAACGAAGTTTGCAGGTCGTTTATATCACACACCAAGTTTAGATTCTCCCCATTGTCAATTGCCCCAACTGTACCCCCGTGAGGAGGCATGGGGTTCTGTATTACATTAGGAGTAGGAGCGAAATTAATCGCTTTAGAATCTAATAGGTCTTGAATAATATGCTTCAAAGCTATGAAGTTTTCTGTGGTATGTCCGGGGGCTCCGGAATGAAACTCACACCGGGCCTTCGTATCATAACCTTTGGGGAGTTGGCCTGGCCTTGGAGGTTGTAGAGTTCGGAGCTGGACCATCTGGAGCTGTAGGAGATTCTTCAAAAGCAGTGAGTAAGACATCGGCGGAGTTTCGAGATGTCTTTCTCTGGTTTTCTGGGGGGTAATACGGACGCGGAGCTCTTTGTTGATACCCTTGTTGGCGTTGTTGTTCTGGTTGTTGGACTTGCTGTTGAACAGGTTGAGCTGAGATAGTGACAGGGGCCACTTGCTAATAAACACCTCTGTTACCTCCTCCCCTTTGTGCTACACTGCCCCAGTCTCTCCTTCTCTCCTCTTCAGGAAGGATTTCTTGACACCAGAAGTTGAAGCGCCCCCATTCTGAGTCTTCCCTTGCTTGATCTAGCTTTCTATCCTCTCGCCAGTCAAGATAATATCGGAAAACCCGCTTGAGGAACATCTATTTCTGCGGTTGCACTCTGGCGGCCACTTCACGCCACCCTTGTGCGTAATCTTTGAAGCTCTCCGAGTTCTTCTGAGTCAGACTCTGGAGTTGAGTGCGACTAGGAGCCATGTCGATATTATACTGATATTGCTTGAGGAATGCTTCTCCCAATTCCTTCTAGCTTCACACAGAGCTTCTCTCTAACTTCATATACCATTCCAAGGATCCTCCGGAGACACTATCCTGGAAATATTATATCCAGAGATTTTCGTCCCTAGTATGGGCAACAATTTTTCGGTAGAACGCTTGCAGGTGAGTTTTAGGGCAGGAGTTACCGTTATACTTGTCAAAAGTAGGTGGCCTGAACTTGTGAGGAATAACCACCCCAGGGACTAGGCCCATATCAGACACATCTATCCCAAGAGTGTCTCTACACTCGAGGGCTTTGACTTTCTCAGCAAGTATCAAGAAGTCCTGAAGATTTCCTTCTCCGCCAAACCCCATATCATTGTTAAAAGGAGGGAACTGATCCTCCTGTCTGTCTTGTACCGGGATGAAGGTTGTTGTGCCAGGTTCTGGAGCTTGAGGTCCACCTGGGCCATTGTTGGTGTTGGGAGGAATCACCTGTACTTCAGGAGTGGTTACAGGAGGATTAGTCTGAGGAGGGTTGAGCCCTGAATTTCATTTCTCAAATCTTGTTGTCACTGAGCCATCCCTTGCATCATGACCATAAATTCCCCCATTCTGGTGTGAAACTCATTAAACTCAATTTGCATAGCATCCATGACTGTCCTCTGGTTGTTGTGTGTTGCGTAACGATGCAGGGTATTTTGTCGGAGATGCCGGGTCTTGGCAGCTCTCGCAATCTTTTCCTGAAACACAAATAAGTTAAGCAACCTGTAGAAAACCTGCAAAAATAAAGAAGAAAATACAAATGATGTGTATGCAATGCAATGTGTTCCTTTTATCCTCAAGTTTTTTCCCTTTCCTGTCTTGGTATTAGGAGAATATATTTGGAAGAAGACCCATATGATGTTCAAATTACGTGACGGCCGTGGAGAATTGGTGCTTATTACTCCGTGTCTGTGTAAAAGATAACAAACAAGAGATTTAAAGCAAGTCAATTACATAAACTGAAGTTTGAAACAACAAGGTCCCCGAAGGGTGCCAATCAAAAGAACAACAAAGTATATCAATAAAAGGAATCCCACAATAAGCCTGTGGGTAATCCAAGTACAATGGCATGAAACTAAACTCTAGGGAGCTCTAAGTCCTGCAGCCTCCAGCTAAGGCGCTTGACATTCTGGAACAACTGAGCTATATTCGGATGATCGGGCTCACGGATGAGTCTCTGGATGAGGAGATCCCTTAGATCAAAGGAAGCATGTAACTCTTCAATCTGCTGCAGGAATGCCTTCTCATTTTCTTTGCTCGGACCCGGCTCGACCTTTGACTTCTTCACATCAGCTTGAAGCTTCAACTCTTCAACTTCTTTCTGGACATCTTCAGCTATTTGTTGACTCTTGTCATCTGATGAAGGTATTCTCTCTGTTGCTCTTGGGCTTTCTGAACCAACTTTCCTTGCTCGACCAGGGCATCCTGAAGGCTTTTGATCTTCAACTCGAATTCAGCCTCTACCTTCTTTTGCTTTTTCTGGTGATCGCTCCACTTCTTTTGCCAAAGTGTGATAGCTTCATTAGCTACATATAGTTCTTTCTTATCCCTCCAGTGCTGGCTCACCTTGTGGATCTCATCCAATCCTCACTTCTTAAAGTATAGTTCTCTTTCATCAAAGTCCTTCTGCTTAAGCTGAATTGTCTCTTCAGCTCGGATGGCTTTCTCTTCTAACTGATGGTTTTGAATCATCAATTTCTGACAAGAGTTGTGAGCCTCCTGATTTTCAACTCTAAGCTGCTTGACCAAAGCCTCCAATTTGTGGTAATCCTCTAAAGACACAGTTGCTGGAGGTGGAGTTGGTATAGAAAAAGGGATTAGAGTCGTTTGAGCCTCCTCCTTTATCCAAGCTTCGAATTCAGGGAACATCCGGTTATTGCTCTTGCCTAGACATGTCGTGTCCTTTCTTTTGATCAATTTCCAAGAGCTTGCAACTTTTCTGACCAATGGAAGATTATCCTTTACCGAGAAGTAGAAATTTTTTAATAACTCTGATTCATCGGGAATCTCTTTGAGTGCATACCCCAACTGTCTTCTTAAGAGAATGGGGGTTGTAGTTGATACCCCCTGATACTCCTAATAAAGGCACGTTGAGGTAATTCTTGCAACTGGTGATGAAACTCTTTCCTTTCAACTTCAAAGTAAACCATCTAATATCTCTGGCAGACAATGTACTTAGCTTCTGGGCCCAAGTGGTATTAGGATTAGTGAAACTCTCAGTGGTATGCAAATGTCTTATAACCCACTTGTAGAACAAGGGAGCACAACATTTAACTAGACCTCCTCGCTTCTTCTCATTTTTATAGTGCACCGAATAATACAAGTCACCCAGGAGAGTGGGCACCAGATTCTTCAAAACGAATAAATGAATAGAATTTATGTCCACAAATTTGTCCATATCAGCGAACAAGATGATCCCATAAATGGATAATGCTAAGATGGCGCAAACAGAATCCCACTGATTTGTCACTGCAAGTTCTCCAGCCCTTCTAACCAGATACTCCATAGTGAAACCAAGTACCTTTGCTTTGGTGGTAGCCAGATTTGCAGATACTTCTGATGAGCTAAAATAAAGAGCTTTGGCGATGTCAGAATGGGTTGGCCTAACCATCTCTGAGTTGAAAGGAATCTGATCTTTGATTGACACTCCCATAATCTCAGCATACTCTTCTGTCGCTCCCGATAAATGGGACCGGCCCAAATAAAGGTACAGACGCGAACGGTCGGCGAGAGGGACAATGAGAACACACAGCAGTGAACTCACTGGAGATGAATAGAGTCGCCAGCTAGGCATTTTTATCCCGGAGGAAAGGTAATGCTGCATAGACCTAGAAAGATACGGATAAGACGGTTTGCGAACCAGAGAGACTGAGAAAGGGGGTTGGTTACAACCTGGGAAGGTATTAGCACCCAGATTGTCCGTCGTACTCGACGGGATCCACGCTTAAAAGATTTGTGTTTTAAAGGGGTAGTGTCAGTGCAATCTGTGTATAGAAGAGCTGGAAAAGGATGTACAGGTGTCAGTGTAAGAGAAGTGAAGTGTATAAGTGAAGTGTCAGTGTAAGGACAAAGATGAAATGCTCAAGATAATGAGGCTAAAAAGAATAATGCTGGAAGGAGGGGGGAATATACAGAGACTTTTGTTCGATAACTGTTAAGTTATGCCTACGTATCCTCTCGTGCAATGAGGAAGTCAGAACACCGTAGTTCGACCCAAAGAGACTGAAAGATGAATTGACTTGTGAACTGCTTACTTGTCTATGCTCAAGTGTATGACCTGTCTGGCACAGATGCAAACTGTCTTGCATTAGACGGAAGAAGCAAGTTCTCAGTTGTGAGTGAATGAGATGAGAAAAGAATCCCGGAGGAGACGATTATTATTTGTTTTTGAGTTTTCAGTCTTTTATTGCTTCTGAAAGTTTGTCATAAGTTAATGAGCTTAAGCCTAAACCAATGGGTTAGTAAACTCATCACATCTTCCCTCTGATTAGGGGTAATGAGAATACCTTAAGTGTGAAGTCAGATTCTCACACTTAATCACCTTTGAGCAAGATTAAGATCATTAACCTACTTGTGATTATTTAGATGTTTTTGGTGTTTTTGTTTAGTGTTAAGTAATGAGGTTAAGCCATAATCAAGGATTAAACAGACTCATTACACCATCCTAATAGAAGGATAATAGATGAGGGTGTTTAAGCTGAGGAAAGCTCCTCAGCTTAATCCATGATTAGGGATTAAACTCATGACAAAACAAACCTTTATTAAGTGGATTTTATTTAATGGTATGATGATGAAGTGGATTTTATGATTTGTAAGACAACTTGAGGGGGACTTGTCCATTAACACTAGGGTTAGTCCTTCTTAACCCATTAAGGAAGAATTAGAACCCTAATGCAAGGCCCAAGTTACAAGTGTGAAGTCTTGATGATTATTATGTGAATTAATTAGAGGATTTAAACACATTAAGGGTTTAACACTTAGGATTAAAGTTATACACTCCATCCTAAGAGAAGGATGCAGGCATAAGCTTAATCACAAAGCCTTAAAGCCTTTAGGGTTTAATCCCTGATTATGAGATGAGGAGAGATGACTCAAAAGAGACACAAAGGTAAAACTAAGAGGGGAGACTAATCAAAACCCTAATCATTGTCATGCTTGGTTGTTCCTAAGGTTTGTGAGGTTTTCAAGAACAATCTTCAATGGAACCACTAGGAAGCAGATGAAAGGATCAAGAGAAGCAAAGTGACTTGCTTCATTCAAGAAGTCAAGTCACTTGAGGAGAGAAAGTAAGAGGAACAAGAATGAGCAAGCTCAAACTCAAACACATATAAAAATGCAGCAAGGGATGCAAGAGAGATGAAAAGAAGAGTTATGAGAAGTGAAGGCAAATTCACTTCTCAAGTCACTTACCACCTGAAAAGGTTAGAAAAGAAATGCAATGCAATGCAAGATGAGATGAGATGACATGATGAGAAACAAAACCAGAAGCATGTTGATGATGATAATGATGCTATGAGGTGCTATGAACATGAGGCAGCACATGGAAATGATCATACAAGTTTATGAATGCAAATGAAGCAAGTTTAGAAGCATGGACATACATGAAAAGTTATGAAGTGCACATGGCATACAACATGGCAAATACATGATGCAATGATCAAACATGCTTTCAATATGTCTTATGATGTCAAATGAAACAAATGGATACTTGAAATGTCATGACAAGTCATGTTATGCAAGAGAATGCAAGAGGTATGCAAATGAAAGCCCAAATTAGGGTTTATGAACCAAACATCAAACAAAAACCAAAAACAGAAGCAAACCCTAAGATAAAAAATGGAAAATGCCACTCAAAAGGCCCCTAATCTTATACTAAACCAATGTCCAAAGGGGAGGTCTCAACTCTTAACCAATCTCAAGTTATGATTTTTACAAGTTATTAGGGTTTTTAGGGTTCCTAAACAAAAGAAATGCCAAACAAAATGAAAATGAGGAATCAAATCATGGCCATTTAATACTAGAAACTACATGCTAAACACAATGCAATGCAAGAAGAATCAATGTCCAACTCTTCATAGATAGGCAGAAATGATTTTTTGAACTTAGGATCAAAATAATGCACAAAAATGATTTTTATTCAATGAAAAATTCTCAAAATGCATCAAGATCAAAAAGGAAATTTGGTTTGAAGGTTGGACAATGTTTATAAATGTCTTAGAACATTTCATGAATTTTTTGGTGATTTTTAAATACCTAAAAGTATTTTTAATAAATTAATTTCCATTAATCAATTAAAAATAATCTTTTAAATATTTAAAAATACTTTTTTAATGATAAAAATAAAAATGAAAATATTTTTGTGTCATAAAAATTATTAAAACTCATGAGAAAAAGTTTCATAATTTTTAGACATTTTTTACTATTTTAAATTAATTATGCAAATAAAATGAAAAAGAAAAATGAAAATAAATTAAATAAAAGGGAAGTAATCAGAATGGAGGGTTGAGATTGAGACTGGGTTTGAATGCATTGACCACGCGCGCTTTTGGAGGGACAGGATTGCATCTGACTAAATTATTTTAATTATAATTAATTAAATCTAATTAAGTGGATTAGGGCTAATTGGAAAGATCCTGGCCACACATGCGCGCGGGTAGTCAACGGGTCAACCCAATCCAACGCACGAAATTCAAATGACACTAATTACAGGGGTTATGCCCTAATTATTTTCAGGTGGCCGGAGAAGACCTCCGGTCGTCTTCTCCGGTGGGAAGTCCACCTGAAAATCTCCAAACTCTCTCAAAACGTAACAAAAATGAAAACCAAACATACAGAAATGATTCCCATGATCCCCTGAATCAAAACCCCATCACAAACATCATTTATTTTTCCCCAGAAACATGAATCGAAACAAACAATATTTAGGTCAACAGAGTTTCAGAGATCAATTAAATGCTCATTTCATCACCATTTCCAAAACTAAAAGCATCAGAATACTCAGTGAAGCATGGAGAACAAGTTTAGAACATAAAAAATGATTTCTGGAAAAATATTTCTTAAGCTACCTGAGATTCGAAGCTTTCACTTCAGCCACTTTCTGACCACTCCCTTTAGTGCAATCCACTCTACTTGGTCCCCAGATGATCCTTGAATGCTTAGGAAGAGTTTATGTTGGCTGGATGAGGAGTTTGACAAGCTTCTGCTCAAACTCAGTTGAACATGGCAATGGTGATTCAGGCTGTTTCTGGCGATGGTGAAGGGTTGCTTGTGGTCCAGAGGGTGAGTAGAGAAGGTTTGTGGAGTTGGTTTGAGTGTTTGTGAACTGTGGAGTGAGTTTCGAAAGAAACTGCAAGTTGGAGTGAAAATGGTGAAATGGTGTTATAGCTTGTTTCAGGCTTGGTTCTTTGCTGGTTTCTACTCAATGGAACATGGTAAGATGATTGGTGAAAAGGGTTTGGATGTTTTAAGTTTGTGGAGGCAGATTCGAAGAGTTTTGCACAAGGGAGTGTTTTTGTGTATGTGTTGTTGTGTGTTGTTTCAGCCTTGCTTCTTGATGTGTTTTGCTAGCAGATGGAAAGTATAAACAAATGCAAGTGGCCAGAGGATGTGACATGGCCTGTGGTGATTGGGATGTTTGCTTTTGCCAAAAGTCAACTTTTTGTGTAAGAGAGGTATGGCTTGGCTCTAGGCTAGTACAAGGCATGGGGCTGCGCAGCAAGGGTGAGGGGAAAGGCTAGCCAAAGTCAGCATCCAATGTTGCAAGTTGTAGGAAGTGTGATGAGTGGTTTTGCAAGTTGGCTCTTTTTGAAACTTCATGGAAAAGTCTTGTTACACAAACCATAACCATGTGAAACCTTGGTCCAATTCTGATTTTTAAGGCTCATAGAATGTTTGTGTAATGGTTTGAAGTGAATTAGAAGTTACAAATGGCATTGGTTCATGATTTTGCAAAATTCACATTTGAAGCATGCCTTGAAAATCAATGATTTTAGCCAACTTTGTCACACCATAACTTTTGATCCAAGAAGAATTTGATCATGTTCTTGTACTTTTTGAAAAGGGAAAAATGTATTCTACAACTTTCATGACCAAAGTTTTTCCATTTGAAGCATTTTTGGATCAAGAATCAAGGCTTGAAAAGTGACCTAAAATGACACATTCTTGAAAAGTCAACTATACCCAAAAAGTCAACATTTGCAAAAACTCCAAATTCTTGAATTTTGTGAACTTCAAACTTCTTCCATGACCAAATAAAGATCATATACACTCAAAATGATGAAGATCACCCATTGATTGGGTCAATGGGGGCCTCAGATGCCCTGATTTTGCACTGACTTGTCTGAAAAGTCAACTCTTGATCAGATGACTTCCCCATGGAATTTCTTCATGAAAATTGATATGCATACTCCCTATACCATATAGAGATCAAGGGAAACAAGAATGACCAAAAAAACTGGAGTTATGGCCTCTGAAACCAAAACCCTAATTTTGGGTCAACTGTGCAGTCAAACTTGGCTCTGCATTCATACCAAACCCAGTTCTTGTGATTCTTTGGAATTTTTGACTTTGAGAGGATGTAATATGATACTTGAACACATATGGACCCCTTTGAAGTGATTGGTTGCCTTTGGAGTGGCTCAAGAAGCTCTTGGATTGCTCAGATTACAAACCCTAGATGCAGATGGCTTAGAATCTATGCAGTGAACCAAAATGTGGTATGAGATGTGTTGCACCCCAAAATTTGCCCTCACAATATAAGACTTTGTGTGCTAAGAAGGTTCACAAGGTTCACAAGTTCTCAATGCTTATAACCTTTCATGAGGTTCATGAAGTCTGCAAGTTACTTTATGAAGGTTCACAAGGTCCACAAGCTTCTCAACATTTCCATAACCTTTCATGAGGTTCATGAAGTCCACAAGTCACTTCTTGAATATTCACAAGGTTCACAAGTCTCACAATACTTTCCATACCTTTCATGAGGTTCATGAAGTCTACAAATCACTTCATGAGGTTCACAAGGTTCACAAGTTTCACAATGATTACAAAGCTCTCCTGAGGTTCATGAGGTCTACAAAGCCACTTCATGAGGTTCACAAGGTTCACAAGCTTCACAATACCTCCCATGAGTATCACAAGACATCTTATGAAGATTCACAAGGTTCACAAAGTTCACAATTGGTCAAAGAAGTTGACAATTCCCTCAGACAATGCACCTCCTAAGCTGTGCATCCAAAACTAGGGTTTTGACTTTAATCAGGCTAAATGGACTTCCAATACCTCAAGTGAGTTTCATAACATCTTATATGTGTATAAGAACCCCCATGACAAGTTTCAAGACTTTTCTCAAAAGTTTGCTCAGTCAGATGATCAGTTAAGTCAAAATCAGTCAATGCAGTTAAAAAGTCAAACTGAGGTCAATTGTGGTCAAACCAAAGTCAAACTTCATGATTTTTTGCCAACATCAAGTATATGAAGTAAAATTCATCATTTGATCAAGGGTTGATCATGATTCATCAAGGAGATTCCAGATCATCAATAATCAGGAGTTTCTAAATTAGGGTTTCCTTAGTAAAAGTCAACTGAACTTTGACCAACCATAACTTTCACATACTTCATCACCAAGTCTCCATCCAAAGCTCATTTTGAAGGAAATTGAATTCTCTACAACTTTTATGTTGAAGGTTAAGCCCAAAAATGCTTCATTTGAAAGATATGATCTAAGACATTATAGGTCATTTCAAAAGTCAACAAAAAGTCAACAACTTCAAAAGGGCATAACTTGAGATTGGTAAATGATATGGACATGAAACCAGTGGGGTTGTTTAGAGGACTCTTCAAGCTTTCCAAAATGTCCAATAACATCCTCATACCTTTAAAATTGAGGGAGATGTGCCCTTGCAAAGTTGGGCAATTTTGTGATGGTTTATGATGAAAATGGGGGCCTAAAAACAATTTTCTCCAAATGGGCTGGCCAAATTATGACCCAACCCATACAATAACATCTTGCACGAAATTTCCATAATATTTTCATAATTTTTATTTTATTTAATTAATTTATTATGATTTTTTATTCTTAAAATCATTTTAAATTTAAATAAAATACTAAATATGAAGATTTAATTGATTTAGTGATTCTAGAAAGTCATAAAGTCAATATGGAACAAATTGATGCAAGAATTATATGGAGTGGCTTGAAATAGAAGGCATTGGTACAAAAATATTTGAAATTCAAAGCACCATCTTTCTCAATCTTTTTAAATCAAATTATTCACATAACCATTGAATTTTCTGACCTAGATTGATTCACCTATAAGTATTGATCATAAGCATAACCCTAGCCACGAAAATCCAGCAGCTCAAAGGTAGGTTTTACACTTCAAAAAATCACAAGAAATTTCAAATTCGGATTGTGAGATTAAGGCAATTTCAAGGCTTCACAAAGGTTGCATTAGCTTCCTTGACCTTCGTTTATCATGATTCCATAATCATAAGCATCAAAACCATGTTGTAATGGCCAAACCGAATCCATGTTCATGGTGTTTTTCTTGATTTTTCGATTGTGATCATTCATGATGTTTCATCTGTTTTTGTTTATTAAATCTTGTTTGTATGATGACTTAGATGCTTTCTGGACATTTCTTTTTGAGTTTAACCGCAGGAATCATAAAACGCCATGGCTAGGGTTTGAAGGTCAAATTTGGGATCTTGAGTTTTAGGACACTTAAATAAAACCTAAATACATGGCTGTGACCTATAACCTTTGTGTAATTAATCTGGGCTTTCAATTTGACTGGATGTTGCGATTTGAATGGTGTTCGAAAAAACATAGGAATTCTGGTTTTGAATGTGCGCAGGTAAATTCGCAGGAAAGTTCAAAAGAAAATTCGCAGCAAATTTGAATGAAGAAGACGAAGTTTGGCGCGTCCCCGGGATTCAAATTTCTTTTTATATTATATAGATTTGTTTGTATTTAATTTGTACAGGTTGATGAGTGGCCCAGTGGAAGGATGCGTGTGCGTTTGATGGAAAGGCCAGGGTTCGAATCATGCTGGGGCCATTATTTTTGTTTTATTTTTCAGGATAATAGAAGACTTAATATATTATGATTCAAGGCCATTCAGCTAACAGGAAGGCTCTCCCAGCCAGGCGGTAGCGCGCGCATGCTTGCATTCACAAGGTCCTGGGATCAAATCCCACCCCAGGCCTTTTTGTTCATTTATTTTTTCTGGATTTTCAAGGGCAAGGCACAAAACAAATTGAGTCTCCTTATTTGTCCCCTGCGCATGGCTGGTTCAGTGGTTGTGGTTGTTGCTTGCAAGTATGAGGTCTTGGGATCAAATCTCAGCAGGTTCCTTTTTCTATTTTTCTCATTTTTTCTTATTATTGTTTTCTTATTATTGCTTGATTAATATGTTGTTTTAAAAAAAAATATCCAAAGAAAATTTCAAAATAATATATTGATATTAGGTTAAACTTATTTTTATTTTCTTTTCTTAAAAAATACTAATTTGTTAATATTATTAAATTGTATATGTCATTATATTCTAAAAATTGTATATATGTCCTATTTAATTAAATAAATTGTTAATCAAACCCTAAAAAATATAAACCCTAATTCTCAAACCCTAAAAAATATTTTCCAATTAAAACCTAATTGTTTTTATTTTCTAATTTGTGATATTTAAAAAAATTCTAATTTATTTGTAAATATATTGATAATTCAAATTATTTTTCTTTTAATGTTTAGAAACAATTTAATTTATATATTTTTGTATATGGTTTAAAATAAGTTGTAAATATAATAATTAATAGAATTAAATTTTATAAACATAATTAATATGGTAAATATGATATTTAGAACTTATTTTCTTCTTATAATATGTATATATTGTTTAATAAATAAATGTTAGTATAAGTTTATAATAATTAAATTTTGTAGTCATAATATATTTAAAAAATAATTTAATAACTTGTAAAATTAAAATGATTGGTTATTCATATTTCTTTCTAAATAATTGTTTTTATATAAAAAAAAAATTGTTGTTGATATATTGTCATTATAATTTTGGTTAATTTTATTTATTACTAATCATATTATTTATTTTGCTTTTATATATATTTCGATAATTTTTATTATTTACTAACCATATTATTATTTATTATTATATTTTATTTCTAACCTTGTTTATTACTTCTAAATTATTATTATTATTATTTTATTATAACTAACCCCTTATTATTTATTATTATTTGTTGCTTATTTATTTATATTTTATTTATTTTTGCTATTTATTTATTTTTGTTTATTATAATTTCTTGTAATTGTTTCCTGGATGTAATTTTGTAATTATTTAATTATTATTGTTATGGTTAGTAATTAGGGAGTGCAAATATGTATTTTATTTAAAAATAAATTAGATCACTTGTAAATATAAGATAATTAAAATAAACACTCACACACACGTAAGTCGATTTTTAATCGCCGTCTCACTTTCTAAGGTTATCCCTCAAGTTGCCTACGAATAATGGTCAAGTGGGGTGTATAAAGTAAGTCCCTTCAAAAGATAAATCATCAAGTCCCTCATGGTTGCCTATACGAATCGAGTCCCTTCGAAATAAATGATGATAGTCCCTCATATATACTTATTACACCCCACAGTTGCCTTCATAATCAGAATGTCCCTCACATGTCCCTTAACATCCAAGGTAATGACTACCTACTCCTTAATAGTAGGGATAGTCTTACCAAGGAAAGGAAAAAGAATAAGAAAGACTTTAAACTTTAGGGTAGGTACCTCCTAGTTGCTTGCTCACTTCAAAAACTTTTCACACTTAAACAATTTCAAACAAATTTTCAAACAAGTTTTTACACATCCGTACATGGATTATTATTAACTATTCTGAAAATTTTCCTATTCACACACTACACTTTCAAAAAACAATTTAAAGTGAGCTAAGTAACTAAGAGCCCATGGATAACCATGGATGTAAAGGGTGCTAACACCTTTCCTTTACATAACCTACCCCCCGGACCCAAAATATTCTCTTAAGGTCTTTCCTGTTCTTTTATACCCTTTCCTTATGGATAAAATAAAAGTCGGTGGCGACTCTTGCTATCCGCAACATTACTTAAAGTCAGTTCTCCCACCGTATTACAGAACTGGCGACTCTGCTGGAGATTTAATATTAAAGAGGGGTACCCTTAGGAATTAGATCACTTTAAACTTGTTTGCTTTGTTTGCTTTATATTATCTTGTTGGGGTGCTCTTATGTGTGAAAGATCCTAACCCGGATCTAGTGTACCTTAGGTAAATGGCAATAGACCAAAGAAACTGTACGACGTATATCGATACGGTTGATCTGGTGGCCATAGTTAGTGCGACTTCTTGGTTGGTGCTTATGTTCCTTAAGTCAAGTTGAGGATAATATGAGGCTGCCATATGTTGTCAATGCACTAACTAACTTTTAGAACCCTAGTTAACTCATCTTGGCCTTTAGAAAGTAGTGAGGTAACCGACTTTGGTACAGACTGAAGTTGGTTGACACTCGATACTACGCTCATTGAGATTCTAAACTTGGAGGGTTATGGTTGGCAAGTAAGTTGCCTTCTGATCAACCACCCTTGTGAAGGATCAATGATATTGAGATCCCTTAGAACCTGGTCACTTTTGTAGGACAGGATGAACCATCTAACTTCAGGGGAGGGTACTTACCTTAAACCTCATGCAAGCCTTTAAACCTAGGGCAATTGTGTGACTTGTTTGTGTGTGCCACGTGTTTGTGATTGAGCATAACATCATGACATCATCATGCATCATGAGCATATCATTTTCCCTAACCATTTCAAGGACCAAGGGATTTATCTTTGTTCTTTGTTGCAGGTCATGGCTACTGCTCGCAGAAACACCATCAGAATCAACTTTGTGGGGATACCTCCCAAGCTTAAAGAGTTGGTCTCTCAGATGTCTGATCACTCCCGGTTCAACAAGAGACATGGTCACCTATTAGATCTAGTCACTTCAGGGTTCAATGAAGACATGATGAGTGTCCTGTTTCAGTTCTTTGACCCTAAGCACCATTGCTTTACATTCCCTGACTATCAGTTGGTTCCAACCATGGAGGAATTCTCTAAACTTCTGGGTATCCCTGTTCTTGATCAAAGACCCTTCACAGGTCTGGAAAAGGAGCTTAAACCAGAGGTTATTACTGCAGCTCTACATCTGAAGAAGTCTGACATTGTTCTAGAGACGAGAAGTGGAGTCAAGGGTATTCTTGCCAAAGTACTAATGGATAAGGCTCAAATGTTCTTGAAGGCCATGAGCTATGATGCTTTTGAGGAGATCTTAGCCTTGCTGATATATGGCTTAGTATTGTTCCCCAATCCAGATCAGTTCATAGATGTTCATGCCATAAACATATTCCTGAGTCACAATCCAGTGCCTACATTGCTTGGAGACATCCTACATTCTCTTCACACCCGTACTACAAGGGCAAGAGGAACTTTGATGTGCTGCATACCTTTACTTTCCAGGTGGTTTATTTCTCACCTTCCTCGCTCAGTAATGAAAAATGAGCAGGGATTCAGATGGTCCAAGAGGATTATGTCACTTTCTCACTCAGACATTCATTGGTGCTCCAGATCTATGGAGAATGTCACCATCATTGACCGTTGTGGGGAGTTTCCTAATGTGCCACTTCTAGGCATAAGAGGAGGCATTACCTACAACCCCTCTCTAGCTTTACGACAGTTTGGTTACGCTCGAAGTGATGGTCCACATGACATGTTGATTCAGGGCATTGTGTTTGATTATGACAACGATCTTCAGGGTTACCGTCAGAGATTCATACGAGCTTGGGGAAAGGTAAACAGGGTTGACAGCAAGACACTGGAGCCTAAGTACACTATTCCTATGGAGGCTTATCTCAGATGGGTACGATCTCGTGCTCAGACACTCATGATGCCATATCCTGCCGTCCTACCAGTTATCATGGAACCTGTTGCTGAAGGAGACACAGCTTATACCATCCTTCACCCAGACATGCCTACTGATAAGGAAGACTTGCAGAGATCGTGGATCCAACTGAAGGAGCAAAGGGATACTTTCGAGGCTCATTACAAAGCAAGCCAAGCAAGAGTCCTAGAGCTAACAAAGCAACTTCATGAGGAACGAAACCTCAACTCATACCTCAACATAAAGAGGAAACGTCCATGGGAGACTTAAAACCCCATCTTTTGTACTTATTTTACTTTCATTTTTTGTAAGCCTAAAAGGCAAAACAAGTTATTACTAATAAAAGTTTACTTTCGTGTTTGTCTAAGCAAATTTAAATCCTGCGGTCCTTGAAAACATTGCATACGCATTACCATATCATTTCATTGCATCACAGGTTTAATTGTGCACAGGTTTCTCATCTTCTCGCCATTTATTTCAGCAATGGCTCTTGAACAATCAGTTAAGGATCTTCAGGCACAGAATGCACAGTTCCAAGAGCTGATCTTGAACCTGTCCAAGGGGCAAGATGATTTGAAGGCACTGCTGGCCAAGAAGACTAAAAAGACTAGAAGGTCTGCTGGGTTGCTCAACATGGGAAGAAGGTTCAAAGGTCCTATCAAGACCAAGGAAGAGGTTGAAGACTATGAATCTGAGGAATCTGAGAAAGAGAGAGGCAGTCTCCACAACACTATGGGGGACTCTGATTCTGAGGCTAATTACTATCATGAGCCTAATGAAGACAAATTCAAGATGCTGGTGGATAGAATGGATGCTATGGAGTTGCAGAAATCATCTGGGCTGGATTTTGAGGATTTAAGTTTGATATCTGGGGTTGTGATACCCATTGGGTTCAAAGTTCCTACATTTGTTGTCTATGATGGGGTCTCTTGTCCCAAGCTGCATCTGAGGTCCTATGTCAGAAGAATTCAACCCCACACTGCTGATAAAAAGTTGTGGATTCATTTCTTTCAAGAGAGTTTATCTGGAGCTCAGCTGGAGTGGTATTATCAGTTGGAGAGTGTCAACATCAGAGATTGGAATGATCTTGCTGAAGCTTTCTATAAGCAGTATCAATACAATGCTGACTTAGCCCCCACTCGCATGCAGCTTCAGAGCATGTCTATGGGTGCCAAAGAAAGTTTTAAAGAGTATGCTCAGAAGTGGAGAGATTTAGCTGGAAGAGCTCAATCCCCTTTGACTGACAGGGAATTGGTTGATATGTTCATGTGTACGCTGAACGGTCCGTTTTACAGTCATCTCATTGGAAGCTCATCATCTGGCTTCACTGAGTTGATCATGACAGGAGAACGGGTAGAGAATGGTATCAAGAGTGGTAAGATCCAAGTGGGCACTTCTTCATCAGGTGCTGCAAAGAAGCCTCCCACTGGGAAGAAAGAATCCAATGCTGTTTATGGTCAACCCGATCGTAACAGAAGGCATCAGTCTGTTAGCGCGGTTCATATTTCAAATCCAACTCCTGCAACAACAGAGCAGCCTCAAGGCAACCAACAGAGGGCTAGAAGACAGTTCACGAAGATCAACATGTCAATGGCTCAGGCATTGCAACATTTGTTGAAAGCTGAACTTATTACCCTGAGGGAGGCTCCTCAGAATCCCAATGTTACTTCTCCCAAGTACAATCCCAATGCACGATGTGCATATCATTCAAACTGTCCAGGACATGATACTAATAACTGCTGGGTCTTGAAGAACAAAATTCAAGATATGATTGATGCTGGAGAAATTGAGTTTGATCCACCAGGTACTCCAAATGTGATTACAGCTCCAATGCCAAATCACGAGAAGACTGTCAATGCCATTGATGAAGACTTGCATGTTTATTCAGTAATGGAGTTGAGTACACCACTGTCTGTTATCAAAAAGAGGTTAGTACAAGCTGGGATCTTTCCAGGTTGTCGTGAAGATTGTCTGTATTGTACCTATAAGCCAGATAGTTGCTTCATTCTGAGAGATGGAATTCAACGTCTTATGGATAAGTATACTATAGTGTTTGAAAGAAGACCAGCATCTGTAGAAAGTATGGTGGATCATCTGACTCGGGGTAAGAAGATTGAAGAGGTTGATATGGTTGACAAAGTACCGGTAAGAATCACTTCAAAGGGTCCCATTAAAATCACTCATCAGGGCCCAATCAAGATTACTGCTGAAGGTCCTGTGAAAGTTGTTGCTGAAGCCAGAGTAGCTCCTCTGATTATTACCACTCCTGGTCCTATTCCCTATACATCTGATAAAGCTGTGCCTTGGCACTATGGGTCTGATGTTTACATCCATGGTGTCAAGCAAGAGCCTGTAGCTGATGTGCCTGTTGATGTTGACAATATTGCTGGATCTAGTAAGATCACTCGTAGTGGAAGAGTTTTCTCTCCTCCAGATACTTCCAAGAATGCAGCTACTCCTGCTGCTACCTCCACCACTGATGCTCGGGGCAAGGGTCCTATTATTGAGCCTGTATCTACTGATGTGCCAGCTACTGATGATCTCTCTAAGCAGATGGAAGAAGTATTGAAAATCATTCGCAAGAGTGATTATGACATTGTTGATCAGTTGGGGCATACTCCCTCAAAGATTTCTATGCTGTCCTTGTTGTTATGTTCTGAAGCTCATGCCAAGTCATTGATCAAGTTTCTGAAGATGGCTCATGTACCCAGTGCAATTTCTGTTGACCAATTTGAAAACTGTGTTGCCCACCTGACCTACGACAACGGGTTAGGATTTTCTGATGCTGACTTGACCCCTGCCAAGAGGGATCATAACAGGGCCTTGCATATTTCAATTGAATGCAGGGGCACTACCCTGTCTCATGTGCTGATAGACAATGGTTCCTCTCTGAATGTGTTGCCTAAAGAAGTCCTGAACAAGCTGAGTCCTGAAGATACTGTGCTAAAGCCCAGTAATATTGTGGTAAAGGCTTTTGATGGTTCTAGAAGAGTAGTGCATGGGGAAATTGATCTTCCAATCCAAGTTGGTTCCCAAGTGTTTACTGCTACATTTTATGTGATGGATATTCGTCCTTCATACTCTTGTCTGCTTGGTCGTCCCTGGATCCATGGGGCAGGTGCTGTGACCTCTACATTGCACCAAAAGTTGAGATATCCGGTGAATGGAAAGGTTGTTACTGTCTATGGAGAAGAAGAGTACTTTGTCAGCCATGTGAATACCTTCAAGTATCTAGAAATGGAAGGTGAATACATTGAGACTCCGTGTCAGTCATTTGAAGTGGTTCCCTGGGTTGTTAATGATTGTGTAGCTCCTCCTGCTGTGAAGAAAGTTCCTGTGGTCACCAGAAAACCTCCAACAATGGCAATGGCCTCCCTCAATGATGCAAGAGCTGTGGTGGATGAAGGTGGTTGTACTATTTGGGGTCAGCTTCCTGATATTCCGTACAAGTCTGACAAGTTTGGTTTGGGTTTCACTGCAGAGTCCCAGAAGGCTGTTCGTCGTGCTCGTGCTGCTCGTGTCACTAATCAAGGGGTTATCAATGCTGTGGGAGACTATGATGAAGACTACAACTTGGATGCATGGATTTTTCCTACTGTGGGTGCTGGACTCAATAATTGGAAAGCTGAAGATGTTATCCCTATCTCCTTTAGTCAGGAGTAAATACTATTACTGTGTTATGTTTTTAAATTTGTAATTTCTGAACAATAAAACTTTCAAGCCATGTGCCTTACCCGGGGCACAATGGTGTGCTTGTTACGGGTTGTCATTTCATTTGCATACTTCATTCAATAAAATCAGTGGACGTTTCGTTTTCGTAAATATTGTGTTCCTTGTCTTTCTTTTCTTTTATTTTTGTTTTATCAGCTATGTGTTCTTACACACACCCACATCACTAAAATGCAGATCCTCATCCACTCTGGATCCTGTTGATAACAGTTCTACTATTGCCAATTATGATTTCGAGAATCCGATCTATCAAACTGAAGACGGAAATGAGGACGATTGTGAAATACCTGTAGAGCTTGCTAGGTTGTTACAACAAGAAGAGAAAGCTATACAGCCACATGAAGAGCCAGTCGAAGTTGTGAATCTGGGAACTGAAGAAAACAGAAAAGAGGTCAAGATAGGGGCTGATTTAGAGGACAGTGTCAAGAGCAGGTTGATTCAGATGTTACGTGACTATGTGGAGATCTTTGCTTGGTCTTATGAAGATATGCCAGGGTTGGATACAGACATTGTGGTTCACCGTTTGCCAGTGAAAGAAGATTGTCGTCCAAAGAAGCAGAAGGTTCGTCGTATGCGTCCTGAAATGTCAGAAAAGATCAAAGCAGAGGTAATGAAACAGTTCAATGCAGGGTTCTTAGCAGTAACTTCTTATCCTCAGTGGGTTGCAAATGTGGTACCAGTTCCTAAGAAAGATGGTAAGGTACGTATGTGTGTGGACTACAGAGATTTGAACAAGGCTAGCCCCAAAGATGACTTCCCACTTCCTCATATTGATATTCTGGTAGACAACACTGCTCAGCATAAGGTGTTCTCTTTTATGGATGGTTTCTCTGGTTATAATCAAATCAAGATAGCACCTGAAGATATGGAGAAGACAACATTTGTGACACAGTGGGGCACTTTTTGCTATAAGGTGATGCCATTTGGTTTGAAGAATGCAGGGGCAACATATCAGCGTGCTATGGTGGCTTTGTTTCATGATATGATTCATCATGAGATAGAGGTATATGTGGATGATATGATAGCCAGGTCTCAGAATGAAGAGCAACATCTTGATCATCTGCACAAGTTGTTTGAGAGGTTGAAGAAATACAAGTTGAGGTTGAACCCAAACAAGTGTACTTTTGGAGTTAGGTATGGTAAACTCCTGGGTTTCATTGTCAGTGGCAAAGGTATTGAAGTAGATCCTGCAAAAGTGAAAGCTATACGAGAGATGCCAGCTCCCCGTACTGAGAAGGAGGTTAGAGGTTTCTTGGGACGATTGAATTACATTGCAAGATTTATTTCCCAGTTAACTACCATCTGTGAGCCAATCTTCAAGTTGTTGAAGAAAGATCAGGTGATGGAATGGAATGATGAGTGCCAGACTGCCTTTGATGAAATCAAGAGATACCTGCTAGAACCACCAATTTTGATGCCACCAGTTGATGGAAGACCCTTGATTATGTACTTAACAGTGTTAGACAACTCAATGGGGTGTGTGTTGGGGCAACATGACGAGTCTGGTCGAAAAGAGCAGGCAATATACTACCTTAGCAAAAAGTTTACCGACTGTGAAACAAGATACTCACTGCTCGAGAAAACTTGCTGCGCTTTGGCATGGGCTGCTCGCCGACTAAGACAGTATATGTTGACCCATACTACCTTGTTGATTTCAAAGATGGATCCAATCAAGTACATATTTGAGAAACCTGCTCTCTCCGGAAGAATTGCAAGATGGCAAATGATCTTGACAGAATATGATATACAGTATACTACTCAGAAGGCCATTAAGGGAAGTGTTGTTGCAGATCATTTGGCTCATCAAGCAGTGGATGATTACCAGTCAATGAATTTTGAATTCCCTGATGAAGATATCATGATTATTACCAAAGAACCTGGACAATATGACGGACCTGAACAAGGATCCCGATGGACTATGGTTTTTGATGGTGCCTCTAATGCACTTGGTAATGGTGTTGGTGTTGTGATTAGTTCCCCTGAAGGTTGTCATACCCCGATTACTGCCAGACTTTGTTTCCATTGTACCAATAACATGGCTGAGTATGAGGCATGTATCCTGGGTATTAAAGCTGCTATTGATATGAAGATTCAGTTCCTTGATGTGTACGGAGATTCAGCCCTAGTAGTTAGTCAGATTAAAGGAGATTGGGATACCAAGCATGATAACCTCATTCCTTATAGAGAGCATGTGTTGTCTTTGATCCCATATTTTAAAGAGATTACTTTTGGACACATTCCACGAAGAGAGAATCAGTTGGCAGATGCATTAGCTACCATGGCATCCATGTTTGAGATCAGTTGGGATGATGAAGCTCCCAAGATTACTATTGATAGATTTGAAAAGCCTGCATACTGCAATGAGATTGATACAGAAGGGGCAGAGGATAAGCCTTGGTTCTATGAAGTGAGAAGATATCTCGAAGCTCAGGAGTTCCCTGAAGGGGCATCTGTCAAAGATAGGAAGTTTCTGAGAAGGTTTTCTGCTAAGTTCTTTCTGAGTAATGGCATCCTATATAAGCGCAATCATGATTCAACTATGCTTCGTTGTGTGGATAGGAAGGAAGCTACATAAATTATGGAAGAGATGCATGATGGAACCTTTGGCACTCATTCTAGTGGTCATACTATGGCAAAAAAGATATTGAGAGCAGGTTACTATTGGTCTACCATGGAAGCTGATTGCTATCAACACTCCAGAACATGTCACAAATGTCAAATCTATGCTGATAAAGTTCATGTACCTCCATCACCATTGAATGTGTTGACTGCTCCTTGGCCCTTTGCCATGTGGGGCATTGATATGATTGGTGAGATCAAACCTACTGCTTCTAATGGGCATCGTTTCATCTTGGTTGCTATTGATTACTTCACGAAGTGGGTAGAGGCAGCTTCATTTGCATCTGTTACCAAGAATGTTGTGGCTCGGTTCATTAAGAATAACCTCATATGTAGGTATGGCATCCCTGAAAGGATTATCACTGACAATGGCTCTAATCTGAACAACACTATGATTACTGATCTCTGCACGCAGTTCAAGATTAAGCATCACAACTCTTCTCCGTATCGTCCAAAGATGAATGGGGCAGTTGAAGCTGCTAATAAGAACATTAAGAAGATCGTACAGAAGATGACTGTTACTTACAAGGATTGGCATGAGATGTTACCATTTGCTCTTCATGGTTATCGTACTACAATACGTACTTCAACAGGGGCAACCCCATTCTCCTTAGTCTATGGTATGGAAGCAGTTCTGCCCATTGAAGTTCAGATTCCCTCCTTAAGAATTATGAAGGATGCAGGCTTGGATGAAGATGAGTGGATTCAGACTCGACTGAACCAGATAAATCTGATTGATGAGAAGAGGTTAGCAGCAGTTTGTCATGGCCAGATGTACCAGAAGCGAATGATCAAAGCTTTTAACAAGAAGGTTAAGCCAAAGGTATATCAGGCTGGTGACTTGGTAATCAAGCGTATCATATTACCACAGGGTGATCCTAGGGGCAAGTGGACTCCAACATATGAAGGACCATTTGTAGTCAAGACAGTGTTCTCAGGAGGAGCCATGATACTGACTACAATGGATGGTGAAGACTTCCCACAGCCTGTAAACGCAGACATAGTTAAAAAATACTACGCATAAAAAGAGACCCGCTAGGTTGACAGGCCTAGGCAAAAATAAGGGCATCCCGGCAAACCAAAAGGGTTTGGGCAAAAATTAGGGATATATATAAAAAGATGTACACCCGGCAAGTCGAAAACCTGAAAAGGCGGCTTGGGCAAAAAAGGGTATCCCGGTGGATTGAAAACCTGAAAGGGCAATCCAGGCAAAAGTTAGGGATTAAAGCGTATGACTATGTCTCGTTTGGATTACCCCAAGAAACTGCAACCAGTTGTACTACTTACACAAGCTCGAACAGATAAAGCTCAATTCAATCGTTTCCGTCTCAACAGCAAGAAGATGAGATACTTGAGTGGCAATAGTAGAATTGAAACTCAATAGGATTGTTTCCCACATAGCTGATTCTCTTTTGTAAAACTTTATGACAAAATCCTCTTACTAGGGTTTATGTCTCCCTGTACAAACTTACCCGTGTATGGGTCACTTTTTGATATAAATAAATTCCATCTTTTGAATCCAGATTTACTTTTACCCTATTTACATAAGCGAAACGTCCATTGATTGTGTTTGAATGTATGTGTGCTTTTGAATATGATTGATGTTTACCAAAAATGCATGTATGCTTTTGAATATGATTGATGTTTACCAGAAATGCATGAAAATACAGTAATAGTATTTACTAAGGACGAACGTGGGAAGGATTTCAACGAAGCTTCGCCGGTTCACCTTTATAAGACAGTTACAAAACCCTCAGTAGGACAGGTCCATCTTCATAAAGTCTCATCTTCCCTGGAATTTATATCCATCTCTTTTATCCTCATACGGATGTACGGGAAATTACCTTCCAATAAGGGTACGACGAACGAAGACGAAGGTTATATATACCTTACCATCCCCAACAACGGAAGGTTATATATATACCTTACCATCCCCAACAACGGGAGGTTATATCTATACCTTACTATCCCCAGCAGACAGAGGGTTATATATTCTTCAACAACAAATCGGGATTTATTTTCCCTGGCCAGCAGTTGTTATACAAGATATCCAGATGCTTCCGGCAGTATCATATCATACATACATCGTTTACATCATACCATAGCATATATATCCATAGACATATAGTACATTACCTAAGTGCATCATATCATACATGCATACATAATGCATGAACTAATACTATTTATACAGAATGCTACCTTGATTACAGGTTAATTATCCAACAAACAAACTTATGATCTTTGGGACTGCTTTATTGTAACCTCAGGGTTACTTTATCCTCCTGATGAGCTTCTTATTATTTTGGGACTGCTTTATTGTAACCTCAGGGTTACTTTATCCTCCTGATAAGCTTCTTTTTACTTTGGGACTGCTTTATTGTCACCTCAGGGTTACTTTATCCTCCTGATAAATTCTCATGACTTCAAGACTGCTTTAGAGCTATTGATTGCTCTATCCTCCTGAAGCCATCCTATTATTTCAAGACTGCTTTAGAGCTATTGGTTGCTCTATCCTCCTGAAGCCATATTACTATTTCAAGACTGCTTTAGAGCTATCGGTTGCTCTATCCTCCTGAAGACATATCACATTACTATTTCAAGACTGCTTTAGAGATATTGATTGCTCTATCCTCCTGAAATCATTACTTCAAGACTGCTTTAGAGTTATCATTGCTCTATCCTCCTGAAATCCTATTATTACTTCAAGACTGCTTTAGGGTTATCATTATTGATTGCTTTATCCTCATGAAGACATGCTGTTACATCAGGATTACTCCAGTATCCTGAAAACATATCATCAATACCTCAGGACTGCTCCAGACTCCTGACAGCTTTCATTATACCTCCATCTGAAGAACTTTCCCCTAGTGGCATCTTTAAGCCCACTCAATCATATTCAACTAACCATCTGTGTCACTCTATGCACTGGTGAGTGCAAATTTTTGGGCTTTTGTGTTCAATCCTCTTCAACCTTCCAGGTCACGACTGGCAAATATACCAATCTAACCCCTCAGGTTTCAGAAAATTGAACAGGGGCAGCTGTTGCACCCCAAAATTTGCCCTCACAATATAAGACTTTGTGTGCTAAGAAGGTTCACAAGGTTCACAAGTTCTCAATGCTTATAACCTTTCATGAGGTTCATGAAGTCTGCAAGTTACTTTATGAAGGTTCACAAGGTCCACAAGCTTCTCAACATTTCCATAACCTTTCATGAGGTTCATGAAGTCCACAAGTCACTTCTTGAAGATTCACAAGGTTCACAAGTCTCACAATACTTTCCATACCTTTCATGAGGTTCATGAAGTCTACAAATCACTTCATGAGGTTCACAAGGTTCACAAGTTTCACAATGATTACAAAGCTCTCCTGAGGTTCATGAGGTCTACAAAGCCACTTCATGAGGTTCACAAGGTTCACAAGCTTCACAATACCTCCCATGAGTATCACAAGACATCTTATGAAGATTCACAAGGTTCACAAAGTTCACAATTGGTCAAAGAAGTTGACAATTCCCTCAGACAATGCACCTCCTAAGCTGTGCATCCAAAACTAGGGTTTTGACTTTAATCAGGCTAAATGGACTTCCAATACCTAAAGTGAGTTTCATAACATCTTATATGTGTATAAGAACCCCCATGACAAGTTTCAAGACTTTTCTCAAAAGTTTGCTCAGTCAGATGATCAGTTAAGTCAAAATCAGTCAATGCAGTTAAAAAGTCAAACTGAGGTCAATTGTGGTCAAACCAAAGTCAAACTTCATGATTTTTTGCCAACATCAAGTATATGAAGTAAAATTCATCATTTGATCAAGGGTTGATCATGATTCATCAAGGAGATTCCAGATCATCAATAATCAGGAGTTTCTAAATTAGGGTTTCCTTAGTAAAAGTCAACTGAACTTTGACCAACCATAACTTTCACATACTTCATCACCAAGTCTCCATCCAAAGCTCATTTTGAAGGAAATTGAATTCTCTACAACTTTTATGTTGAAGGTTAAGCCCAAAAATGCTTCATTTGAAAGATATGATCTAAGACATTATAGGTCATTTCAAAAGTCAACAAAAAGTCAACAACTTCAAAAGGGCATAACTTGAGATTGGTAAATGATATGGACATGAAACCAGTGGGGTTGTTTAGAGGACTCTTCAAGCTTTCCAAAATGTCCAATAACATCCTCATACCTTTAAAATTGAGGGAGATGTGCCCTTGCAAAGTTGGGCAATTTTGTGATGGTTTATGATGAAAATGGGGGCCTAAAAACAATTTTCTCCAAATGGGCTGGCCAAATTATGACCCAACCCATACAATAACATCTTGCACGAAATTTCCATAATATTTTCATAATTTTTATTTTATTTAATTAATTTATTATGATTTTTTATTCTTAAAATCATTTTAAATTTAAATAAAATACTAAATATGAAGATTTAATTGATTTAGTGATTCTAGAAAGTCATAAAGTCAATATGGAACAAATTGATGCAAGAATTATATGGAGTGGCTTGAAATAGAAGGCATTGGTACAAAAATATTTGAAATTCAAAGCACCATCTTTCTCAATCTTTTTAAATCAAATTATTCACATAACCATTGAATTTTCTGACCTAGATTGATTCACCTATAAGTATTGATCATAAGCATAACCCTAGCCACGAAAATCCAGCAGCTCAAAGGTAGGTTTTACACTTCAAAAAATCACAAGAAATTTCAAATTCGGATTGTGAGATTAAGGCAATTTCAAGGCTTCACAAAGGTTGCATTAGCTTCCTTGACCTTCGTTTATCATGATTCCATAATCATAAGCATCAAAACCATGTTGTAATGGCCAAACCGAATCCATGTTCATGGTGTTTTTCTTGATTTTTCGATTGTGATCATTCATGATGTTTCATCTGTTTTTGTTTATTAAATCTTGTTTGTATGATGACTTAGATGCTTTCTGGACATTTCTTTTTGAGTTTAACCGCAGGAATCATAAAACGCCATGGCTAGGGTTTGAAGGTCAAATTTGGGATCTTGAGTTTTAGGACACTTAAATAAAACCTAAATACATGGCTGTGACCTATAACCTTTGTGTAATTAATCTGGGCTTTCAATTTGACTGGATGTTGCGATTTGAATGGTGTTCGAAAAAACATAGGAATTCTGGTTTTGAATGTGCGCAGGTAAATTCGCAGGAAAGTTCAAAAGAAAATTCGCAGCAAATTTGAATGAAGAAGACGAAGTTTGGCGCGTCCCCGGGATTCAAATTTCTTTTTATATTATATAGATTTGTTTGTATTTAATTTGTACAGGTTGATGAGTGGCCCAGTGGAAGGATGCGTGTGCGTTTGATGGAAAGGCCAGGGTTCGAATCATGCTGGGGCCATTATTTTTGTTTTATTTTTCAGGATAATAGAAGACTTAATATATTATGATTCAAGGCCATTCAGCTAACAGGAAGGCTCTCCCAGCCAGGCGGTAGCGCGCGCATGCTTGCATTCACAAGGTCCTGGGATCAAATCCCACCCCAGGCCTTTTTGTTCATTTATTTTTTCTGGATTTTCAAGGGCAAGGCACAAAACAAATTGAGTCTCCTTATTTGTCCCCTGCGCATGGCTGGTTCAGTGGTTGTGGTTGTTGCTTGCAAGTATGAGGTCTTGGGATCAAATCTCAGCAGGTTCCTTTTTCTATTTTTCTCATTTTTTCTTATTATTGTTTTCTTATTATTGCTTGATTAATATGTTGTTTTAAAAAAAAATATCCAAAGAAAATTTCAAAATAATATATTGATATTAGGTTAAACTTATTTTTATTTTCTTTTCTTAAAAAATACTAATTTGTTAATATTATTAAATTGTATATGTCATTATATTCTAAAAATTGTATATATGTCCTATTTAATTAAATAAATTGTTAATCAAACCCTAAAAAATATAAACCCTAATTCTCAAACCCTAAAAAATATTTTCCAATTAAAACCTAATTGTTTTTATTTTCTAATTTGTGATATTTAAAAAAATTCTAATTTATTTGTAAATATATTGATAATTCAAATTATTTTTCTTTTAATGTTTAGAAACAATTTAATTTATATATTTTTGTATATGGTTTAAAATAAGTTGTAAATATAATAATTAATAGAATTAAATTTTATAAACATAATTAATATGGTAAATATGATATTTAGAACTTATTTTCTTCTTATAATATGTATATATTGTTTAATAAATAAATGTTAGTATAAGTTTATAATAATTAAATTTTGTAGTCATAATATATTTAAAAAATAATTTAATAACTTGTAAAATTAAAATGATTGGTTATTCATATTTCTTTCTAAATAATTGTTTTTATATAAAAAAAAAATTGTTGTTGATATATTGTCATTATAATTTTGGTTAATTTTATTTATTACTAATCATATTATTTATTTTGCTTTTATATATATTTCGATAATTTTTATTATTTACTAACCATATTATTATTTATTATTATATTTTATTTCTAACCTTGTTTATTACTTCTAAATTATTATTATTATTATTTTATTATAACTAACCCCTTATTATTTATTATTATTTGTTGCTTATTTATTTATATTTTATTTATTTTTGCTATTTATTTATTTTTGTTTATTATAATTTCTTGTAATTGTTTCCTGGATGTAATTTTGTAATTATTTAATTATTATTGTTATGGTTAGTAATTAGGGAGTGCAAATATGTATTTTATTTAAAAATAAATTAGATCACTTGTAAATATAAGATAATTAAAATAAACACTCACACACACGTAAGTCGATTTTTAATCGCCGTCTCACTTTCTAAGGTTATCCCTCAAGTTGCCTACGAATAATGGTCAAGTGGGGTGTATAAAGTAAGTCCCTTCAAAAGATAAATCATCAAGTCCCTCATGGTTGCCTATACGAATCGAGTCCCTTCGAAATAAATGATGATAGTCCCTCATATATACTTATTACACCCCACAGTTGCCTTCATAATCAGAATGTCCCTCACATGTCCCTTAACATCCAAGGTAATGACTACCTACTCCTTAATAGTAGGGATAGTCTTACCAAGGAAAGGAAAAAGAATAAGAAAGACTTTAAACTTTAGGGTAGGTACCTCCTAGTTGCTTGCTCACTTCAAAAACTTTTCACACTTAAACAATTTCAAACAAATTTTCAAACAAGTTTTTACACATCCGTACATGGATTATTATTAACTATTCTGAAAATTTTCCTATTCACACACTACACTTTCAAAAAACAATTTAAAGTGAGCTAAGTAACTAAGAGCCCATGGATAACCATGGATGTAAAGGGTGCTAACACCTTCCCTTTACATAACCTACCCCCCGGACCCAAAATATTCTCTTAAGGTCTTTCCTGTTCTTTTATACCCTTTCCTTATGGATAAAATAAAAGTCGGTGGCGACTCTTGCTATCCGCAACATTACTTAAAGTCAGTTCTCCCACCGTATTACAAGATGATATGATTGTGTTTATGCATATGAAATGATCACAAGCCATGGTGTGAATGGGTGAGGGCAAATTTGGGGTGTTTACAGCTGCCCCTATTCAAACATGAGTTAGCTGTGCAGGATGTAAGCAACGGCTCATCAGGCAAACAAGATAACTTGTGGTTGAATACTAAAGACAGTCCAAAATTTGCACTCACAGAATGAAGAAGAAAAGGGATATAGATTGTAAAGAAGAAGAAAAATAAAGTATATTGTAAAGGTGTGGGCGACGGAGGACGACCGCCGAGCAGAGGACGACTGCTGGGTAGATAGCAATGACGGGGACGGCCGACATGCTGGGGATGAAAGGTAAAGCTAAGACGGGGACGGCCGACTAGCTGGGGAAAATAGAAATATGATGGGGACGGCCATCAAGATAAAGTAGGATTCTTTGGGAATTAATGAAACATGACGGGGACGGCCATCAAGTTCACAAAGGTAAAGTAACCAACGATGGGGACGGCCATCGGGCTAAAAAGGAGAAGGACCACGACGGGGACGGCCATCGGGTTAAAGAATAAATGAAATAAACAGATGATGGGGTACGGCCATCAAAGGTGAAGGACGATCACCTAGCAGGGGACGGCTGATCTGTTGGGGAATAAAGGAATTATGATGGGGACGACCATCAAAGGTGGAGGACGACCACCTGGCAGGGTACGGCTACCGAAAATATCAACGATGGGGACGGCCATCGGACGAGCATGATGGAGGACGACCATCAAGAGGTGGAGGACGACCACCTAGCAGGGGACGGCTGCTCTCAGGGTTTATCATGACATAGGACAAGTGTCAGATAACCAAAATCAACAATGGGGACGGCCATTGGATAAAATGATGAAGGATGATCATCAAGAGGTGGAGGACGACCACCTAGCAGGGGACGGCTGCTAAAATCAACGATGGGGACGGCCATCGGATGAGCATGATGGAGGACGACCATCAAGAAGTGGAGGACGACCACCTAGCAGGGTACGGCTGCTCTCAAAATTTATCACAACACAGGACGAGTGTTAGATAAAAAGAAATTTGCTTGGCGATTTACTGGGGAGTAGTAAACACGGACGAGTGTTTATATCCAAGAAACAAAAGGTATAAGTGTTTGGTATTTGCGTATAGAATAAAAATGCGGACGAGCATCCTTAAGACTACGATACGGACGAGTATCGGGTAGAAACAAACTGACACGTGTTCAAAGATGATGATACGGACGAGTATCAACTGGTTAACAGAGAACACGGATGAGTGTTGAATCCGAGAGGATTCCTCTAGGGAATAGTGGACACAGACGAGTATCTATATTCAAGAAGACACAAGTGTTTGACACGGTGTATGGATTAAAGATGCGGACGAGCATCCTTAAGACTATGATACGGACGAGTATCATGTAGAAACAAACACTTGACGCATATTCTGAGATGATGGTACGGACGAGCACCAACTGGTTAACAAAGAACATGAACCAATGCCGGATCTGTGGGGACATAAATGGTGTATACAAGATACAGACGAGTATCTGTATAAGTAAAATAAGTATGAGTGGTGTATAGATGGGTGTTTATCTGCTGGGGATGGTGACACGGACGAGTGTCGAAAGGAGAGGAGTACAGTATTAACAAGTATATTGGCTGTAAAAGTGTAAGCGACTACGCTGGGGATGTGACACGGTCGGGTGTCGAGAAGGTGTACATACAAGCATATGTGAGTGCAAAAATGATGTCTTTGGCTTTCTGCTGGGAGTTATGACACGGACGGGTGCCAGAAAGTATCTGTAATACGGGTGATTTTGTTTGTAAAGAGTGTTCAGGTGGCTTACTGGGGAGTGATGACACGGACGGGTGTCGAAAGATGTATATATTGGTGTTTGTGATTTGAGGCAACTGCTTTTGCTGGGGACTCTGGGGGATTTTTCTGTATATTAATGATGAACGGTTATTATTCTCAAGTATTTGATTCGTATCATGGCTTATGATTATGCTATATGTTTGCTTTTTGCCGTAATGCTCCGTGTTAAAACGGAATGCTACGCTTTGTGGGTAAGTATGATGCGAATGCTATGATTGTGCAAAGATACCAAACCGGGACTTGGATCCCGTTGCCGCGAAGATCTCTGGCTGATCTGTTTGAAATGGACATCCCAGCTGGGGATGAGATCATTGATAGACCTGGAGAGATGTATCTGCTTGGGGATATAGGTCACTGATTGACATATCCTTGTAATATGAGACCCAGCTGGGGTTTGTAGAAGTCTTCTGTACTCTGTTGTGACCCCTTCATGCGTTGCTCTTCTGAATAGAGGCTGAGGATTCTGTGGGGAGATGGTTCCCTGACTTTGTACTCGGCTGAGGGCGAGACGGCAACTCGGCTGGGGAGAAAGAGAGATCCTTGACTCAGTCGGGGATGTAGGCGCCTTCCGTGATGCCTAGCAACTTTGATGGAGATAGGTAGTAAATGGCAACTCCACTGGGGAAGTTATGAGAGGCAACTCAGCTGGGGAGAGAGCACTTTGGGTGCTAGAAACGAGTGTCGATTTGCCAGCTTGCTGGGATGAGGCCTCATGCCCCAAGTTGCGCTCTGGATACCTGCAATCCTGAAAAAGATAGAGAGACGCACAAGATAATCCCGAGGTATCCCCTTACTGGGTCCCGTCATAGGAGTTTAAATATTTCTGAGAGTAAGCAAAATTTCCTGCAAGCATGTTTTTATTTGAAGATAAACATCTGTATTCTTATGCAATCAATGTTCCTTTAAGATATCAGACATTTTTGCAAAATAAAAATGTACAAAACGAGACATGACTGAAAATCTGATTTTATTAATTCGGGTGCCCTGAATTGGCAAGATACAGTCAAAGAAACGTATCTCCTGAAATGAGGAGATTGTTACAAATTGAGAAACAAAATGCTGGCAGTGTTGACGACGCCTTAAAGAGCTTCCTCTTCACTACGACTCGTATGACTTTTGACGTTCCCCTTATCCGACTTTCTGAAGAAGGCTGATTCCGATTGAAGCTTGATCCTTTCGAAGCTTACCAAGTTGTGAATGATACAGACGAATTCAGAATACAGTTGTTCGCTTATTCCCTTATTTTGCATGGATCGCCCTTTCGGGTTTTCAATCCATCGGGATACCCATTTCTGCCTGAGCTGTCCAATGCGGCTTTTCAACTCAGCGGGTGTACATTTTGTATTTATCTTCCCTTATTTTTGCCCGAGTCTTTTATTCTGTTTTTGACTCGCCGGGATGCCCTATTTTGCCTGGACTTACATTCTGTTTCTATGTCCAGCGGGTCAGTTTATGCGAAGTATTTTTTAACTGCATCTGAATTCACAGGGGACGGGAAATCTTCACCATCCATGGTGCTGAGCATCAGTGCTCCACCAGAGAAAACTTTCTTTACCACAAATGGTCCTTCATAATTTGGAGTCCACTTACCCCTGTGGTCTGTATGAGGAGGGAGGATTCTCTTCAGCACAAGATCTCCTACTTGGTACTCTCGGTGCCTGACTTTCTGATCGAAGGCTTTCTTCATTCTCTTTTGATACAACTGTCCATGACAGATTGCAGCCAATCTCTTTTCTTCAATTAGACTCAGTTGCTCGTATCGGGCCTGAACCCATTCTGCTTCACTCAGTTTGACATCCATCAGTACCCGTAAAGAGGGTAATTCAACTTCAACTGGTAGGACTGCTTCCATACCATACACAAGTTGATACGGTGTTGCCCCAGTGGATGTCCTGATTGACGTGCGGTACCCATGCAAGGCGAACGGTAGCATTTCATGCCAGTCTTTGTAGGTGACTACCATCTTCTGCACAATCTTCTTAATATTCTTATTTGCTGCCTCAACAGCGCCATTCATCTTTGGCCTGTAAGGAGAAGAATTGTGGTGTTGGATCTTGAAGTCCCGGCACAGCTCTGCCATCATTTTGTTATTCAAGTTGGAACCATTATCAGTAATGATTCGCTCGGGCACTCCATACCGACAGATGATATCTCTTTTTAGAAATCTGGCTACCACTTGTCTTGTAACGTTTGCATATGAGGCTGCTTCAACCCACTTGGTGAAATAGTCAATGGCGACCAGGATGAATCTGTGGTCATTTGAAGCAGTTGGCTCAATCTTACCAATCATATCAATGCCCCACATAGCAAAGGGCCAGGGTGA
Organism: Lathyrus aphaca; assembly: GCA_963966055.1. Taxonomy (NCBI): domain Eukaryota; kingdom Viridiplantae; phylum Streptophyta; class Magnoliopsida; order Fabales; family Fabaceae; genus Lathyrus; species Lathyrus aphaca. The sequence goes on along the minus strand of OZ014519.1, from coordinate 448,810,345 downwards.
AGACATTATGTTCAAGGGATTGGGAGGCACATGCACCTTATCTGCGTAGATCTGGCATTTATGGCATTTCCTGGCATAGGCACAACAGTCTGCATCCATTGTGATCCAATAATAGCCTGATCTTAACAACTTCTTAGCCATTGCATGTCCTCCAGCATGGGTACCAAAGGAGCCTTCGTGCACTTCTTGCATCAATAAATCTGCTTCTGTCTTGTCAACACATCGGAGGAGTACCATATCAAAGTTCCTTTTATATAAAGACCCATCAGTATTCAGAAAGAAACTACCAGCAAGCCTTCTCAAAGTCTTCTTATCATTGGAAGATGCCCCAGGTGGGTACGTTTGATCCTCCAAGAAGCATTTAATGTCATGGAACCAAGGCTTGTCATCTCTGACAACATCTGCTGCAAATACATATGCTGGTCTATCAAGTCTGGACACTGAAATCTGAGGTACAAAGTTGGCAGTCTGGACTCTGATCATGGACGAAATGGTAGCCAGAGCATCTGCAAACTGATTCTCGTCCCGAGGGATATACTCAAGCTTGACTATTGTGAAGAAAGTCAGTAACCTCCTTGTATAATCCCTGTAAGGTATCAGATGATCCTGGTGGGTGTACCATTTGCCGTTGGTTTGATTGACTACCAAAGCTGAATCTCCGAATATGGTCAAAGTCTTGATCCTGAGGTCAATGGCTTCCTCAAGACCCATAATGCAAGCTTCGTATTCAGCTTCGTTGTTAGTGCAGTTGAAAGTGAGTTTCGCCGAGAAAGGCATGTGAACTCCTTTTGGTGAAATGAGTACTGCACCAATACCACGACCGTTCATGTTAACAGCCCCGTCAAACATCATAGTCCATTCTTCTTCCGGGTCAGGCCCTTCAGTGTGAACAGGCTCTTCATGATCTTTTGCTTTTATGAACATGATGTCCTCATCAGGGAAGTCAAACCTCATAGGCTGGTAGTCATCAATAGGTTGCTCAGCAAGATATTCAGATAGTACACTGCCCTTGATGGCTTTCTGAGATGTGTACTGTATGTCGTATTCTGTGAGAATCATCTGCCATCTTGCAACCCGTCCGGTAAGAGCTGGCTTCTCGAAAATGTACTTAACTGGGTCCATCTTGGATATCAATAAAGTAGTGTGGGTCAACATATACTGTCTCAGTCGGCGAGCAGCCCACGCTAAAGCACAGCAAGTTTTCTCGAGCAGTGAATAACGTTGTTCACAGTCGGTAAACTTTTTGCTTAGGTAGTAAATTGCATACTCTTTTCGACCAGACTCGTCATGCTGGCCTAGCACACACCCTATTGACTCTTCTAATACCGTCAAGTACATTATCAGAGGTCTTCCTTCAACTGGAGGCATAAGGATTGGAGGTTCTTGCAGATATTCCTTGATCTTGTCAAAAGCCCTCTGGCAGTCTTCATTCCACCTGACCGTCTGTTCTTTTCTCAACAATTTGAACAAGGGTTCACAGGTTGCTGTAATGTGGGATATGAACCTCGAGATGTAGTTCAATCGACCTAAGAAACCTCGAACTTCTTTCTCTGTTTTTGGTGCAGGCATTTCTTGAATGGCTTTGACTTTATCAGGGTCAACTTCAATCCCTTTCTCGCTCACAATAAAACCCAGCAGCTTACCAGATCTCACCCCGAATGTGCACTTGTTGGGGTTCAACTTCAGTTGGTACTTCCTCAGACGCTTGAATAGCTTCAGCAGATTTACCAGGTGATCTTCTTCAGTAAGGGACTTGGCAATCATGTCATCCACGTAACATTCTATTTCCTTATGGATCATATCGTGGAATAATGTCACCATAGCCCGTTGATATGTTGCACCAGCATTCTTCAGTCCGAATGGCATCACTTTGTAGCAGAACGTGCCCCAGGGTGTGATGAAGGTTGTCTTCTCCATGTCTTCAGGTGACATCTTGATCTGATTATATCCTGAAAATCCATCCATGAAGGAGAATACCGAGTACTGGGCCGTATTATCCACCAATACATCGATGTGAGGTAAAGGGAAATCATCTTTCGGGTTGGCTCTGTTCAGATCCCGGTAGTCAACACACATTCTTACTTTGCCGTCTTTCTTAGGCACAGGTACTATGTTAGCAACCCACGGTGGATAGCTAGTCACAGCAAGGAACCCGACGTCCCATTGCTTTTGTACCTCCTCCTTGATTTTCATAGCCATGTCTGGGCGAGTACGGCGCAGTTTCTGCTTAACTGGCGGGCATTCTTCTCTTAAAGGCAGCTTGTGCATGACAATATCGGTATCCAACCCCGGCATATCTTGGTAAGACCAAGCAAACACGTCCACATACTCTTGAAGCAGGTCAATCAGTCGTTTCTTCACTGAGTCTTGCAGGCAGGCCCCGATTTTAACTTCTTTCACGTCTTCATCTATACCAAGATTGATCACTTCAACCTCCTCCTGGTGAGGAGTAATAACCTTTTCCTCTTGTCTCAACAACCTGGCTAACTCTTCAGGAAGCTCATACTCTTCTTCAACCCCTTCATCGGCTTGATTGATTGGATTGTCAAAGTCATACGAAGTCATAGCCGTGCTGTTGTCGGTGCTGTCTGGAAGGCACTCTCTGCAAGGGTTCAGTTGGTTCATTTTAGTGATTTGATTTTAATCTTGTTTTAGAAAAGCGAAATAAAATTGCCATTTTGAAAACACTGCCATTTATTTTTTGTACAAAAAGAAAAATGGAAAAACAGTGAACGAAAAGAAAAAGACTCATTTGCAAAAAGATGTCTGATATTTCATTGATTAATCTTGTTTGCACAAAAAGTACAGATGGCCCGATTACAAAATGAGTCTTGTCATCTTGGGCAAGATGCAAGACTTTGATGCATGCTATAAAAATACAGGAAATAATAATTACTCTGTATGAGTAACTCTTATAATTTCCTGGGAAGACCAGTTTGAGATACTGCTCCCCGGGATCTTTAGACGAATCCATCTTTCCAGGTTGCGCTCTTCTTCCAGCTCGTCTTCCAGACAGTTGATAGCATCAGGGGTAAGCATCCCCCCACTCACAAAATTGGGCTCTTTTGCAGCCGCTGCTTGATCTTGTTGAGTTGGTTTGTAACCCAACCCAAATCTGTCATCTTTCTTCTCCACCGATAGCAATTTGCCCCAGCCTTGGGCGTTTCCTCCCTCAACAACCTTCCGGGCTTGTTGGTATGATGATATCGAAGTACCAGGCACAGCAGATGTTTCATTCACATTCAAGGCTTCGAATCCTTGGCTCATTGTTTCGTGGATCTCCCCATCCATCTCAATATACTTATAGGTAGCCAAGTGGCTGACAAAAATATCCTCCTCTCCACAGATTGTAACGATTTGACCCTCCCACTCATATTTTAACTTCTGGTGAAGGGTAGAGGTCACGGCGCCAGCAGCATGAATCCATGGCCTACCCAATAAACAGCTGTAGGCGGGCTGTATATCCATCACGTAGAAGATAGTTTTAAAGGTCTGCGGGCCAATCGTCACGGGTAACTCAATCTCTCCCAGAACCGATCTCTTTGAACCATCAAAGGCTCTCACCACCAGGTTGCTGGGTCTCAACGCCAATCCGTCATATTCTAGCTTCACCAGGGCCTTCTTAGGTAAGACATTGAGGGATGACCCCGTGTCTACCAGCACATGGGAAAGGACAGCCCCTTTGCATTCCATGGTTATGTGCAAGGCTTTGTTGTGGTTGCGGCCTTCCGTAGTCAAATCAATATTGGTGAACCCTAGTCCGTGACTAGCATTAACATTTCCCACTACTGCTTCCAGCTGATTGACAGTGATCTCTTCAGGCACGTAAGCCGCGTGCAGGACTTTGAGTAGTGCGTTCCGATGGGCTTCGGAGCACATAAGCAATGACAGGATTGAGATCTTGGAAGGCGTCTGATGAAGCTGATCCACTATTTTGTAATCACTCTTTTTGATGATTCGCATGAACTCATCAACCTCTTGATCGAATGGTGTCTTCAAAGCTTCCTTAACAGCTTGATCTTCCTGCACAGGGCTCTTCCCTTTTGCCTTGGCAGCAGCTTCTGCTTCGGCAGTGGGTCTCTGAATTTGTGGAGCGAAAAGACGTCCGCTTCGAGTGAAGCCTCCGCCTCCGCCCACATTGTCTATTTGTGGTGTAGGGGTTGATGATTCAAAAGTGATTCTTCGTCCCTCACAGTACAAGTCAGAGCCGTAATGCCAGGGGATGGCATTACTGCTTTCATAAGGTACCGGTCTAGGCACCGTGATGGTGACTGGACTGATTGCAGCTGTTGAAGGAACTGTGATAGTCTGCGGATCATAATAAATTGTAACTGGTGCTCTAATGGGAGCAGCACCTTCTGATTGTAGGCAGAGTTGCTTTCAGGATCATAGAATATGGTGACAGTTGAGACATCTTCATGATTTGTTGCTGGTGTTGTAGGAGATATTGTCGGAAGAAAGGATGTTGTTGTTGTAGGAGTTTCAAAATGGAGTGAAGCTGAAGTTGTAGGAGAAAAATTTGCTGATAACTGATCAGTTGAGACGATAGACGGAGTACTTGTTGATGAAACCGAAGAATTGTCAGGAACAATGGTTGCTGCAGTTGTAGGAGGTTCTGAAACCGTTGCTGATGAGATTGCTGGATTTGTTGGAAATGATGTGGTGATCTGAAGTTGACCACTCTGAATAAGACCATCTATGCCATTCCTTAAATTATCGCACCCATTTACTGAGATGTTGCAGTAAGCACAGCCTAACTCACACCCCGGGAACATTTGACATTCCAAGAGCTGAGCTTTGATTTCCACCAACGGTGTCCTGATCTGGCCCACACTGGTTATTAAATAAGACGGCTTGTCTTCTTCAATAGCGTTAATCCTGGGACCACCGTGGTTTGGCATCGGGTTCTTATTGACATTGGGTGGTGGTGCGAAATTCAGAGCTTTTGAGTCTACCAGGTCTTGTACCTTCATATGCAGAGCTCTGCACTTTTCTGTACTGTGGCCAGGTGCGTTTGAATGGAAGGCACATCTGGCGTTGGAGTCATAGTTCCTGGGTAGACTGTTGGGATCTGGAGGTGCCAGCGTCCTTAGCTCAACTAGGTTGAGTTTCAGGAGTTGTGGCAGCAATGTAGCATATGGCATGGGGATCAGGTCGATCACTCTGTTGGCTTGAGATGGCCTCTGTTGGAATGGCCTTTGTTGACTGTTGTTATTGGTGTTGCTGTTGTTGTAATTCCTTGGAGGATACTGAGTTTGCTGGTGGTACTGAGGTTGTTGCTGATAGTTTTGTTGCGGAGGTTGATAAACTGGCTGAGGATGAGCTGGAGCGGGAATGGTGACTGCTGCCACTGATCTGTGGACATATTGGGGCCTGCCCCTGTTGGTGTGGATGGCATTGGTCTTGCCAGTTCTTCTCGGGCCTGCAAAAGGCTTTCTTGTGTTACTGGACGAGCTTGCACCATTGTCTGAGATCTTGCCCATCTTCAATAGGCTCTCAATTCTCTCCCCGGCTATGACAACATCCGCAAAGCTAGTGGAAGAGAAAGCAGCCAGCCTGTCAATGTAAGTCCCCTGAAGGGTGTTCATGAACATATCTGCCATTTCCCTTTCAGACATAGGTGGTTGAACAGCAGCAGCTAATTGCCTCCATCTCTGGGCATATTCTCGGAAACTTTCCCTTGACGACTGTGACATTCCCATTAGGAGAGTCCTGTTGGGTGCCATGTCCAGATTATACTGATACTGTCTGATGAAGGCCTCTGCCAGGTCCTTCCAGCATCTTACAATTGCTCTCGTCAGATGGGAATACCATTCCCTTGAAGCTCCAGTCAGGCTATCCTCGAAGTAGAACATCCACAGTTTCTCGTCCATGGTATAAGCTTTCAGCCTTCCCAGAAAAGATTGTAAATGAGTCCGGGGGCATGAAGTCCCGTTGTATTTTTCAAAGCATGGAGGCTTAAACTTGTGGGGAATCCTGACCCCGTCTACCAAGCCCATATCCATGACATCGAATCCCAAAGAGTTTTGAGACTCTAAGGACCTCAACTTCTCAGCTATCTCATCCAACCTTCTATCATAAGCCTCTTCCCCAGCACCCATTACCGTGAACTGGTCCTCTTGGGGGTCTTCTTGAAGTACCCTGGCTGCAGTGGCTGTCCCTTGAACATTTGCAGGAATATTGACCTCAGGATGGAGGTGTGGTCCAAATACAGGGGGATTTACATGAGGTTGGACCCTTTCATTGTTGCTGGTGCCGGCAGTCCCTATATGCGGATCTTCTTGATTCTGCCTTTCCACCATGGCCCTCAATCTTTCCTGGCTCTGAGCCATGTTGTTCATCACTTCCATAAACTGAGTCATTTGATTCCTCATCTCTAGCCTTTCATTTGCCATTTGATTTCTGACCTCAGTAAGGTCCTGCTGCATCTGATCCATTTGAATGCCCGGAAGATTGTTACAGGTCGGATAACGGTGCGGACGGTTGAGGGGAAAAACTCGGCGCCGAGCAATAGTTCCTGAACATCACAACAGAGTTAGCAACAACAAGACAAAAACCTACAAAACAAACAAAGGGTTAGCATGCAATGCAGTATGCTTATTTGCTCTCAAGGTATCCGGCTTGGCATTCAGTTTTGACCCTTCCAGACCCTTGAAGATGTTGTTGTTGTTGCTTGAAGAAAACTCAGATGAAGCAAACTAACACAAATATATTACAGAAGGTGAAATAATACAACTTGTTCATTTTACAACACAAGCCCTCTAAGGGGTCAAAATACATTACAAGAAAATAAAAGTACACGGAAAGAAAGCAACAACAAACAAATGGTCAAACACCAAGACCAAACTCATCCTCACGAACTTCCTTGAGAAGTGCTTCGGTCACAGGATCCGCTGGACGCTCCGTGAGATTCCTGATGAGGAGATTCCGGGTTGTAACAGCTGTAGTGAGCTTCTTGTGCTGAGTTTGGTCTTTTGACCTCTTTACACCTGCTTTGATCTTCAGCTCTGATATCTCCCTCTGGGCTGTTGCCAGGGCTTCTTGCTGTTCTTTTGCACTAGCTTCCAGTTGCTCCATCTTGTCTTGAACTCTCTTGTCCTCCAGAGTACGGGCTTCGGTGATCCTGACCCATCGAGCCTGACTCTCCTTCAGATACAAGTCTGTCCTCGCTCTCTGGAACTGGGCTTCTTTGCAAGCATTCTTCAGAATTTGTTCTCCAGCTTTAGACTTTTTGATATAATCCCCAGACTTCTCAATCTTAGTCAGATGCTCCACTCTCAACTTCTCCAATCTTTCAACCTCCCTCATACCATCACTCCTCTCCCGGAGGGTCTTCTGCAAAGCTTGAGTTAACTTCTCATTTCTTTCCTTCAAACTCTCATACTCCTCCAAACTGATAGTGGCAGGGGGTGGTGCTGAAGATGACTCAGGCATATCTTCTATAGTAAAGGGCATTCCAGAGAATTGAGCCCTGGCACGGGACCATTCATAATATTGTGCTGATGCCACATTGTTGCACTTCCCCAAAATGGTTATTCCCTTGGTTTGAACATTATCCCAGGCCCAGGCTGCTTGCCTAACAGTAGCCATATTAATCTTGTTCTCACAATAAAGAGTTTCCACCGAGTCCTGTGCCTTAGGAGTGTGGACCAGTGCATAGCCCAGTTGCCTTCTGAACAGCAGAGGGTTGTAATTGATACTACCCTTAACTCCTATTAGGGGCACATTGGGGAAATGCCCACAACTGGTGATGATATCCCTACCCTTGGTGCTTTGAGTGCACCATCTGATATCGGCTGAAGTTAGAGCAGTGAGTCTCTTAGCCCAGTTACTCTGCTGATGAGGATTTAGAAATGCATCTGTCCTGGGTAGATGCCTGAGAAGCCAAGTATGGAACAATGGGGCACAACACCTTACTAACCTTCCCCTCTGCTTTTCATTCCTCTGATGCACTGAATAATAGAGATCTCCCAATAAAGTTGGCACTGGGTTCTTCAGGATGAACAGATGGATTGCATTCTTGCTAATGAATCGAGGCTCATCTGCAAACAATACAATTCCATATATACTCAAAGCCAATAATGCACAAACAGCTTTCCACTCTCCTAAAGAAGCTTTCAGGGTAGCTTGAGAAATCAAGAAATCCAGATGGAAACCAGGGATCCCAGCTTTAGAAGTCATATGCTGCTCAATCAGGACAGGTTCCAGATGCAGAGCCTTTGCTACTTCTCCATTACCAGGGAAAACCATCTTAGGGTTGAAAGGGATTCCACCCCTGATAGGCATACCAACTAATGATGAGTATTCTTCTAATAGAGGGCCCAACTGAAAGTCTTGGAAAGTGAAACACCTCAGTGGGGGATCATAGAACTGAATGCAAGTGTGGATCAGACTTCTTTGTGAAGGGTCCAGATCCATAACCATATCTAGTATATCTCCATAGCTTTCCCTGAACAATTGTATGTGATCTGGAGTGATCAGGGTTTGAATCCTCTTGATGTCTGATAACTCTGGTTGGAAGAAGTGATAGGTGATATTGCTCTTTTTAGGAGCCATGATGCTGAAGACTGAGTAGAGGTAGGTACTGATGATAATACTGAAGAAGGGGCCACTGATTGGCTGGTGTAGATAACTGAAGTAGATAGCTGAAGCAAATGCTGATGAAGATAGGTCAAATACTGAAGATGGGGTCAAAACTAGCCAAAAGTGAAGATGGATACCCTGAAACACAAATGAGCAAATGTCAATATGATGTAATGATTATGTATGCAGATGGTATGCAAGGGTTTGTGACTGAGCTGGATCTGATCAAAACTCTGATATAGGTCCAAGTGTGTTCAAGAATTCCAGTTGGAGGTCTATAAATCCAGTAACCAGGGTGGGGGACTCAAATAAAGAGCCACATGTCCAGGGTTTTAGAATCACAAGAACTGTTCCAACATGGAGTATTCTTAAACAAACAAAGTAACAGGGTATTCTGAGGTCAAGGTACCTGCAAACCTGTAAACAGCCCAACCCCCTCACAGGTAGTGTTCTAAAACAAAGATCCTCAGACTTGGATCAGTTATGAGAAGTGTAAACACTTCTAACCCGGAGGTACAGTGTTTACAATAACCATAAAAGTTCCTCCTCTAATTCACCCCAGTTTCTGAAGGTCAATGCTAAAAGGTCATCCAGACTTAGCAGGCTTCCCAGATAGCCCTAGCATTGCAGGAAATCTGCAACACAGAGTTCTCAAGAAGAAACCCATATCTGAACCGTGTTTCATATTCCCGCACCAGACCGAAATGGAATGGGAAAGAATATGATTCACTCTAGCCTAGGTGTCACTCAGGTCCCAGGTATAGGACCTTAACTCTCAATGAATCACCCACCCACCAAAACAAGAACCAGATCCAGCCAGCAGCATGACAGTATGATATATGAAAAACTGTAAAGAAAGCAATAAATAAAGCTGTATAGAAAGCAGTAAATAAAGCAAATACACAAACAGCACATAACAACCCCAATAACCACAAATCAAACAAGCGCTAGGAGGAACCCACAAAAAGAACCAGAAGCCCTGGTTGCAATATAAGGGTCCCCAGCAGAGTCGCCAAGCTGTCGCTCCCGATAAATGGGACCGGCCCAAATAAAGGTACAGACGCGAACGGTCGGCGAGAGGGACAATGAGAACACACAGCAGTGAACTCACTGGAGATGAATAGAGTCGCCAGCTAGGCATTTTTATCCCGGAGGAAAGGTAATGCTGCATAGACCTAGAAAGATACGGATAAGACGGTTTGCGAACCAGAGAGACTGAGAAAGGGGGTTGGTTACAACCTGGGAAGGTATTAGCACCCAGATTGTCCGTCGTACTCGACGGGATCCACGCTTAAAATATTTGTGTTTTAAAGGGGTAGTGTCAGTGCAATCTGTGTATAGAAGAGCTGGAAAAGGATGTACAGGTGTCAGTGTAAGAGAAGTGAAGTGTATAAGTGAAGTGTCAGTGTAAGGACAAAGATGAAATGCTCAAGATAATGAGGCTAAAAAGAATAATGCTGGAAGGAGGGGGGAATATACAGAGACTTTTGTTCGATAACTGTTAAGTTATGCCTACGTATCCTCTCGTGCAATGAGGAAGTCAGAACACCGTAGTTCGACCCAAAGAGACTGAAAGATGAATTGACTTGTGAACTGCTTACTTGTCTATGCTCAAGTGTATGACCTGTCTGGCACAGATGCAAACTGTCTTGCATTAGACGGAAGAAGCAAGTTCTCAGTTGTGAGTGAATGAGATGAGAAAAGAATCCCGGAGGAGACGATTATTGTTTGTTTTTGAGTTTTCAGTCTTTTATTGCTTCTGAAAGTTTGTCATAAGTTAATGAGCTTAAGCCTAAACCAATGGGTTAGTAAACTCATCACATCTTCCCTCTGATTAGGGGTAATGAGAATACCTTAAGTGTGAAGTCAGATTCTCACACTTAATCACCTTTGAGCAAGATTAAGATCATTAACCTACTTGTGATTATTTAGATGTTTTTGGTGTTTTTGTTTAGTGTTAAGTAATGAGGTTAAGCCATAATCAAGGATTAAACAGACTCATTACACCATCCTAATAGAAGGATAATAGATGAGGGTGTTTAAGCTGAGGAAAGCTCCTCAGCTTAATCCATGATTAGGGATTAAACTCATGACAAAACAAACCTTTATTAAGTGGATTTTATTTAATGGTATGATGATGAAGTGGATTTTATGATTTGTAAGACAACTTGAGGGGGACTTGTCCATTAACACTAGGGTTAGTCCTTCTTAACCCATTAAGGAAGAATTAGAACCCTAATGCAAGGCCCAAGTTACAAGTGTGAAGTCTTGATGATTATTATGTGAATTAATTAGAGGATTTAAACACATTAAGGGTTTAACACTTAGGATTAAAGTTATACACTCCATCCTAAGAGAAGGATGCAGGCATAAGCTTAATCACAAAGCCTTAAAGCCTTTAGGGTTTAATCCCTGATTATGAGATGAGGAGAGATGACTCAAAAGAGACACAAAGGTAAAACTAAGAGGGGAGACTAATCAAAACCCTAATCATTGTCATGCTTGGTTGTTCCTAAGGTTTGTGAGGTTTTCAAGAACAATCTTCAATGGAACCACCAGGAAGCAGATGAAAGGATCAAGAGAAGCAAAGTGACTTGCTTCATTCAAGAAGTCAAGTCACTTGAGGAGAGAAAGTAAGAGGAACAAGAATGAGCAAGCTCAAACTCAAACACATATAAAAATGCAGCAAGGGATGCAAGAGAGATGAAAAGAAGAGTTATGAGAAGTGAAGGCAAATTCACTTCTCAAGTCACTTACCACCTGAAAAGGTTAGAAAAGAAATGCAATGCAATGCAAGATGAGATGAGATGACATGATGAGAAACAAAACCAGAAGCATGTTGATGATGATAATGATGCTATGAGGTGCTATGAACATGAGGCAGCACATGGAAATGATCATACAAGTTTATGAATGCAAATGAAGCAAGTTTAGAAGAATTGACATACATGAAAAGTTATGAAGTGCACATGGCATACAACATGGCAAATACATGATGCAATGATCAAACATGCTTTCAATATGTCTTATGATGTCAAATGAAACAAATGGATACTTGAAATGTCATGACAAGTCATGTTATGCAAGAGAATGCAAGAGGTATGCAAATGAAAGCCCAAATTAGGGTTTATGAACCAAACATCAAACAAAAACCAAAAACAGAAGCAAACCCTAAGATAAAAAATGGAAAATGCCACTCAAAAGGCCCCTAATCTTATACTAAACCAATGTCCAAAGGGGAGGTCTCAACTCTTAACCAATCTCAAGTTATGATTTTTACAAGTTATTAGGGTTTTTAGGGTTCTTAAACAAAAGAAATGCCAAACAAAATGAAAATGAGGAATCAAATCATGGCCATTTAATCCTAGAAACTACATGCTAAACACAATGCAATGCAAGAAGAATCAATGTCCAACTCTTCATAGATAGGCAGAAATGATTTTTTGAACTTAGGATCAAAATAATGCACAAAAATGATTTTTATTCAATGAAAAATTCTCAAAATGCATCAAGATCAAAAAGGAAATTTGGTTTGAAGGTTGGACAATGTTTCTAAATGTCTTAGAACATTTCATGAATTTTTTGGTGATTTTTAAATACCTAAAAGTATTTTTAATAAATTAATTTCCATTAATCAATTAAAAATAATCTTTTCAATATTTAAAAATACTTTTTTAATGATAAAAATAAAAATGAAAATATTTTTGTGTCATAAAAATTATTAAAACTCATGAGAAAAAGTTTCATAATTTTTAGACATTTTTTACTATTTTAAATTAATTATGCAAATAAAATGAAAAAGAAAAATGAAAATAAATAAAATAAAAGGGAAGTAATCAGAATGGAGGGTTGAGATTGAGACTGGGTTTGAATGCATTGACCACGCGCGCTTTTGGAGGGACAGGATTGCATCTGACTAAATTATTTTAATTATAATTAATTAAATCTAATTAAGTGGATTAGGGCTAATTGGAAAGATCCTGGCCACACATGCGCGCGGGTAGTCAACGGGTCAACCCAATCCAACGCACGAAATTCAAATGACACTAATTACAGGGGTTATGCCCTAATTATTTTCAGGTGGCCGGAGAAGACCTCCGGTCGTCTTCTCCGGTGGGAAGTCCACCTGAAAATCTCCAAACTCTCTCAAAACGTAACAAAAATGAAAACCAAACATACAAAAATGATTCCCATGATCCCCTGAATCAAAACCCCATCACAAACATCATTTATTTTTCCCCAGAAACATGAATCGAAACAAACAATATTTAGGTCAACAGAGTTTCAGAGATCAATTAAATGCTCATTTCATCACCATTTCCAAAACTAAAAGCATCAGAATACTCAGTGAAGCATGGAGAACAAGTTTAGAACATAAAAAATGATTTCTGGAAAAATATTTCTTAAGCTACCTGAGATTCGAAGCTTTCACTTCAGCCACTTTCTGACCACTCCCTTTAGTGCAATCCACTCTACTTGGTCCCCAGATGATCCTTGAATGCTTAGGAAGAGTTTATGTTGGCTGGATGAGGAGTTTGACAAGCTTCTGCTCAAACTCAGTTGAACATGGCAATGGTGATTCAGGCTGTTTCTGGCGATGGTGAAGGGTTGCTTGTGGTCCAGAGGGTGAGTAGAGAAGGTTTGTGGAGTTGGTTTGAGTGTTTGTGAACTGTGGAGTGAGTTTCGAAAGAAACTGCAAGTTGGAGTGAAAATGGTGAAATGGTGTTATGGCTTGTTTCAGGCTTGGTTCTTTGCTAGTTTCTACTCAATGGAACATGGTAAGATGATTGGTGAAAAGGGTTTGGATGTTTTAAGTTTGTGGAGGCAGATTCGAAGAGTTTTGCACAAGGGAGTGTTTTTGTGTATGTGTTGTTGTGTGTTGTTTCAGCCTTGCTTCTTGATGTGTTTTGCTAGCAGATGGAAAGTATAAATAAATGCAAGTGGCCAGAGGATGTGACATGGCCTGTGGTGATTGGGATGTTTGCTTTTGCCAAAAGTCAACTTTTTGTGTAAGAGAGGTATGGCTTGGCTCTAGGCTAGTACAAGGCATGGGGCTGCGCAGCAAGGGTGAGGGGAAAGGCTAGCCAAAGTCAGCATCCAATGTTGCAAGTTGTAGGAAGTGTGATGAGTGGTTTTGCAAGTTGGCTCTTTTTGAAACTTCATGGAAAAGTCTTGTTACACAAACCATAACCATGTGAAACCTTGGTCCAATTCTGATTTTTAAGGCTCATAGAATGTTTGTGTAATGGTTTGAAGTGAATTAGAAGTTACAAATGGCATTGGTTCATGATTTTGCAAAATTCACATTTGAAGCATGCCTTGAAAATCAATGATTTTAGCCAACTTTGTCACACCATAACTTTTGATCCAAGAAGAATTTGATCATGTTCTTGTACTTTTTGAAAAGGGAAAAATGTATTCTACAACTTTCATGACCAAAGTTTTTCCATTTGAAGCATTTTTGGATCAAGAATCAAGGCTTGAAAAGTGACCTAAAATGACACATTCTTGAAAAGTCAACTATACCCAAAAAGTCAACATTTGCAAAAACTCCAAATTCTTGAATTTTGTGAACTTCAACCTTCTTCCATGACCAAATAAAGATCATATACACTCAAAATGATGAAGATCACCCATTGATTGGGTCAATGGGGGCCTCAGATGCCCTGATTTTGCACTGACTTGTCTGAAAAGTCAACTCTTGATCAGATGACTTCCCCATGGAATTTCTTCATGAAAATTGATATGCATACTCCCTATACCATATAGAGATCAAGGGAAACAAGAATGACCAAAAAAATTGGAGTTATGGCCTCTGAAACCAAAACCCTAATTTTGGGTCAACTGTGCAGTCAAACTTGGCTCTGCATTCATACCAAACCCAGTTCTTGTGATTCTTTGGAATTTTTGACTTTGAGAGGATGTAATATGATACTTGAACACATATGGACCCCTTTGAAGTGATTGGTTGCCTTTGGAGTGGCTCAAGAAGCTCTTGGATTGCTCAGATTACAAACCCTAGATGCAGATGGCTTAGAATCTATGCAGTGAACCAAAATGTGGTATGAGATGATATGATTGTGTTTATGCATATGAAATGATCACAAGCCATGGTGTGAATGGGTGAGGGCAAATTTGGGGTGTTTACATCTTCCAGTAAAGGACCCAACTGAAAGTCATGAAAAGTGAAACACCTGAGCCGTGGGTTGTAATACTGCAACAAAGTATGAATGACGCTTCTTTGAGAGCTATCCAAGTTGAATACCAAGTCCAGAATATCGCCATACTTTTCCTTGAAGTATCACAGATGACCCGGGGTAATAAGAGACACCATTTGGTTGATCAGGTCCACTTTGTTATCAAAATATTTGTAGTGCATAGTCCTTTTTCAGATGTCTTCCATTCTAGACTTAAACCACCCTGTTTAATCTATCACTTAATAACTACCCAATGCAATTTCTACCTAAGACACAACTTAGATAAGAGTACCCTACTCATTCCCCCTCAATCACACAGTGATTTTGTTTACAAGTTTAATGAAATTGAAGTCATACTTCAAACAAAACAGCTTGATCTTACTTCACAGTTTCAATCAAGTCACAAATGCACTTTTGCTTAAAAGCTCATAAAGTGGTACAATAAAAACAACCTGCTATTAAAACACTAGACACCCTATTTGGTCTTCTGAAATTCGTACTCAATTCTATGAGTTTCTGTTGATTAAATAGATATCTGTAATTTGGGCTTTCTGTAGAATGTTCCAGCCCTAATGCGCATGCAGCTTCCACCTTGAATTTAGGGTTTGTTACTTCCTAGATTCTAGGTGATTTAGGCCTTCTGTTTTAATCTGAATCCTCAATATAAAACTCCCTACAGATGCGCCTTGTTCTGTTTTTATCCATCATTAATTAATTCCAGATAACTCTCCTTAAATATCTCTGATCAGTTAGTCAATAATTAATTCTGGTAGCAGGTTTGAGATGTCTCAACATCTGTTGGGACATCCTGAAAAACTGAACTTAAGTCATTAACACAATATCCCAACATCTGGTGAGACATCCTGAAATAAGTTCATATACTCTGTTTGATAATGTCCCAACATTTTATAGGACATTCTGAACTGAATTCAATATTTCTTGTTGGTCAAAAATTCTGCCAATTCAAGACATCTACAAACTCCCCCTTTGGCTAATTTTTGGCTAACATCTTTTCTGGTTTTTAGAGTGCAGCAGAAGTTCTTTTATCAGAGTATAATCCTACTTTTCTGTTGATTCATATTTGAGATTACTCCCCCTCAAACATATATGTATCCAGTCTTGTTGCAACAGAAAAAAACTTATTCAGTTCAGAAACAAACAAACAGATTTTTCATTCATAATTAAACAGCAATACATTTTGTTGATGTTGTTCTCCCCCTTGTTAGACACAAATTATGGGGCCAAAGACTAATCCAGAAATACAATGCAGCTGTCATACATTTTTCTTCACATACAATGATCACTCAGACTCATCACTTTCAGTTTCTTCATCAACTTCAGTTTCTTCATCAGCTTCAGTTTCTTCATCAGAGGCAGCTTTCTGATCTCCTTCACTCTCCAGCCTTTGGATGATTTCTTCAAGTTTCAGCTTCCTTGCTTCAAGTTCTTTGCAGGTGCTTTTTAGTTCAGCAATCAATGCAGCCTTGGAGATTGGAGTCTTGGCAGTTGAAGGACCTGCAGATGTCCCAGAAGGTGCTTCAACATCTGCTGCATGATGACTAAGGAACAATTTGTAGTGAAATGCCAGGGGGCTTTCTCTCTTGCAGACTGTGTCCTTCTCAGTGAGAATCCCAGGGTATTGACTTAGTACTATACCACACAGCAAGGAGGGAAAAACTATTGGCAGCTTTGTTGCAGAAGAGCTGGCATGCTTCAAGGTCTGATCAAAAATGTAAGCACCATAATCCAGCTTAGTCTGAGTTCCCACAGCATAGATAAACCTGGCCAGGCCAGTGGATATTGAAGATGTGTGGTTGGTAGGCACCCAGTTTGCTGTACCAATCCTGTTCAGCATGGCATATTTTCTTGTTAGCATGCTCACTGAGAGCTTTCCTTTAACAGGCCATGCCTTGACCTGGTTTGCAGTGATAACCTTGCAGACTTGGTTATCTGTCTTACCTAGCTCATTTGGTCCATCTGTTTCTCTTCCTAGATATTGGTTGATGATCTGAGGAGAGAACTCTACACACCTACCTCTAACAAAGACTTTTCTAAATTCAGAGGACTTACCATTGGCACAATCCTCCTGAAGATTAACAATGAATTCTTTGACAAGAAGTTCATAGCAGGGAGAGAGATCTGAGACTGTTTTGAAGAGGTCTGCAGCAGAGATGAGATCAATCAGTTCAGTTCACTCAAGTGCATTACTGCTTAGCTCTCTTTCAAGGGCAACCCTTCTTTGGTACACAAACTTCCATCTGTTTACACTTGAAACATGATGAAATGAGATGTTGTCCAAGGGAGCTTCTGGAACAGCAGTTGAAGCTCTAGATGGTGCTGGTTTCTTCTTGGGAGGAGATGTTGGGACATCTGATTCAACATCTGAGTCTGATGGGGTGACAGCTTTCCTCTTCTGGGTTTGGACTTTACTCCATTGTTTTGTTGGACCAAAAGCAGTTTTGGCTTTGTCTTTCTTTGGAGTGGCTTGCTTCTTCTCAGGGACTGCATGTTCTGCTTGCATCTTTCCTTTCCTAGACCTGAGCCTTTTGGCTATGCTAGGTCTTACAGAGGCTATGATCTCAGTATCAGAATCCTGCTCAAGATTCACCACAGGAGGAGATTGAGCAGTCTCCTCTTCAGCTGGTTGATCAACAGAGATATGATCTTCAGTTGAGGCTTTGGTCTGATCCTCAGAGTCTTCTTCATCACTTTCATTTGAGACCTTTTTCTGGTCCTCAGTTTGTTCAATATCAGCATCAGATGAGTTCTTTTTCTCATCCTCAGATGTTCCAACATCTATTGGGACATCCTGTTGAGCAGGAGTGTCCTCTGCAGCTTGAGCTTGTTCTTCTTGAGGGGCAGGCATGGTGTTTAGAGGAATAGAAATCCCACTAACCACTCTTTGTTCAGATAGGATCTTGGTAACCAACTCCTTTATTGAAGCATCCACATATTCAGAAGATTTTTGAGGCATGTTTGCTGGAGAAGGAATGCCTTTGGATTTGCTGCAGACTTGATCTTTAGCTCTTTTTGGAGTTCTTGGCTTCTTAGCATGAGGAACACTTCCTCTTATTTCGTCCAGTGGGGTAGACTCCATGGGAACTACAGAAATAGGAGTTGCATGAACCACGTCTTCTTTGTTGAGAATTTCTTCAGGAGTGTTAGGGTTTTGAGACATTGTCAAAGAAGATGGATGAAGAGTTTTAGGGTTGATGATTTCTGAAGAACAGTTAGATAGTGTGATTCTCTTTTGATAGTATGATGAGGATGTTGATACCTGGTTATAAGCTGTTACTAAATAAGTAGCCGTTACATTGCAAATCATTAGGAATGGAATACCCAAGGTTCTTGACCAGACTGGTGTTGCCATCTGGAACTTATGCCATACAATGTCATATGACATGTTGGCACATTTCATTAACTGCTAAATCTCACATAAACAGATTCCCAGTTTGCCCCTTAAGTTCTCAAATTGTGTAGCATCCAATGCTTTGGTAAAGATATCAGCCAATTGCAGATTTGTAGCTACATGTTCCAATGAAATCACCTTTTCTTCTACAAGATCTTTGATGAAATGATGTCTGATATCAATATGCTTGGTCCTGCTATGTTGGATAGGATTCTTTGATATGTTGATTGCACTTAAGTTGACACAGTACAATGTCATGACATCCTGTGGGACATTGTACTCAGTGAGCATTTGCTTCATCCAAACCAACTGAGAACAACTGCTTCCAGCTGCTATATATTCAACTTCAGATGTAGATAAGGATACACAATTTTGTTTCTTACTGAACCAAGAAATCAAATTGTTTCCTAGAAAGAAGCATCCTCCTGAAGTGCTTTTTCTGTCATCAGCACTTCCAGCCCAATCAGCATCACAGAAGCCAGTGAGAATTGGTTTGCAACCATGAAAGTACATTATGCCATAGTCACAAGTACCATTAACATATTTAAGAATTCTCTTGACTTGATTGAGATGACTGACTTTTGGATCAGCTTGATATCTTGCACAAACACCTACTGCAAATGCTATGTCTGGTCTGCTAGCAGTCAAGTATAACAAGCTTCCAATCATGCTTCTGTATAAGCTTTGATCTACATTCTCACCCTTTTCATCTTTAGTCAGCTTCAAATGTGTGGGAGCAGGAGTTCTCTTATGAGTAGCATTTTCCATTCCAAATTTCTTTACTATGTTCTTGGTATACTTGCTTTGGGAAATGAACATTGAATCTTCCATTTGCTTTATTTGTAGACCAAGAAAGTAGGTTAACTCTCCTACTAGGCTCATTTCAAATTCAGATTCCATTTGCTTGACAAAATGTTTGACCATCCTGTCAGACATCCCACCAAAGACAATATCATCAACATATATTTGAGCAATTATGATATTTCCTTCTTCATCTTTAACAAATAAGGTTTTGTCAATTCCACCTTTTCTGTACCCTTGCTTGATAAGAAATGTAGTCAGTTTTTCATACCATGCCCTTGGAGCTTGCTTCAGACCATAAAGTGCTTTCTTTAGTTTGTATACATGATTTGGACAGCTTGGATCAACAAATCCTTTAGGCTGTTCTACATATACTTCTTCATTAAGATAACCATTTAAAAAGGCACTTTTCACATCCATTTGAAATAGCTTGAACTTTAAGATACAAGCAATTCCCAAAAGTAGTCTGATTGATTCAAGCCTTGCTACTGGTGCAAAGGTTTCATCAAAGTCTACTCCTTCAATTTGAGTGTATCCTTGAGCTACAAGTCTAGCTTTGTTCTTTGTAACAACTCCTTGTTCATTTGACTTGTTCTTATACACCCATTTTGTTCCAATCACATTTATGTCATCAGGTCTAGGAACAAGATTCCATACTTCATTCCTTGTGAATTGACCTAATTCCTCTTGCATAGCACAAATCCAGTATTCATCAGTAAGAGCTTCCTTGATGTTTTTAGGTTCTATTTTAGAAACAAAACAAGAACCTGAAATCACTTCTCTTGATCTAGTGCTCACACCTCTGTTGGGATCACCAATTATCAAATCTTTGGGATGATCCTTCTGTATTCTGATGGAGGAAGGTTTGCTGGATTCTTCTGTCCTTGTATCAGTTTGAGTGAAGTTATAATGATCACTCTTTTCTTCAGCTTCAATCTTGATATCAGCAGATGTTCCAACATCTTCTGGGACATCTGTAGGAGCATCATCAATTATCACATTTATGGACTCCATGATAACCTTGGTTCTAGAATTAAATACTCTATATGCTCTGCTGTTTATAGAGTATCCAAGGAAAATCCCTTCATCACTTTTAGGATCCATTTTTCTTCTTTGCTCCCTATCTGCCAGAATGTAACAGTTACTTCCAAACACATGAAAGTACTTAACTGTGGGTTTTTTGCCCTTCCAGACTTCATATATTGTGGACAAAGTTCCTTTCCTTAAGGTAACTCTGTTATGGATGTAACAAGCAGTGTTCATAGCTTCAGCCCAGAAGTACAAAGGTAACTTTTTAGCATGGATCATAGCTCTTGCTGATTCTTGAATAGTTCTATTCTTCCTTTCAACAATCCCATTCTGTTGAGGAGTGATAGGTGAAGAATATTCATGATTGATTCCTTCTGAAGAGCAGAAATCTAAGAACTTTTGGTTCTCAAATTCTTTTCCATGATCACTTCTTATTCTGATCACACAGCTGGATTTTTCCCTTTGTAATCTTTGGCATAATTCTTTGAATACATCAAATACATCAGACTTTTCTTTGATGAAATTTATCCATGTATATCTTGAAAAGTCATCAACCACCACATAGGCATACCTCTTACCACCAAGGCTTTCAACCTGCATAGGTCCCATAAGATCCATATGCAGAAGTTCCAAAACTTTGGAAGTTGTCAGATGTTGGAGTTTTGGATGGGACATCTTGGTTTGCTTGCCTATTTTACATTCACCACATATTTTGCCATCATCAATCTTCAGTTTAGGAATACCTCTTACAGCATCCATAGATATTATCTTCTTTATGCCTCTGAAATGAAGATGACCTAGCCTTTGGTGCCATAGTTTCACTTCTTCTTCTTTAGCTAAGGAGCAGGTTGAAGTAAGACTGAAGTCTTGAGATTCCCACATGTAACAGTTGTCTTTAGATCTAGCTCCTTTCATGACAACCTCTTGTTCTTTGTTAGTCACTATGCATTCAGTTTTAGTAAAGTTTACACTGTACCCTTGATCACATAATTGACTTATGCTGATCAGGTTAGCAGTTAAACCTTTAACTAGCAGCACATCATCTAGTCTTGGAACATCTTGACAGTCCAAGGTCCCAACTCCCTTGATTTCTCCTTTAGCTCCATCTCCAAAGGTTACATACCTGGATGAATGTGACTTTAAGTTTACTAGCAGATTCTTCAATCCAGTCATGTGCCTTGAACATCCACTGTCAAAGTACCAGTCTTCTTTAGCTGATACTCTTAGTGATGTATGTGTTATATATGCAGCACTTTTCTTTGACCATTTGAGTTGAGATTTCTTTTGATGCCTCTGCCCTGTGTGTTGTTCATCGGCAAATCTCCAAGATTGATTGTTGATCTTGTTCTTGTAGCTTTGATCAGCCTGAATGCTAGCTTTTGGTCTCCAAACCTTCTTGATGACTTCTGTCTTCTGCTTAGGAGGTTGCTGATTTCTTTGATGTCTATGCATCACTTTCTTGATAACTTCTATTTTCTGCTTAGAAGGTTGCTGACACATCTGATTTGGATATCCATGAAGCTTATAACAATGAGGTTTGATATGTCCAAATCTTCCACAGTGATGGCATCTCCATCTTTGATACTTCTTCTTCATTTTGTTCTTTCCAGAATGTTGAGACATCTGTTGGAACATTATGTTTGACTTTGTGTTCTTTTCCTGATGTTGAAGCATCTGTTGGGACATCTTGTTTGACTGTATGGATTTTGAAGTTGTTTTGCTAGAGCTAGCTTCATCTTTATGTACTCTGTTAAATCCCAGTCCACTTTTATCCCCTGAGTGCTTATTGTTGTTGAGAATAACATTCAGTGTATTTGAGCTGTTGTTCATCATTCTAACAGATTTCGACATATGTTCCAACTTGGAGTTGAGAAGACTTACTTCACTTTTCAAGGTGTCAATGATCTCTTGATCACTTGCTTTTTCATCTTCTAATGCCTCATTCTGCTTCTTTAGCTTTATAACCTCACTGCATATTTCAGTGCTTCTTTTGTATAGATCTTTGAATGCTTGCTCAAGTTCTTCATAAGTAAGCTCTCCATCACTGGATTCACTTTCAGACTCACATAATCCAGCTAAAGCAGTGATATGCTTAGCTGATTCTTCTTCTGAATCACCTCCTGAGTCTTCATCAGACCATGTCACAGAGAGTCCTTTCTTTTGCCTTTTTAAGTAGGTAGGGCATTCATTCCTGAAGTGTCCATATCCTTCACATCCATGGCATTTGACTCCTTTTTCTTGACTGGTCTTTTCAGCATAATTTGACCTTCTGTTAGCATCATAAGGTCTCTTGTTCTCAGAAGAGTTTGTGTATCTTCCACTGGGATTGGATTTTCCTTCCATTCCTCTGAGAATCTTTTTGAATTGTCTTCCAAGCATAACAATGTTGTCTGATAAGCTTTTACCAGTTTCTGATTCATCATCTTCTTCTTCATCAGTATTTGTCACCAAGGCTATGCTTTTGTTCTTCTTAACATTTGTGTCACTCATTCCCATCTCAAATGTTTGAAGGGAACCAATGAGTTCTTCAACTTTCATAGTGCATATGTCTTGAGCTTCTTCTATTGCTGTGACCTTCATGTCAAATCTTTTTGGCAAAGATCTGAGGATCTTTCTTACAAGTTTTTCATCAGTCATCTTTTCTCCCAAAGCTCCAGAAGTATTAGCTACTTCTAAGATGTTCATGTAGAATTCATGAACTGTCTCATCTTCCTTCATTCTCAAGTTTTCAAACTTGGTGGTGAGAAGTTGAAGTCTTGACATCTTTACCTTTGATGTTCCTTCATGAGTTGTTTTGAGAGTATCCCACACATCTTTGGCTAGCTCACAGTGATGCACAAGTCTGAAGATGTTCCTATCAATGCCATTGAATAAAGCATTTAAGGCCTTTGAGTTGCCTAGTGCTGAATCTTCTTCCTCTTTACTCCATTCTTCTTCAGGTTTCAGCACTTTTGATCCATCTTTGGTATTTTGGACAGGATGATCCCATCCAACATTGACTGCTCTCCATGCCCTGTTGTCAAGTGATCTTAAGAATGCAATCATTCTTGGCTTCCAGTAGTCATAATTAGATCCATCTAGTATAGGTGGTCTATTTACTGACCCTATATCTCTGTCCATGTTACAGAATTTGTATTCTCTAGATCTCACCCAGTATAAACAGGCAGGGTGTCTGCTCTGATACCAATTGAAATTATGTGATCAGGTATGAGATGTCCTAAGAGATGTCCCAACACTTGACAGATTTAACCAAAACTTAAATAGCAAGAAAAGTAAACAACACAGAAGTTTGTTAACCCAGTTCAGTGTATAACCACACTTACATCTGGAGGCTACCAAGCCAGGAGGAAATCCACTATAAGTAATATTAATTCTAGACTTAAACCACCCTGTTTAATCTATCACTTAATAACTACCCAATGCAATTTCTACCTAAGACACAACTTAGATAAGAGTACCCTACTCACTCCCCCTCAATCACACAGTGATTTTGTTTACAAGTTTAATGAAATTGAAGTCATACTTCAAACAAAACAGCTTGATCTTACTTCACAGTTTCAATCAAGTCACAAATGCACTTTTGCTTAAAAGCTCATAAAGTGGTACAATAAAAACAACCTGCTATTAAAACACTAGACACCCTATTTGGTCTTCTGAAATTCGTACTCAATTCTATGAGTTTCTGTTGATTAAATAGATTCTGTAATTTGGGCTTTCTGTAGAATGATCCAGCCCTAATGCGCATGCAGCTTCCACCTTGAATTTAGGGTTTGTTACTTCCTAGATTCTAGGTGATTTAGGCCTTCTGTTTTAATCTGAATCCTCAATATAAAACTCCCTACAGATGCGCCTTGTTCTGTTTTTATCCATCATTAATTAATTCCAGATAACTCTCCTTAAATATCTCTGATCAGTTAGTCAATAATTAATTTTGGTAGCAGGTTTGAGATGTCTCAACATTTGTTGGGACATCCTGAAAAACTGAACTTAAGTCATTAACACAATGTCCCAACATCTGGTGAGACATCCTGAAATAAGTTCATATACTCTGTTTGATAATGTCCCAACATTTGATAGGACATTCTGAGCTGAATTCAATATTTCTTGTTGGTCAAAAATTCTGTCAATTCAAGACATCTACAGATATGACCAGGAACCGGGAGTAATGCAAACCCTGAGAATAAAAGAAACACAAATGATTAATGATGTTATGATTCTTATGCAAGGCGAGGCATGTGATCAGTGAAGTGTATGTGATGTGCCAATCATATAATCAGGTGTCGGTGCATGGTCACAATGTCAACATATCACAATAACAATCCCTCTGGTCCGGTATCCATATCTTAGAACCAA
The DNA here is from genome assembly GCA_963966055.1 of Lathyrus aphaca. Taxonomy (NCBI): domain Eukaryota; kingdom Viridiplantae; phylum Streptophyta; class Magnoliopsida; order Fabales; family Fabaceae; genus Lathyrus; species Lathyrus aphaca. The sequence goes on along the minus strand of OZ014519.1, from coordinate 448,785,973 downwards.
AGTACAAGAGAACCAGATCACAAAACTGAACCAATGGCAAAGCGGGTATGTTGAAGGTCTTAGGGTTCCTGCAAACCTGTAAACCCCTCCCAATCTCGCGGGTGTACTACTCAGGTCAAACATCACGGACTCTCAAAACCGAATAGCAATAATACGTTCACCATTTCCGAGAAATGGCTCATGACCAATTCAGGGAATCGATTTGGCATTATGTACTACTCAGGGAGGTCTCAGCTGAGTCCGAAAAACAAACATCCCTCATAAGTCTCCAGCTTCAAGCACTGAATCGAGAAACAATAGTACATTCATTCAGAAAGGTACAATACTACCGTTATACGAACAATTTGCTTTAACTGGATTCCTATGAGAGAACCAGGCCATCCTATGCGAGTTCCCAATGGACCCTCGGATGCAAGTGGGTTTGCCAACAAATATGGTCTGCCACTGTCATCACTGGAGAGGGGTGTTTCCATTAAGGTCCTCGAAGATTGGTCACCAGATGCACATAACTATCAAGGTCGTACCATGAAGTTGGGAAGAACCCCCACACAGAATAGTCCCAAGATGGTCGCAGTCTGGATGTGGAACACATCGCCACTCATCATGTAACCACGCGAGTACAACATGTCCACGCTAATCCTATAGTGCACTCAAGCCGGGTATTTGGCTTATCTCAAAGTAACTCTCATCCCGCAGAAAAAATGAAAACCAGCACAGCCAGACAGTCCACTATAATATGATGCATGGAAAATAAATACTGAAAGCAGTAAATAAATGCGGTAAAGTAAAGCTGTAAAGTAAAACTGTAAACAAAAACAGTGAAACTAAACTAAAGCACACAACAACAAACAGATAAACACCCAAAGAAACAAAATAACAAATATTAAAATTAAGGAATTCATATTGTAATTTAAATGATTCTCCTCAAATAACAAATATTAAAATTAAGGAATTCATATTGTAATTTAAATGATTCTCCTCAATCCTCAACAATTGAACCAGGAAATGTATCCTGAATTCTGCAGATAAATGTCTTATTAGCATATGTGAATTCTAATTTCATGCTCTCAATATAGCTGCAATTACCAAACATGTTTGCGGCTAAAACTGATCCTATCTTAGGAGATGCATTTCCTAACACACTACATCCTATGATGCTATTAAATTTCATTCTTTTAATTTCACCTCAAGAAAATTATTAAATTCAGCCTGCTTTTATGAAGCTTTGGTTGCCCAAGCCTCACGAAACATCCGCCCAAGAACAAATACACCAACAGCAGTATATCTGCATAGAGAGGGGGGAAAAGACATAATCAATAAAAAAAATTAGGTAAAGTGGAATAAAAAAGTAAAAAGCATTCAGAAATGGATCACAAAAACAATCATATTCCACAAAAAAAAATTCTGAAATTTTCATGCTATTTGCCATTTGCTCATGACCATCAATCACAACAAAGAGGGGGAGAGAAAACATCAAGTGCAAGCTAAATAAAAAGGGGAACATAAAGAGAATCGTAATCGCTTGTGAGCATACATATTTCCAAAACTGTTTTTTGCATAAGCTCCGCCCTCATGACCCGCATACATAAAAAGAGAACCAGAGTGTTTAAGTGAAACCTGCACACATAAGTCAATAAAATCAAGTCTATGACTGAAGATCAGTCCGCTCAAAGTTTATCCAACCAGTATTCTATTAACCACACAAAAAAAAAACTAAGAACTTTCAGAACTGTATGCAAATACAACACTACAACCACCATACCTCTAACGTAGCTACACCTTTTGATACCAGCTCAATCATCCTTGACCTTGTCTGCAAGAACATAGAATACTGATAAATAAAAGTTTTCAAAACTACAAAAACGTAAGTAAATGCAGAATAGAGAAAATGATTTCATTATTCAGAATAATTATAATTATACTCTGATTTTCAGGAACCTTGGACTAAATAATAGTTCAAAGATCCCAAGGATGGGTACACCTTAGAAAATGCATCAACTAAGAAAATGAATATGTTGATAAATAAATAGTAATAAACATCAAGGCATCAACTAAGAAAGTCAGAGTAGCTAGCAGCTTAGACATAATATTTCGAGAATCAATAAGCATACCTCCATCAGCAGGTGGAGGAGGAAATTCCTTCAAAATTTTCTCTATATGGTTTGAACTATCTTGGCTCACAAGACGAGCCGCAAGACCTTCTAAAATTTCACCTTGGGCTTTCACATGGTCTTTTGAACCTGCAGTTAAGAAAATATATGTAAATTAAACAAAAAGCTCATGGAAAGATGATTGAGCATAAATGAGACAAGTGATAGCCAACAATGAAATATTGAAATTTGAAACTAAAATTACATGTTGGATGAAATTGAAACTAGAAGAAATCAACAACTAAAATCCTACTTAAGTTCCAAAAATTACATTATATTCAAACATTCAGATTGACTACACAAAAACATTGCTTGTCCATGGTGGAAATAGGGTCGGGTTTGGGGGAATGGATCCAAACCAATCAAGAACATTCAGTTTGGACCGGATAAGGTTCGGTAATTTTTTTTGGGGGGGGGGGGGGGGGAGGGGGCTTGATCATATTCAAGTTCACTCCAGTCACATCATCGGGTTAAATTTTATTCAAAACTTTTGATTTAAAAATATGTATAAGAAAAGAGAATATAAAACAGTATATTTGACAGAGAATAAAGTTATATTAGGTCAAGTTGATCACATCAATTTTCCTAAGCCAACACCCGACCCAACCTAGATCAGTTTCATTTCCTTTTCACCTGAATTAACTACTCAAACCAATCCCATTTCACTTCTGTTATAGTTATGTTGATCAGATTCACAAGAAGGCCTACAGAAAGATTTGAGGGTAGTCATAAAACTACCAACAGTAACATAAATTCATCATAGCCCTTCATTCATTTTATAGGTTTTAATAACATATTCTTCTGAGTCATCTTTTGAAATCAGTTCCAATCATCCTGTGGGTGATAGTGCAGTAGTGATTGCCTGGCTCTGTAAGCCAAAGGGTATAAGTTCAATACCCACTGAAGACTATACGACCCTCCCCTCCCCTCCCCCTAAGTAAATAATAATATTCCCCCTCCCCTATTTTTTTTAAATAATAACATTTTCGGTTATATATATGGGGCATGAGACACAAAGTCAAGTTAAATAAATAGTGATTAACTCAACATTCATACCTGCTACAGATATGTCCGCAATTTCATCAAGAGCCTTGCATACAGAAGTTGCAGTACCTTCCTCACATAAGGCGTCAAAGGCAGCAAAGAAGGAAGAAGCTGATTTTCTACATTTACATAATGGTTTGAGTGGAACAATTTCTCTTAAAATTCTTATACAATTTAAGCAGATGACATCAATGATAAAAATCCCAGTCAAAATGTTCACCTTGAAATAAAATATCCAAAGACAAACCTTAATAAATAATAATTAGCTCAAAAGAATATTTTCCTCATATGGTAATTCAAAATCTAATTGAAACGTGTGCGCTGGTCCTTATAAGTTATAACTCTAAGCCTCAGGTACATATGGCTAGACCAACTTAATAATTGAACCGGAAAAAAATCTGTCAAAAAATTTCACTACTACCTATTATAAAAAGAAAATCTGATGTCACAGACCACAAACCTCTAAGAACTTCATAAATATAATACCAACTTGTCAGATTTTAATCACATGGAAATTCACATTTCAAAAACAAAAAGTATTCACTTTGAAAGAAAAACTACTAGAGTTGCAACATAAGTAGAAATGACCCAGTGCTTCTCATGAAACATACAGTAAATTAATTTCAGTATATCAAAATTCTTTGAAGAAACCAGATTTTAAAAGAAAAATTATCATACTTGAGTCATCTTGAGTAATAAAGATTGTCTATTTAAATACTAAATGTTCACCTTGTTGAGAACAACCACACATGATTAGTTGGTAATCGCCATTTTCTGCAAAAAGCGATTATCTCAGGGGTTGAATAGAACTTTGGCTTCCCATTGCCCAATTCAGTGACTGCTGTAACCACCACTGCTCAGAGCAATAAATGCCCATAAATATATGATAGGAAATAATGCATGTGAAATTCTATATAAAACACATCTTTGAACATAAATAATGGAAGTAGGAAGCATTATCAGGTTCCTACAACAGCAGACTATTCATTCCATGTCAGAAATAACTCAGACAGTAAGGTAATAACCATTCCCTTTTAAACACATGATCCTGGAGAAAACTACAAACCATGGCTCTTTCAATTGTACTGACATTGAAGATTGTTTATCAGACAGGACAAGATACAGCATTTGCTGAAAGATTCTAGACAGGTGTAGAAATTATAACTAAGGCACAGTACAAGAAAACTCCACACTCATGCATACACCTGGAATATAGATGTCTAATATTCCTTAAACTTCAAACCTGAAATCTAAAAGGCCAAAAGAAGATAACTTGACCTATATTTAAAGGGCTTAAACATGTTCTTGGTCCCTATGATATTCCTCATTTTTTGTTTGTCATTTTAGATCATTTTTTTTTAAATGTCCCGGTTATATTATTTTTAATTTCGTTCTACCCTTATCATTTTATTAGCATGAAACTGTTAACTGCGGATGTGGCTCATGGAAGGCCATCTCAGCACGGCACATGGCTGATAGCTAAATGACACGTCAATTCACACTCATCAAATTCACAATGTGTACTCAAAACAACCATTGCGATTGAAATGGCACATTGAAGTAGCCACTAACCAATCTTCTAGGATAACCCATCGTTGACCTCCCTTCCTATCTGTGTGCTTCCTCTAGATCACATGGCACCACCATCAACACTGGCTTCCCTTCCAATTTTTTTGCTCTCAACCATCTCCTTTTTGGAGAAGGACATTAGGTGTGCGCTTCTCTCCATCTCCTGCCCATTTCTCTTTTCCTTTTCACCATGAAAATTCCCTCTAATCCCCCTTTGTTGAAGTTGTAACCCTTCTTCTCTCTCACCCTCAATATCTTCCTGTTTCTCTCTTACAGAAACCACGCCCCTTGTCAATTTTGCTACTGTTTTGGGCAGTTTTTGGAATTTTGGGGCTCTGTTAAAGCGATGTATAATATTATTCTTTTATTTCATGTTTTATGATTGGGTCAGTCTTACTTCATTTTATCTGGGGGGCTGCAAAAGGGAAAGGGAGAAGGAGATAGTGTGACAGGGACTACAAATTGTCATATAAAGTATCGACATATGAAATATCAGACATGGGCATAATGCTAATAGCAAGGATGGGAATGGATAAAGTATATAATAGGGGTGGGGTAAGTTAGGAAAAAAAAAGGATTACAACAAAAAATGAGGTTTATACCAGAGACCAGAAACATATTTAAGTCTTTTTAGGCATAAAAATCGGGTAAATTTTAGTTACACAGTAAAATCCATCCTTTTGTGGATAAAAAATTTGAATTGCATTTTCCAATTTGGACAGTGGTTTTCAACTGAATCTAAAGACGATATATTATTCAAAACAACAAGAAGCATTCTGAACCAAAGATAAATAAATAAATTACCATAATCTTCATGAGGACGCTGTACATGGTCTCCAAGAACAGCAGTTACTAATTCCATTGAAATGCACATATGGTTTCTCTGAAAGAGCAGATGTAAGTAATGTTCATTTCTTCAGCTTGAACACAAAAAATAATGAAGTTAAATGAAGTAACAGAGTACTATATTATATCAATTTATAGTTATACAGTGAATACAACTAACAGCCACGAGAAATGGAAAATGTTTTGGGAAGGGAAGGCTTCTCTCAAAAAGATAAACAAAATGCAAGCATGCCTAGCTTCAAAACATGAAATACGGAGAACTAAATGACCATAAACCATGTATTGAATATAGCTATCATATTATTCACAAGCTAATCATTTTCACACTTTAATCATCAACCATACAGGTGATCCGATAACACATCCCACAAAAACAAAAAAAAAGAGGACAAAATTTCAGTAGATGGAGATTAGCAATTAATAACAAATATTAAAATTAAGGAATTCATATTGTAATTTAAATGATTCTCCTCAATCCTCAACAATTGAACCAGGAAATGTATCCTGAATTCTGCAGATAAATGTCTTATTAGCATATGTGAATTCTAATTTCATGCTCTCAATATAGCTGCAATTACCAAACATGTTTGCGGCTAAAACTGATCCTATCTTAGGAGATGCATTTCCTAACACACTACATCCTATGATGCTATTAAATTTCATTCTTTTAATTTCACCTCAAGAAAATTATTAAATTCAGCCTGCTTTTCTGAAGCTTTGATTACCTTCAATACGTCCATTTTCATAAATATTCTCAATGTTTACGTGTGAGTGTCGTGTCTGCAGTCTGTGTTCTTTATAGTTTTCAAGAGACAAAGTTTCCATTCTGAAATTGTTAATTCCATCCTATTATTACTGTATATGGAGTAACATGGCATCAGGGTTAGTTATTCCTAGTTGTTAGTTAAGCTCCAGACAGTTGCTAGTTGGTTATAACTGTTATAGTAGATACTAGATAGTTATATTTCAGTAATTTGGCCATAACTTATACTGGGTTAGTTAACCTATGCCAAACACAATTAATACTTGTAGTAATAACCTATGAATCACGGACACTCCAAAAATGACACTAACACTGACACAACAATACATATAATAAAAGAATGAATACGTAATCACAAGTGTCGGTGTCGGTGTCTGACACAGACATGGACACGCCTTTTTTCAGAAGTGTCGGTGCTACAGAGGTACTAACTGCGAATGCAAGAGCAATTCAGTCTTTTCTATCATTTTTCTTACAAACTCTCTAGTATCAACTTCATACAATCATACAGCTCCCCCCAACATCCTAAATTCCCACAGAAACTAAAACATACCGTATGTATGATTGTCTAATATAATATCCGATACGAATAAAAACATATAAAGCATAAAAATTCATCAAATATTCACATAACAAATTTCAACATTATAAGCTCCGATCATGAAAGCCAAACAGAAAACTAAGACATGAATCATATACCTCCTGATCCGACTTTTCATTTTCAAACTTGGGGTAGAAAGTTGCTCTGATTTGAGCATGTCTATAAGTGGAATTATCAACAGTAAAATTCTCCAACAAATTACCGTTAAACAACTTACTCAAAACAGCACTACCACTACTTTTCTGAGTTGAAGCCTCGTCAACACCACCACCGGATGAACCACCAGCCTTCCCTTCACCCACCGGTGTGCTTACAGTGGCGCCTCCACTAACAGTTCCATATGATTTCGGTTTCCAAATCGCTGATGAACCTTGGGAATTAATCACCTTATTAGCATGCTGAACCTTCGTTTGCACGCTATTTCCACCAATATGAATTCCAGAAAGTTTGTCAGTAATAGTTTCCGCATCACCAATTGATGACACTTGTGGTTCAGTTTTCGGTTTCGGTTTCCATCTTTGTTCTCCACTTCGCTGCAAAACAAAGAAACAAATACGCAGTAATCAGAAAATAAAACAATAGTAGTTTACACCGATGATGATCGGAATAACGACTATCGTGAACGATTTCTCAATTTTCAGTTCCTACGGTACTAATTCATATGCGAATGATGAACGATAACTGAATTCACGAGAAATGAAAAACGGAATCGAGAATGAGTACCTGATTGCGAGGCATGGTTAGTAATGAGGGAGATATGGTCGAGTAAGAGTGAGAGAATGGAAGGAAAGGGACGGTTCTAGATTTGAAGGTAGAGAAAGGAGAAGAAGGTGGAATGTGAGAGAGACTGCAGAGTAGTCTTTGATGTGCCGACATTCAAGGAGTGGTAGAGAGGGAACAGAGAGAGCACGCACGGTGCTTTCCAATGTGATGATACAGCGACAGAATCGTCTTTGAAAAACGTATCAATCACAAAAATAACTAACTGTAGCACGGAAATGCAGTGGTTGTCTTTGCAATTGACGGTGGTGACTGCGGCACAAAGGGGATACCATCGACGCTCTGCCCCCGAAGTCCTTGGGGAGACGTTTGAGAAGCGGAGGGATAAAGGAATCTTCGCCGTCTTCGTCACTGTGGCCGTTGTCTTTGAACACCATTGAAGCGGAGGGATAAAGGAATCATCGTGAATTACTTTTGAGGCTACTTGAAGAGAAGAAAGATTCTAGGATGATTGAGATTTAAGTTTAGGGTTTCTTTATTTTAGAAAAATAGAATTTTTGTTTAGGTGAAAAAGTTGATTTGTTTTTTTAGTAATTTTAAGCAAAGCAAATTAAAAAATAGGGTTATGAATTTGGGAAATTTTCATTTAACGCTCAATAAAAAAATATTTTATATAATAAAAAGTTAAATAAAAAATATAATAAGGACGGTTTTGTGATAACTGTCGTGATAATCGTCGTAATCCTGTCTCTAACTGTCGTAACAACCGTTGCAGTCCAGGAATAAGGACAATTTTGTGAGAACTGTTGCAAAAAATTCGCGGCAGTTGACCCTAACTGTCATGACAACCGTCGCAATTCAGGAATAAGGACAATTTTGTGATAACTGTCGCAACTCAAGTGTCGTAAATCTCCTTTTTTCTTGTAGTGGTTTGGGAGTCGGTTACGACCTGGGAAGGTATTAACACCCCAGACCGTCCGCCGTACCCGACGGGATCCACGCTTGTTTGCTTTGTTTCAAAGGGTGAGAAATAAGATGTTGCTGAATAAGAACTGCTAACTGGAAACTGAAACTGCAATGAGAAAGGGAATGGAAAAGAGATCGAAAAGAAAGAATGGGGAAAATGTAGGGAAAATAAAGAATATGCTCGAACGGGCCCTACCCCGTTGCCTACGTACCTCATCGGGATAATGAGGATCAGAGTTGACGTAGTTCGCCTAACTAAGGTGTGAACTATTTATTTGTGTTTTTTATGGCTGGAGCTGCGTATGCCTATGCTCAGGTGTTACAGGCTCGTCTGGTACGAGTGCGTTTACCGTCTTGCATGCGAGACAAGTCGTCGCAAGTTCGCGTTCAGAATGAATGAGATGGGAAAGAGAAGTTCCCGCGGGATAGTCGCTTATTGTTTGTTTTTGTCTTTTATGAGAAATGTTTTGAATTTGTTTGTGAACGTTCTCATACTAAGACCTATCCATCGTGGTAAATACCTACACCTCGCCCCAAAACAGGACGCGTATAAGTACTCCGCAACAAAGTCTCATGGCGTATAGGAACGTTCAATTTTTATTAAGTATTTTATTATTTTCTTAATAAGATGAGAAAGCATGACTCAAGTTGAAAAAGGTCAAACTAAGGGGCTAAGACTCAACCCTAATTTAGTTATTATATTAAAAAAGTGGTCCTAATGGTTTGTGGAGTTTTCTAATCCTAAGGAAGAAAAGGGAACTAAAAAACTACTAGAACTCAACTTACTTCCTAAGGAAGTTAAGTTGGTTCTAAGAATCATAGGAAAGCCTATACAAGTAGAAAATACAAATATTAAGGTAAAAACATGAAAATAGGAAGAAGAAGAAATTGATTCCAAAAAGTGCATATTAAAGCATAAAAACTAAAATAAGGCTAATCCTCATGTAAACATACTTAATGGGAATTCTAAGTCTAAGTCCTAAAACTAAAGGAGTTTACTTAATATCAACATTCTAAAATCAGTAGCTAAACTATACTAATTCATTCTAAAATCCTAAGATTAAAACTAATTAAGCTAAATCTTAATGAACCATAATATCCTAAGTTAAACTAGGGATTTACAATGCAAAAGTTAACTAAAATCAATGCACTAAAAATATATTAAAATTCCTGGAAAAAATATGAAATTAAATTCCTAAGGTCTCTAACCTGACTATAACATTGTGTTAAAAAATCTCCTAAAAATTCATAGCCTAACTATGTCAAATAGTCACTTAAATCTACCTAAGAACTATTCACAATTTTACACAAACAATACTACCAAAACAGTGGATAAAATGGCCTAAAAATCTACCAAAACTTATTCCAGGTCCTATTATTAGTCCTCTAATCATAGCAAAAAGAATGGGCTAAAAATCCTACAGGAGGTGGGAGAAAGAAAATGCACAAAATAAAGTGTAGATAAAAGAATTCAATATAAAGCTAATTAAATGAAAAATCAAAATTAAATTGAAAAATGCCAAAATTCAGAAAGTAAAAATTTAGAAAAGTTCTAAATTGAATTAAGAACCTACTGGAATTTTTGTGGAATTTTATTGAGCCTTTTACTATTTTTATGGATTAAAAATTAAACTAATACTAAAGCCGAAATTAAAAAGAAATACAAGGAGGGGGGTGCAGGAAGCGTTTTTTGCTAGTTACTATGCTAATGGGCTTAACACATGAGGGTGCAAAAAGCAGAAACTTAAGGCCCAGCTGCGCAGGCTCGAGGGAGCATGCTATGGAATACAGTCAACCTTCTTGACTTCACAACAACCGTCTGATCAAGAGTCTTCTAAAGTAATCTCATCAATTGCTCACAAACGCATTCCTATGAAATGCTATGGTGTACTATATACACATGAATAGCCGCTGGCACAACCTACCGGACGGTGACAAGTGTCACCGCCGGTGTGGCTAGGGGATTCAAAACTCTTTACTCTTATCTCTTGGCATGGAAAAAAGGAACGGTGATTTGATGTGATTAATTGCTTATTAATGTGGATTAATCCTATTGATTCACTATTAACTTCCTAATATTCCTCTAACCTTTCATTATTATTAATATAATCCATTAACTTAATTATTCTTTATAATTAACAACTGTAAACAAAACAAAAACCAAAGGCCAAAGCTGAAGAACGAAATCTAAAAAAAAAAAACCTAATCTTCTCTTCTTCTCTCTCGCGCCGCCGCCCTCAACTTCTGTCAATTCCGCCTCCTTCAACCTCTTTCATTTTGCCATCACCATCTTCTCCTCCAACCTTACTATCAACTCTATCCCAAATTGAAAATAGGACCTCAAATTAATCTACTCCTTCTTATCCTTAAATCCGAGACAAACTCACACAGAAACGAAAGGGCTACCGAATTAGCACAATAAAAAACAAGAACAATGGATCAACAATAAGCAACAATCAACTACGTCCAAAGGATGTTCAGATTCGTACCTGGATCGGAGAACTTGAACGGCGGTTACGAGCGATTAAGAGCTCTGCTTGAGGGGACGACGATGATGATTATTCAGACGAATGAAGCGAAATCGGAGACTGTCGTTTGTCGATGAAATAGCTCGAATCAGAACCTCGGTTTAATGGCGAAGAATATAGTCGAGAGCTCGATGACGATGTCGCTCGATGAAGAAATTAGAGGTGCCGGAAATCCAAGTTCGTGATGGTGGCGACAAATTCTTTACCGAAGATCGAGTTCGGCGCTCAGGTATGGTAGATTCGGATTCCTTTCCCTTTTGAGCCGCACTCTCACGTTCTGAATCAGTAGAGTTTGTTACAAACTCGTTCTTCTTCTTTTTGCTGTGATGAATGAGTTCTTTGCTAAATTTGATCCGTTACCATTGTGTTGATTCTTTATTTTTAGAATTGTTGAAGGTTGGTGAAGGTGATTAAAGGATGATGAAACTGATGAACATTGATGATGAAAGTCGATAGAATATGATGTAGATAGTGTTGAAGATGATTGAAGGAGAAGAAGAATGATAGAAGAAGAGAAAGATTGAAGAATTGTGTGGACTGAATTTCGAATGAAGGAGAATGGTGAAGGATAGCTATGTTGTCAAGAAGAAATTAGAGAAAAAGGTTGAAGAAAAAGGTTGAAGAAAAATGGTGAACCAAGTCTGTTTTTAATTTATAGAAGATGGATCAAGGCTTGTGTAGATTTTCTCAGGTAAATTCGGTTATGAGTCTAACTGATTCTGTTGCAAGTTTGTTATTATCAGTTAGAGCTTTCTGTTATTGATTCTTAAATGCTATGATTTTTCATTTCCTCCTTTGTTTTCCGTTAGAAACTCTTCTTGTAATAAGCCCTTCTCTTTTTTTTCCCGATTTTCTATTAGAAGTTGGTTTTCTTTTAATTTTGTTCTGAATAATTCTTCTGACTTTCTGTTTTTTTATTTCTCTATAGGAGATCGACGAAGTTATGATTGGTTGAGTTTTCCTTTCCAGATGGAGAGTGATGAAGGTTTAGGCGTGTGAATGATGATGTCTTAAAGAGAGTTTCGACGGTGATGCCTTGATTGAAGATCAATGAAGTCTTAGTGAAGTGTTCTGAATCTGAATTTAAGAAACAATGAAGATGATGATGAAGAAGAGGTGCTGAAGCTCAATGAAGTCATGATGTGAAGAGAGATGGAAAGAGCAGAAGGGCATGAATCCGATTGAAGCCCAGAGAGAACTTTTGTCGTCCTGAACCTTTTTTTCCTTCTATTGATATATCTCTCCATTGAAAAATTATATTAAAAAAAATTATGTTTGAAATTTTTGTTATTTTTATGGACTTCTCTTTTTGTAAAAATCTATTACAATATCCCCTCTCTTTATCCATGTCTCACAAGCATGCCTCAAATAATTTTTCTTTTCTTCAATAACAACAACTCTCAATTTATTTTTCTGTTTATTTTTGCTAATGAACTATGGTAAATCAAAAATGACCATTGGCCCAAAAGAGAATTTGGTAATACTATTGCACCCTCAAAAACTTGATGATATGTATCGGCCTCGTAACTACAGACAAACAATTTGCAATTACCTCATGGCAAACTTGGGAATAAAGATTCTAACACCAGATCCATGAAATCTCGTACTTGGAATTATGTCTTGAAAAATCGGAGTGAAAATGAACTTATATTGGACTTTAAATGATTCGCATGACCTGACTTTCCAATTTAAATCCACTCTTAAACGATGAATCTAAGCATATGCCGGAAATGTTTGACACCATAAGACATCCGCAAACCAACACCTTTTGAACAATGTTGACTTCTTGGTTGTCCTCGAGAACTTTCTTATCTTTTAATATCATGCTCGATTATGGAACCTCAATCTTCAACACACAATGCAAGAAGCAAACATCATTTGAACTCACTTGAAACTTTCTCTGATTTTGAATCAATATCAAGGAAAATAAATCCCAAAATGAACCCAATCCGCAAAGGGGAAAGACACCTTAAGGCATTATGAAACCCTGAGCACTCGATGACATTGAGGAATCTGAAAGAATATGACCTTGATATTCGATGAGCCTTGATAAGAAGATTCCCATGTTGATAGGAGTTCAATCCTTTGTCTCAACCTTAAGTGCAACAACCAGGTAGATTATCTCGATAAGAGAAAGTTCTAGTCACAAGAAAAACCTTAATCACATGCCTTAAGCGCCAATGAAATGCATGATTATGAAGTTAATGGCCTAATGGGAAATGTGGATGAATGCGAAGCGATAAGCCAGTTAGATGGTAATAAATATGAGGGAAAATTTTGAGGTATTACAATGTGGTGTAAGCAACGGCTCCGACTTAGAAATGCACATATGTCATGTGACATGTACGATTCAAGAACATAAACAACACAACATCATCAACATCAGCAGCACAAACAACTTATACGAGATGAACAACTTAAATCAACGTTGGCTATTAAGCCTTCAACTTGAACAACACTACAACTTCGACAACACAAAACAACGTATACAACATGAGCAATTTATACAACATAAACAAGCAACACAAACAACTTATACGACATAGGCATCTTAAAATAACCTTTGGCATATAAAGCCTTAAACATAACAACTTTAGAAATATTATGTAAACCGGAACCGCTTACCGACTCAACTGGTACCTGCTACTCGAATTTCCAACAACTTTTCAACAAAACGACGCAACAAAAATCAACTATTAAAGTACCCGACTTACCCCGACGATTTTCGTTAAATTCCGGGCAACTAAGTTTTTCGCCTCATTCGGCTAAACCGACTAAACCGACACTGATTTTATCATTCTGCAATTATTTCGTGTTTATTACAAAATTTAAAATTTTCTGTTTTCGAATAAATCATAATTGTCATAAAAATATAGCTTACTATCTGTTTCTGCTAAATTTCTAAAACCACCTCTTTCTGTAAAAAAAATTATAATACAATGTTAGTTATTAAAATTGTTTTGTTCGCAGTACAATTGCTCCTAATTTCTAACTTCTCAATACAACTTTCTGCTTCTTAATAAAAATGTTATTTCATGAGATTAGAATATTATAGTTATAATTAATAAACATAATATAATATAAGATTGCTTGGAATTTTATTTAATTAAAATACTGCATAACCAATATCACATCCTCCCTTTTTAAACAGGGTGGCGCAACATAACTCATGTGGCTTGCGCCACATTCATCTTTCTTGGTAGCCACCACAAAGTTCCACCCGCCACTTAAGCACCTAGCTTGCGCCATGGTGCCTGGGAGAAAAAGGCTCCCACCACTAAAATGTGGCCCTCTCTCTACCGGTCTCAGTGTTATCGACCCAAACCAGCATTTTCCAGAATTTTATGCAACTCGGTATTATCAACAAAAATCAATGTAACCCCGAACAACTTAAAACCAACATAAAATAGACAATTGACAAAACAACTTGTAAGCGATTTATAATCATCGATCAACAACAATTTCAAACCAGATAATTATCACAACATTAATTTACAGATTTTCACAAACCATATCAACATCAACAAAATACAACACATATAACCACCCAAACCTAGTATTATTTATCAAACTTGATTATAAAGATCGAACTCCACCCTTACCTTAGATTAACGGTTTCTCTAAAAAAAAATCGGTTAGTCTCCAAAGTACTCCGATCGAATTTACAACCCTTTGCCTCTATGACTCTTTTCCTATCCTCTTTCATCCATGGAGATTAGAAATACGAACATGCTGCCATTGAGTTCATATCTTGACCAAAATTCAGCCTCCATTGCCATCAATCCCGTAACTACTATTTGACCAATTTCCAACATGAACTTCCAAACTTTAAATGTGTTTTTCTCCTTTAATACTTAACTTATTGACACGAAATAATATATCAAATTGAAGGGAATTTCATAGGCTTTCCAGAAATTCAAGAATTGATTTAATCGGAATTACGAGTAAAAAGTTATCACCTGTTTAGTGGAGGATGTACCGTAAGTGCGAAAATGGAGATATGATCATGAGTTCTTCTTTCTCCTTCTTTGCTCCCAATCTATTTTCTCTCCTCTAAAACCCTTATTCTTCTCTAAGACTTTTTCTTCTGTAACTTCCATGTCCTATTCTCTTGCTACCAATTAACCTAATTTTCTTATCATATAATTCTATTATATTGGTCCTAAGTCATACACCCTCTTAATTGCTAACTCCGACGCAATCCAAGTCCATTAACCAACATGCTCCAATAATCGATAATATCACTTCTAATATTATTTACTCGACTTTTCGAATAATAATCCGACTTAACGGCTTAATTCTTCGCAACATAAAATCAACCGAATAATAATTCACGACTAACTACTTACTCCCGACTTAATAGATTAACTTCTGATTATCAACCAAATGTCCAAACATTCCAATCAACATATCCAACAACAAACGGAGAATACTCCATATCGTTTTCCACAACTTATATCGACTTAAATAATTAAATTCAACTTAAATCAACTTATAACCATCAACGTAATATTCTGATAAATTCGGCCATCAACACGAATCGACACAATTCCACACAAAGCAACTCAAATCGACAAATATACTCAAATTAACGTGAATTACCACAACATACCACAATTATATTTAATTAAATAATTAATTAAATAAAACGGCGTTACAACTCTCCCCCACTTAGAATATTTTCGTCCTCGAAAGTTCATCTGATTCAACTACTCCAACTACTTATGTCATCCGACTAATCAACTCTCATCTCCGAAGGCAACCTACACATACTACAAACAATAATTTCACAACTTTAATGGTAACAACAACACGAACAACCCTCAAGCGATGCACTTGATAACTATCAACACAACACGACGAGTAACCAACTCACAAATTCACCGGTTTAAGGACTCGAACACAACAACATAGAAACATAAAACTTAAACACAATGTTAATACAATCAAGCTACCAACATCATTGTCATTCACCTACGAACAACTGCACTACACCACGCATTCGAGGCGCACTCTGATTACTTGCATACTACCAAGTTTACTGAGTTTAACTCCAACTTCCAATTATCAAAATCGACATATCAACAAAGCCCCCGACTTAATCCTTTGGAATTTCGTTCCAACAGGTATTCTAACTCTTGTAGTTACCGAATACTTCCAACTTAGATCCATAAGACAACAACTTTGAACGTTCGACGTAAATTACAACGGCGACTACTTCTCAATCCTTGGATAAAATATACTTATATTTCCCAATTATCCTCAACATAACTACAACTTTACTATCTTTTAACAACACATCCTTCAAAAATCATTTTAAACACGCAACATCATTACAACAACATATGGTACATGGGTCCAACGAATTCCCACAAGATAACTCATATTCTTCGCTTCTAACTAATTCAACATACTGAATCCTCGATTTGTACTCATACCGTCACAACCCTTCATAAATTCTTATCTGAATCGACACAACCAAACAACTCTTCTTGTTCCAACCAAAAACCACACTTTAATAAACCAACCTATAATTTCACTTCTTCTAATACTTTGCAACTTAACTTTGTCTGATATTCTTATCAAATCATCGTTTAACATTTCCACCTACTTTCCTTTCTAATCATCTCAAGAAAACATCAAGTCTCATGCCACGTAATTCATCACCAAACAACATTCCCATTATCCAAAGTTCAAAAACGAATTTCCTCATTACTATTCAATCCAAACGCAACTTATCCTATCATATTTAAATCCAACTAATACTCTCATATAGTAACATGAATCGACAAAACAATCAATACTCAAGCACTCAACTTGACTTCAACCAATTCGACGTACATACTATACTAATTGGCGTGACACATATATCCATCAATTATGATTTCGTCTACTATCAACAATATATTAAGGGTGATCATTTCCTCAATTTGTCGATAGATATCCGACAATCATAACGGTGGCATAAATCAACATTACCCACATAATAATGTACTTCAACTTATGCCTAAGGTTCGTAAGCATAAAGCTCTGCTAACTCTCTAAGGCTTACTAACGTCTTCTTAATTTCCTTAGTTCCTACTTCGTCAATTATACCAAATCCTCTAACATCCAATACACCATCTCTTATACACGCTCGTAGCATAATACAACTTTAAATATTCTTCTAACACCGGAGTTGCTACAACACTGAGTACAATCCAATTTAAATTTTTTAGCAACAAATATCAAACATCCGTCTTCCTCTCAACATTACCATCATCTAACATCGGCACTTTAACCATCCTCATTCAACATAAATCGTATCTCTATGCATTCTCCGATACTTTCACATTCCTTCTAATACCAACATTTTATTTCTTATCAACATTTCACACTCGTCTTCATCTTTCCAACAACTTCAGCAATAAACGCCCAACTTCGAACACAATTATCTCTTCCATTAAAGACCTCCAAATCACAAAATTATATTCCATCATGAATAGAATTTTGTGTAGATTCCATAACTTCGAAAATATCTTGAATCAGACTCACGAGTAAAAAGTTATACTCCTTGCAATTGGACTAGTCAATAATCCCCGTATGCAAAATTTTCCAAAAATCAGCAGCAGACCCAACTATTAAAACGCACTTATCTCCCTCTTCACAAATATCCTAAAGGCAAACCTTATATTCTAACTATAGGGAATTTTGGAATCTTTCCAAAAAGTTTGGAATCGCCTCTATCAGAATCACGAGTAAAAATTTATGCCTTTTCCCGTGACAGCTTCTCCAAGATTACAAAAACCAGAATTTTGAGATTGCTGAATATAAGTTCCACCTCTCTCCCTCTTACTTCCAAGATTCCAAAATTCACCAACATCCTTGCTCTTTATTCAACTCCAAAATTACTCGACTTTAATCCAACTATACTCATGGAAATTAATCTACTGACTTGATCCATCAACTTATCGTTTCCATTGATATAATTCCATAATCTCAATCATTTCACCTTTCATATTTTACACGCATCTCAAACTCGACCGATACGAATTCATAAGTCCATATTCTCGTCGGTTTATAACAACATCGCTTCAACAACCTTGCACTCTCGCAATCAACATCAACTTTGAACAACCTTCAACATCCCAACAACAGACCAAGAGCAACCTTTCCCACTTAATTCCAAACCAACACCTGTAGACAGCGACTAGAAACCAACAAAAAAGTGCCGACAGTGTTTTCACACACATGTCGCGCACTAAGGAGTAAACGACATTAACAACAATGGCCGGACAGACCGACCTGCTCTGATACCACTAATGTAACACCTCATTTCTATCCGGCGATTATATATAAAATCAGAGTAATAAAATTTCAACCAACAAGTACACAGATAGGATGCTACATTTTTCAACTTATAAAAATACTTCATTTAATATCATGAAAATTGATACATAACACTTTCGGTTCGAAAGAAACTAAAAACATCAACTTATTTCATTTATGAAACCAAATTTAACTTTTACAACTACGTAACGGATTTTCAAATATTTCAACTAAACATGGTGTAACATGTTATTCAACTTAAAACAACCTAGTAACAACATATTTATACTAAAACAACTCGAAAACAACACAAAACAACTAAACGTCCATTCCCCGAGTGTTACGTATCAGAGCACCGACTCGAACTAATGAAGATAACCATCTTCCTGCAAGCTACATGCACGTTACCAATACTTAGATAAGGATATAAGATAAACAATACTTAGATAAGGATTCATAAACAATTCACCACTTCACAACATCAACAACAAAAACAACGACTTAACAACATTCAACCTTTTATCAACCTATGTTACTACTGATTATATCCATCAACATTTTCTACATAACCACATAATCATATATTCAACACGAACTACTTAATCGGCCTAATCTTCACAATTCACTTAATCAACTTGAAAACAATGTAACATCTCATTAACTTGAACAACATAAACTACTTATCAACTTAAACGACATAAACAACATAACCAACATAAATAATGCAACATAAATGTGACTCAACTATGCATATGCATGTGGTACCATTGGAGTAAAACTCCCAACTTAAAATATACCAGGTTATCGAGGTATCTGCAAGGCATAAGCCTTCAACTTGATTATTTTGCCAATTTACCAAGTCAACAAGGCATAAGCCTTCAACTTTCAACTTAATTGTCAATCCAGGCCAACGTGGTGTGAGCAACGGCTCAGACTTAGAAATGCACATATGCCATGTGACATGTACGACTTAAGAACATGAACAACAAACATCATCAACATCAGCAACACAAACAACTTATACGACATGAACAACTTAAATCAATGTTGGCTTTTAAGCCTTCAACTTGAACAACACAACAACTTCGACAACACAAAACAACGTATACAACATGAGCAACTTATATGACATAAACAAGCAACGCAAACAACTTATACGACATAGGCAGCTTAAAATCAACTTTGGCTTATAAAGCCTCCAACATAACAACTTTAGAAATATTCCGTAAACCGGAACCGCTTACCGACTCAACTTGTACCTGCTACTCGACTTTCCAAAAACTTTTCAATAAAACGACACAACAAAAATCAACTATTAAACTACCCGACTTACCCCGATGATTTTCGTTAAATTCCGAGCAACTAAGTTTTTCGCCTCATTCGGCTAAACCGACTAAACTGACACTGATTTTATCATTCTGTAATTATTTCGTGTTTATTACAAAATCTGAAATTTTCTATTTTCGAATAAATCATATATGTCATAAAAATATATAGCTTACTATCTGTTTCTGCTAAATTTCTAAAACCACCTCTTTCTATCAAAAATTCTATAATACAATGTTAGTTATCAAAATTGTTTTGTTCGCAGTACGATTGCTCATGATTTCTAACTTCTCAATACAACTTTCTGATTCTTAATAAAAATGTTATTTCATGAGATTAGAATATTATAGTTATAATTAATAAACATAATATAATATAAGATTGCTTAATTTTATTTAATTAAAATATTGCATAACCAAAATCACATCCTCCCTTATTAAACCGGGTGGCATGCGCCACCCTTCCAACATAACTCGTGTGGCTTGTGCCACATTCATGTTTCTTGGTAGCCACCACAAAGTGGCACCCGCCACTTAAGCACATGGCTTGCGCCATGGTTCCTGGGAGCAAAAGGCTCCCACCACTAAAATGCGACCCTCTCTCTACCGGTCTCTGTGTTATCGACCCAAACCAGCATTTTTCAGAATTTTATGCAATTCAGTATTATCAATAAAAATCAACGCAACCCCGAACAACTTAAAACCAACATAAAATCAACAATTCACAGAACAACTTGTAAGTGATTTATAATCATCGATCAACAACAATTTCAAACTAGATAATTGTTACAACATTAATTTACAGATTTTCACAAACCATATCAACATCAACAAAACACAACACATACAACCACCCAAACCTAGTATTATTTATTAAACTCGATTATAAACATCGAACCCCACCCTTATCTTGGATTAACGGTTGCTCTAAAAAAAATTCGGTTAGTCTCCAAAGTACTCCGATAGAATTTTCAACCATTTGCCTCTATGACTCTTTTCCTCTCCTCTTTCATCCATGGAGATTAGAAATACGAATATGCTGCCATTGAGTTCCTATCTTGACCAAAATTCAGTCTTCATCGCCATCAATCCCGTAACTACTATTTGACCAATTTCCAGCATGAACTTCCAAACTTCAAATGTGTTTTTCTCATTCGATACTGAATTTATTGACACGAAATGATTATCTATCTATCTATCTATCTTTTCTTCTTTCTTCTTCCTCTTCTTCTCTTTCTTCTTCTTTCTCCCTATTCCATTTCATCTTCTTCGTCTTTCTTTCATTTCCATTATCTTTTTCCCCATTTGTGTTATCTGCTTACTAATATATTGATTTCTTTCTTAAGGTTTTACCCATATCGATATTCATATGTCATTTCAACCAAAATGATAAGATCCTTTGAAAATGTTTTGAGAAACACGAAGATGAAAAACTATGGATATGATCGGTGTGTTTTATAGAATCTATTCTATTAGCTTTGGATAAGTCATTTTTTCTACCAATTTTTTTCGTAGATCAAGGGTTTGGATTAGTAAGATTTTCTATCAAGTCATTTTCGTACTTTCAAACATTCGTTAGTTAAATTGTGATTTTGGAGTTGAAGAAAATGAATGTATTGCTTAAGTTATATATCTTTTGTATTCTATAGAAACCAGATATCTTTTGTTTCTAATTTACACTGGACTGGATGGGCCTCTTCCATATAGTTTGAAGCTTTATTATATACTATAGTAACAACTTATCAGGTTTTGCTTCTGTTGGTGAGCCTTTTTCCAAGGTAAGATTTCTCATTGACTGAGTATTAATCCTACTAGTGCACATGCTTATGTAAGTTTTAGTCCTATTGTTATGATTTTGTATATGGAAGCTTGAACCATGCATTGTTTTGATAACATATGAGTTTTTTAAAATTTGGAATACTCTATTATTAAGAATACTTTGTGATTATTTAAAGTTCCTATAAGCAATTAGTATGTTCATCTTCCTATTTTCAATTTTTAATTTTGTTCCTTTTCCCCTTTTCACAACCAGTGACGGTTTTCTCAACTAGTGTCAACTATGTAACTTTAATTTGTCTTATGTTTATGTTTTTCTTAGTTTTCCTTTTCATGGTTGCGATTATTGATTCCATTGATTTTTGAGTTTGACTACAACACCTTGACTCTCTATACGACAACCCCAATCTTCCTTGGGAATTCAATAATGCCAACAAAGAAAAGGTAATGTTTCATTGTTCATCAATTATAAAATTCCAATCTTGGATTGTGGGTATGCAGTATGCTTAATATAAATGATACTTTATCAATATGTAGCTGTTAGTTCTGTTATGGCACTGTGTATATGATCCTATGTTGTTGAAACAAAGGAAGTAACATGTCATGCATCTCATGTTGCCCATTTTTATTACATTGTTGCTGATACAAAGGATGTGATAGTTTATATTGTTATTTTGGCTCATGTGTTAGCCTTTCTGTATAGGCCAAAGTTGCTCATCAATACAATTACATTCTAGATAACTATATATAACTATTGTTTTGGTTGAGTCGTATCACTGAACAATTCAATATTTCTTATTAATTATTTTAGGAATATGTATAGATTAATCTTATTGTTATTCCAATGTTACATTTTAAATATTTAATTAATACTTTTACATATGAATGTTAATCATTATTACTTACACTCCTATTGTTAACATAATTACACTTTGTATGTGTAATTATTTGTTTTACATTTTCAAAGTGAGGGAGTACATGAAAAATCACATCCAACTGAATAAATACCCCTTTCCACTTCTTTCCAACACAAATCATATCTTATCAAAGAGTTGTAGAAAAATATGAACCAATAAAATGTTCCACCTGTCCAACAGCTATCTGAAGTTTCAACCAATGCAGAGGTTGAGCAACCTCTACAACTTCAACAACTTCTCCATGTTGTTCAACCTTTGCCACTCCAACAACCGCTCCATGTTGATGTACCTATACCAGTCCAACAACCTTTCTACATCGAGGTACCTCTTCCAGTCCAACAACCTGTCCACATCGTATAAGGTCAACAACTAAAACACATGCATCAATAAGTACAACGTTTTTGTTTTCAATTCTTTCACTTTTTTATGTACTTTTATATTCCTGTCTATTTCCTTTAATTCATCTCCAAACACACTGTTTCATGTGCTCGACCTTCTGATCTTTAACTTTTAATCACATAATTATTGTTTTCATAAACAAATCCATGCAAATGTCAATGATGACCGACAAGCGATGCCTCTGCGGGTTAGAAGAAACAAAAGGAGATTTAAGAGATCAACAAGAAGGGTAACAACGGTGGAACTTTTTGATTCTGATAATGATGATGAACAGGATTGGAACTGGAATAATTTTCTGCCTGCAAGAGGTTTTAGATAAGGAAGAAACTTTTTTAACAAATTCTCCTTCACTACCAGAGTCATCTTCTGACCAAGATGCATCTAGACATTTCCTCTCCTTCGTGAGGTAAGTAGGACATTCATACCTTACGTGTCCAAATCCCTCACATTTAAAACATTTGATTCCATTACCTTGATTGTCTTCAGTTTTGTTTCTTCTCCTAGAATTCTGCCTTTTATTGATTTCGAATGACTTGTTCATGACATCTTCTCTTGAATTCCAGTTATTCAATCCTTAGTTGAACTATTTTCAGTGTAACCCAATAACTCTAGACATACTCTCTTTTGTTTGTTGATCACTTCTATCTTCATTAGACATAAAAGCTATGTCCTTTTTCTTTTTAGGCTTATCACCTCTGATCCCTACTTCAAAGGTTTAAAGAGATCCAATAAACTCATCAACTTTAATGGTGTTGATGTCCTGAGCTTCTTCAATGGAAGTCAAATTCATGTTGAATCTCTTTGGAAGAGACCTCGGAATTTTTCTGACCAATTTAGCTTTTGATATCTTTTCCCTTATATTGCCTGACTGATTTGCTATATCCACAATAGCCATATGATAATCCTGAATGCTCTCATCCTCCTTCATCTTCAAGTTCTCAAACTTGTTGTAAGAAGTTGAAGTCTTGACATCTTCACTCTATACGTCCCTTCATGAGCAGTCTTCAGAATTTCCCACGCATGTTTTACAACCGTACAATTGCTAATTATTCTGAAGATGTTTTTATCCACTCCATTGAATAGGGCATTCAATGCTTTGCCATTTCCTTTAGCTTGTTTATCATCTTCATCATCCCATTCTTCTTTAGGTTTCACCACATTAGTGGCTTTAGCATCCTTGTCTTTGACCATTGGAGGATCCCATCCTATTACCATGGATTTCTAGGCCTTGTTGTCTATGGACTTGAGAAAGGAAACCATGTGAGACTTCTTATAGTCATAATTTGTTCCATCAAGAATAGGTGGTATATTCACCATTTCTCCATCCTTATCCATTGTACAAGAAAGTATCATCCCAGAATCTCACCCAAAAACAAATTAGGGTGCAAGCTCTTGATGCCATTTGAAATTCTAATGTAGAAGATCTCAGATGTCCTATGAGATGTCTAGACAACAGATCTCTACTTTTAGCGCACAATGAACAATATGCACACAAAATAGAGTTGCAGAAACTAACGAACATAATCAATTATTAACCTAGTTCAGTGCAACTCACCTACTATGGGGGTTTCCAAGCTATGACTGAAATCCACTAAATAGTATTAATTCGAAGTGAAACAACCTTCGGTTTCCAAATTGTCACTTAATCATTACCCATTTTATATTTCTACCTAATACTCTCCTAGGTATGAAACCCTTCTTAATTACCTAACAATCACCACGTGATCACACTCACTCTATTCTTAAAAGCTTAAGAGTGATCAATATTTTACAACTCAATAAATAAATCATTCTCTTAGCGTCAACTCGAAACAAGAGAGGCTTGCAAAGAACAAATCCTAATACTCACTATTTTCAGTATTTGTTCTTGTTGAAAACTAGGGAAAACCCATCCTATTTATAACTATAAATCAGACTGAATTTTGGGCTTCAAATCTCAGTAAATCTGGTCGCACAGAATCTGAAAAATATTCTCTAAGAAAATATAAACTTTTAAATCTTTAGTTTCCTAAAATGTCTCCTTGATTAGCAAACTTAAAATCTTCAATTCCAAACCGAGTCTCTGAAAATCTTCACTTTTGGGCGCCAACTAGGATCACATAATATTCAAAAGAATATTTTGGGATTTGTTTAGAAAATAATAGTTTCCGAAACTGTAACAAATAGAGATGTCGAATAACTTTGTTAGAACATCTTATCGACATCTTACAAAACCTGCTATAGAACATGTTCTTCAGCATGTTAGGACATCTTGTCCAACATGTCGCTGTCAGGTTGTTTTACCAAAATAATGCCAATCACAAATAGGCAGAAATAACACACTTCAACACATTCCAACACATACACCTATGTATCCTATTCAACCTTACATAAACAATTCATATATCTCTTCCATCTCAAATTACTACATTTTTACCATCACTTTTCATTATAAACCAAATTCCTTTTAATAGACTTTTCAACATGAGTGTTGGAATCATGTCATGCTTATTAAATTACAAGCTTTATAGCATAACGACACTTGGATCATGACCTTATTTCCACCAAACAAGAAACCTATATGATGTAAGTGGGTGTACAAAATCAAAAGACATACAGATGGTTCCATAGAGAGACATAAACCATGAATGGTCGCAAAAGGGTACACGCAAACTGAAGGGATTGAATACATGGATACTTTTTCAGCTTTTTCCAAGATGAACACCGTCTGATTTCTTTTAGCCATTGATGCTTCCCAAAATTGGCACCTGGTACAACTTGATGTGAATAATGTATTTCTTTATGGAGACCATGATAACGAAGTTTACATGACACCACCTCCGGGTTTGATTCCATCTAATCACAACCATGTTTGTAAGCTTCGAAAATCACTTTTGGATTGAAATAAGCCAACAGACAATGGTTCTCGAATTTGTCTTCATTACTTATTTCCTTGCATTAAAAGTAATCAACTTTAAACCATTCTCTCTTCACCAAATCAAATAGCCACAAATTCATCATTCTTCTAATTTATGTCGATGATTTGATAATATCTGGAAAGGACATTGATGAAATTAAAAATCTCAATAACTTTGACACCAATTTCAAAATTAATGATCTTGGAAACATGCAATTTTTCCTAGGCATTAAGGTAAATCGTTCTCCCCTTGGTGTCTCCTTCTTTCAAAGAAAGTATGCCCTCAAATTACTGCATGACACAAGCCTCCTTGTTGCAAAACCTTCTTCTTCTCTAATGACAAAGTCACGCAAGTACATTGCTCTTGATGATTCTCTTCGAACAGATGTTGATGCTTACATAAAACTCATTAGTCGTTTGATATACTTGTGTACCACTCGATCTAACATGAGCTTATTAATTCAACAACTCATTCAATTCATGTCATCACCCATAATAGTTCATCTCCAAGCTGCCTACAGTGTTCTCAAATACATTAAGCAATCTCCTTTACAAGGCTTGTGTTTTTTCCTTTCTGTTGCGGTGAGAATCGGATACCAAGCTATTGATTAAGCTTGAATCGCAAAACTTTTATGTTCACCACCGACTTTAATTTAATCCAAAGGGAAAAGGGAAAAAGATCGTAAAAACCCTAAATGAGGAGAAACTAGGTTCGGGGGTTGATTATACTTAGGGAAGGTGTTAGCATCCTAAGCATCCGCAGTATCCTACGGGAACCTCTTGTTAATATTTGCATTATTGTTGTTTATTGCTTGTTAAAATTATGGGAACCTAAGGTTTTTATTTCTAATGGTGCTCGCACAACATCGCATCGATGCCTACGTATCGGGTGTAGAATCAGAGCACTCGTAGTTCTCCTAAGGATTAACGAACGCTTGGTTACGCTCAAGGTTCGCGGGGGAAGGTAAGTGTTATGGCAAACACTCACGTGACTTAACAAAGTCACAAAAAGTTATAAAATAGAACACTAAGGACCTAATGGCTAAGGACCTAAGGATGAGGGACCTAATTGCTAAGATCAAAGAAAAAGAAGGACCTAATTGCTAAGGTCAAAATGGTAACTAGGGATAGCTAAACTTCCTATGACATTGAGTCAACTGCAGGAGTCTTTCCCTTTTGGATTGAAAAGCATAAACGAAAGTAAAGAAACGAGGGTGCAAGCTCCTAAGTCTAAGGCATAGGTTGCTACTTGCAAAAAAAATAAATTGAATGAAGTAAATGGAAAATATAAAGTAAAAGGCTTAATAACTGGGCTATGGCTCGATATGTGGATCGAGAATGCTGAGGTGGAAAACAAGCGTGGTGCGTCAATTTACTTAAGTTGGAAAGCTGTGAAGTGTAAAGACTGTGCAGATGGCGATCGTAGAACGACCGACTTACGTGTGTGAGTGAAGTGTATGTAAAGTTCACTTGGCGTTGGATCAAGGATTATTATCTTGAAAAATTAAAATTAATATGGTGTAATAGTGCGAGAAATAAATAATAAAAAAACAATTAAAGTGAAATAAATTGAAATAGAATAAATTAAATAGAATAAGATAAATAGAATAAAAAATAAATAAATGAATGGCCTCATATTGGTCACGATTAATCGGAAACGATTTATCGTGACTTTTTGTCATATCATCGGCCCATAAATAAGAATAAGGATCAAGTAAAAATTTAAATATTTTTGAAAGATTTTAACCTAAGAAATAAACACCATAAACAAAATAAGAAAAAAAACATGATAAACTAAGAATACTAGAAAAAAGGCTGAAAATTATTAAAAGAAATTTTAAAAGAAAACTATAAGGTAACAACAAATAAATATAAATAAATACGAGAGAGGAGGGTGTCGATGAATATGGTGGTACTGATGGTAAACCTGTTGGGCTAAGCCCAAACCCATCTCCCCGTAAAATGAAAAGGATTTAACTTCTTTAAAACAAAAAAGAGAAAAAAAAGAAATCAGAATATATCAAACACGATAAACTCATCCTAATATCGATTTCAAGCTCAAAAAGAAAGAAAAAAAAGTGACAATCCAACTCTGCTTTCATGGAGGCGGCAGCGAATCCAAACCTTAGACTCTTTTTCTTCGAACCCTCTCGCTCACAGTTACTCCCTTCCCGGTTCGCTTGCTCGCAACTCTGCTTCTCTATCGCGATTTCCCTCGGCAACGACATTTTGGTTCAAATCTCACAAATTTGGCTTGCTCGCATCTCTCACGATTTTCATGGCTTCGATTCAGTTTCGGTTACGGTGGTGGATATGGGTTTCGCGGCGGAATGGGTGGCGGCCGGCGGTTTCACGCGATGAGGTTTAGTGGAAGTGATTATTTGTGAAGGTGATTTTTTTGGAGAAGAGGAAAGGATTCTGTTTCGGATTCACAGATTATACCTCATCTTCTTTGATCTTCTGGTTTGTTATGGTGAGAGATTAGGGGGTTGGTGATTTGGCGATTTGGCTCTCTCCCTCACGGATTTGTGTTTGGGTCTGGTTCAAGGGTTTGGATTTCACAAATTCAGTTCTAGCCTACGGTGGTTTCTCTGTTTGTTTCGGTGATGGCCGGCACGGTGGGTTTAAGCGATGGAATGTGCTGTGTTGACTCAAGGTTTTTCAGGTGTTTGGTTGGGACAATTGTTCGGACGGTGGTCCGGTAAGTTTGGGGTGGTGTTCCGGCTGTGTTTGTGGGTTTTTTCAGTTTTTTTTGCAGAAATATGAGTTGTGAATCGAAGGTTGTGTTCTGCTGCGGTAGAAGGTGTCTTCGGTTGTGGCGAAAGGATTTGAATCAGTTTTGACGGAAAGTTGAAGGTTTCTTTCTGGTTTGCGTTTCACAGTTGTTTTCAGTTGGTTTTCGTTTCCTGGTTGCGGTAGGTGATACGGAAAGAAACAAGATGGTGGTTTTCGGTTGATTCTGTTTGTAGTGTTCTTGCGGTTGTTTTTTAGAAAGTTTGTGAGTTTGGTGGTAGCGGCGATGTTTTACAATCTCTGTGATGAGGGTTTTGAGTATTGGCGGAAGGTAAGGGTTTGAAGGGGTGAGGTGAAGCTCACGGTGTGGCTTGGTTGCTGCGATGGTTTAGGTTGTGTTCATGGGTTGCGGTTTGCTCACCTCTTAGAGTTTCTCACGGTTTCAGTTTGCGTGTCGGTGATTCGGTTTACGGTTTCGGGTGGTTTTCTGTTTTGAGTTTGGGATGAGTTGTTGAAGGGTTAGAGAGGAGTAAGGTTGAAGACAGAAGGATGTTGTTCAATTCTGGTGTTTTCACAGTGAGGTGTTTGAGGTTGTGTTCGGTTTCGGAGGTGAGTATTGGGTGGTTCCTGTATGGGTCGGTAATGGTGATGATGGGCTGATGGCTGGCCAGTGAGATGTTCTGGGTTTTGTGATGTGAGTTTGGCCGTGTTGAACGAAGGTGATGGTGATTTGAGTTTTGCGGTTGGGTTTGGGAAATGTTTGAAGATGGTGGTTTTGTTGTTTGGCAGTGGTTCGAAAAGGGATGATTCGCATTTGTTAGTGAGCTCTCTGGATTTGAAGGTGATAAAAGGTTTATAGAAGGATTCAAAGGTTTGTGTAATGCTGTTGTTTGTCTATGTTTTTGCTGTTGATGCAGTGCTGGTTTTTTGTGTGTGTGCAGGATGTGGTTTTGCGGTTTCAGGGTTTTCGTTAGATTCACTCTGTTTGTGTGTTCTAACGGCGGCGAGGTTGTTTTTTTGTTTGTGTTGATGCAGGTTTGTGTAGGTGATGGAAGGCAAGGTGATACGGCGGTTAAAAGGGACGGCTGTTATTGATGGTTAAGGGTGTTGTATGAAGAGAGTGAAGGTTAGTGAAGGGTGAAAATGGTTGAGGAGATAAAAAGTAGTATGGCTGAGACTTGTGAAGAAGAGGAAAGTTGTTAATGGTGAAAGTTGAGTGACTTTACTGATTCAATTGCTTTTGATTTGGTTTGGTGTGTTTCCATGGGGTTTCTCACGGTTCTAATTGTGGTTTCTGGCTTTGTTTGGTTTATGTGTTTCAATCAATTCAGGTTCGGTTTTGGTAGTGAGTGGTTATGTGAAAAATGGTTTATGTATTTGTGCTGTGAAAATGAAGGCTGTGTGCGTTTTGCGGAATGAAGCTTGTGGAGGTTTCGGTGGATATGGTTTTGGCAGGTCTGTCTTGGCTGTTTTTGGGGCTGGTTTTAAGTTTTTTTTGAAGTTCTTTTTTTTAATATGAAGTTTTACTCTTTATGTGTATATTTGAATGAAGCTGAAAAAAAGAAAACTATCTATGAACAAATGCTGAAAAGAGGTGAAGGGAAAGAGAACCATACCGACCCGAAAGTTATCGGGGTGACGAATCCGCAACGGTAAGCTTATTACTCCTCTTTTGCTGGTGATCCACTCCTTGTTGTTGTTGCTGAAATTTTTGTGTTCTCTCTTTTCTCCTCCTTTTTTTTGGTTTTAAGGTGGCTGGATTTTTTGGTTTGAGGGCTGTTTTGCAGTGATTTTATGGGACTGAATTTTTTTGTGTTTTGGTGCTGTTCTGTAGTGATTTTAGTGGCTGTTTGTGTGTTGTTTCTGGGGTTTTGAGGGCTGAATTTTTGGTGGTTTTGAGTGCTGAGTTTTTGTGGTTTGAGAGCTGATTTGTGTAGTGTTTGAAGGCTGTTTTTTGGGTGTATTTGAGGGTTGTTTTTTGTAGTGTTTTGCAGTGTGTTTGAGTTGTTTTTGATGCTGAATTTTTGTGTGTAATTTTGAATGTAACAGTGTTGTTTATATGGGCTGTTTTGTGGCTGTTCTGGTATTGTTTTTGGCTGAATTTTTGTGTCCTTGTTGCTTGTAGGTGAAGGGTTGGAGGAAAGGGGACAAGGTCTGGATGCTGCAGCAATAGTGGGGAGGTGGAGCAGAGTTGTTGGTGGCTGCAGACCTGCTGTGGGTGGCTGTGGAGCAGGCTGAGTTTGTCTTGGTGCTGCTGTGTAGTTTGTATGATGCAGTAGGAGCAAATGATATTTTTGTGAAAAAAACAAAGTTTGTAGTAAATAAAAAAAAGTGGTCCTGTATTGTTTTATTTTTTATTGTACCATCTTTGGAACTTTGATATTGAAAAAAAGAATTGTTTATTTAAACTTGTCATGAGTATGCACCTAATGAAATAGAATGTGACAAATGAATATGCTAAAAGCTTAATATGATATGCATTATGTATAAGTGATGAAAGGATATCTATTGTGATAAAATGGATATGTTTTGAAATAAACATGGATTGGAACATGAATTTAAAAATACTGAAAGTAAAACAATGGAATTGGAATTAAATTGGAGCTTGAAGCTTTGGATAGAAATTTGAAATAGCAATTGGAATAAAATGAAAATGAAAAAGAAAACCTTGGAGTTAAAATTTAAATTGAATTAAAAATAAAAATTTGAAATTGGAATGGAATCTTAAGAAAAGTAAATTAAAAATAAAATTAGAAATTGAAATTAAATTAGAAATAGAAACTAGAAAATGGATTAAAAAATAAAAATTGGAGATTACAATTAAATTAGAAATGGAAACTAAACAAAAAGTGAATTAAAAATAAAAGTTAAAATTATAAAATTACATTAGGAAGTAAAACTTGAAAATTGAAAATAGAAATAAAATTACATTTAAAAACTTAAAAATTGGGAATAAAATTATATTATTTTTTTTTAACCAAAACTTTGAGAATAAAAATAAAAATTAAGTTTTAAAAGTTAGAAATGAATTAAAAGTTAGAAATGAGGAATAGAAATTAAATTTAGGATGGAAGCTTAGAAGTGAAAAGAAATTAAGAATTAAAATATAAATAACTAGAAAATGAGAAGAAAGTAACATAAAACAAATCTGGAATTTCCCTGCTAAATGCGATGAATGTATGATGCGAGCAGTTAGGGGTAAAATTTGGGGTGTGACAGTTGCCCCTATTTAAATAACTTTACCAGATGGCATGAATGACGAAGGACACTCAGGAGATCAGGGTGAAAGGTATTTAAATACAGAAATAACCGGAAATTTTGCCCCTAAATGCAATGTTATGCTGGACTACAAACTATCTAACTCTGTAACAGCTATGCAATGAATGATGATTATGGTATGAATGACCAGAATGAGAATATCGACGACCACAAGCCAAGACTCACTGGGGATGACAAACACTGGGGATAAAGAAGCGAAAACGGGAAGTATTCAAAGTGACAAATCAACAGGTTCAAGTGTAACTGTTGACACTAAGAATAACAAAAGACGGGAACAAAGTGAAATCCAAAGCTTTGGATCAACGAACACAGACAAAACAAAATACAATTCAAAGTGACTGCACAATGGCTCGATGCGACCAACCGACACCAAGAATACAGATAAGACAAGGAATTAAAACGAAATGGTAGACCAATGGCTCTATGCGACCAAATTGGCTTTGAGAAATAAAAGAAAACAACAACATATTCAAAGTGAATGCGCAGCGGCTCGATGCGACCAACTGACACTAAGAATACAACAAAATAAACATTCAAAGTGAATGTGCAGCGGCTCTATGCGACCAACTGTCACTGGAAATGATAAACATAAAATTCATAATGAATGCGCAGCGGCTCAATGCGACCAACTGACACCATGAATAACAACAAAATTAACATTCAAAGGGAATGTGCAGTGGCTCGATGCGACCAACTGTCACTGGAAATAATAAACATAATATTCAAAGTGAATGCGCAGCGGCTCGATGCGACCAACTGACACTAAGAATACAACAAGGAAATAAATCGAAATGGTAGATCAATGGCTCTATGCGACCAAATGACTTTGAGGAGTAAAAAAAGCAACAACATATTCGAAGTGAATGCGCAGCGGCTCGATGCGACCAACTGACACTAAGAATACAGATAAGACAAGGAATTAAAACGAAATGGTAGACCAATGGCTCTATGCGACCAAATTGGCTTTGAGAAATAAAAGAAAACAACAACATATTCAAAGTGAATGCGCAGCGGCTCGATGCGACCAACTGATACTAAGAAAACAACAAAATAAACATTCAAAGTGAATGTGCAGCGGCTCTATGCGACCAACTATCACTGGAAATGATAAACATAAAATTCATAGTGAATGCGCAGCGGCTCAATGCGACCAACTGACACCATGGATAACAACAAAATTAACATTCAAAGGGAATGTGCAGTGGCTCGATGCGACCAAATGACACTAAGAATACAAAAAAATAAACATTCAAAGTGAATGTGCAACGGCTCGATGCGACCAACTGACACTGAAAATGATAAACATAATATTCAAAGTGAATGCGCAGCGGCTCGATGCGACCAACTGATACTAAGAATAGAAATGACACAAAATTCAAAGTGAATGCGCAGCGGCTCGATGCGACCAACTGACACTGGAAATGATAAACATAATATTCAAAGTGAATGCGCAGCGGCTCAATGCGACCAACTGATACTAAGAATAGAAATGACACAAAATTCAAAGTGAATGCGCAGCGGCTCGATGCGACCAACTGACACCATGAATAATCAAACAAAATAAACATTCAAAGTAAATGCACAGCGGCTCGATGCGACCAACTGTCATTGAGAATGACAACAAGCTTATTCAAGGTGAATGCGCAGCGGCTCAATGCGACCAACTGACACCATGAATAATCAACAAAAATACTCGAAGTGGAAGCACAATAGGTTCGAAACCTATTGACACTACAAAAGAAAACCAAGATACACTCAAAGTGAATGCGCAACAAGTTAAAAAACCGGTTGACACTAAGAATGATAAAGGCAAAGTAGTCAAAGTATTCAAAATGGTAAAATAGCAGGTTCAAATGTAACTACCGACACCGAGGATAAGGAAGGAAATCACAGTGATTTAGTAGCGGCTCTATGCGACCAACTAGCATTGGGGATAGAATGCAGATCACCCAAAGATAGATCAACGGCTCTAAGCGACCGGCTAACACGAAAAAAGTAACAACAAAATATGTTGGAGTTTTCAAATAAGATAAGACATCCAACCTCTGGAAATTCCTTCAGGAACCATCAGGAGAAAGGGTACAAGTATGTGCAAAATCAAATTGACTTGGATTCAAGCAAAAGGTTTCACGACCCGCTTAAAAGGTTTATGCCAATGACAATTGGACTTCAAGGAGATATTGGTGGTCATAAAGACAAATACCAACTACAATTAGAATTCCACGGGGGACACCAGAAATTACTGGGGACAAAAACATTGGTAAACCAAACTTCGGGTACCAACAACAATGAATTCTCAAATTGAACACTAATGATATCTGGACTTGGAGTTAGACAGACACCAACTGGGGAAAGACAAATGCTAATGTCGAATGCGCATGATTGAGCATGATGTGAATGATCATGATATGCAAATGCTGACTCTAAGGAGACAAAGAGTTTTGACAAGACTCAAAGAGGAGTAGGCTCTCAACACCAATACTTAGATGAGCAATATGAAAAACACTGAGGAAATGTCTTCGAACTTGGAAATCATGCTTGGTCCAAGGATCCATCCAAGAGTGTTATCAGTTTTGAACTTCTATGGGGATTTCTGTAATAATAGTATAAAAGTGTTGTTGCAAACCAGGACTTCTTGGGGAAACAGAAGATTTTTTTCAATTTTCCAAAGTCAAAGAAACTTGAAAGTTTTTCAATATGTTTTCAAAAACATTTCCTTAAAAAGAAACTTGTCATTTTCAGAGTTAGATTGTAATCAAGTGATGGCATTTTGCATAACAAAAGAAAATAAGAAGCTGAACAACAAAATTCATAGGCAAAGTTTGTATTTTATTTAAGAATGATAGCTTGCCAATGGCAAAAACTCCATGGGAAATTACAGTTTGAAAATGGCAATGGGGAAAGGTCTACATTGAATCCAACGACCACTACAATCCCTAATAACTAAGACTGTCTGACACCTTGCTTCTGACAAGAGCAATTGGATTGGTCTTCCAGTATGATTCTTCAGTAATGGTAAACACCATCTGACACAGTCAAATGCCTTTGTCCCTAACTTTTGCCTGGACCGCCCTTTCGGGTTTTCAATCCACCAGGACGCTCTTTTTTGCCTAAGCCGCCCTTTCGGGTTTTCAACTTAGCGAGCTCTTATTTTTTTCATTTTTATCCCTAACTTTTTCCTGGATCTCCTTCATAGGTTTTGATCCACCGGGATACCCTTTTTTTGCCTAGGTCGCCATTTTTGGTTTTCGACCTATCGGGTTTTATTTAGGCATAATATTTTTTGACTGCATCAGAATTCACCGGGTGTTTCAGCTGTTTGCCATCCATAGTTGTAAGGATTAAGGAACCTCCGGAGAACGCCACCTTCACAACATATGGGCCTTCATAGTTAGGACTCCATTTTCCACGCATGTCTTTGTGGGCTGGCAAGATTTTCTTGAGTACAAGATCTCCTTCTTTGAATTCTCGGAGACGGAATTTCTTGTCGAATGCTCTCTTGATGCGCTTCTGGTACAACTGGCCATGGCACATGGCGGTCATTCTCTTCTCATCAATGAAGTTCAGTTGGTCAAACCTGTTTTGGACCCACTCAGCTTCCTCCAGTTTGGTTTCCATCAAGATTCTCAAAGATGGTATCTCTACTTCAATAGGGAGAACTGCATCCATCCCATACACCAGAGAGAAAGGGGTTGCCCCTGTTGAAGTGCGAACTGATGTTCTGTATCCGTGTAAAGCATATGGTAACATCTCGTGCCAATCTTTGTAAGTTTTTACCATCTTCTGCAGAATCTTTTTGATGTTCTTGTTTGCAGCTTCAACAGCTCCATTCATCTTCGGACGATACGGAGAAGAGTTATGGTGTTCAATCTTGAATATCTCACACAACTCTTTCATTGTTTTGTTGTTTAAATTGGTCCCATTATCTGTGATGATTCGGCTTGGGATTCCATAGCGGCAGATAATTTGGTTCTTGATGAAACGGGCGACCACTTGCTTTGTCACATTGGCGTAGGAAACTGCTTCTACCCATTTGGTGAAGTAATCGATTGCGACCAAGATAAACCGATGACCATTGGAAGCTTTAGGCTCAATTGCCCCTATCATATTAATGCCCCACATTGAGAAAGGCCAAGGCGATGACAGAACATTCAAAAGTGTTGGAGGTACGTGCACCTTGTCGGCATAAATCTGGCATTTATGACACTTCCTGGCATACTTGAAACAATCTGATTCCATGGTCAACCAGAAGTATCCAGCTCTCAAAATCTTCCTGGACATGGCATGTCCATTGGCATGTGTTCCAAATGATCCTTCATGGATTTCCCTGATCAATAAGTCTACTTCACGCTTGTCCACGCATCTGAGCAGAACCATATCATGATTTCTCTTGTAAAGCACATTGTTGCTGAGGAAAAACTTGGACGCCAATCTTCTTAAAGTCTTCTTATCCAGAGTTGTTGCATCCGCTGGGTACTCCTGATTTTGTAAGTAGTTCTTGATGTCATAGAACCACGGTTTCTCATCAGTTTCCTCTTCGACCAGTAGACAGTAGGCTGGTGCAGTTCTTCGCTCGATCGTAATGAGTGGAGCTTCATTAAGAAATCTGACTTGAAACATAGAGGCCAACATTGCCAAGGCATCTGCAATTTGATTTTCTGCCCTTGGAACATGATGAAAAGTGACTTCATCAAAGTATTTGATCAATTCCACAATGTGGGCCCGATATGGGATCAACTTCTCGTCACGGGTCTCCCATTCACCTTTGACTTGGTATATTACCAAAGCTGAGTCTCCATACACTTCAAGGATCTTGATTCTGGTATCGATTGCAGCTTCGATACCTAAAACACATGCTTCGTACTCAGCAATATTGTTTGTACATTCAAAGCACAATCTAGCCGTGAAGGGAGTATAACCACCATCAGGATTCATCAAAACAACTCCTACACCATGCCCCATGTAGTTAGAAGAACCATCAAACATCATTTTCCAACGAGACCCTGGCTTAGGACCTTCATCTGGACCTGGAACTTCACAATCCTTTATCAGCATAATGTCTTCATCCGGGAAATCGAATTTCAAAGGTTCATAATCTTCGACAGGATGATCAACAAGGTATTCAGATAAAACACTGCCTTTAATGGACTTCTGGGTTACATACTGGATAT
The DNA here is from genome assembly GCA_963966055.1 of Lathyrus aphaca. Taxonomy (NCBI): domain Eukaryota; kingdom Viridiplantae; phylum Streptophyta; class Magnoliopsida; order Fabales; family Fabaceae; genus Lathyrus; species Lathyrus aphaca. The sequence continues at coordinate 448,748,982 of OZ014519.1, read as the reverse complement.
CATATTCGGATAACAACATGTGCCAACGGGCGAGTCTTCCAGTCAAAGCAGGCTTCTCATAGATGTACTTTATTGGATCCATTTTCGAGATCAACAAAGTAGTGTGACAAATCATGTACTGCCTGAGGCGTCTAGCAGCCCATGCCAAGGCACAACAAGTCTTCTCTAAGAGTGAATATCTGCTTTCGTAATTTGTGAACTTCTTACTTAAGTAATAAATGGCGTGCTCCTTACGACCAGTTTCATCTTGTTGGCCTAATACGCAACCCATAGATCCCTCGAGCACAGTCAGATACATGAAAAGAGGCTTCCCTGGAGTAGGTGGAATCAAGATAGGAGGTTCCTGTAGATAAACCTTAATCTTCTCAAAAGCCAGTTGACAATCAGGACTCCACTCAATTGCTTGATTCTTCCGGAGTAACTTGAATAAAGGCTCACAAGTAGCAGTCATGTTGGAGATAAATCTGGAGATGTAGTTCAATCTTCCAAGGAAACCTCTGACTTGCTTTTCTGTTTTTGGAGCTGGCATCTCTTGAATTGCTCTGACCTTATCTGGATCTACTTCAATTCCTTGCTGACTAACAATAAAACCAAGTAACTTTCCTGATCGGACACCAAAAGTACACTTAGCTGGATTCAGACGCAGTTGGAACTTTCTGAGACGCTCAAATAACTTCAAGAGATGATTCAAATGATCCTCCTCACTCTGTGATTTGGAAATCATATCATCCACATAAACTTCTATCTCTTTATGCATCATATCATGGAAAAGGGTGACCATTGCCCTTTGATAAGTGGCTCCTGCATTTCTGAGACCAAATGGCATAACCTTGTAACAATAAGTGCCCCATGGTGTGATGAATGTAGTCTTTTCCATATCGTCAGGATCCATCTTGATCTGGTTGTATCCTGAAAACCCATCCATGAAGGAGAAAACAACAAATTTAGCAGTTTTGTCAACCAAAGTGTCAATATGCGGAAGAGGGAAATCGTCCTTCGGACTGGCTTTGTTCAAATCCCTATAGTCCACACACATTCTGACTTTGCCATCCTTTTTAGAGACTGGCACAATATTAGCTACCCACTCCGGGTACTTTGCAACTGCGAGGAATCCCGCATCAAACTGCCTTTTGACCTCTTCTCGAATCTTCAGAGCCATGTCTGGTATTGTTCTTCGGAGCTTTTGCTTTACAGGAGGACAATCTGGTCGAAGAGGTAACTTGTGGACCACTATGTCTGTGTCTAAACCGGGCATATCTTGATACGACCACGCAAACACATCTGCATATTCTCTGAGAAGCTTGACCAATCTTTATCTGATGTCTGCCCCAAGTGTTGTACCAATCTTGACTTCCTTCTTGTCTTCATCAGTGCCAAGATTGATGGTCTCAACCTGCTCCTTATGTGGCTGAAGCTCTGTGTGCTCATACTCAACTAATCTTGCCAGTTCTTCGGGGATGTCACAATCTTCATCACTTTCATCTTCCGCTTGGTAGATGGGCGAATCAAAGTTAGGAGAGAATGTAGATTCATTGGATTCAACAGGGTTTTCGTTTATTCTGCATATGATAATGATTTGCTTTTATTAAAAGTGGAAAATAGAGAAATGCAAGAGAAAAAGCTTTTTTTTTTTGGTTTTGAAAGATTGCCATTTTCTTTTAAAAGTGAAAAGAGAGAAAAACAGTAAATGATCAAAATAAGAGTTTAACAAAATGCCTTCATTGATAATAACTTTAAAAATGAGAAGGGGCCCTACAAAATACTCCCATAGCCTTGGGCAGAGCTAGGGAACTTTGAAAACACTTAAAAAACAATAAATTACTTTGACAATGGAAAAAACTCTGGGATCTCGACTGCCTCCCAATTGTCCAAGGCTTCTTCACACTGATACACCAAATGATTCACATCTTCATCTTCAGAAACTCCATCAATTGCATTGACCTGATAACCAGCACTGGAAAACACTTCTTGAATGGTCTTTGGACGTCCTTTGACGGAGGTTGATGCTCCTTCCTTCACATGAGTTGGTTTGTAACCCAACCCGCAACGATCTAGCTTCTGTTTGACTTCGATGACATCACCCCAACCTTCATAGCTTTTGTCTTCAATAGTGGAAATGGTACTCTTCAGCGATGCAAAAGATGGGATACCCTTCTCTTTTGGTTCCTCTACTTCCAAAAGGACAGCATTGGCTATCTCAAGAGCTTGGAAAGAAGTTTCCAAAGCATCTTCATCAGCCTCAATATAGCTAAAGGATGAAAGGTTGCTAACCATGAGATCTTCTTCCCCAGACACGGTTACCAGCTTGTTATCGACCACAAACTTCATCTTCTGATGTAGGGTAGAAGTAACTGCCCCAGCAGCATGGATCCAAGGTCTTCCCAGCAAGCAACTGTAATTAGGATTGATGTCCATAACCTGGAAAGTGATTTTGAAGACCTGTGGCCCAATCAAGATCGGTAGGTCTACTTCTCCAATAACAGTCCTCCTTGACCCATCAAAAGCTTTCACAATCAGTGCACTAGGCCTCATCTCTGCCCCTTGATAAGATAACTTGGCAAGCGTTCTTTTCGGCAAAACATTCAATGAAGATCCTGTATCCACAAGAACTCTTGCTAAAGTATCCTCTTGACATTTTACAGATATGTGGAGAGCACGGTTATGGTCCAAGCCCTCCTTTGGAAGATCCTCCATACTGAAGCTGAGATTGTTACATGCAGTGATATTGGCAATGACTCCATCAAACTGATTCACTGTTATATCATGCGTAACATGTGCTTGAGCTAGCAACTTCTTAAGCGCACTTCGATGAGCCGGAGAATGCATAAGAAGTGATAGGATAGATATTTTGGAAGGCGTTTGATGTAGCTGATCAATAACCTTATAATCACTCTTCTTAATGATTCTGAGAAATTCTGCATCCTCTTCTCCCAAGACTACCCCTTTATCCTTGTTGGAAACAGCTGGAATGACTTCTTTAGGCGGAGCCGTATTGGCCTGCTGAGTATAAACACGACCACTGCGAGTCAAACGACCTGCACCCGCTATGTCAGCACTTGCAACTTTTGAGCCTTCCTTCTGACTAGCTTTATCAATCTTCTGATGAACTTTCCCTGTATCATACTTCCATGGAACTGCTTTAGTGTCTTTATAAAGGAAAGGGTTACTCCTTTGCTCTAATCTTGGCTCAGGTATATTGAAAATTGGCACCACAGATTCTGGAATATTGAAGATAGGTTGAACTCCCGAAGACTCAGGCAGGTTAAACACTGGCACCACAGTGGAATTAGATTCAGGCAAGTTGAAAATGGGTTCAATCACTGCCACCTCATTCCTCTTCATATGACCGTTCACTTGTAAGACACCTTCATCAATCAAATCTTGAACATCTTTTAAGACCAATTCACATCCCTTTGGACTATCAACACAACCTTCACAATTCTTATGACAGCTCTTTAGTATACCCACTTCCACTAATTTTGCATGGAAAACTCGAAGCGGGGTCTTGATCTTTGTGGCATTGAAAACCAAACCTTCGTCGGACTCATCAACAATGGCATTTATGGACCCATGCTTGGGTAAAGGATTATCTTTGACATTCGGCCCAGTATTCCCAAATGACAGAATGTTTTTCTCCATCAAATCTTTCACGATGTACTTCAAAGCATAACAACCCTCCAAATCGTGCCCTGGGGCACCTTCATGGAATAAACAATGAGCATTTAAGTTGTAATTTGGTGGGAGCGGATTTGGTGGAGGACCTAAAGGCCTTGGAGTAACCAAACCTTTCTTCAGCAGTGAAGGATATAATTCAGTATAAGTCATAGGGATTCGAGGATTAGGAGGCCTTCCTCCCGGTCTTCTATTCTGAAAGTTGGGATTCGGATGAGGAGCTGGAGTCCTCTGCTGGTAGGCTGAAGCATTGGGCGCTTGTTGATAGCCTGGATTGTTGAGCATTGGTTGATAAGGTGGAATCACTGGAGTCGCTTGCTGATACATCGGGACTGCTTGAGTTGGCCGATACATCGGGACTTGTGGATTATATGATGGTTGAACCGCCGCTACATAAGGATGTTGGGCATACTGTGGTGGATGAGCATACTGCTGTTGAGTAATAGGTGGAGGTCTCTGCCAAAGCGGATTTCTCCTTTGACCTGTCATTATGGCATTCGTCTCACCCTCTTTCTTCTTGTGGAAATTACTGGTAAATTTCTTGCCAATATTTCCACTACCACTGCTGGAACTGCCAGATGCACCACTCATCTTTCCACTATTCAAACAGAGTTCTACCTTGATTCCCACAACCACTAAATCAGAGAAACTAGCAGTTATGCTTCCCACCATTCTCTCATAGAATTCTGGTCGCACAGTGTCAACAAACCAGTCAGCTAATTCTCTTTCAGTCAATGGGGGCTCTACTTGAGAAGCGGTCCCTCTCCACCTCTGAGCATATTCCTTAAATGATTCAGAATCTTTTTGTGACATACTCAACAGTTGCCTCCTATCAGGAGCAAGGTCCATATTGTATTTGTATTGCTGGATGAAAGCATCTGCCAAGTCTTGGAAACTGCGAATCTTCGACTGGTCTAGCGTTAGATACCATTTAGAGGAGATTCCCTTCAGACTGTCCTGGAAGCAGTGGATCATTAATTTATCATTGTCCACCTGCGCAGCCATTCTTCGATAGTACATCAAGAGATGGTTCTTAGGACAAGTTGCACCCTCATACATATCAAAAGTGGGTATCTTGAACTTTGGAGGTATTACCAATCCAGACACCAGACACATCTCTCTAGCAGCAGCCCCAAAGATCTGGTCACCTTCAATTGCTCTTAACCTTTTTTCAAGGGTTTCAAAATTCTCTTGTATTTTCTCATGTTTCTCGTCTCCGTTTTCAGACATATCTGGCGCTTCATACGCCTGATGGTCATTAAAGTATGGTTGGACACGGGTGTGCACAATGTCTGGTGTAAAATTAGCAACTGCATGGTTCTCTTCATTAGTCACCGGAATAGTCTGTTGAGCAGCAAATACATGAGGAGGAGGCACAAAACCTTGGGAAGGAAATGCCATGCCCTGAGAAGGAGGTGCGAAACTTTGAGAAGCTAAACCTTGGGACGGAGGGAAGAAACCCTGAGCAGCAAATCCTTGGGAAGAAGGAATAAAACTTTGAGAAGCAAAACCTTGAGAAGGAGGGATGAATCCATGAGTAGCCAGTCCTTGAGAAGAGGGAATGAAACTTTGAGAAGCAAAACCTTGAGAAGGAGGGACGAATCCATGAGGAAGCCCGAAAGGAGGCCAGGTCACAGCGGTAGTGACTGATGACGGAGGCTCAGTCGTTGCAGTAACAATTTCTGACACCACAGTCTGCTGGGTATCCATCTTCGCTCGAATAACCTGCAACATTTCCATCATCTGACCCATATTTCCACGAATATCAGTAAGCTCTTCGTTAACTCTGTCCATCTCTAGGTCTCTTTCAGCCATCCTCTTTCTGGCTTGAGCTCGAGTGTAGTATTTGCGTGAGAGCCTCAGTGTGAAAGCTGAATTAAGAGCAGATGACGGGAATGAGTTTTATGAAAAAATGCAAATGAAATGCCAAATGTATGAGTGCAATGCGAAAAATGAATTTTATTCAAGGAACTTAAGAAACAATTTGCAAATACCAAGGAAAACATAATAATCAAAGGACATGATTTCATTAAATTCAAAATGTACTTGACAGTCTTTCTTCTTCCAAAGTCCATGATGAATCCTACGATATTTGCAAAGATAGAGTTTCTGAGTTCCTTGAATAAATTGGTAAAAATGATGATTCATGATGCGTGAATGCAATGAATACACAAACAAGGCTTAGGTTCAAAGCTTGCATGAGGTCAAAGGTTCAACCCTCCCAAAAGGTATGTACTATGAGTTTATTTGTACCTGTACAACGGGTTCTAAAAGTTCCTAGAATCACCGTCCCATCTTTCGGATATTACCGACTTCCCAACTCAACTTGGTAATCAGTAATATTCTCAAGAGAGTCTCATCCGAGTGTAGTATCGCGTATCAACTATTTTGGATTTGCTTCCTCATAGTCATCGCACTACATCCCTAAAAAGGCCAAGTGGGGGTAAATGTTCTAAGGTCCTCAGCATTAATGGCTCTCAGGTCGAATATAGTAATGCTTTCACGACTGAACTCGATCAACAAAACTACATCCGAGGAGGCCTCCGCTGAGTGGTGGTGTCTCAAGTCGACTTGGTCGGGACTCAACTCCCTACAAGCCTTCTTGAATATACCACCGTCCTATCTTATTTTGCACTCAAGTCCGGGTTGGGACTTATCTCACCACACATGGAACACCCAACAAAAAAATCCAAAATAATAACAAGCAATACAACAACAAAAATACAAATATACAAGGTGGGCTTAACCCTCAAAAATAGATTCCCCAGTGAAGTCGCCATTTTCTGTTGCGGTGAGAATCGGATACCAAGCTATTGATTAAGCTTGAATCGCAAAACTTTTATGTTCACCACCGACTTTAATTTAATCCAAAGGGAAAAGGGAAAAAGATCGTAAAAACCCTAAATGAGGAGAAACTAGGTTCGGGGGTTGATTATACTTAGGGAATGTGTTAGCATCCTAAGCATCCGCAGTATCCTACGGGAACCTCTTGTTAATATTTGCATTATTGTTGTTTATTGATTGTTAAAATTATGGGAACCTAAGGTTTTTATTTCTAATGGTGCTCGCACAACATCGCATCGATGCCTACGTATCGGGTGTAGAATCAGAGCACTCGTAGTTCTCCTAAGGATTAACGAACGCTTGGTTACGCTCAAGGTTCGCGGGGGAAGGTAAGTGTTATGGCAAACACTCACGTGACTTAACAAAGTCACAAAAAGTTATAAAATAGAACACTAAGGACCTAATGGCTAAGGACCTAAGGATGAGGGACCTAATTGCTAAGATCAAAGAAAAAGAAGGACCTAATTGCTAAGGTCAAAATGGTAACTAGGGATAGCTAAACTTCCAATGACATTGAGTCAACTGCAGGAGTCTTTCCCTTTTGGATTGAAAAGCATAAACGAAAGTAAAGAAACGAGGGTGCAAGCTCCTAAGTCTAAGGCATAGGTTGCTACTTGCAAAAAAAATAAATTGAATGAAGTAAATGGAAAATATAAAGTAAAAGGCTTAATAACTGGGCTATGGCTCGATATGTGGATCGAGAATGCTGAGGTGGAAAATAAGCGTGGTGCGTCAATTTACTTAAGTTGGAAAGCTGTGAAGTGTAAAGACTGTGCAGATGGCGATCGTAGAACGACCGACTTACGTGTGTGAGTGAAGTGTATGTAAAGTTCACTTGGCGTTGGACCAAGGATTATTATCTTGAAAAATTAAAATTAATATGGTGTAATAGTGCGAGAAATAAATAATAAAAAACAATTAAAGTGAAATAAATTGAAATAGAATAAATTAAATAGAATAAGATAAATAGAATAAAAAATAAATAAATGAATGGCCTCATATTGGTCACGATTAATCGGAAACGATTTATCGTGACTTTTTGTCATATCATCGGCCCATAAATAAGAATAAGGATCAAGTAAAAATTTAAATATTTTTGAAAGATTTTAACCTAAGAAATAAACACCATAAACAAAATAAGAAAAAAAACATGATAAACTAAGAATACTAGAAAAAAGGCTAAAAATTATTAAAAGAAATTTTAAAAGAAAACTATAAGGTAACAACAAATAAATATAAATAAATACGAGAGAGGAAGGTGTCGATGAATATGGTGGTACTGATGGTAAACCTGTTGGGCTAAGCCCAAACCCATCTCCCCGTAAAATGAAAAGGATTTAACTTCTTTAAAACAAAAAAGAGAAAAAAAAAGAAATCAGAATATATCAAACACGATAAACTCATCCTAATATCGATTTCAAGCTCAAAAAGAAAGAAAAAAAAAGTGACAATCCAACTCTGCTTTCACGGAGGCGGCAGCGAATCCAAACATTAGACTCTTTTTCTTCGAACCCTCTCGCTCACAGTTACTCCCTTCCCGGTTCGCTTGCTCGCAACTCTGCTTCTCTATCGCGATTTCCCTCGGCAACGACATTTTGGTTCAAATCTCACAAATTTGGCTTGCTCGCATCTCTCACGATTTTCATGGCTTCGATTCAGTTTCGGTTACGGTGGTGGATATGGGTTTCGCGGCGGAATGGGTGGCGGCCGGCGGTTTCACGCGATGAGGTTTAGTGGAAGTGATTATTTGTGAAGGTGATTTTTTTGGAGAAGAGGAAAGGATTCTGTTTCGGATTCACATATTATACCTCATCTTCTTTGATCTTCTGGTTTGTTATGGTGAGAGATTAGGGGGTTGGTGATTTGGCGATTTGGCTCTCTCCCTCACGGATTTGTGTTTGGGTCTGGTTCAAGGGTTTGGATTTCACAAATTCAGTTCTAGCCTACAGTGGTTTCTCTGTTTGTTTCAGTGATGGCCGGCGCGGTGGGTTTAAGCGATGGAATGTGCTGTGTTGACTCAAGGTTTTTCAGGTGTTTGGTTGGGACAATTGTTCGGACGGTGGTCCGGTAAGTTTGGGGTGGTGTTCCGGCTGTGTTTGTGGGTTTTTTCAGTTTTTTTTGCAGAAATATGAGTTGTGAATCGAAGGTTGTGTTCTGCTGCGGTAGAAGGTGTCTTCGATTGTGGCGAAAGGATTTGAATCAGTTTTGACGGAAAGGTGAAGGTTTCTTTCTGGTTTGCGTTTCACAGTTGTTTTCAGATGGTTTTCGTTTCCTGGTTGCAGTAGGTGATGCGGAAAGAAACAAGATGGTGGTTTTCGGTTGATTCTGTTTGTAGTGTTCTTGCGGTTGTTTTTTTGAAAGTTTGTGAGTTTGGTGGTAGCGGCGATGTTTTACAATCTCTGTGATGAGGGTTTTGAGTATTGGCGGAAGGTAAGGGTTTGAAGGGGTGAGGTGAAGCTCACGGTGTGGCTTGGTTGCTGCGATGGTTTAGGTTGTGTTCATGGGTTGCGGTTTGCTCACCTCTTAGAGTTTCTCACGGTTTCAGTTTGCGTGTCGGTGATTCGGTTTACGGTTTCGGGTGGTTTTCTGTTTTGAGTTTGGGATGAGTTGTTGAAGGGTTAGAGAGGAGTAAGGTTGAAGACAGAAGGATGTTGTTCAATTCTGGTGTTTTCACAGTGAGGTGTTTGAGGTTGTGTTCGGTTTCGGAGGTGAGTATTGGGTGGTTCCTGTATGGGTCGGTAATGGTGATGATGGGCTGATGGCTGGCCGGTGAGATGTTCTGGGTTTTGTGATGTGAGTTTGGCCGTGTTGAACGAAGGTGATGGTGATTTGAGTTTTGCGGTTGGGTTTGGGAAATGTTTGAAGATGGTGGTTTTGTTTTTTGGCAGTGGTTCGAAAAGGGATGATTCGCATTTGTTAGTGAGCTCTCTGGATTTGAAGGTGATAAAAGGTTTATAGAAGGATTCAAAGGTTTGTGTAATGCTGTTGTTTGTCTATGTTTTTGTTGTTGATGCAGTGCTGGTTTTTTGTGTGTGTGCAGGATGTGGTTTTGCGGTTTCAGGGTTTTCGTTAGATTCACTCTGTTTGTGTGTTCTAACGGCGGCGAGGTTGTTTTTTTGTTTGTGTTGATGCAGGTTTGTGTAGGTGATGGAAGGCAAGGTGATACGGCGGTTAAAAGGGACGGCTGTTATTGATGGTTAAGGGTGTTGTATGAAGAGAGTGAAGGTTAGTGAAGGGTGAAAATGGTTGAGGAGATAAAAAGTAGTATGGCTGAGACTTATGAAGAAGAGGAAAGTTGTTAATGGTGAGAGTTGAGTGACTTTACTGATTCAATTGCTTTTGATTTGGTTTGGTGTGTTTCCATGGGGTTTCTCACGGTTCTAATTGTGGTTTCTGGCTTTGTTTGGTTTATGTGTTTCAATCAATTCAGGTTCGGTTTTGGTAGTGAGTGGTTATGTGAAAAATGGTTTATGTATTTGTGCTGTGAAAATGAAGGTTGTGTGCGTTTTGCGGAATGAAGCTTGTGGAGGTTTCGGTGGATATGGTTTTGGCAGGTCTGTCTTGGCTGTTTTTGGGGCTGGTTTTAAGTTTTTTTTGAAGTTCTTTTTTTTTTAATATGAAGTTTTACTCTTTATGTGCAGATTTGAATGAAGCTGAAAAAAAGAAAACTATCTATGAACAAATGCTGAAAAGAGGTGAAGGGAAAGAGAACCATACCGACCCGAAAGTTATCGGGGTGACGAATCCGCAACGGTAAGCTTATTACTCCTCTTTTGCTGGTGATCCACTCCTTGTTGTTGTTGCTGAAATTTTTGTGTTCTCTCTTTTCTCCTCCTTTTTTTTGTTTTAAGGTGGCTGGATTTTTTGGTTTGAGGGCTGTTTTGCAGTGATTTTATGGGACTGAATTTTTTTGTGTTTTGGTGCTGTTCTGTAGTGATTTTAGTGGCTGTTTGTGTGTTGTTTCTGGGGTTTTGAGGGCTGAATTTTTGGTGGTTTTGAGTGCTGAGTTTTTGTGGTTTGAGAGCTGATTTGTGTAGTGTTTGAAGGCTGTTTTTTGGGTGTATTTGAGGGCTGTTTTTTGTAGTGTTTTGCAGTGTGTTTGAGTTGTTTTTGATGCTGAATTTTTGTGTGTGATTTTGAATGTAACAGTGTTGTTTATATGGGCTGTTTTGTGGCTGTTCTGGTATTGTTTTTGGCTGAATTTTTGTGTCCTTGTTGCTTGTAAGTGAAGGGTTGGAGGAAAGGGGACAAGGTCTGGATGCTGCAGCAATAGTGGGGAGGTGAAGCAGAGTTGTTGGTGGCTGCAGACCTGCTGTGGGTGGCTGTGGAGCAGGCTGAGTTTGTCTTGGTGCTGCTGTGTTGTTTGTATGATGCAGTAGGAGCAAATGATATTTTTGTGAAAAAAACAAAGTTTGTAGTAAATAAAAAAAAGTGGTCCTGTATTGTTTTATTTTTTATTGTACCATCTTTGGAACTTTGATATTGAAAAAAAGAATTGTTTATTTAAACTTGTCATGAGTATGCACCTAATGAAATAGAATGTGACAAATGAATATGCTAAAAGCTTAATATGATATGCATTATGTATAAGTGATGAAAGGATATCTATTGTGATAAAATGGATATGTTTTGAAATAAACATGGATTGGAACATGAATTAAAAATACTGAAAGTAAAACAATGGAATTGGAATTAAATTGGAGCTTGAAGCTTTGGATAGAAATTTGAAATAGCAATTGGAATAAAATGAAAATGAAAAAGAAAACCTTGGAGTTAAAATTTAAATTGAATTAAAAATAAAAATTTGAAATTGGAATGGAATCTTAAGAAAAGTAAATTAAAAATAAAATTAGAAATTGAAATTAAATTAGAAATAGAAACTAGAAAATGAATTAAAAAATAAAAATTGGAGATTACAATTAAATTAGAAATGGAAACTAAACAAAAAGTGAATTAAAAATAAAAGTTAAAATTATAAAATTACATTAGGAAGTAAAACTTGAAAATTGAAAATTGAAATAAAATTACATTTAAAAACTTAAAAATTGGGAATAAAATTTTTTTTTTTTTTTTAACCAAAACTTTGAGAATAAAAATAAAAATTAAGTTTTAAAAGTTAGAAATGAATTAAAAGTTAGAAATGAGGAATAGAAATTAAATTTAGGATGGAAGCTTAGAAGTGAAAAGAAATTAAGAATTAAAATATAAATAACTAGAAAATGAGAAGAAAGTAACATAAAACAAATCTGGAATTTCCCTGCTAAATACGATGAATGTATGATGCGAGCAGTTAGGGGTAAAATTTGGGGTGTGACACTTCCACCTCAACACTTCAACTCAAAGCTTCAGTGACTCTGACTGAGCATCATTCATTGACACGAGACGCTCCATCACAAGGTTATGTATATTGATTATAAAAAAAGGTTATGTATATTTTTAGGTGATTATCTCATCTCATGGAAACCCAAAAAGCAATTAACAGTTTCTAGATCCTCATCTAAGGCTGAGTATTAGGCTATTGCATCAATAATCTGTGAACCACAATGGTTAACATATTTATTACTCGAATTCAACATAAAATTTATCACTCATACTCTCCTCTACCATGATAATGAATCAGTATGTCACATTGCAGCTAATGCCACCTTCCATAAAAGGACAAAATATATCAAAATTAATTGTCATGTTGTGCGAGAAAAAACTCAATGAAAACTCTTTCAATTGCAGTTTATACCAAATTCTGCATAACTTGCAGATATCTTGACTAAGTCTCTCGATCCTCATTCATTTTCTCTTATCTTATCCCAACTGAGAATTTCGATTAGTTACGCTCCAATATGATATGGGAGGATTACTTTATATCTTGTAATACGTAACTACTTTTAGAATTATGTTAGTTAGTTAATTTAATTATTATTGATTTAAATTATCTCTTGTATATATAGAAACCTTGTGAATGAAATAAGAGCTTAAACTCATTATGTTCAATCTAAAATTCTTCATAATTCTTATTAACTCATTTTCATTCAATTATTAACCTAGACATTGAAGTGTTTACATTATATAACCACCACACAATCACACTAGAGGTCTAACAATCATATCAAAGATCCACATCATCAATATCTACTCAACCGTATCAAACATCCACATCATCAATTTAACCATAGTTTTAATTCCATATGAAAACAAGATTTATGTATAGTTGCAAGCATAGATAGTATATATATATATATATGAATTGCATTTAAACAAATTTTCTCTCTCGATATCTTACTATTACTAGTATTCTAGATGGAAAAAAAAATCGACAATAAAAAGCATTCTAGAAAATAAGAATCACAAGTCATATCATATGACTCATTAACGTGTTACCCACAAATATGATATGACGGCGGCGAGCATGCATGGACCCATATCTTTTCCTTCATTTTCATTCCAACTAATTAACTAATATATGTTTCTTAAGAAGAAGAAAAACTATATAAATATGTATACACCTCAAAAGACAATCTAACTTCACTCGTTTTTTGTTTCATTTACAACTCTTTCACTCTTTTTTTCCCATCAAAACCATGAACCGTATTAACAAACTACTTGAACCAGGATCCGTTTCTAAAACGGGTACAACCCGAACCGACTTTGAATTTCCCACCGGTATTTTAACTGAGCTACCAAACGACGTCGTTTTCTTTGGAAAAGTCATAACACGCAAAGCAGAACCGAAAACAAAAGAGAACGCGGTTGTTCCCGGAATTCGATCATCGTTTGGCAAGGAAAGCCGGTACCGGAGGAGCGGTAGTGAGAGGAAGAGATATACAGGTGTGTTTGGGATGGTGAAGTTTCCGCTACAAATGGAACTGAGTGATATTAAGATGAGGCAAGAGCGTAGGGAGCCGGTGCCGCTTCCCAAATTTAAGACGAAGGAGGACGGCGGTGGAGAGAGTTGTTGGGAAATGGTCCGACCGTTGCGGCGGCGGGGAACGATTATGAGTGCTTTGAAGGCTTCCTTTGGGTGCATTCATATATAGGAGTTTTTTTCCCCTCAATTTTTCTTAATTTAAGATTAATGATTCATCCTCTATTTTTAATATTTTGGGAATCATTTGTAAAATTACGCGATCTATTTATTAAAAAAAAACATTTTTTGTTAAATAACTTGAAGGCTGAAATTTATAAATTAAACTTAAATATGTGAGATGTGTGCACCGCAGAGTACACTGTAATGGAAAAAACAAGTTTATACATATTTGCAATAACAAAAAGAGCAATGCTATAATGACACTGGAATTTTAACACCGTAGCTATACACCGTATCCTGTATGTTTCATTTTCAACATGGCACAAACTTTAATATACATAAAAAATTAATAAAAGTGAAAAACAGTATATGGCTATGTATTTTTATACGGTGTAATGTTAAATTTAGTGTCAATGTATCATTTCTCTAACAAAAATGATATAGTTACATCTTAATTTGACATATACACCGTATGTATATACCATACAACTCACTTTCGTTATATTATTTTTCATGTGCATAGAAGTTTGAGCCACAGTAAAGTTAATTTCATACCTACAGTGTACAAGGGATATGATGTCATTTATTTAGAGTAGACATAACACTTCTATTACAATAAAGTTTTCTGTTACCTGTCAAAGGTATATTAATGTGATCATGAGTGTAAGCTCTGAATTTTATGAAAACTTATGAGATTTTCCTTCAAATTTTATTGGATGTCTCAAGGCAAAAAGTCGAATCCCCTTTTTCCGTCCAGGTGAAAAACTGCTCTAAGGTCGAAATGTGGTCGATCGAGTGTGTCCTTTAGAGTGGCTAGATTCCTGAGGGAAGTAGATCGTTATTTTGCCTATGCCCTATGGAGAATTGAGTGTTGTGTTCGCACAAGCGAGGATTCTGTGATAGCACCCCCTGACTTATAGTGGGGAGTTGATCGTTATAGTCGCATGTGCAAGACATTTGCAAAAATACCTCTTGATTTTGGCAGGGAAATGATTGATGTGGTCGCGCGTGAGGCATTTGCAATTGCACCTCTGGCTTTCGGTGGGGAATTAATTATTGTGGTCACATAAGTGAGTCGTTTGCAAAAACACCTTTGGCATTCTTTGATCGTTTCAGTTGTATCTCGAATGTAGTGCTACTATACACAATCGAGAGTTGCTTTATTCATCTTAGTGTAATAGTTATGGTGATCGTGACTTGAATCAGATGGATTTGATTATAAAAATTCAAAGGAATCAGTAGTTGATTCCTATAAAAGGTAACATTATTCTACTTTGGAACAAAAAATATATTAATGAGGTGATGAAGTAAAATCATGGAGAGGTGGATTGAATTTCTAGTATGGCGGTGCGCTGAAGGATCACCAACGAGACTAATACTCTAGGACCACAAGAGATGGATACATCGCATCTCAACCCAAAAAGGTGTTAGGTAAATGAGTCATCTCTCTTAGAAATCCAACATTCCACTCATTCATAGGCAATGTGGGAGTTTAACCACTCATATTTGCACCAAGCATTATCCCACATAAGTGTTAGTACCCCACATCTTATATCAGGATCCAACATTGGATACACCTCTCCTTCACCAAGCAGAACCAGGTTCTGGTACCACTGTTGGGAGTCCAGAAGAGTCGGGAGGACCAATGGGACTAATGTTACACCCCTCCAAACATTTTCACATTGTCTTCACTAACAATCATAGTCTTAAAAAACTACTATACTTCACCTAACGAAGAGTATACTTCACTTGAAGCTAAACAACTTCAAGAATTTTCACATGTCGAAAATCAGGTTGAAAACATATGGTGCAACTTCCTTGTTAGCAGGAAGCTCTACAACCACTGACATAATCTTGCACCTTGTGTAATCTTATTTGCATAAACACATCTTTGACTTGAACTTTCCACAATTCAAAAAAGTATTCCATCGATTTTCTCTATTCCAAACTGCACAATAGAATTCGTGATGTAGCTCAATAACTCTTTCACAACACTACCTTTCTTTTCTGATGTGAAAGATCATACAAGACTGTAACCACATATCATACTAAGAACACTTATCCCCAGACCAAACCAGGCTCTGATACTAGTTGATAGGAAAAACATAAATAAATCATAGAGAAAAGAGGAACATAATTACAACACAAGAACATAACGTGGGAACTCCAAAATCGGAGAAAAACTACGGTCGTTGTCAATAGGAAACCAGAGAATAACACTATATGAAAATTATTACAATGCATAATATACCCTCAACTAACCCAGACCCCAGTACACCACACCCTCCAAAAATAAATATTTAACTACATCTCATAATACTCTAATACAAGAGTATAAGAGAACAAAGAAAGTAAAATACATGCTTAAAGTGTTTTTGACTGGTTCATCTTAGAATGAAGAAATTGAATCCTGTATATAGTCATGGACTCTTTCTTTCTCCATGAAACTAAGCATTGCGAGACTTCAAAAAAATTATCTTAAATATAGTGTTAGACTCTCTTCATTCATAAAACTAAGCAATGTGAGATATTTTTTTAACATGTATATTTTCAACCAATTCCAACACATTCAAATCAATTGATGAATTTAAGAGATGTATAATTAGAGATTGTTCTGAACTAGAATGTTAGATGCCCTACAGTTGGGCAATGCCTAATCCAGTCCATCTATGGGCAAGGACCCAATAAGCAACATGGGACAATATAGTCATTGGGACGATATAGCCGTTGAAGTTATAGTCGTTGGGGATCTCCCTCTCACGTGTTTGGCTTTTCAAGCGGCCAACTGCCCATCTGAAACTCATGGGAATAGTTGGACCAAGTCATGGGTCACACGTCCACATATTTTGCCACATGGATTCTTATACATACCCTCCCTTTTGGAGGGTCAAATATTCAATTCAATTTTATTCACTTTACATAAATGCTTTTGTTTTACTTTCACTCTCCCATTGAAACTTACTTGAGCGTTTGAGTACCTTGTAGGTACACCACCCCTTCTCCTACAATTGTTGTTGTTGTCCTACACTGAAGGCCACGAGGACCTGTTCGGACTAATCAGAATAAATATGGTTAGACTTCTTCCTTTTACTTCATGTGGGGCATTTTATACAAGGCCGAACTTAGGCCCGGGCAAGCCGGCCTTCAGCCCAGGGCCTCCAAAAAAAATAGGGGCCGCAAAATTATTTTTTATAAATTATAAACATGAAATAAATATATAAATATTAGTTATTGAATTTAATTTGTAGTATAAACTAGTTAATATTAGAGGTGTTAAAAAATATGGTTAAACAAATTATATTACTAAACTGAATTATATTGCACCATAAAAAATTGAACCATTTAAATAGTTAATGAATTGAATAATTTAAATCTATTATTTTTAAATCTTAAACTTAAAATAATAATTTTTTGATTCTAAAATTTATTTTTTTCAAAAAATATTTATTCTAGTTTTTTCCGAAAATTTGAAATAATTTATTCTGAACTTTTTGATAGGAAAATAAAAGAATTCAATTACTTTTTAAAATAAAAAAGATATATTATTTTTTTAAATATTATAAAAAAATTTAAATTATTTTTTTATCAAATTAAATAATTTGATTTAAAAGAGTTTAAATTATAAAATTGGTTTATAATTGTAAACTAATTATAAACTAATTTATAAATACAAACTGATTCTACATTAATTTTAAATTTAATTGAAATTATTTTAATAATTAATTATATTTTTATTGAAATGGTTATTATAAAGTGAATAGAATCATAAATGTGGTTTGGTTTAGTGTAGTTCATGAAAGATGAACAACTCTAGTTAATATTAATATAATGGTAAAAAAAACTTATTTTTTACTCAAAGATCAATAATTCAACTCTTAATAAATATACATTTACTATTTAAATATATTATTTTATAAAATAAAGATCCATTTTTAGATTGGAGAAGGCCCGAACCAGCCTGATTTTATATATAAAAGGCTTAATACTATTTTGAAAAGTTTACCCTATATCCTTAAAGTTATACCAATACCCCTATAATTTTTTAAAGTGTTCCGAAATGATATTTGTTACTTTAGGCCACTGTTTTTAACCATTGTAGAAACTCATTTAGAAATTATTTTAACCAGAACACTTTCAAAAAGTGTTACGGGATGATATTCAGTACTTTAAGCCACAATTTTTAATTGTTGCAGAAACTCATTTAGAATTTTTTTGACCGGAACACTTTTGAAAAGTGTTCCGAAATGATATTCAGTACTTTAGGAAGAAGTTTTTAACCGTTGCTGAAACTCATTTCAATTTTTTTTTATACTTAAACACTTTCAAAAAGTATTCTGATGTCTTTATAATACATCCAAATGGGATTATTAAGATCGGAAGTTTTGTCCTGGGTGTTCCGGTACACTTTCGACATGTTTTCCGATGAATAAAAATTGACACGAAAAAGTAAAAAATAAAAAATAATTAAAAATAAATAAGGACAAAATTGACATTTTAAAAAAATTGTAGGGGTATTGGTATAACTGTAAGGATATAGGGTAAACTTTTCTACCATTTTTGGTCATCTAACTATAGGTCTGGATCTAGTTGTCTAACAGAATCAAACAAGTCCTTTCCGTCAAATATTACAAGCGGCGTTAGAAATTATGGACGTGGCAGCTGAGGTGGCAACAAAAATGATGTGGCAGCTAGCTGAGGTGGCATAATTATTTTTTATCATTTAGAAAATCTATTTAAATTAATTTTTACAAACTTAAATATAAAATATTTGGGCCTAAATCATATGTTTTTTATGCTAGAAGCACAATCATGGAGATTTATTATTAAACTATAAACAAGTGTTTATAAACACTTAATTTTGCTATGGGAAATTCGATGTGGGACTTTTCTTAAAAGCTTCTGCATTTAATAATGAAATATAATGAGATATTTGTGGTTTCAAGCTTCTGTACCTCAGCAACACCTCCTTCTCCTACACATATTATCGACCCAAGAGACTAGTGAAACTACTCTGATAAGTTTTAAACACCTTTTCGACTTCCTTAATGGTGTTTCAAGCATCATCAATTTCAATGCCTTCCTTTTCATCTGTTTCCTCCAATAACTCGGCCTGATTGTAGAAAAAAACTGCATACAAAAAATAGTTAGTTAGTTTAAAGACTCTGCACCATACACAAATGCAAGAATTGATTAGTTTAATTGTGACATTTGCCAAATATGGTGGTTACAATTTCTCCTAAACTGGAAGTATCAACCTCAGTGATTAATTTCATACTAGACCGATATGTCCATCGGACATCCAGAAACCAAATTGTAAAATTAATTAGGGTTGAAATTTTTTGAATAATGCACTTGTATTTACAATGAAAGTTATGCTAATTTATGTACAAGGAAGAAAAAATTAAGGAAAATATATCAACAATAACAAATAGAGAATAATAAAAAAAAGTTTTCAGTTGTTATATCTCTATTTTTCCTTTATCTCTTACAGTTATGCTTAAAACCCAGTTCTTTAACTCCTTCTATTATTTTTACTCTTAGTTTAAACCAGTGATCTACCTCTTTATGGTTTTTGTACAGAAAGAATCCGGACAGATTTTCACGGCCTTTAACTGGGACTGTGTTCGATTTGTAGGATATGGTGGTGGGGTACCTGCAAAGTACTCCGACGCTCAAGTCAATAAGGGGTCAACAAAAGCATAAGTAGAAAAGGGTAGAAAGAAGTGGATACCTGACTCTCCAAAGATGGAGAGTTTTATAGGATTACTTGTCTACATACCATGGGCGCGTGCCTTTGACTAAGTGTAACCCCCTCAACGAATCTTTTGGGTAGTTGGCTGTGTGGATGGAGTTTAGGCGCGTAAGGTGAAAGTCCCCAATGGCTATATGCTAACGAATTAGGGTTTAAGTTGTCGTTATGCATTTATGACACATGGGGCTAGCCCTAGGTAATAATTTCCATGTATTTTACGTTTTTCTATGTAAATTCCAAGACACTATAAAAAGGGGGAAGACATTCATTTGCCCATTTATGCGATCACTTGCTCTCACAGTGAAATTTGTCATTGTCTTTGTCATTGCCGGAAATACTTTCGTCGTTTCCGTCTCTCCAGGAAGAACCATGGATCCAGGTAAACATTTGTCCTTTTTATTCATGTTTTTCTGGGTTTGAAGTGATGGATGTTCATGGGATTTATGAAGTTCACGGTGCATTCGAGGATTTCTGGGCACCCTGATGAATTTCTGGAAAATCCTGATGAACATTCATCATGAATGTATGAATGTTCTTCATAGGTGCATGGATATTCATATATTCCCAGGTTCCGCCAATCCGATAGGGTTAGATCTAGAATGGATGTGAATGTTTGTAGTTTTAATGTTGGTGGACCGAGCATAGGCAGTATAGGGCGTATCCTCGGTAGCATTAGGTTTAAGATAGAGGAGGATAAACTCAGCCAGGCGATTTATCCCTCGCATGTTTTTCTTCATCAAAGGGCTAACCTGGGGCATATCCTCGGGTTTTACAAAGCCCTTTCACTTGATCTGCGGTGGTAGGGTGGATTTGAGTTCATCGAATTCACTTTGTCTCCTCTGCTTTTCAGGTGAATGCAGTCAGAAGAACGCTCGTGAGACCGAGGAACATCCTATTACAGATAACACAGATGTCCCCGCCCAAGATCGTCTGTGGATCATGGACGAACCATTGGAAACAACCTCTTAATTCTTTATAGACTCCTCGGACGCATGGTTGAGGATTGAAAAGAAGAAGAAAAGAGATAATATTAATTGGTGGGCTCTGCCGCCAAAGCCGACGCAGAGGATATGCTCTCGGTTCCCTTCTCTTTGGTTCCCGATGTATGAGTTTGCTTTCCGCGAAGCTGGGTACCTCTTTCCCTTTACGGACTTCCAGCAGGCGATCTTTACGCGTCTCAAACTGGCCCCCGCTCAACTGCACCTCAATGCTCTTGCCTTCATCATGGCATTCGAGCTGGTGTGCCACTTTTTGGAGATAAAGGCAACCGTGAGCTTATTTTTTAGGGTCTTCCATCTGCAGAGGAAGTCCCAGGATGGTCGACACAACTGGGTGTCGTTGAAGCAGGCCATCAGACTGTTCAAGGCATATCAGGATTCAATAAGGGATTCCAAGTACCGCTTCTACATAATCCAACCATGTTCACAAACTGCTAAGGACTCATTGTATGATTGGGAAATGATCAGAAACAAAGAGAAATGGTGTCCCATTTTCCTTTGGAGTGGGTGAACGTAGCATTCCAGCGACCACTATATAACAAAGCCCGAGGATTTGAGGGCCGACGATACTGCGGCGTATAACATATTATTTAACTATGTCGCCAGCTTTCGCCCTTTGGAGTTGGTCGATGGTGACTGGAAGTCCCTTCTGTGTCCGGACGCGACGTCAGCGACTGTAGCTAGGTTAATCAATGTTAAATCATTGCTCAGTTGTCTGAATGAAGAGTCTTCCATGAAACTCCTAGGTGAATTGGCTTTGAATTGGTTTTGTTTTGCACGTATGTTCGTTATCTAATATAATTTTTGTTGATTTTGCAACACAAATGGCCGATATGAGAGGACATCTGGTGAAGTCCAACAAGGGAAACACTAAAAAGAGTGTGGGCAAGACTAGGGTTGAGGTTGTCAAGGACCAAGGCACTTCGGATAGCTTCATGGCCTCGGGTAGTTCAACCCCTGACGCACTCCCGGGGACGGATTCCCGCTGAGGAAGAGGCAAAGAATCGATGATCCTTTTCCGCGCCACTTTCGTGTTTGTACTAGGATGAAAATCCTGGGAGCGACACCTCCACGTTGTGATAATGGAGCATGACCTCGAGGTTCTCAATGTGATCATCGGGATCGGTTGTCCCTTCGTAGGTGGCCAAAGGAGGAGGTTTTTCCATGATCTCGCGGCTGAGAGGGTCGCGGTGGTCTTCATCATCACTGCTTCCAGACTCAGGATAATGGGATTTGCTCCGACGATGATCATCGTCATATAGCGGGTCCTTTTGTCACGATCGTGATTTTCTGGTGAGTGTTTGGCTCTACGTGGTGGAGATCGGGTGCACTTTCGAGCACGCTCTGGATGCGACGATTCGGGCGGATCCTAATCTCTGGGAGGAGAAGGGTGTTTGGGCTCTTTCCCTTTCCGACCTCGTGGTGGAGATCGAGATCTTCGAGGAGAACCCATGTGACGACGTCGCCTGGGTGATGAGGGAGAACGGTGGCCCCGTTCGACGGTGTCGCCTGGGTGATGCGTTCATTCTGTTGAAATAGAGTGAGGGTTGCCTTGTTAAGGGCAGTGATGAGGGCCTGGGTGGCGACATCCGCTTCTGCAGGGATTGGGATTGGTTCGAAGACGGGGTATGTATGAACGACGAATGGCTGCTTCAGGTTGTTTGAGGCCGGGGAAGGAGGATGTACTTCTTCGTTACTGGTGTTGTCGCCATCGTTGAGGAGGATGACGTGAGGATCTTTGACAGTCTCGAGCATCTGGGTCGCCATGAAGACGGAGAGAAAGATTTTGGTCTTGTGATGGAAAATAAAGAAATCTTGGTCACGAAACATGGGGGAGTTGTGTTTCCCACAGACGACGCCACTGTACAGAAAGAATTCGAACGAATCTTCACGACCTTTAGCTGGGACTGTGTTCGGTTTGTAGGAGATGGTGGTGGGGGTACCTGCAAGGTACTCTAACGTTCAAGTTAATAAGGGATCAACAAAAGCGTAAGTAGAAAAGGGTAGAAAGAACTGAATACCTGACTCTACAAAGATGGAGAGTTTGATAGGAGCACTTTTCTGCATACCATGAGCGCGTGCCATTGACTAAGTGTAACCGCCTCAACGAATCTGTTGGGCAGTTGGCCGCGTGGATGGGGTTTAGGCGCGTAAGGTGGAAGTCCCCAACGGCTATATGCTAACGAATTTATTCTGTAACAGTTATGTCCTCGTGGATCCAATAGTGGGCTTGTCCATTATTTGTTGGATTGGGCCTCAATTTAGCGCTTGGCACCTGCTAGGCCAGTCCATAACAGTTTTCATTATTAATCACTCAAAATAATCATTTTTGTATTATACATTATGTTCATTTTATTTGAACTCTGTTATTTAATCTTATGAATTTTGTTTATTATTTGTCGTTCTCAAAATTAGAATTTAAGCGCAATATGTACTATTGGGGAAGTTGTTGTGAGGTATCCAATTCTTATTATTATATGAGATGATTTAAAGACTCTGCATCACACACAAACACAATCTATAGACTCATTGACAGATCTAACAATTTACTGTAAATAGAAAAAAGAAGTGTTGTTGAAGAATTTATGGATTTCCACCGGCTATGATTTTCTCATTCATAGATTTTGAGCACAAAATGATGGGTCAGTTTAGTTGCCATGACCCAAGGCCAACCCTAACAAAGAGTTACAAACTCAGTGGCAAGATCATGCCCTGCGCCATAGTCCTTCTTTTCGACGTCATCGTTCTAGATCAGATGATCAAAGTTTAGTAGTCTGGACCGACCAGTTTGAATCTCTTCCCAGAAATAGTTTTTAGGTTTTTAAAAATTAAATATTAGAAAAAAACTTTTTGAAAACTAATTTCTAAAAACTATTCTTTAAAACTCTTTAGTTTTTTCAATTTTTAAATCTAAAAAACAAAAACAGCTTTGATATATTTTGATTTTTTATTTTGTTTTTCACTTTTCAAATTACACAATTGAAAACACCTGAAAGTGAGACAATTTTCTATAATTTTCTTTAATAATTATAGTTTAATCTCTATAACAACTAATTATTTATTCCTACTTTTCTCATGCACCTATCAAACAAAGCAACATATTACTAACCCAAAAAAAAAACAAATTGTTATCCCAAATAGGAGTAATAATATATTAACTACGTTTATTATCTTTTAAATAATTTAATTAGCATTCTTTTTTAAAACAATAGTTATAATTTATAAATATTAATAATTTAATTTTATAAATTTTAAAATTGGCAAAATTAAATTTGCATTTCAATTTATTATAACAATTTTTATTTATTTTTAATTTTTAGAAAACACTAAGATCATCTCCAACGCATGGTACTTTGAAGCAGTTTGTCAGTTGTCAAACAAAATCCATTAAATAGGTACCGTCGGGTCATTAAAATATAATATAATTCTAGTTGTTGAGCTTCAATGACTCTTTCCTTTTTTTTAAATAGTTTATTTGGTTATAAATAAAAGCAAATAATATTCAAATTTTGTCTCATAAGTTTATTTCTTTCTCACAATTTTATCATTTTATTTGTAGTATTTTAAATTTTACTCTCACAATTTCATCTTTTAACCTTTAATTGATCATATATTTTATCCAAATTTTCATCTTCTTACTTCAAATTATTATTGTTAAGGTCAAATGGATCCTAATCAATGTAATTCTCAACAATTTATGTTTCATCTCTTACAAAATCATCAAGAATCAACTAGAAAGGATACAGAACGGGCATTTGGAGTGCTACAATATCGATTTGCAATTATATGTAGCACAACGCGTGCCTGACACATGAAAATCCTCAAAGATACTATATATGCTTGCATCATATTGCATAACATGATTGTTGAAGACGAACGACACACATACGAATGTGATTTTGATTACTCTTATGATAATGTAGATGACAACTCAAAGACTAAAATATTTAATGGTCCTCCTCAGAATCTTGCAACAAGACTACAAAGAAGAGCAAGTCTTCGTGAAAAACAAGTTCATCGCCAACTTCAAGGAGATCTAGTCGAGCATATTTGGGAAAATTTTGGACATGAGGATGATAAAATTTAAATGACGAATTATGTGATGTTATTTATTTTATTGTTTTTAATTATATGTCATGTATTTGAGATTAATTTAATTATTCTTTTAAATTTTATATTTAATTTTATTATTATTTATTTATATTAATTTAAATTTAAATCATTTATATTATTATTTTAAATAAAATAAAATAAAATATGAATAATATATTAATATATTAAGTAAAGTGGTGAGACCCAATATATGTCATTTAGAATTGCATCATTGGAGTGAAAATTGAATGAGTTATTTGAAGATGACTTGTCATGATGAATCCCACAAAAAACCCAAAAATGGATTGCACTATAATGACCTTTTTATACAATTATATATTTTTTTGTTGATAATCAATATTTGAAAAAATTGGAGCTGCCATCAGATAGATGGGGGTGTTTGGCCATTGAATTCAAATAATTGAGTTACTGATCGAACTGTATGATAAAACCTGATTAAATCAGATAATTCGGTTGAATAAATTGATTTTTATAATAAAATTATATAGTTACTAAATCGGTTGAATCATATGACTCAATCTCTAAAAAAAATCACGACACTTAAAAATATTTCAAATTTTCAAAATATCATTTGATAAGTTCATTTTTTAAATTAAAATTATAAACATAATCATCACATAATAAAGAAGTATAAATTAAAAATTGAATCAAACTAAACTAATAACTCCTCCGTTTCTTGATTCAATCAATTCGATTAATCAGTCCGATTTTTAAAATATTATATTTAATTCTATCACTTGTTTTCTATTAGGTACTTTTTTTTACTAACCCTCCAATTGGATTAGATAATGAATATGAATATTTAAAATGTAAAATGCTTCTAACTAAAAATATTCATACAATATGTCTTAGCAAAATTTTAATTTTAATAATACTTAAATAATAAAAATAACTTAATAAGAAAAATCAATAAGAATTAAAAATTTCAATCATATTTAATATAATTTATATTTCTTACAAAATTGAGGAAGAGAAAGTTACTAACTAAAAAAAATAGTAATGATAGCTATTTAACAAATGTCATCAAAATGATTTAAATTTTTTTGTTTGAATTCCATGGCAATATCTTATTATTAAAATAATATCTTATTAATAATATAATTAATATTAAATTAAAAAATAGTTGACATACATTCTTAGTTCTTATATTAAAAAAAAATAGTGACTAAATTATATTTACATTTATAAAAAACTAAAAAACTAAAAATCTTTAATTATTAATTAATGAGAATTATAAAAAAAAAATATATATATATATATATATATATATATATATATATATATATATATATATATATATATATATATATATATATATATATATATATATATATATATATATATATATATATATATATATATATATATATATATATATATATATATAAACAAATTGAAAAAATAGCATTTTTAATAATTTAAGTTATTTAATGTTACCACTTAAGTCCTTTAAATTTTTTTTTTTTTTTTTTAAAAATTGGATCCTTAACATTTTAAAAAGTTTGTCCTGTTACCTTTTTTTGTTTGGAATTTTCATTAAAAAATGCATATGTGGCAAAAACAAAGCTTTTGTGGCAATTATGTGACATTTTATTTTATTTTATATTTATTTATTACTTCCACGTGGATTTTGATTTTAATTTTTTTAGAATTTTTTTTTAGAATTTTTTTTAACTTTTTTTTTTAATTTTATTTATTTATTTATACACTAGTTAAGACTAGAAGGACCTGATTGTTACATTTTAAAAACATATGAGACGTGTTTTATACTTTTTTTTAATGCAAGTAACAAAATGTGATGAGATGACAATAAATGACTGACTTCAGATATTAGAAAAACATTTATAATAGAAGTCAATATGCCACATGAGTTATTGGTGAAACATTTGCAATATGTTTATTGAAAATGTTGACAGTTTAGTTTGTGTGTCTTTAATGTTATTTATGTTTGTGTTCTAATGTATGTTGTGGTCATTATTTGAAATTGTTTTGTATAATAATTTATTTGATGAACTTATGCATGTTGATCAAGTTCAAAATCAAAATAATAATGACAGGACTTTTACCTAAAGCACTTCATTACTTTTTAAAATAAGTTCAATTGAACTTGGGGAGCTTGGAAATGAGTGCAACTAAAAGATCACGTGTATGAAATATTGTTTTATGTTTGCATCATTTCCCCCTTATTTGTCAGTTTTCTTAGCAATCAAAGTGAAGAGTTTAATCATTTGGTGAAATTGTATGTTTACATTTGATTTGATTGGAAGTGAGTTTCGGTCTGTAAAATATAGAACACCGTGCAAGATCTATTCCCTCTCATTTTCTTAAGAGAAGATGAAACTAGTAAAAGGTTATGCTAATTAACTTGACTGTTTAAGTTTATTCCTTGAATTTTTTATGATTTCATAGGTATGAGTTGGCGGAAGAGTGTGCTGATGATGATGATGATAAAACAATATTACATATGTGGCCATGATTGAAAAAAAGTAATGAAGTGCTTTGAGTAAAAGTCCTGTCATTATTATTTTGATTTTGAACTTGATCAACGTGCATAAATTCATCAAATAAATTACAATACAAAACAATTTCAAATAATGATCACAACATACATTAGAACACAAGCATAAATAACATTAAAAACATTAAAAGCACACAAACCAAACTGTCAACATTTTCAATAAACATATTGCAAATGTTTCACCAATAACTCATGTGGTATACTGACTCCTATTACAAATGTTTCACCAACCACTAAAGTCATTTATTGTCATCACATTTTGTAACTTGCATTAAAAAAAATAGTGTAACACTCACGTCCCATATGTTTTTAAAATGTAACAATCAGGTCCTTCCAGTCTTAAATGGTGTACAAATAAATAAATAAATAAATAAAAATTAAAAAATAAATCTAACATATAAGAAAGATAATTGTCCTACAAAATACCAAATTTCCCCTGCTGCTTTGTTACACCAACACGTGGATGGCTTCTTTGCCATCTTCCTCTCCATCCACACAAATTCCCGCTTCTTTCCAAACATCTCACTCATCTTCTTCTTTCCCATATACTTTTTTTTATTGTTTCTTTCTCATCAACCCTTCTGCAACCATGCTACAGCAGACCTATCAGTCACCTACCTACCTTCCATAGTCTTCATATTTCTCATCCAAACACTATGTCTCACATCTCTCCTTATCTTTCCCTTCATCAATCTTTCTTCTTATCTTCAATCATATTTACAACTTTCTTCGTTCGTGAGCTTTCACACGCATCATTCTCATGGAAAGACCGATTGAAAAATTGTGCAATGTCAACGACGAGAAGGAGTTGTGGAAGGTCCAAGTTCGACTGGAGCATATGTGGGATGTTGTTTCGAACAACAAACAACATTTCGAAATGATCTTCGTTGACTGTGAGGTGAGTACATGACATGCGTTTTTATGAGTTTGTATAACATGTGTTTTTATGACTTTGTTTTGATCGGTGTGTTATTTCTGGATTTTGCTGGCTTTTAGTTGTTAGGTTTGTTTAAGCCATAACATGATGTTAGGGTTTCATGTATTGGTTTGTTATATGCGTCAAACTACTTGATGCTTGTATGTTTTTGTCCTACTATGTCTTTGTCTATGTTGGTTACAAGGTTTCATTATATTCTTTCTTTAGTCTTGACATTATGCTTATATTTGTTTGGCAGGGATGTGAAATCCATGATGTTGTTCCAACACAACATATGGATTCATACAAGGATAAGTTTGCCTTGAACCATACCTACATCGTATCAAACTTTAAAATTCATCCCAATAACTTGGTCTTTAAACCAACTAATTATAAGTGGATGGTGCGGTTTACTGGAGGCACATCTGTTTCTGATGTTAACAAACACCAGATACCTTCCAAGGAACGGATCTTCACCAGTTTCTCTAATATTATCACCGACAAGTTTTAGAGAGATGTTTTGATCGATAATATTTTTGTGTATCTATATTACTTAGATTGAATTATTCATGTAGTCACGTAATCTTATATTCTGATGTTTGTTACTTTTTCACAGATTATTATAGGTTTGGTGGAGACGATTGCCTATACGCAGACACAAAGCGGGGGGAGAAAACTCCAGCTTAATTTGGTCCTCAGGGATGCTACGTAAGTCTAATCCTTTTGATCTTACTCCATTGTCTATTAACTGATCTCTGACCACATTCTTGCACTAACTACAACAACAACATTATGAATTTCACCCTTTGGGAGGGTTATGCCGCACAATTATTTAGTTTCAACCAGCAGCGGGATAATACTTCTGAGCCAATCTTCATCGTCCTTCAATACACAAAATTGAAAGAAGAGGGTAATTTCATAACCTCTTGTTTTGATTGACATATGTATACATGTATCGTACTTTTTATTAACTCTGATATTAAACATGATATTTGTGAATGTAGGTCAGTATCCACTTTCTGTTACCAACATCTTTCATGTTACAAAGTTGTCTATCAATCCGGATTTTCCTTCGGTTAAATGCTTCTTAGACAGGTATCCAATGGTGTGGTTTACTGTTTTTTCGTTTTTCCTTGTATTCGAATACCTTTTTATGTTTGCCTAATCAAACCTTTTGTGTTGCAGTTTCCCTAAGGAATCTTTGCAGAGTTTTTCCAGTCAACTCAGTTCTCAATCAGGACATTTGTCCCGCACCTCAAATGCCGAAAGTGGTAGAAAAACTGAGTCTCAAAAATTAATTTCTGGTGCCGTTGTTTTACCTTTGAGTGAGATTAAAAATCTACAAAAGGTATGTTCTAACCATGTTTCTAACATATGCATATGTTGTAATTAATATAATCATTGCTTTGAAAATTTATATGATTTCAAATACCAGATCTCATTATGTGCTACGGTTGCTACAACGGATAAGCTTATCACTTCTTCGTATGGATGGTATTACCAGGCCTGCCATGCATGCACTAAAACTACTCGCGGTGATAAACCTCCTTTCGAATGTGATATTGGTCATAGTACTGAAGCGGAGATCTATAGGTATCAAAAGTATTACATACATCTTTATCTTTGCTGACTTCAGTAACCTTTCTCCATTGATATTTTTACTTAAGGTTTTTCCACGCATTAGGTATAAAATCGAAATTGAAGCTGTCCATTTGGGAACAACGTGTAAGTTTATTTTCTGGGACAGGGAATGTGAATCTATTTTGCGAGTGTTTGCCGCTCATATGCGTCGTGACACCATGATTCAGGTAAATTATTTGGTTCATCAAACATATATGCTATTTGTTGCACCCCAAAATTTGCCCTCACAATACAAGACTTTGTGTGCTAAGAAGGTTCACAAAGTTCACAAGCTTCACAATGTTTACAAGACCTTTCATGAGGTTCATGAAGTCTACAAGTTACTTTATGAGGTTCACAAGGTTCACAAGATTCACAATGCTTTACAAGATCTTTCATAAGGTTCATGAAGTCTACAAGTCACTTTATGAGGTTCACAAGGTTCACAAGGGTCACAAGACCTCCCATGAGGTTCACAAGACATTTTATGATGGTTCACAAGGTTCACAAAGTTCACAATTGGTCAGAAGAGTTGACAATTCCCTCAGACAATGCCTCTCCTAAGCAGTGCATCCAAAACTAGGGTTTTGACTTTAATCAGGCTAAATGAACTTCCAAGGCTTCAAGTGAGCTTCATAACATTTTATATGTGTGTAAGAACCCCCATGACAAGTTTCAAGACTTTTCTCAAAAGTTTGCTCAGTCAAATGATCAGATAAGTCAAAATCAGTCAAAGCAGTTAAAAAGTCAAACTGAGGTCAACTGTGGTCAAACCAAAGTCAAACTTCATGATTTTTTGCCAACATCAAGTATATGAAGTAAAATTCATCATTTGATCAAGGGTTGATCATAATTCATCAAGGAGATTTCAGATCATTAAGAATCAGGAGTTTCTAAATTAGGGTTTCCTTAGTAAAAGTCAACTGAACTTTGACCAGCCATAACTTTCACATACTTCATCACCAAGTCTCCATCCAAAGCTCATTTTGAAGGAAATTGAATTCTCTACAACTTTGTGTCTCACAAGCCAAGCCCAAAAATGCTTCATTTGGAAGGTATGAGCTAAGACATTATAGGTCTTTTTGAAAGTCAACAAAAAGTCAACAACTTCAAAAGGGCATAACTTGAGATTGGTAAATGATATGGACATGAAACCAGTGGGGTTGGTTATAGGACTCTTCAAGCTTTCCAAAATGTCCAAGAACACCCTCATAGCATTAAAATTGAAGGATATGTGCCCTTGCAAAGTTGGGAAATTTGGGTTGGTTTATGATGAAAATGGAGGTCTAAAACCAATTTCCTCCAAATGGGCTTGCCAAATGATGACCCAATCCATACAATAACTTCATGCACGACCCAAATCATTAAAAATCAGATTTTTTATTATTTTATTTTTATTTATTTTGATTTAATTCATTAAAAATTATTTTAAATAAAAATAAAATATGAAAATGTAAGATTTGAATTGGATCAAGATTCTAGAAAATCATAAATTTGATTAGAATTGAAGTGGAAAGAAAATCATGAGGATTAGCCAAAAATAGCAAGTGTTCATACAAGAATATTTGATTTTTAAGGCATGATCATTTTGAATCTTTTCATATCAAATTCTCCACACAATGACTTGATTTTTTAACCTAAATTCATTGTCCTATAAGTACATAACACAACCCTAACCAAAGCCACGAATTTTCTGCCTCCCAAGAGTAAGTTCCATAAGTCAAAAAACCTCTCCACAACTCACATTCGGTTTTGAATTTCCAGGACATTTGAAGGTATTTGAAGCACATAGCCATGATCACTGAATACCATTGAGTGAAAACCAATACTCATATGCATCCAAAACACTCCATAATGCATAACCCGAATCTTATTTGTTCTTGAATATAAATTTTTCGATTTCATTAATTCACTGCATTATATTGAATTTTGTTTGGCTAATCATGTTTGTAATGTGGTATAGAATGTTTCTGGGCAAAGAAATTGAAGGAATCATGCGTAACCCGTGAGATGTCATAATTAGGGTTTCACCTTTGAATTTAGGGTTTCATGATTTACTGAATTTAAATGAATTTGAAGGACATGATGTGATTGTATGGACTGTGAGGATCATGTTTCATTAATCAATTTGTAGAAATTGTACTGTTTTGCTGGTATTTGAAATTCGCAGGTTTATGCACGCAGGAAAATTTGCAGGAAATTTCCTAGGAAATTTCGCAGGAAAACCTGCGAAATCTCAAGGAAGAAGAAGACCCAGCGCGCGCGTTTTCCAGAATTTAAAAATTGAATATAATATTTTATGAAATAGTCATGGTTTTGTTTCACAGTTGGTTGCTTGGCCCAGTGGAAAGATCAGCACGAGTATTATGAGAAGGCAGGGGTTCGAATCCTGGCTTCCATCCTTTTTTGCCTATTTTTCCAGCCATTTAGCCAATATAATATATTATGCATTGTGGCCGTTAGTTGACAAATGCGCTCACCCAGCAGGATTGGTCATGTACTTGTGTGTTTGTATGAGAGGTCCTGGGTTCGATCCTCCCCCAGGCCTTTTGCTTTTTCATTATTTTTCTGATTTTCCAGGTTTAAAGAACAAAACCAAGGTGTATTCATTCTTCTTGCACCACTAGCGCGCAGCTCAGTTGGCAAACCTCTTCATTATCCAGGTTAGGGACCTGGGTTCAAATCCCAGGTCCTGTTTTTTTTTTATTTCTTATTTTCTTTTCTTTTATATTTTCTATTATTTTCTATATTATATTAAAATGATTTCTAAATTATAAAATGCATATATTATATTTTCTAAATTCTAAAAATATATTTTCTAAATTCCAAAATTAGTTTTTATTATTATGTATTTAAATTATAAAATGTATATATGTATTATTTAGTCAAATAAATTATTATTGTAAATTAAACCCTAATTATAAAATAAACCCTAATATATTATTTTCTAAACAATTAAAAAAAAACTAATTTTCTCTTATGATTTAAATTTCTAATTTTTGTAAATATAATTATTATGTATATATTTATTTAATATAATTAAATTATAATTAATCCCATTTTAATATATAAATATTCTATCATTGTTTATAATTAATTACATATGTAAATAATTTCTAAAATTGCAAATTTAATAATTTCTCATAATATGTTCATGATTTATTTAATTTGTTTATAATTTTAAATTTTTTAATTGTTCATATTTTTTCTATTAACCATTAAAATTTTGTCTTTTGTTTATTATTATTATTACTAATCATGTTTATTACTAATCCATTTATTTCTTTTTAATTATGCTTATTATTACTATTTCACTAACCTTATTTATTTTTAATTATTATTACTAACCCCTATTATAATTATTATTGCTTATTTATTTATTATTTATATTTTGCTTATTTATTTATTTTTGCTATTTATTTAAATTGCTTTATTATTATGTAAATGCTCCTTGGTGTAATTTTTTTGTAATATTTAAATTATTTAATTTTCATGCTATGGTTAGTAAAATAGGGAGTGTAAACATGTATTATATTTAAAAATTGAATTTAGGTCATTTAAATTATAAGATAAATACAAAATTAAACACTCACACACGTAAGTCGATCTTTGATCGCCATCTCACTTTCTAGGGTTGCCTCTCATTGTTGCCTATTCAAAGAGGTCAAGTAGGGTGTGTAAAGCAGAGTCCCTTAAAAGAAAAGTCATCTAGTCCCTTAATAATCAAAGATCAAGTCCCTTAATGGTTGCCTTTCAATATGATCTAGTCCCTTTCGAATAATGATGACAGTTCCTCCAAAATGCTTTATACACCCTACAGTTGCCTTCATTAAACAGATGTCCCTCACTTGTCCCTCACATCCAAGGTAATGACTACCTATTCCTTAATAATAGGGATAGTCTTACCATTTAAAGGATTCAAGAACAAAAAAGACTTAAAACTTAGGGTAGGTTTCTCTTAGATACTTGTTCACTCTTCAAAAAAAATTCAAATACTTCACAAATTTCAAATAATTTTCAAACACAAGTTTTTTACGCATCCGTACATGGGTCATTATCAAACTCTTATGAAAATTTTTATCCACACACTTCACATTTTCAAAAACAATTCAAAGTGAGCTAAGTAACTAAGAGCCCATGGATAACCATGGATGTAAAGGGTGCTAACACCTTCCCTTTACATAACCTACCCCCCGGACCCAAAAATCTATTAAAAGGTCTTTCCTGTTCTTTTATGCCTTTCCTTTGGATAAAATAAAAGTCGGTGACGACTCTTGCTATTCGCAACATAACTAAAGTCAGTTCTCCCACCGTGTTACAGAACTGGCGACTCTGCTGGGGATAACAATAAAAGAGGGTACCCTTAGGAATTAGATCACTTCAAATTGTTTGCCTTGTTTGCTTTATACTTATCTGCTGGGTGCTCTTATGTGTGAAAGGTCCTAACCCGGATCTAGTGTACCTTAGGTAAATGGCAATAGACCAAGGAAATTGTACGACGTATATCGATATGGTTGATCTGGTGGCCATAGTTAGTGTGACTTCTTGGTTGGTGCTTATGTTCCTTAAGTCAAGTTGAGGATAATATGAGGCTTCCATATGTTGTCAATGCACTAACTAACTTTTAGAACCCTAGTTATCCCATCTTGGCCTTTAGAAAGTAGTGAGGTAACCGGCTTTGGTGCAGACTGAAGTTGGTTGACACTCGATACTACGCTCATTGAGATTCTAAACTTGAAGGGTTTTGGTTGGCAAGTAAGTTGCCTTCTGAACAACCACCCTTGTGAAGGATCAATGATATTGAGATCCCTTATAACCTGGTTACTTTTGTAGGACAGGATGAACCATCTAACTTCAGGGGAGGGTACTTACCTTTAAACCTCATGCAAGCCTCTAAACCTAGGGCTATGGTGTGACTTGTTTGTGTGTGCCACATGTTTGTGATTGAACATAACATCATGACATCATCATGCATCATAAGCATAGCATTTTCACTAACTATTTCAAGGACCAAAGGATTTATCTTTGTTCTTTGGTTGCAGGTCATGGCTTCTGCTCGTAGAAACACTATCAGGATCAACTTTGTAGGGATACCTGCTAAACTTAAAGAGTTGGTTTCTCAAGTGTCTGATCATTCCCAGTTCATCAAGAGACATGGTCACCTATTGGATCTAGTCACTTCAGGGTTCAATGAAGACATGATGAGTGTTCTGTTTCAGTTCTTTGACCCTAAGCACCATTGCTTTACATTCCCTGACTATCAGCTGGTTCCAACTATGGAGGAGTTCTCTAAACTTCTGGGTATACCTGTTCTTGATCAAAGACCCTTCACAGGCTTGGAGAAAGAGATTAAACCAGAGGTTATTGCTGCAGCTCTACATCTGAAAAAGTCTGACATTGTTCTAGAAACGAGAAGTGGAGTCAAGGGTATTCTTGCCAAGGTGTTGATAAATAAAGCTCAAGTGTTCTTGAAGGCCATGAGCTATGATGCTTTTGAGGGGATCTTAGCCTTGCTAATATATGGCTTAGTATTGTTCCCCAATCCAGATCAGTTCATAGACATTCATGCCATCAATATATTCCTGAGTCACAATCCAGTGCCTACCTTACTTGGAGACATCCTGCATTCTCTTCACACCCGTACTACACGGGCAAGAGGAACTTTGATGTGCTGCATACCTTTGCTTTCTAGGTGGTTTATTTCTCACCTTCCTCGCTCAGTAATGAAGAATGAGCAAGGGTTCAGATCGTCCAAGAGGATCATGTCACTTTCTCACTCAGATATCCATTGGTGCTCCAGATCTATGGAGAATGTCACCATCATTGACCGTTGTGGGGAGTTTCCTAATGTGCCACTTCTAGGTGTCACTCCCGGGATTTTCATCCTAGTACAAACGCGAAAGTGGCGCGGAAAGGTTAGAGTCGCCAGCCAGACATTTTTATCCCGAATGAATGGGAAAGGTAATGTTGCACAAACCTGAGGAAGAAGGAAAGGACAAGGTCCTGCGAACCAAAGATCTGAGTTCGGGAGTCGGTTACGAACTGGGAAGGTATTAGCACCCCAGATCGTCCGTCGTACCCGACGGGATCCACGCTTGCTTGTTTTGTTTCAAAGGGTGAGAAGAATAACTGCTGCTGAATAAAACCGCTAACTGGAAATTGGAAATGAGAAAAGGAACTAAAAGAGAATGGAAAGAAATAATGGGGAAAATGTAGGGAAAATAAAGAATGTGCTCGAACGGGCCCTACCCCGCTGCCTACGTACCTCATCGGGATAATGAGGATCAGAGTCGACGTAGTTCGCCTAACCTAGGCGGGAACTATTTGTTTGTGTTTTTTTTACAGCTGGAACTGCGTATGTCTATGCTCAGGTGTTGCAGGCTCGTCTGGTACGAGTGCGTTTACCGTCTTGCATGCGAGACAAGTCGTCGCGAGTTCGCGTTGAGAGTGAATGAGATGAGAAGAGAAGTTCCCGCAGGATAGTCATTTGTTATTTGTTTTTGTCTTTTAAAAGAAGTGTTTTGAATTTGTTTGTGAACGGTCTTGTACTAAGACCTATCCATCACGGGAAGTATTTACACCTCGCCCCGAAACAGGACGCGTATAAACACTCCGCAACAAAGTCTCGTGTCGTACAAGATTGTTCGGTTTTTGTTAAGTGTTTTATTGCTTTTCTTTTTGAGAAGAGAAAGAATGACTCAAGTTGATAAAAGGCAAAAACTAAGGGACTAAGACTCAATCCTAAGTTTATTTATTTATTCAAAAGTGAGATCCTATGGTTAATGAGGTATTCTAATCCTAAGGAAGAAAAGGAAAAGAAGAAAAGAGAGCTTAGAAACTAACTTACTTCCTAAGGAAGTTAAGTTGTCTCTAAAGAAAGGGAAAGCCTAAAAGCAAAGCACAAAGTGCTAAGGAAAACACAATTAAAATGCATAAGAGATAGGAATGAAGTAATGCTTACCTCAATCTTCCCCCCTACAAAACAAAAGTTAGCATGACAATGCATATTGGAAGTAAAATCAAAGCATGAAAGCGATTAAGTACCATAAACGTCCTAGAATGGAACTAGGGTTCAAAATAAGACCTAAGTCTAAAGGTGAAGGTACCTAAAGGTTACATGACTTCTAAAGTCAGTAGCTACATGATATAGGTCCATAAGTATGCTAGGATACCTCACAATATCAAACTATGTCAAACTATGTACAAGAAGTTCACATAAATTCACCTAAATGCAAGTTAAGGTCATGGATGAAGTATGAAGACATATGGCTTACAAACATGAATTAATACATAAAATTAACATAAAAGTCAGTAGTGAATGCTTATGAATGAGGATGCATGAATATACAATCATGGATGCAATGGATTAGGCATATGGGGCAATGAGAAGAATATGTGAGATGAAATGGAATAAACATCGCATAAGATCGCACATGATGAAAGTTAAGGAAGAATGACATGTGAATATGCATGAAATGATTAATGGGTAAGTATCATACAAGATATGATATGCAATGAGAATGCATGGATAGGCATTAATTATTCCCACATAATTCAAGTTAAACACGAGAAGAGATTAGCAACCCGTTTAAGTTAAACTAGTTCACATAAGTATGCACTTTGAAACACTAAAACAAACCAAATAAGTATGGTTCAAAAACTGACCTATGACTGGAATCAAAGACATACAAATTACCTATAATCAACTCCTAAAAGTTACCAAAAATTATTCCAAGCAAATGGCATGAATGCTTTCTTAACATTTAGGTTATGCGACACGTAAACACATGAATTAACCTAGGATCTAGGTGACATGGAAAAATAGAAAAAAGCCTTTAAAAATTATGAAATTAAATCCCTGGAATAATAAAGTCATTATCTCACATTGTCCAAAAGTATTTCATAAAATTATGCACCAAAGTGCCAAAACAATTCCTTGACTAGCAAGGTAACCAAAACATGATCATCAAAAACAACTCCACAAAGTGGATCAAAAAGGGCACTAAAAATTATGAAAAAAATGCCTAATGAGCATCAAAATGTCACAAATTACAGTGTTTAATCATACACAAAAAATAGGTTTCACACCTATGGGGAAAAATCGATTTCGGTCCCTTATGCCAAAACCTTCCTTTTTGGGACAGCTTGTGAACTAAAATCCAAATGAAATAATAAAACCACCCAAATCTGGAAATAAAAAATATGACAACTTAATTAAGAGGATGAGGATCACTCATGAATTTTTCCAGAATTTTATCTCATCTAAAACTATTTTTAATAAATGCGACGAAACGGGTGAAAAAGTGGATTTTAAGGGGAAGTGAAAGGAATCGATCCTAATGGTTCTTAACCTAATCCCTAAGTTTCGAAATCGATACATATCATCAAAAATCACAAATATAACCAATGCCTCAGGTTGGAGGGCTCAGATGCACCTTAAGTTATATGGTCCTAAGCCGCATACGACTAGAATGATGCTTAAAAGTGGAAAGTCGGAATTACTTACTTGATCGAAGTGCCGATTCTTCACATAAAAGAAATCCGAAAAAAAACAACATCAAGCAAGGTCTTATAATCCCCCTAAGAAAAATAAATGCTTATCTCCCGTAATCACTTTGTGACGATCCACCATATCCGAAATCGATCCGTATCGATCAAAAACTCATGAATACTTTTATCCAAAAATTAGTTCAAAACAATAATTAAAATTATCAACAAAAATTCTAACTAAACATTTTCAAATGGATCAAGATGTTAATCCACAAAAATTAGTTGACAAGAAAATTAATTAATTTTTTTTTAACAAGAATAATCTAATTTACAATTTCAACAAGAAATAATGAGAATAGGGGGATGCAGCAGAAATAAATGGTGCAGAGAACAAAAATAATGGCCGGGAGGCCCAATACACCAATTACCAACGCATGTGGGGGTATAATAAGTGAATCAGTGGGTCTGAATATCAATCTATGGCTCTGAGAAGCCCAATAACACGCAGGGAGGGTATGTTTAGGAGAAATGCGTGTGCAGTTAGTGAAACCATAAATCTTGAACCTATTGAGCCTAAATCCAACATCATCTTTAACCTAATAGCCTTTCAACATCACATATTCACATTGGAAAACCCTTCTCCTTCGTTAATACACAGTGTAAACACCCCAAATTTGCCCTCACCCATTCACACCATGGCTGGTGATCATCTCATATGCATAAACACAATCATATCACCTCATATCTCATTTTTAATTCACTGCATAGATTCAAAGTCATCTGCATCTAGGGTTTGTGATCTGAACAATCCAAGAGCTTCTTGAGCCACTCCAAAGGCCATCAATGACTCCAAAGGGATCCATGAGTGTTCTTATATCGTATCACATCCTCTCAAAGTCAAAAATTCCAAAGAATCACAAGAACTGGGATTGGTATGGAAGCAGAGCCAGGCTTGACTGCACAGTTGACCCAAAATTAGGGTTTTGGTTTCAGAGGCCATAACTCCAAATTTTTTGGTCATTCTTGTTTCCATTGGTCTCTATATGGTATAGGGAGTATGCATATCAATTTTCATGAAGAAATTCCATGGGGAAGTCATCTGATCAAGGGTTGACTTTTCAGACAAGTCAGTGCAAAATCAGGGCATCTGAGGCCCCCAATGACCCAACCAAGGGGTGATCTTCATCATTTTGAGTGTATATGATCTTTATTTGGTCATGGAAGAAGGTTGAAGTTCACAAAATTCAAGAATTTGAAGTTTTTGCAAAGTTGACTTTTTAGGGCATGGTTGACTTTTGAAGAATATGTCATTTTATGCCACTTTTCAAGCCTTACTTTTTGATCCAAAAATGCTTCAAATGAAAAAACTTTGGTCATGAAAGTTGTAGATTACATCTTTCCCTTTTCAAAAAGTACAAGAACATGACCTAATTCATTTTGGATCAAAAGTTATGGTGTGACAAAGTTGGCAAAAAAATCACTAATTTTCAAGATATGCACCAATTGGAAAATTTGCAAAAATCATGAACCAAGGCAAATTGTAACTTCTAGTTCATATCAAACCAAGGCACAAACATCACATGTGACCTAAAAAATCAGATTTGGACCAAGATTTCTCATGTTCATGGTTGGCAAGGCAAGGGATTTTCATGAAGTTTCAAAAGTATACAACTTGCAAAATCATCATCACACTTTCCCCCACTTGTTACATTGGATGCTGAACCATGCTAGCCTTCCACACACACCTTGCTGTGCAGCCCATGCCTCTTGTACCAAGCTAGAACTTAGCCCATACCCTCCTTACAACAAAGTGGACTTTTTGCAAAAGTGAACATCCCAATCACAGCAGGCCAGGTCACATCATCTGACCAATAGGAGTCTTTTATGCAAAGCAAATGCTAGCCATTTCATACATGAAGCAAGGCTGAAACACACAAGAACTCACCATTCACAAAAACACTCCCTCAAGCATTTCTCTTCGAATCTCTCTACACAACACACAAACACAAAAACCATTTTCATAGATCAACTCACCTTGCTTCACTGAGCCAAAACCAGCAAGACTTAGGCCTGAACCAGGCAAGAACACCATTTTTCCATTTTTCACTCTCAAAGCCAAAGCTTTCGAAACTCATTCCACAGGCCACAAACACTTGAACAAATTCCACAAACCTTCTCAAAACATCACCCTGATCACAAAGAACCACTCACATTGGCCTGAAACAGCCTGAATCACCATCACCATTTTCAACTGAGCTTGAGCAGAAGCTGTTCAAACTCCTTAACCAGCCAACATAAACTCCTCCTAAGCATTCAAGGATCATCAGGGGACCAAGTAAAGTGGATTGCATCAAAGGGAGAGGTCAGAAAGTTGCTGGAGTGAAAGCTTCGAAACTCAGGTAGCTCAAGAACCTTTTTTCCAGAAATGGATTTTTAAGTTCTAAAGTTGTTCTCCATGCTTCACTGATTGCTCTGATATCTTTAGTTTTGAAAATGGTGGAGAGATGAGAGTTTAATTTGTTTCTGAAAGTTTTGCCCTAAAATATTCTTGGTTTCGATTCATGAGTTTGGGGAAAAATAAATGGTTTTTAGCTTAGGGTTTTGATTCAGGGGAGTGTGGGAATCATTTCCATGTTTTTAGATTTCATTTCAGTTGCGTTTTGAGAGTTCTAGGGATTTTCAGGTGGGGTTCCCACCGGAGAAGACGACCGGAGGTCTTCTCCGGCCACCTGAAAATCATTAGGGTTTAATCTTGCAATTAATGGGCGTTTGAATCTGGCACGTTGGATCAGTGGACTTCGTTGACTTGCCGCGCGTGTGAATGGTCCAGATGTGGTCATTAAACCCTAATCACCATTATTTATTTAATTAAATCAGAATTAAGAAGTTTGAATTCCAGCCCTTGATCTGCGCGCGCAGTCAACACAGCCTTCCCCAGAATGAATCCTGGCCCTCCATCCTGCATACTTCAGCCTATTTTCATTTTTATTTCATTTTCTTTCATTTAATTTGCATAATTTATTTAAAATAGTAAAAATTGTCAAAAAATTATGAAACTTTTTCTCAAGGATTTCATTAATTTTTATGACACAAAAATATTTTTATTTTTATTTTTAGCATTAAAAAAGTATTTTTAAATATTTAAAAGTTTATTTTTAATTGATTAATGAAAATTAATTTATTAAAAATACTTTTAGGTATTTAAAAATCACCAAAAAATTCATGAAATGTTCTAAGACATTTAGAAACATTGTCCAACCTTCAAACCAAATTTATTTTTTGATCTTGATGCTTTTTAAGAATTTCTCATTGAATTAAAATCATTTTTGTGCATTATTTTGATCCAAAGTTCAAAAAATCATTTCTGCCTATTCATGAAGAGTTGGACATTGATTCTTTTTGC
This sequence comes from Lathyrus aphaca, assembly GCA_963966055.1. Taxonomy (NCBI): domain Eukaryota; kingdom Viridiplantae; phylum Streptophyta; class Magnoliopsida; order Fabales; family Fabaceae; genus Lathyrus; species Lathyrus aphaca. Next base: position 448,707,635 of record OZ014519.1, on the reverse strand, counting down.
ATTGCATTGTGTTTAGCATGTAGTTTGTGAGATTAAATGGCCATGATTTGATCTTTCATTTTCAATTTGTTTGGCATTTCTTTTGTTTGGAAACCCTAAAACCCTAGAAATCTTGAGAAAACCATAACTTGAATTTGGTTAAGAGTTGAAACCTCTCCTTTGGTAAGTGGGTTAGTATAGGATTAGGGGTCCTTTGAGTGAATTTTCAATTTTTTATAATGTTGTTTGCTTCTGATTTTGGTTTTTGTTTGTTGCATTGTTCATAAACCCTAATTTGGGCTTCCATATGCATCCATCTTGCATTCCCTTGCATAACATGACTTGCCATGACATTTCAAGCATCCATTTGATACATTTGACATCATAAGACATATTGAAAACATGTTTGATCATTGCATCATGTATTTGCCATGTTGTATGCCACATGCATCTCATAACTTTTCATGTATGTTCTTGGTTCTTAACTTGCTTCATTTGCATTCATAAGCTTGCATGATCATCCACATGAGTTGTTTCTGGTTTGTAGCATCTCATAGCATCATTAACATCTCATACATGCTTCTGGTTTTGTTTCTCATCATGTCATTTCATTTCATTTTGCATTGCATTGCACTTCTTTTCTAACTTTTCAGGTGGTAAGTGATCTTGAGAAGTGAATTTGCCTTCACTTCTCATAACTTTTCTTTTCATCTCTCTTGCATCCATGCTGCATTTTTATATGTGTTTGAGTTTGAGCTTGCCCATTCCTCTTCTTCTTACTTTCTTTCTTCAAGTGACTTGACTTCTTGAGTGAAGCAAGTTACTTTGCTTCTCTTGATCCTTTCATCTGCTTCCTGGTGGTTCCATTGAAGACTTCTCTTGAAAACCTCACAAACCTTAGGAGCAACCAAGCATGACAATGATTAGGGTTTTGATTAGTCTCCCCTCTTAGTTTTACCTTTGTGTCTCTTTTGAGTCTTCTCTTCTCATCTCATAATCAGGGACTAAACCCTAAAGGCTTTAAGGCTTTGTGATTAAGCTTATGCCTGCATCCTTCTCTTAGGATGGAGTGTATAACTTTAATCCTAAGTGTTAAACCCTTAATGTGTTTAAATCTCTTAATCAATTCACTTAATAAGTATCAAGACATCACACTTGTAACTTGGGCCTTGCATTAGGGTTCTAATTCTTCCTTAATTGGTTAAGAAGGACTAACCCTAGTGTTAATGGACAAGTCCCCCTCAAGTTGTCTTACAAATCATAAAATCCACTTCATCATCATACCATTAAATAAAACCCACTTAATCAAAGGCTTGTTTTGTCATGAGTTTAATCCCTAATCATGGATTAAGTTGAGGAGCTTTCCTCAGTTTAAACATTCTCATCTATTATCCTTCTATTAGGATGGTGTAATGAGTCTGTTAAATCCCTGATTATGGCTTAATCTCATTACTTAACACTAAACAAAAACAACAAAAACATCTAATTAATCACAAGTAGGTTAATGATCTTAATCCTACACCAAAGGTGTTTAAGTGTGAGAAGCTGACTTCACACTTAAAGGTATTCTCATTACCCCTAATCAGAGGGAAGATGTGATGAGTTTACTAAATCCATTGGTTTAGACTTAAGCTCATTAACTTACGACAAATTTCCAAAAGCAATAAAAGACTGAAAACTCAAAAACAAACAATAATCGTCTCCTTCGGGATTCTTTTCTCATCATCTTCACTCACAAACGAGAACTTGCTTCTTCCGTCTAATGCAAGACAGTTTGCACCTGAGCCAGACAGGTCATACACTTGAGCATAGGCAAGTAAGCAGTTCACAAGTCAGTTCATCTATCAGTCTCTTTGGGTCGAACTACGGTGTTCTGACTTCCTCATTGCACGAGAGGATACGTAGGCATAACTTAACTGTTATCGAACAAAAGTCTCTGTATATTCCCCCTCTTTCTAGCTTCATTATTTTAGCCTCATGATCTTGAGCATTTCACTCCTGTTCTTACACTGACACTTCACTTATATACTTCACTTTTCTCTTACACTGACACCTGTACATTTTGTTTTACAGCTCTTTTACACACAAATTGCACTGACACTACCCCTTTAAAACACAAATCTTTCAAGCGTGGATCCCGTCGAGTACGGCGGACAATCTGGGTGCTAATACCTTCCCAGGTTGTAACCAACCCCCTTTCTCAGTCTTTCTGGTTCGCAACCGTCTTATCCATCTTTTTCTAGGCCTATGCAGCATTGCCTTTCCTCCGGGATAAAAATGCCTAGCTGGCGACTCTATTCATCTCCAGTGAGTTCACGGCTGTGTGTTCTCATTGTCCCTCTCGCCGACCGTTCGCGTCTGTACCTTTATCTGGGCCTATTCCCCATTTATCGGGAGCGACAGCTTGGCGACTCTGCTGGGGACCCTTATACTGTAACCAGGGCTTCTGGTTCTTTTTGTGGGTTCCTCCTAGCGCTCGATTGATTTTGTGTTTACTGGGGTGTTATGTGCTTATTTGTGTTTGTATATTTGTATTTATTCTGCTTTATGTACAGTTTTGTTTACTGCTTCCTTTATAGCTTTGCATTATATCATATTGTCATACTGTGTTGCTGGCTGGATCTGTTTGTTTGCTTTGGTGGGTGGGTGTTCCATTGAGAGTTAAGGTCCTATACCTGGGACCTGAGTGACACCTAGGCTAGAGTGAATCATATTCTTTCCCATTCCATCTCGGTCTGGTGCGGGAATATGAAACACGGTTCAGATATGGGTTTCTTCTTGAGAACTCTGTGTTGCAGATTTCCTGCAATACTAGGGCTATCTGGGAAGCCTGCTAAGTCTGGATGACCTTTTAGTATTGACCTTCAGAAACTGAGGTGAATTAGAGGAGGAACTTTTATGGTTATTGTAAACACTGTACCTCCGGGTTAGAAGTGTTTACACTTCTCATAACTGATCCAAGTCTGAGGATCCTTGTTTTAGAACACTACCTGTGAGGGGGTTGGGCTGTTTACAGGTTTGCAGGTACCTTGACCTCAGAATACCCTGTTACTTTGTTTGTTTAAGAGTACTCCATTTTGGGACAGTTCTTGTGATTCTAAAACCCTGGACATGTGGCTCTTTATTTGAGTCCCCCACCTTGGTTACTGGATTTATAGACCTCCATCTGGAATTCTTGAACATACTTGGACCTATATCAGAGTTTTTGATCAGATCCAGCTCAGTCACAAACCCTTGCATATCATTTGCATACATACTCATTGCATCATATTGACATTTGCTTATTTGTGTTTCAGGGTATCCACTTTCATCTTTGGTTTTGGTTTTGACCCCATCTTCAGTATTTGACCCATCTTCATCAGCATCTGCTTTAGTTATCAGCTATCTATTCCAGTTACCTGCACCAGCCAATCAGTGGCCCATTCTTCAGTGTTATCATCAGCACCTGTCTCTACTCATCTTCAGCATCATGGCTCCTAAAAAGAGCAACATCACCTATCACTTTTTCCAGCCAGAGCTATCTGACATCAGGAGGATTCAAACCCTGATCACTCCAGACCATATACCATTGTTCAGGGAACACTATGGAGATATACTTGATATGGTTATGGATCTGGACCCATCACAGAGGAGCCTGATCCACACTTGCCTTCAATTTTATGATCCCCCACTGAGATGTTTCACTTTTCAAGACTTTCAGCTGGGCCCTCTATTAGAAGAATACTCATCATTGGTTGGTATGCCTATCAGGGCTTGAATCCCTTTCAATCCTGAGATGGTATTTCCTGGTAATGGAGAAGTAGCAAAGGCTTTGCATCTGGAACCTGTTCTGATTGAGCAGCATATGACTTCTAAAGCTGGAATCCCTGGCTTCCATCTGGATTTCTTGATCTCTCAAGCTACCCTGAAGGCTTCTGTGGGGGATTGGAAAGCAGTCTGTGTTTTGCTGGCCCTGAGCATATATGGAATTGTATTGTTTGCAGATGAGCCTCGATTCATTAGCAAGAATGCAATCCATCTTTTCATCTTGAAGAACCCAGTGCCCACTTTATTGGGGGATCTCTACTACTCAGTGCATCAGAGGAATGAAAAGCAGAGGGGAAGATTAGTGAGGTGCTGTGCTCCATTATTCCATACTTGGCTTCTCAAGCATTTGCCCAGGACAGATGCATTTTTGAATCCTCATCAGCAGAGAAACTGGGCTAAAAGACTCACTGCTCTAACTTCAGCTGATATCAGGTGGTGCACCCAAAGCACCAAGGGCAGGGATATCATCACCAGCTGTGGGCATTTTCCCAATGTGCCCCTAATAGGAGTTAAGGGTAGTATTAATTACAACCCTCTGCTGTTCAAAAGACAACTGGGCTATGCACTGGTCCACACTCCTAAGGCACAGGACTTGGTTGAGACTCTTTATTGTGAGAACAAGCCTAATCTGGCTACTGTTGGGCAGGCAGCCTGGGCCTGGGACAATGTTCAAACCAAGGGAGTAACCATTCTAGGGAAGTGCAACAATGTGGCATCAGCACAATATTATGAGTGGTCCTATGCCAGGGCTCAGTTCTCTGGATTGCCATTTACCATGGAGGATATGCCTGGACCATCCTCAGCACCACCCCCCGCCACTATCAGTTTGGAGGAGTTTGAGAGCTTGAAAGAAAGAAATGAGAAGTTGACTCAGGCTTTGCAGAAGACCCTCTGGGAGAGGAGTGATGGTAGGTTGGATATTGAGAGGCTGGAGAAGTTGAGAGTAGAGCATCTGGCTAAAATTGAGAAGTCTGGGGATTATATCAAGAAGTCTAAAGCTGGGGAACAAATTCTGAAGAATGCTTGCAAAGAAGCCCAGTTCCAGAGAGCAAGGACAGACTTGTATCTGAAGGAGAGTCAGGCTAGGTGGGTCAGGATCACCGAGGCTCGTACTCTGGAGGACCAGAGAGTTCAAGACAAGATGGAGTAACTGGAAGCTAGTGCCAAAGAACAGCAGGAAGCCCTGGCAGCAGCCCAGAGGGAGATATCAGAGCTGAAGATCAAAGCTGGAGTGAAGAGGTCAAAGGACCAAAGTCAGCACAAGAAGTTAACTGCAGCTGTTGCTACCCGGAATCTCCTCATCAGGAATCTCACGGAGCGCCCAGCTGATCCTGTGACCGAAGCACTTCTCAAGGAAGTTCGTGAGGATGAGTTTGGCCTTGGTGTTTGACCATTTGCTTGTTGTTGTTTTCATTCCATGTACCTTTATTTTCTTGTAATGTATTTTGACCCCTCAGAGGGCTTGTATTTGTAAACAAACTATGTGCCTTTTGCTTTTTGTAATATATGTATTAGTTTGCTCCATCCGAGTTTACTTCAAAAGCAACATCAACAGCATCTTCAAGGGTTTGGAAGGGTCAAAACTGAATACCAAGCCAGATACCTCGAAAACAAATAAGCATACTGCATTGCATGCTAACCCTTTTGTTTGTTTTGTAGGTTTTTGTTTTATTGTTGCTAACTCTGTTGTGGTATTCAGGAACTATTGCTCGACGCCGGGTATTTCCCCTCAACCGTCCGCGCCGTTATCCAACCCGTAACAACCTTCCGGGCATACGAATGGATCAGATGCAGCAGGACCTTACTGAGGTCAGGAACCAAATGACCAACGAGAGGTTGGAAATGAGGAACCAGATGACTCAGTTTATGGAAGTGATGAACAACTTGGCTCAGAGCCAGGAAAGATTGAGGGCCATGGTGGAAAGGCAGAATCAAGAAGATCCACATATTGGAACTGCTGGCACAAGCAATAACGAGAGGGTCCAACCTCATGTCAATTCCCCAGTCTTTGGACCACACCTCCATCCTGAGGTCAACATCCCTGCAAATGTTCAAGGGACTGCCACTGCAGCCAGGGTACTGCAAGAAGACCCCCAAGAGGACCAATTCACAGTAATGGGTGCTGGGGAGGAAGCCTATGATAGAAGGCTGGATGAGATAGCTGAGAAATTAAGGTCCTTAGAGTCTCAAAACTCTTTGGGTTTCGATGTCATGGACATGGGCTTGGTAGACGGGGTCAGGATTCCCCATAAGTTCAAGCCTCCTTGTTTTGAAAAATACAACGGGACTTCATGCCCCCGGACTCATTTACAATCCTTTTTGGGGAGGCTGAAGGCCTATACTATGGATGAGAAGCTCTGGATGTTCTATTTCGAGGATAGCTTAACTGGAGCGTCAAGAGAATGGTACTCTCACCTGACAAGGGCAACTATCAGGTGTTGGAAGGACCTGGCAGAGGCCTTCATCAGACAGTATCAGTACAACTTAGACATGACACCCAACAGGACCCTCCTAATGGGAATGTCACAGTCGTCAAGAGAAAGTTTCCGAGAATATGCCCAGAGATGGAGGCAACTGGCTGCTGCTGTTCAGCCACCTATGTCTGAGAGGGAGATGGCAGATATGTTTATGAACACCCTCCAAGGAACATATATTGACAGGCTGGCTGCTTTCTCTTCCACTAGCTTTGCAGATGTTGTCATAGCTGGGGAGAGAATTGAGAGCCTGTTAAAGATGGGCAAGATTTCTGACAATGGTGCCAGCTCGTCCAGCAATACAAGGAAGCCTTTTGCAGGCCCGAGAAGAACTGGCGAGACCAATGCCATCCACACCAACAGGGGCAGACCCCAGTATGTTCACAGGTCTGTAGCAGCAGTCACCATTCCCACTCCGGCTCATCCTCAACCAGCTTATCAACCTCCGCAGCAGAACTATCAGCAACAACCTCAGTACCATCAACAAGCTCAGTATCCTCCAAGAAATTACAACAACACCAACAACAACAACAACCAGCAAAGGCCATTTCAGCAGAGGCCCTCTCAAGCTAATAGGGTGATCGATCCGATCCCTATGCCATATGCTACATTGCTGCCACAACTCCTGAAACTCAACCTGGTTGAGCTAAGGACGTTGGCACCTCCAGATCCCAACAGTCTACCCAGGAATTATGACTCCAACGCCAGATGTGCTTTTCATTCAAATGCACCTGGCCACAGTACAGAAAAGTGCAGAGCCTTGCACATGAAGGTACAAGACCTGGTAGACTCAAAAGCTCTGAATTTCGCACCACCACCCAATGTCAACAAAAATCCTATGCCAAACCACGGTGGTCCCAGAATTAACGCTATTGAAGAAGACAAGCCGTCTTATTTAATAACCAGTGTGGGTCAGATCCGGACACCGTTGGTAGAAATTAAGGCTCAACTCCTCGAATGTCAAATGTTCCCGGGGTGTGAGTTGGGGTGTGCTTACTGCAATATCTCAGTAAATGGGTGCGATAACCTGAGGAATGGCATAGACGGTCTCATTCAGAGTGGCCAACTTCAAATCACCATATCATTTCCTACAAATCCAGCAATCTCATCAGCAACAACTCCAAAACCTCCTACAACTGCAACAACCATTGTACCTGACAGTTCTTCGGTTTCATCAACAAGTGCTTCATCTATCATCTCAACTGATCAGCCATCAACAAATTTTCCTTCTACAACTTCAGCACCACTCCAGTTTGAGTCTCCTACAACAACAATATCCATCCTTCCACCAATGTCTCCTACAACACCAGCAACAAATCATGAAGATGTCTCAATTGTCACAATATTTTATGATCCTGAAAACAACTCTGTCTACAACTCAGAAAGTGCTGCTCCCATCAGAGCACCGGTCACAATTTATTATGATCCACAGACTAGCACAACTCCTTCCGCAGCTGCAATCAGTCCAGTCACTATCACGGCGCCTGGACCAGTACCTTATGAAAGTAGTAACGCCATCCCCTGGCATTACGGCTATGACCTGTACTGTGAAGGACAAAGAATCACTTTTGAATCATCAACCCCTGCACCACAAATAGACAATGTGGGAGGAGGCGGAGGCTTCACTCGAAGCGGACGTCTCTTTGCTCCACAAATTCAGAGACCCACTGCCGAAGCAGAAGCTGCTGCCAAGGCAAAAGGGAAAAGCTTGGTGCAGGAAGAGCAGATTGTTAAAGAAGCTTTGAAAACACCCTTTGACCAAGAAGTTGATGAGTTCATGCGAATCATCAAGAAGAGTGATTACAAAATAGTGGATCAGCTTCACCAGACGCCTTCCAAGATCTCAATCCTATCATTGCTTATGTGCTCCGAAGCCCATCGGAACGCACTACTCAAAGTCTTGCACGCAGCTTACGTGCCTGAAGAGATTACCGTCAATCAGCTGGAAGCCGTAGCTGGAAATGTTAATGCTAGTCATGGACTAGGGTTCACCAACACTGACTTGACTACGGAAGGCCGCAACCATAACAAGGCCTTGCACATAACCATGGAATGTAAAGGTGCAGTCCTTTCCCATGTGCTGGTAGACACGGGGTCATCCCTCAATGTCTTACCTAAAAAGGCCCTGGTGAAGCTAGAATATGACGGATTGGCGTTAAGACCCAGCAACCTGGTGGTGAGAGCCTTTGATGGTTCAAAGAGATCGGTTCTGGGAGAGATTGAGTTGCCCATAACGATTGGCCCGCAAACTTTCAAAACGACCTTCTACGTGATGGATATACAGCCTGCCTACAGCTGTCTATTGGGTAGGCCATGGATTCACGCCGCTGGCGCCGTGACCTCTACCCTTCACCAGAAGTTAAAATATGAGTGGGAGGGTCAAATCGTTACAATCTGTGGAGAGGAGGATATTTTCGTCAGCCACCTGGATACCTATAAGTATATTGAGATGGATGGGGAGATCCATGAAACAATGAGCCAAGGTTTTGAAGCCTTGAATGTCAATGAAACATCTGCTGTGCCTGGTACTTCAATATCATCATACCAACAAGCCCGGAAGGTTGTTGAGGGAGGAAACGCCCAAGGCTGGGGCAAACTGTTATCAGTGGAGAAGAAAGAGGATAGATTTGGGTTGGGTTACAAACCAACTCAACAAGATCAAGCAGAGGCTGCGAAAGAGCCCAACTTTGTGAGTGGGGGGATGCTCACCCCTGATGCTGTCAACAATGTGGAAGACGAGCTGGAAGAAGAGCGCAACCTGGAAAGCTGGATTCGTCCAAAGATCCCGGGGAGCAGTATCTCAAACTGGTCTTCCCAGGAAATTATAAGAGTTACTCATGCAGAGTAATTATTATTTCCTGTATTTTTATAGCATGCATCAAAGTCTTGCATCTTGCCCAAGATGACAAGACTCATTTTGTAATCGGGCCATCTGTACTTTTTGTGCAACAAGATTAATCAATGAAATATCAGACATCTTTTTGCAAACGAGTCTTTTTCTTTTCCGCTCACTGTTTTTCCATTTTTCTTTTTGTACAAAAAATAAATGGCAGTGTTTTCAAAATGACAACTTTATTTCACTTTTCTAAAACAAGATTAAAATCAAATCACTAAAATGAACCAACTGAACCCTTGCAGAGTGTGCCTTCCAGACAGCACCGACAACAGCACGGCTATGACTTCGTATGACTTTGACAATCCAATCAATCAAGCTGATGAAGGGGTTGAAGAAGAATATGAGCTTCCTGAGGAGCTAGCCAGGTTGTTAAGACAAGAGGAAAGGGTTATTACCCCTCACCAGGAGAGGGTTGAAACGATCAATCTTGGTACAGATGAAGACGTGAAAGAAGTTAAAATCGGAGCCTGCTTACAAGACTCAGTGAAGAGACAACTGATTGACCTGCTTCAAGAGTATGTGGACGTGTTTGCTTGGTCTTATCAAGACATGCCAGGTTTGGACACCGACATTGTTGTGCACAAGCTGCCTTTAAGAGAAGAATGCCCACCGGTTAAACAGAAACTGCGTCGTACTCGTCCGGACATGGCAATGAAAATCAAGGAGGAGGTACAAAAGCAATGGGACGCCGGGTTCCTTGCTGTAACTAGCTATCCACCGTGGGTCGCTAACATAGTACCTGTGCCTAAGAAAGATGGCAAAGTAAGAATGTGTGTTGACTACCGGGATCTGAACAGAGCCAGCCCGAAAGATGATTTCCCTCTGCCTCACATTGACGTGTTGGTGGATAACACGGCTCAGTTCTCGGTATTCTCCTTCATGGATGGATTTTCAGGATACAATCAAATTAAAATGTCACCTGAAGACATGGAGAAGACGACCTTCATCACACCCTGGGGCACGTTCTGCTACAAGGTAATGCCATTCGGACTGAAGAATGCTGGTGCCACATATCAACGGGCTATGGTGACGTTATTCCACGATATGATTCATAAAGAGATAGAATGTTATGTGGATGACATGATTGCCAAGTCCCTTACTGAAGAAGACCACCTGGTAAATCTGCTGAAGCTATTCAAGCGTCTGAGGAGATACCAACTGAAGTTGAACCCCAACAAATGCACATTCGGGGTAAGATCTGGTAAGCTGCTGGGATTTATTGTAAGTGAAAAAGGGATTGAAGTTGACCCTGACAAAGTCAAAGCCATCCAAGAGATGCCTGCACCGAAGACAGAGAAGGAAGTTCGAGGTTTTTTAGGTCGATTGAACTACATTTCACGGTTCATATCTTACCTCACAGCAACCTGTGAGCCCTTGTTCAAATTATTGAGAAAAGAACAGACGGTTAGGTGGAACGAAGACTGCCAGAAGGCTTTTGACAAGATCAAGGAGTACTTACAAGAACCTCCAATCCTTATGCCTCCAGTGGAAGGAAGACCTTTGATCATGTACTTGACAGTATTAGAGGAGTCGATGGGGTGTGTGTTGGGCCAGCATGACGAGTCTGGTCGAAAAGAGTATGCAATATACTACCTAAGCAAAAAGTTTACCGACTGTGAACAACGTTATTCACTGCTCGAGAAAACTTGTTGTGCTTTAGCGTCGGCTGCTCGCCGACTGAGACAGTATATGTTGACTCACACTACCTTATTGATCTCAAAGATGGACCCAGTTAAGTACATATTTGAGAAGGCAGCGCTTACCGGACGGGTTGCAAGATGGCAAATGATCCTTACAGAGTATGACATCCAATACACATCGCAGAAAGCCATCAAGGGCAGTGTATTGTCTGAATATCTTGCTGAGCAACCTATCGATGATTACCAGCCTATGAGATTTGACTTCCCTGATGAAGACATCATGTTCATAAAAGCCAAAGATCATGAAGAGCCTGTTCACACTGAAGGGCCTGACCCGGAAGAAGAATGGACTATGATGTTTGATGGGGCTGTTAATATGAATGGTCGTGGTGTTGGTGCAGTGCTCATTACACCTAAAGGAGTTCACATGCCGTTCTCGGCAAAGCTCACTTTCAACTGCACTAACAACGAAGCTGAATACGAAGCTTGCATTATGGGTCTTGAGGAAGCCATCGACCTCAGGATCAAGACATTGACCGTATTCGGAGATTCAACTTTGGTAATCAATCAAACTAATGGCAAATGGTACACCCACCAGGATCATCTGATACCTTACAGGGATTATACAAGGAGGTTATTGACTTTCTTTACGACGGTCAAGCTTGAGTATATCCCTCGGGACGAGAATCAGTTTGCAGATGCTCTTGCCACCATTTCATCCATGATCAAAGTTCAAGCTGCCAACTTCGTACCTCAGATCTCAGTGTCCAGACTTGACAGACCAGCATATGTGTTCGCAGCAGATGTTGTTAAAGATGATAAGCCTTGGTTCCATGACATTAAATGCTTCTTGGAGGATCAAACATACCCGCCTGGGGCATCTTCCAATGATAAGAAGACTTTGAGAAGGCTTGCTGGTAGTTTCTTTCTGAACACTGATGGGTCTTTATACAAAAGGAACTTTGATATGGTACTCCTCAGATGTGTTGATAAGACAGAAGCAGACTTGTTGATGCATGAAGTGCACGAAGGATCCTTTGGTACCCATGCGGGAGGGCATGCCATGGCCAAGAAGTTGCTGAGATCAGGCTACTACTGGATCACAATGGATGCTGACTGTTGTGCTTATGCCAGAAAATGCCATAAATGCCAGATTTATGCAGATAAGGTGCATGTGCCTCCCAATCCTTTGAGCGTGATGTCTTCACCCTGGCCCTTTGCTATGTGGGGCATTGACATGACCGGTAAGATTGAGCCAACTGCTTCAAATGGCCACAGATTCATCTTGGTCGCCATTGACTATTTCAACAAGTGGGTTGAAGCAGCTTCCTATGCAAATGTTACAAGGCAAGTGGTAGCCAGATTTCTGAAAAGAGATATCATCTGTCGATATGGAGTTCCCGAGCGAATCATTACTGATAATGGTTCCAATCTAAACAACAAAATGATGGCAGAGCTGTGCCGGGACTTCAAAATTCAGCACCACAATTCTTCTCCTTACAGGCCAAAGATGAATGGCGCAGTTGAGGCAGCTAACAAGAATATCAAGAAGATTGTGCAGAAGATGGTAGTCACTTACAAAGACTGGCATGAAATGCTACCATTTGCCTTGCATGGGTACCGCACGTCAATCAGAACATCCACTGGGGCAACACCGTATCAGCTTGTATATGGTATGGAAGCAGTCCTACCGGTTGAAGTTGAATTACCCTCTCTACGGGTACTGATGGATGTTAAACTGAGTGAAGCAGAATGGGTTCAGGCCCGATACGAACAACTGAGTCTGATTGAAGAGAAAAGGTTGGCTGCAATCTGTCATGGGCAGTTATATCAGAAAAGAATGAAGAAAGCCTTCGATCAGAAAGTCAGGCACCGAGAGTACCAAGTAGGAGATCTTATGCTGAAGAGAATCCTCCCTCCTCATACAGACCACAGGGGCAAATGGACTCCAAATTATGAAGGACCATTTGTAGTAAAGAAAGTTTTCTCTGGTGGAGCACTGATGCTCAGCACCATGGATGGTGAAGATTTCCCGTCCCCTGTGAATTCAGATGCAGTTAAAAAATACTTCGCATAAATGACCCGCTGGACATAAAAACAGAATGTAAGTCCAGGCAAAAATAGGGCATCCCGGCGAGTCAAAAACAGAATAAAGACTCGGGCAAAAATAAGGGAAAATAGACAAAAAAATGCACACCCGCTGATTTGAAAAGCCGCATTGGACAGCTCAGGCAAAAAATGGGTATCCCGATGGATTGAAAACCCGAAAGGGAGATCCATGCAAAATAAGGGAATAAGCGAACAACTGCACTCTGAATTCGCCTGTATCACTTACAACTTGGCAAGCTTCGAAAGGATCAAGCTTCAATCAGAATCAACATTCTTCAGAAAGCAAGATGAGAAGAACGTCAAAAGTCATACGAGTCATGGTAAAGAGGAAGCTCCTTAAAGCGTCATCAACACTGCCAACATTTTGTTTCTCAATTTGTAACAATATCCTCATTTCAGGGGATTTGTTTCTTTGACTGTATCTCGCCAATTCAGGGCATGTGAATTAATAAAACTAGATTTTCAGTCATGTCTCATTTTGTACGTTTTATTTGCAAAAAATGTCTGATGTCTAAAAGAAACACTGATTGCATGAATACAGATGTTTATCTTCAAAAATAAAAACATGCTTGCAGGAAATATACTTACTCTCAGAATTGTCTAAACTCCTATGACGGAATCCAGTGAAGGATACCTCGGGATTACTTGTGCGTTTCTCTATCTTTTTCAGGATTGCAGGTATCCAGAACGCAACTTGGGGCATGAAAACTTTATCCCAGCAAGCTGGCAAATCAACACTCAATTTTAGCACCCGATGTGCTCTCCCCCCAGCTGAGTTGCCTCTCATGACTTCCCCCAGCTGAGATGCCACTTACTACTTCTCCCCAGCCGAGTTGCCAATCATTCTTCCTCAGCCAAATACAAAAGCCAAGGAGCTCTCCCCACAGAGTTGCAGCCTCTATCCAAAAGAGCAACACATAGAAGATCACAACAGAGTGAAGAAGGCTTCTACAAACCCCAGCTGGGTCTCTCATTTATTGGCATAGGTCTCTCAGTGACCCGAATCCCCAAGCAGATATAATCTCATCAGATCTACCAATGATCTCATCCCCAGCTGGGATGTTTACTTCAAACGGATCGATCGAAGACCTTCGCAGCAACGGGACCCGGATTCCGGTTTGGTATCTTTGCACAATCATAGCATTCGCATCATGTTCACCCACAAAGCGTAGCATTCCGTTTTAACACGGAGCATTACGACAAAAATCCAACACATAGCATAATCATAAGCCATGTTCTAAACCAACACTTGTGAATAACGACAGTTCATCAACGTACAGAAAAATCCCCACCAGAGTCCCCAGCAAAAGCAGCTGCCTCGCAAATCACAAACACCAGTATATGCTCATTTTGACACCCACCCGCGTCATCATTTCCCAGTAAAGTCACCTGAACGCTCTTTACAAACAAAATCACCCGTATTACAGATACGTCCTGACACCCGTCCGTGTCATACCCCAGCAGAAAGCCAAAAGACATCCTCTTTGCACTCACATATATCTATACACTTTCTTGACACCCGTCAGTGTCGTATCCCCAGCGCAGTTGCCTACACTTTTACAACCCACATACTTGTCTATACTATACTTTTCTCTCTTGACACTCGTCCGTGTCACTCTCCCCAGCAGATAAACACTCATCTATACGATGCTCATACTCACTACTCATGTTACACTCATACAGATACTCGTCCGTATCTTGTATATACCATTCATGTCCCCACAGATTCGACATTGGTCCATGTTCTTTGTTAACCAGTTGGTACTCGTCCGTATCATCATCTCAGAACATGCGTCAAGCGTTTGTTTCTACTTGATACTCGTCCGTATCATAGTCTTAAAGATGCTCGTCCGCATCTTTAATCCATACACCGTGTCAAACACTTTTGTCTTCTTGGATATGGATACTCGCCTGTGTCTACTATTCCCCAGAGGAATCCTCTCAGATTCAACACTCGTCCGTGTTCTCTGTTAACCAGTTGATACTCGTCCGTATCATCATCTTTGAACACGCGCCAGTATTTGTTTCTACCCGATACTCGTCCGTATCGTAGTCTTAGGGATGCTCGTCCGCATCTTTAATCTATACACAACATCTAAACACTTATACCTTCTGTTTCTTGGATGTAAATACTCGTCCGTGTTTACTATTCCCCAGTACATCACCAACTAACGAATTTCTTTTTATCTAACACTCGTCCTGTGTTATGATAAAACCTGAGAGCAGCCGTATCCTGCTAGGTGGTCGTCCTCCACCTCTTGATGGTCGTCCTCCATCATGCTCATCCGATGGCCGTCCCCATCGTTGATATTTAGCAGCCGTCCCCTGCTAGGTGGTCGTCCTCCACCTTTTGATGATCGCCCTTCATCAATTTTATCCAATGGCCGTCCCCATTGTTGATTTTGGTTATCTGGCATTCGTCCTATGTCATGATAAGCCCTGAGAGCAGCCGTCCCCTGCTAGGTGGTCGTCCTCCACCTCTTGATGGTCGTCCTCCATCATGCTCATCCGATGGCCGTCCCCATCGTTGATTTTTAGCAGCCGTCCCCTGCTAGGTGGTCGTCCTCCACCTTAGATGACCGTCCCTCATCTTAACCCCAACAGAACAGCCGTCCCCTGCTAGGTGATCGTCCTTCACCTTTGATGACCGTACCTAATCATCTGTTTATTTCATTTATTCTTTAACCCGATGGCCGTCCCCGTCGTGGTCCTTTTTCTTTTTAGCCCGATGGCCGTCCCCATCGTTGGTTACTTCGCTTTATGGACTTGATGGCCGTCCCCATCATGTTTCATTAATTCCCAGAGAATCTTACAGCTTTATGGCCGTCCCCATCGTAATTTCTTATTTTTCCCAGCTAGTCGGCCGTCCCCGTCTTGGCTTCACCTTTTATCCCCAGCATGTCGGCCGTCCCTGTCATTGCTTTATTTCCCGCGCTTTTCCCAGCATGTCGGCCGTCCCCGTCATTGCTATTTACCCAGCAGTCGTCCTCTGCTCGACGGTCGTCCTCCGTCGCCCATACTTTATAATATACTTTATTTTTCTTTTACAATCTATATCCCTTTTCTTCTTCATTCTGTGAGTGCAAATTTTGGACTGTCTTTGGTATTCAACCACAAGTTATCTTGTTTGCCTGTTAAGCCGTCGCTTACAACCTGCACAGCTAACTCATGTTTGAATAGGGGCAGCTGTAAACACCCCAAATTTGCCCTCACCCATTCACACCATGGCTGGTGATCATCTCATATGCATAAACACAATCATATCACCTCATATCTCATTTTTAATTCACTGCATAGATTCAAAGTCATCTGCATCTAGGGTTTGTGATCTGAACAATCCAAGAGCTTCTTGAGCCACTCCAAAGTCCATCAATGACTCCAAAGGGATCCATGAGTGTTCTTATATCGTATCACATCCTCTCAAAGTTAAAAATGCCAAAGAATCACAAGAACTGGGATTGGTATGGAAGCAGAGCCAGGCTTGACTGCACAGTTGACCCAAAATTAGGGTTTTGGTTTCAGAGGCCATAACTCCAAATTTTTTGGTCATTCTTGTTTCCATTGGTCTCTATATGGTATAGGGAGTATGCATATCAATTTTCATGAAGAAATTCCATGGGGAAGTCATCTGATCAAGGGTTGACTTTTCAGACAAGTCAGTGCAAAATCAGGGCATCTGAGGCCCCCAATGACCCAACCAAGGGGTGATCTTCATCATTTTGAGTGTATATGATCTTTATTTGGTCATGGAAGAAGGTTGAAGTTCACAAAATTCAAGAATTTGAAGTTTTTGCAAAGTTGACTTTTTAGGGCATGGTTGACTTTTGAAGAATATGTCATTTTATGCCACTTTTCAAGCCTTACTTTTTGATCCAAAAATGCTTCAAATGAAAAAACTTTGGTCATGAAAGTTGTAGATTACATCTTTCCCTTTTCAAAAAGTACAAGAACATGACCTAATTCATTTTGGATCAAAAGTTATGGTGTGACAAAGTTGGCAAAAAAATCACTAATTTTCAAGATATGCACCAATTGGAAAATTTGCAAAATCATGAACCAAGGCAAATTGTAACTTCTAGTTCATATCAAACCAAGGCACAAACATCACATGTGACCTAAAAAATCAGATTTGGACCAAGATTTCTCATGTTCATGGTTGGCAAGGCAAGGGATTTTCATGAAGTTTCAAAAGTAAACAACTTGCAAAATCATCATCACACTTTCCCCCACTTGTTACATTGGATGCTGAACCATGCTAGCCTTCCACACACACCTTGCTGCGCAGCCCATGCCTCTTGTACCAAGCTAGAACTTAGCCCATACCCTCCTTACAACAAAGTGGACTTTTTGCAAAAGTGAACATCCCAATCACAGCAGGCCAGGTCACATCATCTGACCAATAGGAGTCTTTTATGCAAAGCAAATGCTAGCCATTTCATACATGAAGCAAGGCTGAAACACACAAGAACTCACCATTCACAAAAACACTCCCTCAAGCATTTCTCTTCGAATCTCTCTACACAACACACAAACACAAAAACCATTTTCATAGATCAACTCACCTTGCTTCACTGAGCCAAAACCAGCAAGACTTAGGCCTGAACCAGGCAAGAACACCATTTTTCCATTTTTCACTCTCAAAGCCAAAGCTTTCGAAACTCATTCCACAGGCCACAAACACTTGAACAAATTCCACAAACCTTCTCAAAACATCACCCTGATCACAAAGAACCACTCACATTGGCCTGAAACAGCCTGAATCACCATCACCATTTTCAACTGAGCTTGAGCAGAAGCTGTTCAAACTCCTTAACCAGCCAACATAAACTCCTCCTAAGCATTCAAGGATCATCAGGGGACCAAGTAAAGTGGATTGCATCAAAGGGAGAGGTCAGAAAGTTGCTGGAGTGAAAGCTTCGAAACTCAGGTAGCTCAAGAACCTTTTTTCCAGAAATGGATTTTTAAGTTCTAAAGTTGTTCTCCATGCTTCACTGATTGCTCTGATATCTTTAGTTTTGAAAATGGTGGAGAGATGAGAGTTTAATTTGTTTCTGAAAGTTTTGCCCTAAAATATTCTTGGTTTCGATTCATGAGTTTGGGGAAAAATAAATGGTTTCTAGCTTAGGGTTTTGATTCAGGGGAGTGTGGGAATCATTTCCATGTTTTTAGATTTCATTTCAGTTGCGTTTTGAGAGTTCTAGGGATTTTCAGGTGGGGTTCCCACCGGAGAAGACGACCGGAGGTCTTCTCCGGCCACCTGAAAATCATTAGGGTTTAATCTTGCAATTAATGGGCGTTTGAATCTGGCACGTTGGATCAGTGGACTTCGTTGACTTGCCGCGCGTGTGAATGGTCCAGATGTGGTCATTAAACCCTAATCACCATTATTTATTTAATTAAATCAGAATTAAGAAGTTTGAATTCCAGCCCTTGATCTGCGCGCGCAGTCAACACAGCCTTCCCCAGAATGAATCCTGGCCCTCCATCCTGCATACTTCAGCCTATTTTCATTTTTATTTCATTTTCTTTCATTTAATTTGCATAATTTATTTAAAATAGTAAAAATTGTCAAAAAATTATGAAACTTTTTCTCAAGGATTTCATTAATTTTGATGACACAAAAATATTTTTATTTTTATTTTTAGCATTAAAAAAGTATTTTTAAATATTTAAAAGTTTATTTTTAATTGATTAATGAAAATTAATTTATTAAAAATACTTTTAGGTATTTAAAAATCACCAAAAAATTCATGAAATGTTCTAAGACATTTAGAAACATTGTCCAACCTTCAAACCAAATTTATTTTTTGATCTTGATGCTTTTTAAGAATTTCTCATTGAATTAAAATCATTTTTGTGCATTATTTTGATCCAAAGTTCAAAAAATCATTTCTGCCTATTCATGAAGAGTTGGACATTGATTCTTTTTGCATTGCATTGTGTTTAGCATGTAGTTTGTGAGATTAAATGGCCATGATTTGATCTTTCATTTTCAATTTGTTTGGCATTTCTTTTGTTTGGAAACCCTAAAACCCTAGAAATCTTGAGAAAACCATAACTTGAATTTGGTTAAGAGTTGAAACCTCTCCTTTGGGAAGTGGGTTAGTATAGGATTAGGGGTCCTTTGAGTGAATTTTCAATTTTTTATAATGTTGTTTGCTTCTGATTTTGGTTTTTGTTTGTTGCATTGTTCATAAACCCTAATTTGGGCTTCCATATGCATCCATCTTGCATTCCCTTGCATAACATGACTTGCCATGACATTTCAAGCATCCATTTGATACATTTGACATCATAAGACATATTGAAAACATGTTTGATCATTGCATCATGTATTTGCCATGTTGTATGCCACATGCATCTCATAACTTTTCATGTATGTTCTTGGTTCTTAACTTGCTTCATTTGCATTCATAAGCTTGCATGATCATCCACATGAGTTGTTTCTGGTTTGTAGCATCTCATAGCATCATTAACATCTCATACATGCTTCTGGTTTTGTTTCTCATCATGTCATTTCATTTCATTTTGCATTGCATTGCACTTCTTTTCTAACTTTTCAGGTGGTAAGTGATCTTGAGAAGTGAATTTGCCTTCACTTCTCATAACTTTTCTTTTCATCTCTCTTGCATCCATGCTGCATTTTTATATGTGTTTGAGTTTGAGCTTGCCCATTCCTCTTCTTCTTACTTTCTTTCTTCAAGTGACTTGACTTCTTGAGTGAAGCAAGTTACTTTGCTTCTCTTGATCCTTTCATCTGCTTCCTGGTGGTTCCATTGAAGACTTCTCTTGAAAACCTCACAAACCTTAGGAGCAACCAAGCATGACAATGATTAGGGTTTTGATTAGTCTCCCCTCTTAGTTTTACCTTTGTGTCTCTTTTGAGTCTTCTCTTCTCATCTCATAATCAGAGACTAAACCCTAAAGGCTTTAAGGCTTTGTGATTAAGCTTATGCCTGCATCCTTCTTTTAGGATGGAGTGTATAACTTTAATCCTAAGTGTTAAACCCTTAATGTGTTTAAATCTCTTAATCAATTCACTTAATAAGTATCAAGACATCACACTTGTAACTTGGGCCTTGCATTAGGGTTCTAATTCTTCCTTAATTGGTTAAGAAGGACTAACCCTAGTGTTAATGGACAAGTCCCCCTCAAGTTGTCTTACAAATCATAAAATCCACTTCATCATCATACCATTAAATAAAACCCACTTAATCAAAGGCTTGTTTTGTCATGAGTTTAATCCCTAATCATGGATTAAGTTGAGGAGCTTTCCTCAGCTTAAACATTCTCATCTATTATCCTTCTATTAGGATGGTGTAATGAGTCTGTTAAATCCCTGATTATGGCTTAATCTCATTACTTAACACTAAACAAAAACAACAAAAACATCTAATTAATCACAAGTAGGTTAATGATCTTAATCCTACACCAAAGGTGTTTAAGTGTGAGAAGCTGACTTCACACTTAAAGGTATTCTCATTACCCCTAATCAGAGGGAAGATGTGATGAGTTTACTAAATCCATTGGTTTAGACTTAAGCTCATTAACTTACGACAAATTTCCAAAAGCAATAAAAGACTGAAAACTCAAAAACAAACAATAATTGTCTCCTTCGGGATTCTTTTCTCATCATCTTCACTCACAAACGAGAACTTGCTTCTTCCGTCTAATGCAAGACAGTTTGCACCTGAGCCAGACAGGTCATACACTTGAGCATAGGCAAGTAAGCAGTTCACAAGTCAGTTCATCTATCAGTCTCTTTGGGTCGAACTACGGTGTTCTGACTTCCTCATTGCACGAGAGGATACGTAGGCATAACTTAACTGTTATCGAACAAAAGTCTCTGTATATTCCCCCTCTTTCTAGCTTCATTCTTTTAGCCTCATGATCTTGAGCATTTCACTCCTGTTCTTACACTGACACTTCACTTATATACTTCACTTTTCTCTTACACTGACACCTGTACATTTTGTTTTACAGCTCTTTTACACACAAATTGCACTGACACTACCCCTTTAAAACACAAATCTTTCAAGCGTGGATCCCGTCGAGTACGGCGGACAATCTGGGTGCTAATACCTTCCCAGGTTGTAACCAACCCCCTTTCTCAGTCTTTCTGGTTCGCAACCGTCTTATCCATCTTTTTCTAGGCCTATGCAGCATTGCCTTTCCTCCGGGATAAAAATGCCTAGCTGGCGACTCTATTCATCTCCAGTGAGTTCACGGCTGTGTGTTCTCATTGTCCCTCTCGCCGACCGTTCGCGTCTGTACCTTTATCTGGGCCTATTCCCCATTTATCGGGAGCGACACACAGCCGCACAAATCTTTCTTCAACCCCGCAAGGTCTCATCCATTTTTTTCAACTCTACACCGAAACTATCTCCCGACATCTTCTTCCCCGTACCAAAGGCATGGTTCTGACGCGAAGAAAATCGCCGCCATCATCATCTTGACGAACTCAAAACGCCGCTGAAAAAAACTCATGTAAAACCTTTGTTCGGAGATTCTGTGTACGTCACCACCTCTTTCGTCTTCTTCTCAATCACGTCTCCGGAGAAACAAGACACATCCTCCGCGATCTCTCATCGCTGCGCCTCAGCTACGATTCACTCCATTCTTCTGTTCGTGACTTCCTATCATCAACACACCGTGACGCCAAGGATGTATCTTACGGCTTCTCCGTTAATCCAAGAACAAAAATCGAAAGAGGAACTTTAGCGACACGAATGAGCGTCGTCACTTTTCAGGTATGATTAGTGGATTCGCTCGTCTTGATTCACTCTGCGACTCCTTCTTTTCCTTTCAATGCGTTATGAGTGTATTTGTTGAATTTCGGCTCTCGCGGATTAGATGTAGAGAAGTTATCGATATGCTCTGGCTGAAGCATTGTTGTTGCGGTGTGTATGTTGATGATGCGATGTCGTTGAGTTTTTCTCGAAAATCTTGTGTTAATTTCTGAATTTTTTATTGTTGAAATAACTGACGAGCTCCATTGCGCAGGAATTGGAAGGTTCTGGTTATTGTCGTTGAAGATGATGACTGATGATGCTTGAAGGTTAGAATAGTGAAGACCATTGATGAAGAGAGGATTCTGGTTTTTAAGATCGATGAATATGTGAAGTGGTTGAAGAGAGTGATCTGAAGGGAGTGATGATGAAAAATTAGCATGAGTTTTTGAAGGTGAAAATGTGATTGGAAGAAAAAGGAAGAAGAGAATGGTGAAGAAGGTTTTTGATGGATGGTAAAGAATAGTGATGTAGAAGGTGATGAAATTGTTGAGGGATCCTGAGATTTTTCTTTGTGTTCTCTGTAATCATAAAAATGCCCTGTGATGTTGAGTTTTCTTTTCTTTTTGAAGGTGATGCTGAACTCATTGTATTCAAGGATCTCTTTTTCTGCTGCTATATCAGTTATGGTTATAACTGATATTTCCTGTTATTTTGTTACCTATCAGTTACAATTGTAACTAATTTTCTGTCGAAAAATTGGAAAATTGTAATTGCCCTTCTTCTGTTGTAACTGGTTTTTTCTTTGATGAAGTTTCTGCTGTTATTGTTTTTTCTTTGAGATTCTAATGTGTTATAAAATTCAAACAATAATGAGGCATTAAAATGGTAATTAAATGGTGGATTAGGTGGATAAAAAAAAGGTTTAAAGGATCCCATCATGGACACAAAAACAAATGTGATGGGTTTGAGTTTCCAAACAAAAAATGAATATGTGGTAAAGATGATTTATGGCATGACTTAAATGGATCATTCATTTGAATCATTAACTTTGAGGGAATTTGAATTGTGGAGTTGACAACAGATATAGATACGTAAAAAAATGGTTTATGGTAATAATAAAGAACCTTGGGCCTAGCAAGACTCAGGTCGAGAAAATGATATTTGAAATAGTTTTGAGAAGTTGTCTTAAGATGTATGGACACTTGGATTTAGAATGAATAAACGGTTATGATGCGCCTATATCTCAAACATTCCACCTGACCATATCTTAACAAGTTCAATCGATATGAAAATCTCAATCCAAAGCCAACTATATTCTCCGCCAATCCCCGACTTAAATCTGAACCACAAGCAAAAATCAGATGATAAGCCATCAGTGCTTTGAGGACTCCTCAGAAATGTTCTGGACATGAAACCCACATATTACGATCTTCGGTTGGTGAGTACTTCACAAACTCAAATATGATGAGTAGTAAAAAAATCCTCTTAAGATCCCTTTTGAAGGATGACGATTTATTGATGTAAAAATTCAACAACCTCATCAAAAAGCTTTCCAAATTGAAAATCCATGACACTCGATCCCCTTTGAGAAATCTTGGAGAAAAGTAAATATGATGCTTTGATAGGAAGATACTCAGGATATTGAGAACTCAGCCTGTGCCCTGATCTTGAATTTAATATCCAAACAAATCACATGTGAATAGGAAGATTTTAGATCCCAAGAACATGCTTTTGATCCCATGCCTTATGACTCCATGAAATGCATTATTATGCTGTTAATGACCTAATGAGAAATGCAGATGAAGTGCGAAGCGATAAGCCAGTTAAGGCAAAAAGAATGAGGGAAAATTTTGAGGTATTACAGCTGCCCCTATTCAATCAACTGCAGACCTGAACGGATAATTGCAACAACTTTTAGACGTTCAAGGTATGGAGTGATTGAATACTCAAATAAAACCTGAAAATTTGCACACTAAGGGAAACAGAAATGCCATCTGCCCAGTTATTTATTTACATATTTTTTGATTTTGACCTCTGAATAGGTAGTGAGAAAAGAACCAGGTGGAAATATGCTGGGAAGAATGCCATCCTCGAATGACAACTCACAAGGGATCCTCGGATCCAACATGAAACCATCCTCGAATGGAGACGCAAAGGTATACCGGCCGCAGGCGGTAACCAAACACAAAGCTGTCCTCAGACAGACTTTGCAAAAGAGACAAACTAACCTCGATCAATAAGCTCAAAAAGTGAACTACTATCCTCGAATAATAGCCACAACAACAATACCAACCTCGGAAGGACTTGAAGAACAGAAATACCATCCTCGAATGACAAATCAAAAGATCCTCAGATCTAACACGAAACCATCCTCGAATGGAGACGCAAAGGCATACCAGCCTCGACTGATAACCAAACACAAAGCTGACCTCAGACAGACTTTGCAAAAGAGACAAACTGACCTCGATCAATAAGCTCAAAAAGTGAACTACTATCCTCGAATAATAGCCACAACAACAAGACCAACCTCGGAAGGACTTGAAGAAAAGAAATGCCATCCTCGAATGACAAATCAAAAGATCCTCAGATCTAACACGAAACCATCCTCGAATGGAGACGCAAAGGTATACCAGCCTCGACTGATAACCAAACACAAAGCTGACCTCAGACAGACTTTGCAAAAGAGACAAACTGACCTCGATCAATAAGCTCAAAAAGTGAACTACTATCCTCGAATAATAGCCACAACAACAAGACCAACCGCAGAAGGACTTGAAGAAAAGAAATGCCATCCTTGAATGACAAATCAAAAGATCCTCGGATCTAACACGAAACCATCCTCGAATGGAGACGCGAAGGTATACCAGCCTCGACTGATAACCAAACACAAAGCTGACCTCAGACAAACTTTGCAAAAGAGACAAACTGACCTCGATCAATAAGCTCAAAAAGTGAACTACTATCCTCGAATAATAGCCACAATAACAAGAACAACCTCGGAAGGACTTGAAGAAAAGAAATGCCATCCTCGAATGACAAATCAAAAGATCCTCGGATCTAACACAAAACCATCCTCGAATGGAGACGCAAAGGTATACCAGCATCGACTGATAACCAAACACAAAGCTGACCTCAGACAGACTTTGCAAAAGAGACAAACTGACCTCGATCAATAAGCTCAAAAAATGAACTACTATCCTCGAATAATAGCCACAACAACAAGACCAACCTCGGAAGGACTTGAAGAAAAGAAATGCCATCCTCGAATGACAATCCAAAAGATCCTCGGATCTAACACGAAACCATCCTCGAATGGAGACGCAAGGGTATACCAGCCTCGACTGATAACCAAAAACAAAGAAAATAGGACAAGATGGAACGGGATCGTTGTACATAAACGAGATCCCAAGCAAACAGGACCGTTGTACAAAACGGGAACCTGCGACGCGACTGTTGGGCATGACCAAGTCACTGAAGATGCCTGTTATCGAAACAGGACTTAACGCAACATCAACCGATTTGCGACTCAAATAAGATCAACCGATCTAACACGGAGATGGTATCAACCGATCCACCCTGGAAAACGAGAATGTAATATCATCCGATTTACAGCTCGAAGAGAAATGATGTCAACCGATTCATAACTCAAATAAGATCAACCGATTTAATATGGAAATGGTATCAACCGATCTATTATCATCGCACTGAGATGAGACCAAAAGGAACAGGATCATTGTACTTAAATGATAACCTGAGACGCGATCGTTGTACTGAAACGGAGACGCGAAAAAAATGAGACTGTTGTACTGAAACAAGACTCAAAGACGAGACCATTGTACTTAAATGGAGACTCGAAAGGAATGGGATCATTGTACTTAAATGATAACCCGAGACGCGACCGTTGTACTGAAACGGAGACGCGAAAAAATGAGACTGTTGTACTGAAACAAGACTCAAAGACGAGACCATTGTACTTAAATGGAGACTCGAAAGGAAAGGGATCGTTGTACTTAAACGAGAGCCCAAGACGCAACCGTTGTACTGAAACGGAGACGCGAAAAAATGAGAATGTTGTACTGAAACAAGACTCAAAGACGAGACCATTGTACTTAAATGGAGACTCGAAAGGAACGGGATCATTGTACTTAAACGAGAGCCCAAGACGCGACCGTTGTACTGAAACGGAGACGCGAAAAATGAGACTGTTGTGCTGAAACAAGACTCAACTAGGGATAACAACAAGACTCGGTAGAAGTAACCACCCTGGGAAACAGAGTTGAATTATGTGAGGAATACTTCAATCTGATTGGAGATGTAACGGGTCTTATGTAATATACCTCAAAACTGGCCCATGCTGGTATGCATATGTTTGGATTTATGGCGTAATGCTTCATGATGATGGAAGTGCTACGCTTTGGAGGATGCAAATGTAATGATGATTATGCGTATGCAAATGCAAAGAGATCTTCTGACAAGGGGACTGCAAGTATCCCAGATGGCTTGACTGGGGAGAGTTGATGATCATTGCATTGATCTGATCCACCCTGATGAGGATGAGATAACTCTGCGGGGAAGGTTGTCCATGATACACCGGCTCTGCACAGCCGCCATTGCCAAAAATAAATTGGACTTTTAAGATTGGAGTGCCAAGACCCTGCTGGAGAAGGACCCTTCTTGAACTCTGATGGGGAAGTGAGGACCCCCTGGCTTGGCTGAGAACCAAAGGCATGATATTGCTGAGGAAGCAACTGCTGGGGAGGCAAAACACTCCTTATACTGCTGAGAATTGCCCCTGTCTGAAGGGAAGTTTCTGCTTGGGGTTGACACCCACCTCCTGCTACCTTGCTGGAAGATTTTAGCTTCCAAATCTACTGGGGATGACAGATGATGTCAATGATAAAGCTTCCCGCTGAAGATAAGAGCTCAAGTTGCCACTTGCTGGGGATAAGAGATAAATCCTCTCATGTTGGGAATGAGAGATGTAAGGCGTCTCATGTTGGGGATGAGAGACGATGATACCATTCTGATGAAGAAGTAACTTTCGCTTTGCTACACAGTTGGAGAAGGGATTGTCTAATGAGACTAGCTAAGAAATTTTGATCAATGAAGCCTGCTGATGAAATAACTCTTGAAGTAACGTGCCGACAATGGCTTTGCTTCTAGACTCTGGGTTGATAGGTTGCCAACTTATCATGAGTGAGCAATAGTTCTTTGCAATCTTCAACTCGCCTTCTACTAGGATCTATCAAAAGATAATGTCTCAAGAGGATTTTACAGAAAACTGGCATACGAGATGCCTCAGTGTCTTCAAACTCTTGGAGAGATTCATCGGATCTCGAAATAACTGCCCCAGACTACATGATATGAAAGAAATTTGCCTCGCGAGGATTCATGAAAAACCTCATATCACCATGAAATATTCTGCCCCAGTATATTGAACTCTGGATAGGTGCTTCTGATAAGCCGTCTTTGGGAGAGAGTACTTCTCATGCTTCTGGGATGGCCTGCACCGGTACGAGCCTTGAAGTGATCACCTCTGACTGACTGTGCTTTGAAGAAAACACCCAGATCAGCTATTCTTTGAGAGATTGGATCTCGAAGTAATTGCCCCAGTTTGGCTAAAATTTGAATGCATGCGTCAGACTCATGAGAGATTTGATCTCGAAGTGATTGCCCCAGTTTGGTTGAAATTTGAATAATGCCTCCGCCTGATGGCCTTTTGAGAGATTTGAATCTCGAAGTGATTGCCCCAGTTTGGCTAAACTTTGAAGAGATTGCTCGACATGATTTCCCAGATTAGTTGGCTCTTACCACCACTGTTGGGAAAGTCCCTACTCAATGGAGTTTTCTTGAAAAGTGCACCACGATACTATCGTCCTTCGGAAGTTTCAGACTTCTCAACTTGGCGAGATTAAGCTTCTGGACTGAGATTCCATACTTGAACTTTATGATGCCAAACAAATGTATGCGAGCAGAAAATGTTTATTTTTGAGAATGAAAATTCTAATGCAACACACATGTTAATTTTGAAGTTTTACTGAAAAAGATGTCGCAAACCTTTGCGAGCGGATCACTGGTTAAGATACGACATTAATTTTTTGAATAATAGAAATCATGCACATGAAACACCAACAAATATCTTTCAACACCACTCATAGGAGTCAGGAACGCGGTCTCATGGTAGTACGCTCTCAAAAATAACCCTGTTTCAGTTAGGACTTTTGAGGGTTGTATCGTGGCCTGGTTCACGGTTATAGAAACAAAGGATATAGGCTCGAAGTTTATTTGCCCACCCATCTCCATGATGTTCTCCATTCCTATGTTCAGCTAGCTTTCACAAGCGCTCACCTCTCAAAAAGGGTTTTGTGATGGTTAAGGAACCAATTACACTAACGGTTTCAAGCACCAATCAGGTTGTCGTTTGGAGTCAGTCACCCCTTTGCCTTTTGTGTCTGTATCACACGACTTTGTTCTTGTTCGAGGATCTTTCTTGTGAAATCCTTTTCGTTTTTCTCTTTTGCATTATTTTGCTTATCCCTAACTTTTGCCTGGACTGATTCTTGTGAATCTTTGATTGTGAAGTCCAGCGGGATGCCCTAATTTTTGCCTAGGTCGCTTGTTTTCAAGTTTCGACTTAGCGGGCTCTTTCATCATTTTTTTTAATTATTTTTTTTGAACAAATCGTGTGACACTGTCTGTCTTGATTGCTTTGAAAGGGTCATGACTGTCTCACTTCTTGGTCAATGAGTAATAACCAATGTGGTTTCCGGTCTTTGGATTCTTGATTGGGATAACCATTGTGGTTTCTGGTCTTTGGACCTCTTGATTTTGTACAACGAAAGGTAATGGATCCTCATATTTTCACCTTTTTGAAATTTGAATGCTCGGTCAAACTAACTGAAGCCTACCCTGCCCCTGGGTTAAATGTAAGGTTTTTTTTATGCGAAACGAAACTTCTACTTCAAGGCTCAAATGGGTTGGCGAGGGTCTATCTCCCTTATATCTCCGGTGTTTAGGATTTGAAACAATGCCTGTACATCGTCAACAGGGTCTTTCTCAAAAGCACACAATTAAAGTTTTTTGCGTTTTCATTTTGTCATCCTCCCTGATAGAGTTTAAGCACAACAGTTGGTATTGCAATGCACATACACAAAATCATGAGTGAATACGAATGGATTACTTCAAGAAAAACATGTGCATTTTATTATGGTTATCATTCAAAAACAAATAAGTTTCATGCATGCATACAAATGTTTAAACAAACAATATAAACTACAAATGAAAATGCAGTAAAGAAGCTGAACATTGCCGTCATTGAGGAGACTTGACTCCGTATGGACTTATTGCTTCTGAAGATGCCTTTGCAAATTGGGAGACCCATTTGATGAGGAGACTTCAATATGTGAGTAGACTTTCTGGCATGATGACCTTTGAGTCGATCAAATTCGGGACCTTGTTTTCACCTTTACCTCTGAAAGACTTGCAATCTTCAATTAAAAGGCCAGGTGCCCCAGAATGATGATCATACTTGGCATTGAAACCCCAAAGGAAGCTTTATCGGAGATGATCCTATATGCTCTGCCCGTAGGACTCACTTGGGAAGCTGAAATTGGATGCCGACAAATGACGTCTGGAGGGAAGAGGTTGATAAATGAAGTTGATAAATAAGGTTGCTCGGAAAGATCTCAGGTGATCTCCTGCCTACGTATCTCCATTGACCAATGGAGAATCAGAGCAGCGTAGTTCCCCTCAATAGGGATGAAAAATAGTTTCGTTTCTTTGACACCACATTCAGGATTTCTATAACCAAACTCATCTGAGTCTTCACCTAGTTGACTTCCTGTTTCAACAGTTTCTGGTTCTGAAATAAAGTTTATACCTCTGCCCTGAGTGGCCTCAGTTGGGTCTTCCTTCGATTACCTCCGCCCGGAGTTGCTTCAAATATAAACCTTGATGACTATGATTCAAGTTGTCCATTATGATGAGAAATCAAGTCAGGAAAAAAATCTGTCTCTGAACACCTGTCAAGAATGCAAGGATGTATGCAAATGCCATGTTCAATTATTTCTGAGGAATCTATCTGCTTTGATTCAAGTTTTGATACAGAAAAAATCCAACAACATGATTCAGATATGTGATCCACAGAAATAATTAAACATGTGTGCAGAAATGCTATGATGTCATGTATGCAACAGGCATGTGATCAATGATCCGATGTTAGTGCTGGTGTTGAGCAATGAGTCAAGTGTCCGAATAGAACCATAATAGTAG
Organism: Lathyrus aphaca; assembly: GCA_963966055.1. Lineage (NCBI taxonomy): Eukaryota > Viridiplantae > Streptophyta > Magnoliopsida > Fabales > Fabaceae > Lathyrus > Lathyrus aphaca. Next base: position 448,677,727 of record OZ014519.1, on the reverse strand, counting down.
CACCATCTCTGTACAGAACCCCATAACTGAGAACCCAATAACTGTAAAAATGGATCACATAATTGAACAGTCACTGATGGTGTTGAAGCTGAACAATAAGCCAAGTGTCTGTGGAGAGTCATAATAATAGTCACAATATCAAGGTCGCAATGGTAATCACAGTAACAATTTCTCTGAATAGAAATCCCGAATCTCAGAATCAGAGAACCATAGAACACTGAACAATACTGACAAAGTGGGTATGTTGAAGTTTAGGGTTCCTGCAAACCTGTAAACCCCTCCCAATCTCACGGGTGTGCTACTCGGGTCAACATCACGGACTCTCAAAGCCGAATAGCAATAATACGTTCTCCATTTCCGAGAAATGGCTCATGACCAGATCAGGGAATCGGTTTGGCATTATGTACTACGCAGGGAGGTCTCAGCTGAGTCCAAGGAAACAAGCATCCCTCATCGGTCCCCAGCTTCAAGCACTGAATCGAGAAACAATAGTACATTCATCCCGAAGGGTACAATACTACCGTCATACGAACAGTTTGCCTTGACTGGATTCCTATGAGAGAACCAGGCCATCCTATGCAAGTTCCCAATGGACCCTCGGATGCGAGTGGGTTTGCCAACAAATGTGGTCTGCCACTGTCATCACTGGAGAGGGGTGTTTCCATTAAGGTCCTCGAAGATCGGTCACCAGATGCACATAACTATCAAGGTCGTACCCTGAAGTGAGGTAATCCCCACACAGAATAGTTCCAAGACGGTCGCAATCTGGGTGTGGAACACATCGCCACCCATCATGGTGAGATACCATAAGAGTACAATGTCTGTCCACGCTAATCCTATGGTGCACTTAAGCCGGGTAGTTGGCTTATCTCACAGTAACTCCCAACCCACAGAAAAAATAAAAACCAGCACAGCCAGACAGTCCAGTATAATATGATGCATGGAAAATAAAATACTGAAAGCGATAAATAAATGCGATAAAGTAAAGCTGTAAAATAAAACTGTAAATGAAAACAGTAAAGCTAAACTAAAGCACCAACAGCAAACAGATAAACACCCAAATAAACAAAACCAAACAGGCGCTAGGATTGACTCTACAAGGGAAACCAGAAGAATCAGGTTCGGTCCCCAGCAGAGTCGCCAGCTGTCGCTTCCGGGATTTTCATCCTAGTACAAACGCGAAAGTGGCGCGGAAAGGTTAGAGTCGCCAGCCAGACATTTTTATCCCGAATGAATGGGAAAGGTAATGTTGCACAAACCTGAGGAAGAAGGAAAGGACAAGGTCCTACGAACCAAAGATCTGAGTTCGGGAGTCGGTTACGAACTGGGAAGGTATTAGCACCCCAGATCGTCCGTCGTACCCGACGGGATCCACGCTTGCTTGTTTTGTTTCAAAGGGTGAGAAGAATAACTGCTGCTGAATAAAACCGCTAACTGGAAATTGGAAATGAGAAAAGGAACTAAAAGAGAATGGAAAGAAAGAATGGGGAAAATGTAGGGAAAATAAAGAATGTGCTCGAACGGGCCCTACCCCGCTGCCTACGTACCTCATCGGGATAATGAGGATCAGAGTCGACGTAGTTCGCCTAACCTAGGCGGGAACTATTTGTTTGTGTTTTTTTTACAGCTGGAACTGCGTATGTCTATGCTCAGGTGTTGCAGGCTCGTCTGGTACGAGTGCGTTTACCGTCTTGCATGTGAGACAAGTCGTCGCGAGTTCGCGTTGAGAGTGAATGAGATGAGAAGAGAAGTTCCCGCAGGATAGTCATTTGTTATTTGTTTTTGTCTTTTAAAAGAAGTGTTTTGAATTTGTTTGTGAACGGTCTTGTACTAAGACCTATCCATCACGGGAAGTATTTACACCTCTCCCCGAAACAGGACGCGTATAAACACTCCGCAACAAAGTCTCGTGTCGTACAAGATTGTTCGGTTTTTGTTAAGTGTTTTATTGCTTTTCTTTTTGAGAAGAGAAAGAATGACTCAAGTTGATAAAAGGCAAAAACTAAGGGACTAAGACTCAATCCTAAGTTTATTTATTTATTCAAAAGTGAGATCCTATGGTTAATGAGGTATTCTAATCCTAAGGAAGAAAAGGAAAAGAAGAAAAGAGAGCTTAGAAACTAACTTACTTCCTAAGGAAGTTAAGTTGTCTCTAAAGAAAGGGAAAGCCTAAAATCAAAGCACAAAGTGCTAAGGAAAACACAATTAAAATGCATAAGAGATAGGAATGAAGTAATGCTTACCTCAATCTTCCCCCCTACAAAACAAAAGTTAGCATGACAATGCATATTGGAAGTAAAATCAAAGCATGAAAGCGATTAAGTACCATAAACGTCCTAGAATGGAACTAGGGTTCAAAATAAGACCTAAGTCTAAAGGTGAAGGTACCTAAAGGTTACATGACTTCTAAAGTAAGTAGCTACATGATATAGGTCCATAAGTATGCTAGGATATCTCACAATATCAAACTATGTCAAACTATGTACAAGAAGTTCACATAAATTCACCTAAATGCAAGTTAAGGTCATGGATGAAGTATGAAGACATATGGCTTACAAACATGAATTAATACATAAAATTAACATAAAAGTCAGTAGTGAATGCTTATGAATGAGGATGCATGAATATACAATCATGGATGCAATGGATTAGGCATATGGGGCAATGAGAAGAATATGTGAGATGAAATGGAATAAACATCGCATAAGATCGCACATGATGAAAGTTAAGGAAGAATGACATGTGAATATGCATGAAATGATTAATGGGTAAGTAGCATACAAGATATTATATGCAATGAGAATGCATGGATAGGCATTAATTATTCCCACATAATTCAAGTTAAACACGAGAAGAGATTAGCAACCCGTTTAAGTTAAACTAGTTCACATAAGTATGCACTTTGAAACACTAAAACAAACCAAATAAGTATGGTTCAAAAACTGACCTATGACTGGAATCAAAGACATACAAATGACCTATAATAAACTCCTAAAAGTTACCAAAAATTATTCCAAGCAAATGGCATGAATGCTTTCTTAACATTTAGGTTATGCGACACGTAAACACATGAATTAACCTAGGATCTAGGTGACATGGAAAAATAGCAAAAAGCCTTTAAAAATTATGAAATTAAATCTCTTGAATAATAAAGTCATTATCTCACATTTTCCAAAAGTATTTCATAAAATTATGCACCAAAGTGCCAAAACAATTCCTTGACTAGCAAGGTAACCAAAACATGATCATCAAAAACAACTCCACAAAGTGGATCAAAAAGGGCACTAAAAATTATGAAAAAAATGCCTAATGAGCATAAAAATGTCACAAATTACAGTGCTTAATCATACACAAAAAATAGGTTTCACACCTATGGGGAAAAATCGATTTCGGTCCCTTATGCCAAAACCTTCCTTTTTGGGACAACTTGTGAACTAAAATCCAAATGAAATAATAAAACCACCCAAATCTGGAAATAAAAAATATGACAACTTAATTAAGAGGATGAGGATCACTCATGAATTTTTCCAGAATTTTATCTCATCTAAAACTATTTTTAATAAATGCGACGAAACGGGTGAAAAAGTGGATTTTAAGGGGAAGTGAAAGGAATCGATCCTAATGGTTCTTAACCTAATCCATAAGTTCCGAAATCGATACATATCATCAAAAATCACAAATATAACCAATTCCTCAGGTGGGAGGGCTCAGATGCACCTTAAGTTATATGGTCCTAAGCCGCATACGACTAGAATGATGCTTAAAAGTGGAAAGTCGGAATTACTTACTTGATCGAAGTGCCGATTCTTCACATAAAAGAAATCCGTAAAAAAACAACATCAAGCAAGGTCTTATAATCCCCCTAAGCAAAATAAATGCTTATCTCCCGTAATCACTTTGTGACGATCCACCATATCCGAAATCGATCCGTATCGATCAAAAACTCATGAATACTTTTATCCAAAAATTAGTTCAAAACAATAATTAAAATTATCAACAAAAATTCTAACTAAACATTTTCAAATGGATCAAGATGTTAATCCACAAAAATTAGTTGACAAGAAAATTAATTAATTTTTTTTTTAACAAGAATAATCTAATTTACAATTTCAACAAGAAATAATGAGAATAGGGGGATGCAGCAGAAATAAATGGTGCAGAGAACAAAAATAATGGCCGGGAGGCCCAATACACCAATTACCAACGCATGTGGGGGTATAATAAGTGAATCAGTGGGTCTGAATATCAATCTATGGCTCTGAGAAGCCCAATAACACGCAGGGAGGGTATGTTTAGGAGAAATGCGTGTGCAGTTAGTGAAACCATAAATCTTGAACCTATTGAGCCTAAATCCAACATCATCTTTAACCTAATAGCCTTTCAACATCACATATTCACATTGGAAAACCCTTCTCCTTCGTTAATACACAGCCGCACAAATCTTTCTTCAACCCCGCAAGGTCTCATCCATTTTTTTCAACTCTACACCGAAACTATCTCCCGACATCTTCTTCCCCGTACCAAAGGCATGGTTCTGACGCGAAGAAACTCGCCGCCATCATCATCTTGACGAACTCAAAACGCCGCTGAAAAAAACTCATGTAAAACCTTTGTTCGGAGATTCTGTGTACGTCACCACCTCTTTCGTCTTCTTCTCAATCACGTCTCCGGAGAAACAAGACACATCCTCCGCGATCTCTCATCGCTGCGCCTCAGCTACGATTCACTCCATTCTTCTGTTCGTGACTTCCTATCATCAACACACCGTGACGCCAAGGATGTATCTTACGGCTTCTCCGTTAATCCAAGAACAAAAATCGAAAGAGGAACTTTAGCGACACGAATGAGCGTCGTCACTTTTCAGGTATGATTAGTGGATTCGCTCGTCTTGATTCACTCTGCGACTCCTTCTTTTCCTTTCAATGCGTTATGAGTGTATTTGTTGAATTTCGGCTCTCGCAGATTAGATGTAGAGAAGTTATCGATATGCTCTGGCTGAAGCATTGTTGTTGCGGTGTGTATGTTGATGATGCGATGTCGTTGAGTTTTTCTCGAAAATCTTGTGTTAATTTCTGAATTTTTTATTGTTGAAATAACTGACGAGCTCCATTGCGCAGGAATTGGAAGGTTCTGGTTATTGTCGTTGAAGATGATGACTGATGATGCTTGAAGGTTAGAATAGTGAAGACCATTGATGAAGAGAGGATTCTGGTTTTTAAGATCGATGAATATGTGAAGTGGTTGAAGAGAGTGATCTGAAGGGAGTGATGATGAAAAATTAGCATGAGTTTTTGAAGGTGAAAATGTGATTGGAAGAAAAAGGAAGAAGAGAATGGTGAAGAAGGTTTTTGATGGATGGTAAAGAATAGTGATGTAGAAGGTGATGAAATTGTTGAGGGATCCTGAGATTTTTCTTTGTGTTCTCTGTAATCATAAAAATGCCCTGTGATGTTGAGTTTTCTTTTCTTTTTGAAGGTGATGCTGAACTCATTGTATTCAAGGATCTCTTTTTCTGCTGCTATATCAGTTATGGTTATAACTGATTTTTCCTGTTATTTTGTTACCTATCAGTTACAATTGTAACTGATTTTCTGTCGAAAAATTGGAAAATTGTAATTGCCCTTCTTCTGTTGTAACTGGTTTTTTCTTTGATGAAGTTTCTGCTGTTATTGTTTTTTCTTTGAGATTCTAATGTGTTATAAAATTCAAACAATAATGAGGCATTAAAATGGTAATTAAATGGTGGATTAGGTGGATAAAAAAAAGGTTTAAAGGATCCCATCATGGACACAAAAACAAATGTGATGGGTTTGTGTTTCCAAACAAAAAATGAATATGTGGTAAAGATGATTTATGGCATGACTTAAATGGATCATTCATTTGAATCATTAACTTTGAGGGAATTTGAATTGTGGAGTTGACAACAGATATAGATACGTAAAAAAAATGGTTTATGGTAATAATAAAGAACCTTGGGCCTAGCAAGACTCAGGTCGAGAAAATGATATTTGAAATAGTTTTGAGAAGTTGTCTTAAGATGTAAGGACACTTGGATTTAGAATGAATAAACGGTTATGATGCGCCTATATCTCAAACATTCCACCTGACCATATCTTAACAAGTTCAATCGATATGAAAATCTCAATCCAAAGCCAACTATATTCTCCGCCAATCCCCGACTTAAATCTGAACCACAAGCAAAAATCAGATGATAAGCCATCAGTGCTTTGAGGACTCCTCAGAAATGTTCTGGACATGAAACCCACATATTACGATCTTCGGTTGGTGAGTACTTCACAAACTCAAATATGATGAGTAGTAAAAAAATCCTCTTAAGATCCCTTTTGAAGGATGACGATTTATTGATGTAAAAATTCAACAACCTCATCAAAAAGCTTTCCAAATTGAAAATCCATGACACTCGATCCCCTTTGAGAAATCTTGGAGAAAAGTAAATATGATGCTTTGATAGGAAGATACTCAGGATATTGAGAACTCAGCCTGTGCCCTGATCTTGAATTTAATATCCAAACAAATCACATGTGAATAGGAAGATTTTAGATCCCAAGAACATGCTTTTGATCCCATGCCTTATGACTCCATGAAATGCATTATTATGCTGTTAATGACCTAATGAGAAATGCAGATGAAGTGCGAAGCGATAAGCCAGTTAAGGCAAAAAGAATGAGGGCAAATTTTGAGGTATTACAGCTGCCCCTATTCAATCAACTGCAGACCTGAACGGATAATTGCAACAGCTTTTAGACGTTCAAGGTATGGAGTGATTGAATACTCGAATAAAACCTGAAAATTTGCACACTAAGGGCAACAGAAATGCCATCTGCCCAGTTATTTATTTATATATTTTTTGATTTTGACCTCTGAATAGGTAGCGAGAAAAGAACCAGGTGGAAATATGCTGGGAAGAATGCCATCCTCGAATGACAACTCACAAGGGATCCTCGGATCCAACATGAAACCATCCTCGAATGGAGACGCAAAGGTATACCGGCCGCAGGCGGTAACCAAACACAAAGCTGACCTCAGACAGACTTTGCAAAAGAGACAAACTGACCTCGATCAATAAGCTCAAAAAGTGAACTACTATCCTCGAATAATAGCCACAACAACAAGACCAACCTCGGAAGGACTTGAAGAAAAGAAATGCCATCCTCGAATGACAAATCAAAAGATCCTCAGATCTAACACGAAACCATCCTCGAATGGAGACGCAAAGGTATACCGGCCTCGACTGATAACCAAACACAAAGCTGACCTCAGACAGACTTTGCAAAAGAGACAAACTGACCTCGATCAATAAGCTCAAAAAGTGAACTACTATCCTCGAATAATAGCCACAACAACAAGACCAACCTCGGAAGGACTTGAAGAAAAGAAATGTCATCCTCGAATGACAAATCAAAAGATCCTCAGATCTAACACGAAACCATCCTCGAATGGAGACGCAAAGGTATACCAGCCTCGACTGATAACCAAACACAAAGCTGACCTCAGACAGACTTTGCAAAAGAGACAAACTGACCTTGATCAATAAGCTCAAAAAGTGAACTACTATCCTCGAATAATAGCCACAACAACAAGACCAACCGCAGAAGGACTTGAAGAAAAGAAATGCCATCCTCGAATGACAAATCAAAAGATCCTCGGATCTAACACGAAACCATCCTCGAATGGAGACGCAAAGGTATACCAGCCTCGACTGATAACCCAAACACAAAGCTGACCTCAGACAGACTTTGCAAAAGAGACAAACTGACCTCGATCAATAAGCTCAAAAAGTGAACTACTATCCTCGAATAATAGCCACAACAACAAGACCAACCGCAGAAGGACTTGAAGAAAAGAAATTCCATCCTTGAATGACAAATCAAAAGATCCTCGGATCTAACACGAAACCATCCTCGAATGGAGACGCGAAGGTATACCAGCCTCGACTGATAACCAAACACAAACCTGCGGTCCTTGAAAACATTGCATATGCATTCACATATCATTTCATTACACCACATGTTTATAATTGTGCACAGGTTTCTCATCTTCTCGCTGTTTATTTCAGCAATGGCTCTTGAACAATCAGTTAAGGATCTCCAGGCACAAAATGCACAGTTCCAAGAGCTGATCCTGAACCTGACTAAGGGGCAGGATGAATTGAAGACATTGCTGGCCAAGAAGACTAAGAAGACTAGAAGGTCAGGTGGCCTGATCAACATGGGAAGAAGATTCAAAGGTCTTGCTAAGACCAAAGAACCAGTTGAAGACTATGAATCTGAAGGGTCTGAAAAAGAGGGAGGTAGTCTCCACAACACTATGGGGGACTCTGATTCTGAGGCTAATTACTACCATGAGCCTAATGAAGACAAATTCAAGATGCTGGTGGATAGGATGGATGCTATAGAATTACAGAAATATTCTGGGCTGGATTTTGAAGATTTGAGTCTGATATCTGGGGTAGTCATACCCATTGGTTTCAAGATTCCTACCTTTGTTGTTTATGATGGGGTCTCTTGTCCCAAGTTACATTTGAGGTCTTATGTCAGAAGAATTCAACCCCACACTGCTGATAAAAAGTTGTGGATCCATTTCTTTCAAGAAAGCTTATCTGGAGCTCAGTTGGAGGGGTATTATCAATTGGAGAGTGGTATTATCAACTCCGCAACTGAATGGATAAGACTGTCAATGCAATTGAGGAAGATCTGCATATCCATTCAGTTGTGGAGTTGACCACACCATTGTCTGTCATCAGAGAGAAGTTAGTACAAGCTGGGTTCTTTCCAGGTTGTCGTGAAGATTGTGTCTATTGTGAGTATAATCCAGATAAGTGTTGGAGGTTGAAGGACGGAATTCAACGCCTCATGAATAATTACACCATAGTGTTTTAAAGAAGACCACCATCTGTGGAGAGTATGGTGGAACACATTACTAAAGGTAAGAAGACTGAAGAGGTTGATATGGTTGACAAAGTGCCGGTGAGAATTACTTCAAAGGGACCTATTAAAATCACCCATCAGGGTCCAATCAAGATTACTGCTGAAGGTCCCGTGAAAGTTTTTGCTGAAGCCAGAGTGGCTCCTATGGTCATTACCACTCCTGGTCCTATTCCATATACGTCTGATAAAGCTGTGCCTTGGCATTATGGATCTGATGTTTATATCCATGGTGTTAAACAAGAACCCTTAGCTGATGTGCCTGTTGATGTTGACAATATTGCTGGATCTAGTAAGATCACACGTAGTGGAAGAGTCTTCTCACCTCCAGTTAATTCCAAGAATGCAGCTACTCCTGCTGCTACTTCCACCACTGATGCTCGGGGCAAAGGTCCTGTTATTGAACTAGTATCTACTGATGTGCCAGCTGCTGATAATCTCTCTAAGCAGATGGAAGAAGTACTGAAAATCATTCGCAAGAGTGATTATGACATTGTTGATCAGTTGGGGCATACTCCCTCAAAGATTTCTATGTTGTCCTTGTTATTATGTTCTGAGGCTCATGCCAAGGCCTTGATCAAGTTTCTGAAGACTGCTCATGTATCCAATGCAATTTTTGTTGACCAGTTTGAGAATTGTGTTGCCCACCTGACCTATGATAATGGGTTAGGATTTTCTGATGCTGATTTGACCCCTGCCAAGAGGGATCATAACAGGGCTCTGCATATCTCAATTGAATGCAGGGGCACTACCCTGTCACATGTATTGATAGACAATGGTTCCTCTTTGAATGTGTTGCCCAAGGAAGTCCTGAATAAGCTGAGTCCTGAAGATGCTGTGCTAAAGCCCAGTAGTATTGTGGTGAAGGCTTTTGATGGTTCTAGAAGAGTAGTGCATGGGGAAATTGATCTTCCAATCAAAGTTGGCTCTCAAGTTTTTACTGCTACATTTTTTGTGATGGATATTCGTCCTTCGTACTCTTGTCTGCTTGGTCGTCCCTGGATCCATGGGGCAGGTGTTGTAACCTCTACATTGCATCAGAAGCTAAGATATCCGGTAAAAGGAAAGGTTGTTACTGTCTATGGAGAAGAAGAATACTTTGTCAGCCATGTGAATACCTTCAAGTATCTGGAAATGGAAGGTGAATACATTGAAACTCCGTGTCAGACGTTTGAAGTGGTTCCTTGGATTGTTAATGATTATGTAGCTCCTCCTGTTGCGAAGAAAGTTCCCGTGGTCACCAGAAAACCTCCAACAATGGCAATGGCTTCCCTCAATGATGCTAGAGTTGTGGTGGATGAAGGTGGTTGTACTATTTGGGGTCAGCTTCCTGATATCCCATACAAGTCTGACAAATTTGGTTTGGGTTTCACTGCAGAGTCCTAGAAGGCTGTTCGTCGTGCTCGTGCTGTTCGTATCACCAATCAAGGGGTTATGAAAGATCAGATCAATGCTGTGGGAGACTATGATGAAGACTACAATCTGGATGCTTGGATTTTTCCTACTGTGGGTGCTGGACTCAATAATTGGAAAGCTGAAGATGTTATCCCTATCTCCTTTAGTCAGGAGTAAATACTATTACTGTGTTGTTGCTTTTAAGTTTGTAATTTCTTGAACAATTGAACTCTTAAGCCTTGTGCCTTACCCGGGGCACAATGGTGTGCTTGTTACGGGCTGTCATTTCATTTGCATACTTCATTCAATAAAATCAGTGGACGTTTCGTTTTCGTAAATATTGTGTTCCTTGTCTTTCTTTTCTTTTTCTTTTTGCTTTATCAGCTATGTGTTCTTACACACACCCACGTCAATAAAATGCAGATCCTCATCCACTCTGGATCCTGTTGATAACAGTTTTACTATTGCCAATTATAATTTCGAGAATCCGATCTATCAAACTGAAGACGGAAATGAGGACGATTGTGAAGTACCTGTAGAGCTTGCTAGGTTGTTACAACAAGAAGAGAAAGCCATACAGCCACATGAAGAGCCAGTCGAAGTTGTGAATCTGGGAACTAAAGAAAACAGGAAAGAGGTCAAGATAGGGGCTGATTTAGAGGATAATGTCAAGAGCAGATTGATTCAGATGTTACATGACTATGTGGAGATCTTTGCTTGGTCTGATGAAGATATGCCAGGGTTGGATACAGACATTGTGGTTCACCGATTACCAGTAAAAGATGATTATCGTCCAAAGAAATAGAAGGTTCGTCGTATGCGTCCTGAAATGTCAGAAAAGATCAAGGCAGAGGTAATGAAACAGTTCAATGCAGGGTTCTTAGCTGTGACTTCTTATCCTCAGTGGGTTGCAAATGTGGTACCGGTTCCTAAGAAAGATGGTAAAGTACGTATGTGTGTAGACTAAAGAGATTTGAACAAGGCTAGCCCCAAAGATGACTTTCCACTTCCTCATATTGATGTTCTGGTAGACAACACGGCTCAGCATAAGGTATTCTCTTTTATGGATGGTTTCTCTGGTTACAATCAAATCAAGATGGCACCCGAAGATATGGAGAAGACAACATTTGTTACACAGTGGGGCCCTTTTTGCTATAAAGTGATGCCATTTGGTTTGAAGAATACAGGGGCAACATATCAGCGTGCTATGGTGGCTTTGTTTCATGATATGATTCATCATGAGATAGAAGTGTATGTGGATGATATGATAGCCAGGTCTCAGAATGAAGAACAACATCTTGATCATTTGCATAAATTGTTTGAGAGGTTGAAGAAATACAAGTTGAGATTGAACCCAAACAAGTGTACTTTTGGAGTTAGATCTGGAAAGCTCCTGGGTTTTATTGTCAGTGGAAAAGGTATTGAAGTGGATCCTGCAAAAGTGAAAGCTATACGAGAGATGCCAGCTCCCCGTACTGAGAAGGAGGTTAGAGGTTTCTTGGGACGATTGAATTACATTGCAAGATTTATTTCCCAATTAATTGCCATCTGTGAGCCAATCTTCAAGTTGTTGAAGAAAGATCAGGTGATGGAATGGAATGATGAGTGCCAGACTGCCTTCGATGAAATCAAGAGATATCTGCTAGAACCTCCAATTTTGATGCCACCAGTTGATGGAAGACCCTTGATTATGTACTTAACAGTGTTAGACAACTCAATGGGGTGTGTATTGGGGCAACATGACGAGTCTGGTCGAAAAGAGCAAGCAATATACTACCTTAGCAAAAAGTTTACCGACTGTGAAACAAGATACTCACTGCTCGAGAAAACTTGTTGCGCTTTGGCATGGGCTGCTCGCCGACTAAGACAATATATGTTGACCCATACTACCTTATTGATTTCAAAGATGGATCCAATCAAGTACATATTTGAGAAACCTGCTCTCTCCGGAAGAATTGCAAGATGGCAAATGATCTTGACAGAATATGACATACAATATACTACTCAGAAGGCCATCAAAGGAAGTGTTGTTGCTGATCATTTGGCTCATCAAGCAGTGGATGATTACCAGTCAATGAGTTTTGAGTTCCCTGATGAAGATATTATGATTATTACCAAAGAACCTGGACAATATGACGGACTTGAACAAGGATCCCGATGGACTATGGTTTTTGATGGTGCCTCTAATGCACTTGGTAATGGTGTTGGTGTTGTGATTAGTTCCCCTGAAGGTTGTCATACCCCGATTACTGCCAGGCTTTGTTTCTATTGTACCAATAACATGGCTGAGTATGAGGCATGTATCCTGGGTATTAAAGCTTCCATTGATATGAAGATTCAGTTCCTTGATGTGTATGGAGATTCAGCCTTGGTAGTAAGTCAGATCAAAGGAGATTGGGATACCAAGCATGATAACCTCATTCCTTACAGAGAGCATGTTTTGTCTTTGATCCCACATTTCAAAGAGATTACCTTTGGACATATTCCACGAAGAGAGAATCAGTTGGCGGATGATTTGGCCACCATGGCATCTATGTTCGAGATCAGTTGGGATGATGAAGCTCCCAAGATTACTATTGATAGATTTGAAAAACCTGCATATTGCAATGAGATTGACATAGAAGGGGCAGAGGAGAAGCCTTGGTTCTATGAAGTGAAAAGATATCTTGAAACTCAGGAGTTCCCTGAAGGGGCATCTGTCACAGATAAGAAGTTTCTGAGAAGGTTTTCTGCTAAGTTCTTTTTGAGTAATGGGATTTTGTACAAGCGCAATCATGATTCAACTTTGCTTCGTTGTGTGGATAAGAAGGAAGCAATTAAGATTATGGAAGATATGCATGATGGGATCTTTGACACTCATTCTAGTGGCCATACTATGGCAAAGAAGATATTGAGAGCAGGTTAATATTGGTCTACCATGGAAGCTGATTGCTATCAACACTCCAGAACATGTCACAAATGTCAAATCTATGCTGATAAAGAACATATACCTCCATCACCATTGAATGTGTTGACTGCTCCTTGGCCCTTTGCCATGTGGGGCATTGATATGATTGGTGAGATCAAGCCTACTGCTTCTAATGGGCATCGTTTCATCCTGGTTGCTATTGATTACTTTACGAAGTGGGTAGAGGCAGCTTCATTTGCATCTGTCACTAAGAATGTTGTGGCTCGATTCATTAAGAATAATCTCATATGTAGGTATGGCATCCCTGAAAGGATTATCACTGACAATGGCTCTAATCTGAATAACACTATGATTACTGATCTCTGCACGCAATTCAAGATTAAGCATCATAACTCTTCTCCGTATCGTCCAAAGATGAATGGGGCAGTTGAAGCTGCTAATAAGAACATTAAGAAGATTGTACAGAAGATGACTGTTACTTATAAGGATTGGCATGAGATGTTACCATTTGCTCTTCATGGTTATCATACCACAATACGTACTTCAACAGGGGCAACCCCATTCTCCTTGGTCTATGGTATGGAAGCAGTTCTGCCCATTGAAGTTCAGATTCCCTCCTTAAGAATTATGAAGGATGCAGGCTTGGATGAAGATGAGTGGATTCAGACTCGACTTGACCAGATAAATTTGATTGATGAGAAGAGATTATCAGCAGTTTGTCATGGCCAGATGTATCAGAAACGAATGATCAAGGCTTTCAACAAGAAGTTTAAGCCAAAGGTATACCAGGCTGGTGACTTGGTAATCAAGCGTATCATATTACCACAGGGTGATCCTAGGGGCAAGTGGACTCCGACATATGAAGGACCATTTGTGGTCAAGACAGTGTTCTCAGGAGGTGCCATGATACTCACTACAATGGATGGTGAAGACTTTCCACAGCCTGTAAACGCAGACATAGTTAAAAAATACTACGCATAAAAAGAGACCCGCTAGGTTGACAGGCCTAGGCAAAAATAAGGGCATCCCGGCAAACCAAAAGGGTTTGGGCAAAAATTAGGGATATATATAAAAAAGATGTACACCCGGCAAGTCGAAAACCTGAAAAGGCGGCTTGGGCAAAAAAGGGTATCCCGGTGGATTGAAAACCTGAAAGGGCAATCCAGGCAAAAGTTAGGGAATAAAGCGTATGACTATGTCTCGTTTGGATCACCCATGAAACTGCAACCAGTTGTGATACCTACTCAAGCTCGAACAGATAAATCTCAATCCAATCGTTTCCGTCTCAACAGCAGAAGATGAGATACTTGAAGATAATGGCAATAGTAGAATTGAAACTCAATAGGATTATTTCCCACATAGCTGATTTTCTTTGTTTTGTAAAATTTTATGCCAAAATCCTCTTACTAGGGTTTATGTCTCCTTGTACAAACTTGCCCATGTATAGGTCACTCTTTGATATAAATAAAATTCCATCTTTGAATCCTGATTTACTTTTACCCTATTTACATAAGCGAAACGTCCATTGGTTGTGTTTGAATGTATGTATGCTTTTGAATATGATTGATGTTTACCAGAAATGCATGAAAATGCAGTAATAGTATTTACTAAGGACGAATGAGGGAAGGATTTCAACGAAGCTTTGCCGGTTCATCTCTAACAAAACAGCTACAAACCCTCAGTAGGGCAAGTCCATCTTCATAAAGTCATAGCTCCCCTGGAGTTTATATCCATCTCTTTTATCCTCATACGGATATTCGGGAATTTACTTTCCAATAAGGGTACGACGAACGAAGATGGGAGGTTATATATACCTTGCTATCCCCAGCAGACGGGAGGTTATATATACCTTGCTGTCCCCAGCATACGGAAGGTTATGTATAATATATTATCCAACAAGACGGGACTAAGTTCCTCATATCCTTTAACAACGAATCGGGATTTATTTTCCCTGGCCAGCAGTTGTTATACGAAGATATCCGGACGCTTCCGGCAGCATCATATCATACATACATCATTTACATCATACCATAATATACATATCCATAGATACATAATACATTACTTAAGTGCATCATATCATACATGCATACATAATGCATAAACTAATATTGTTATACAGAATGCTACCTTGTTTTCAGGTTAATTATCCAGCAAATAGACTTGTGATTATCAGGATTGCTTTATCCTCCTGGAAGTTATCATCCCTCAGGATTGCTTTATCCTCCTGAAAGCATATCATCCATCAGGACTGCTTCATCCTCCTGAAAAACTTCTACTACATCAGGACTGCTTCATCCTCCTGAAAGCTTATTATCTCATCAGGATTGCTCTATCCTCCTGAAAGCATACTATCACCTCAGGATTGCTTTATCCTCCTGATAGCTCATCATTATCTCAGGATTGCTTCATCCTCCTGAAAGATTATTACCTCAGGATTGCTTTATCCTCCTGACAGCTTCCCATTATCTCAGGATTGCTTCATCCTCCTGAAAGATTATTTCCTCAGGGCTGCTTTACCCTCCTGACAGCTATCATCATTACCTCAGGATTGCTTCATCCTCCTGAAAGCATATTATCAATCTCTCAAGACTGCTTCATCCTCTTGAAAGCATATTACTACATCAGGACTGCTTTATCCTCCTGAAAGCTATCACTATATCTTCATATTTTGGACTGCTCTATCCTCCAAGAAATGTATCTGAAGAACTTTTTTTCCAAGTGGCATCTTTAAGCCCACTCAAGCATATTCAACTAGCCACCTGTATCACTCTATGCACTGGTGAGTGCAAATTTTTGGGCTTTTGTGTTCAATCCCCTTTAACCTTCCAGGTCACGACTGGCAAATATACCAATCTAACCCCTCAGGTTTCAGAAAATTGAACAGGGGCAGCTGTTGCACCCCAAAATTTGCCCTCACAATACAAGACTTTGTGTGCTAAGAAGTTTCACAAAGTTCACAAGCTTCACAATGTTTACAAGACCTTTCATGAGGTTCATGAATTCTACAAGTTACTTTATGAGGTTCACAAGGTTCACAAGATTCACAATGCTTTACAAGATCTTTCATGAGGTTCATGAAGTCTACAAGTCACTTTATGAGGTTCACAAGGTTCACAAGGGTCACAAGACCTCCCATGAGGTTCACAAGACATTTTATGATGGTTCACAAGGTTCACAAAGTTCACAATTGGTCAGAAGAGTTGACAATTCCCTCAGACAATGCCTCTCCTAAGCAGTGCATCCAAAACTAGGGTTTTGACTTTAATCAGGCTAAATGAACTTCCAAGGCTTCAGTGAGCTTCATAAAATTTTATATGTGTGTAATAACCCCCATGACAAGTTTCAAGACTTTTCTCAAAAGTTTGCTCAGTCAAATGATCAGATAAGTCAAAATCAGTCAAAGCAGTTAAAAAGTCAAACTGAGGTCAACTGTGGTCAAACCAAAGTCAAACTTCATGATTTTTTGCCAACATCAAGTATATGAAGTAAAATTCATCATTTGATCAAGGTTTGATCATGATTCATCAAGGAGATTTCAGATCATCAAGAATCAGGAGTTTCTAAATTAGGGTTTCCTTAGTAAAAGTCAACTGAACTTTGACCAGCCATAACTTTCACATACTTCATCACCAAGTCTACATCCAAAGCTCATTTTGAAGGAAATTGAATTCTCTACAACTTTGTGTCTCACAAGCCAAGCCCAAAAATGCTTCATTTGGAAGGTATGAGCTAAGACATTATAGGTCTTTTTGAAAGTCAACAAAAAGTCAACAACTTCAAAAGGGCATAACTTGAGATTGGTAAATGATATGGACATGAAACCAGTGGGGTTGGTTATAGGACTCTTCAAGCTTTCCAAAATGTACAAGAACACCCTCATAGCATTAAAATTGAAGGATATGTGCCCTTGCAAAGTTGGGAAATTTTGGGTTGGTTTATGATGAAAATGGAGGTCTAAAACCAATTTCCTCCAAATGGGCTTGCCAAATGATGACCCAATCCATACAATAACTTCATGCACGACCCAAATCATTAAAAATCAGATTTTTTATTATTTTATTTTTATTTATTTTGATTTAATTCATTAAAAATCATTTTAAATAAAAATAAAATATGAAAATGTAAGATTTGAATTGGATCAAGCTTCTAGAAAATCATAAATTTGATTAGAATTGAAGTGGAAAGAAAATCATGAGGATTAGCCAAAAATAGCAAGTGTTCATACAAGAATATTTGATTTTTAAGGCATGATCATTTTGAATCTTTTCATATCAAATTCTCCACACAATGACTTGATTTTTTAACCTAAATTCATTGTCCTATAAGTACATAACACAACCCTAACCAAAGCCACGAATTTTCTGCCTCCCAAGAGTAAGTTCCATAAGTCAAAAAACCTCTCCACAACTCACATTCGGTTTTGAATTTCCAGGACATTTGAAGGTATTTGAAGCACATAGCCATGATCACTGAATACCATTGAGTGAAAACCAATACTCATATGCATCCAAAACACTCCATAATGCATAACCCGAATCTTATTTGTTCTTGAATATAAATTTTTCGATTTCATTAATTCACTGCATTATATTGAATTTTGTTTGGCTAATCATGTTTGTAATGTGGTATAGAATGTTTCTGGGCAAAGAAATTGAAGGAATCATGCGTAACCCGTGAGATGCCATAATTAGGGTTTCACCTTTGAATTTAGGGTTTCATGATTTACTGAATTTAAATGAATTTGAAGGACATGATGTGATTGTATGGACTGTGAGGATCATGTTTCATTAATCAATTTGTAGAAATTGTACTGTTTTGCTGGTATTTGAAATTCGCAGGTTTATGCACGCAGGAAAATTTGCAGGAAATTTCCTAGGAAATTTCGCAGGAAAACCTGCGAAATCTCAAGGAAGAAGAAGACCCAGCGCGCGTTTTCCAGAATTTAAAAATTGAATATAATATTTTATGAAATAGTCATGGTTTTGTTTCACAGTTGGTTGCTTGGCCCAGTGGAAAGATCAACACGAGTATTATGAGAAGGCAGGGGTTCGAATCCTGGCTTCCATCCTTTTTTGCCTATTTTTCCAGCCATTTAGCCAATATAATATATTATGCATTGTGGCCGTTAGTTGACAGATGCGCTCACCCAGCAGGATTGGTCATGTACTTGTGTGTTTGTATGAGAGGTCCTGGGTTCGATCCTCCCCCAGGCCTTTTGCTTTTTCATTATTTTTCTGATTTTCCAGGTTTAAAGAACAAAACCAAGGTGTATTCATTCTTCTTGCACCACTAGCGCGCAGCTCAGTTGGCAAACCTCTTCATTATCCAGGTTAGGGACCTGGGTTCAAATCCCAGGTCCTGTTTTTTTTTATTTCTTATTTTCTTTTCTTTTATATTTTCTATTATTTTCTATATTATATTAAAATGATTTCTAAATTATAAAATGCATATATTATATTTTCTAAATTCTAAAAATATATTTTCTAAATTCCAAAATTAGTTTTTATTATTATGTATTTAAATTATAAAATGTATATATGTATTATTTAGTTAAATAAATTATTATTGTAAATTAAACCCTAATTATAAAATAAACCCTAATATATTATTTTCTAAACAATTAAAAAAAACTAATTTTCTCTTATGATTTAAATTTCTAATTTTTGTAAATATAATTATTATGTATATATTTTATTTAATATAATTAAATTATAATTAATCCCATTTTAATATATAAATATTCTATCATAGTTTATAATTAATTACATATGTAAATAATTTCTAAAATTGCAAATTTAATAATTTCTCATAATATGTTCATGATTTATTTAATTTGTTTATAATTTTAAATTTTTTTATTGTTCATATTTTTTCTATTAACCATTAAAATTTTGTCTTTTGTTTATTATTATTATTATTACTAATCATGTTTATTACTAATCCATTTATTTATTTTTAATTATGCTTATTATTACTATTTCACTAACCTTATTTATTTTTAATTATTATTACTAACCCCTATTATAATTATTATTGCTTATTTATTTATTATTTATATTTTGCTTATTTATTTATTTTTGCTATTTATTTAAATTGCTTTATTATTATGTAAATGCTCCTTGGTGTAATTTTTTTGTAATATTTAAATTATTTAATTTTCATGCTATGGTTAGTAAAATAGGGAGTGTAAACATGTATTATATTTAAAAATTGAATTTAGGTCATTTAAATTATAAGATAAATACAAAATTAAACACTCACACACGTAAGTCGATCTTTGATCGCCATCTCACTTTCTAGGGTTGCCTCTCATTGTTGCCTATTCAAAGAGGTCAAGTAGGGTGTGTAAAGCAAAGTCCCTTAAAAGAAAAGTCATCTAGTCCCTTAATAATCAAAGATCAAGTCCCTTAATGGTTGCCTTTCAATATGATCTAGTCCCTTTCGAATAATGATGACAGTCCCTCCAAAATGCTTTATACACCCTACAGTTGCCTTCATTAAACAGATGTCCCTCACTTGTCCCTCACATCCAAGGTAATGACTACCTATTCCTTAATAATAGGGATAGTCTTACCATTTAAAGGATTCAAGAACAGAAAAGACTTAAAACTTAGGGTAGGTTTCTCTTAGATACTTGCTCACTCTTCAAAACAATTTCAAATACTTCACAAATTTCAAATAATTTTCAAACACAAGTTTTTTACGCATCCGTACATGGGTCATTATCAAACTCTTATGAAAATTTTTATCCAGACACTTCACATTTTCAAAAACAATTCAAAGTGAGCTAAGTAACTAAGAGCCCATGGATAACCATGGATGTAAAGGGTGCTAACACCTTCCCTTTACATAACCTACCCCCCGGACCCAAAAATCTATTAAAAGGTCTTTCCTGTTCTTTTATGCCTTTCCTTTGGATAAAATAAAAGTCGGTGGCGACTCTTGCTATCCGCAACATAACTAAAGTCAGTTCTCCCACCGTGTTACACTATTACATATTTAATATACGTGTTACCGTTCTGTGATTGTTTGTTATTCAGGCTGGAGTTACGGATCCGTTGGAATTCCCATTAGCACTTGATGCCATGTTGAAGTTAGAGATGGCTTTTAGAGTGAAACGGAAACCCAATTGGGACAGTTGCTCGATTGTTATGTTGCTTAGGGATGATCCATTGATAAAACAATTAAAGGCTCCGTGGGAGCATAAAAACCAATTTGTTCACTGCCGCGAAGTTACCGACTCACAACCGTCTGGTACATCAGCCCTGTTGCAGGTATAATGGCATATCAAGTATATATTATTGGTTCGCTATATTTTATGTCCTAAATAGTTGTTCTCTCTTGAGTAACACTGTTGTTGTTTATGTTATACAGATTAAGGAGAGCGTTGATGAGGCGAAAAGTAATCCTGCTGGAGGCTGTGACATAATAACGGTAGTCCACCATAAACTATAAGAATAACTCATATTACTGCTTTGTTGTTTGTGTTTTGTTCCTTCACGATTTTAGTTCAATAGGACCTGGAGATAACGTCAAAGCATAATCCTGATCCCTTGACACCCACAACAAAGAGACCAAAGAATGGTGGCTCAAGTGAATCAACTACAACTGGCAATCTGTGTGATGGAGAAATGTCGTCCACAAAACTCAAAAAAATCATCAAGTTGGAGAAGAAAAGTAATCATATGCGTGACAACAAGTTTATGGAAGATTTGGTGCAGGAAGAATATCAAGTTCCGTTTTGTTTGTGGTCTAATTAAGGTTGCGTTAATACCTGTCATATATTGACATGTCCGGTATCTCCGTTTTGTTTTATAATCTAATTAGGGTTGCTTTAAACCTGTGATATTTTGACTTGTCCAGCATAAATGTTGCAATTTGTTCTACTTGTAATTGGGTTGTAAATCACTGTTGTGTGTATCCAACATACTTTGTAACCTTAAGCTTTTTCGTTATTGGTCTATTATTAAATATTCTACGCCTTATTTATGTAATGAAGTTGTTTTGTTTTTACACTCATGTTATTCACATTTATATTAATGACCTTCATACATGATTGTCCATTTAACCATTAAAAAAATACAATACATTCTATACAGCCTATAAGTTTTATTCACCATCATTATAACCATATAATCATACGTGAAAGAATCATATGAAAGAATATATGATAAATACCACCTTCTTCAACATCTACCCAACCAGTTGAGTTGGGATGTCACCATAAGTAACTTTCAATCAATAAAAATACATTATTATGATATTAATGTATAACAGTGTCAGATCAATCACATACCACTCCCCCTTCCATCATATAAGTACATTATCAGCCACCCTATGTACCTCCATACTTGTGCCTACAATGTCTAATATATGATTAATTTATTAAATCTTATAACCCCCTATGACACATTCCACTCTACTTTGTCTATTAATTTATATTGTACATAGTCTATGAATTTAAAAATTGGTGCCAAGCTATTTTTGCTATTTTCAAATTTGAATATTCAAAGTTTTTATGGAATATAGCGGGAGATACCAATTTTTTCAGAAGTTTCACTTTGTCCTGAGTTCTGCATCCTTAGGATAACTTCTTCTCCTTCATTTCATGATGATTCTATATGCTTAGAAGGATAGTCACATTACTTTTGTGTTTTTTGGTTTCCTGCATAAATATTATACACTATATTGGTTGTTCATCAGGTTGTGATGAACCCCTTGGTTGTTCATCACTGTCCAGATTTTTGTAATCTCATTTCCAGAACTTTTCATAGAAGAAGGGTCAATCTCCGGGTATGGCTGCAGCAAATATATATGGGTGACCAAGTGAGGTGAGAACAAATTTTGTATAGTTAAACCACAACATGAATCAACATAAACTACATTGAAGTATACACAAACTTGTGTCGAGATTTTGCATATTATGAAATAATCCACCAGTTCAGAGTGTTTGAGCGTTCCACACAGATCCATTTCAGACTTGGATCTACAACAACTGTTGTGAGAAACTCGGTTGCCCAGTTTGAGTTGTAAGGTTTTGGCAGCCTTCTGTGTGTTTACTCTTCAATTTAATACTCACGCAACAAAAAATAGTACATTGGATGCATTATTTATGGTCCTTGGAGCATAATTTATTTCCCAACCATACCCACCAAACTATCTCTGCATTCACGTGCTAGCTGACATGCACAATAAAGAACATTTTGGCTTTTTCAATACTTATGTACTATATAGAATATATTCTTTAACAATGCCATTTTAACATATCCTACTTTATTCACCTCAGTCTTCCATTTGTACTTATCCATTCTAGCTTTGGAAAATTTTATTCTTATCCATCCATTAAAGCTTTGGAAATAGTTAATGTTGATGATTTTTCACTGTTGATAAGGACCCCACATGTTCCTTTTCTTAATAGTTATGTTTTTTAAACAAAACATTATTTATATACCCTATACAAATTCAACTTTTAGTACATTAACACCACCACTACATATTTTCCATCTCCTATTACATCACTTTCTGCAAATTGTTTTACACCCAGTCATCAACTTCAAACTTTTTAATGTAAACATTCCAATAGAAGTAGCCTTAGAATTGTATGTTTATAATACGGATCATCACTTTGATTTTTCCACCACAAAAGATACATTTTGAGACAGTTATACTAAATTGGAAACATAACTGCAACATTCTCAAAACAACAATAATTCACACTTAAATAAACAACATAGTTTTCTTTACATGAACATCATAAATATTTTAAACATAAACAGTTGCACTCCTCAGCAGGACAAAACACATTATATTAACAAACTCATACATAGATGCTGCCCAAAAAGGATTGATTAAACTGTGACAAAACTACCCTACAATAGCAGCTTAACTGACATCCCCAAAATATTACACACACACTTCAGCCACTAAAACCATACAATTGAACTAACTATGTCACGTTCTTTTTCGTGATAGACACGGTAAAGACTATTTTCTGTTTCCAGCTCTTGACATCCTCACATACATGCTCCTTGCCGGTGGGAACCTAACACTGAAAGTGAGAATGTCACCATCCATAAACTCTATGTTCTTGGAAAATGCATACCATCTGTAACCAATGTGTTGCTCCACACAATACACTCTTTTCTGATTATTTACAACAACACCATAGGTCTCTTCTGTATCCCTGTCAAAGAGCTTAATGTCCTTTACTTTGTCTAAACAACCAGTTTAAGGACATGTTGTGGAAGTTGCTGCACAAATTAAACTACCTTATGAGCATTAACCAATATCGAATACAAATGTATGAACGTATAATAATGTTTGGTAGACATATAACTTACAAGGAAGTTGTTACTAAAACTTTTTGCATTTCTAATAATCTTTTTCCATGATATCAGACGCCTACCCTTAGGTTGATCAGCATCAGCAACACGACACACATCTTCTCTGTCTCCGGAGCTGAAACAATTGAATCAATGTCTCTATTAATTTCAGTAATATATACCACTAACTTCTATAAAAGTTAAATAACTACTTAATAGATATACTCAACATATTTGACAACTTGATTCCAAGGCTTAATATCATTTTCAGTTATCAAATGATTCCCTCATGGTTTTTAAAGGATCAAATTATTACATTTAAGGGTTCAATGGCATAAGTTACTTAACTATCGCATAAAAAAATAAAACACATCTTATGAAATGGTTGTTACCTCAAAGAATCTGATGAAATGATCAAGTGTTTATTCATCCTCATCCGCTGACTGTCTCCTTCAACCGCTACTCCCTTGCCCTTATCCCTCTTATCAATTTTTTATCTTGAACACCCCTCACAGTCTGGAATGTGCAAAACAGATCGGTGTATCACCTGAGTCTTTGTATAATTCTTCTCATCATTCTTGGGTATTTTTTTGTTCCTGTAAATTTCATAATACAAAAACTTATAAATCACTTACAACATAATTTTTGTTCTGATATTTATTTTATACAAAAGTCACACTACTTATAAATCACTTACAATTTAATCTTTATTGTTTAAAGTCACATCCTCTAATCATTTTATACAAACAACTTTGTTTCTAATACTTCAGAGCTACTTATAACTTTGTGAAAACGGTTTTTATTCACAACATTTCAAGAAAATCATTACATCTACTTTACGCCAATCTATTTTATCTAACGTTACTCGATGTATACATTGCCAAACATTACAAACATACTCAAGTGCCCCCGTATCTATAGTTTATTATAACATTATACATTGTTGTTTCTACGCAAACACCACCAATTTTGTTCCACCCATACTTTACATATCTTATATCATTCTGAATCAAATAAACCAACACATGCAACAAAATTAAAAGTTTTGCCATACCTTTGTTGTCTCTCACGGATTTCTTAACGTCTCTTTGTTGCTTCAGCGGACTGCTGCGATTCTTCGATTTTCCTGCTAAACATTCCACGAAACATATTCTTATTAATCGTATTATCCTTAAAACACATCACAGTGGCTATATTAAATACACAATACCTGTCTGAAATGTTGACTATTTCCACTTCCTTTGCTTCTTCCGCCAATGTCAGGTCCACAACGCCTACATCCTTTGGCAATCCCTTTCTTTTATCTGCACCAGCCTTGCTTTGTAAAACTTCTTCAACCATCCTTTGTATTACAACATCAGTCTCCTCCTTCTCTGCCACCAACCCGCTTTTTGACCTACACAGTAAATCAAACGTAAGTCTCTTAAGATATACATGCACATATATTTCTCAATGACACTGTGGTTGAAACTCTAACCGGCTCTCATGCATGTGTTTTTTGTCGTCCTCCATTTGAAGGTACTCCTTTTTTTATGGTGACTATGAAGTGTACTTATGGTACTATTATAACCTCTTCAAATTTGTGCCAAATTGATCATCCACTGTGCCTGCTTTAACCCCTTTTGCGTGTTCAAGGTAACCACTTCTTCTTTTAATATGCAAGTTACCAATGCCAAAAAGTAACCTCTTCCATCATTTCATCCATTCAATTTTTATTTTTTACACACTAAAATTGCTACTGCCACTTTGTTGACGTTACTCTAAACGCCCATAACTATTTACTAACCCCGTTACCGATGCAGAGATGAAAGGCTTTACAAACTTTTTTTTATTACCTTTTCAATTTTTTTTATAATTTTTACGCAATGAGCTGTCCATAGGGACATTTTAATTGCTTAGTCATTATGTTTCTTTATGTTTTTGGTTTATTAATAATATTCATTAAAAAAACTTTGTTACATTTAAACCCATTATTCAATGAAATTGACTCTTTTACCCAGTGAGTAATAACATTGTCCGGACACTAAATAAACACCCATATTCCAAACTTTGTGTTTTATGTATTCCACAAAAATCACCTTACTGTTTTTGTTTTTGTTTTACTTTTGCTACTTCCATGTCCCAAATTCATTTCCACTGCTGCTTTACTCTAAATCATCTTCTGTGTCAGGTTTTCTTCATCGATGGGTGATGGAAGCTATGAAGCAAGGTAAATATTACTTTACTCTTTGTACATGTTCCTTTTTTTCATTCCATTTATTCCTTCAATAAGTTTGAATCAATGTTTTTTTCTAATTTGTTTGACCTTCAAGCTGTAATATGTTGAATCGACAGCTGAGACTATGTAAAAGTTGAATGTTGGCCTTAGTGAAGTTCTAAACCCATTGTTTATTTTTTTGTATTACTGTTTCTATAATGGACATCTAAAATCCTTCCACAATTTACAATCAACTGTATTGGATCCTTTTTTACACCCTTTGCCTTATTTCTGTTGACTTTTTTACTGGTACTATGTAACTGATTCTTTCCCGTTCCATGTATGTATCATATGAACAATATGTGTGTATATCTTTTGTTTATTGGCATGAACATAATGATTGTGTGTCGATAGTTTATTATCTTCACACCTACATGCCCTCCTACTGTATGATGTAATATGTATGAGACTTTGTTACAGTTGCCCCCGCAGTTTAAGGGAGGAACAATGCCGCCATTTGATGCGGCAACTTGACTTCTTGAATAATGAGGACATTAAAGAACTTGAGAAGGGAAAATTTGTGATTAATCCTTATGAAAGTGATAAGTACGACGACACAGGGGTCCAGTCTTCACATCAACCGACACCGAACATCCGATGGTATCTGACTATTTTTCAATTTTTCCATTAAAATTATCAGCCATAAATTGTACTCCTTTTTTAAGCTATTAATGTTCTTATATTATATTGTCACCCTTTTTAGTGAGGACGAAACTCATATATCGCGAAGAATGGCGCTGGACTTAGCTTATCTCCAGGCCGAGCAAGCAAGTCTTCCTATTGTCCTCGGCACAATCAACAAACTTCATCCATCGCATAAAGGTAAACAAATTCTGGAATCAGAACAACCTCTGGAACATGTACCCCATCCTGACAACAAACACAGCAAAAAGAGGGTGAAACGTTTTAATTCTGGTGAATCTTCCAGGATAAATATATCTTTGGATAGTGATTGGTAACAAATTGTCCTTAAGTTTTGCATTCTTAAAGAATTATCATCAACCAACACTTTTGATGCCCCCTTACTATCCGTACCGTGCAAACTTAGTTACTCAATGATTTATGTTATTCCTATGCAGTTCTCATGAGAATACATGTGTAAAGGTTGTTGGAAGAGGGCCCAAATATTTTGTTTGGAAGTGAAGAATACGCAGCAAAAACATGGCCAAAACCAATATGCTTGTCAGTAATCTTTGCATATATTCAAATTGCTTTTTCATTTATTTACCAATTCCAACTAAAAAAATGCCGCTCTTCCTGTTTTGTTTAGAAAATCCCGCAAAGACTCATTAGAGAATGTAACCATTTTGGCACAAAGGCCATCACTTTGATTGATGCGGACAACTCACAACCGTATGAATGTGAAGTTCACCGATCTTACACTAAATACTTATCGCAAATGTTTATTGGCAGCTGTTGGTATCAGTTTGCGGTTTTCAAACGTCTGACACGGGGCGATCGACTCACATTCATTGTTCCAGACCCCCGAGGTGACACCATCATTGTCAAACTATTAAACCGTTAAAACACGGTCTATAAAATTATGCCTGAATTTATTTTTCTGTCTATTGTAACGATATAATTAGATCCGGTCAAAACATCCATGTCTATTTCTTCCTTTTGTTGGAAGCTATGCAATTACATTATATGCTTCATATTTCTCTTTTGGTTCATGTAATCTATAATTTACATCTCATGTCCTTAAACATCATTCCCTAACTTTATGGTTATTTCTATTCTCATTATAGAAACAATGGTGTACATTTTGGTTTTTGATAATTATTGAGCATGGAATAGAGTTTTGTGACATTGACTTTTCCTGGCTCTATTTTGTATTGATGAAAGAAGAAAATATTGAAAGGTTTATGAATGCAGAAATTGGTGTATGTGTATAACTGTGTTGTTGGTTATTTCGTTTGTGTTTGAAAAGTGACAAATTCTTCGATAACTCATAAGGTTGTTGTGCACACAGTAACCTCATATTTCAATGCTCAACTTTAGGTTGAAAATATTCCATGTTCAATTGTGGTCGAGTCAGGTGTTTAATATATTACTAATTTTTTTATTGAGACAATTGTAGGGTTAGTTTCTGTTATCAAAGAATTTGTGTAAAGCCTTCTAACACCTTTCATCAAAATATTTGTTTCTCCTTCTTTCTCTGACGTGATCACATACAGGTTAGTGTGACTTTTTCTATTGAGATCACATACAAGTTAGTGTGACTTTTCCCATACTAAGGCAGTTATGATTTATTTATTCATGTTTGTTGTTCGGTTAAGATTTCTTTCATGGCGAGGTTATTATGTGCCGTTGTGAACTGCATATTTGTACTGTGGGCAAATGAGTTCAGCGGCCTTTGACAACCACTTCTTTTTCTTGTTGCGAAATACATTAATCTGAGCCTTATTATTCTCACGTTTCTGAGTCGGCCAATAACTATACCATTTTTCTGTTTAATATTTGTGAGGGAAATCTGTACCTGGGTTGCTGCCAGAGAAACCTGATGGAGAGACAAACCCAGAGACGATTGCCGAAGACTCTGGATTCAAAGGCCTTTTGCAAACAGTTATTGGACGGTGTAACATTGTTGTTCTCTGAGGTAGTTATTCTTATCCTTTCTATTTTTATCATTTAATAAATGTATATCAGGTAAACATTGTTGCCTTTTGTTTTAAATCGTTATCTCCAGGTTTTCTATGCTGGCCCACCACTTATAATTAATAACCTTGTATTTAAAACATTTTGATAAACTTGACCATCACCTGTCATTAATACTTTTTCCTCCCAATATTCCTGTGTGACCTTTTCAATGTTAATCAATGCATTTAGCTTTTCAAAACCATCGGTATGTGAAGAGACAAAAACAACATTACATAACCCACATCCTCTTCTCAGTAGCACACAACTAACTAAATCAAACAAAACCAAGTTGTATGGAGTCCACCAATGTTCAACAGGCTGTCAAATCTTCCAATGTCAAAACACTTGCTGGGAACACACGATCTACGAATGAGCAATAACCTCAACTGGTCAATCATCCTGGCGAAATCCAACAACCTCTACAGGTTCAAGAACTGCATTACCGTTTTTCTTTTCAATGTATCTTTCAGCATGTATCGATTGTTTGATCTTCCTATTATAATTATTTCTTCATTACCACAAGCAGGTCAATGTCAAAAATGTTGTTCTGGTCGACAGGGCTGCATAGTTCGAACAACCTTCAGGCTTTGACCGTCCTCTGTACACAGAACAACCTCCTAATGTTCAACTACTTCAACCGGTACAACAACCCTTATGTGTTTTGTTTGTACGTTATTCGCATTCGTCCTTGTATAACTAACAAATTTATATTTCTTACTGTCGAATCTTTTTATGGTTCTGTTCAACAGGTCCAGCAGACGCTTCAACCTATCGATAATGCATTATTGGTTGCGAGTTCCTCGGTCGTAGAAAAAAACGTCAAACATCGGCAAAAAAAAGGTGTCAACAAGAACTGTCAGATTTGGATGATGAGGAAGAACAAGACTTTTCAATTTTTAATTCGGATGATGATGAGCAAGACTACACTTGGAGCAACTTTATTTCAACAAGGCGCTTAAGATTTGGTGATTGACTATGCACCAAATCTTTCAAGCTTCATGTCTGCTGTAGCATATCAATACCTCCTTCGTTATATTTCTGTTTCTTTTGTTTAACTGTGTTTCCATCGTGATTGTCATTACTATTTTTAAGCATATTTAGTTATAGTATTTATAGAACATTAGACACCATGATAATAGTTTGTAATTTCTTCTACCAATTTAATATGTCTTTCATTTTAACTTTAGTAAAGTATTATTTTTACCTCGGTGTGTATGTCTCAATTACTTTTATTCATAATATTATCAGGTCTATTTTCAATTCCATATAGTAAAAATATTGAAACACTCCGGCCCGTGCAAACGCACAGGTCAGTTACTAGTAAAATAAATAAAAATAAAATTAAAATCCAGGAATTAATAAATAAATAAAATTAAAATTAAAATCCGCATGAAATTAATAAATAAATAAATAATTTAATTAAATGTCACATAACTGTCCTCTAAGATTTGTTTTTGCCACAATGTATTTTTTTAATAGAAATTCCAAAAAAAGATAAGGTGCAAAATTTTTAAAACGTGGTTAAAATTATTTTTTTAAAAAACCTAAGTGGTAACATTAAATAACTTAAAGGACATTGGTGTTATTTTGTCAAATTTTAATTCAATAATAAATTTTAAAAATTATCAAATAAGTATTTTATTTCCAAAAATTAAACTACCAAACAAATTTTTTTATTTTCACATTTCAGAAACAATTTTTAAAAACTAATTTATCAAATAAATTTTGTAGATATTAAATATATAACCACATTCCAACAATTTTTCTCTCTCGTCATCTTAATACCAGTAGTATCTTTTAGCATTCTAGATGGGAAAAAAATATCGAACAAAAAATAATTCTAGAAAATATAACTCAAAAGTCATATCACGTCTCATACTATATGTCGTAAACGTGTTACCCACACATATGATATGACGCCGAGCATGCATGTCCCATATCTTTTCCTTCATTTTCATTTCAATTTATTAACTATATAATATTATTCTTAAGAAGAAGAAAAACTATATAAATATATATGTATACCCCTCAAAAGACAATCTAACTTCACTCGTTTTTTGTTTCATTTACAACTCTTTCACTCTTTTTTTCCCATCAAAACCATGAACCGTATTAACAAACTACTTGAACCCGGATCCGTTTCTAAAACGGGTACAACCCGAACCGACTTTGAATTTCCCACCGGTATTTTAACTGAGCTACCAAACGACGTCGTTTTCTTCGGAAAAATCATAACACGCAAAGCAGAACCAAAAACAAAAGAGAACGCGGTTGTTCCCGGAATTCGATCATCGTTTGGCAAGGAAAGCCGGTACCGGAGGAGCGGTAGTGAGAGGAAGAGATATACAGGTGTGTTTGGGATGGTGAAGTTTCCGCTACAAATGGAACTGAGTGATATTAAGATGAGGCAAGAGCGTAGGGAGCCGGTGCCGCTTCCCAAATTTAAGACGAAGGAGGACGGCGGTGGAGAGAGTTGTTGGGAAATGGTCCGACCGTTGCGGCGGCGGGGAACGATTATGAGTGCTTTGAAGGTTTCCTTTGGGTGCATTCATATATAGGAGTTTTTCCCCCTCAATTTTTCCTAATTTAAGATTAATGATTCATCCTCTATTTTTAATATTTTGGGAATCATTTGTAAAATTACTCATCTGGATCTATTTTTAAAAATAATTATTTCCTTTGTTAAATAGCATGAAGGCTGAAATTTTACTATTTAAAGTAGAATGTTAGTGAATTTTATCCCTATATTTGTTGTCTTGGTATCAACTTTTGAAGTTTGGTATATTGGTTGAGTTTAATGATTATGTATTAAATGTGGTCCGACTGAAATATACTATTCAGTTTTTTCATATCACTAATGTAAAAACTATGTCTACTTTAATGTAATAAAGGATTATGATTGATTATGTAAAGTTAATTTACATTGTTAATGTATATCTTGTTTTTTCATGATAATTTAAATTTACTAAATAATTGATATTTTTGTTCTATTATATAGACATGAATAGCATATTAATTTTTTTCATCATCAATATTCCGGGCTAATATTAAAACAATTGAGAATGTAATAAGAATCATAAATAAAAGGTTGAGAATGTACTCTTTTTTCTTGAGAGGGTTTTTATTGTGAGTTGGATGTTCTAGAAATAAAGGATAATAATTTTGTTTATGATCAAAAAACTCATAAGGGTTAGAATTTATGATAAACACAAGATAACAATAAGAATTAGTTATACATTATTATTCTTTATTTTCTTTTTAAAACAAGATTACAAATATATAAGAATAACAAATAATTCTCTCACTTTTGAATTAGAATTTATATCTTATTTTTCTTTATGCAAAAGATGAGAGACTAGTATCTTATTTATAAGAAAACTAACACACTAATTGTAACACCCTTCTACCTCAAGCAAATTATTTAGAGTAATATCAAAGTAATTAGCAAGAAGGATATCACATTTCATCATAATATCAAACATATAGTGTCATGTCTCGTAACACGGGTTAATCAACATCATGAATAACATATAAGCTTTTCGCAACGAAATTTAGACTTCATAATTCAAATCATTAATCTCAATTTCATAAATCAAAATATCCTTCATCAAGACTTCAACATCATAAAATCATAAATTATTCTCAAATGAAAGTATAACTGAAATCAAATAGTAACTCAAAAACTCATCCCGGTGTTACATGACACAGAGCATGACACATTGACTCCAAACCACTTCTAAAGAAAAACTAAGGTATGCTCCGAGACACTGAAAAACTCCTCCTACAGCACAAGGCTACTCTTCCTCATCTACAGGTTACCCACAAAAGAGACAACATTTCCAAACAGGCAGGGTGAGTAATCATAATATATCGTAAACATACAAGGATATGGAATATAAATAAATTAGAACAACATATCATAACATCATCAACAATAAAATTCAGCAACAACAACACTGTCATGAATTCATCCAGAATATGCAATTCTAACTATCCTGATATGCAATATGAATGTGGTACCAATTTCATCGTGGTATGGATACATGACCAACAACCCTCCACAAGGGAGCACACCGTAATCATCGAGACACTTCAATCCACACAATGGGATTGAAGCTACAAAATAGGTCGAAGCCCCACCGTGAATGTTATGAAATGCAATGATGGCTACATCGTAAAAATTCATCAAAATAACTCGCATCATTCATTTCACATCATCAATCCAACATCAAATATTCATCTATTTCATCATGATATTACACCAAAAACTCTAATTATATAACCACTTCGATTCATCTATATGTATAGCTACAATCACACACACACACACACACACACACACACACACACACACACACACACACACATATATATATATATATATATATATATATATATATATATATATATATATATATATATATATATATATATATATATATATATATATATATATATATATATGAGTCAGAATCAACTTACTCCAAAAGTAAATCTTTTTAACTTACTTCATAATCGTAGTCTTAAAATTAGATTCAATCAATAATTAAATTAACATTGAATTGAATCTAATTTAAATGCTACAATTATGGAATAACTTTATATATATATATATATATATATATATATATATATATATATATATATATATATATATATATATATTTATTGGCGGAACATCCTTAGGACAAGACAAAGGTAGATCCAGACATTATATATTGATGTGGCTAAATATGAAAAAAATTATATTTAAAATAAGAAATAATATTGCAAAGTCAATTTAAAAAGCTTATAAATCATATCAAATATATTTCTAAAAGTTTTGCATAAAAATATGAAAGTCCTTTTAAATTGACAAATTTTGGATCACATAAAACATTTCTAAGATAATTTTGTAACTAATATTACACCACCACTTTTGACACATCCATAAAATTATTTAGATAAAGTTATACATATTATAAACAAAACAATAAAATCAATTGATTATAAAAAAATATTTATTAGAAATGGAGAAAATTAATTTTTTTATAACCAATTGGAGTTTAGGGATTAGCTCAAAAATGAGAAAAATAAATAAAGAAATAATAAAATATTTATTTTATCTTTGATTCTCAATAATCCATAAATAATTGTCTGTCAAATGAAGTTAAAAAATTAAAGAAGAAAAATAAAGGATTCATAAATATAAGAGGAAGAAACAATTATGAGAGATAATGAGATTTGAGAGGAGAAAAAAATATAAATTATTGCGAGATAGAAAAGAAAAAAAAAAAATTTTTATATGAAAAAGAAAGTGAATTAGTAATATTTCTTTCTTTTAATATTTATTCAAATATTTGATTTTTTTTATTAATTAAATTAATATATATCTAATTTAAAATTAAAATTAAAAATAAAAACTTATAGCCACATCATGCCACAAGGTAGGTCCGCCCTTGGGACAGATAGGGGTGGCCATGCACCCCAAAATTCTCAAACTTTTCTAATTTTAAATAAAAATATATAATTTATTATATTTATAATAATAACATGCATTGGAATTGGTTAGTAGATAGGTGTTCCTTTTTGTAACCAAAAATATTAGATCTCAATGTGGTTTATTTTGTGTGTAGAAACCACGGGAAATACAAGAATTTAATCTATTTTTAATGGTCTATTAATCCATATAGTATTAATTTTTTAGTTTTTTTGAATTATAAAAAAAAAAACTGAAATTCAAGTGTTTATCTTGACTGAAAAATTCAAGTGTTGAAATCATGTTTATAATTAAAAATATATAAAAAAATGCAACTATTTTAATATAAGTTTTTTATATAATATTGATGGAATAGTTAAAATTTACTCTATTTGATAATTATTATATTCATAAAAATTAATTATTTAAATTTATTAAATAATAATAAATCTTTTACATCCATTTCTTCATGAATTTCGATATGATTCCGCCACCGTGTATATATGTATAAGATTTGTTAATATTGATTCACTTGTTTTTCGGAATATTCTTAAAAAACATTTAAATAATAAATTTTTATAAAAATTTATGTAATCAATACATTAAAAATTAAATTATTTGATTTAAAAAAAAATCTTTTTAATATTCAGAGTATCCCGAGAGCGAGACCCTACAGAATTTCTCTCTTGCCATCTTAATATATCTTAGTAATCTTAGTATTCTAGATGAGAAAAAATCGACTAAAGAAAAGACATTCTAGAAAATAAAACTCACAAGTCATATGAGATGACTCATACTATGGGTCGTAAACGTGTTACCCACACACATGATATGCGCCGAGCATGCATGTCCCGTATCTTTTCCTTCATTTTCATTTCAACTAATTAACTATATAATATTATTCTTAAAAAGAAAAAGAAAACTATATAAATATATATGTATACCCCTCAAAAGACAATCTAACTCCACTCGTTTTTGTTTCATTTACAACTCCTTCACTTTTTATTTTCCCATCAAAAGTTCAAAACCATGAAACGTAATAATAACAAACTACTTGAACCCGGATCCATTTTTAAATCGGGTACAACCCGAACCGACTTTGAGTTTTCAACCGGTGCTTTAATTGAGCTACCAAACGACGTCGTTTTCTTCGGAAAAGTCATAACACGCAAAACAGAAGATAACGCGGTTGTTCCCGGAATTCGATCGATGTCCGGCAAGGAAAGCCGTTACCGGAGGAGCGGAAGTGAGAGGAAGAGATATACAGGTGTATTTGGGATAGTGAAGTTTCCGTTACAAATGGAACTGAGTGATATTAAGATGAGGCAAGAGCGTAGGGAGCCGGTGCCACTTCCCAAATTTACGACGAAGGAGGATGGTGATGGAGAGAAATGTTGGGAAATGGTCCGACCGTTGCGGTGGCGGGGAACGATTATGAGTGCCTTGAAGGCTTCGTTTGGATGCTTTCACATAGTTTAGAAGTTTTCTTTTTTCAATTTTTTTTGTAAACCTTTGTTTAAAATTAATGATTTTTTATTTATATTTTTTTTTTAAGTTTGGAAATCATTCAAATAATTTATTTATTTATTTTAATTAATTTATTTATTTTTCTCTTGTTAAGAGAAAACTTAGGTTTTAAATTTTTTTTAAAAGATATTTTCACATCTTTTAGGTTCTTATTTTCGGAAAGATCTAATATTTTTATTCTTAATACAATTTGTTTAATAGAGATTTGAAGATTAATAGATTTTAATCAATTCTGATCGCTTTTATTGCTCATATTCATGAAAATTATTCTCTAATTAAAATGGTGCAATTCTAATTAGATGTACATAGATTAGAGACTAAAAAGTAGTTGTGCATGCTGAGCTAGGATTAGACTTTTGCCTTGTGTTATTTGTAAGTCATTCTAACATCACTTATATGTTTTGAATTTGACTGATTTTATTGAGTTGTATTTTGTCCACTCTAATTTTTAAATACGAGTGTTTGTTCTTGATTGAAACTTTTAAGTATTATCAAATTGTTTATCTTGGAAGAGTGTTATTCTATTTTTATGTAAGGTTTTGGTTGATTGTCACAATGTGTGATTGAGGGGAGTGAGAAGGGCTCTCTTATCTAAGAGTTGTTGGATAGAAATTATATTGGATAGTGATCATAGTTTAAAATTGCGGATCGCATCACTTGATGTGGTCGCAATATTGAGGCTGCGGCCTTTAACGCATCGGCAATGGACTGCAATTGCAGTGTGAATTGAAATCACACGCAACCGCCACATCACCACCGCAACACGACCGCAACTTAACGATAATTACCGCATCATAACCACAACAGGCTGCAACACAGGATTTTCATACACAAATTCAATTTTATTTTGAAAACAAAACTAAATAATCAGAATCTTTTATCAGTTTCAATGTTTTATGTAGGAAAAGAATCTAGAAAGCAGAGGAAGCTTACTTTATGTCTATTTTTCTCATGCATTCAGATTCTAAATACAAAAATAAATTGCTTTATAACTTTATGTCACTCTATCTACTCCATTAAGATTTCAAATGCAAGAAGAAGTTGTATTTATATTGTCTTTGCTTCAATGATTTTGAATTCACTAATTCATACACTTCATGTTCATCCTCTTCTCCCTCCGGTGCATTTTGTGAAATAGAAGAGAAAAAAGTCTCACTTTCTTCTCTAATTTCATCTATTTTAAGGTTTATTACTCTACTCTCTCTCATTTCATTCATATAACTCTAATTTACTTTTTCTTTTTTCTACCTCACTATGTAAACAAAAACACCGCTTTCTGATTTTTATTTATATAGCTTGTAACAGTGAGAGAGAAATAGTAAACAAATTTAATTTATCTTTATGTATATTTAATGGGACAGTTGACATAAGGTTGTCATGATATGATGCGTATGTATAGTCGTGTACAGAGGATAAGCATAAGGGATAAGGTTGTATGGTGTTTGATATAATTTTAAATTTTATTATTTTTATACTTTTGTGATGGCCTTAGATTCATGTGATCTCTCGGTCATTTTAAATTTCTAATGGTGGTTTCATATAATTAAATAATGTATTATATTTTATCATTTTCAAGTTTTATAATTTCAATTTTTATCATTTTTGATATAACTAATACATTCTAATTATTGAATAACTAATACATTATAATACATTCTAATTTTTGATATAACTAATACATTCTAACCAATACATTTTTATGATATATTATTATTATTATATATCATTTTGTGAATACATTTTTATAATATATTATATATCATTTTGAGATGCTTGAATTATTACTTTTTTAATATATATAACTAATTATTTTTATATTCAATTAACATGAATTATTGAATAATGCCTTCATGCGAAGAATTTCCTACAAAAGATTTGGATGGTGCTCCAAGTGAGGATATTAGATGGTATTTTGGAATGCCGGAACCCGGAAGTCGCAATAATATTTGTTGCAAACTTTGTAATGTAGTAATAAAGGATGGCATTATAAGATTGAAGCAACATATAACACACATGAAAGGACAAGTTGCTGCTTGTGGTAGAGTAACAACTATGGTTAGAGAAAATATGATGAAACTGTTACTTGATTCAAAAGCGAAGAGAAATGATACTAAGAGAAGTAAACAAGAATTTGAAGAACGTTTAAGAGGAGATGATGAAGATACAGATGAAGATGTGAATACTCTTATTAACGATCAATTGAGACATGCAACACAAGAAAGCCTTAGATCCCATCGAGAATGGGAAAATATGCAACAGTTCAGACGAGAAACAAGAGTTTCTGAAAATTTATATGAACATGGTGGAAGCTCTCGTGTCTGTGTTACTGAGGCTGAAAGGCCAGAAGATATCTCTTTTTCTTTGAGATCTAATAATATTGATATTGTTAGGAGTAAAAGTATGAAACAACCAACTGGTAAAGGCTTTTTGAAGACTTGGACACTACGCCAAAAATGGCATTTCGCAGCGCACAAAAGACAACGCTTTTAATGCAAAGCGCTGCTATAGGTCAATTGAAAATTCACTCAAAAAAGCACTCTCTAAAGGGCACATTAGACAACGCTTACTAAAAGCGCTATCTAAGGTGACAACTTTAGAGAGCGCTTTCACCTTAAGCGCTTTCTAAAGTGTAACTTAAGAAATCAATTTATTTTAAATTATTTTACAAAAGACCTATAAGAGCGCTTTGTTACAAAAGAGCTATCTTTTGTTTTTGGTACAAATATACTGAACCATGTAAAGTATCACAAAATATGTCAAAATGGGGTATTGAATCCACGCCCTTTAGGTAGTGAAAGGAATTTTAAATTATATTTAATATATTTAAATCATATTAAATTAAATTTTAATTTATTTTAAATTATATTTATAATTATTCAAATATATGTTTTAAATACAAACATTTTAATTTATTAAAATTATATTTAAATATATTAAAACTATATTAATATATTATTTAAAATATATTTAAAATTATATTAATATATCAAAATATAATTCATATATTTAAAATTATATTAATATGTCAAAATATTTTTTTAATATATTCAACTAATATATTTAAATAATATATTCAAATATATATAAATATATTCAAATAATATATTCAAATAGTTTTTTAATATATTCAAATAATGTATTTAAATAATATATTCAAATATATACAAGTATTTTTTTTAATATATTCAAATAATATATTTAAATAATGTATTCATTAATATATTTAAATATATAAAATATATTAATTAATATATAAAATTTTATTAATTTATCAAAATATAATTAATATGTTTAAAATTATATTAATACATCAAAATATTATTTTAATATATTTAAATAATATATTTAAATAATATATTCAAATAATATATTTAAATATTTAATATATAATTTAAAATATATCAATTGATATATAGAAATTATATAATATATAATTTAAAATATATTAATTAATATATAGAAATTATATTAATATATAATTTAAAATATATTAGTTAATATATAGAAATTATATAAATATATATCTCAAAATATATTAATTGATATATAGAAATTATATTAATATATAATTTAAAATATGCTAATTAATATATAGAAGTTATATTAATTAAATATATATGTAAAGTTATATTATATAATTAATGTGAATATAATTAATGGATGAGGGCGTAGTACCGCTGGTCAAGGAGGTTTATGTGAATGCTAATGTCAATCATTTATTAAAATATAAAACGTTTCTAATCATTTTCTTTTTCAGAAACCAGAATAGCTTTCGCTCTTAAACCCTACTATTTTCCTTCCTCGAGTCCAAGGCTTTTCAGATTCTCTTCATGGATCGACTCATGGGATTTTAGGGTGTTGAGGTATTCTAAATTTGTTCGGATTCTTTCTTTTTCGATTTTTGTGGGTTTTTTTGCTTAAAATAAGCTTTTTGTTTGAACCTGACTTCTGAGTTTTTAATTTTTAACATTTAGGGTTTGAGAACCCACTTATCTCTTTTTTTTAAAACTCAAATCTCATCTCTCTCATCAGTGTTTCAAGCTTAAAGAAGAGGACAATTTCCTTCATCCAGATCCAACTCATATATTTCTTCCCAATAGTCATGTTCCAGTCTTCCAGGTTCAAGATTAATGAATTTTTTTTAAGGCCAGTTCATATTTACTTGTGGGTTCTGGTTTTGATTTTATTCTTTTCTGTGTTTTTTATTGTTTGAACAAATGGGTTTGAATTTGTTTGGGTAAAAAATGTTTTTTTTGTTTGTATTGAGGTTTTGATTTGATTGTGTTTTGAGATCTGGTTTCTGTTTATGTTTGTATTTAATTGTGAAAGTTTGAATTTTTTTAATTTCAGCTTGGTTTTTAGGTTTGGTATTAGTTAGATTTTTTTATATGGATATGTAGGGATCTGTTAATAAGGATTTTGGGCTTTGGTTGAGCAGTTGTATCAAATTTTTAAACTTTGTGGGTCACCATCAAATCGAGGGAGTGAATGAAATCTTGGTGTCATAACAGAAGTAAAATTGCAGCTTCAGAAAATTCCTCAGCATTCAATGGTACAATGATTCTCTGTTTTTACTTTTGGAAAATGCATTCTAAACATGATGACATGGTTTATTCACAAGGATTCTTAACTTTCCTACCACACGATGCTAATCATGTTTATTTCTTTTAATTCAACACACTTATAGAAATGCTGATGTAGAAACTCTTCCCAACATTCAAATAATGCAAAGCAACCAACCTTTGGTATGTTTTTGTTTAAGGTCTTTCCATTCCTAATTCTTAAT
This sequence comes from Lathyrus aphaca, assembly GCA_963966055.1. NCBI lineage: Eukaryota > Viridiplantae > Streptophyta > Magnoliopsida > Fabales > Fabaceae > Lathyrus > Lathyrus aphaca. The sequence continues at coordinate 448,637,486 of OZ014519.1, read as the reverse complement.
GTTGCAATTACTGATTTACTTCATTGGCCTATTTACTCAGTTCCAATCAATTGAAATAACTATGTCACAAGCTAAACCAATACACCGTCGAAGAGGGATGTTGCTGCCATTGGAGCTGATGAAATGTCTTCAACAAAGTTTCTAACACCCCAACATTATGCCACTAAAATCAAACACATGAAAGAAATATTGATTTGGAATATATGGTGATATGATAAGTAATTGGAGCTCATCTGTATGCTTGGTTTATACTTGGGGATTTTTTTGTATGCTTGGTCTGTATGCTTTTGATATTATGTTATTTATTGAAGCTTCTTTTTTTGAGACTATAAATGTGTGGCTCAATTTGTAATTTGTCAGACCTATTGGACAATTAGGCCTTAGTTGGTTGAAATATTTTATGTAGTATTTTGTTATCACATTGAGAATCATTTAGCAAATATTAAATCCTTTATGGAATCTTTTGTTATGTATTTGTATGGACCAAAATTTATTCATGAGTATGCATCAAAGTATAGAACGTATACACATTGCATGCAACACATGTTAGTAGAGTTTATCTTGAGACTTTCAGTGTTGGTATAACAGTTCTGCTATGAACTCTAAAATAAAATAATAATCATTTGGATAATATGTGTTTTATCACTTTATAAAATTGATTGGCTAATCTCAAGCTCTTATAAAGTCTTTTGCTATGTATTTTTGTTGGAACAAAAACTATTTTCTTGAAATGACTATTGTCTACGTATTCACATTCCATCCACCACACCTTAGAAAAAATCTACTATGACTTTTAAAAAAATTGAAACGCTTGATATTTTGAACTTTATAAGAAAATAAACTAAGTGAACATGACCAAATTTATGTGCATTGTCCAACTACATGTTCAGCTTGTTGTGCTCGCTTCAACCATCTAATCCAATTCCTTTTCAATGCTTATGCGGCCTGACAGTGTAGCAGTCCTATAAAGCAAGTTGTTCCATGCACCACTTTCATATTCAACAATATATTTTGATTTACACACAATTTGACAAACACAAATAATCACCAATGAAGTAAGGTGCTGCCAACAATATACTTTATGCAGGTTTGGATTCCTTATTTTATTATTTATTGTACTATAATAACAAATAATATAGCTTTTTTATCCATGATTTCCTTGAGTCTAATCAACACATTTAATGCGAAGACAACTCTGCACACGTCAACCTGCTGAGGTTCACTCACCTTTCCATTTAATACCTTGAACAGAATATGTACCTGTGATTCAAAGACATGTTAATTTGCCAAAATCTCAATAAAGTGAATCAAACTTGCAGACCTATAGCATTACTTGATTGAAATCTACTATGATATGTCATGTAGTCCATTTAGTTTGGAACAATTTGGTTTATATTCAACTATCTTTAGAATTAAATCGTTAGGACACTTTTTCGGAAAAAAATTACTTGCTGTAATTTCTATTTTATCTGCTGTAAATAATATTAGACAACTTTATTCATTTGTTGGATTGTTAGTCCATACAAAAAATATTATTTTACATGCTAAAAGATATGTGGCTTATTTATCTCATGTTTAGGAGTAAGAGGTGGTTTTGCTTCCTTTCTAAATGTTTAATTTGTGTGTTTAATTTTCTGTGTATTTTTGGTGTTGAAATAGTTATGTGGAGTCTGTGTATGCTGGCAATATGTCTGTGAACTGTTGTACTAAATAGCACAACTTGTGCTTTATTATATTCCTACATTTTGGCTTTAAAAAAACTGTGTATCCAAATGATCAATCCTTTATAACCAATATTCAATAACTCTAATATCCAACATAAATTTAGTTAATTGTTGTTGAATGAACCTTCCTTCTATTGTTGGTTGTTGTATTTTTTGTTTGTTGAATGATGACTATGAATTAGAAAAAAGAAACATTATCTTAAGGAGTTTATAACTATTTTCTTTGTACTGATTTGAGGCATCGGTTATGTATTTGATTTAATCAATTTATTTTTATTGATTTAAAAAGAATAAGATTCTAATTGTTATCACTTTTTAAATTATGAAATATTAATTTAAAGTAAAAATGTTGTAAGAAAGTGTAATTAAATTAGCACATACTTTATTGGAGAGATGAAAATGTAGTGTTTTTTTTTGGACAAGTTTATATTATAGTTAATAAGGATTTATTTTAAAATGTTAAAATTAAAGAATATTTTTCTTATATTTTATGTTTAATTTAGAATTTATTACTTATCATTATTCATGATTGTGTATGTATTGCTTCAGCATATTATAATATTTATAGTTAATAAGGATTTTATTTCAACAATTTTTTTAATGAAAATTTTCATATTAATAATAATATGTCAATAATTTAAATTATATATATATATATATATATATATATATATATATATATATATATATATATATATATATATATATATATATATATATATATATATAAATTGAGTTATTAATTGATGTGTAATATTAGGGGTGTAAGTGGATCAGAAAAAATCAATTAAACCGACAAGACAATCCAAACCAAATCAAACCGAAATAAAATCAATTGTTTATGGTTCGGTTCTAAAACCGAACTGAATCAATTAAAATCGTTGTGGTTTGGTTCGGTTCTCGGTTTTTATTTTTAGGAACCGTCAAACCGATGAACCGAACAAAAAGATATAATTACGCTATAAATCCTTTGTTTCACCCATCATTAAGCCTAGATTTTGTATCGGTCTAACAATTCTCCATCTTTGTTTACATTTCCTTACTTTCAGCAAAACACACATCTAGAACCAAACTCCAAAACATAAGTAAAAAAAACTTGTTTTTACTGAACTGCTGCTCTCGCTGTCTGTCGCAACTATTGTTTTCTCTATCGTCGTTCTGATAGGTTATGTTCGTCTTTTTTGTGTTCAAGTTCTCTTTGTTAATTTTCATAATTCTTTTTTTTTTTTTTTTTTACCTTTTTTGTTTCTTCTTTTTCAACAAAATTCCTTATAATCTTGTTACAAAAAAAAAATTATGTGTGTTTTAGGTGTGAAACATGTTAATTGATGTGTGTTTTGTTGTGTTCTATTTGTTAAGCTTTCAAATTCCTTTCCAACCTTTTGATGTTAAGTGTCAACTTTTATATTTGATAGTCAACTAATATCATTTGCAATGAAAATCAATTAATGTTTCGTATGGATTAAGATAAACTTGTAATTTGTTTGAAAAAATAGAGCATGAAATAAGAATTATATGAAATGTATTATTTTAAAAAATAATAGTATAAAGTATACTAAAAAATACGATAGCGGAAAATATACTGATGAATATAATATTAGAAAAAAAGATAACACTGTAAACCGATGAAACAAACCAAACCAAACCCAACCCAACCAAACCAGTTAGTTTGGTTCGGTTCTATTTTTAAAAAATGATAAAAACCAAACCAAACCAAACCAAATCAATAAAGATATGATCGGTTCTGACCTTTTTTTAAACCAAAAACATGTCCAAACCGAACCGATTACACTCCTAATATTATAGGTGATCTATATCAACTTCTTAGTATAGTAAAGTTTAATAGAATAATTAATAAGATCACTCCTAAATTCATAGTGATGATAGGTTTTGTGGGTTCTGAGTTTGTGCAAAAGTATTTGATATTTTTTGAATTTATTAATATATATAAAGATATTCAAACATCAAAATTTTCATTTTTTATTAATAATATAAATTTGCAGTATTTTATTATTTATACTCATATTTTCTATTAAAGATAGAAATGAATTTTTCAATTGTTTGTTTCAAGTTATAAATAAAGTGTTCCTGTTATATTTGTATTTGTTTTATTTATTTCTATATTCATTTTTACCATTATTTTTGTGATATAATGATTAATCAACTAACACTATTATAAATATATTATTTTTTATTATATTTTTATTAATATATCTAATATTTTTCTCATACCCGTGCGGATGCACGGGTCTTCTACTAGTTTGAAATAATAATAATAATATCAATTTTGAAATCCACGTTCAATCGAGATTTCAAATTATGATGTAATTTCAAAATTATTAAATTTTACTTGGACAAAATATTTTATATATTTTATATATTTTAATAATTTTTCATATTTTTTATCTAAATAATAAATTTTGTCAAAATTAATATAAATTTCTTCAAAACATTACATTCTCTTATTAAAATGATTTATTAGAGTGTTTTGGATGATGTAATTAGAAAATTTTAATCAATTTAAATCACTCGATTGAAATTAATTCATTTTCAAATTATTTTATTTGGATAGTGTTAAAATTATTCTTGTTAAAAATTTTAGATAATTTTAATAAAATTTAAATTTTTTGTGTCAAATTTTAAATTTAAAAAATAGGAATAACGTACAATTTTTTAAAATTTAAAATTATTAAATACAAATTTCAATTCTTCCTTTTAAAAAAAATCCCTTAAACATTACTTTCTTTCATTAAAATCTTTCATCCAAATCTGTAAATGACTTTTTTCAATATATCAATGAAATACAATTTTATAAAATTTATGTAATTTTTTTTTTTTACAAATATATGTTTGTATAACCACAATGCTTCCCCTCCAACGGAAGCTACTTCATCCTCATACGTATTAGAGGGAAAGACTTTACGAGGTAGACACATGATTGTGAAAGACACACCACATATTTATCCAAAAACTTAAAATGATAGATATATATGATCTCATTTATAAAATATTTGATATTCACTTTTTTTAATCAAAATGAACCTTCTACTTCACACTTGATTTTGAACACATACTTCAATTTAAACATGCATTTGTATTTGTGAACATGTAACCAAACATATGCTGTATGTATGAAAATGATAAAATGACTTATAATAAAAAAGGAGGTGGTAAGTATTAACATCAATCAACAAAAATGATCTATCATAATTGTCACTATAATAATTTATGTGTTTAATTTTAATACTCCGTCAAACAATTAAAATGAATTGTATATGATGTCTATAAGGACAATTTTAATTAGAGTATTATAATTGATTGACTTAATAAAGACAACACAATCTTCAAGCTAGCACCATGAATTAGAAGGATCTTGGTAACTTCTCACTGTATTCAACTATGGCTGATGGTGGAAGTTGGCCACTGCTAATTTCATGTACTGTTGAGAAGAGTGGAAACAACTCTAACCACCCACGGTGGCTTAGTACCTCGTATACTTCCCTTGCAGTTGACACACCCTAATTGGTACAACAAAATTTAAAATTAAGATACGTAGCAGACACTTAAACACTAAACACTGATGCGTATCATACACTCTGAGACATGCCTAATTTCAGAAGACATTTAAACACTAAACACTGATGCGTATGATACACTCTGAGACATGCCTAATTTCAGAAGACACTTAAACACTAAATACTGATGCATATCATACACTCTGAGACATGCCTAATTTCGGAGGTGTCTGTGCTATATTCAAAAGTAAACATTATTGTTTTTGGTTTGACATAGTAAAATTCGTGATTATTATACCTGCAACTTTTGGCCTTGCAACATCTCAGCTTCAAGTTCATCAAAAGATCTATAGAGAATATTGAAAATCATATATGAATAATCAACTATTTCCTTTTCTCACCTTGGAATTATAGACCATAGAGAAAGAAAGAATAAAAAACAGATACAAACCTCTTCCCTCCATTCTTTGCATAAGCCTCAGCAACTTTCCTGTTTCTTCCACCCACTGAAACAACAGATAATATCTTCTTTTATATGGAATCAGATACTTCAAATTAAAGACGTGTTTGATATTTGACATGTGTCAGTAAAAGATAATGATAACATGTGTTATCGATGACAAAGAGCCTAAAATCCAACGCAAAGCCAGATATATGGCACTATCAATACTTGAATGCGTGTGTGACTGCAAGGAGTTTTGAATATAGTGAATCTCGGTCCGATTAATAAGCGGTGAAATTAACTAGCTTTTTTACTTACAGCATGTTGTGATAAGGTCAGCAACACCACAGCTCTCAAAAAAGGTACTATCCTTAACAGAAGGAAACAACAACTTTGAAAAGGCCTTCATTTCTCTAAGACCAAGTCTCATGATTGCAGCCTACACATATTAAAACAATCTTAGATAAAAACAATAATCCATGAAAAATTTTCATATACTAAAATCTCTTTAAGCTTACTTTTGTATTATTTCCCATCTCCAAGCCATCGACAAAACCTGCTGCTATGGCCACAATATTTTTTAGAGTTCCACATAATTCAACTCCTTCAACATCTTGAACCTAGTTTTAATATAGACAAGAATCATTAGCATAGGTAATAATATGTTAGTGTTTTACAAATTTGAAACCACTCATGATCACTTGATTCTATCATGTTATGAAAATGCCTCTTTGGCATAATTCAGACCAAATTTCAGATATGAAGCCTCTGCAATGGCTACAAATTATAAAACGCTGACACAGACACCAGACACCGAATCCAACACTAACATTTGACATCAGTTAATATTAAATAGGGTTCATAGTCACGATGATAATGGTACATAGATATTCTTGTAAAACACTTGGTCGAACTAGGTAAATAGATATTGTTTGTTGTTTGCGATTTACTTTTATTTACTCTTCTATTACTAGTTGTTGAAATCGTTAAAATTTGAAAATATGTATAGAATGTCAGGAAACACTGACACATCTCAGATACCAGACACATCTTCAGTCTGAAGTGTCGATGTTTACCAAGTCGTTGGATCTAGATACAAGATCCAACTATGAACATGATTCCTCTACAACCGCCTTATCATTCGGTTGACTGTAGAGGATCCAATTTGACTAACTACACTTGGATCCAACTGTTCTGCAGCCACTATCATTGTGCAGATGATATCGACCACCAAATTTCTCAATTTAATTCAAAAAAAATTCTGATAAATTTTTTACAAAATTGCTGCACTCACCGCTGTCACAATGAAATAAGGAGTATAAAACAAATGAACCCATCTCTCTGCAGCTTCTTTGTTCTGCCTATATCCAACAGTTGCTTCACTAAACTTCTCTACAGCTATCTGTACAAAATTTCAGTTAATCAAAATATCCAAAAACACGAAATTTGACCCTCTACAGCTTTAGTATGATACTTCAGCGCCGTAAGAACCGTCAGATTTCGAGAGAGAAATTTTCTCTCTCGAAATTCAACAGTCCTACTGCTGAAGCACCATAACGTAGTTATAGAGTATCGGTAGAGCCGTCTTTGAGGGCGTCAAGACGAACTACCTCACATAGTCCAAAATTTGACACGTTTAAACTGTGACTAAAAATGGTTTACAAAACATTTTTCACCGTTAAACCACGACAAAATAGAATCCCTATTTCATTTTCCACACTTAAACAATGGTTAATCTACACAGGACCTCTGAAAACTTAAGACGACATTGATATCCAGGTTCCAAAAATGCAACTAGCTAGCAAGAAATCTAACTACCTCATTTGCAATGTTTGCTCCCATCAAAACTGAACAATTGATTCCAAGTTCTTCAGAAATGAGAGTTGAGATCATGCAAGGTCCTTCCATTTTAACCTCCATACCTTTAACCAGAGAAATAGCCTCAGCATCTGCCCTTATTTTTCCAGCTATTCTTTTGCATATTCCTTCCATAAATTGGTGTGGTGTCACAAACACTAACATATTTGCATCCTTCACTGCATAATTTACTCAATCAGAAGACCACACAACTAGTTGACACCAACACCTTACCCTAAAAAACATGTAAAAACAATTTTTTAATGCTTATGGAGTTTCCTATCTCTTTTTTTTTCCTATTTGAAAATTTAATTTTCTAATTCATAGTAAAAAATATTAAAGAAAAAGTACTAGTTCAATACCTGCATTTTCAAGGTCTGGATCTGCTACAACATTTTTTCCAAGCTTGATTCCAGGGAGGTATTTTACATTTTCCTGCCAAAACAATATTAATATTCATTCTAGAAACGGTATCGACACTGAAACCAAACACGACATTGATACTGACCTTATAATAATTTGAAAAAAATAAATTAATTGAACTTAATCACATGTATCGGTAATGTGACACCGACATGTCTGTGACACTGGACACACCTTTGCTCAGATGTACCGGTACTACAAAAGAAATAGTCCTTACATTGGTTTGATTGATGACATCTGTGAGCTTTTCACCACATGGTAATGTCTCCTCATATACCCACATTCTAACTTCATCTGAATTTATCAAATAATTCCTCAAAACTAAAAACTGTTGGATATCAGACATGATCACATAGATAGAACATATCTCATCATGTTATACAAAATTCATTGGTCCAAAAGAAGCACATAATTTTAAGAAACAAAGAACCTCATGAAATCTAATGAACTAAAAAGAGAATTATAAACACAAAACACAAGAAATAAAAGTACCATGGAAATTGCTCATTTTAATGGTATTGGAAGCAATAAGCTTAGATGCAACACTTCCCCAATTACCACTACCAATAACAGTAACTCTAGATCGAATTGTAGCATCATTAACATTGTTTAGGGACACGGTTTCTCCTCCTTGAACTTCCAATGCTGGAGCCATGAAAGAACAACAAAGAAAGAACTGAAAATTGCAATGAGTGAAACAAAGAAGAATGGAAGCTAAGGAGAAGAAGAAGAAGAAGAAGAGAATGAATATAAAAGAAAGAAAAGGGTCATTGAGGCGGAGATGCCATACAAAATTCGTGAGAAACTAAGTTTTATCTTAAAAGTATGAAGTTTTGAAGTTAAATCTGGCGATTCTCTCTATGTTGGGAGGGTGAGAAACAAGACATGGACAATAATATTGTTTGTAGCTTATGTAGGGCCACTTTGTGTGATTGAATTATGAATTTTCTCAAATTTTGTTTTGCTTCTCTTTTATTCATTCATAGTGTTTTATAAACATCTAAAAAGTTACTAATTCGGTTACTCAAATATTTGACAAACTCAAATATTTTTTATGAATAATATGTAAACATTCTTTAATATTTAAAAAATAAATTTAATTTTAGCCACTAGACTTGACTTGATTTAAATGAATTTTCAGAATTCAATTCATTTAAATTTTCCCGAAAATGTACACACACACATAACATTAAGATGCCAAATTTAATATTATGACACATTCGATAGGTCTTTAATGCATATATGTATAACAAAATTCACAGTTATTCAGTTTCAGTCTTAACTTTAGATATAACATGATCCTGAGATTGACTCTAAGTAGGGCTATGTTCTCTATGAGGGGATACAAGGGGTGAAGGTTGGGGTGAGGGTATATGTGATGGTTGAGGTGTTCTAGGTGGAGAGGTAAAATCTGGTTGGACAAAAGTTACATGTTCAACCTCAGAAACAGATCATGTTTGGATAGAAGGTTGGTCTTGAGGAGAGAAAGTTCTAAGGGGATGGCAGTGATGGGGTTGATGAAGACAAATTTAGGGTCAAGGGATTTTAGGCCAAGCTTAGCCATAAAACTTGCTTCATCATTTACTGATTCAAGACTTGAAAAAGAAGTTTTTCCACTTGAAATATCAATATGTGGTTCATACATATGTTAATGGATGATGGTTTATCAGACATATTATTAAGAACTAACTAATTCAGATCCCCCACAGGTTCAACATTGGGTGAGGAAGGATGTATATGAGAATGAATAGGTAAGGGAATTGGTGAAGGGGTTGGAGATTTTCGGTTAAGGGTGGAGTAATCAAAATCATCTTCAGAGATAAGGTTCAGAGCTTCTGAAGTAGCAACAACTTTTGAGGCAACTTCTTCAGGAACAACAGAAGCTTTAGACACAACAATCTTTAATCCAGCCATAACTTCAACAAATTCTAGTCCACCACCAACAACAGCATCTTGATCCCTAACATAAGATATTTTTGAATGCTTCTTCGACTGATCTCAAAGCAGATATGCCAAAAGTTAAGCACAATTGAGGCTAGGATCACTTAACCTCTTTGAGTAGTGTCATATACACCTTTCTTCTTTCTAGTTAAAGACACACCAACATCCTATTCTTCTTCTTCTTTCTCTTCCAACTCAGCTAGTTTCTTCAATTGTTTCTTCCTTGAAGGTGCTTCTGAAATGCACAGGCATAAGCAATTTTCTTGGGGGACCTTCCATTTCTAGTTTTAGATGGCTCTACTCAGTAGATGTAATCACCTCTTCAATTTCCTTTTCAATCTCCTTCTGATGTACATATTTCTTCTTAGGAGGCTTATGAACATTTGAATCCACCTTCTTCCTCTTATTAGAAGCCTTAAACACTTAATAGGATTGTTACGAATATCTCTAAATCTGATGACTTTTCCTTCCTTGTATGCTTGTTCAATGAAATTCTTGATTACTTCAGGATCATCCATCTTGGTGATGACAGGATAATCCTTAAGATAATAAGTATTGGTACACCTAATATCTCTTCATGTTCGTGACCTTTCCAAAGTCAGAGGAATAACGATTCTCAGCATTATCAAACAGATATCTCTTAATTACTTCTGATTCAGGATTGTTATCTTTAGTACCCAAAATAAACCTTCCAGAGTTTGGTGCTCTTAAACGTTTAACAATAGCTTTCTGAGTGATGATCACATCAACACTCATCATAGTAGATATGATTTCAATTTCTTCAAACATTTCAATCCAAAATCTTCTATACTCTTCCCCTTCAAAAACATTATCTACCACCAGAAGTCTAAGTTCCTCAGAGGCAACAAGTTCATCAAAAACTTCTTCCCTAACCCAAAAATCTTTTACAAGATAAGGATAAGTAGGTTCACTCAGCATTTCAAAGATATGAGACCATTCTTAAACTCAGAAGAAGCTCCAAAGATCATACCCATTCTAATTGAACGAATCAAAATCAAAAATTTATTCCACCAATAGCTTTAGAACATCTTTATTCAAAGCCATGGACTTGGGCTTGATGGTCATACTTTTTCAGAGTCGACTATCATGTGTGCATGTTGAGCATTGGAAGAGGACGCCATTGTTGAGAGGTTCTTTTAGGGTTTCTAGGGTTCTCTTTTTGAAAAAGGTTTTTTTTAGAGAAGGTTAGAAAAAACAAAGTGTAGGTAGTGAGAAGTGAAGTGTGTGTTTCTGATATAAAAGAGTGTTTTTGAGTGAAAATGGGATTTCAAACAACACACAACATAAATGCAAAATGAAGTAGGAAACAGAGAAGTAAATATAAACCACCAAGAACATGAAGTTTTTACTCAATTGTTGCAATCAACGTGTCAAAATACGTTTCAAATTTATGACATGTAAGAGGACATATGCCAAAGGTAGTTACCAAACGATGTCCTCTTATGTGCATATCAGATGTAGTTAATCTTATTCATAGTATCAGAGCTGAAATGCTCAAGAGGCTATATATCCATCAGAAGTTGATTCATAACTTTTTGATCAAGATAACTTCTGGATATCATCAGTCTCTGATATAAAGTAAGTTTTTTTTACCCAACTGATAGAAGAAGAATTATCAGAGAAAGGTGTAATTCTTCTTTCATAAATGTGAAGTTCTTCTGACAAACATTAACAAATGTTAGGATTATAAACTATCTTATAAAAACACAGAGATAATCATACCTCACTTTTTGCAATATCAACATTTGAGATTGTCTAAGAGGAACATTATTGTTCCAAAAATACTCTTTTGATCACCATCAGAAGCCTTCTCAGACTTCTTAAGACAACTGGATAAACTTCAGAGATATAACCACAAGTACGAAGCACCAGTTTAACACAATAGGAATTCAGTCATCCTAGTATCAACTATCTTGTCTTTCTGGTTTCTGTAGGATTCCACACCTCTTTCCTCTTTCAGAATTAGGATTTGGAATGTATGCCTTCTTCTTGTTGAAGGTTGTAAGAAACCACTGTCCTGGAGCATTTTGTTATTTCCTTTAAGCATGTCTGCAACAAAAACAATCTCATTCTTTGGTACCCATACTCTTATGGGTCACATGAGGTTAGTTTTACAATGTTTCTTCTTGCTTTTTGCCTTATATTTATAGTAAGGTATATACTCATTCCAGGTCTAGGATAAGTTTTGACCATGACTTCTGAATCTCTTGAAAACTTAGATACAATAGTCTTGAGTTCTGAATTCTTCAAAACCTTTGACTTGAGAGTCTCAGGTTCTAATTTACTTAGGACCTTTAACTCTTGAGTCTGAGATCTTAATTCTATCAGAATTCAAGAGTTATTTGTCACATGTTCTAATTGATTCAAAAAATTACCATTTGCAGCAGCAAACATAAAGTTAGCATTCAACCCCTTTTGAGCAGTGCTTGAAGAAGAAGGGTATGTTGGTTTTACAAAAACATTATACATTGGATTATAAGGTATTTTATGGTATCCAAGACATTCTTCTTTGCTCTTACTTACTCCATAGATCATGGAAGAAAATTTGGTTCTTTCAAACCTAGATATAATGAAGATTTGAAGAGCTAATTCATTTTTATCCAGAGGTTTGTCAAACATGTCTTGTATTAAATCAATTTGATCTTTCTCCAGTTTTTCAATGTTTTCTTTAGGTTTTAGCACGTATTTTAACAGATCAAATTTCTTTGTTAGCATTTTCACATGTTTGGCATTCTGCTGGAATCTTTCCATAAAATCAGGACAAAGAGTACCCAAATTAGATATAGAGTTTTGGAAAGTACATGTTATGTGTCTTATGACTCTGAGTCAGAACCAGCTTCTGATTCTAAATCTAAAAAGGTTGAAGCTATCAAACCAAGGTTGGCTTCTCCATCTTCTCCTTCATTATCAAGTTCTTCCCATCTTGCCATGAGACTTTTCTTGAAATTGCTTTGAAGTTGTTCTTCTTGAAGTTCTCCTTTCTAATTTTGCCTTTGTGGAGATCAGGATATTCAACAACGAAGTGACCAGGATTCTTGCAGTTGTAACATCCATCCCGATCTTTACTCCTAGAACTTGACCCTTTTAAGCCATTTCTCTTACCAGAGAGTTTATTATTCTTTCTGGCCAAGTGTTGAAATGAAGTCTAGTTCATCATCATCAAATTTTTCATCAGAAGCTTCATCATGGGTGTCTTCTTTGAGCTTTTTAGTTTGAAAGGATTTCTCAGTTCTTTCAACCGAATTTAAAGCCAAGGTTTTAACTTGATTTTCAGGCTCATCTCCATTTAACTCCATTTCATGAATTTAGAGATTCCTAACAAGACTTTCAAGACTTATAGTGTTGTTTAAGTCTTTAGCTTCTTGAATAAAAGTTACTTTGGATCTGTATATGGCAGGAAGACTCCTAAGAATCTTCTTGACATGATCCAAAATAGTAAAACTCTTGTTCAATACCTGAAGTCCAAACACAAGAACTTGAAATCTTGTGAAAATGGATTCAATGTTCTCATCCTCTTTCATTTTGAACAACTCATATTGTTGAACCAGAGAATTAGCTTTGGCTTATTTAGCCTGTTGATTACCTTCATAGGTTGCACATAAAGATATAAATATAGTCTTAGCAGTAGACTTATCTATAATATTTATATACTCATAATGAGATAAGGCATCAACAAGAATGCCTCTCACTCTATGATGTTTTATATAGATTATTTTTTGATCAGGAGTGAGAGACTTCCTATCAGCAACCATTGTAACACTATTGAATTGAAAGTCAATGCCATTGTCTAAGATGTCCCATAACTCATCATCCAAACCAATGACACGAGTTTACATCTTGTTCTTCCACCATTCAAATTCAGTGGAGTTACCACCGAATGATGGTGGTCTAGAAATATAATTATTTTGAACAGATATTGTCGCGGCCGGCTTAAAATCTAAGAGTCGCCATCCTATTTTTTAAATGAAAATAAAGGATAAACCTAAATCTTAAGGTTCAGAAGTCTGTTAAGTGGGAGGAAGGTGTTATGCACCCCTCACTTATATTATATTTAATAGTATCCCTTCTAAGATTCTAAGGCATGTCTTGTTTGTGTTATAATAAATTCAAATTAAATGAATATTCCAAAAACCCTAATTTAATCCTAATTTTACTCGCTAGGGTTTTTGAACAAAAACCCTATGCCTACGTACCCTCAAAAGAGGGATCAGAGCATCGTAGTTCAACTCCTTCTGCCCCTAAACCATATTCCTAATCCCTCACTACCCCTTAAATAATTCCTTAAATCCCAAGTAAAACCCCTAAATTCCATTGTAAAACCCCTTAAATCTTCTTCGTAAAATTCTATTAATATTCCTTATGAAACCCCATACATATCCCTTTAAAAAGAATAAATTAAATTTTAATTAATCCATTTTTTTCAAGTAAATTATACCGTTATAAACAAATCCCAATTCATATAAAAATAAATAACCCTTTATTTTTTTAAATATAAAAAATAAATTAAATGACAATAAATCCCGAATTTGATAATTATAAAATAAATAGATTATAATAATCCTCCAATCCAAACGTATTAATTATAAATTATAATTTATAAAATAAATATAGATTCACATTTAATTTTATAAATCCAAAATTATAAACCCACATTGTAAAAATAAATTAGATAAATCCCAAAATTATAAGTAAATCCAAAATAGAAAATAATCCCAAATTTATATAAATAAACCCCTTTATTACAATAACCCCAAAATATAAATTAAACCCAAAATGTATAAACAAATCCCAAATTTATAAACCCAAAATCAAATATAATACTACAAATTTATAGTTGAATCCCAAAATTATAAATATTTTAAATTTATTAAATAAATCATGAAAGTCCAAAATTTTAATAAAATATCAAATTGATCCTATTAACCCTTAAACTTATATTAAATCTAAAATAATAGTTAATTTTATTTATTATTAATCCCTAAATGCTAACCATAGATATATCAATCCTTTAATTCTTAATTATTAAATCCAACCCTAAAATTAACATCTTAATTAATCAAATAATCCCTAATTATCTTTTTTTATATTTTAATCCCCTTTATTATATCAATTAAACCCTAAATATTATCCTAATTATACCCCTAACCATATAATCCCAATTTAAATCTCAATCAAAGTAAATAAATAGTTTAAGAAAACAAATCCCAAATAATTTATTATTATAATAAATCCAAATTTATTAATCACCCAAATTATAAATTAATCAAGTAAATAAATTTCAATTTATAGAAAACTACAATAACCCCATTTTTGCTTATAGAAAAAAAAATCAAATAATCTCATATTTTATAATAGATTATAATAAAACCCCCACGTTATAAACTAAACCCAATTTAATTAATTACCAAAAAAACCAAATAAATATTATCACTTTAACCTTAAATGTTTTACTAACCCTCAAATTATTAATATTACAATCAAATAATTTTCCCTTAAATAGATTAATATTTAAACTAATAAGTCAATTCTTAAAATTAATATTAATTTATTTCTTGATCACTAAAATTAATATTATATTAATTTATTAAGTCCAAAATTCTAGATGCACATTAATACTTGATCCCTAATTATTAAATATATTCCAAAAATTAAACAAATCCAGAATTATATTAAATGACTAAATAAATTCCATTTATGTGCTTTTTTACTTCACTGTTAATAAGATTGTATTTTACAATGAAAAGAAAAACTTGTGTGGTTGATATAGTTTATGTAAAAATTTGATTTATACTGACTTTTAATTTAAAACAATATATGTCTTTTCTGATAATAGGCTTAAAGTATATTTGCCTAGAATTATGACTTATGGTCATCTCAACTTAGTAATTAGTAACCGAATAATTAAGAATTAAAAATTAATAATTAGATAGTATTTTCTTAATTTTAATAATATATATATTTTTTTATAGAAATTTAGACCTGAATGGTCACAAACCGGGTGTACAATGACTAATGGATTAAGAAAAAAGTTAATGGTTTGAATTATAAAAAACTGTTCATCCAATTAAACAATATTTTCCCATAATAATTCAATTTAAGTGTCAAACCTCACCACAATATCGAGCAATCCAATTTAAATATAAGCATCAGTCACAATATCATACAACAACATGCTGATTATAAATATTAGTGGTAAAAGAAAACTAACCTACGGGATGGTGGCAAAATAATTTATTTGAGCTCCTTACTTTTTTCCCGTCACCGGTCTCAATCCTTGTTCCCCAAGACACCAAGTTTCCTTACCCAATTCTGATTTTTGTCTCCTTATATGATCTTCACCCTTTGTCCTTGATAAAAGTCGGTAGGAGTTTTAGGGTTTAGATGTTGTTGTTCTTCGATGCGAAGAACAACAACTTTTTTAGGGGTTTTCTCTGTGAATTGTCGGTTGACCCTCAATGTGTAAAAACAAATAATATTTATAGATAAAATTAGACCAAAGACAATTAAATGTGATTGAACTAATTAGGAAATTTCTTAATTTGATTGAATTAATTAATATAAATATTATCTAACTTAATTATGACAGTGAGAAGAAAAATATTTAATATTTTTTTATATCAAAATAATACTAATTTAGAGTTAAATAAATTAATGTCAATGATAAAGAAATCACAACCTTAACCAAAATACTTAAATTTCAATCAGAGAAAAAATATTTGATGCTTTTTATTTTTTTAGAAATAGCATTGTAAATAAAGAGCAAAGAGATTTGATTTGATTTTTGAATGTATAGGGTAAGAATAAAAAGTACCAACTAAATTTTCAAAGATTAAATTTAAAAGTAATATTTCTATACCATAATTTAATTTAAAAATACAGATCTTGATTTATAATATGATTAGATTTTAAAATTTCACTAAGGAACATGATTAAATAAAATGAATATATAAATGTTGTAGAAAAGACAAGTTCAAGAGTTTAGAGAATAAAACTAGTGTGATACCCGTGCGGATGCACGGGGATCCGTCGGTGATGCTTATTTGTTGTTAAAATGATTTTTTTTATAAAAATAAAAAATAAAAAATATTGAATTAAATCAAATTAAGATAAATGATAAATTTAAATATTTATAAATTAATTAAAAATAATAATATTTGTGTAATTAATTAATTATAAAAATAGGAAATAATTGATTAAAAATAATCAGTTCCATTGATATAAATAAGTGTTATTAAAATAATAAGTTTGTGAATGAAAAACAAATAGTGATACCCGTGCCTTGGCGCACGTACCGGTCAGTGACATGCGTTTGTTTAAAAATAAGATAAACAAAAATTAGTAAATATAAAAAATATGATTTATATTTTAAAAAAAAAGATAGAATCAATACCCACAGACATCGGTTGATATTTGTAAATATTATTTTAATTGTATAAATAAATATTATTAACATAAACTATTTCGTGGGATAGTCATATCAGTATTCGTGTGTTCGCATCAATATAGGTATGTTACACGCATTTATTTTTAAAAAATATATAATTATAAAAATTAGTAAAAATAAAATAATCATTAATTTAAAAAAATATATATAATGAATACCCGAGGACATCGTTTGATATTTTTTATAAAAAATATTTATATAATGATTTAGTTTTATAAATATCAAATAATATCATAGTTTTTGAAAATATTATTTTAATTATATAATTAAATATTATTAACATAATAAATATGTAAGTATTATTACAAATATTTATTTCGTGGGATACACATATCAGTACTCGTGGGTATCGACCGGTGACACGCATTTGTTTATATTTAAAATTTGAACGAAAATAGAATTAATAAAAATCGATAAATATAAAAAATATAATCTATATTAACAAAATATAGATATTAATTTTTTTACATATTTTTTTAATGATTAGTTTTATAAAATAATTTGTTTTAAAAATATTTTAAATTAATTTATAAGAGATATTTATTTTTTCCCGTATTTAGATATTTAAATTTACTTATAAGAAATATATTTTTCTCATTTTTGAATAAGTAGTACACTTTTTTTTTTTTTATATATATATATATATATATATATATATATATATATATATATATATATATATATATATATATATATATATATATATATATATATATATATATATATATTAGAATTATTTTTTATACAAAAGTTTATGCAATGATTTATTTTTATAAGTATTAAATAATTTCATAGTATTTGTAAATATTATTTTGCTTTTACAAATAAATATTATTAGGATAAATAAATACATTTTATGTAAATATTATTATAAATATTTATTTTGTGGGATAATCTTATCAGTACTCGTGTGGTTGCTCGAGTACCGGTAATTTACTTGCATTTATTTTTTAAAAAAGTAAGATTAATAAAAATTAGTTAATATAAAAAATATAATTTATATTTAAAAAAAAAAGATAGAATCTATATCCGTGAATATCAGTTGATATTTTTTATCAAAATATTTATGCAATAATTTAGTTTTATAAAACATCAAATAATATCATAATATTTGTAAGAAAACATTTTTGAGGAAACATTTTTATTCTCTATTTTTCTATTTTAATTTTAAAAACAATAAAATAAAACTTTCTTATATATTATTTACTATGACATTAAAACATTAAAATTTTCTATATATTAATTTCTTATATATTAAATTAACATAAATTTTCTTTTAATTAAAAATTAATTGTAATAATGATCATAAATAAATATATTAATTTTTAAAAAACTTATAAATGAGATGAAAAATTTATTAAAACTACTATAAATAAAAATAATATAAAATAAATGTATTTAATTTATGATTAATTTAAATTTTAATATAATTAATTATGTTTTAATCTATTATAGTATTAGTAAATATAAGTTAAAAATCATAAAAATGTAATAGAGGTGAAAGAGATTAGAAAAATAATAATCGGTAATATCTTTTTTGATTGGACATTAAAGAGAGGGACAAATATATGAATGTAAATTGTCTCATCATTAAAACACCACCATCCTAATTTATAAAAAAAAAAAAAACACTTTATTTCTCTCAAAGTTTAAGACAAAATAATAAATTTAATTTTAGTTATTTATAACTCTTTTATTATAAAATAAAAAAATTAAAATTTCTTTAATTATTATTATTATTATTATTATTATTATTATTATTATTTACACTATTTCTAACCTATTAAGAAAATTATAATATCTTACAAATATTATTACATATGTTTTAATCTGAAAAAAAATTAATAGATAAATTGATTTATAATTACTGTATCATACAAATATTATTACATATTATACATATTTTTAAAATCTTTATTATCTTCAAACTTCTTAGGATTGATCGAATATTATATTTAGTTTAATTACTATAACAATATTATAATAATTATAAATAATGATATTAAAGATAAAAGGTTACAAAAACAATGTATATTAATACTAATATGTTGACATTATTATTAATGATGAGGAGTTATAAAAACAATTATTATTAACTTGTAACATTATTATCATTAATTATTGATATTAATATCTTAACATATAATATGATCGATATTAATGATTAGAAGTTACAAAAAGAATTTGTATATTAATCATAAAAAAATAAAGGACAATAAATATAATATCTTAACATACATATACATATATATATATATATATATATATATATATATATATATATATATATATATATATATTACATAACAAATAACAAATTATGAATATTATTTAAATTTTTTTATCTTCTTATTAGTAAATCTGTCAAATAAAAAATCAAATGAAGTGAAAAAGATTTTAAAAAAATGAAATTATATATATATATATATATATATATATATATATATATATATATATATATAAAATATGAATATATATATATATATATATATATATATATATATATATATATATATATATATATATATATATATATATATATATATATATATATATAGATATATCTCTTATAAAATAGAAAAGAGAAAAATTAATAAAAAAATATAAATAAAAAGATAAAAAAGATATTACTAAATTATGAATCTTATTTAACTTTTTTCTTCTTATATATAGACCTACTACCTAAAGAAAAAAATAAAGCAAAAAATATGTTAAAAAATGAAATTATATATATATATATATATATATATATATATATATATATATATATATATATATATATATATATATATATATATATATTACAGAATTATATAATAAATTATGAATATTATTCAAAAAAATTCACCTTCTTATTAGTAAATTTGTCACCTGAAAAAATAAATGTAGTGAAAAAAGATGTTAAGAAATAAAATAATATCTGACAATAATAATAATAATAATAATAATAGTATAATAATAATAATAGAATATTAATAATAATAGGATAATAATAATATTATAAAAAAATATAAATATAAATAATAATAATAATAAATAATATAATGATTATATCATATGAGTTTTTTTTAGTAATAAATGCAAATCAACACAAAACAAATATAACAGATTGTAAAATAAATATAAAACGTATGAAAGTTGAGAGAAATATATATCGTATGAAAGTTGAGAGAAAAAACGTATGAAAGTTGAGAGAAGAGAAAACAAATGAAACTTGAAAATTGGGAGAACTGATTTGTACTTCTATTTTTAATAGTAAATATATTGCATCCTACATCTATACTACCTATATTATTTGAAATCTTACATTTATGCTACATTATTTTTCTTTCAATATCATAGTTTATTATACTATCATTTTTCTAGTTTAATTTTTTCACTACAATGCATCCTAAATTTAAATATAATAATCATTGATTAATAAACAATTAATATTTTTAACAACATATAATTAAGATAATAAATAAATGTAAATTACTATTAATAAAATATAATAAAAAAATGTTAAGGAAGGAGATATTGATATCGATACACTACATTTAATTTAATTGTGGTCTTTGGATTATATTACCATTTAAATATAGAGTCATATAACACTTTTAACCTTAAACAAATTGGGTATAATATTAAATTCTAATCTTCCTCTATGTTGTTTTAAGAAAAGTAATGTAATATTATTTTTTATTTCCTTTTCTATCTAGAATAATTATTCTGTTGTATATAATAACTTATTATAATATTAAAACAATAAATTATTATGATATTAAAATAATTTTAAAACAATAAATTCAAACATTTTTATATATTAATTAGTATGACATTAAAACAATAAAACTTGAATTTTGAAATCTGATCATAATTTTAGTATATGAGAAATATCAACATTATAAGTTTATAACATTAAAACAATAAATTACTATGATATTAAAATAATTTTAAAACAATAAATTCAAACACTTTTATATATTAATTAGTATGACATTAAAGCAATAAATTCAAATTCCAGATGGATGTAACAACAAAATATTTGTTAATAATAATAATAATAATAATAATAATATATAATTAGTATAATAATTATAAGGGAATAATAATAATAATAATCATAATAAAAATAAATAAATAAAAAGAAAAAGAAAGAAAACATACATATCATATCAAATAATCCAATGCAGAAATGCAAAAAAAAAAAATTAAATAAATAAATAAATTTACAGCTTTGTCAACCAATATCATCTCAAAATTCTTTTTCAACCAATATCATCTCAAAATACTCTTTGTTGTTAGAAACATCCGCCTTTCATAACTCTTCTCGCCGTGGATATGAATATGATGAAGATAACGACCAAACTCGCCACGTAATAGCCATGGATATGAATATGATGAAGATAACAACCAAACATAATCAATGATGAAGATTAAGATGACACCGAACATGAATGGATTATGGGTTATAAATCATCATCAGTGGGACGGTTCAAAAATCAAAGGTCGTTTCAGTTAATTCAATATTGTAACCGTTTATGAAATTGGGAATTTATTGAGAATTATGGAAAGTGTTAGGAACAACAATTTAAAGAAAAAACGTAGGAAAGTTGAGAGAAAAAACGTATGAAAGTTGAGAGAAGAGAAAACAAATGAAACGTGAAATTTGGGAGAAGTGATTTTAGCTCACCCACGTGTCAGGTTTTTAAACCCAAAGAGTGAGTTTTCTTATTATAAGTTTATAACATTAAAACATTAAAACATTAAAACATTAAAACAATAAATTACTATGATATTAAAACAACTTTAAAACAACAAATTCAAATATTCTTATATATTAATTAGTATGACAGTAAAACAATAAAAATAATATATATAATTATAATAATAGTATACAAAAATATTTAATATAAAAAAAATCAAAAACAAAAATAAAGAAAACAAAAGTAGGATGGGAATGTAACAATTTTTTTTCTCTTCCCCGTCTTCCAGATGGATGTAACAACTAAATATTTGTTAATAATAATAATAATAATAATAATAATATATAATTAGTATAATAATTATAAGGGAATAATAATAATAATAATCATAATAAAAGTAAATAAATAAAAAGAAAAAGAAAGAAAACATACATATCATATCAAATAATCCAAAACAGAAATGCAAAAAAAAAAATTAAATAAAAAAATAAATTTACAGCTTTGTCAACCAATATCATCTCAAAATGCTTTTTCAACCAATATCATCTCAAAATACTCTTTGTTGTTAGAAACATCCGCCTTTCATAACTCTTCTCGCCATGGATATGAATATGATGAAGATAACGACCAAACTCGCCACGTAATAGCCATGGATATGAATATGATGAAGATAACAACCAAACATAATCAATGATGAAGATTAAGATGACACCGAACATGAATGGATTATGGGTTATAAATCATCATGAATGGATTATGGGTTATAAATCATCATCAATGGGACGGTTCAAAAATCAAAGGTCGTTTCAGTTAATTTAATATTGTAACCGTTTATGAAATTGGGAATTTATTGAGAATTATGGAAAGTGTTAGGAACAACAATTTAAAGAAAAAACGTATGAAAGTTGAGAGAAGAGAAAACAAATGAAACGTGAAAATTGGGAGAAGTGATTTTAGCTCACCCACGTGTCAGGTTTCCAGAGAGTGAGTTTTCTTATTATAAGTTTATAACATTAAAACATTAAAACAATAAAACAATAAATTACTATGATATTAAAACAACTTTAAAACAATAAATTCAAATATTCTTATATATTAATTAGTATGACAGTAAAACAATAAAAACAATATATATAATTATAATAATAGTATACAAAAATATTTAATATAAAAAAAATCAAAAACAAAAATAAAGAAAACAAAAGTAGGATGGGACTGTAACAATTTTTTTTCTCTTCCCCATCTTCCAGATGGATGTAACAACAAAATATTTGTTAATAATAATAATAATAATAATAATAATAATAATAATAATATATAATTAGTATAATAATTATAAGAGAATAATAATAATAATAATCATAATAAAAATAAATAAATAAAAAGAAAAAGAAAGAAAACATACATATCATATCAAATAATCCAATACAGAAATGCAAAAAAAAAATTAAATAAAAAAATAAATTTACAGCTTTGTCAACCAATATCATCTCAAAATGCTTTTTCAACCAATATCATCTCAAAATACTCTTTGTTGTTAGAAACATCCGCCTTTCATAACTCTTCTCGCCATGGATATGAATATGATGAAGATAACGACCAAACTCGCCACGTAATAGCCATGGATATGAATATGATGAAGATAACAACCAAACATAATCAATGATGAAGATTAAGATGACACCGAACATGAATGGATTATGGGTTATAAATCATCATGAATGGATTATGGGTTATAAATCATCATCAGTGGGACGGTTCAAAAATCAAAGGTCGTTTCAGTTAATTCAATATTGTAACCGTTTATGAAATTGGGAATTTATTGAGAATTATGGAAAGTGTTAGGAACAACAATTTAAAGAAAAAACGTATGAAAGTTGAGAGAAGAGAAAACAAATGAAACGTGAAAATTGGGAGAATTGATTTTAGCTAACCCATGTGTTAGGTTTCCAGAGAGTGAGTTTTCTTATTATAAGTTTATAACATTAAAACATTAAAACAATAAAACAATAAATTACTATGATATTAAAACAACTTTAAAACAATAAATTCAAATATTCTTATATATTAATTAGTATGACAGTAAAACAATAAAAACAATATATATAATTATAATAATAGTATACAAAAATATTTAATATAAAAAAAATCAAAAACAAAAATAAAGAAAACAAAAGTAGGATGGGACTGTAACAATTTTTTTCTCTTCCCCATCTTCCAGATGGATGTAACAACAAAATATTTGTTAATAATAATAATAATAATAATAATAATAATATATAATTAGTATAATAATTATAAGAGAATAATAATAATAATAATAATCATAATAAAAATAAATAAATAAAAATAAAAAGAAAGAAAACATACATATCATATCAAATAATCCAATACAGAAATGCAAAAAAAAAAATTAAATAAAAAAATAAATTTACAGCTTTGTCAACCAATATCATCTCAAAATGCTTTTTCAACCAATATCATCTCAAAATACTCTTTGTTGTTAGAAACATCCGCCTTTCATAACTCTTCTCGCCATGGATATGAATATGATGAAGATAACGACCAAACTCGCCACGTAATAGCCATGGATATGAATATGATGAAGATAACAACCAAACATAATCAATGATGAAGATTAAGATGACACCGAACATGAATGGATTATGGGTTATAAATCATCATGAATGGATTATGGGTTATAAATCATCATCAGTGGGACGGTTCAAAAATCAAAGGTCGTTTCAGTTAATTCAATATTGTAACCGTTTATGAAATTGGGAATTTATTGAGAATTATGGAAAGTGTTAGGAACAACAATTTAAAGAAAAAACGTATGAAAGTTGAGAGAAGAGAAAACAAATGAAACGTGAAAATTGGGAGAAGTGATTTTAGCTCACCCACGTGTCAGGTTTCCAGAGAGTGAGTTTTCTTATTATAAGTTTATAACATTGAAACATTAAAACAATAAAACAATAAATTACTATGATATTAAAACAACTTTAAAACAATAAATTCAAATATTCTTATATGTTAATTAGTATGACAGTAAAACAATAAAAACAATATATATAATTATAATAATAGTATACAAAAATATTTAATATAAAAAAAATCAAAAACAAAAATAAAGAAAACAAAAGTAGGATGGGACTGTAACAATTTTTTTTCTCTTCCCCATCTTCCAGATGGATGTAACAACAAAATATTTGTTAATAATAATAATAATAATAAGAATATATAATTAGTATAATAATTATAAGAGAATAATAATAATAATCATAATAAAAATAAATAAATAAAAAGAAAAAGAAAGAAAACATACATATCATATCAAATAATCCAATACAGAAATGCAAAAAAAAAATTAAATAAAAAAATAAATTTACAGCTTTGTCAACCAATATCATCTCAAAATGCTTTTTCAACCAATATCATCTCAAAATACTCTTTGTTGTTAGAAACATCCGCCTTTCATAACTCTTCTCGCCATGGATATGAATATGATGAAGATAACGACCAAACTCGCCACGTAATAGCCATGGATATGAATATGATGAAGATAACAACCAAACATAATCAATGATGAAGATTAAGATGACACCGAACATGAATGGATTATGGGTTATAAATCATCATGAATGGATTATGGGTTATAAATCATCATCAGTGGGACGGTTCAAAAATCAAAGGTCGTTTCAGTTAATTCAATATTGTAACCGTTTATGAAATTGGGAATTTATTGAGAATTATGGAAAGTGTTAGGAACAACAATTTAAAGAAAAAACGTATGAAAGTTGAGAGAAGAGAAAACAAATGAAACGTGAAAATTGGGAGAAGTGATTTTAGCTCACCCACGTGTCAGGTTTCCAGAGAGTGAGTTTTCTTATTATAAGTTTATAACATTGAAACATTAAAACAATAAAACAATAAATTACTATGATATTAAAACAACTTTAAAACAATAAATTCAAATATTCTTATATATTAATTAGTATGACAGTAAAACAATAAAAACAATATATATAATTATAATAATAGTATACAAAAATATTTAATATAAAAAAAATCAAAAACAAAAATAAAGAAAACAAATGTAGGATGGGACTGTAACAATTTTTTTTCTCTTCCCCATCTTCCAGATGGATGTAACAACCAAATATTTGTTAATAATAATAATAATAATATATAATTAGTATAATAATTATAAGAGAATAATAATAATAATAATCATAATAAAAGTAAATAAATAAAAAGAAAAAGAAAGAAAACATACATATCATATCAAATAATCCAATACAGAAATGCAAAAAAAAATTAAATAAAAAAATAAATTTACAGCTTTGTCAACCAATATCATCTCAAAATGCTTTTTCAACCAATATCATCTCAAAATACTCTTTGTTGTTAGAAACATCCGCCTTTCATAACTCTTCTCGCCATGGATATGAATATGATGAAGATAACGACCAAACTCGCCACGTAATAGCCATGGATATGAATATGATGAAGATAACAACCAAACATAATCAATGATGAAGATTAAGATGACACCGAACATGAATGGATTATGGGTTATAAATCATCATGAATGGATTATGGGTTATAAATCATCATCAATGGGACGGTTCAAAAATCAAAGGTCGTTTCAGTTAATTCAATATTGTAACCGTTTATGAAATTGGGAATTTATTGAGAATTATGGAAAGTGTTAGGAACAACAATTTAAAGAAAAAACGTATGAAAGTTGAGAGAAGAGAAAACAAATGAAACGTGAAAATTGGGAGAAGTGATTTTAGCTCACCCACGTGTCAGGTTTCCAGAGAGTGAGTTTTCTTATTATAAGTTTATAACATTAAAACATTAAAACAATAAAACAATAAATTACTATGATATTAAAACAACTTTAAAACAATAAATTCAAATATTCTTATATATTAATTAGTATGACAGTAAAACAATAAAAACAATATATATAATTATAATAATAGTATACAAAAATATTTAATATAGAAAAAATCAAAAACAAAAATAAAGAAAACAAATGTAGGATGGGACTGTAACAATTTTTTTTCTCTTCCCCATCTTCCAGATGGATGTAACAACAAAATATTTGTTAATAATAATAATAATAATAATAATAATAATAATATATAATTAGTATAATAATTATAAGAGAATAATAATAATAATAATCATAATAAAAGTAAATAAATAAAAAGAAAAAGAAAGAAAACATACATATCATATCAAATAATCCAATACAGAAATGCAAAAAAAAAATTAAATAAAAAAATAAATTTACAGCTTTGTCAACCAATATCATCTCAAAATGCTTTTTCAACCAATATCATCTCAAAATACTCTTTGTTGTTAGAAACATCCGCCTTTCATAACTCTTCTCGCCATGGATATGAATATGATGAAGATAACGACCAAACTCGCCACGTAATAGCCATGGATATGAATATGATGAAGATAACAACCAAACATAATCAATGATGAAGATTAAGATGACACCGAACATGAATGGATTATGGGTTATAAATCATCATGAATGGATTATGGGTTATAAATCATCATCAATGGGACGGTTCAAAAATCAAAGGTCGTTTCAGTTAATTCAATATTGTAACCGTTTATGAAATTGGGAATTTATTGAGAATTATGGAAAGTGTTAGGAACAACAATTTAAAGAAAAAACGTATGAAAGTTGAGAGAAGAGAAAACAAATGAAACGTGAAAATTGGGAGAAGTGATTTTAGCTCACCCACGTGTCAGGTTTCCAGAGAGTGAGTTTTCTTATTATAAGTTTATAACATTAAAACATTAAAACAATAAAACAATAAATTACTATGATATTAAAACAACTTTAAAACAATAAATTCAAATATTCTTATATATTAATTAGTATGACAGTAAAACAATAAAAACAATATATATAATTATAATAATAGTATACAAAAATATTTAATATAAAAAAAATCAAAAACAAAAATAAAGAAAACAAATGTAGGATGGGACTGTAACAATTTTTTTTCTCTTCCCCATCTTCCAGATGGATGTAACAACAAAATATTTGTTAATAATAATAATAATAATAATAATATATAATTAGTATAATAATTATAAGAGAATAATAATAATAATAATCATAATAAAAGTAAATAAATAAAAAGAAAAAGAAAGAAAACATACATATCATATCAAATAATCCAATACAGAAATGCAAAAAAAAAATTAAATAAAAAAATAAATTTACAGCTTTGTCAACCAATATCATCTCAAAATGCTTTTTCAACCAATATCATCTCAAAATACTCTTTGTTGTTAGAAACATCCGCCTTTCATAACTCTTCTCGCCATGGATATGAATATGATGAAGATAACGACCAAACTCGCCACGTAATAGCCATGGATATGAATATGATGAAGATAACAACCAAACATAATCAATGATGAAGATTAAGATGACACCGAACATGAATGGATTATGGGTTATAAATCATCATGAATGGATTATGGGTTATAAATCATCATCAATGGGACGGTTCAAAAATCAAAGGTCGTTTCAGTTAATTCAATATTGTAACCGTTTATGAAATTGGGAATTTATTGAGAATTATGGAAAGTGTTAGGATCAACAATTTAAAGAAAAAACGTATGAAAGTTGAGAGAAGAGAAAACAAATGAAACATGAAAATTGGGAGAAGTGATTTTAGCTCACCCACGTGTCAGGTTTCCAGAGAGTGAGTTTTCTTATTATAAGTTTATAACATTGAAACATTAAAACAATAAAACAATAAATTACTATGATATTAAAACAACTTTAAAACAATAAATTCAAATATTCTTATATATTAATTAGTATGACAGTAAAACAATAAAAACAATATATATAATTATAATAATAGTATACAAAAATATTTAATATAAAAAAAATCAAAAACAAAAATAAAGAAAACAAAAGTAGGATGGGACTGTAACAATTTTTTTTCTCTTCCCCATCTTCCAGATGGATGTAACAACAAAATATTTGTTAATAATAATAATAATAATAATAAGAATATATAATTAGTATAATAATTATAAGAGAATAATAATAATAATCATAATAAAAATAAATAAATAAAAAGAAAAAGAAAGAAAACATACATATCATATCAAATAATCCAATACAGAAATGCAAAAAAAAAATTAAATAAAAAAATAAATTTACAGCTTTGTCAACCAATATCATCTCAAAATGCTTTTTCAACCAATATCATCTCAAAATACTCTTTGTTGTTAGAAACATCCGCCTTTCATAACTCTTCTCGCCATGGATATGAATATGATGAAGATAACGACCAAACTCGCCACGTAATAGCCATGCATATGAATATGATGAAGATAACAACCAAACATAATCAATGATGAAGATTAAGATGACACCGAACATGAATGGATTATGGGTTATAAATCATCATGAATGGATTATGGGTTATAAATCATCATCAATGGGACGGTTCAAAAATCAAAGGTCGTTTCAGTTAATTCAATATTGTAACCGTTTATGAAATTGGGAATTTATTGAGAATTATGGAAAGTGTTAGGAACAACAATTTAAAGAAAAAACGTATGAAAGTTGAGAGAAGAGAAAACAAATGAAACGTGAAAATTGGGAGAAGTGATTTTAGCTCACCCACGTGTCAGGTTTCCAGAGAGTGAGTTTTCTTATTATAAGTTTATAACATTGAAACATTAAAACAATAAAACAATAAATTACTATGATATTAAAACAACTTTAAAACAATAAATTCAAATATTCTTATATATTAATTAGTATGACAGTAAAACAATAAAAACAATATATATAATTATAATAATAGTATACAAAAATATTTAATATAAAAAAAATCAAAAACAAAAATAAAGAAAACAAATGTAGGATGGGACTGTAACAATTTTTTTTCTCTTCCCCATCTTCCAGATGGATGTAACAACCAAATATTTGTTAATAATAATAATAATAATAATAATAATATATAATTAGTATAATAATTATAAGAGAATAATAATAATAATAATCATAATAAAAGTAAATAAATAAAAAGAAAAAGAAAGAAAACATACATATCATATCAAATAATCCAATACAGAAATGCAAAAAAAAATTAAATAAAAAAATAAATTTACAGCTTTGTCAACCAATATCATCTCAAAATGCTTTTTCAACCAATATCATCTCAAAATACTCTTTGTTGTTAGAAACATCCGCCTTTCATAACTCTTCTCGCCATGGATATGAATATGATGAAGATAACGACCAAACTCGCCACGTAATAGCCATGGATATGAATATGATGAATATACCAACTAAACATAATCAATGATGAAGATTAAGATGACACCGAACATGAATGGATTATAGGTTATAAATCATCATGAATGGATTATGGGTTATAAATCATCATCAATGGGACGGTTCAAAAATCAAAGGTCGTTTCAGTTAATTCATTATTGTAACCGTTTATGAAATTGGGAATTTATTGAGAATTATGGAAAGTGTTAGGAACAACAATTTAAAGAAAAAACGTATGAAAGTTGAGAGAAGAGAAAACAAATGAAACATGAAAATTGGGAGAAGTGATTTTAGCTCACCCACGTGTTAGGTTTCCAGAGAGTGAGTTTTCTTATTATAAGTTTATAACATTAAAACATTAAAACAATAAAACAATAAATTACTATGATATTAAAACAACTTTAAAACAATAAATTCAAATATTCTTATATATTAATTAGTATGACAGTAAAACAATAAAAACAATATATATAATTATAATAATAGTATACAAAAATATTTAATATAGAAAAAATTAAAAACAAAAATAAAGAAAACAAAAGTAGGATGGGACTGTAACAATTTTTTTTCTCTTCCCCATCTTCCAGATGGATGTAACAATAAAATATTTGTTAATAATAATAATAATAATAATAATAAGAATATATAATTAGTATAATAATTATAAGAGAAGAATAATAATAATAATCATAATAAAAATAAATAAATAAAAAGAAAAAGAAAGAAAACATACATATCATATCAAATAATCCAATACAGAAATGCAAAAAATAAATTAAATAAAAAAATAAATTTACAGCTTTGTCAACCAATATCATCTCAAAATGCTTTTTCAACCAATATCATCTCAAAATACTCTTTGTTGTTAGAAACATCCGCCTTTCATAACTCTTCTCGCCATGGATATGAATATGATGAAGATAACGACCAAACTCGCCACGTAATAGCCATGGATATGAATATGATGAAGATAACAACCAAACATAATCAATGATGAAGATTAAGATGACACCGAACATGAATGGATTATGGGTTATAAATCATCATGAATGGATTATGGGTTATAAATCATCATCAATGGGACGGTTCAAAAATCAAAGGTCGTTTCAGTTAATTCAATATTGTAACCGTTTATGAAATTGGGAATTTATTGAGAATTATGGAAAGTGTTAGGATCAACAATTTAAAGAAAAAACGTATGAAAGTTGAGAGAAGAGAAAACAAATGAAACATGAAAATTGGGAGAAGTGATTTTAGCTCACCCACGTGTCAGGTTTCCAGAGAGTGAGTTTTCTTATTATAAGTTTATAACATTGAAACATTAAAACAATAAAACAATAAATTACTATGATATTAAAACAACTTTAAAACAATAAATTCAAATATTCTTATATATTAATTAGTATGACAGTAAAACAATAAAAACAATATATATAATTATAATAATAGTATACAAAAATATTTAATATAAAAAAAATCAAAAACTAAAATAAAGAAAACAAATGTAGGATGGGACTGTAACAATTTTTTTTCTCTTCCCCATCTTCCAGATGGATGTAACAACAAAATATTTGTTAATAATAATAATAATAATATATAATTAGTATAATAATTATAAGAGAATAATAATAATAATAATCATAATAAAAGTAAATAAATAAAAAGAAAAAGAAAGAAAACATACATATCATATCAAATAATCCAATACAGAAATGCAAAAAAAAAATTAAATAAAAAAATAAATTTACAGCTTTGTCAACCAATATCATCTCAAAATGCTTTTTCAACCAATATCATCTCAAAATACTCTTTGTTGTTAGAAACATCCGCCTTTCATAACTCTTCTCGCCGTGGATATGAATATGATGAAGATAACGACCAAACTCGCCACGTAATAGCCATGGATATGAATATGATGAAGATAACAACCAAACATAATCAATGATGAAGATTAAGATGACACCGAACATGAATGGATTATAGGTTATAAATCATCATGAATGGATTATGGGTTATAAATCATCATCAATGGGACGGTTCAAAAATCAAAGGTCGTTTCAGTTAATTCAATATTGTAACCGTTTATGAAATTGGGAATTTATTGAGAATTATGGAAAGTGTTAGGAACAACAATTTAAAGAAAAAACGTATGAAAGTTGAGAGAAGAGAAAACAAATGAAACATGAAAATTGGGAGAAGTGATTTTAGCTCACCCACGTGTTAGGTTTCCAGAGAGTGAGTTTTCTTATTATAAGTTTATAACATTAAAACATTAAAACAATAAAACAATAAATTACTATGATATTAAAACAACTTTAAAACAATAAATTCAAATATTCTTATATATTAATTAGTATGACAGTAAAACAATAAAAACAATATATATAATTATAATAATAGTATACAAAAATATTTAATATAAAAAAAATCAAAAACAAAAATAAAGAAAACAAATGTAGGATGGGACTGTAACAATTTTTTTTCTCTTCCCCATCTTCCAGATGGATGTAACAACAAAATATTTGTTAATAATAATAATAATAATAATAATATATAATTAGTATAATAATTATAAGAGAATAATAATAATAATAATCATAATAAAAGTAAATAAATAAAAAGAAAAAGAAAGAAAACATACATATCATATCAAATAATCCAATACAGAAATGCAAAAAAAAAATTAAATAAAAAAATAAATTTACAGCTTTGTCAACCAATATCATCTCAAAATGCTTTTTCAACCAATATCATCTCAAAATACTCTTTGTTGTTAGAAACATCCGCCTTTCATAACTCTTCTCGCCATGGATATGAATATGATGAAGATAACGACCAAACTCGCCACGTAATAGCCATGGATATGAATATGATGAAGATAACAACCAAACATAATCAATGATGAAGATTAAGATGACACCGAACATGAATGGATTATGGGTTATAAATCATCATGAATGGATTATGGGTTATAAATCATCATCAATGGGACGGTTCAAAAATCAAAGGTCGTTTCAGTTAATTCAATATTGTAACCGTTTATGAAATTGGGAATTTATTGAGAATTATGGAAAGTGTTAGGAACAACAATTTAAAGAAAAAATGTATGAAAGTTGAGAGAAGAGAAAACAAATGAAACGTGAAAATTGGGAGAAGTGATTTTAGCTCACCCACGTGTCAGGTTTCCAGAGAGTGAGTTTTCTTATTATAAGTTTATAACATTAAAACATTAAAACAATAAATTACTATGATATTAAAACAACTTTAAAACAATAAATTCAAATATTCTTATATATTAATTAGTATGACAGTAAAACAATAAAAACAATATATATAATTATAATAATAGTATACAAAAATATTTAATATAAAAAAAATCAAAAACAAAAATAAAGAAAACAAAAGTAGGATGGGACTGTAACAATTTTTTTTCTCTTCCCCATCTTCCAGATGGATGTAACAACAAAATATTTGTTAATAATAATAATAATAATAATAATATATAATTAGTATAATAATTATAAGAGAATAATAATAATAATAATCATAATAAAAATAAATAAATAAAAAGAAAAAGAAAGAAAACATACATATCATATCAAATAATCCAATACAGAAATGCAAAAAAAAAATTAAATAAAAAAATAAATTTACAGCTTTGTCAACCAATATCATCTCAAAATGCTTTTTCAACCAATATCATCTCAAAATACTCTTTGTTGTTAGAAACATCCGCCTTTCATAACTCTTCTCGCCGTCGATATGAATATGATGAAGATAACGACCAAACTCGCCACGTAATAGCCATGGATATGAATATGATGAAGATAACAACCAAACATAATCAATGATGAAGATTAAGATGACATCGAACATGAATGGATTATGGGTTATAAATCATCATCAGTGGGACGGTTCAAAAATCAAAGGTCGTTTCAGTTAATTCAATATTGTAACCGTTTATGAAATTGGGAATTTATTGAGAATTATGGAAAGTGTTAGGAACAACAATTTAAAGAAAAAACGTAGGAAAGTTGAGAGAAAAAACGTATGAAAGTTGAGAGAAGAGAAAACAAATGAAACGTGAAAATTGGGAGAAGTGATTTTAGCTCACCCACGTGTCAGGTTTTTAAACACAAAGAGTGAGTTTTCTTATTATAAGTTTATAACATTAAAACATTAAAACAATAAAACAATAAATTACTATGATATTAAAACAACTTTAAAACAATAAATTCAAATATTCTTATATATTAATTAGTATAATAGTAAAACAATAAAAATAAAATATATAATTATAATAATAGTATACAAAAATATTTAATATAAAAAAAATCAAAAACAAAAATAAAGAAAACAAAAGTAGGATGGGAATGTAACAATTTTTTTTCTCTTCCCCGTCTTCCAGATGGATGTAACAACAAAATATTTGTTAATAATAATAATAATAATAATAATAATAATATATAATTAGTATAATAATTATAAGGGAATAATAATAATAATAATCATAATAAAAGTAAATAAATAAAAAGAAAAAGAAAGAAAACATACATATCATATCAAATAATCCAATACAGAAATGCAAAAAATAAATTAAATAAAAAAATAAATTTACAGCTTTGTCAACCAATATCATCTCAAAATGCTTTTTCAACCAATATCATCTCAAAATACTCTTTGTTGTTAGAAACATCCGCCTTTCATAACTCTTCTCGCCATGGATATGAATATGATGAAGATAACGACCAAACTCGCCACGTAATAGCCATGGATATGAATATGATGAAGATAACAACCAAACATAATCAATGATGAAGATTAAGATGACACCGAACATGAATGGATTATGGGTTATAAATCATCATGAATGGATTATGGGTTATAAATCATCATCAATGGGACGGTTCAAAAATCAAAGGTCGTTTCAGTTAATTCAATATTGTAACCGTTTATGAAATTGGGAATTTATTGAGAATTATGGAAAGTGTTAGGAACAACAATTTAAAGAAAAAACGTATGAAAGTTGAGAGAAGAGAAAACAAATGAAACGTGAAAATTGGGAGAAGTGATTTTAGCTCACCCACGTGTCAGGTTTCCAGAGAGTGAGTTTTCTTATTATAAGTTTATAACATTAAAACATTAAAACAATAAAACAATAAATTACTATGATATTAAAACAACTTTAAAACAATAAATTCAAATATTCTTATATATTAATTAGTATGACAGTAAAACAATAAAAACAATATAAATAATTATAATAATAGTATACAAAAATATTTAATATAAAAAAATTCAAAAACAAAAATAAAGAAAACAAAAGTAGGATGGGACTGTAACAATTTTTTTTCTCTTCCCCATCTTCCAGATGGATGTAACAACAAAATATTTGTTAATAATAATAATAATAATAATAATAATAATATATAATTAGTAT
The DNA here is from genome assembly GCA_963966055.1 of Lathyrus aphaca. Taxonomy (NCBI): domain Eukaryota; kingdom Viridiplantae; phylum Streptophyta; class Magnoliopsida; order Fabales; family Fabaceae; genus Lathyrus; species Lathyrus aphaca. The sequence continues at coordinate 448,601,647 of OZ014519.1, read as the reverse complement.
AATAATTATAAGAGAATAATAATAATAATAATCATAATAAAAATAAATAAATAAAAAGAAAAAGAAAGAAAACATACATATCATATCAAATAATCCAATACAGAAATGCAAAAAAAAAATTAAATAAATAAATAAATTTACAGCTTTGTCAACCAATATCATCTCAAAATGCTTTTTCAACCAATATCATCTCAAAATACTCTTTGTTTTTAGAAACATCCGCCTTTCATAACTCTTCTCGCCGTGGATATGAATATGATGAAGATAACGACCAAACTCGCCACGTAATAGCCATGGATATGAATATGATGAAGATAACAACCAAACATAATCAATGATGAAGATTAAGATGACATCGAACATGAATGGATTATGGGTTATAAATCATCATCAGTGGGACGGTTCAAAAATCAAAGGTCGTTTCAGTTAATTCAATATTGTAACCGTTTATGAAATTGGGAATTTATTGAGAATTATGGAAAGTGTTAGGAACAACAATTTAAAGAAAAAACGTATGAAAGTTGAGTGAAAAAACGTATGAAAGTTGAGAGAAGAGAAAACAAATGAAACGTGAAAATTGGGAGAAGTGATTTTAGCTCACCCACGTGTCAGGTTTTTAAACCCAGAGAGTGAGTTTTCTTACATTAAAACATTAAAACAATAAAACAATAAATCACTATGATATTAAAACAACTTTAAAACAATAAATTCAAATATTCTTATATATTAATTAGTATGACAGTAAAACAATAAAAATAATATATATAATTATAATAATAGTATACAAAAATATTTAATATAAAAAAAATCAAAAACAAAAATAAAGAAAACAAAAGTAGGATGGGAATGTAACAATTTTTTTTCTCTTCCCCGTCTTCCAGATGGATGTAACAACAAAATATTTGTTAATAATAATAATAATAATAATAATAATAATATATAATTAGTATAATAATTATAAGGGAATAATAATAATAATAATAATAATAAAAATAAATAAATAAAAAGAAAAAGAAAGAAAACATACATATCATATCAAATAATCCAATACAGAAATGCAAAAAAAAAAATTAAATAAATAAATAAATTTACAGCTTTGTCAACCAATATCATCTCAAAATGCTTTTTCAACCAATATCATCTCAAAATACTCTTTGTTGTTAGAAACATCCGCCTTTCATAACTCTTCTCGCCGTGGATATGAATATGATGAAGATAACGACCAAACTCGCCACGTAATAGCCATGGATATGAATATGATGAAGATAACAACCAAACATAATCAATGATGAAGATTAAGATGACACCGAACATGAATGGATTATGGGTTATAAATCATCATCAGTGGGACGGTTCAAAAATCAAAGGTCGTTTCAGTTAATTCAATATTGTAACCGTTTATGAAATTGGGAATTTATTGAGAATTATGGAAAGTGTTAGGAACAACAATTTAAAGAAAAAACGTATGAAAGTTGAGTGAAAAAACGTATGAAAGTTGAGAGAAGAGAAAACAAATGAAACGTGAAAATTGGGAGAAGTGATTTTAGCTCACCCACGTGTCAGGTTTTTAAACCCAGAGAGTGAGTTTTCTTACATTAAAACAATAAAACAATAAATCACTATGATATTAAAACAACTTTAAAACAATAAATTCAAATATTCTTATATATTAATTAGTATGACAGTAAAACAATAAAAATAATATATATAATTATAAAAATAGTATACAAAAATATTTAATATAAAAAAAATCAAAAACAAAAATAAAGAAAACAAAAGTAGGATGGGACTGTAACAATTTTTTTCTCTTCCCCATCTTCCAGATGGATGTAACAACAAAATATTTGTTAATAATAATAATAATAATAATAATATATAATTAGTATAATAATTATAAGAGAATAATAATAATAATAATCATAATAAAAATAAATAAATAAAAAGAAAAAGAAAGAAAACATACATATCATATCAAATAATCCAATACAGAAATGCAAAAAAAAAATTAAATAAATAAATAAATTTACAGCTTTGTCAACCAATATCATCTCAAAATGCTTTTTCGACCAATATCATCTCAAAATACTCTTTGTTGTTAGAAACATCCACCTTTCATAACTCTTCTCGCCGTGGATATGAATATGATGAAGATAACGACCAAACTCGCCACGTAATAGCCATGGATATGAATATGATGAAGATAACAACCAAACATAATCAATGATGAAGATTAAGATGACACCGAACATGAATGGATTATGGGTTATAAATCATCATCAGTGGGACGGTTCAAAAATCAAAGGTCGTTTCAGTTAATTCAATATTGTAACCGTTTATGAAATTGGGAATTTATTGAGAATTATGGAAAGTGTTAGGAACAACAATTTAAAGAAAAAACGTAGGAAAGTTGAGAGAAAAAACGTATGAAAGTTGAGAGAAGAGAAAACAAATGAAACGTGAAAATTGGGAGAAGTGATTTTAGCTCATCCACGTGTCAGGTTTTTAAACCCAAAGAGTGAGTTTTCTTATTATAAGTTTATAACATTAAAATATTAAAACAATAAAACAATAAATTACTATGATATTAAAACAACTTTAAAACAATAAATTCAAATATTCTTATATATTAATTAGTATAACAGTAAAACAATAAAAATAATATATATAATTATAATAATAGTATACAAAAATATTTAATATAAAAAAAATCAAAAACAAAAATAAAGAAAACAAAAGTAGGATGGGAATGTAACAATTTTTTTTCTCTTCCCCGTCTTCCAGATGGATGTAACAACAAAATATTTGTTAATAATAATAATAATAATAATAATATATAATTAGTATAATAATTATAAGGGAATAATAATAATAATAATCATAATAAAAGTAACTAAATAAAAAGAAAAAGAAAGAAAACATACATATCATATCAAATAATCCAATACAGAAATGCAAAAAATAAATTAAATAAAAAAATAAATTATCAGCTTTGTCAACCAATATCATCTCAAAATGCTTTTTCAACCAATATCATCTCAAAATACTCTTTGTTGTTAGAAACATCCGCCTTTCATAACTCTTCTCGCCATGGATATGAATATGATGAAGATAACGACCAAACTCGCCACGTAATAGCCATGGATATGAATATGATGAAGATAACAACCAAACATAATCAATGATGAAGATTAAGATGACACCGAACATGAATGGATTATGGGTTATAAATCATCATCAGTGGGACGGTTCAAAAATCAAAGGTCGTTTCAGTTAATTCAATATTGTAACCGTTTATGAAATTGGGAATTTATTGAGAATTATGGAAAGTGTTAGGAACAACAATTTAAAGAAAAAACGTATGAAAGTTGAGTGAAAAAACGTATGAAAGTTGAGAGAAGAGAAAACAAATGAAACGTAAAAATTGGGAGAAGTGATTTTAGCTCACCCACGTGTCAGGTTTTTAAACCCAGAGAGTGAGTTTTCTTACATTAAAACAATAAAACAATAAATCACTATGATATTAAAACAACTTTAAAACAATAAATTCAAATATTCTTATATATTAATTAGTATGACAGTAAAACAATAAAAATAATATATATAATTATAATAATAGTATACAAAAATATTTAATATAAAAAAAATCAAAAACAAAAATAAAGAAAACAAAAGTAGGATGGGACTGTAACAATTTTTTTTCTCTTCCCCATCTTCCAGATGGATGTAACAACAAAATATTTGTTAATAATAATAATAATAATAATAATAATAATAATAAATAATTAGTATAATAATTATAAGAGAATAATAATAATAATAATCATAATAAAAATAAATAAATAAAAAGAAAAAGATAGAAAACATACATATCATATCAAATAATCCAATACAGAAATGCAAAAAAAAAATTAAATAAATAAATAAATTTACAGCTTTGTCAACCAATATCATCTCAAAATGCTTTTTCAACCAATATCATCTCAAAATACTCTTTGTTGTTAGAAACATCCGCCTTTCATAACTCTTCTCGCCGTGGATATGAATATGATGAAGATAACGACCAAACTCGCCACGTAATAGCCATGGATATGAATATGATGAAGATAACAACCAAACATAATCAATGATGAAGATTAAGATGACACCGAACATGAATGGATTATGGGTTATAAATCATCATCAGTGGGACGGTTCAAAAATCAAAGGTCGTTTCAGTTAATTCAATATTGTAACCGTTTATGAAATTGGGAATTTATTGAGAATTATGGAAAGTGATAGGAACAACAATTTAAAGAAAAAACGTAGGAAAGGTGAGAGAAAAAACGTATGAAAGTTGAGAGAAGTGAAAACAAATGAAACGTGAAAATTGGGAGAAGTGATTTTAGCTCACCCACGTGTCAGGTTTTTAAACCCAAAGAGTGAGTTTTCGTATTATAAGTTTATAACATTAAAACATTAAAACAATAAAACAATAAATTACTATGATATTAAAACAACTTTAAAACAATAAATTCAAATATTCTTATATATTAATTAGTATAACAGTAAAACAATAAAAATAATATATATAATTATAATAATAGTATACAAAAATATTTAATATAAAAAAACTCAAAAACAAAAATAAAGAAAACAAAAGTAGGATGGGAATGTAACAAATTTTTTTTCTCTTCCCCGTCTTCCAGATGGATGTAACAACAAAATATTTGTTAATAATAATAATAATAATATATAATTAGTATAATAATTATAATGGAATAATAATAATAATAATCATAATAAAAATAAATAAATAAAAAGAAAAAGAAAGAAAACATACATATCATATCAAATAATCCAATACAGAAATGCAAAAAAAAAAATTAAATAAATAAATTAATTTACAGCTTTGTCAACCAATATCATCTCAAAATGCTTTTTCAACCAATATCATCTCAAAATACTCTTTGTTGTTAGAAACATCCGCCTTTCATAACTCTTATCGCCGTGGATATGAATATGATGAAGATAACGACCAAACTCGCCACGTAATAGCCATGGATATGAATATGATGAAGATAACAACCAAACATAATCAATGATGAAGATTAAGATGACACCGAACATGAATGGATTATGGGTTATAAATCATCATCAGTGGGACGGTTCAAAAATCAAAGGTCGTTTCAGTTAATTCAATATTGTAACCGTTTATGAAATTGGGAATTTATTGAGAATTATGGAAAGTGTTAGGAACAACAATTTAAAGAAAAAACGTATGAAAGTTGAGTGAAAAAACGTATGAAAGTTGAGAGAAGAGAAAACAAATGAAACGTGAAAATTGGGAGAAGTGATTTTAGCTCACCCACGTGTCAGGTTTTTAAACCCAGAGAGTGAGTTTTCTTACATTAAAACAATAAAACAATAAATCACTAAGATATTAAAACAACTTTAAAACAATAAATTCAAATATTCTTATATATTAATTAGTATGACAGTAAAACAATAAAAATAATATATATAATTATAATAATAGTATACAAAAATATTTAATATAAAAAAAATCAAAAACAAAAATAAAGAAAACAAAAGTAGGATGGGACTGTAACAATTTTTTTTCTCTTCCCCATCTTCCAGATGGATGTAACAACAAAATATTTGTTAATAATAATAATAATAATAATAATATATAATTAGTATAATAATTATAAGAGAATAATAATAATAATAATCATAATAAAAATAAATAAATAAAAAGAAAAAGAAAGAAAACATACATATCATATCAAATAATCCAATACAGAAATGCAAAAAAAAAATTAAATAAATAAATAAATTTACAGCTTTGTCAACCAATATCATCTCAAAATGCTTTTTCAACCAATATCATCTCAAAATACTCTTTGTTGTTAGAAACATCCGCCTTTCATAACTCTTCTCGCCGTGGATATGAATATGATGAAGATAACGACCAAACTCGCCACGTAATAGCCATGGATATGAATATGATGAAGATAACAACCAAACATAATCAATGATGAAGATTAAGATGACACCGAACATGAATGGATTATGGGTTATAAATCATCATCAGTGGGACGGTTCAAAAATCAAAGGTCGTTTCAGTTAATTCAATATTTTAACCGTTTATGAAATTGGGAATTTATTGAGAATTATGGAAAGTGATAGGAACAACAATTTAAAGAAAAAACGTAGGAAAGGTGAGAGAAAAAACGTATGAAAGTTGAGAGAAGTGAAAACAAATGAAACGTGAAAATTGGGAGAAGTGATTTTAGCTCACCCACGTGTCAGGTTTTTAAACCCAAAGAGTGAGTTTTCGTATTATAAGTTTATAACATTAAAACATTAAAACAATAAAACAATAAATTACTATGATATTAAAACAACTTTAAAACAATAAATTCAAATATTCTTATATATTAATTAGTATAACAGTAAAACAATAAAAATAATATATATAATTATAATAATAGTATACAAAAATATTTAATATAAAAAAACTCAAAAACAAAAATAAAGAAAACAAAAGTAGGATGGGAATGTAACAAATTTTTTTTCTCTTCCCCGTCTTCCAGATGGATGTAACAACAAAATATTTGTTAATAATAATAATAATAATATATAATTAGTATAATAATTATAATGGAATAATAATAATAATAATCATAATAAAAATAAATAAATAAAAAGAAAAAGAAAGAAAACATACATATCATATCAAATAATCCAATACAGAAATGCAAAAAAAAAATTAAATAAATAAATTAATTTACAGCTTTGTCAACCAATATCATCTCAAAATGCTTTTTCAACCAATATCATCTCAAAATACTCTTTGTTGTTAGAAACATCCGCCTTTCATAACTCTTATCGCCGTGGATATGAATATGATGAAGATAACGACCAAACTCGCCACGTAATAGCCATGGATATGAATATGATGAAGATAACAACCAAACATAATCAATGATGAAGATTAAGATGACACCGAACATGAATGGATTATGGGTTATAAATCATCATCAGTGGGACGGTTCAAAAATCAAAGGTCGTTTCAGTTAATTCAATATTGTAACCGTTTATGAAATTGGGAATTTATTGAGAATTATGGAAAGTGTTAGGAACAACAATTTAAAGAAAAAACGTATGAAAGTTGAGTGAAAAAACGTATGAAAGTTGAGAGAAGAGAAAACAAATGAAACGTGAAAATTGGGAGAAGTGATTTTAGCTCACCCACGTGTCAGGTTTTTAAACCCAGAGAGTGAGTTTTCTTACATTAAAACAATAAAACAATAAATCACTAAGATATTAAAACAACTTTAAAACAATAAATTCAAATATTCTTATATATTAATTAGTATGACAGTAAAACAATAAAAATAATATATATAATTATAATAATAGTATACAAAAATATTTAATATAAAAAAAATCAAAAACAAAAATAAAGAAAACAAAAGTAGGATGGGACTGTAACAATTTTTTTTCTCTTCCCCATCTTCCAGATGGATGTAACAACAAAATATTTGTTAATAATAATAATAATAATAATAATATATAATTAGTATAATAATTATAAGAGAATAATAATAATAATAATCATAATAAAAATAAATAAATAAAAAGAAAAAGAAAGAAAACATACATATCATATCAAATAATCCAATACAGAAATGCAAAAAAAAAATTAAATAAATAAATAAATTTACAGCTTTGTCAACCAATATCATCTCAAAATGCTTTTTCAACCAATATCATCTCAAAATACTCTTTGTTGTTAGAAACATCCGCCTTTCATAACTCTTCTCGCCGTGGATATGAATATGATGAAGATAACGACCAAACTCGCCACGTAATAGCCATGGATATGAATATGATGAAGATAACAACCAAACATAATCAATGATGAAGATTAAGATGACACCGAACATGAATGGATTATGGGTTATAAATCATCATCAGTGGGACGGTTCAAAAATCAAAGGTCGTTTCAGTTAATTCAATATTGTAACCGTTTATGAAATTGGGAATTTATTGAGAATTATGGAAAGTGTTAGGAACAACAATTTAAAGAAAAAACGTATGAAAGTTGAGTGAAAAAACGTATGAAAGTTGAGAGAAGAGAAAACAAATGAAACGTGAAAATTGGGAGAAGTGATTTTAGCTCACCCACGTGTCAGGTTTTTAAACCCAGAGAGTGAGTTTTCTTACATTAAAACAATAAAACAATAAATCACTATGATATTAAAACAACTTTAAAACAATAAATTCAAATATTCTTATATATTAATTAGTATGACAGTAAAACAATAAAAACAATATATATAATTATAATAATAGTATACAAAAATATTTAATATAAAAAAAATCAAAAACAAAAATAAAGAAAACAAAAGTAGGATGGGACTGTAACAATTTTGTTTCTCTTCTCCATCTTCCAGATGGATGTAACAACAAAATATTTGTTAATAATAATAATAATAATAATATATAATTAGTATAATAATTATAAGAGAATAATAATAATAATAATCATAATAAAAATAAATAAATAAAAAGAAAAAGAAAGAAAACATACATATCATATCAAATAATCCAATACAGAAATGCAAAAAAAAAATTAAATAAATAAATAAATTTACAGCTTTGTCAACCAATATCATCTCAAAATGCTTTTTCAACCAATATCATCTCAAAATACTCTTTGTTGTTAGAAACATCCGCCTTTCATAACTCTTCTCGCCGTGGATATGAATATGATGAAGATAACGACCAAACTCGCCACGTAATAGCCATGGATATGAATATGATGAAGATAACAACCAAACATAATCAATGATGAAGATTAAGATGACACCGAACATGAATGGATTATGGGTTATAAATCATCATCAGTGGGACGGTTCAAAAATCAAAGGTCGTTTCAGTTAATTCAATATTGTAACCGTTTATGAAATTGGGAATTTATTGAGAATTATGGAAAGTGTTAGGAACAACAATTTAAAGAAAAAACGTATGAAAGTTGAGTGAAAAAACGTATGAAAGTTGAGAGAAGAGAAAACAAATGAAACGTGAAAATTGGGAGAAGTGATTTTAGCTCACCCACGTGTCAGGTTTTTAAACCCAGAGAGTGAGTTTTCTTACATTAAAACATTAAAACAATAAAACAATAAATCACTATGATATTAAAACAACTTTAAAACAATAAATTCAAATATTCTTATATATTAATTAGTATGACAGTAAAACAATAAAAATAATATATATAATTATAATAATAGTATTCAAAAATATTTAATATAAAAAAAATCAAAAACAAAAATAAAGAAAACAAAAGTAGGATGGGACTATAACAATTTTTTTTCTCTTCCCCATCTTCCAGATGGATGTAACAACAAAATATTTGTTAATAATAATAATAATAATATATAATTAGTATAATAATTATAATCGAATAATAATAATAATAATCATAATAAAAATAAATAAATAAAAAGAAAAAGAAAGAAAACATACATATCATATCAAATAATCCAATACAGAAATGCAAAAAAAAAATTAAATAAATAAATAAATTTACAGCTTTGTCAACCAATATCATCTCAAAATGCTTTTCAACCAATATCATCTCAAAATACTCTTTGTTGTTAGAAACATCCGCCTTTCATAACTCTTCTCGCCATGGATATGAATATGATGAAGATAACGACTAAACTCGCCACGTAATAGCCATGGATATGAATATGATGAAGATAACAACCAAACATAATCAATGATGAAGATTAAGATGACACCGAACATGAATGGATTATGGGTTATAAATCATCATCAGTGGGACGGTTCAAAAATCAAAGGTCGTTTCAGTTAATTCAATATTGTAACCGTTTATGAAATTGGGAATTTATTGAGAATTATGGAAAGTGTTAGGAACAACAATTTAAAGAAAAAACGTAGGAAAGTTGAGAGAAAAAACGTATGAAAGTTGAGAGAAGAGAAAACAAATGAAACGTGAAAATTGGGAGAAGTGATTTTAGCTCACCCACGTGTCAGGTTTTTAAACCCAAAGAGTGAGTTTTCTTATTATAAGTTTATAACATTAAAACATTAAAACAATAAAACAATAAATTACTATGATATTAAAACAACTTTAAAACAATAAATTCAAATAATCTTATATATTAATTAGTATAACAGTAAAACAATAAAAATAATATATATAATTATAATAATAGTATACAAAAATATTTAATATAAAAAAATCAAAAACAAAAATAAAGAAAACAAAAGTAGGATGGGAATGTAACAATTTTTTTTCTCTTCCCCGTCTTCCAGATGGATGTAACAACAAAATATTTGTTAATAATAATAATAATAATAATAATAATATATAATTAGTATAATAATTATAAGGGAATAATAATAATAATAATCATAATAAAAATAAATAAATAAAAAGAAAAAGAAAGAAAACATACATATCATATCAAATAATCCAATACAGAAATGCAAAAAAAAAAATTAAATAAATAAATAAATTTACAGCTTTGTCAACCAATATCATCTCAAAATGCTTTTTCAACCAATATCATCTCAAAATACTCTTTGTTGTTAGAAACATCCGCCTTTCATAACTCTTCTCGCCGTGGATATGAATATGATGAAGATAACGACCAAACTCGCCACGTAATAGCCATGGATATGAATATGATGAAGATAACAACCAAACATAATCAATGATGAAGATTAAGATGACACCGAACATGAATGGATTATGGGTTATAAATCATCATCAGTGGGACGGTTCAAAAATCAAAGGTCGTTTCAGTTAATTCAATATTGTAACCGTTTATGAAATTGGGAATTTATTGAGAATTATGGAAAGTGTTAGGAACAACAATTTAAAGAAAAAACGTATGAAAGTTGAGTGAAAAAACGTATGAAAGTTGAGAGAAGAGAAAACAAATGAAACGTGAAAATTGGGAGAAGTGATTTTAGCTCACCCACGTGTCAGGTTTTTAAACCCAGAGAGTGAGTTTTCTTACATTAAAACAATAAAACAATAAATCACTATGATATTAAAACAACTTTAAAACAATAAATTCAAATATTCTTATATATTAATTAGTATGACAGTAAAACAATAAAAATAATATATATAATTATAATAATAGTATACAAAAATATTTAATATAAAAAAAATCAAAAACAAAAATAAAGAAAACAAAAGTAGGATGGGACTGTAACAATTTTTTTTCTCTTCCCCATCTTCCAGATGGATGTAACAACAAAATATTTGTTAATAATAATAATAATAATAATAATATATAATTAGTATAATAATTATAAGAGAATAATAATAATAATAATCATAATAAAAATAAATAAATAAAAAGAAAAAGAAAGAAAACATACATATCATATCAAATAATCCAATACAGAAATGCAAAAAAAAAATTAAATAAATAAATAAATTTACAGCTTTGTCAACCAATATCATCTCAAAATGCTTTTTCAACCAATATCATCTCAAAATACTCTTTTTTGTTAGAAACATCCGCCTTTCATAACTCTTCTCGCCGTGGATATGAATATGATGAAGATAACGACCAAACTCGCCACGTAATAGCCATGGATATGAATATGATGAAGATAACAACCAAACATAATCAATGATGAAGATTAAGATGACACCGAACATGAATGGATTATGGGTTATAAATCATCATCAGTGGGACGGTTCAAAAATCAAAGGTCGTTTCAGTTAATTCAATATTGTAACCGTTTATGAAATTGGGAATTTATTGAGAATTATGGAAAGTGTTAGGAACAACAATTTAAAGAAAAAACGTATGAAAGTTGAGTGAAAAAACGTATGAAAGTTGAGAGAAGAGAAAACAAATGAAACGTGAAAATTGGGAGAAGTGATTTTAGCTCACCCATGTGTCAGGTTTTTAAACCCAGAGAGTGAGTTTTCTTACATTAAAACATTAAAACAATAAAACAATAAATCACTATGATATTAAAACAACTTTAAAACAATAAATTCAAATATTCTTATATATTAATTAGTATGACAGTAAAACAATAAAAATAATATATATAATTATAATAATAGTATTCAAAAATATTTAATATAAAAAAAATCAAAAACAAAAATAAAGAAAACAAAAGTAGGATGGGACTATAACAATTTTTTTTCTCTTCCCCATCTTCCAGATGGATGTAACAACAAAATATTTGTTAATAATAATAATAATAATATATAATTAGTATAATAATTATAAGGGAATAATAATAATAATAATCATAATAAAAATAAATAAATAAAAAGAAAAAGAAAGAAAACATACATATCATATCAAATAATCCAATACAGAAATGCAAAAAAAAAATTAAATAAATAAATAAATTTACAGCTTTGTCAACCAATATCATCTCAAAATGCTTTTTCAACCAATATCATCTCAAAATACTCTTTGTTGTTAGAAACATCCGCCTTTCATAACTCTTCTCGCCGTGGATATGAATATGATGAAGATAACGACCAAACTCGCCACGTAATAGCCATGGATATGAATATGATGAAGATAACAACCAAACATAATCAATGATGAAGATTAAGATGACACCGAACATGAATGGATTATGGGTTATAAATCATCATCAGTGGGACGGTTCAAAAATCAAAGGTCGTTTCAGTTAATTCAATATTGTAACCGTTTATGAAATTGGGAATTTATTGAGAATTATGGAAAGTGTTAGGAACAACAATTTAAAGAAAAAACGTATGAAAGTTGAGTGAAAAAACGTATGAAAGTTGAGAGAAGAGAAAACAAATGAAACGTGAAAATTGGGAGAAGTGATTTTAGCTCACCCACGTGTCAGGTTTTTAAACCCAGAGAGTGAGTTTTCTTACATTAAAACATTAAAACAATAAAACAATAAATCACTATGATATTAAAACAACTTTAAAACAATAAATTCAAATATTCTTATATATTAATTAGTATGACAGTAAAACAATAAAAATAATATATATAATTATAATAATAGTATTCAAAAATATTTAATATAAAAAAAATCAAAAACAAAAATAAAGAAAACAAAAGTAGGATGGGACTATAAAATTTTTTTTTCTCTTCCCCATCTTCCAGATGGATGTAACAACAAAATATTTGTTAATAATAATAATAATAATATATAATTAGTATAATAATTATAAGGGAATAATAATAATAATAATCATAATAAAAATAAATAAAGAAAAAGAAAAAGAAAGAAAACATACATATCATATCAAATAATCCAATACAGAAATGCCAAAAAAAAAAATTAATAAAATAAATAAATTTACAGCTTTGTCAACCAATATCATCTCAAAATGCTTTTTCAACCAATATCATCTCAAAATACTCTTTGTTGTTAGAAACATCCGCCTTTCATAACTCTTCTCGCCGTGGATATGAATATGATGAAGATAACGACCAAACTCGCCACGTAATAGCCATGGATATGAATATGAAGAAGATAACAACCAAACATAATCAATGATGAAGATTAAGATAACACCGAACATGAATGGATTATGGGTTATAAATCATCATCAGTGGGACGGTTCAAAAATCAAAGGTCGTTTCAGTTAATTCAATATTGTAACCGTTTATGAAATTGGGAATTTATTGAGAATTATGGAAAGTGTTAGGAACAACAATTTAAAGAAAAAACGTATGAAAGTTGAGTGAAAAAACGTATGAAAGTTGAGAGAAGAGAAAACAAATGAAACGTGAAAATTGGGAGAAGTGATTTTAGCTCACCCACGTGTCAGGTTTTTAAACCCAGAGAGTGAGTTTTCTTACATTAAAACATTAAAACAATAAAACAATAAATCACTATGATATTAAAACAACTTTAAAACAATAAATTCAAATATTCTTATATATTAATTAGTATGACAGTAAAACAATAAAAATAATATATATAATTATAATAATAGTATTCAAAAATATTTAATATAAAAAAAATCAAAAACAAAAATAAAGAAAACAAAAGTAGGATGGGACTATAACAATTTTTTTTCTCTTCCCCATCTTCCAGATGGATGTAACAACAAAATATTTGTTAATAATAATAATAATAATATATAATTAGTATAATAATTATAAGGGAATAATAATAATAATAATCATAATAAAAATAAATAAATAAAAAGAAAAAGAAAGAAAACATACATATCATATCAAATAATCCAATACAGAAATGCAAAAAAAAAATTAAATAAATAAATAAATTTACAGCTTTGTCAACCAATATCATCTCAAAATGCTTTTTCAACCAATATCATCTCAAAATACTCTTTGTTGTTAGAAACATCCGCCTTTCATAACTCTTCTCGCCGTGGATATGAATATGATGAAGATAACGACCAAACTCGCCACGTAATAGCCATGGATATGAATATGATGAAGATAACAACCAAACATAATCAATGATGAAGATTAAGATGACACCGAACATGAATGGATTATGGGTTATAAATCATCATCAGTGGGACGGTTCAAAAATCAAAGGTCGTTTCAGTTAATTCAATATTGTAACCGTTTATGAAATTGGGAATTTATTGAGAATTATGGAAAGTGTTAGGAACAACAATTTAAAGAAAAAACGTATGAAAGTTGAGTGAAAAAACGTATGAAAGTTGAGAGAAGAGAAAACAAATGAAACGTGAAAATTGGGAGAAGTGATTTTAGCTCACCCACGTGTCAGGTTTTTAAACCCAGAGAGTGAGTTTTCTTACATTAAAACATTAAAACAATAAAACAATAAATCACTATGATATTAAAACAACTTTAAAACAATAAATTCAAATATTCTTATATATTAATTAGTATGACAGTAAAACAATAAAAATAATATATATAATTATAATAATAGTATTCAAAAATATTTAATATAAAAAAAATCAAAAACAAAAATAAAGAAAACAAAAGTAGGATGGGACTATAAAATTTTTTTTTCTCTTCCCCATCTTCCAGATGGATGTAACAACAAAATATTTGTTAATAATAATAATAATAATATATAATTAGTATAATAATTATAAGGGAATAATAATAATAATAATCATAATAAAAATAAATAAAGAAAAAGAAAAAGAAAGAAAACATACATATCATATCAAATAATCCAATACAGAAATGCCAAAAAAAAAAATTAATAAAATAAATAAATTTACAGCTTTGTCAACCAATATCATCTCAAAATGCTTTTTCAACCAATATCATCTCAAAATACTCTTTGTTGTTAGAAACATCCGCCTTTCATAACTCTTCTCGCCGTGGATATGAATATGATGAAGATAACGACCAAACTCGCCACGTAATAGCCATGGATATGAATATGAAGAAGATAACAACCAAACATAATCAATGATGAAGATTAAGATAACACCGAACATGAATGGATTATGGGTTATAAATCATCATCAGTGGGACGGTTCAAAAATCAAAGGTCGTTTCAGTTAATTCAATATTGTAACCGTTTATGAAATTGGGAATTTATTGAGAATTATGGAAAGTGTTAGGAACAACAATTTAAAGAAAAAACGTATGAAAGTTGAGTGAAAAAACGTATGAAAGTTGAGAGAAGAGAAAACAAATGAAACGTGAAAATTGGGAGAAGTGATTTTAGCTCACCCACGTGTCAGGTTTTTAAACCCAGAGAGTGAGTTTTCTTACATTAAAACATTAAAACAATAAAACAATAAATCACTATGATATTAAAACAACTTTAAAACAATAAATTCAAATATTCTTATATATTAATTAGTATGACAGTAAAACAATAAAAATAATATATATAATTATAATAATAGTATTCAAAAATATTTAATATAAAAAAAATCAAAAACAAAAATAAAGAAAACAAAAGTAGGATAGGACTATAACAATTTTTTTTCTCTTCCCCATCTTCCAGATGGATGTAACAACAAAATATTTGTTAATAATAATAATAATAATATATAATTAGTATAATAATTATAAGGGAATAATAATAATAATAATAATCATAATAAAAATAAATAAATAAAAAGAAAAAGAAAGAAAACATACATATCATATCAAATAATCCAATACAGAAATGCAAAAAAAAAATTAAATAAATAAATAAATTTACAGCTTTGTCAACCAATATCATCTCAAAATGCTTTTTCAACCAATATCATCTCAAAATACTCTTTGTTGTTAGAAACATCCGCCTTTCATAAATCTTCTCGCCGTGGATATGAATATGATGAAGATAACGACCAAACTCGCCACGTAATAGCCATGGATATGAATATGATGAAGATAACAACCAAACATAATCAATGATGAAGATTAAGATGACACCGAACATGAATGGATTATGGGTTATAAATCATCATCAGTGGGACGGTTCAAAAATCAAAGGTCGTTTCAGTTAATTCAATATTGTAACCTTTTATGAAATTGGGAATTTATTGAGAATTATGGAAAGTGTTAGGAACAACAATTTAAAGAAAAAACGTATGAAAGTTGAGTGAAAAAACGTATGAAAGTTGAGAGAAGAGAAAACAAATGAAACGTGAAAATTGGGAGAAGTGATTTTAGCTCACCCACGTGTCAGGTTTTTAAACCCAGAGAGTGAGTTTTCTTACATTAAAACATTAAAACAATAAAACAATAAATCACTATGATATTAAAACAACTTTAAAACAATAAATTCAAATATTCTTATATATTAATTAGTATGAAAGTAAAACAATAAAAGTAATATATATAATTATAATAATAGTATACAAAAATATTTAATATAAAAAAAATCAAAAACAAAAATAAAGAAAACAAAAGTAGGATGGGACTGTAACAATTTTTTTCTCTTCCCCATCTTCCAGATGGATGTAACAACAAAATATTTGTTAATAATAATAATAATAATAATATATAATTAGTATAATAATTATAAGGGAATAATAATAATAATAATCATAATAAAAATAAATAAATAAAAAGAAAAAGAAAGAAAACATACATATCATATCAAATAATCCAATACAGAAATGCAAAAAAAAAATTAAATAAATAAATAAATTTACAGCTTTGTCAACCAATATCATCTCAAAATGCTTTTTCAACCAATATCATCTCAAAATACTCTTTGTTGTTAGAAACATCCGCCTTTCATAACTCTTCTCGCCATGGATATGAATATGATGAAGATAACGACCAAACTCGCCACGTAATAGCCATGGATATGAATATGATGAAGATAACAACCAAACATAATCAATGATGAAGATTAAGATGACACCGAACATGAATGGATTATGGGTTATAAATCATCATGAATGGATTATGGGTTATAAATCATCATCAATGGGATGGTTCAAAAATCAAAGGTCATTTCAGTTAATTCAATATTGTAACCGTTTATGAAATTGGGAATTTATTGAGAATTATGGAAAGTGTTAGGAATAACAATTTAAAGAAAAAACGTATGAAAGTTGAGAGAAGAGAAAACAAATGAAACGTGAAAATTGGGAGAAGTGATTTTAGCTCACCCACGTGTCAGGTTTCCAGAGAGTGAGTTTTCTTATTATAAGTTTATAACATTAAAACATTAAAACAATAAAACAATAAATTACTATGATATTAAAACAACTTTAAAACAATAAATTCAAATATTCTTATATATTAATTAGTATGACAGTAAAACAATAAAAACAATATATATAATTATAATAATAGTATACAAAAATATTTAATATAAAAAAAATCAAAAACAAAAATAAAGAAAACAAAAGTAGGATGGGACTGTAACAATTTTTTTTCTCTTCCACATCTTCCAGATGGATGTAACAACAAAATATTTGTTAATAATAATAATAATAATAATAATAATAATAATATATAATTAGTATAATAATTATAAGAGAATAATAATAATAATAATCATAATAAAAATAAATAAATAAAAAGAAAAAGAAAGAAAACATACATATCATATCAAATAATCCAATACAGAAATGCAAAAATAAAATTAAATAAATAAATAAATTTACAGCTTTGTCAACCAATATCATCTCAAAATGCTTTTTCAACCAATATCATCTCAAAATACTCTTTGTTGTTAGAAACATCCGCCTTTCATAACTCTTCTCGCCGTGGATATGAATATGATGAAGATAACAACCAAACTCGCCACGTAATAGCCATGGATATGAATATGATGAAGATAACAACCAAACATAATCAATGATGAAGATTAAGATGACACCGAACATGAATGGATTATGGGTTATAATTCATCATCATTGGGACGGTTCAAAAATCAAAGGTCGTTTCAGTTAATTCAATATTGTAACCGTTTATGAAATTGGGAATTTATTGAGAATTATGGAAAGTGTTAGGAACAACAATTTAAAGAAAAAACGTATGAAAGTTGAGTGAAAAAACGTATGAAAGTTGAGAGAAGAGAAAACAAATGAAACGTGAAAATTGGGAGAAGTGATTTTAGCTCACCCACGTGTCAGGTTTTTAAACCCAGAGAGTGAGTTTTCTTACATTAAAACATTAAAACAATAAAACAATAAATCACTATGATATTAAAACAACTTTAAAACAATAAATTCAAATATTCTTATATATTAATTAGTATGACAGTAAAACAATAAAAATAATATATATAATTATAATAATAGTATTCAAAAATATTTAATATAAAAAAAATCAAAAACAAAAATAAAGAAAACAAAAGTAGGATGGGACTATAACAATTTTTTTTCTCTTCCCCATCTTCCAGATGGATTTAACAACAAAATATTTGTTAATAATAATAATAATAATATATAATTAGTATAATAATTATAAGGGAATAATAATAATAATAATCATAATAAAAATAAATAAATAAAAAGAAAAAGAAAGAAAACATACATATCATATCAAATAATCCAATACAGAAATGCAAAAAAAAAATTAAATAAATAAATAAATTTACAGCTTTGTAAACCAATATCATCTCAAAATGCTTTTTCAACCAATATCATCTCAAAATACTCTTTGTTGTTAGAAACATCCGCCTTTCATAACTCTTCTCGCCGTGGATATGAATATGATGAAGATAACGACCAAACTCGCCACGTAATTGCCATGGATATGAATATGATGAAGATAACAACCAAACATAATCAATGATGAAGATTAAGATGACACCGAACATGAATGGATTATGGGTTATAAATCATCATCAGTGGGACGGTTCAAAAATCAAAGGTCGTTTCAGTTAATTCAATATTGTAACCGTTTATGAAATTGGGAATTTATTGAGAATTATGGAAAGTGTTAGGAACAACAATTTAAAGAAAAAACGTATGAAAGTTGAGTGAAAAAACGTATGAAAGTTGAGAGAAGAGAAAACAAATGAAACGTGAAAATTGGGAGAAGTGATTTTAGCTCACCCACGTGTCAGGTTTTTAAACCCAGAGAGTGAGTTTTCTTACATTAAAACATTAAAACAATAAAACAATAAATCACTATGATATTAAAACAACTTTAAAACAATAAATTCAAATATTCTTATATATTAATTAGTATGACAGTAAAACAATAAAAATAATATATATAATTATAATAATAGTATTCCAAAATATTTAATATAAAAAAAATCAAAAACAAAAATAAAGAAAACAAAAGTAGGATGGGACTATAACAATTTTTTTTCTCTTCCCCATCTTCCAGATGGATGTAACAACAAAATATTTGTTAATAATAATAATAATAATATATAATTAGTATAATAATTATAAGGGAATAATAATAATAATAATCATAATAAAAATAAATAAATAAAAAGAAAAAGAAAGAAAACATACATATCATATCAAATAATCCAATACAGAAATGCAAAAAAAAAATTAAATAAATAAATAAATTTACAGCTTTGTCAACCAATATCATCTCAAAATGCTTTTTCAACCAATATCATCTCAAAATACTCTTTGTTGTTAGAAACATCCGCCTTTCATAACTCTTCTCGCCGTGGATATGAATATGATGAAGATAACGACCAAACTCGCCACGTAATAGCCATGGATATGAATATGATGAAGATAACAACCAAACATAATCAATGATGAAGATTAAGATGACACCGAACATGAATGGATTATAGGTTATAAATCATCATCAGTGGGACGGTTCAAAAATCAAAGGTCGTTTCAGTTAATTCAATATTGTAACCGTTTATGAAATTGGGAATTTATTGAGAATTATGGAAAGTGTTAGGAACAACAATTTAAAGAAAAAACGTATGAAAGTTGAGAGAAGAGAAAACAAATGAAACGTGAAAATTGGGAGAAGTGATTTTAGCTCACCCACGTGTCTGGTTTCCAGAGAGTGAGTTTTCTTATTATAAGTTTATAACATTAAAACATTAAAACAATAAAACAATAAATTACTATGATATTAAAACAACTTTAAAACAATAAATTCAAATATTCTTATATTTTAATTAGTATGACAGTAAAACAATAAAAATAATATATATAATTATAATAATAGTATACAAAAATATTTAATATAAAAAAAATCAAAAACAAAAATAAAGAAAACAAAAGTAGGATGGGACTGTAACAATTGTTTTTCTCTTCCCCATCTTCCAGATGGATGTAACAACAAAATATTTGTTAATAATAATAATAATAATAATAATATATAATTAGTATAATAATTATAAGAGAATAATAATAATAATAATCATAATAAAAATAAATAAATAAAAAGAAAAAGAAAGAAAACATACATATCATATCAAATAATCCAATACAGAAATGCAAAAAAAAATTAAATAAATAAATAAATTTACAGCTTTGTCAACCAATATCATCTCAAAATGCTTTTTCAACCAATATCATCTCAAAATACTCTTTGTTGTTAGAAACATCCGCCTTTCATAACTCTTCTCGCCGTGGATATGAATATGATGAAGATAACGACCAAACTCGCCACGTAATAGCCATGGATATGAATATGATGAAGATAACAACCAAACATAATCAATGATGAAGATTAAGATGACACTGAACATGAATGGATTATGGGTTATAAATCATCATCAGTGGGACGGTTCAAAAATCAAAGGTCGTTTCAGTTAATTCAATATTGTAACCGGTTATGAAATTGGGAATTTATTGAGAATTATGGAAAGTGTTAGGAACAACAATTTAAAGAAAAAACGTATGAAAGTTGAGTGAAAAAACGTATGAAAGTTGAGAGAAGAGAAAACAAATGAAACGTGAAAATTGGGAGAAGTGATTTTAGCTCACCCACGTGTCAGGTTTTTAAACCCAGAGAGTGAGTTTTCTTACATTAAAACATTAAAACAATAAAACAATAAATCACTATGATATTAAAACAACTTTAAAACAATAAATTCAAATATTCTTATATATTAATTAGTATGACAGTAAAACAATAAAAATAATATATATAATTATAATAATAGTATACAAAAATATTTAATATAAAAAAAAATCAAAAACAAAAATAAAGAAAACAAAAGTAGGATGGGACTGTAACAATTTTTTTACTCTTCCCCATCTTCCAGATGGATGTAACAACAAAATATTTGTTAATAATAATAATAATAATAATAATAATAATATAGAATTAGTATAATAATTATATGGGAATAATAATAATAATAATCATAATAAAAATAAATAAATAAAAAGAAAAAGAAAGAAAACATACATATCATATCAAATAATCCAATACAGAAATGCAAAAAAAAAAAAATTAAATAAATAAATAAATTTACAGCTTTGTCAACCAATATCATCTCAAAATGCTTTTTCAACCAATATCATCTCAAAATACTCTTTGTTGTTAGAAACATCCGCCTTTCATAACTCTTCTCGCCATGGATATGAATATGATGAAGATAACGACCAAACTCGCCACGTAATAGCCATGTATATGAATATGATGAAGATAACAACCAAACATAATCAATGATGAAGATTAAGATGACACCGAACATGAAAGGATTATGGGTTATAAATCATCATGAATGGATTATGGGTTATAAATCATCATCAATGGGACGGTTCAAAAATCAAAGGTCGTTTCAGTTAATTCAATATTGTAACCGTTTATGAAATTGGGAATTTATTGAGAATTATGGAAAGTGTTAGGAACAACAATTTAAAGAAAAAACGTATGAAAGTTGAGAGAAGAGAAAACAAATGAAACGTGAAAATTGGGAGAAGTGAATTTAGCTCACCCACGTGTCAGGTTTCCAGAGAGTGAGTTTGCTTATTATAAGTTTATAACATTAAAACATTAAAACAATAAAACAATAAATTACTATGATATTAAAACAACTTTAAAACAATAAATTCAAATATTCTTATATATTAATTAGTATGACAGTAAAACAATAAAAACAATATATATAATTATAATAATAGTATACAAAAATATTTAATATAAAAAAAATCAAAAACAAAAATAAAGAAAACAAAAGTAGGATGGGACTGTAACAATTTTTTTTCTCTTCCCCATCTTCCAGATGGATGTAACAACAAAATATTTGTTAATAATAATAATAATATATAATTAGTATAATAATTATAAGAGAATAATAATAATAATCATAATAAAAATAAATAAATAAAAAGAAAAAGAAAGTAAACATACATATCATATCAAATAATCCAATACAGAAATGCAAAAAAAAAAATTAAATAAATAAATAAATTTACAGCTTTGTCAACCAATATCATCTCAAAATGCTTTTTCAACCAATATCATCTCAAAATACTCTTTGTTGTTAGAAACATCCGCATTTCATAACTCTTCTCGCCGTGGATATGAATATGATGAAGATAACGACCAAATCGCCACGTAATAGCCATGGATATGAATATGATGAAGATAACAACCAAACATAATCAATGATGAAGATTAAGATGACACCGAACATGAATGGATTATGGGTTATAAATCATCATCAGTGGGACGGTTCAAAAATCAAAGGTCGTTTCAGTTAATTCAATATTGTAACCGTTTATGAAATTGGGAATTTATTGAGAATTATGGAAAGTGTTAGGAACAACAATTTAAAGAAAAAACGTATGAAAGTTGAGTGAAAAAACGTATGAAAGTTGAGAGAAGAGAAAACAAATAAAACGTGAAAATTGGGAGAAGTGATTTTAGCTCACCCACGTGTCAGGTTTTTAAACCCAGAGAGTGAGTTTTCTTACATTAAAACATTAAAACAATAAAACAATAAATCACTATGATATTAAAACAACTTTAAAACAATAAATTCAAATATTCTTATATATTAATTAGTATGACAGTAAAACAATAAAAATAATATATATAATTATAATAATAGTATACAAAAATATTTAATATCAAAAAAATCAAAAACAAAAATAAAGAAAACAAAAGTAGGATGGGACTGTAACAATTTTTTTTCTCTTCCCCATCTTCCAGATGGACGTAACAACAAAATATTTGTTAATAATAATAATAATAATAATATAGAATTAGTATAATAATTATAAGGGAATAATAATAATAATAATCATAATAAAAATAAATAAATAAAAAGAAAAAGAAAGAAAACATACATATCATATCAAATAATCCAATACAGAAATGCAAAAAAAAAATTAAATAAATAAATAAATTTACAGCTTTGTCAACCAATATCATCTCAAAATGCTTTTTCAACCAATATCATCTCAAAATACTCTTTGTTGTTAGAAACATCCGCCTTTCATAACTCTTCTCGCCATGGATATGAATATGATGAAGATAACGACCAAACTCGCCACGTAATAGCCATGGATATGAATATGATGAAGATAACAACCAAACATAATCAATGATGAAGATTAAGATGATACCGAACATGAATGGATTATGGGTTATAAATCATCATGAATGGATTATGGGTTATAAATCATCATCAATGGGACGGTTCAAAAATCAAAGGTCGTTTCAGTTAATTCAATATTGTAACCGTTTATGAAATTGGGAATTTATTGAGAATTATGGAAAGTGTTAGGAACAACAATTTAAAGAAAAAACGTAGGAAAGTTGAGAGAAGAGAAAACAAATGAAACGTGAAAATTGGGAGAAGTGATTTTAGCTCACCCACGTGTCAGGTTTCCAGAGAGTGAGTTTTCTTATTATAAGTTTATAACATTAAAACATTAAAACAATAAAACAATAAATTACTATGATATTAAAACAACTTTAAAATAATAAATTCAAATATTCTTATATATTAATTAGTATGACAGTAAAACAATAAAAACAATATATATAATTATAATAATAGTATACAAAAATATTTAATATAAAAAAATCAAAAACAAAAATAAAGAAAACAAATGTAGGATGGGACTGTAACAATTTTTTTTCTCTTCCCCATCTTCCAGATGGATGTAACAACAAAATATTTAATAATAATAATAATAATAATAATAATAATATATAATTAGTATAATAATTATAAGAGAATAATAATAATAATAATCATAATAAAAATAAATAAATAAAAAGAAAAAGAAAGAAAACATACATATCATATCAAATAATCCAATACAGAAATGCAAAAAAAAAATTAAATAAATAAATAAATTTACAGCTTTGTCAACCAATATCATCTCAAAATGCTTTTTCAACCAATATCATCTCAAAATACTCTTTGTTGTTAGAAACATCCGCCTTTCATAACTCTTCTCGCCGTGGATATGAATATGATGAAGATAACGACCAAACTCGCCACGTAATAGCCATGGATATGAATATGATGAAGATAACAACCAAACATAATCAATGATGAAGATTAAGATGACACCGAACATGAATGGATTATGGGTTATAAATCATCATCATTGGGACGGTTCAAAAATCAAAGGTCGTTTCAGTTAATTCAATATTGTAACCGTTTATGAAATTGGGAATTTATTGAGAATTATGGAAAGTGTTAGGAACAACAATTTAAAGAAAAAACTTAGGAAAGTTGAGAGAAAAAACGTATGAAAGTTGAGAGAAGAGAAAACAAATGAAACGTGAAAATTGGGAGAAGTGATTTTAGCTCACCCACGTGTCAGGTTTTTAAACCCAAAGAGTGAGTTTTCTTATTATAAGTTTATAACATTAAAACATTAAAACAATAAAACAATAAATTACTATGATATTAAAACAACTTTAAAACAATAAATTCAAATATTCTTATATATTAATTAGTATAACAGTAAAACAATAAAAATAATATATATAATTATAATAATAGTATACAAAAATATTTAATATAAAAAAAATCAAAAACAAAAATAAAGAAAACAAAAGTAGGATGGGAATGTAACAATTTTTTTTCTCTTCCCCGTCTTCCAGATGGATGTAACAACAAAATATTTGTTAATAATAATAATAATAATAATAATATATAATTAGTATAATAATTATAAGGGAATAATAATAATAATCATAATAAAAGTAAATAAATAAAAAGAAAAAGAAAGAAAACATATATATCATATAAAATAATCCAATACAGAAATGCAAAAAATAAATTAAATAAAAAAATAAATTTACAGCTTTGTCAACCAATATCATCTCAAAATGCTTTTTCAACCAATATCATCTCAAAATACTCTTTGTTGTTAGAAACATCCGCCTTTCATAACTCTTCTCGCCATAGATATGAATATGATGAAGATAACGACCAAACTCGCCACGTAATAGCCATGGATATGAATATGATGAAGATAACAACCAAACATAATCAATGATGAAGATTAAGATGACACCGAACATGAATGGATTATGGGTTATAAATCATCATGAATGGATTATGGGTTATAAATCATCATCAATGGGACGGTTCAAAAATCAAAGGTCGTTTCAGTTAATTCAATATTGTAACCGTTTATGAAATTGGGAATTTATTGAGAATTATGGAAAGTGTTAGGAACAACAATTTAAAGAAAAAACGTAGGAAAGTTGAGAGAAGAGAAAACAAATGAAACGTGAAAATTGGGAGAAGTGATTTTAGCTCACCCACGTGTCAGGTTTCCAGAGAGTGAGTTTTCTTATTATAAGTTTATAACATTAAAACATTAAAACAATAAAACAATAAATTACTATGATATTAAAACAACTTTAAAATAATAAATTCAAATATTCTTATATATTAATTAGTATGACAGTAAAACAATAAAAACAATATATATAATTATAATAATAGTATACAAAAATATTTAATATAAAAAAAATCAAAAACAAAAATAAAGAAAACAAATGTAGGATGGGACTGTAACAATTTTTTTTCTCTTCCCCATCTTCCAGATGGATGTAACAACAAAATATTTAATAATAATAATAATAATAATAATAATAATATATAATTAGTATAATAATTATAAGAGAATAATAATAATAATAATCATAATAAAAATAAATAAATAAAAAGAAAAAGAAAGAAAACATACATATCATATCAAATAATCCAATACAGAAATGCAAAAAAAAAATTAAATAAATAAATAAATTTACAGCTTTGTCAACCAATATCATCTCAAAATGCTTTTTCAACCAATATCATCTCAAAATACTCTTTGTTGTTAGAAACATCCGCCTTTCATAACTCTTCTCGCCGTGGATATGAATATGATGAAGATAACGACCAAACTCGCCACGTAATAGCCATGGATATGAATATGATGAAGATAACAACCAAACATAATCAATGATGAAGATTAAGATGACACCGAACATGAATGGATTATGGGTTATAAATCATCATCATTGGGACGGTTCAAAAATCAAAGGTCGTTTCAGTTAATTCAATATTGTAACCGTTTATGAAATTGGGAATTTATTGAGAATTATGGAAAGTGTTAGGAACAACAATTTAAAGAAAAAACTTAGGAAAGTTGAGAGAAAAAACGTATGAAAGTTGAGAGAAGAGAAAACAAATGAAACGTGAAAATTGGGAGAAGTGATTTTAGCTCACCCACGTGTCAGGTTTTTAAACCCAAAGAGTGAGTTTTCTTATTATAAGTTTATAACATTAAAACATTAAAACAATAAAACAATAAATTACTATGATATTAAAACAACTTTAAAACAATAAATTCAAATATTCTTATATATTAATTAGTATAACAGTAAAACAATAAAAATAATATATATAATTATAATAATAGTATACAAAAATATTTAATATAAAAAAAATCAAAAACAAAAATAAAGAAAACAAAAGTAGGATGGGAATGTAACAATTTTTTTTCTCTTCCCCGTCTTCCAGATGGATGTAACAACAAAATATTTGTTAATAATAATAATAATAATAATAATATATAATTAGTATAATAATTATAAGGGAATAATAATAATAATCATAATAAAAGTAAATAAATGAAAAGAAAAAGAAAGAAAACATATATATCATATAAAATAATCCAATACAGAAATGCAAAAAATAAATTAAATAAAAAAATAAATTTACAGCTTTGTCAACCAATATCATCTCAAAATGCTTTTTCAACCAATATCATCTCAAAATACTCTTTGTTGTTAGAAACATCCGCCTTTCATAACTCTTCTCGCCATAGATATGAATATGATGAAGATAACGACCAAACTCGCCACGTAATAGCCATGGATATGAATATGATGAAGATAACAACCAAACATAATCAATGATGAAGATTAAGATGACACCGAACATGAATGGATTATGGGTTATAAATCATCATGAATGGATTATGGGTTATAAATCATCATCAATGGGACGGTTCAAAAATCAAAGGTCGTTTCAGTTAATTCAATATTGTAACCGTTTATGAAATTGGGAATTTATTGAGAATTATGGAAAGTAATAGGAACAACAATTTAAAGAAAAAACGTATGAAAATTAGGAGAAGAGAAAACAAATGAAACGTGAAAATTGGGAGAAGTGATTTTAGCTCACCCACGTGTCAGGTTTCCAGAGAGTGAGTTTTCTTATTATAAGTTTATAACATTAAAACATTAAAACAATAAAACAATAAATTACTATGATATTAAAACAACTTTAAAATAATAAATTCAAATATTCTTATATATTAATTAGTATGACAGTAAAACAATAAAAATAATATATATAATTATAATAATAGTATACAAAAATATTTAATATAAAAAAATCAAAAACAAAAATAAAGAAAACATAAGTAGGATGGGACTGTAACAATTTTTTTTCTCTTCCCCATCTTCCAGATGGATGTAACAACAAAATATTTGTTAATAATAATAATAATAATAATATATAATTAGTATAATAATTATAAGAGAATAATAATAATAATAATCATAATAAAAATAAATAAATAAAAAGAAAAAGAAAGAAAACATACATATCATATCAAATAATCCAATACAGAAATGCAAAAAAAAAATTAAATAAATAAATAAATTTACAGCTTTGTCAACCAATATCATCTCAAAATGCTGTTTCAACCAATATTATCTCAAAATACTCTTTGTTGTTAGAAACATCCGCCTTTCATAACTCTTCTCGTCGTGGATATGAAAATGATGAAGATAACGACCAAACTCGCCACGTAATAGCCATGGATATGAATATGATGAAGATAACAACCAAACATAATCAATGATGAAGATTAAGATGACACCGAACATGAATGGATTATGGGTTATAAATCATCATCAGTGGGATGGTTCAAAAATCAAAGGTCGTTTCAGTTAATTCAATATTGTAACCGTTTATGAAATTGGGAATTTATTGAGAATTATGAAAAGTGTTAGGAACAACAATTTAAAGAAAAAACGTATGAAAGTTGAGAGAAAAAACTTCTGAATGTTGAGAGAAGAGAAAACAAATGAAACGTGAAAATTGGGAGAAGTGATTTTAGCTCACCCACGTGTCAGGTTTTTAAACCCAGAGAGTGAGTTTTCTTACATTAAAACATTAAAACAATAAAACAATAAATTACTATGATATTAAAACAACTTTAAAACAATAAATTCAAATATTCTTATATATTAATTAGTATGACAGTAAAACAATAAAAATAATATATATAATTATAATAATAGTATACAAAAATATTTAATATAAAAAAAATCAAAATCAAAAATAAAGAAAACAAAAGTAGGATGGGAATGTAACAATTTTTTTTCTCTTCCCCATCTTCCAGATGGATGTAACAACAAAATATTTGTTAATAATAATAATAATAATAATAATATATAATTAGTATAATAATTATAAGGGAATAATAATAATAATAATCATAATAAAAATAAATAAATAAAAAGAAAAAGAAAGAAAACATACATATCATATCAAATAATCCAATACAGAAATGCAAAAAAAAATTAAATAAATAAATAAATTTACAGCTTTGTCAACAAATATCATCTCAAAATGCTTTTCAACCAATATCATCTCAAAATACTCTTTGTTGTTAGAAACATCCGCCTTTCATAACTCTTCTCGCCATGGATATGAATATGATGAAGATAACGACTAAACTCGCCACGTAATAGCCATGGATATGAATATGATGAAGATAACAACCAAACATAATCAATGATGAAGATTAAGATGACACCGAACATGAATGGATTATGGGTTATAAATCATCATGAATGGATTATGGGTTATAAATCATCATCAATGGGACGGTTCAAAAATCAAAGGTCGTTTCAGTTAATTCAATATTGTAACCGTTTATGAAATTGGGAATTTATTGAGAATTATGGAAAGTGTTAGGAACAACAATTTAAAGAAAAAACGTATGAAAGTTGAGAGAAGAGAAAACAAATGAAACGTGAAAATTGGGAGAAGTGATTTTAGCTCACCCACGTGTTAGGTTTCCAGAGAGTGAGTTTTCTTATTATAAGTTTATAACATGAAAACATTAAAACAATAAAACAATAAATTACTATGATATTAAAACAACTTTAAAACAATAAATTCAAATATTCTTATATATTAATTAGTATGACAGTAAAACAATAAAAACAATATATATATAATTATAATAATAGTATACAAAAATATTTAATATAAAAAAAATCAAAAAGAAAAATAAAGAAAACAAAAGTAGGATGGGACTGTAACAATTTTTTTTGTCCATCTTCCAGATGGATGTAACAACAAAATATTTGTTAATAATAATAATAATAATAATAATAATATATAATTAGTATAATAATTATAAGAGAATAATATTAATAATAATCATAATAAAAGTAAATAAATAAAAAGAAAAAGAAAGAAAACATACATATCATATCAAATAATCCAATACAGAAATGCAAAAAAAAAATTAAATAAAAAAATAAATTTACAGCTTTGTCAACCAATATCATCTCAAAATGCTTTTTCAACCAATATCATCTCAAAATACTCTTTGTTGTTAGAAACATCCGCCTTTCATAACTCTTCTCGCCATGGATATGAATATGATGAAGATAACGACCAAACTCGCCACGTAATAGCCATGGATATGAATATGATGAAGATAACAACCAAACATAATCAATGATGAAGATTAAGATGACACCGAACATGAATGGATTATGGGTTATGAATCATCATGAATGGATTATGGGTTATAAATCATCATCAATGGGACGGTTCAAAAATCAAAGGTCGTTTCAGTTAATTCAATATTGTAACCGTTTATGAAATTGGGAATTTATTGAGAATTATGGAAAGTGTTAGGAACAACAATTTAAAGAAAAAACGTATGAAAGTTGAGAGAAGAGAAAACAAATGAAACGTGAAAATTGGGAGAAGTGATTTTAGCTCACCCACGTGTCAGGTTTCCAGAGAGTGAGTTTTCTTATTATAAGTTTATAACATTAAAACATTAAAACAATAAAACAATAAATTACTATGATATTAAAACAACTTTAAAACAATAAATTCAAATATTCTTATATATTAATTAGTATGACAGTAAAACAATAAAAACAATATATATAATTATAATAATAGTATACAAAAATATTTAATATAAAAAAAATCAAAAAGAAAAATAAAGAAAACAAAAGTAGGATGGGACTGTAACAATTTTTTTTGTCCATCTTCCAGATGGATGTAACAACAAAATATTTGTTAATAATAATAATAATAATAATAATAATAATAATAATAATATATAATTAGTATAATAATTATAAGAGAATAATATTAATAATAATCATAATAAAAGTAAATAAATAAAAAGAAAAAGAAAGAAAACATACATATCATATCAAATAATCCAATACAGAAATGCAAAAAAAAAATTAAATAAAAAAATAAATTTACAGCTTTGTCAACCAATATCATCTCAAAATGCTTTTTCAACCAATATCATCTCAAAATACTCTTTGTTGTTAGAAACATCCGCCTTTCATAACTCTTCTCGCCATGGATTTGAATATGATGAAGATAACGACCAAACTCGCCACGTAATAGCCATGGATATGAATATGATGAAGATAACAACCAAACATAATCAATGATGAAGATTAAGATGACACCGAACATGAATGGATTATGGGTTATGAATCATCATGAATGGATTATGGGTTATAAATCATCATCAATGGGACGGTTCAAAAATCAAAGGTCGTTTCAGTTAATTCAATATTGTAACCGTTTATGAAATTGGGAATTTATTGAGAATTATGGAAAGTGTTAGGAACAACAATTTAAAGAAAAAACGTATGAAAGTTGAGAGAAGAGAAAACAAATGAAACGTGAAAATTGGGAGAAGTGATTTTAGCTCACCCACGTGTCAGGTTTCCAGAGAGTGAGTTTTCTTATTATAAGTTTATAACATTAAAACATTAAAACAATAAAACAATAAATTACTATGATATTAAAACAACTTTAAAACAATAAATTCAAATATTCTTATATATTAATTAGTATGACAGTAAAACAATAAAAACAATATATATAATTATAATAATAGTATACAAAAATATTTAATATAAAAAAAATCAAAAACAAAAATAAAGAAAACAAAAGTAGGATGGGAATGTAACAATTTTTTTTCTCTTCCCCATCTTCCAGATGGATGTAACAACAAAATATTTGTTAATAATAATAATAATAATAATAATAATAATATATAATTAGTATAATAATTATAAGAGAATAATAATAATAATCATAATAAAAATAAATAAATAAAAAGAAAAAGAAAGAAAACATACATATCATATCAAATAATCCAATACAGAAATGCAAAAAAAAAATTAAATAAATAAATAAATTTACAGCTTTGTCAACCAATATCATCTCAAAATGCTTTTTCAACCAATATCATCTCAAAATACTCTTTGTTGTTAGAAACATCCGCCTTTCATAACTCTTCTCGCCGTGGATATGAATATGATGAAGATAACGACCAAACTCGCCACGTAATAGCCATGGATATGAATATGATGAAGATAACAACCAAACATAATCAATGATGAAGATTAAGATGACACCGAACATGAATGGATTATGGGTTATAAATCATCATCAGTGGGACGGTTCGAAAATCAAAGGTCGTTTCAGTTAATTCAATATTGTAACCGTTTATGAAATTGGGAATTTATTGAGAATTATGGAAAGTGTTAGGAACAACAATTTAAAGAAAAAACGTAGGAAAGTTGAGAGAAAAAACGTATGAAAGTTGAGAGAAGAGAAAACAAATGAAACGTGAAAATTGGGAGAAGTGATTTTAGCTCACCCACGTGTCAGGTTTTTAAACCCAAAGAGTGAGTTTTCTTATTATAAGTTTATAACATTAAAACATTAAAACAATAAAACAATAAATTACTATGATATTAAAACAACTTTAAAACAATAAATTCAAATATTCTTATATATTAATTAGTATAACAGTAAAACAATAAAAATAATATATATAATTATAATAATAGTATACAAAAATATTTAATATAAAAAAAATCAAAAACAAAAATAAAGAAAACAAAAGTTGGATGGGAATGTAAATTTTTTTTTCTCTTCCCCGTCTTCCAGATGGATGTAACAACAAAATATTTGTTAATAATAATAATAATAATATATAACTAGTATAATAATTATAAGGGAATAATAATAATAATAATCATAATAAAAATAAATAAATAAAAAGAAAAAGAAAGAAAACATACATATCATATCAAATAATCCAATGCAGAAATGCAAAAAAAAAATTAAATAAATAAATAAATTTACAGCTTTGTCAACCAATATCATCTCAAAATGCTTTTTCAACCAATATCATCTCAAAATACTCTTTGTTGTTAGAAACATTCGCCTTTCATAACTCTTCTCGCCGTGGATATGAATATGATGAAGATAACGACCAAACTCGCCACGTAATAGCCATGGATATGAATATGATGAAGATAACAACCAAACATAATCAATGATGAAGATTAAGATGACACCGAACATGAATGGATTATGGGTTATAAATCATCATCAGTGGGACGGTTCAAAAATCAAAGGTCGTTTCAGTTAATTCAATATTGTAACCGTTTATGAAATCGGGAATTTATTGAGAATTATGGAAAGTGTTAGGAACAACAATTTAAAGAAAAAACGTAGGAAAGTTGAGAGAAAAAACGTATGAAAGTTGAGAGAAGAGAAAACAAATGAAACGTGAAATTTGGGAGAAGTGATTTTAGCTCACCCACGTGTCAGGTTTTTAAACCCAAAGAGTGAGTTTTCTTATTATAAGTTTATAACATTAAAACATTAAAACAATAAAACAATAAATTACTATGATATTAAAACAACTTTAAAACAATAAATTCAAATATTCTTATATATTAATTAGTATGACAGTAAAACAATAAAAATAATATATATAATTATAATAATAGTATACAAAAATATTTAATATAAAAAAAATCCAAAACAAAAATAAAGAAAACAAAAGTAGGATGGGAATGTAACAATTTTTTTTCTCTTCCCCGTCTTCCAGATGGATGTAACAACAAAATATTTGTTAATAATAATAATAATAATAATAATATATAATTAGTATAATAATTATAAGGGAATAATAATAATAATAATCATAATAAAAGTAAATAAATAAAAAGAAAAAGAAAGAAAACATACATATCATATCAAATAATCCAATACAGAAATGCAAAAAAAAAATTAAATAAAAAAATAAATTTACAGCTTTGTCAACCAATATCATCTCAAAATGCTTTTTCAACCAATA
Source organism: Lathyrus aphaca (assembly GCA_963966055.1). Classification (NCBI taxonomy): domain Eukaryota; kingdom Viridiplantae; phylum Streptophyta; class Magnoliopsida; order Fabales; family Fabaceae; genus Lathyrus; species Lathyrus aphaca. Next base: position 448,567,362 of record OZ014519.1, on the reverse strand, counting down.
TCATCTCAAAATACTCTTTGTTGTTAGAAACATCCGCCTTTCATAACTCTTCTCGCCATGGATATGAATATGATGAAGATAACGACCAAACTCGCCACGTAATAGCCATGGATATGAATATGATGAAGATAACAACCAAACATAATCAATGATGAAGATTAAGATGACACCGAACATGAATGGTTTATGGGAAATAAATCATCATGAATGGATTATGGGTTATAAATCATCATCAATGGGACGGTTCAAAAATCAAAGGTCGTTTCAGTTAATTCAATATTGTAACCGTTTATGAAATTGGGAATTTATTGAGAATTATGGAAAGTGTTAGGAACAACAATTTAAAGAAAAAACGTAGGAAAGTTTAGAGAAGAGAAAACAAATGAAACGTGAAAATTGGGAGAAGTGATTTTAGCTCACCCACGTGTCAGGTTTCCAGAGAGTGAGTTTTCTTATTATAAGTTTATAACATTAAAACATTAAAACAATAAAACAATAAATTACTATGATATTAAAACAACTTTAAAACAATAAATTCAAATATTCTTATATATTAATTAGTATGACAGTAAAACAATAAAAACAATATATATAATTATAATAATAGTATACAAAAATATTTAATATAAAAAAAATCAAAAAGAAAAATAAAGAAAACAAAAGTAGGATGGGACTGTAACAATTTTTTTTGTCCATCTTCCAGATGGATGTAACAACAAAATATTTGTTAATAATAATAATAATAATAATAATATATAATTAGTATAATAATTATAAGAGAATAATAATAATAATAATAATCATAATAAAAGTAAATAAATAAAAAGAAAAAGAAAGAAAACATACATATCATATCAAATAATCCAATACAGAAATGCAAAAAAAAAATTAAATAAAAAAATAAATTTACAGCTTTGTCAACCAATATCATCTCAAAATGCTTTTTCAACCAATATCATCTCAAAATACTCTTTGTTGTTAGAAACATCCGCCTTTCATAACTCTTCTCGCCATGGATATGAATATGATGAAGATAACGACCAAACTCGCCACGTAATAGCCATGGATATGAATATGATGAAGATAACAACCAAACATAATCAATGATGAAGATTAAGATGACACCGAACATGAATGGTTTATGGGTTATAAATCATCATGAATGGATTTTGGGTTATAAATCATCATCAATGGGACGGTTCAAAAATCAAAGGTCGTTTCAGTTAATTCAATATTGTAACCGTTTATGAAATTGGGAATTTATTGAGAATTATGGAAAGTGTTAGGAACAACAATTTAAAGAAAAAACGTATGAAAGTTGAGAGAAGAGAAAACAAATGAAACGTGAAAATTGGGAGAAGTGATTTTAGCTCACCCACGTGTCAGGTTTCCAGAGAGTGAGTTTTCTTATTATAAGTTTATAACATTAAAACATTAAAACAATAAAACAATAAATTACTATGATATTAAAACAACTTTAAAACAATAAATTCAAATATTCTTATATATTAATTAGTATGACAGTAAAACAATAAAAACAATATATATAATTATAATAATAGTATACAAAAATATTTAATATAAAAAAAATCAAAAACAAAAATAAAGAAAACAAAAGTAGGATGGGACTGTAACAATTTTTTTTCTCTTCCCCATCTTCCAGATGGATGTAACAACAAAATATTTGTTAATAATAATAATAATAATAATAATAATAATAATATATAATTAGTATAATAATTATAAGAGAATAATAATAATAATAATCAAAATAAAAATAAATAAATAAAAAGAAAAAGAAAGAAAACATACATATCATATCAAATAATCCAATACAGAAATGCAAAAAAAAAATTAAATAAATAAATAAATTTACAGCTTTGTCAACCAATATCATCTCAAAATGCTTTTTCAACCAATATCATCTCAAAATACTCTTTGTTGTTAGAAACATCCGCCTTTCATAACTCTTCTCGCCGTGGATATGAATATGATGAAGATAACGACCAAACTCGCCACGTAATAGCCATGGATATGAATATGATGAAGATAACAACCAAACATAATCAATGATGAAGATTAAGATGACACCGAACATGAATGGATTATGGGTTATAAATCATCATCAGTGGGACGGTTCGAAAATCAAAGGTCGTTTCAGTTAATTCAATATTGTAACCGTTTATGAAATTGGGAATTTATTGAGAATTATGGAAAGTGTTAGGAACAACAATTTAAAGAAAAAACGTAGGAAAGTTGAGAGAAAAAACGTATGAAAGTTGAGAGAAGAGAAAACAAATGAAACGTGAAAATTGGGAGAAGTGATTTTAGCTCACCCACGTGTCAGGTTTTTAAACCCAAAGAGTGAGTTTTCTTATTATAAGTTTATAACATTAAAACATTAAAACAATAAAACAATAAATTACTATGATATTAAAACAACTTTAAAACAATAAATTCAAATATTCTTATATATTAATTAGTATAACAGTAAAACAATAAAAATAATATATATAATTATAATAATAGTATACAAAAATATTTAATATAAAAAAAATCAAAAACAAAAATAAAGAAAACAAAAGTTGGATGGGAATGTAAAATTTTTTTTTCTCTTCCCCGTCTTCCAGATGGATGTAACAACAAAATATTTGTTAATAATAATAATAATAATAATAATATATAACTAGTATAATAATTATAAGGGAATAATAATAATAATAATCATAATAAAAATAAATAAATAAAAAGAAAAAGAAAGAAAACATACATATCATATCAAATAATCCAATGCAGAAATGCAAAAAAAAAAATTAAATAAATAAATAAATTTACAGCTTTGTCAACCAATATCATCTCAAAATGCTTTTTCAACCAATATCATCTCAAAATACTCTTTGTTGTTAGAAACATTCGCCTTTCATAACTCTTCTCGCCGTGGATATAAATATGATGAAGATAACGACCAAACTCGCCACGTAATAGCCATGGATATGAATATGATGAAGATAACAACCAAACATAATCAATGATGAAGATTAAGATGACACCGAACATGAATGGATTATGGGTTATAAATCATCATCAGTGGGACGGTTCAAAAATCAAAGGTCGTTTCAGTTAATTCAATATTGTAACCGTTTATGAAATTGGGAATTTATTGAGAATTATGGAAAGTGTTAGGAACAACAATTTAAAGAAAAAACGTAGGAAAGTTGAGAGAAAAAACGTATGAAAGTTGAGAGAAGAGAAAACAAATGAAACGTGAAATTTGGGAGAAGTGATTTTAGCTCACCCACGTGTCAGGTTTTTAAACCCAAAGAGTGAGTTTTCTTATTATAAGTTTATAACATTAAAACATTAAAACAATAAAACAATAAATTACTATGATATTAAAACAACTTTAAAACAATAAATTCAAATATTCTTATATATTAATTAGTATGACAGTAAAACAATAAAAATAATATATATAATTATAATAATAGTATACAAAAATATTTAATATAAAAAAAATCCAAAACAAAAATAAAGAAAACAAAAGTAGGATGGGAATGTAACAATTTTTTTTCTCTTCCCCGTCTTCCAGATGGATGTAACAACAAAATATTTGTTAATAATAATAATAATAATAATAATAATAATATATAATTAGTATAATAATTATAAGGGAATAATAATAATAATAATCATAATAAAAGTAAATAAATAAAAAGAAAAAGAAAGAAAACATACATATCATATCAAATAATCCAATACAGAAATGCAAAAAAAAAATTAAATAAAAAAATAAATTTACAGCTTTGTCAACCAATATCATCTCAAAATGCTTTTTCAACCAATATCATCTCAAAATACTCTTTGTTGTTAGAAACATCCGCCTTTCATAACTCTTCTCGCCATGGATATGAATATGATGAAGATAACGACCAAACTCGCCACGTAATAGCCATGGATATGAATATGATGAAGATAACAACCAAACATAATCAATGATGAAGATTAAGATGACACCGAACATGAATGGTTTATGGGTTATAAATCATCATGAATGGATTATGGGTTATAAATCATCATCAATGGGACGGTTCAAAAATCAAAGGTCGTTTCAGTTAATTCAATATTGTAACCGTTTATGAAATTGGGAATTTATTGAGAATTATGGAAAGTGTTAGGAACAACAATTTAAAGAAAAAACGTAGGAAAGTTTAGAGAAGAGAAAACAAATGAAACGTGAAAATTGGGAGAAGTGATTTTAGCTCACCCACGTGTCAGGTTTCCAGAGAGTGAGTTTTCTTATTATAAGTTTATAACATTAAAACATTAAAACAATAAAACAATAAATTACTATGATATTAAAACAACTTTAAAACAATAAATTCAAATATTCTTATATATTAATTAGTATGACAGTAAAACAATAAAAACAATATATATAATTATAATAATAGTATACAAAAATATTTAATATAAAAAAAATCAAAAAGAAAAATAAAGAAAACAAAAGTAGGATGGGACTGTAACAATTTTTTTTGTCCATCTTCCAGATGGATGTAACAACAAAATATTTGTTAATAATAATAATAATAATAATAATATATAATTAGTATAATAATTATAAGAGAATAATAATAATAATAATAATCATAATAAAAGTAAATAAATAAAAAGAAAAAGAAAGAAAACATACATATCATATCAAATAATCCAATACAGAAATGCAAAAAAAAAATTAAATAAAAAAATAAATTTACAGCTTTGTCAACCAATATCATCTCAAAATGCTTTTTCAACCAATATCATCTCAAAATACTCTTTGTTGTTAGAAACATCCGCCTTTCATAACTCTTCTCGCCATGGATATGAATATGATGAAGATAACGACCAAACTCGCCACGTAATAGCCATGGATATGAATATGATGAAGATAACAACCAAACATAATCAATGATGAAGATTAAGATGACACCGAACATGAATGGTTTATGGGTTATAAATCATCATGAATGGATTTTGGGTTATAAATCATCATCAATGGGACGGTTCAAAAATCAAAGGTCGTTTCAGTTAATTCAATATTGTAACCGTTTATGAAATTGGGAATTTATTGAGAATTATGGAAAGTGTTAGGAACAACAATTTAAAGAAAAAACGTATGAAAGTTGAGAGAAGAGAAAACAAATGAAACGTGAAAATTGGGAGAAGTGATTTTAGCTCACCCACGTGTCAGGTTTCCAGAGAGTGAGTTTTCTTATTATAAGTTTATAACATTAAAACATTAAAACAATAAAACAATAAATTACTATGATATTAAAACAACTTTAAAACAATAAATTCAAATATTCTTATATATTAATTAGTATGACAGTAAAACAATAAAAACAATATATATAATTATAATAATAGTATACAAAAATATTTAATATAAAAAAAATCAAAAACAAAAATAAAGAAAACAAAAGTAGGATGGGACTGTAACAATTTTTTTTCTCTTCCCCATCTTCCAGATGGATGTAACAACAAAATATTTGTTAATAATAATAATAATAATAATAATAATAATAATATATAATTAGTATAATAATTATAAGAGAATAATAATAATAATAATCAAAATAAAAATAAATAAATAAAAAGAAAAAGAAAGAAAACATACATATCATATCAAATAATCCAATACAGAAATGCAAAAAAAAAATTAAATAAATAAATAAATTTACAGCTTTGTCAACCAATATCATCTCAAAATGCTTTTTCAACCAATATCATCTCAAAATACTCTTTGTTGTTAGAAACATCCGCCTTTCATAACTCTTCTCGCCATGGATATGAATATGATGAAGATAACGACCAAACTCGCCACGTAATAGCCATGGATATGAATATGATGAAGATAACAACCAAACATAATCAATGATGAAGATTAAGATGACACCGAACATGAATGGATTATGGGTTATAAATCATCATCAGTGGGACGGTTCAAAAATCAAAGGTCGTTTCAGTTAATTCAATATTGTAACCGTTTATGAAATTGGGAATTTATTGAGAATTATGGAAAGTGTTAGGAACAACAATTTAAAGAAAAAACGTAGGAAAGTTGAGAGAAAAAACGTATGAAAGTTGAGAGAAGAGAAAACAAATGAAACGTGAAAATTGGGAGAAGTGATTTTAGCTCACCCACGTGTCAGGTTTTTAAACCCAAAGAGTGAGTTTTCTTATTATAAGTTTATAACATTAAAACATTAAAACAATAAAACAAAAAATTACTATGATATTAAAACAACTTTAAAACAATAAATTCAAATATTCTTATATATTAATTAGTATAACAGTAAAACAATAAAAATAATATATATAATTATAATAATAGTATACAAAAATATTTAATATAAAAAAAATCAAAAACAAAAATAAAGAAAACAAAAGTAGGATGGGAATGTAACAATTTTTTTTCTCTTCCCCGTCTTCCAGATGGATGTAACAACAAAATATTTGTTAATAATAATAATAATAATAATAATATATAATTAGTATAATAATTATAAGGGAATAATAATAATAATAATAATCATAATAAAAATAAATAAATAAAAAGAAAAAGAAAGAAAACATACATATCATATCAAATAATCCAATGCAGAAATGCAAAAAAAAAATTAAATAAATAAATAAATTTACAGCTTTGTCAACCAATATCATCTCAAAATGCTTTTTCAACCAATATCATCTCAAAATACTCTTTGTTGTTAGAAACATTCGCCTTTCATAACTCTTCTTGCCGTCGATATGAATATGATGAAGATAACGACCAAACTCGCCACGTAATAGCCATGGATATGAATATGATGAAGATAACAACCAAACATAATCAATGATGAAGATTAAGATGACACCGAACATGAATGGATTATGGGTTATAAATCATCATCAGTGGGACGGTTCAAAAATCAAAGGTCGTTTCAGTTAATTCAATATTGTAACCGTTTATGAAATTGGGAATTTATTGAGAATTATGGAAAGTGTTAGGAACAACAATTTAAAGAAAAAACGTAGGAAAGTTGAGAGAAAAAACGTATGAAAGTTGAGAGAAGAGAAAACAAATGAAACCTGAAAATTGGGAGAAGTGATTTTAGCTCACCCACGTGTCAGGTTTCCAGAGAGTGAGTTTTCTTATTATAAGTTTATAACATTAAAACATTAAAACAATAAAACAATAAATTACTATGATATTAAAACAACTTTAAAACAATAAATTCAAATATTCTTATATATTAATTAGTATGACAGTAAAACAATAAAAACAATATATATAATTATAATAATTGTATACAAAAATATTTAATATAAAAAAAATCAAAAACAAAAATAAAGAAAACAAAAGTAGGATGGGACTGTAACAATTTTTTTTCTCTCCCCCATCTTCCAGATGGATGTAACAACAAAATATTTGTTAATAATAATAATAATAATAATAATAATAATAATATATAATTAGTATAATAATTATAAGGGAATAATAATAATAATAATAATCATAATAAAAATAAATAAATAAAAAGAAAAAGAAAGAAAACATACATATCATATCAAATAATCCAATACAGAAATGCAAAAAAAAATTAAATAAAAAAATAAATTTACAGCTTTGTCAACCAATATCATCTCAAAATGCTTTTTCAACCAATATCATCTCAAAATACTCTTTGTTGTTAGAAACATCCGCCTTTCATAACTCTTCTCGCCATGGATATGAATATGATGAAGATAACGACCAAACTCGCCACGTAATAGCCATGGATATGAATATGATGAAGATAACAACCAAACATAATCAATGATGAAGATTAAGATGACTCCGAACATGAATGGATTATGGGTTACAAATCATCATGAATGGATTATGGGTTATAAATCATCATCAGTGGGACGGTTCAAAAATCAAAGGTCGTTTCAGTTAATTCAATATTGTAACCGTTTATGAAATTGGGAATTTATTGAGAATTATGGAATGTGTTAGGAACAACAATTTAAAGAAAAAACGTAGGAAAGTTGAGAGAAGAGAAAACAAATGAAACGTGAAAATTGGGAGAAGTGATTTTAGCTCACCCACGTGTCAGGTTTCCAGAGAGTGAGTTTTTTTATTATAAGTTTATAACATTAAAACATTAAAACAATAAAACAATAAATTACAATGATATTAAAACAACATTAAAACAATAAATTCAAATATTCTTATATATTAATTAGTATGACAGTAAAACAATAAAAACAATATATATAATTATAATAATAGTATACAAAAATATTTAATATAAAAAAAATCAAAAAGAAAAATAAAGAAAACAAAAGTAGGATGGGACTGTAACAATTTTTTTTGTCCATCTTCCAGATGGATGTAACAACAAAATATTTGTTAATAATAATAATAATAATAATAATAATAATAATATATAATTAGTATAATAATTATAAGAGAATAATAATAATAATAATAATAATAATCATAATAAAAGTAAATAAATAAAAAGAAAAAGAAAGAAAACATACATATCATATCAAATAATCCAATACAGAAATGCAAAAAAAAAATTAAATAAAAAAATAAATTTACAGCTTTGTCAACCAATATCATCTCAAAATGCTTTTTCAACCAATATCATCTCAAAATACTCTGTGTTGTTAGAAACATCCGCCTTTCATAACTCTTCTCGCCATGGATATGAATATGATGAAGATAACGACCAAACTCGCCACGTAATAGCCATGGATATGAATATGATGAAGATAACAACCAAACATAATCAATGATTAAGATTAAGATGACACCGAACATGAATGGTTTATGGGTTATAAATCATCATGAATGGATTATGGGTTATAAATCATCATCAATGGGACGGTTCAAAAATCAAAGGTCGTTTCAGTTAATTCAATATTGTAACCGTTTATGAAATTGGGAATTTATTGAGAATTATGGAAAGTGTTAGGAACAACAATTTAAAGAAAAAACGTATGAAAGTTGAGAGAAGAGAAAACAAATGAAACGTGAAAATTGGGAGAAGTGATTTTAGCTCACCCACGTGTTAGGTTTCCAGAGAGTGAGTTTTCTTATTATAAGTTTATAACATGAAAACATTAAAACAATAAAACAATAAATTACTATGATATTAAAACAACTTTAAAACAATAAATTCAAATATTCTTATATATTAATTAGTATGACAGTAAAACAATAAAAACAATATATATATAATTATAATAATAGTATACAAAAATATTTAATATAAAAAAAATCAAAAACAAAAATAAAGAAAACAAAAGAAGGATGGGACTGTAACAATTTTTTTTCTCTTCCCCATCTTCCAGATTGATGTAACAACAAAATATTTGTTAATAATAATAATAATAATAATAATAATATATAATTAGTATAATAATTATAAGAGAATAATAATAATAATAATAATCATAATAAAAATAAATAAAGAAAAAGAAAAAGAAAGAAAACATACATATCATATCAAATAATCCAATACAGAAATGCAAAAAAAAAATTAAATAAAAAAATAAATTTACAGCTTTGTCAACCAATATCATCTCAAAATGCTTTTTCAACCAATATCATCTCAAAATACTCTTTGTTGTTAGAAACATCCGCCTTTCATAACTCTTCTCGCCATGGATATGAATATGATGAAGATAACGACCAAACTCGCCACGTAATAGCCATGGATATGAATATGATGAAGATAACAACCAAACATAATCAATGATGAAGATTAAGATGACACCGAACATGAATGGTTTATGGGTTATAAATCATCATGAATGGATTATGGGTTATAAATCATCATCAATGGGACGGTTCAAAAATCAAAGGTCGTTTCAGTTAATTCAATATTGTAACCGTTTATGAAATTGGGAATTTATTGAGAATTATGGAAAGTGTTAGGAACAACAATTTAAAGAAAAAACGTAGGAAAGTTGTGAGAAGAGAAAACAAATGAAACGTGAAAATTGGGAGAAGTGATTTTAGCTCACCCACGTGTCAGGTTTCCAGAGAGTGAGTTTTCTTATTATAAGTTTATAACATTAAAACATTAAAACAATAAAACAATAAATTACTATGATATTAAAACAACTTTAAAACAATAAATTCAAATATTCTTATATATTAATTAGTATGACAGTAAAACAATAAAAACAATATATATAATTATAATAATAGTATACAAAAATATTTAATATAAAAAAAATCAAAAAGAAAAATAAAGAAAACAAAAGTAGGATGGGACTGTAACAATTTTTTTTGTCCATCTTCCAGATGGATGTAACAACAAAATATTTGTTAATAATAATAATAATAATAATAATATATAATTAGTATAATAATTATAAGAGAATAATAATAATAATCATAATAAAAGTAAATAAATAAAAAGAAAAAGAAAGAAAACATACATATCATATCAAATAATCCAATACAGAAATGCAAAAAAAAAATTAAATAAAAAAATAAATTTACAGCTTTGTCAACCAATATCATCTCAAAATGCTTTTTCAACCAATATCATCTCAAAATACTCTTTGTTGTTAGAAACATCCGCCTTTCATAACTCTTCTCGCCATGGATATGAATATGATGAAGATAACGACCAAACTCGCCACGTAATAGCCATGGATATGAATATGATGAAGATAACAACCAAACATAATCAATGATGAAGATTAAGATGACACCGAACATGAATGGTTTATGGGTTATAAATCATCATGAATGGATTATGGGTTATAAATCATCATCAATGGGACGGTTCAAAAATCAAAGGTCGTTTCAGTTAATTCAATATTGTAACCGTTTATGAAATTGGGAATTTATTGAGAATTATGGAAAGTGTTAGGAACAACAATTTAAAGAAAAAACGTATGAAAGTTGAGAGAAGAGAAAACAAATGAAACGTGAAAATTGGGAGAAGTGATTTTAGCTCACCCACGTGTCAGGTTTCCAGAGAGTGAGTTTTCTTATTATAAGTTTATAACATTAAAACATTAAAACAATAAAACAATAAATTACTATGATATTAAAACAACTTTAAAACAATAAATTCAAATATTCTTATATATTAATTAGTATGACAGTAAAACAATAAAAACAATATATATAATTATAATAATAGTATACAAAAATATTTAATATAAAAAAAATCAAAAACAAAAATAAAGAAAACAAAAGTAGGATGGGACTGTAACAATTTTTTTTCTCTTCCCCATCTTCCAGATGGATGTAACAACAAAATATTTGTTAATAATAATAATAATAATAATAATATATAATTAGTATAATAATTATAAGAGAATAATAATAATAATAATCATAATAAAAATAAATAAATAAAAAGAAAAAGAAAGAAAACATACATATCATATCAAATAATCCAATACAGAAATGCAAAAAAAAAATTAAATAAATAAATAAATTTACAGCTTTGTCAACCAATATCATCTCAAAATGCTTTTTCAACCAATATCATCTCAAAATACTCTTTGTTGTTAGAAACATCCGCCTTTCATAACTCTTCTCGCCGTGGATATGAATATGATGAAGATAACGACCAAACTCGCCACGTAATAGCCATGGATATGAATATGATGAAGATAACAACCAAACATAATCAATGATGAAGATTAAGATGACACCGAACATGAATGGATTAATGGTTATAAATCATCATCAGTGGGACGGTTCAAAAATCAAAGGTCGTTTCAGTTAATTCAATATTGTAACCGTTTATGAAATTGGGAATTTATTGAGAATTATGGAAAGTGTTAGGAACAACAATTTAAAGAAAAAACGTAGGAAAGTTGAGAGAAGAGAAAACAAATGAAATGTGAAAATTGGGAGAAGTGATTTTAGCTCACCCACGTGTCAGGTTTTTAAACCCAAAGAGTGAGTTTTCTTATTATAAGTTTATAACATTAAAACATTAAAACAATGAAACAATAAATTACTATGATATTAAAACAACTTTAAAACAATAAATTCAAATATTCTTATATATTAATCAGTATAACAGTAAAACAATAAAAATAATATATATAATTATAATAATAGTATACAAAAATATTTAATATAAAAAAAATCAAAAACAAAAATAAAGAAAACAAAAGTAGGATGGGAATGTAACAATTTTTTTTCTCTTCCCCGTCTTCCAGATGGATGTAACAACAAAATATTTGTTAATAATAATAATAATATATAATTAGTATAATAATTATAAGGGAATAATAATAATAATAATAATCATAATAAAAGTAAATAAATAAAAAGAAAAAGAAAGAAAACATACATATCATATAAAATAATCCAATACAGAAATGCAAAAAATAAATTAAATAAATAAATAAATTTACAGCTTTGTCAACACATATCATCTCAAAATGCTTTTTCAACCAATATCATCTCAAAATACTCTTTGTTGTTAGAAACATTCGCCTTTCATAACTCTTCTCGCCGTGGATATGAATATGATGAAGATAACGACCAAACTCGCCACGTAATAGCCATGGATATGAATATGATGAAGATAACAACCAAACATAATCAATGATGAAGATTAAGATGACACCGAACATGAATGGATTATGGGTTATAAATCATCATTAGTGGGACGGTTCAAAAATCAAAGGTCGTTTTAGTTAATTCAATATTGTAACCGTTTATGAAATTGGGAATTTATTGAGAATTATGGAAAGTGTTAGGAACAACAATTTAAAGAAAAAACGTAGGAAAGTTGAGAGAAAAAACGTATGAAAGTTGAGAGAAGAGAAATCAAATGAAACGTGAAAATTGGGAGAAGTGATTTTAGCTCACCCACGTGTCAGGTTTTTAAACCCAAAGAGTGAGTTTTCTTATTATAAGTTTATAACATTAAAACATTAAAACAATGAAACAATAAATTACTATGATATTAAAACAACTTTAAAACAATAAATTCAAATATTCTTATATATTAATTAGTATAACAGTAAAACAATAAAAATAATATATATAATTATAATAATAGTATACAAAAATATTTAATATAAAAAAAATCAAAAACAAAAATAAAGAAAACAAAAGTAGAATGGGAATGTAACAATTTTTTTTCTCTTCCCCGTCTTCCAGATGGATGTAACAACAAAATATTTGTTAATAATAATAATACTAATAATAATATATAATTAGTAAAATAATTATAAGGGAATAATAATAATAACAATCATAATAAAAGTAAATAAATAAAAAGAAAAAGAAAGAAAACATACATATCATATAAAATAATCCAATACAGAAATGCAAAAAATAAATTAAATAAAAAAATAAATTTACAGCTTTGTCAACCAATATCATCTCAAAATGCTTTTTCAACCAATATCATCACAAAATACTCTTTGTTGTTAGAAACATCCGCCTTTCATAACTCTTCTCGCCATGGATATGAATATGATGAAGATAACGACCAAACTCGCCACGTAATAGCCATGGATATGAATATGATGAAGATAACAACCAAACATAATCAATGATGAAGATTAAGATGACACCGAACATGAATGGATTATGGGTTATAAATCATCATGAATGGATTATGGGTTATAAATCATCATCAATGGGACGGTTCAAAAATCAAAGGTCGTTTCAGTTAATTCAATATTGTAACCGTTTATGAAATTGGGAATTTATTGAGAATTATGGAAAGTGTTAGGAACAACAATTTAAAGAAAAAACGTATGAAAGTTGAGAGAAGAGAAAACAAATGAAACCTGAAAATTGGGAGAAGTGATTTTAGCTCACCCACGTGTCAGGTTTCCAGAGAGTGAGTTTTCTTATTATAAGTTTATAACATTAAAACATTAAAACAATAAAACAATAAATTACTATGATATTAAAACAACTTTAAAACAATAAATTCAAATATTCTTATATATTAATTAGTATGACAGTAAAACAATAAAAACAATATATATAATTATAATAATAGTATACAAAAATATTTAATATAAAAAAAATCAAAAACAAAAATAAAGAAAACAAAAGTAGGATGGGACTGTAACAATTTTTTTTCTCTCCCCCATCTTCCAGATGGATGTAACAACAAAATATTTGTTAATAATAATAATAATAATAATATATAATTAGTATAATAATTATAAGGGAATAATAATAATAATAATAATAATCATAATAAAAATAAATAAATAAAAAGAAAAAGAAAGAAAACATACATATCATATCAAATAATCCAATACAGAAATGCAAAAAAAAAATTAAATAAAAAAATAAATTTACAGCTTTGTCAACCAATATCATCTCAAAATGCTTTTTCAACCAATATCATCTCAAAATACTCTTTGTTGTTAGAAACATCCGCCTTTCATAACTCTTCTCGCCATGGATATGAATATGATGAAGATAACGACCAAACTCGCCACGTAATAGCCATGGATATGAATATGATGAAGATAACAACCAAACATAATCAATGATGAAGATTAAGATGACACCGAACATGAATGGATTATGGGTTACAAATCATCATGAATGGATTATGGGTTATAAATCATCATCAGTGGGACGGTTCAAAAATCAAAGGTCGTTTCAGTTAATTCAATATTGTAACCGTTTATGAAATTGGGAATTTATTGAGAATTATGGAAAGTGTTAGGAACAACAATTTAAAGAAAAAATGTATGAAAGTTGAGAGAAGTGAAAACAAATGAAACGTGAAAATTGGGAGAAGTGATTTTAGCTCACCCACGTGTCAGGTTTCCAGAGAGTGAGTTTTCTTATTATAAGTTTATAACATTAAAACATTAAAACAATAAAACAATAAATTACTATGATATTAAAACAACTTTAAAACAATAAATTCAAATATTCTTATATATTAATTAGTATGACAGTAAAACAATAAAAACAATATATATAATTATAATAATAGTATACAAAAATATTTAATATAAAAAAAATCAAAAACAAAAATAAAGAAAACAAAAGTAGGATGGGACTGTAACAATTTTTTTTCTCTTCCCAATCTTCCAGATGGATGTAACAACAAAATATTTGTTAATAATAATAATAATAATAATATATAATTAGTATAATAATTATAAGAGAATAATAATAATAATAATCATAATAAAAATAAATAAATAAAAAGAAAAAGAAAGAAAACATACATATCATATCAAATAATCCAATACAGAAATGCAAAAAAAAAATTAAATAAATAAATAAATTTACAGCTTTGTCAACCAATATCATCTCAAAATGCTTTTTCAACCAATATCATCTCAAAATACTCTTTGTTGTTAGAAACATCCGCCTTTCATAACTCTTCTCGCCGTGGATATGAATATGATGAAGATAACGACCAAACTCGCCACGTAATAGCCATGGATATGAATATGATGAAGATAACAACCAAACATAATCAATGATGAAGATTAAGATGACACCGAACATGAATGGATTATGGGTTATAAATCATCATCAGTGGGACGGTTCAAAAATCAAAGGTCGTTTCAGTTAATTCAATATTGTAACCGTTTATAAAATTGGGAATTTATTGAGAATTATGGAAAGTGTTAGGAACAACAATTTAAAGAAAAAACGTATGAAAGTTGAGAGAAGAGAAAACAAATGAAACGTGAAAATTGGGAGAAGTGATTTTAGCTCACCCACGTGTCAGGTTTCCAGAGAGTGAGTTTTCTTATTATAAGTTTATAACATTAAAACATTAAAACAATAAAACAATAAATTACTATGATATTAAAACAACTTTAAAACAATAAATTCAAATATTCTTATATATTAATTAGTATGACAGTAAAAGAATAAAAACAATATATATAATTATAATAATAGTATACAAAAATATTTAATATAAAAAAAATCAAAAACAAAAATAAAGAAAACAAAAGTAGGATGGGACTGTAACAATTTTTTTTCTCTTCCCAATCTTCCAGATGGATGTAACAACAAAATATTTGTTAATAATAATAATAATAATAATATATAATTAGTATAATAATTATAAGAGAATAATAATAATAATAATCATAATAAAAATAAATAAATAAAAAGAAAAAGAAAGAAAACATACATATCATATCAAATAATCCAATACAGAAATGCAAAAAAAAAATTAAATAAATAAATAAATTTACAGCTTTGTCAACCAATATCATCTCAAAATGCTTTTTCAACCAATATCATCTCAAAATACTCTTTGTTGTTAGAAACATCCGCCTTTCATAACTCTTCTCGCCGTGGATATGAATAGGATGAAGATAACGACCAAACTCGCCACGTAATAGCCATGGATATGAATATGATGAAGATAACAACCAAACATAATCAATGATGAAGATTAAGATGACACCGAACATGAATGGATTATGGGTTATAAATCATCATCAGTGGGACGGTTCAAAAATCAAAGGTCGTTTCAGTTAATTCAATATTGTAACCGTTTATGAAATTGGGAATTTATTGAGAATTATGGAAAGTGTTAGGAACAACAATTTAAAGAAAAAACGTATGAAAGTTGAGAGAAGAGAAAACAAATGAAACGTGAAAATTGGGAGAAGTGATTTTAGCTCACCCACGTGTCAGGTTTCCAGAGAGTGAGTTTTCTTATTATAAGTTTATAACATTAAAACATTAAAACAATAAAACAATAAATTACTATGATATTAAAACAACTTTAAAACAATAAATTCAAATATTCTTATATATTAATTAGTATGACAGTAAAACAATAAAAACAATATATATAATTATAATAATAGTATACAAAAATATTTAATATAAAAAAAATCAAAAACAAAAATAAAGAAAACAAAAGTAGGATGGGACTGTAACAATTTTTTTTCTCTTCCCCATCTTCCAGATGGATGTAACAACAAAATATTTGTTAATAATAATAATAATAATAATAATAATATATAATTAGTATAATAATTATAAGAGAATAATAATAATAATAATCATAATAAAAATAAATAAATAAAAAGAAAAAGAAAGAAAACATACATATCATATCAAATAATCCAATACAGAAATGCAAAAAAAAAAATTAAATAAATAAATAAATTTACAGCTTTGTCAACCAATATCATCTCAAAATGCTTTTTCAACCAATATCATCTCAAAATACTCTTTGTTGTTAGAAACATCCGCCTTTCATAACTCTTCTCGCCGTGGATATGAATATGATGAAGATAACGACCAAACTCGCCACGTAATAGCCATGGATATGAATATGATGAAGATAACAACCAAACATAATCAATGATGAAGATTAAGATGACACCGAACATGAATGGATTAATGGTTATAAATCATCATCAGTGGGACGGTTCAAAAATCAAAGGTCGTTTCAGTTAATTCAATATTGTAACCGTTTATGAAATTGGGAATTTATTGAGAATTATGGAAAGTGTTAGGAACAACAATTTAAAGAAAAAACGTAGGAAAGTTGAGAGAAGAGAAAACAAATGAAATGTGAAAATTGGGAGAAGTGATTTTAGCTCACCCACGTGTCAGGTTTTTAAACCCAAAGAGTGAGTTTTCTTATTATAAGTTTATAACATTAAAACATTAAAACAATGAAACAATAAATTACTATGATATTAAAACAACTTTAAAACAATAAATTCAAATATTCTTATATATTAATCAGTATAACAGTAAAACAATAAAAATAATATATATAATTATAATAATAGTATACAAAAATATTTAATATAAAAAAAATCAAAAACAAAAATAAAGAAAACAAAAGTAGGATGGGAATGTAACAATTTTTTTTCTCTTCCCCGTCTTCCAGATGGATGTAACAACAAAATATTTGTTAATAATAATAATAATATATAATTAGTATAATAATTATAAGGGAATAATAATAATAATAATAATCATAATAAAAGTAAATAAATAAAAAGAAAAAGAAAGAAAACATACATATCATATAAAATAATCCAATACAGAAATGCAAAAAATAAATTAAATAAAAAAATAAATTTACAGCTTTGTCAACACATATCATCTCAAAATGCTTTTTCAACCAATATCATCTCAAAATACTCTTTGTTGTTAGAAACATCCGCCTTTCATAACTCTTCTCGCCGTGGATATGAATATGATGAAGATAACGACCAAACTCGCCACGTAATAGCCATGGATATGAATATGATGAAGATAACAACCAAACATAATCAATGATGAAGATTAAGATGACACCGAACATGAATGGATTATGGGTTATAAATCATCATCAGTGGGACGGTTCAAAAATCAAAGGTCGTTTCAGTTAATTCAATATTGTAACCGTTTATGAAATTGGGAATTTATTGAGAATTATGGAAAGTGTTAGGAACAACAATTTAAAGAAAAAACGTAGGAAAGTTGAGAGAAAAAACGTATGAAAGTTGAGAGAAGAGAAAACAAATGAAACGTGAAAATTGGGAGAAGTGATTTTAGCTCACCCACGTGTCAGGTTTTTAAACCCAAAGAGTGAGTTTTCTTATTATAAGTTTATAACATTAAAACATTAAAACAATGAAACAATAAATTACTATGATATTAAAACAACTTTAAAACAATAAATTCAAATATTCTTATATATTAATTAGTATAACAGTAAAACAATAAAAATAATATATATAATTATAATAATAGTATACAAAAATATTTAATATTAAGAAAATCAAAAACAAAAATAAAGAAAACAAAAGTAGGATGGGAATGTAACAATTTTTTTTCTCTTCCCCGTCTTCCATATGGATGTAACAACAAAATATTTGTTAATAATAATAATAATAATAATAATAATAATAATATAATTAGTATAATAATTATAAGGGAATAATAATAATAATAATCATAATAAAAGTAAATAAATAAAAAGAAAAAGAAAGAAAACATACATATCATATAAAATAATCCAATACAGAAATGCAAAAAATAAATTAAATAAATAAATAAATTTACAGCTTTGTCAACCAATATCATCTCAAAATGCTTTTTCAACCAATATCATCTCAAAATACTCTTTGTTGTTAGAAACATCCGCCTTTCATAACTCTTATCGCCATGGATATGAATATGATGAAGATAACGACCAAACTCGCCACGTAATAGCCATGGATATGAATATGATGAAGATAACAACCAAACATAATCAATGATGAAGATTAAGATGACACCGAACATGAATGGATTATGGGTTATAAATCATCATGAATGGATTATGGGTTATAAATCATCATCAATGGGACGGTTCAAAAATCAAAGGTCGTTTCAGTTAATTCAATATTGTAACCGTTTATGAAATTGGGAATTTATTGAGAATTATGGAAAGTGTTAGGATCAACAATTTAAAGAAAAAACGTATGAAAGTTGAGAGAAGAGAAAACAAATGAAACCCGAAAATTGGGAGAAGTGATTTTAGCTCACCCACGTGTCAGGTTTCCAGAGAGTGAGTTTTCTTATTATAAGTTTATAACATTAAAACATTAAAACAATAAAACAATAAATTATTATGATATTAAAACAACTTTAAAACAATAAATTCAAATATTCTTATATATTAATTAGTATGACAGTAAAACAATAAAAACAATATATATAATTATAATAATAGTATACAAAAATATTTAATATAAAAAAAATCATAAACAAAAATAAAGAAAACAAAAGTAGGATGGGACTGTAACAATTTTTTTTCTCTCCCCCATCTTCCAGATGGATGTAACAACAAAATATTTGTTAATAATAATAATAATAATAATAATAATAATATATAATTAGTATAATAATTATAAGAGAATAATAATAATAATAATCATAATAAAAATAAATAAATAAAAAGAAAAAGAAAGAAAACATACATATCATATCAAATAATCCAATACAGAAATGCAAATAAAAAATTAAATAAATAAATAAATTTACAACTTTGTCAACCAATATCATCTCAAAATGCTTTTTCAACCAATATCATCTCAAAATACTCTTTGTTGTTAGACACATTCGCCTTTCATAACTCTTCTCGCCATGGATATGAATATGATGAAGATAACGACCAAACTCGCCACGTAATAGCCATGGATATGAATATGATGAAGATAACAACCAAACATAATCAATGATGAAGATTAAGATGACACCGAACATGAATGGATTATGGGTTATAAATCATCATCAGTGGGACGGTTCAAAAATCAAAGGTCGTTTTAGTTAATTCAATATTGTAACCGTTTATGAAATTGGGAATTTATTGAGAATTATGGAAAGTGTTAGGAACAACAATTTAAAGAAAAAACGTAGGAAAGTTGAGAGAAAAAACGTATGAAAGTTGAGAGAAGAGAAATCAAATGAAACGTGAAAATTGGGAGAAGTGATTTTAGCTCACCCACGTGTCAGGTTTTTAAACCCAAAGAGTGAGTTTTCTTATTATAAGTTTATAACATTAAAACATTAAAACAATGAAACAATAAATTACTATGATATTAAAACAACTTTAAAACAATAAATTCAAATATTCTTATATATTAATTAGTATAACAGTAAAACAATAAAAATAATATATATAATTATAATAATAGTATACAAAAATATTTAATATAAAAAAAATCAAAAACAAAAATAAAGAAAACAAAAGTAGGATGGGAATGTAACAATTTTTTTTCTCTTCCCCGTCTTCCAGATGGATGTAACAACAAAATATTTGTTAATAATAATAATAATAATAATAATATATAATTAGTATAATAATTATAAGGGAATAATAATAATAATAATCATAATAAAAGTAAATAAATAAAAAGAAAAAGAAAGAAAACATACATATCATATAAAATAATCCAATACAGAAATGCAAAAAATAAATTAAATAAAAAAATAAATTTACAGCTTTGTCAACCAATATCATCTCAAAATGCTTTTTCAACCAATATCATCACAAAATACTCTTTGTTGTTAGAAACATCCGCCTTTCATAACTCTTCTCGCCATGGATATGAATATGATGAAGATAACGACCAAACTCGCCACGTAATAGCCATGGATATGAATATGATGAAGATAACAACCAAACATAATCAATGATGAAGATTAAGATGACACCGAACATGAATGGATTATGGGTTATAAATCATCATGAATGGATTATGGGTTATAAATCATCATCAATGGGACGGTTCAAAAATCAAAGGTCGTTTCAGTTAATTCAATATTGTAACCGTTTATGAAATTGGGAATTTATTGAGAATTATGGAAAGTGTTAGGAACAACAATTTAAAGAAAAAACGTATGAAAGTTGAGAGAAGAGAAAACAAATGAAACCTGAAAATTGGGAGAAGTGATTTTAGCTCACCCACGTGTCAGGTTTCCAGAGAGTGAGTTTTCTTATTATAAGTTTATAACATTAAAACATTAAAACAATAAAACAATAAATTACTATGATATTAAAACAACTTTAAAACAATAAATTCAAATATTCTTATATATTAATTAGTATGACAGTAAAACAATAAAAACAATATATATAATTATAATAATAGTATACAAAAATATTTAATATAAAAAAAATCAAAAACAAAAATAAAGAAAACAAAAGTAGGATGGGACTGTAACAATTTTTTTTCTCTCCCCCATCTTCCAGATGGATGTAACAACAAAATATTTGTTAATAATAATAATATTAATAATAATAATATATAATTAGTATAATAATTATAAGGGAATAATAATAATAATAATCATAATAAAAATAAATAAATAAAAAGAAAAATAAAGAAAACATACATATCATATCAAATAATCCAATACAGAAATGCAAAAAAAAAATTAAATAAAAAAATAAATTTACAGCTTTGTCAACCAATATCATCTCAAAATGCTTTTTCAACCAATATCATCTCAAAATACTCTTTGTTGTTAGAAACATCCGCCTTTCATAACTCTTCTCGCCATGGATATGAATATGATGAAGATAACGACCAAACTCGCCACGTAATAGCCATGGATATGAATATGATGAAGATAACAACCAAACATAATCAATGATGAAGATTAAGATGACACCGAACATGAATGGATTATGGGTTACAAATCATCATGAATGGATTATGGGTTATAAATCATCATCAGTGGGACGGTTCAAAAATCAAAGGTCGTTTCAGTTAATTCAATATTGTAACCGTTTATGAAATTGGGAATTTATTGAGAATTATGGAAAGTGTTAGGAACAACAATTTAAAGAAAAAATGTATGAAAGTTGAGAGAAGAGAAAACAAATGAAACGTGAAAATTGGGAGAAGTGATTTTAGCTCACCCACGTGTCAGGTTTCCAGAGAGTGAGTTTTCTTATTATAAGTTTATAACATTAAAACATTAAAACAATAAAACAATAAATTACTATGATATTAAAACAACTTTAAAACAATAAATTCAAATATTCTTATATATTAATTAGTATGACAGTAAAACAATAAAAACAATATATATAATTATAATAATAGTATACAAAAATATTTAATATAAAAAAAATCAAAAACAAAAATAAAGAAAACAAAAGTAGGATGGGACTGTAACAATTTTTTTTCTCTTCCCAATCTTCCAGATGGATGTAACAACAAAATATTTGTTAATAATAATAATAATAATAATATATAATTAGTATAATAATTATAAGAGAATAATAATAATAATAATCATAATAAAAATAAATAAATAAAAAGAAAAAGAAAGAAAACATACATATTATATCAAATAATCCAATACAGAAATGCAAAAAAAAAATTAAATAAATAAATAAATTTACAGCTTTGTCAACCAATATCATCTCAAAATGCTTTTTCAACCAATATCATCTCAAAATACTCTTTGTTGTTAGAAACATCCGCCTTTCATAACTCTTCTCGCCGTGGATATGAATATGATGAAGATAACGACCAATCTCGCCACGTAATAGCCATGGATATGAATATGATGAAGATAACAACCAAACATAATCAATGATGAAGATTAAGATGACACCGAACATGAATGGATTATGGGTTATAAATCATCATCAGTGGGACGGTTCAAAAATCAAAGGTCGTTTCAGTTAATTCAATATTGTAACCGTTTATGAAATTGGGAATTTATTGAGAATTATGGAAAGTGTTAGGAACAACAATTTAAAGAAAAAACGTATGAAAGTTGAGAGAAGAGAAAACAAATGAAACGTGAAAATTGGGAGAAGTGATTTTAGCTCACCCACGTGTCAGGTTTCCAGAGAGTGAGTTTTCTTATTATAAGTTTATAACATTAAAACATTAAAACAATAAAACAATAAATTACTATGATATTAAAACAACTTTAAAACAATAAATTCAAATATTCTTATATATTAATTAGTATGACAGTAAAAGAATAAAAACAATATATATAATTATAATAATAGTATACAAAAATATTTAATATAAAAAAAATCAAAAACAAAAATAAAGAAAACAAAAGTAGGATGGGACTGTAACAATTTTTTTTCTCTTCCCAATCTTCCAGATGGATGTAACAACAAAATATTTGTTAATAATAATAATAATAATAATATATAATTAGTATAATAATTATAAGAGAATAATAATAATAATAATCATAATAAAAATAAATAAATAAAAAGAAAAAGAAAGAAAACATACATATCATATCAAATAATCCAATACAGAAATGCAAAAAAAAAATTAAATAAATAAATAAATTTACAGCTTTGTCAACCAATATCATCTCAAAATGCTTTTTCAACCAATATCATCTCAAAATACTCTTTGTTGTTAGAAACATCCGCCTTTCATAACTCTTCTCGCCGTGGATATGAATATGATGAAGATAACGACCAAACTCGCCACATAATAGCCATGGATATGAATATGATGAAGATAACAACCAAACATAATCAATGATGAAGATTAAGATGACACCGAACATGAATGGATTATGGGTTATAAATCATCATCAGTGGGACGGTTCAAAAATCAAAGGTCGTTTCAGTTAATTCAATATTGTAACCGTTAATGAAATTGGGAATTTATTGAGAATTATGGAAAGTGTTAGGAACAACAATTTAAAGAAAATACGTAGGAAAGTTGAGAGAAAAAACGTATGAAAGTTGAGAGAAGAGAAAACAAATGAAACGTGAAAATTGGGAGAAGTGATTTTAGCTCACCCACGTGTCAGGTTTTTAAACCCAAAGAGTGAGTTTTCTTATTATAAGTTTATAACATTAAAACATTAAAACAATAAAACAATAAATTACTATGATATTAAAACAACTTTAAAACAATAAATTCAAATATTCTTATATATTAATTAGTATAACAGTAAAACAATAAAAATAATATATATAATTATAATAATAGTATACAAAAATATTTAATATAAAAAAAATCAAAAACAAAAATAAAGAAAACAAAAGTAGGATGGGAATGTAACAATTTTTTTTCTCTTCCCCGTCTTCCAGATGGATGTAACAACAAAATATTTGTTAATAATAATAATAATAATAATAATATATAATTAGTATAATAATTATAAGGGAATAATAATAATAATAATAATCATAATAAAAATAAATAAATAAAAAGAAAAAGAAAGAAAACATACATATCATATCAAATAATCCAATACAGAAATGCAAAAAAAAAATTAAATAAATAAATAAATTTACAGCTTTGTCAACCAATATCATCTCAAAATGCTTTTTCAACCAATATCATCTCAAAATACTCTTTGTTGTTAGAAACATCCGCCTTTCATAACTCTTCTCGCCGTGGATATGAATATGATGAAGATAACGACCAAACTCGCCACGTAATAGCCATGGATATGAATATGATGAAGATAACAACCAAACATAATCAATGATGAAGATTAAGATGACACCGAACATGAATGGATTATGGGTTATAAATCATCATCAGTGGGACGGTTCAAAAATCAAAGGTCGTTTCAGTTAATTCAATATTGTAACCGTTTATGAAATTGGGAATTTATTGAGAATTATGGAAAGTGTTAGGAACAACAATTTAAAGAAAAAACGTATGAAAGTTGAGAGAAGAGAAAACAAATGAAACGTGAAAATTGGGAGTAGTGATTTTAGCTCACCCACGTGTCAGGTTTCCAGAGAGTGAGTTTTCTTATTATAAGTTTATAACATTAAAACATTAAAACAATAAAACAATAAATTACTATGATATTAAAACAACTTTAAAACAATAAATTCAAATATTCTTATATATTAATTAGTATGACAGTAAAAGAATAAAAACAATATATATAATTATAATAATAGTATACAAAAATATTTAATATAAAAAAAATCAAAAACAAAAATAAAGAAAACAAAAGTAGGATGGGACTGTAACAATTTTTTTTCTCTTCCCAATCTTCCAGATGGATGTAACAACAAAATATTTGTTAATAATAATAATAATAATAATATATAATTAGTATAATAATTATAAGAGAATAATAATAATAATAATCATAATAAAAATAAATAAATAAAAAGAAAAAGAAAGAAAACATACATATCATATCAAATAATCCAATACAGAAATGCAAAAAAAAAATTAAATAAATAAATAAATTTACAGCTTTGTCAACCAATATCATCTCAAAATGCTTTTTCAACCAATATCATCTCAAAATACTCTTTGTTGTTAGAAACATCCGCCTTTCATAACTCTTCTCGCCATGGATATGAATATGATGAAGATAACGACCAAACTCGCCACGTAATAGCCATGGATATGAATATGATGAAGATAACAACCAAACATAATCAATGATGAAGATTAAGATGACACCGAACATGAATGGATTATGGGTTATAAATCATCATGAATGGATTATGGGTTATAAATCATCATCAATGGGACGGTTCAAAAATCAAAGGTCGTTTCAGTTAATTCAATATTGTAACCGTTTATGAAATTGGGAATTTATTGAGAATTATGGAAAGTGTTAGGATCAACAATTTAAAGAAAAAACGTATGAAAGTTGAGAGAAGAGAAAACAAATGAAACCCGAAAATTGGGAGAAGTGATTTTAGCTCACCCACGTGTCAGGTTTCCAGAGAGTGAGTTTTCTTATTATAAGTTTATAACATTAAAACATTAAAACAATAAAACAATAAATTATTATGATATTAAAACAACTTTAAAACAATAAATTCAAATATTCTTATATATTAATTAGTATGACAGTAAAACAATAAAAACAATATATATAATTATAATAATAGTATACAAAAATATTTAATATAAAAAAAATCATAAACAAAAATAAAGAAAACAAAAGTAGGATGGGACTGTAACAATTTTTTTTCTCTCCCCCATCTTCCAGATGGATGTAACAACAAAATATTTGTTAATAATAATAATAATAATAATAATAATAATATATAATTAGTATAATAATTATAAGAGAATAATAATAATAATAATCATAATAAAAATAAATAAATAAAAAGAAAAAGAAAGAAAACATACATATCATATCAAATAATCCAATACAGAAATGCAAATAAAAAATTAAATAAATAAATAAATTTACAACTTTGTCAACCAATATCATCTCAAAATGCTTTTTCAACCAATATCATCTCAAAATACTCTTTGTTGTTAGACACATTCGCCTTTCATAACTCTTCTCGCCATGGATATGAATATGATGAAGATAACGACCAAACTCGCCACGTAATAGCCATGGATATGAATATGATGAAGATAACAACCAAACATAATCAATGATGAAGATTAAGATGACACCGAACATGAATGGATTATGGGTTATAAATCATCATCAGTGGGACGGTTCAAAAATCAAAGGTCGTTTTAGTTAATTCAATATTGTAACCGTTTATGAAATTGGGAATTTATTGAGAATTATGGAAAGTGTTAGGAACAACAATTTAAAGAAAAAACGTAGGAAAGTTGAGAGAAAAAACGTATGAAAGTTGAGAGAAGAGAAATCAAATGAAACGTGAAAATTGGGAGAAGTGATTTTAGCTCACCCACGTGTCAGGTTTTTAAACCCAAAGAGTGAGTTTTCTTATTATAAGTTTATAACATTAAAACATTAAAACAATGAAACAATAAATTACTATGATATTAAAACAACTTTAAAACAATAAATTCAAATATTCTTATATATTAATTAGTATAACAGTAAAACAATAAAAATAATATATATAATTATAATAATAGTATACAAAAATATTTAATATAAAAAAAATCAAAAACAAAAATAAAGAAAACAAAAGTAGGATGGGAATGTAACAATTTTTTTTCTCTTCCCCGTCTTCCAGATGGATGTAACAACAAAATATTTGTTAATAATAATAATAATAATAATAATATATAATTAGTATAATAATTATAAGGGAATAATAATAATAATAATCATAATAAAAGTAAATAAATAAAAAGAAAAAGAAAGAAAACATACATATCATATAAAATAATCCAATACAGAAATGCAAAAAATAAATTAAATAAAAAAATAAATTTACAGCTTTGTCAACCAATATCATCTCAAAATGCTTTTTCAACCAATATCATCACAAAATACTCTTTGTTGTTAGAAACATCCGCCTTTCATAACTCTTCTCGCCATGGATATGAATATGATGAAGATAACGACCAAACTCGCCACGTAATAGCCATGGATATGAATATGATGAAGATAACAACCAAACATAATCAATGATGAAGATTAAGATGACACCGAACATGAATGGATTATGGGTTATAAATCATCATGAATGGATTATGGGTTATAAATCATCATCAATGGGACGGTTCAAAAATCAAAGGTCGTTTCAGTTAATTCAATATTGTAACCGTTTATGAAATTGGGAATTTATTGAGAATTATGGAAAGTGTTAGGAACAACAATTTAAAGAAAAAACGTATGAAAGTTGAGAGAAGAGAAAACAAATGAAACCTGAAAATTGGGAGAAGTGATTTTAGCTCACCCACGTGTCAGGTTTCCAGAGAGTGAGTTTTCTTATTATAAGTTTATAACATTAAAACATTAAAACAATAAAACAATAAATTACTATGATATTAAAACAACTTTAAAACAATAAATTCAAATATTCTTATATATTAATTAGTATGACAGTAAAACAATAAAAACAATATATATAATTATAATAATAGTATACAAAAATATTTAATATAAAAAAAATCAAAAACAAAAATAAAGAAAACAAAAGTAGGATGGGACTGTAACAATTTTTTTTCTCTCCCCCATCTTCCAGATGGATGTAACAACAAAATATTTGTTAATAATAATAATATTAATAATAATAATATATAATTAGTATAATAATTATAAGGGAATAATAATAATAATAATCATAATAAAAATAAATAAATAAAAAGAAAAATAAAGAAAACATACATATCATATCAAATAATCCAATACAGAAATGCAAAAAAAAAATTAAATAAAAAAATAAATTTACAGCTTTGTCAACCAATATCATCTCAAAATGCTTTTTCAACCAATATCATCTCAAAATACTCTTTGTTGTTAGAAACATCCGCCTTTCATAACTCTTCTCGCCATGGATATGAATATGATGAAGATAACGACCAAACTCGCCACGTAATAGCCATGGATATGAATATGATGAAGATAACAACCAAACATAATCAATGATGAAGATTAAGATGACACCGAACATGAATGGATTATGGGTTACAAATCATCATGAATGGATTATGGGTTATAAATCATCATCAGTGGGACGGTTCAAAAATCAAAGGTCGTTTCAGTTAATTCAATATTGTAACCGTTTATGAAATTGGGAATTTATTGAGAATTATGGAAAGTGTTAGGAACAACAATTTAAAGAAAAAATGTATGAAAGTTGAGAGAAGAGAAAACAAATGAAACGTGAAAATTGGGAGAAGTGATTTTAGCTCACCCACGTGTCAGGTTTCCAGAGAGTGAGTTTTCTTATTATAAGTTTATAACATTAAAACATTAAAACAATAAAACAATAAATTACTATGATATTAAAACAACTTTAAAACAATAAATTCAAATATTCTTATATATTAATTAGTATGACAGTAAAACAATAAAAACAATATATATAATTATAATAATAGTATACAAAAATATTTAATATAAAAAAAATCAAAAACAAAAATAAAGAAAACAAAAGTAGGATGGGACTGTAACAATTTTTTTTCTCTTCCCAATCTTCCAGATGGATGTAACAACAAAATATTTGTTAATAATAATAATAATAATAATATATAATTAGTATAATAATTATAAGAGAATAATAATAATAATAATCATAATAAAAATAAATAAATAAAAAGAAAAAGAAAGAAAACATACATATTATATCAAATAATCCAATACAGAAATGCAAAAAAAAAATTAAATAAATAAATAAATTTACAGCTTTGTCAACCAATATCATCTCAAAATGCTTTTTCAACCAATATCATCTCAAAATACTCTTTGTTATTAGAAACATCCGCCTTTCATAACTCTTCTCGCCGTGGATATGAATATGATGAAGATAACGACCAATCTCGCCACGTAATAGCCATGGATATGAATATGATGAAGATAACAACCAAACATAATCAATGATGAAGATTAAGATGACACCGAACATGAATGGATTATGGGTTATAAATCATCATCAGTGGGACGGTTCAAAAATCAAAGGTCGTTTCAGTTAATTCAATATTGTAACCGTTTATGAAATTGGGAATTTATTGAGAATTATGGAAAGTGTTAGGAACAACAATTTAAAGAAAAAACGTATGAAAGTTGAGAGAAGAGAAAACAAATGAAACGTGAAAATTGGGAGAAGTGATTTTAGCTCACCCACGTGTCAGGTTTCCAGAGAGTGAGTTTTCTTATTATAAGTTTATAACATTAAAACATTAAAACAATAAAACAATAAATTACTATGATATTAAAACAACTTTAAAACAATAAATTCAAATATTCTTATATATTAATTAGTATGACAGTAAAAGAATAAAAACAATATATATAATTATAATAATAGTATACAAAAATATTTAATATAAAAAAAATCAAAAACAAAAATAAAGAAAACAAAAGTAGGATGGGACTGTAACAATTTTTTTTCTCTTCCCAATCTTCCAGATGGATGTAACAACAAAATATTTGTTAATAATAATAATAATAATAATATATAATTAGTATAATAATTATAAGAGAATAATAATAATAATAATCATAATAAAAATAAATAAATAAAAAGAAAAAGAAAGAAAACATACATATCATATCAAATAATCCAATACAGAAATGCAAAAAAAAAATTAAATAAATAAATAAATTTACAGCTTTGTCAACCAATATCATCTCAAAATGCTTTTTCAACCAATATCATCTCAAAATACTCTTTGTTGTTAGAAACATCCGCCTTTCATAACTCTTCTCGCCGTGGATATGAATATGATGAAGATAACGACCAAACTCGCCACATAATAGCCATGGATATGAATATGATGAAGATAACAACCAAACATAATCAATGATGAAGATTAAGATGACACCGAACATGAATGGATTATGGGTTATAAATCATCATCAGTGGGACGGTTCAAAAATCAAAGGTCGTTTCAGTTAATTCAATATTGTAACCGTTAATGAAATTGGGAATTTATTGAGAATTATGGAAAGTGTTAGGAACAACAATTTAAAGAAAATACGTAGGAAAGTTGAGAGAAAAAACGTATGAAAGTTGAGAGAAGAGAAAACAAATGAAACGTGAAAATTGGGAGAAGTGATTTTAGCTCACCCACGTGTCAGGTTTTTAAACCCAAAGAGTGAGTTTTCTTATTATAAGTTTATAACATTAAAACATTAAAACAATAAAACAATAAATTACTATGATATTAAAACAACTTTAAAACAATAAATTCAAATATTCTTATATATTAATTAGTATAACAGTAAAACAATAAAAATAATATATATAATTATAATAATAGTATACAAAAATATTTAATATAAAAAAAATCAAAAACAAAAATAAAGAAAACAAAAGTAGGATGGGAATGTAACAATTTTTTTTCTCTTCCCCGTCTTCCAGATGGATGTAACAACAAAATATTTGTTAATAATAATAATAATAATAATAATATATAATTAGTATAATAATTATAAGGGAATAATAATAATAATAATAATCATAATAAAAATAAATAAATAAAAAGAAAAAGAAAGAAAACATACATATCATATCAAATAATCCAATACAGAAATGCAAAAAAAAAATTAAATAAATAAATAAATTTACAGCTTTGTCAACCAATATCATCTCAAAATGCTTTTTCAACCAATATCATCTCAAAATACTCTTTGTTGTTAGAAACATCCGCCTTTCATAACTCTTCTCGCCGTGGATATGAATATGATGAAGATAACGACCAAACTCGCCACGTAATAGCCATGGATATGAATATGATGAAGATAACAACCAAACATAATCAATGATGAAGATTAAGATGACACCGAACATGAATGGATTATGGGTTATAAATCATCATCAGTGGGACGGTTCAAAAATCAAAGGTCGTTTCAGTTAATTCAATATTGTAACCGTTTATGAAATTGGGAATTTATTGAGAATTATGGAAAGTGTTAGGAACAACAATTTAAAGAAAAAACGTATGAAAGTTGAGAGAAGAGAAAACAAATGAAACGTGAAAATTGGGAGTAGTGATTTTAGCTCACCCACGTGTCAGGTTTCCAGAGAGTGAGTTTTCTTATTATAAGTTTATAACATTAAAACATTAAAACAATAAAACAATAAATTACTATGATATTAAAACAACTTTAAAACAATAAATTCAAATATTCTTATATATTAATTAGTATGACAGTAAAAGAATAAAAACAATATATATAATTATAATAATAGTATACAAAAATATTTAATATAAAAAAAATCAAAAACAAAAATAAAGAAAACAAAAGTAGGATGGGACTGTAACAATTTTTTTTCTCTTCCCAATCTTCCAGATGGATGTAACAACAAAATATTTGTTAATAATAATAATAATAATAATATATAATTAGTATAATAATTATAAGAGAATAATAATAATAATAATCATAATAAAAATAAATAAATAAAAAGAAAAAGAAAGAAAACATACATATCATATCAAATAATCCAATACAGAAATGCAAAAAAAAAATTAAATAAATAAATAAATTTACAGCTTTGTCAACCAATATCATCTCAAAATGCTTTTTCAACCAATATCATCTCAAAATACTCTTTGTTGTTAGAAACATCCGCCTTTCATAACTCTTCTCGCCGTGGATATGAATATGATGAAGATAACGACCAAACTCGCCACGTAATAGCCATGGATATGAATATGATGAAGATAACAACCAAACATAATCAATGATGAAGATTAAGATGACACCGAACATGAATGGATTATGGGTTATAAATCATCATCAGTGGGACGGTTCAAAAATCAAAGGTCGTTTCAGTTAATTCAATATTGTAACCGTTAATGAAATTGGGAATTTATTGAGAATTATGGAAAGTGTTAGGAACAACAATTTAAAGAAAATACGTAGGAAAGTTGAGAGAAAAAACGTATGAAAGTTGAGAGAAGAGAAAACAAATGAAACGTGAAAATTGGGAGAAGTGATTTTAGCTCACCCACGTGTCAGGTTTTTAAACCCAAAGAGTGAGTTTTCTTATTATAAGTTTATAACATTAAAACATTAAAACAATAAAACAATAAATTACTATGATATTAAAACAACTTTAAAACAATAAATTCAAATATTCTTATATATTAATTAGTATAACAGTAAAACAATAAAAATAATATATATAATTATAATAATAGTATACAAAAATATTTAATATAAAAAAAATCAAAAACAAAAATAAAGAAAACAAAAGTAGGATGGGACTGTAACAATTTTTTTTTCTCTTCCCCATCTTCCAGATGGATGTAACAACAAAATATTTGTTAATAATAATAATAATAATAATATATAATTAGTATAATAATTATAAGGGAATAATAATAATAATAATCATAATAAAAATAAATAAATAAAAAGAAAAAGAAAGAAAACATACATATCATATCAAATAATCCAATACAGAAATGCAAAAAAAACAATTAAATAAATAAATAAATTTACAGCTTTGTCAACCAATATCATCTCAAAATGCTTTTTCAACCAATATCATCTCAAAATACTCTTTGTTGTTAGAAACATCTGCCTTTCATAACTCTTCTCGCCATGGATATGAATATGATGAAGATAACGACCAAACTCGCCACGTAATAGCCATGGATATGAATATGATGAAGATAACAACCAAACATAATCAATGATGAAGATTAAGATGACACCGAACATGAATGGGTTATGGGTTATAAATCATCATGAATGGATTATGGGTTATAAATCATCATCAATGGGACGGTTCAAAAATCAAAGGTCGTTTCAGTTAATTCAATATTGTAACCGTTTATGAAATTGGGAATTTATTGAGAATTATGGTAAGTGTTAGGAACAACAATTTAAAGAAAAAACGTATGAAAGTTGAGAGAAGAGAAAACAAATGAAACGAGAAAATTGGGAGAAGTGATTTTAGCTCACCCACGTGTCAGGTTTCCAGAGAGTGAGTTTTCTTATTATAAGTTTATAACATTAAAACATTAAAACAATAAAACAATAAATTACTATGATATTAAAACAACTTTAAAACAATAAATTCAAATATTCTTATATATTAATTAGTATGACAGTAAAACAATAAAAATAATATATATAATTATAATAATAGTATACAAAAATATTTAATATAAAAAAAATCAAAAACAAAAATAAAGAAAACAAAAGTAGGATGGGACTGTAACAATTTTTTTTCTCTTCCCCATCTTCCAGATGGATGTAACAACAAAAAATTTGTTAATAATAATAATAATAATAATAATAATATATAATTAGTATAATAATTATAAGAGAATAATAATAATAATAATAATAAAAATAAATAAAGAAAAAGAAAAAGAAAGAAAACATACATATCATATCAAATAATCCAATACAGAAATGCAAAAAAAAAAATTTAAATAAATAAATAAATTTACAGCTTTGTCAACCAATATCATCTCAAAATGCTTTTTCAACCAATATCATCTCAAAATACTCTTTGTTGTTAGAAACATCTGCCTTTCATAACACTTCTCGCCATGGATATGAATATGATGAAGATAACGACCAAACTCGCCACGTAATAGCCATGGATATGAATATGATGAAGATAACAACCAAACATAATCAATGATGAAGATTAAGATGACACCGAACATGAATGGATTATGGGTTATAAATCATCATCAGTGGGACGGTTCAACAATATAAGGTCGTTTCAGTTAATTCAATATTGTAACCGTTTATGAAATTGGGAATTTATTGAGAATTATGGAAAGTGTTAGGAACAACAATTTAAAGAAAAAACGTATGAAAGTTGAGAGAAAAAACGTATGAAATTTGAGAGAAGAGAAAACAAATGAAACGTGAAAATTGGGAGAAGTGATTTTAGCTCACCCACGTGTCAGGTTTTTAAACCCAGAGAGTGAGTTTTCTTATATTATAAGTTTATAACATTAAAACATTAAAACAATAAAACAATAAATTATTATGATATTAAAACAACTTTAAATCAATAAATTCAAATATTCTTATATATTAATTAGTATGACAGTAAAACAATAAAAATAATATATATAATTATAATAATAGTATACAAAAATATTTAATTTAAAAAAATTCAAAAACAAAAATAAAGAAAACAAAAGTAGGATGGGACTGTAACAATTTTTTTTCTCTTCCCCATCTTCCAGATGGATGTAACAACAAAATATTTGTTAATAATAATAATAATAATAATAATAATAATAATATATAATTAGTATAATAATTATAAGGGAATAATAATAATAATAATCATCATAATAAAAATAAATAAATAAAAAGAAAAAGAAAGAAAACATACATATCATATCAAATAATCCAATACAGAAATGCAAAAAAAAAATTTAAATAAATAAATAAATTTACAGCTTTGTCAACCAATATCATCTCAAAATGCTTTTTCAACCAATATCATCTCAAAATACTTTTTGTTGTTAGAAACATCCGCCTTTCATAACCAAACTCACCACGTAATAGCCATGGATATGAATATGATGAAGATAACAACCAAACATAATCAATGATGAAGATTAAGATGACACCGAACATGAATGGATTATGGGTTATAAATCAGCATCAGTGGGACGGTTCAAAAATCAAAGGTCGTTTCAGTTAATTCAATATTGTAACCGTTTATGAAATTGGGAATTTATTGAGAATTATGGAAAGTGTTAGGAACAACAATTTAAAGAAAAAACGTATGAAAGTTGAGAGAAAAAACGTATGAAAGTTGAGAGAAGAGAAAACAAATGAAACGTGAAAATTGGGAGAAGTGATTTTAGCTCACCCACGTGTCAGGTTTTTAAACCCAGAGAGTGAGTTTTCTTACATTAAAACATTAAAACAATAAAACAATAAATTACTATGATATTAAAACAACTTTAAAACAATAAATTCAAATATTCTTATATATTAATTAGTATGACAGTAAAACAATAAAAATTATATATATAATTATAATAATAGTATACAAAAATATTTAATATAAAAAAATTCAAAAACAAAAATAAAGAAAACAAAAGTAGGATGGGACTGTAACAATTTTTTTTCTCTTCCCCATCTTCCAGATGGATGTAACAACAAAATATTTGTTAATAATAATAATAATAATAATAATAATAATAATAATATATAATTAGTATAATAATTATAAGGGAATAATAATAATAATCATAATAAAAATAAATACATAAAAAGAAAAAGAAAGAAAACATACATATCATATCAAATAATCCAATACAGAAATGCAAAAAAAACAATTAAATAAATAAATAAATTTACAGCTTTGTCAACCAATATCATCTCAAAATGCTTTTTCAACCAATATCATCTCAAAATACTCTTTGTTGTTAGAAACATCCGCCTTTCATAACTCTTCTCGCCGTGGATATGAATATGATGAAGATAACGACCAAACTCTCCACGTAATAGCCATGGATATGAATATGATTAAGATAACAACCAAACATAATCAATGATGAAGATTAAGATGACACCGAACATGAATGGATTATGGGTTATAAATCATCATCAGTGGGACGGTTCAAAAATCAAAGGTCGTTTCAGTTAATTCAATATTGTAACCGTTTATGAAATTGGGAATTTATTGAGAATTATGGAAAGTGTAAGGAACAACAATTTAAAGAAAAAACGTATGAAAGTTGAAAGAAAAAACGTATGAAAGTTGAGAGAAGAGAAAACAGATGAAACGTGAAAATTGGAAGAAGTGATTTTAGCTCACCCACGTGTCAGGTTTTTAAACCCAGAGAGTGAGTTTTCTTATATTATAAGTTTATAACATTAAAACATTAAAACAATAAAACAATAAATTACTATGATATTAAAACAACTTTAAAACAATAAATTCAAATATTCTTATATATTAATTAGTATGACAGTAAAACAATAAAAATAATATATATAATTATAATAATAGTATACAAAAATATTTAATATAAAAAAAATCAAAAACAAAAATAAAGAAAACAAAAGTAGGATGCGAATGTAACAATTTTTTTTCTCTTCCCCGTCTTCCAGATGGATGTAACAACAAAATATTTGTTAATAATAATAATAATAATAATAATATATAATTAGTATAATAATTAGAAGGGAATAATAATAATAATAATCATAATAAAAATAAATAAATAAAAAGAAAAAGAAAGAAAACATACATATCATATCAAATAATCCAATACAGAAATGCAAAAAAAAAATTAAATAAAAAAATAAATTTACAGCTTTGTCAACCAATATCATCTCAAAATGCTTTTTCAACCAATATCATCTCAAAATACTCTTTGTTGTTAGAAACATCCGCCTTTCATAACTCTTCTCGCCGTGGAAATGAATATGATGAAGATAACGACCAAACTCGCCACGTAATAGCCATGGATATGAATATGATGAAGATAACAACCAAACATAATCAATGATGAAGATTAAGATGACACCGAACATGAATGGATTGTGGGTTATAAATCATCATGAATGGATTATGGGTTATAAATCATCATCAGTGGGACGGTTCAAAAATCAAAGGTCGTTTCAGTTAATTCAATATTGTAACCGTTTATGAAATTGGGAATTTATTGAGAATTATGGAAAGTGTTAGGAACAACAATTTAAAGAAAAAACGTATGAAAGTTGAGAGAAGAGAAAACAAATGAAACGTGAAAATTGGGAGAAGTGATTTTAGCTCACCCACGTGTCAGGTTTCCAGAGAGTGAGTTTTCTTATTATAAGTTTATAACATTAAAACATTAAAACAATAAAACAATATATTACTATGATATTAAAACAACTTTAAAACAATAAATTCAAATATTCTTATATATTAATTAGTATGACAGTAAAACAATAAAAATAATATATATAATTATAATAATAGTATACAAAAATATTTAATATAAAAAAAATCAAAAACAAAAATAAAGAAAACAAAAGTAGGATGAGACTGTAACAATTTTTTTTCTCTTCCCCATCTTCCAGATGGATGTAACAACAAAATATTTGTTAATAATAATAATAATAATAATAATATATAATTAGTATAATAATTATAAGAGAATAATAATAATAATAATCATAATAAAAATAAATAAATAAAAAGAAAAAGAAAGAAAACATACATATCATATCAAATAATCCAATACAGAAATGCAAAAAAAAAAATTAAATAAATAAATAAATTTACAGCTTTGTCAACCAATATCATCTCAAAATGCTTTTTCAACCAATATCATCTCAAAATACTCTTTGTTGTTAGAAAAATCCGCCTTTCATAACCAAACTCGCCACGTAATAGCCATGGATATGAATATGATGAAGATAACAACCAAACATAATCAATGAT
This sequence comes from Lathyrus aphaca, assembly GCA_963966055.1. Classification (NCBI taxonomy): domain Eukaryota; kingdom Viridiplantae; phylum Streptophyta; class Magnoliopsida; order Fabales; family Fabaceae; genus Lathyrus; species Lathyrus aphaca. Next base: position 448,529,146 of record OZ014519.1, on the reverse strand, counting down.
GAAGATTAAGATGACACCGAACATGAATGGATTATGGGTTATAAATCATCATCAGTGGGACGGTTCAAAAATCAAAGGTCGTTTCAGTTAATTCAATATTGTAACCGTTTATGAAATTGGGAATTTATTGAGAATTATGGAAAGTGTTAGGAACAACAATTTAAAGAAAAAACGTATGAAAGTTGAGAGAAAAAACGTATGAAAGTTGAGAGAAGAGAAAACAAATGAAACGTGAAAATTGGGAGAAGTGATTTTAGCTCACCCACGTGTCAGGTTTTTAAACCCAGAGAGTGAGTTTTCTTACATTAAAACATTAAAACAATAAAACAATAAATTACTATGATATTAAAACAACTTTAAAACAATAAAATCAAATATTCTTATATATTAATTAGTATGACAGTAAAACAATAAAAATAATATATATAATTGTAATAATAGTATACAAAAATATTTAATATAAAAAAATTCAAAAACAAAAATAAAGAAAACAAAAGTAGGATGGGACTGTAACAATTTTTTTTCTCTTCCCCATCTTCCAGATGGATGTAACAACAAAATATTTGTTAATAATAATAATAATAATAATAATAATAATAATAATATATAATTAGTATAATAATTATAAGGGAATAATAATAATAATAATCATAATAAAAATAAATAAATAAAAAGAAAAAGAAAGAAAACATACATATCATATCAAATAATCCAATACAGAAATGCAAAAAAAAAAAATTAAATAAATAAATAAATTTACAGCTTTGTCAACCAATATCATCTCAAAATGCTTTTTCAACCAATATCATCTCAAAATACTCTTTGTTGTTAGAAACATCCGCCTTTCATAACTCTTCTCACCGTGGATATGAATATGATGAAGATAACGACCAAACTCTCCACGTAATAGCCATGGATATGAATATGATTAAGATAACAACCAAACATAATCAATGATGAAGATTAAGATGACACCGAACATGAATGGATTATGGGTTATAAATCATCATCAGTGGGACGGTTCAAAAATCAAAGGTCGTTTCAGTTAATTCAATATTGTAACCGTTTATGAAATTGGGAATTTATTGAGAATTATGGAAAGTGTTAGGAACAACAATTTAAAGAAAAAACATATGAAAGTTGAGAGAAAAAACGTATGAAAGTTGAGAGAAGAGAAAACAAATGAAACGTGAAAATTGGGAGAAGTGATTTTAGCTCACCCACGTGTCAGGTTTTTAAACCCAGAGAGTGAGTTTTCTTACATTAAAACATTAAAACAATAAAACAATAAATTACTATGATATTAAAACAACTTTAAAACAATAAATTCAAATATTCTTATATATTAATTAGTATGACAGTAAAACAATAAAAATAATATATATAATTATAATAATAGTATACAAAAATATTTAATATAAAAAAATCAAAAACAAAAATAAAGAAAACAAAAGTAGGATGGGACTGTAACAATTTTTTTTTCTCTTCCCCATCTTCCAGATGGATGTAACAACAAAATATTTGTTAATAATAATAATAATAATAATATATAATTAGTATAATAATTATAAGGGAATAATAATAATAATAATCATAATAAAAATAAATAAAGAAAAAGAAAAAGAAAGAAAACATACATATCATATCAAATAATCCAATACAGAAATGCAAAAAAAACAATTAAATAAATAAATAAATTTACAGCTTTGTCAACCAATATCATCTCAAAATGCTTTTTCAACCAATATCATCTCAAAATACTCTTTGTTGTTAGAAACATCTGCCTTTCATAACTCTTCTCGCCATGGATATGAATATGATGAAGATAACGACCAAACTCGCCACGTAATAGCCATGGATATGAATATGATGAAGATAACAACCAAACATAATCAATGATGAAGATGAAGATGACACCGAACATGAATGGATTATGGGTTATAAATCATCATCAGTGGGACGGTTCAAAAATCAAAGGTCGTTTTAGTTAATTCAATATTGTAACCGTTTATGAAATTGGGAATTTATTGAGAATTATGGAAAGTGTTAGGAACAACAATTTAAAGAAAAAACGTATGAAAGTTGAGAGAAAAAACGTATGAAAGTTGAGAGAAGAGAAAACAAATGAAACGTGAAAATTGGGAAAAGTGATTTTAGCTCACCCACGTGTCAGGTTTTTAAACCCAGAGAGTGAGTTTTCTTATATTATAAGTTTATAACATTAAAACATTAAAACAATAAAACAATAAATTACTATGATATTAAAACAACTTTAAAACAATAAATTCAAATATTCTTATATATTAATTACTATGACAGTAAAACAATAAAAATAATATATATAATTATAATAATAGTATACAAAAATATTTAATATAAAAAAAATCAAAAACAAAAATAAAGAAAACAAAAGTAGGATGGGAATGTAACAATTTTTTTTCTCTTCCCCGTCTTCCAGATGGATGTAACAACAAAATATTTGTTAATAATAATATATAATTATAATAATAATTAGAAGGGAATAATAATAATAATAATCATAATAAAAATAAATAAATAAAAAGAAAAAGAAAGAAAACATACATATCATATCAAATAATCCAATACAGAAATGCAAAAAAAAAATTAAATAAAAAAATAAATTTACAGCTTTGTCAACCAATATCATCTCAAAATGCTTTTTCAACCAATATCATCTCAAAATACTCTTTGTTGTTAGAAACATCCGCCTTTCATAACTCTTCTCGCCGTGGAAATGAATATGATGAAGATAACGACCAAACTCGCCACGTAATAGCCATGGATATGAATATGATGAAGATAACAACCAAACATAATCAATGATGAAGATTAAGATGACACCGAACATGAATGGATTATGGGTTATAAATCATCATGAATGGATTATGGGTTATAAATCATCATCAGTGGGACGGTTCAAAAATCAAAGGTCGTTTTAGTTAATTCAATATTGTAACCGTTTATGAAATTGGGAATTTATTGAGAATTATGGAAAGTGTTAGGAACAACAATTTAAAGAAAAAACGTATGAAAGTTGAGAGAAGAGAAAACAAATGAAACGTGAAAATTGGGAGAAGTGATTTTAGCTCACCCACGTGTCAGGTTTCCAGAGAGTTGGTTTTCTTATTATAAGTTTATAACATTAAAACATTAAAACAATAAAACAATAAATTACTATGATATTAAAACAACTTTAAAACAATAAATTCAAATATTCTTATATATTAATTAGTATGACAGTAAAACAATAAAAATAATATATATAATTATAATAATAGTATACAAAAATATTTAATATAAAAAAAATCAAAAACAAAAATAAAGAAAACAAAAGTAGGATGGGAATGTAACAATTTTTTTTCTCTTCCCCGTCTTCCAGATGGATGTAACAACAAAATATTTGTTAATAATAATAATAATAATAATAATAATATATAATTAGTATAATAATTATAAGGGAATAATAATAATAATAATCATAATAAAAATAAATAAATAAAAAGAAAAAGAAAGAAAACATACATATCATATCAAATAATCCAATACAGTAATGCAAAAAAAAATTAAATAAAAAAATAAATTTACAGCTTTGTCAACCAATATCATCTCAAAATGCTTTTTCAACCAATATCATCTCAAAATACTCTTTGTTGTTAGAAACATCCGCCTTTCATAACTCTTCTCGCCATGGATATGAATATGATGAAGATAACGACCAAACTCGCCACGTAATAGCCATGGATATGAATATGATGAAGATAACAACCAAACATAATCAATGATGAAGATTAAGATGACACCGAACATGAATGGATTATGGGTTATAAATCATCATGAATGGATTATGGGTATTAAATCATCATCAGTGGGACGGTTCAAAAATCAAAGGTCGTTTCAGTTAATTCAATATTGTAACCGTTTATGAAATTGGGAATTTATTGAGAATTATGGAAAGTGTTAGGAACAACCATTTAAAGAAAAAACGTATGAAAGTTGAGAGAAGAGAAAACAAATGAAACGTGAAAATTGGGAGAAGTGATTTTAGCTCACCCACGTGTCAGGTTTCCAGAGATTGAGTTTTCTTATTATAAGTTTATAACATTAAAACATTAAAACAATAAAACAATATATTACTATGATATTAAAACAACTTTAAAACAATAAATTCAAATATTCTTATATATTAATTAGTATGACAGTAAAACAATAAAAATAATATATATAATTATAATAATAGTATACAAAAATATTTAATATAAAAAAAATAAAAAACAAAAATAAAGAAAACAAAAGTAGGATGGGACTGTAACAATTTTTTTTCTCTTCCCCATCTTCCAGATGGATGTAACAACAAAATATTTGTTAATAATAATAATAATAATAATAATAATAATATATAATTAGTATAATAATTATAAGGGAATAATAATAATAATAATCATAATAAAAATAAATAAATAAAAAGAAAAAGAAAGAAAACATACATATCATATCAAATAATCCAATACAGAAATGCAAAAAAAAAATTAAATAAATAAATAAATTTACAGCTTTGTCAACCAATATCATCTCAAAATGCTTTTTCAACCAATATCATCTCAAAATACTCTTTGTTGTTAGAAACATCCGCCTTTCATAACTCTTCTCGCCATGGATATGAATATGATGAAAATAACGACCAAACTCGCCACGTAATAGCCATGGATATGAATATGATGAAGATAACAACCAAACATAATCAATGATGAAGATTAAGATGACACCGAACATGAATGGATTATGGGTTATAAATCATCATCAGTGGGACGGTTCAAAAATCAAAGGTCGTTTCAGTTAATTCAATATTGTAACCGTTTATGAAATTGGGAATTTATTGAGAATTATGGAAAGTGTTAGGAACAACAATTTAAAGAAAAAACGTATGAAAGTTGAGAGAAAAAACGTATGAAAGTTGAGAGAAGAGAAAACAAATGAAACGTGAAAATTGGGAGAAGTGATTTTAGCTCACCCACGTGTCAGGTTTTTAAACCCAGAGAGTGAGTTTTCTTACATTAAAACATTAAAACAATAAAACAATAAATTACTATGATATTAAAACAACTTTAAAACAATAAATTCAAATATTCTTATATATTAATTAGTATGACAGTAAAACAATAAAAATAATATATATAATTATAATAATAGTATACAAAAATATTTAATATAAAAAAAATCAAAAACAAAAATAAAGAAAACAAAAGTAGGATGGGACTGTAACAATTTTTTTTCTCTTCCCCATCTTCCAGATGGATGTAACAACAAAATATTTGTTAATAATAATAATAATAATAATAATATATAATTAGTATAATAATTATAAGGGAATAATAATAATAATAATCATAATAAAAATAAATAAATAAAACGAAAAAGAAAGAAAACATGCATATCATATCAAATAATCCAATACAGAAATGCAAAAAAAAAAATTAAATAAAAAAATAAATTTACAGCTTTGTCAACCAATATCATCTCAAAATGCTTTTTCAACCAATATCATCTCAAAATACTCTTTGTTGTTAGAAACATCCGCCTTTCATAACTCTTCTCGCCATGGATATGAATATGATGAAGATAACGACCAAACTCGCCACGTAATAGCCATGGATATGAATATGATGAAGATAACAACCAAACATAATCAATGATGAAGATTAAGATGACACCGAACATGAATGGATTATGGGTTATAAATCATCATGAATGGATTATGGGTTATAAATCATCATCAGTGGGACGGTTCAAAAATCAAAGGTCGTTTCAGTTAATTCAATATTGTAACCATTTATGAAATTGGGAATTTATTGAGAATTATGGAAAGTGTTAGGAACAACAATTTAAAGAAAAAACGTATGAAAGTTGAGAGAAGAGAAAACAAATGAAACGTGAAAATTGGGAGAAGTGATTTTAGCTCACCCACGTGTCAGGTTTCCAGAGAGTGAGTTTTCTTATTATAAGTTTATAACATTAAAACATTAAAACAATAAAACAATATATTACTATGATATTAAAACAACTTTAAAACAATAAATTCAAATATTCTTATATATTAATTAGTATGACAGTAAAACAATAAAAATAATATATATAATTATAATAATAGTATACAAAAATATTTAATATAAAAAAAATCAAAAACGAAAATAAAGAAAACAAAAGTAGGATGGGACTGTAACAATTTTTTTTCTCTTCCCCATCTTCCAGATGGATGTAACAACAAAATATTTGTTAATAATAATAATAATAATAATATATAATTAGTATAATAATTATAAGAGAATAATAATAAAAATAATCATAATAAAAATAAATAATTAAAAAGAAAAAGAAAGAAAACATACATATCATATCAAATAATCCAATACAGAAATGCAAAAAAAAAATTAAATAAATAAATAAATTTACAGCTTTGTCAACCAATATCATCTCAAAATGCTTTTTCAACCAATATCATCTCAAAATACTCTTTGTTGTTAGAGACATCCGCCTTTCATAACTCTTCTCGCCGTGGATATGAATATGATGAAGATAACGACCAAACTCGCCACGTAATAGCCATGGATATGAATATGATGAAGATAACAACCAAACATAATCAATGATGAAGATTAAGATGACACCGAACATGAATGGATTATGGGTTATAAATCATCATCAGTGGGACGGTTCAAAAATCAAAGGTCGTTTCAGTTAATTCAATATTGTAACCGTTTATGAAATTGGGAATTTATTGAGAATTATGGAAAGTGTTAGGAACAACAATTTAAAGAAAAAACGTATGAAAGTTGAGAGAAAAAACGTATGAAAGTTGAGAGAAGAGAAAACAAATGAAACGTGAAAATTGGGAGAAGTGATTTTAGCTCACCCACGTGTCAGGTTTTTAAACCCAGAGAGTGAGTTTTCTTACATTAAAACATTAAAACAATAAAACAATAAATTACTATGATATTAAAACAACTTTAAAACAATAAATTCAAATATTCTTATATATTAATTAGTATGACAGTAAAACAATAAAAATAATATATATAATTATAATAATAGTATAAAAAAATATTTAATATAAAAAAAATCAAAAACAAAAATAAAGAAAACAAAAGTAGGATGGGACTGTAACAATTTTTTTTCTCTTCCCCATCTTCCAGATGGATGTAACAACAAAATATTTGTTAATAATAATAATAATAATAATAATATATAATTAGTATAATAATTATAAGGGAATAATAATAATAATAATCATAATAAAAATAAATAAATAAAACGAAAAAGAAAGAAAACATGCATATCATATCAAATAATCCAATACAGAAATGCAAAAAAAAAAATTAAATAAAAAAATAAATTTACAGCTTTGTCAACCAATATCATCTCAAAATGCTTTTTCAACCAATATCATCTCAAAATACTCTTTGTTGTTAGAAACATCCGCCTTTCATAACTCTTCTCGCCATGGATATGAATATGATGAAGATAACGACCAAACTCGCCACGTAATAGCCATGGATATGAATATGATGAAGATAACAACCAAACATAATCAATGATGAAGATTAAGATGACACCGAACATGAATGGATTATGGGTTATAAATCATCATGAATGGATTATGGGTTATAAATCATCATCAGTGGGACGGTTCAAAAATCAAAGGTCGTTTCAGTTAATTCAATATTGTAACCATTTATGAAATTGGGAATTTATTGAGAATTATGGAAAGTGTTAGGAACAACAATTTAAAGAAAAAACGTATGAAAGTTGAGAGAAGAGAAAACAAATGAAACGTGAAAATTGGGAGAAGTGATTTTAGCTCACCCACGTGTCAGGTTTCCAGAGAGTGAGTTTTCTTATTATAAGTTTATAACATTAAAAGATTAAAACAATAAAACAATATATTACTATGATATTAAAACAACTTTAAAACAATAAATTCAAATATTCTTATATATTAATTAGTATGACAGTAAAACAATAAAAATAATATATATAATTATAATAATAGTATACAAAAATATTTAATATAAAAAAAATCAAAAACGAAAATAAAGAAAACAAAAGTAGGATGGGACTGTAACAATTTTTTTTCTCTTCCCCATCTTCCAGATGGATGTAACAACAAAATATTTGTTAATAATAATAATAATAATAATATATAATTAGTATAATAATTATAAGAGAATAATAATAAAAATAATCATAATAAAAATAAATAATTAAAAAGAAAAAGAAAGAAAACATACATATCATATCAAATAATCTAATACAGAAATGCAAAAAAAAAATTAAATAAATAAATAAATTTACAGCTTTGTCAACCAATATCATCTCAAAATGCTTTTTCAACCAATATCATCTCAAAATACTCTTTGTTGTTAGAGACATCCGCCTTTCATAACTCTTCTCGCCGTGGATATGAATATGATGAAGATAACGACCAAACTCGCCACGTAATAGCCATGGATATGAATATGATGAAGATAACAACCAAACATAATCAATGATGAAGATTAAGATGACACCGAACATGAATGGATTATGGGTTATAAATCATCATCAGTGGGACGGTTCAAAAATCAAAGGTCGTTTCAGTTAATTCAATATTGTAACCGTTTATGAAATTGGGAATTTATTGAGAATTATGGAAAGTGTTAGGAACAACAATTTAAAGAAAAAACGTATGAAAGTTGAGAGAAAAAACGTATGAAAGTTGAGAGAAGAGAAAACAAATGAAACGTGAAAATTGGGAGAAGTGATTTTAGCTCACCCACGTGTCAGGTTTTTAAACCCAGAGAGTGAGTTTTCTTACATTAAAACATTAAAACAATAAAACAATAAATTACTATGATATTAAAACAACTTTAAAACAATAAATTCAAATATTCTTATATATTAATTAGTATGACAGTAAAACAATAAAAATAATATATATAATTATAATAATAGTATAAAAAAATATTTAATATAAAAAAAATCAAAAACAAAAATAAAGAAAACAAAAGTAGGATGGGACTGTAACAATTTTTTTTCTCTTCCCCATCTTCCAGATGGATGTAACAACAAAATATTTGTTAATAATAATAATAATAATAATAATAATATATAATTAGTATAATAATTATAAGGGAATAATAATAATAATAATCATAATAAAAATAAATAAATAAAACGAAAAAGAAAGAAAACATGCATATCATATCAAATAATCCAATACAGAAATGCAAAAAAAAAATTAAATAAAAAAATAAATTTACAGCTTTGTCAACCAATATCATCTCAAAATGCTTTTTCAACCAATATCATCTCAAAATACTCTTTGTTGTTAGAAACATCCGCCTTTCATAACTCTTCTCGCCATGGATATGAATATGATGAAGATAACGACCAAACTCGCCACGTAATAGCCATGGATATGAATATGATGAAGATAACAACCAAACATAATCAATGATGAAGATTAAGATGACACCGAACATGAATGGATTATGGGTTATAAATCATCATGAATGGATTATGGGTTATAAATCATCATCAGTGGGACGGTTCAAAAATCAAAGGTCGTTTCAGTTAATTCAATATTGTAACCATTTATGAAATTGGGAATTTATTGAGAATTATGGAAAGTGTTAGGAACAACAATTTAAAGAAAAAACGTATGAAAGTTGAGAGAAGAGAAAACATATGAAACGTGAAAATTGGGAGAAGTGATTTTAGCTCACCCACGTGTCAGGTTTCCAGAGAGTGAGTTTTCTTATTATAAGTTTATAACATTAAAACATTAAAACAATAAAACAATATATTACTATGATATTAAAACAACTTTAAAACAATAAATTCAAATATTCTTATATATTAATTAGTATGACAGTAAAACAATAAAAATAATATATATAATTATAATAATAGTATACAAAAATATTTAATATAAAAAAAATCAAAAACGAAAATAAAGAAAACAAAAGTAGGATGGGACTGTAACAATTTTTTTTCTCTTCCCCATCTTCCAGATGGATGTAACAACAAAATATTTGTTAATAATAATAATAATAATAATATATAATTAGTATAATAATTATAAGAGAATAATAATAAAAATAATCATAATAAAAATAAATAATTAAAAAGAAAAAGAAAGAAAACATACATATCATATCAAATAATCCAATACAGAAATGCAAAAAAAAAATTAAATAAATAAATAAATTTACAGCTTTGTCAACCAATATCATCTCAAAATGCTTTTTCAACCAATATCATCTCAAAATACTCTTTGTTGTTAGAGACATCCGCCTTTCATAACTCTTCTCGCCGTGGATATGAATATGATGAAGATAACGACCAAACTCGCCACGTAATAGCCATGGATATGAATATGATGAAGATAACAACCAAACATAATCAATGATGAAGATTAAGATGACACCGAACATGAATGGATTATGGGTTATAAATCATCATCAGTGGGACGGTTCAAAAATCAAAGGTCGTTTCAGTTAATTCAATATTGTAACCGTTTATGAAATTGGGAATTTATTGAGAATTATGGAAAGTGTTAGGAACAACAATTTAAAGAAAAAACGTATGAAAGTTGAGAGAAAAAACGTATGAAAGTTGAGAGAAGAGAAAACAAATGAAACGTGAAAATTGGGAGAAGTGATTTTAGCTCACCCACGTGTCAGGTTTTTAAACCCAGAGAGTGAGTTTTCTTACATTAAAACATTAAAACAATAAAACAATAAAACAATAAATTACTATGATATTAAAACAACTTTAAAACAATAAATTCAAATATTCTTATATATTAATTAGTATGACAGTAAAACAATAAAAACAATATATATAATTATAATAATAGTATACAAAAATATTTAATATAAAAAAAATCAAAAACAAAAATAAAGAAAACAAAAGTAGGATGGGACTGTAACAATTTTTTTTCTCTTCCCCATCTTCCAGATGGATGTAACAACAAAATATTTGTTAATAATAATAATAATAATAATAATAATATATAATTAGTATAATAATTATAAGGGAATAATAATAATAATAATCATAATAAAAATAAATAAATAAAAAGAAAAAGAAAGAAAACATACATATCATATCAAATAATCCAATACAGAAATACAAAAAAAAATTTAAATAAATAAATAAATTTACAGCTTTGTCAACCAATATCATCTCAAAATGCTTTTTCAACCAATATCATCTCAAAATACTCTTTGTTGTTAGAAACATCCGCCTTTCATAACTCTTCTCGCCATGGATATGAATATGATGAAGATAACGACCAAACTCGCCACGTAATAGCCATGGATATGAATATGATGAAGATAACAACCAAACATAATCAATGATGAAGATTAAGATGACACCGAACATGAATGGATTATGGGTTATAAATCATCATCAGTGGGACGGTTCAAAAATCAAAGGTCGTTTCAGTTAATTCAATATTGTAACCGTTTATGAAATTGGGAATTTATTGAGAATTATGGAAAGTGTTAGGAACAACAATTTAAAGAAAAAACGTATGAAAGTTGAGAGAAAAAACGTATGAAAGTTGAGAGAAGAGAAAACAAATGAAACGTGAAAATTGGGAGAAGTGATTTTAGCTCACCCACGTGTCAGGTTTCCAGAGATTGAGTTTTCTTATTATAAGTTTAAAACATTAAAACATTAAAACAATAAAACAATATATTACTATGATATTAAAACAACTTTAAAACAATAAATTCAAATATTCTTATATATTAATTAGTATGACAGTAAAACAATAAAAATAATATATATAATTATAATAATAGTATACAAAAATATTTAATATAAAAAAAATCAAAAACAAAAATAAAGAAAACAAAAGTAGGATGGGAATGTAACAATTTTTTTTCTCTTCCCCATCTTCCAGATGGATGTAACAACAAAATATTTGTTAATAATAATAATAATAATAATAATATATAATTAGTATAATAATTATAAGGGAATAATAATAATAATAATCATAATAAAAATAAATAAATAAAAAGAAAAAGAAAGAAAACATACATATCATATCAAATAATCCAATACAGAAATGCAAAAAAAAAATTTAATAAATAAATAAATTTACAGCTTTGTCAACCAATATCATCTCAAAATGCTTTTTCAACCAATATCATCTCAAAATACTCTTTGTTGTTAGAAACATCCGCCTTTCATAACTCTTCTCGCCATGGATATGAATATGATGAAGATAACGACCAAACTCGCAACGTAATAGCCATGGATATGAATATGATGAAGATAACAACCAAACATAATCAATGATGAAGATTAAGATGACACCGAACATGAATTGATTATGGGTTATAAATCATCATCAGTGGGACGGTTCAAAAATCAAAGGTCGTTTCAGTTAATTCAATATTGTAACCGTTTATGAAATTGGGAATTTATTGAGAATTATGGAAAGTGTTAGGAACAACAATTTAAAGAAAAAACGTATGAAAGTTGAGAGAAAAAACGTATGAAAGTTGAGAGAAGAGAAAACAAATGAAAGGTGAAAATTGGGAGAAGTGATTTTAGCTCACCCACGTGTCAGGTTTTTAAACCCAGAGAGTGAGTTTTCTTACATTAAAACATTAAAACAATAAAACAATAAAACAATAAATCACTATGATATTAAAACAACTTTAAAACAATAAATTCAAATATTCTTATATATTAATTAGTATGACAGTAAAACAATAAAAATAATATATATAATTATAATAATAGTATACAAAAATATTTAATATAAAAAAAATCAAAAACAAAAATAAAGAAAACAAAAGTAGGATGGGACTGTAACAATTTTTTTTCTCTTCCCCATCTTTCAGATGGATGTAACAACAAAATATTTGTTAATAATAATAATAATAATAATATATAATTAGTATAATAATTATAAGGGAATAATAATAATAATAATCATAATAAAAATAAATAAATAAAAAGAAAAAGAAAGAAAACATACATATATATCATATCAAATAATCCAATACAGAAATGCAAAAAAAAAATTATATAAATAAATAAATTTACAGCTTTGTCAACCAATATCATCTCAAAATGCTTTTTCAACCAATATCATCTCAAAATACTCTTTGTTGTTAGAAACATCCGCCTTTCATAACTCTTCTCGCCATGGATATGAATATGATGAAGATAACGACCAAACTCGCCACGTAATAGCCATGGATATGAATATGATGAAGATAACAACCAAACATAATCAATGATGAAGATTAAGATGACACCGAACATGAATGGATTATGGGTTATAAATCATCATCAGTGGGACGGTTCAAAAATCAAAGGTCGTTTCAGTTAATTCAATATTGTAACCGTTTATGAAATTGGGAATTTATTGAGAATTATGGAAAGTGTTAGGAACAACAATTTAAAGAAAAAACGTATGAAAGTTGAGAGAAAAAACGTATGAAAGTTGAGAGAAGAGAAAACAAATGAAACGTGAAAATTGGGAGAAGTGATTTTAGCTCACCCACGTGTCAGGTTTTTAAACCCAGAGAGTGAGTTTTCTTACATTAAAACATTAAAACAATAAAACAATAAATTACTATGATATTAAAACAACTTTAAAACAATAAAATCAAATATTCTTATATATTAATTAGTATGACAGTAAAACAATAAAAATAATATATATAATTGTAATAATAGTATACAAAAATATTTAATATAAAAAAATTCAAAAACAAAAATAAAGAAAACAAAAGTAGGATGGGACTGTAACAATTTTTTTTCTCTTCCCCATCTTCCAGATGGATGTAACAACAAAATATTTGTTAATAATAATAATAATAATAATAATATATAATTAGTATAATAATTATAAGGGAAAAATAATAATAATAATCATAATAAAAATAAATAAATAAAACGAAAAAGAAAGAAAACATACATATCATATCAAATAATCCAATACAGAAATGCAAAAAAAAAAATTAAATAAATAAATAAATTTACAGCTTTGTCAACCAATATCATCTCAAAATGCTTTTTCAACCAATATCATCTCAAAATACTCTTTGTTGTTAGAATCATCCGCCTTTCATAACTCTTCTCGCCGTGGATATGAATATGATGAAGATAACGACCAAACTCTCCACGTAATAGCCATGGATATGAATATGATTAAGATAACAACCAAACATAATCAATGATGAAGATTAAGATGACACCGAACATGAATGGATTATGGGTTATAAATCATCATCAGTGGGACGGTTCAAAAATCAAAGGTGGTTTCAGTTAATTCAATATTGTAACCGTTTATGAAATTGGGAATTTATTGAGAATTATGGAAAGTGTTAGGAACAACAATTTAAAGAAAAAACGTATGAAAGTTGAGAGAAAAAACGTATGAAAGTTGAGAGAAGAGAAAACAAATGAAACGTGAAAATTGGGAGAAGTGATTTTAGCTCACCCACGTGTCAGGTTTTTAAACCCAGAGAGTGAGTTTTCTTACATTAAAACATTAAAACAATAAAACAATAAATTACTATGATATTAAAACAACTTTAAAACAATAAATTCAAATATTCTTATATATTAATTAGTATGACAGTAAAACAATAAAAATAATATATATAATTATAATAATAGTATACAAAAATATTTAATATAAAAAAATCAAAAACAAAAATAAAGAAAACAAAAGTAGGATGGGACTGTAACAATTTTTTTTTCTCTTCCCCATCTTCCAGATGGATGTAACAACAAAATATTTGTTAATAATAATAATAATAATAATAATATATAATCAGTATAATAATTATAAGGGAATAATAATAATAATAATCATAATAAAAATAAATAAATAAAAAGAAAAAGAAAGAAAACATACATATCATATCAAATAATCCAATACAGAAATGCAAAAAAAACAATTAAATAAATAAATAAATTTACAGCTTTGTCAACCAATATCATCTCAAAAGTCTTTTTCAACCAATATCATCTCAAAATACTCTTTGTTGTTAGAAACATCCGCCTTTCATAACTCTTCTCGCCATGGATATGAATATGATGAAGATAACGACCAAACTCGCCACGTAATAGCCATGGATATGAATATGATGAAGATAACAACCAAACATAATCAATGATGAAGATGAAGATGACACCGAACATGAATGGATTATGGGTTATAAATCATCATCAGTGGGACGGTTCAAAAATCAAAGGTCGTTTTAGTTAATTCAATATTGTAACAGTTTATGAAATTGGGAATTTATTGAGAATTATGGAAAGTGTTAGGAACAACAATTTAAAGAAAAAACGTATGAAAGTTGAGAGAAAAAACGTATGAAAGTTGAGAGAAGAGAAAACAAATGAAACGTGAAAATTGGGAAAAGTGATTTTAGCTCACCCACGTGTCAGGTTTTTAAACCCAGAGAGTGAGTTTTCTTATATTATAAGTTTATAACATTAAAACATTAAAACAATAAAACAATAAATTACTATGATATTAAAACAACTTTAAAACAATAAATTCAAATATTCTTATATATTAATTACTATGACAGTAAAACAATAAAAATAATATATATAATTATAATAATAGTATACAAAAATATTTAATATAAAAAAAATCAAAAACAAAAATAAAGAAAACAAAAGTAGGATGGGAATGTAACAATTTTTTTTCTCTTCCCCGTCTTCCAGATGGATGTAACAACAAAATATTTGTTAATAATAATAATAATAATAATAATAATAATATATAATTAGAATAATAATTAGAAGGGAATAATAATAATAATAATCATAATAAAAATAAATAAATAAAAAGAAAAAGAAAGAAAACATACATATCATATCAAATAATCCAATACAGAAATGCAAAAAAAAAAAATTAAATAAAAAAATAAATTTACAGCGTTGTCAACCAATATCATCTCAAAATGCTTTTTCAACCAATATCATCTCAAAATACTCTTTGTTGTTAGAAACATCCGCCTTTCATAACTCTTCTCGCCGTGGAAATGAATATGATGAAGATAACGACCAAACTCGCCACGTAATAGCCATGGATATGAATATGATGAAGATAACAACCAAACATAATCAATGATGAAGATTAAGATGACACCGAACATGAATGGATTATGGGTTATAAATCATCATGAATGGATTATGGGTTATAAATCATCATCAGTGGGACGGTTCAAAAATCAAAGGTCGTTTTAGTTAATTCAATATTGTAACCGTTTATGAAATTGGGAATTTATTGAGAATTATGGAAAGTGTTAGGAACAACAATTTAAAGAAAAAACGTATGAAAGTTGAGAGAAGAGAAAACAAATGAAACGTGAAAATTGGGAGAAGTGATTTTAGCTCACCCACGTGTCAGGTTTCCAGAGAGTGAGTTTTCTTATTATAAGTTTATAACATTAAAACATTAAAACAATAAAACAATAAATTACTATGATATTAAAACAACTTTAAAACAATAAATTCAAATATTCTTATATATTAATTAGTATGATAGTAAAACAATAAAAATAATATATATAATTATAATAATAGTATACAAAAATATTTAATATAAAAAAAATCAAAAACAAAAATAAAGAAAACAAAAGTAGGATGGGAATGTAACAATTTTTTTTCTCTTCCCCGTCTTCCAGATGGATGTAACAACAAAATATTTGTTAATAATAATAATAATAATAATAATAATATATAATTAGTATAATAATTATAAGGGAATAATAATAATAATAATCATAATAAAAATAAATAAATAAAAAGAAAAAGAAAGAAAACATACATATCATATCAAATAATCCAATACAGTAATGCAAAAAAAAATTAAATAAAAAATAAATTTACAGCTTTGTCAACCAATATCATCTCAAAATGCTTTTTCAACCAATATCATCTCAAAATACTCTTTGTTGTTAGAAACATCCGCCTTTCATAACTCTTCTCGCCATGGATATGAATATGATGAAGATAACGACCAAACTCGCCACGTAATAGCCATGGATATGAATATGATGAAGATAACAACCAAACATAATCAATGATGAAGATTAAGATGACACCGAACATGAATGGATTATGGGTTATAAATCATCATGAATGGATTATGGGTTATAAATCATCATCAGTGGGACGGTTCAAAAATCAAAGGTCGTTTCAGTTAATTCAATATTGTAACCGTTTATGAAATTGGGAATTTATTGAGAATTATGGAAAGTGTTAGGAACAACCATTTAAAGAAAAAACGTATGAAAGTTGAGAGAAGAGAAAACAAATGAAACGTGAAAATTGGGAGAAGTGATTTTAGCTCACCCACGTGTCAGGTTTCCAGAGAGTGAGTTTTCTTATTATAAGTTTAAAACATTAAAACATTAAAACAATAAAACAATATATTACTATGATATTAAAACAACTTTAAAACAATAAATTCAAATATTCTTATATATTAATTAGTATGACAGTAAAACAATAAAAACAATATATATAATTATAATAATAGTATACAAAAATATTTAATATAAAAAAAATCAAAAACAAAAATAAAGAAAACAAAAGTAGGATGGGACTGTAACAATTTTTTTTCTCTTCCCAATCTTCCAGATGGATGTAACAACAAAATATTTGTTAATAATAATAATAATAATAATATATAATTAGTATAATAATTATAAGAGAATAATAATAATAATAATCATAATAAAAATAAATAAATAAAAAGAAAAAGAAAGAAAACATACATATCATATCAAATAATCCAATACAGAAATGCAAAAAAAAAATTAAATAAATAAATAAATTTACAGCTTTGTCAACCAATATCATCTCAAAATGCTTTTTCAACCAATATCATCTCAAAATACTCTTTGTTGTTAGAAACATCCGCCTTTCATAACTCTTCTCGCCGTGGATATGAATATGATGAAGATAACGACCAATCTCGCCACGTAATAGCCATGGATATGAATATGATGAAGATAACAACCAAACATAATCAATGATGAAGATTAAGATGACACCGAACATGAATGGATTATGGGTTATAAATCATCATCAGTGGGACGGTTCAAAAATCAAAGGTCGTTTCAGTTAATTCAATATTGTAACCGTTTATGAAATTGGGAATTTATTGAGAATTATGGAAAGTGTTAGGAACAACAATTTAAAGAAAAAACGTATGAAAGTTGAGAGAAGAGAAAACAAATGAAACGTGAAAATTGGGAGAAGTGATTTTAGCTCACCCACGTGTCAGGTTTCCAGAGAGTGAGTTTTCTTATTATAAGTTTATAACATTAAAACATTAAAACAATAAAACAATAAATTACTATGATATTAAAACAACTTTAAAACAATAAATTCAAATATTCTTATATATTAATTAGTATGACAGTAAAAGAATAAAAACAATATATATAATTATAATAATAGTATACAAAAATATTTAATATAAAAAAAATCAAAAACAAAAATAAAGAAAACAAAAGTAGGATGGGACTGTAACAATTTTTTTTCTCTTCCCAATCTTCCAGATGGATGTAACAACAAAATATTTGTTAATAATAATAATAATAATAATATATAATTAGTAAAATAATTATAAGAGAATAATAATAATAATAATCATAATAAAAATAAATAAATAAAAAGAAAAAGAAAGAAAACATACATATCATATCAAATAATCCAATACAGAAATGCAAAAAAAAAAATTAAATAAATAAATAAATTTACAGCTTTGTCAACCAATATCATCTCAAAATGCTTTTTCAACCAATATCATCTCAAAATACTCTTTGTTGTTAGAAACATCCGCCTTTCATAACTCTTCTCGCCGTGGATATGAATATGATGAAGATAACGACCAAACTCGCCACATAATAGCCATGGATATGAATATGATGAAGATAACAACCAAACATAATCAATGATGAAGATTAAGATGACACCGTACATGAATGGATTATGGGTTATAAATCATCATCAGTGGGACGGTTCAAAAATCAAAGGTCGTTTCAGTTAATTCAATATTGTAACCGTTAATGAAATTGGGAATTTATTGAGAATTATGGAAAGTGTTAGGAACAACAATTTAAAGAAAATACGTAGGAAAGTTGAGAGAAAAAACGTATGAAAGTTGAGAGAAGAGAAAACAAATGAAACGTGAAAATTGGGAGAAGTGATTTTAGCTCACCCACGTGTCAGGTTTTTAAACCCAAAGAGTGAGTTTTCTTATTATAAGTTTATAACATTAAAACATTAAAACAATAAAACAATAAATTACTATGATATTAAAACAACTTTAAAACAATAAATTCAAATATTCTTATATATTAATTAGTATAACAGTAAAACAATAAAAATAATATATATAATTATAATAATAGTATACAAAAATATTTAATATAAAAAAAATCAAAAACAAAAATAAAGAAAACAAAAGTAGGATGGGAATGTAACAATTTTTTTTCTCTTCCCCGTCTTCCAGATGGATGTAACAACAAAATATTTGTTAATAATAATAATAATAATAATAATATATAATTAGTATAATAATTATAAGGGAATAATAATAATAATAATAATCATAATAAAAATAAATAAATAAAAAGAAAAAGAAAGAAAACATACATATCATATCAAATAATCCAATACAGAAATGCAAAAAAAAAATTAAATAAATAAATAAATTTACAGCTTTGTCAACCAATATCATCTCAAAATGCTTTTTCAACCAATATCATCTCAAAATACTCTTTGTTGTTAGAAACATCCGCCTTTCATAACTCTTCTCGCCGTGGATATGAATATGATGAAGATAACGACCAAACTCGCCACGTAATAGCCATGGATATGAATATGATGAAGATAACAACCAAACATAATCAATGATGAAGATTAAGATGACACCGAACATGAATGGATTATGGGTTATAAATCATCATCAGTGGGACGGTTCAAAAATCAAAGGTCGTTTCAGTTAATTCAATATTGTAACCGTTTATGAAATTGGGAATTTATTGAGAATTATGGAAAGTGTTAGGAACAACAATTTAAAGAAAAAACGTATGAAAGTTGAGAGAAGAGAAAACAAATGAAACGTGAAAATTGGGAGTAGTGATTTTAGCTCACCCACGTGTCAGGTTTCCAGAGAGTGAGTTTTCTTATTATAAGTTTATAACATTAAAACATTAAAACAATAAAACAATAAATTACTATGATATTAAAACAACTTTAAAACAATAAATTCAAATATTCTTATATATTAATTAGTATGACAGTAAAAGAATAAAAACAATATATATAATTATAATAATAGTATACAAAAATATTTAATATAAAAAAAATCAAAAACAAAAATAAAGAAAACAAAAGTAGGATGGGACTGTAACAATTTTTTTACTCTTCCCAATCTTCCAGATGGATGTAACAACAAAATATTTGTTAATAATAATAATAATAATAATATATAATTAGTATAATAATTATAAGAGAATAATAATAATAATAATCATAATAAAAATAAATAAATAAAAAGAAAAAGAAAGAAAACATACATATCATATCAAATAATCCAATACAGAAATGCAAAAAAAAAATTAAATAAATAAATAAATTTACAGCTTTGTCAACCAATATCATCTCAAAATGCTTTTTCAACCAATATCATCTCAAAATACTCTTTGTTGTTAGAAACATCCGCCTTTCATAACTCTTCTCGCCGTGGATATGAATATGATGAAGATAACGACCAAACTCGCCACGTAATAGCCATGGATATGAATATGATGAAGATAACAACCAAACATAATCAATGATGAAGATTAAGATGACACCGAACATGAATGGATTATGGGTTATAAATCATCATCAGTGGGACGGTTCAAAAATCAAAGGTCGTTTCAGTTAATTCAATATTGTAACCGTTAATGAAATTGGGAATTTATTGAGAATTATGGAAAGTGTTAGGAACAACAATTTAAAGAAAATACGTAGGAAAGTTGAGAGAAAAAACGTATGAAAGTTGAGAGAAGAGAAAACAAATGAAACGTGAAAATTGGGAGAAGTGATTTTAGCTCACCCACGTGTCAGGTTTTTAAACCCAAAGAGTGAGTTTTCTTATTATAAGTTTATAACATTAAAACATTAAAACAATAAAACAATAAATTACTATGATATTAAAACAACTTTAAAACAATAAATTCAAATATTCTTATATATTAATTAGTATAACAGTAAAACAATAAAAATAATATATATAATTATAATAATAGTATACAAAAATATTTAATATAAAAAAAATCAAAAACAAAAATAAAGAAAACAAAAGTAGGATGGGACTGTAACAATTTTTTTTTCTCTTCCCCATCTTCCAGATGGATGTAACAACAAAATATTTGTTAATAATAATAATAATAATAATATATAATTAGTATAATAATTATAAGGGAATAATAATAATAATAATCATAATAAAAATAAATAAATAAAAAGAAAAAGAAAGAAAACATACATATCATATCAAATAATCCAATACAGAAATGCAAAAAAAACAATTAAATAAATAAATAAATTTACAGCTATGTCAACCAATATCATCTCAAAATGCTTTTTCAACCAATATCATCTCAAAATACTCTTTGTTGTTAGAAACATCTGCCTTTCATAACTCTTCTCGCCATGGATATGAATATGATGAAGATAACGACCAAACTCGCCACGTAATAGCCATGGATATGAATATGATGAAGATAACAACCAAACATAATCAATGATGAAGATTAAGATGACACCGAACATGAATGGATTATGGGTTATAAATCATCATCAGTGGGACGGTTCAAAAATCAAAGGTCGTTTCAGTTAATTCAATATTGTAACCGTTTATGAAATTGGGAATTTATTGAGAATTATGGAAAGTGTTAGGAACAACAATTTAAAGAAAAAACATATGAAAGTTGAGAGAAAAAACGTATGAAAGTTGAGAGAAGAGAAAACAAATGAAACGTGAAAATTGGGAGAAGTGATTTTAGCTCACCCACGTGTCAGGTTTTTAAACCCAGAGAGTGAGTTTTCTTACATTAAAACATTAAAACAATAAAACAATAAATTACTATGATATTAAAACAACTTTAAAACAATAAATTCAAATATTCTTATATATTAATTAGTATGACAGTAAAACAATAAAAATAATATATATAATTATAATAATAGTATACAAAAATATTTAATATAAAAAAATCAAAAACAAAAATAAAGAAAACAAAAGTAGGATGGGACTGTAACAATTTTTTTTTCTCTTCCCCATCTTCCAGATGGATGTAACAACAAAATATTTGTTAATAATAATAATAATAATAATATATAATTAGTATAATAATTATAAGGGAATAATAATAATAATAATCATAATAAAAATAAATAAATAAAAAGAAAAAGAAAGAAAACATACATATCATATCAAATAATCCAATACAGAAATGCAAAAAAAACAATTAAATAAATAAATAAATTTACAGCTTTGTCAACCAATATCATCTCAAAATGCTTTTTCAACCAATATCATCTCAAAATACTCTTTGTTGTTAGAAACATCTGCCTTTCATAACTCTTCTCGCCATGGATATGAATATGATGAAGATAACGACCAAACTCGCCACGTAATAGCCATGGATATGAATATGATGAAGATAACAACCAAACATAATCAATGATGAAGATTAAGATGACACCGAACATGAATGGATTATGGGTTATAAATCATCATGAATGGATTATGGGTTATAAATCATCATCAATGGGACGGTTCAAAAATCAAAGGTCGTTTCAGTTAATTCAATATTGTAACCGTTTATGAAATTGGGAATTTATTGAGAATTATGGTAAGTGTTAGGAACAACAATTTAAAGAAAAAACGTATGAAAGTTGAGAGAAGAGAAAACAAATGAAACGAGAAAATTGGGAGAAGTGATTTTAGCTCACCCACGTGTCAGGTTTCCAGAGAGTGAGTTTTCTTATTATAAGTTTATAACATTAAAACATTAAAACAATAAAACAATAAATTACTATGATATTAAAACAACTTTAAAACAATAAATTCAAATATTCTTATATATTAATTAGTATGACAGTAAAACAATAAAAATAATATATATAATTATAATAATAGTATACAAAAATATTTAATATAAAAAAAATCAAAAACAAAAATAAAGAAAACAAAAGTAGGATGGGACTGTAACAATTTTTTTTCTCTTCCCCATCTTCCAGATGGATGTAACAACAAAAAATTTTGTTAATAATAATAATAATAATAATAATAATATATAATTAGTATAATAATTATAAGAGAATAATAATAATAATAATAATAAAAATAAATAAAGAAAAAGAAAAAGAAAGAAAACATACATATCATATCAAATAATCCAATACAGAAATGCAAAAAAAAAAATTTAAATAAATAAATAAATTTACAGCTTTGTCAACCAATATCATCTCAAAATGCTTTTTCAACCAATATCATCTCAAAATACTCTTTGTTGTTAGAAACATCTGCCTTTCATAACACTTCTCGCCATGGATATGAATATGATGAAGATAACGACCAAACTCGCCACGTAATAGCCATGGATATGAATATGATGAAGATAACAACCAAACATAATCAATGATGAAGATTAAGATGACACCGAACATGAATGGATTATGGGTTATAAATCATCATCAGTGGGACGGTTCAACAATATAAGGTCGTTTCAGTTAATTCAATATTGTAACCGTTTATGAAATTGGGAATTTATTGAGAATTATGGAAAGTGTTAGGAACAACAATTTAAAGAAAAAACGTATGAAAGTTGAGAGAAAAAACGTATGAAATTTGAGAGAAGAGAAAACAAATGAAACGTGAAAATTGGGAGAAGTGATTTTAGCTCACCCACGTGTCAGGTTTTTAAACCCAGAGAGTGAGTTTTCTTATATTATAAGTTTATAACATTAAAACATTAAAACAATAAAACAATAAATTATTATGATATTAAAACAACTTTAAATCAATAAATTCAAATATTCTTATATATTAATTAGTATGACAGTAAAACAATAAAAATAATATATATAATTATAAAAATAGTATACAAAAATATTTAATTTAAAAAAATTCAAAAACAAAAATAAAGAAAACAAAAGTAGGATGGGACTGTAACAATTTTTTTTCTCTTCCCCATCTTCCAGATGGATGTAACAACAAAATATTTGTTAATAATAATAATAATAATAATAATAATAATAATATATAATTAGTATAATAATTATAAGGGAATAATAATAATAATAATCATCATAATAAAAATAAATAAATAAAAAGAAAAAGAAAGAAAACATACATATCATATCAAATAATCCAATACAGAAATGCAAAAAAAAAATTTAAATAAATAAATAAATTTACAGCTTTGTCAACCAATATCATCTCAAAATGCTTTTTCAACCAATATCATCTCAAAATACTTTTTGTTGTTAGAAACATCCGCCTTTCATAACCAAACTCACCACGTAATAGCCATGGATATGAATATGATGAAGATAACAACCAAACATAATCAATGATGAAGATTAAGATGACACCGAACATGAATGGATTATGGGTTATAAATCAGCATCAGTGGGACGGTTCAAAAATCAAAGGTCGTTTCAGTTAATTCAATATTGTAACCGTTTATGAAATTGGGAATTTATTGAGAATTATGGAAAGTGTTAGGAACAACAATTTAAAGAAAAAACGTATGAAAGTTGAGAGAAAAAACGTATGAAAGTTGAGAGAAGAGAAAACAAATGAAACGTGAAAATTGGGAGAAGTGATTTTAGCTCACCCACGTGTCAGGTTTTTAAACCCAGAGAGTGAGTTTTCTTACATTAAAACATTAAAACAATAAAACAATAAATTACTATGATATTAAAACAACTTTAAAACAATAAATTCAAATATTCTTATATATTAATTAGTATGACAGTAAAACAATAAAAATTATATATATAATTATAATAATAGTATACAAAAATATTTAATATAAAAAAATTCAAAAACAAAAATAAAGAAAACAAAAGTAGGATGGGACTGTAACAATTTTTTTTCTCTTCCCCATCTTCCAGATGGATGTAACAACAAAATATTTGTTAATAATAATAATAATAATAATAATAATATATAATTAGTATAATAATTATAAGGGAATAATAATAATAATCATAATAAAAATAAATACATAAAAAGAAAAAGAAAGAAAACATACATATCATATCAAATAATCCAATACAGAAATGCAAAAAAAACAATTAAATAAATAAATAAATTTACAGCTTTGTCAACCAATATCATCTCAAAATGCTTTTTCAACCAATATCATCTCAAAATACTCTTTGTTGTTAGAAACATCCGCCTTTCATAACTCTTCTCGCCGTGGATATGAATATGATGAAGATAACGACCAAACTCTCCACGTAATAGCCATGGATATGAATATGATTAAGATAACAACCAAACATAATCAATGATGAAGATTAAGATGACACCGAACATGAATGGATTATGGGTTATAAATCATCATCAGTGGGACGGTTCAAAAATCAAAGGTCGTTTCAGTTAATTCAATATTGTAACCGTTTATGAAATTGGGAATTTATTGAGAATTATGGAAAGTGTAAGGAACAACAATTTAAAGAAAAAACGTATGAAAGTTGAAAGAAAAAACGTATGAAAGTTGAGAGAAGAGAAAACAGATGAAACGTGAAAATTGGAAGAAGTGATTTTAGCTCACCCACGTGTCAGGTTTTTAAACCCAGAGAGTGAGTTTTCTTATATTATAAGTTTATAACATTAAAACATTAAAACAATAAAACAATAAATTACTATGATATTAAAACAACTTTAAAACAATAAATTCAAATATTCTTATATATTAATTAGTATGACAGTAAAACAATAAAAATAATATATATAATTATAATAATAGTATACAAAAATATTTAATATAAAAAAAATCAAAAACAAAAATAAAGAAAACAAAAGTAGGATGCGAATGTAACAATTTTTTTTCTCTTCCCCGTCTTCCAGATGGATGTAACAACAAAATATTTGTTAATAATAATAATAATAATAATAATATATAATTAGTATAATAATTAGAAGGGAATAATAATAATAATAATCATAATAAAAATAAATAAATAAAAAGAAAAAGAAAGAAAACATACATATCATATCAAATAATCCAATACAGAAATGCAAAAAAAAAATTAAATAAAAAAATAAATTTACAGCTTTGTCAACCAATATCATCTCAAAATGCTTTTTCAACCAATATCATCTCAAAATACTCTTTGTTGTTAGAAACATCCGCCTTTCATAACTCTTCTCGCCGTGGAAATGAATATGATGAAGATAACGACCAAACTCGCCACGTAATAGCCATGGATATGAATATGATGAAGATAACAACCAAACATAATCAATGATGAAGATTAAGATGACACCGAACATGAATGGATTGTGGGTTATAAATCATCATGAATGGATTATGGGTTATAAATCATCATCAGTGGGACGGTTCAAAAATCAAAGGTCGTTTCAGTTAATTCAATATTGTAACCGTTTATGAAATTGGGAATTTATTGAGAATTATGGAAAGTGTTAGGAACAACAATTTAAAGAAAAAACGTATGAAAGTTGAGAGAAGAGAAAACAAATGAAACGTGAAAATTGGGAGAAGTGATTTTAGCTCACCCACGTGTCAGGTTTCCAGAGAGTGAGTTTTCTTATTATAAGTTTATAACATTAAAACATTAAAACAATAAAACAATATATTACTATGATATTAAAACAACTTTAAAACAATAAATTCAAATATTCTTATATATTAATTAGTATGACAGTAAAACAATAAAAATAATATATAATTATAATAATAGTATACAAAAATATTTAATATAAAAAAAATCAAAAACAAAAATAAAGAAAACAAAAGTAGGATGAGACTGTAACAATTTTTTTTCTCTTCCCCATCTTCCAGATGGATGTAACAACAAAATATTTGTTAATAATAATAATAATAATAATATATAATTAGTATAATAATTATAAGAGAATAATAATAATAATAATCATAATAAAAATAAATAAATAAAAAGAAAAAGAAAGAAAACATACATATCATATCAAATAATCCAATACAGAAATGCAAAAAAAAAAAATTAAATAAATAAATAAATTTACAGCTTTGTCAACCAATATCATCTCAAAATGCTTTTTCAACCAATATCATCTCAAAATACTCTTTGTTGTTAGAAAAATCCGCCTTTCATAACCAAACTCGCCACGTAATAGCCATGGATATGAATATGATGAAGATAACAACCAAACATAATCAATGATGAAGATTAAGATGACACCGAACATGAATGGATTATGGGTTATAAATCATCATCAGTGGGACGGTTCAAAAATCAAAGGTCGTTTCAGTTAATTCAATATTGTAACCGTTTATGAAATTGGGAATTTATTGAGAATTATGGAAAGTGTTAGGAACAACAATTTAAAGAAAAAACGTATGAAAGTTGAGAGAAAAAACGTATGAAAGTTGAGAGAAGAGAAAACAAATGAAACGTGAAAATTGGGAGAAGTGATTTTAGCTCACCCACGTGTCAGGTTTTTAAACCCAGAGAGTGAGTTTTCTTACATTAAAACATTAAAACAATAAAACAATAAATTACTATGATATTAAAACAACTTTAAAACAATAAAATCAAATATTCTTATATATTAATTAGTATGACAGTAAAACAATAAAAATAATATATATAATTGTAATAATAGTATACAAAAATATTTAATATAAAAAAATTCAAAAACAAAAATAAAGAAAACAAAAGTAGGATGGGACTGTAACAATTTTTTTTCTCTTCCCCATCTTCCAGATGGATGTAACAACAAAATATTTGTTAATAATAATAATAATAATAATAATAATAATAATATATAATTAGTATAATAATTATAAGGGAATAATAATAATAATAATCATAATAAAAATAAATAAATAAAAAGAAAAAGAAAGAAAACATACATATCATATCAAATAATCCAATACAGAAATGCAAAAAAAAAAAATTAAATAAATAAATAAATTTACAGCTTTGTCAACCAATATCATCTCAAAATGCTTTTTCAACCAATATCATCTCAAAATACTCTTTGTTGTTAGAAACATCCGCCTTTCATAACTCTTCTCACCGTGGATATGAATATGATGAAGATAACGACCAAACTCTCCACGTAATAGCCATGGATATGAATATGATTAAGATAACAACCAAACATAATCAATGATGAAGATTAAGATGACACCGAACATGAATGGATTATGGGTTATAAATCATCATCAGTGGGACGGTTCAAAAATCAAAGGTCGTTTCAGTTAATTCAATATTGTAACCGTTTATGAAATTGGGAATTTATTGAGAATTATGGAAAGTGTTAGGAACAACAATTTAAAGAAAAAACATATGAAAGTTGAGAGAAAAAACGTATGAAAGTTGAGAGAAGAGAAAACAAATGAAACGTGAAAATTGGGAGAAGTGATTTTAGCTCACCCACGTGTCAGGTTTTTAAACCCAGAGAGTGAGTTTTCTTACATTAAAACATTAAAACAATAAAACAATAAATTACTATGATATTAAAACAACTTTAAAACAATAAATTCAAATATTCTTATATATTAATTAGTATGACAGTAAAACAATAAAAATAATATATATAATTATAATAATAGTATACAAAAATATTTAATATAAAAAAATCAAAAACAAAAATAAAGAAAACAAAAGTAGGATGGGACTGTAACAATTTTTTTTTCTCTTCCCCATCTTCCAGATGGATGTAACAACAAAATATTTGTTAATAATAATAATAATAATAATATATAATTAGTATAATAATTATAAGGGAATAATAATAATAATAATCATAATAAAAATAAATAAATAAAAAGAAAAAGAAAGAAAACATACATATCATATCAAATAATCCAATACAGAAATGCAAAAAAAACAATTAAATAAATAAATAAATTTACAGCTTTGTCAACCAATATCATCTCAAAATGCTTTTTCAACCAATATCATCTCAAAATACTCTTTGTTGTTAGAAACATCTGCCTTTCATAACTCTTCTCGCCATGGATATGAATATGATGAAGATAACGACCAAACTCGCCACGTAATAGCCATGGATATGAATATGATGAAGATAACAACCAAACATAATCAATGATGAAGATGAAGATGACACCGAACATGAATGGATTATGGGTTATAAATCATCATCAGTGGGACGGTTCAAAAATCAAAGGTCGTTTTAGTTAATTCAATATTGTAACCGTTTATGAAATTGGGAATTTATTGAGAATTATGGAAAGTGTTAGGAACAACAATTTAAAGAAAAAACGTATGAAAGTTGAGAGAAAAAACGTATGAAAGTTGAGAGAAGAGAAAACAAATGAAACGTGAAAATTGGGAAAAGTGATTTTAGCTCACCCACGTGTCAGGTTTTTAAACCCAGAGAGTGAGTTTTCTTATATTATAAGTTTATAACATTAAAACATTAAAACAATAAAACAATAAATTACTATGATATTAAAACAACTTTAAAACAATAAATTCAAATATTCTTATATATTAATTACTATGACAGTAAAACAATAAAAATAATATATATAATTATAATAATAGTATACAAAAATATTTAATATAAAAAAAATCAAAAACAAAAATAAAGAAAACAAAAGTAGGATGGGAATGTAACAATTTTTTTTCTCTTCCCCGTCTTCCAGATGGATGTAACAACAAAATATTTGTTAATAATAATATATAATTATAATAATAATTAGAAGGGAATAATAATAATAATAATCATAATAAAAATAAATAAATAAAAAGAAAAAGAAAGAAAACATACATATCATATCAAATAATCCAATACAGAAATGCAAAAAAAAAATTAAATAAAAAAATAAATTTACAGCTTTGTCAACCAATATCATCTCAAAATGCTTTTTCAACCAATATCATCTCAAAATACTCTTTGTTGTTAGAAACATCCGCCTTTCATAACTCTTCTCGCCGTGGAAATGAATATGATGAAGATAACGACCAAACTCGCCACGTAATAGCCATGGATATGAATATGATGAAGATAACAACCAAACATAATCAATGATGAAGATTAAGATGACACCGAACATGAATGGATTATGGGTTATAAATCATCATGAATGGATTATGGGTTATAAATCATCATCAGTGGGACGGTTCAAAAATCAAAGGTCGTTTTAGTTAATTCAATATTGTAACCGTTTATGAAATTGGGAATTTATTGAGAATTATGGAAAGTGTTAGGAACAACAATTTAAAGAAAAAACGTATGAAAGTTGAGAGAAGAGAAAACAAATGAAACGTGAAAATTGGGAGAAGTGATTTTAGCTCACCCACGTGTCAGGTTTCCAGAGAGTGAGTTTTCTTATTATAAGTTTATAACATTAAAACATTAAAACAATAAAACAATAAATTACTATGATATTAAAACAACTTTAAAACAATAAATTCAAATATTCTTATATATTAATTAGTATGACAGTAAAACAATAAAAATAATATATATAATTATAATAATAGTATACAAAAATATTTAATATAAAAAAAATCAAAAACAAAAATAAAGAAAACAAAAGTAGGATGGGAATGTAACAATTTTTTTTCTCTTCCCCGTCTTCCAGATGGATGTAACAACAAAATATTTGTTAATAATAATAATAATAATAATATATAATTAGTATAATAATTATAAGAGAATAATAATAAAAATAATCATAATAAAAATAAATAATTAAAAAGAAAAAGAAAGAAAACATACATATCATATCAAATAATCCAATACAGAAATGCAAAAAAAAAATTAAATAAATAAATAAATTTACAGCTTTGTCAACCAATATCATCTCAAAATGCTTTTTCAACCAATATCATCTCAAAATACTCTTTGTTGTTAGAGACATCCGCCTTTCATAACTCTTCTCGCCGTGGATATGAATATGATGAAGATAACGACCAAACTCGCCACGTAATAGCCATGGATATGAATATGATGAAGATAACAACCAAACATAATCAATGATGAAGATTAAGATGACACCGAACATGAATGGATTATGGGTTATAAATCATCATCAGTGGGACGGTTCAAAAATCAAAGGTCGTTTCAGTTAATTCAATATTGTAACCGTTTATGAAATTGGGAATTTATTGAGAATTATGGAAAGTGTTAGGAACAACAATTTAAAGAAAAAACGTATGAAAGTTGAGAGAAAAAACGTATGAAAGTTGAGAGAAGAGAAAACAAATGAAACGTGAAAATTGGGAGAAGTGATTTTAGCTCACCCACGTGTCAGGTTTTTAAACCCAGAGAGTGAGTTTTCTTACATTAAAACATTAAAACAATAAAACAATAAAACAATAAATTACTATGATATTAAAACAACTTTAAAACAATAAATTCAAATATTCTTATATATTAATTAGTATGACAGTAAAACAATAAAAACAATATATATAATTATAATAATAGTATACAAAAATATTTAATATAAAAAAAATCAAAAACAAAAATAAAGAAAACAAAAGTAGGATGGGACTGTAACAATTTTTTTTCTCTTCCCCATCTTCCAGATGGATGTAACAACAAAATATTTGTTAATAATAATAATAATAATAATAATAATATATAATTAGTATAATAATTATAAGGGAATAATAATAATAATAATCATAATAAAAATAAATAAATAAAAAGAAAAAGAAAGAAAACATACATATCATATCAAATAATCCAATACAGAAATACAAAAAAAAATTTAAATAAATAAATAAATTTACAGCTTTGTCAACCAATATCATCTCAAAATGCTTTTTCAACCAATATCATCTCAAAATACTCTTTGTTGTTAGAAACATCCGCCTTTCATAACTCTTCTCGCCATGGATATGAATATGATGAAGATAACGACCAAACTCGCCACGTAATAGCCATGGATATGAATATGATGAAGATAACAACCAAACATAATCAATGATGAAGATTAAGATGACACCGAACATGAAT
Organism: Lathyrus aphaca; assembly: GCA_963966055.1. NCBI lineage: Eukaryota > Viridiplantae > Streptophyta > Magnoliopsida > Fabales > Fabaceae > Lathyrus > Lathyrus aphaca. Next base: position 448,496,844 of record OZ014519.1, on the reverse strand, counting down.
GGATTATGGGTTATAAATCATCATCAGTGGGACGGTTCAAAAATCAAAGGTCGTTTCAGTTAATTCAATATTGTAACCGTTTATGAAATTGGGAATTTATTGAGAATTATGGAAAGTGTTAGGAACAACAATTTAAAGAAAAAACGTATGAAAGTTGAGAGAAAAAACGTATGAAAGTTGAGAGAAGAGAAAACAAATGAAACGTGAAAATTGGGAGAAGTGATTTTAGCTCACCCACGTGTCAGGTTTCCAGAGATTGAGTTTTCTTATTATAAGTTTAAAACATTAAAACATTAAAACAATAAAACAATATATTACTATGATATTAAAACAACTTTAAAACAATAAATTCAAATATTCTTATATATTAATTAGTATGACAGTAAAACAATAAAAATAATATATATAATTATAATAATAGTATACAAAAATATTTAATATAAAAAAAATCAAAAACAAAAATAAAGAAAACAAAAGTAGGATGGGAATGTAACAATTTTTTTTCTCTTCCCCATCTTCCAGATGGATGTAACAACAAAATATTTGTTAATAATAATAATAATAATAATAATATATAATTAGTATAATAATTATAAGGGAATAATAATAATAATAATCATAATAAAAATAAATAAATAAAAAGAAAAAGAAAGAAAACATACATATCATATCAAATAATCCAATATAGAAATGCAAAAAAAAAATTTAATAAATAAATAAATTTACAGCTTTGTCAACCAATATCATCTCAAAATGCTTTTTCAACCAATATCATCTCAAAATACTCTTTGTTGTTAGAAACATCCGCCTTTCATAACTCTTCTCGCCATGGATATGAATATGATGAAGATAACGACCAAACTCGCAACGTAATAGCCATGGATATGAATATGATGAAGATAACAACCAAACATAATCAATGATGAAGATTAAGATGACACCGAACATGAATGGATTATGGGTTATAAATCATCATCAGTGGGACGGTTCAAAAATCAAAGGTCGTTTCAGTTAATTCAATATTGTAACCGTTTATGAAATTGGGAATTTATTGAGAATTATGGAAAGTGTTAGGAACAACAATTTAAAGAAAAAACGTATGAAAGTTGAGAGAAAAAACGTATGAAAGTTGAGAGAAGAGAAAACAAATGAAAGGTGAAAATTGGGAGAAGTGATTTTAGCTCACCCACGTGTCAGGTTTTTAAACCCAGAGAGTGAGTTTTCTTACATTAAAACATTAAAACAATAAAACAATAAAACAATAAATCACTATGATATTAAAACAACTTTAAAACAATAAATTCAAATATTCTTATATATTAATTAGTATGACAGTAAAACAATAAAAATAATATATATAATTATAATAATAGTATACAAAAATATTTAATATAAAAAAAATCAAAAACAAAAATAAAGAAAACAAAAGTAGGATGGGACTGTAACAATTTTTTTTCTCTTCCCCATCTTTCAGATGGATGTAACAACAAAATATTTGTTAATAATAATAATAATAATAATATATAATTAGTATAATAATTATAAGGGAATAATAATAATAATAATCATAATAAAAATAAATAAATAAAAAGAAAAAGAAAGAAAACATACATATATATCATATCAAATAATCCAATACAGAAATGCAAAAAAAAAATTATATAAATAAATAAATTTACAGCTTTGTCAACCAATATCATCTCAAAATGCTTTTTCAACCAATATCATCTCAAAATACTCTTTGTTGTTAGAAACATCCGCCTTTCATAACTCTTCTCGCCATGGATATGAATATGATGAAGATAACGACCAAACTCGCCACGTAATAGCCATGGATATGAATATGATGAAGATAACAACCAAACATAATCAATGATGAAGATTAAGATGACACCGAACATGAATGGATTATGGGTTATAAATCATCATCAGTGGGACGGTTCAAAAATCAAAGGTCGTTTCAGTTAATTCAATATTGTAACCGTTTATGAAATTGGGAATTTATTGAGAATTATGGAAAGTGTTAGGAACAACAATTTAAAGAAAAAACGTATGAAAGTTGAGAGAAAAAACGTATGAAAGTTGAGAGAAGAGAAAACAAATGAAACGTGAAAATTGGGAGAAGTGATTTTAGCTCACCCACGTGTCAGGTTTTTAAACCCAGAGAGTGAGTTTTCTTACATTAAAACATTAAAACAATAAAACAATAAATTACTATGATATTAAAACAACTTTAAAACAATAAAATCAAATATTCTTATATATTAATTAGTATGACAGTAAAACAATAAAAATAATATATATAATTGTAATAATAGTATACAAAAATATTTAATATAAAAAAATTCAAAAACAAAAATAAAGAAAACAAAAGTAGGATGGGACTGTAACAATTTTTTTTCTCTTCCCCATCTTCCAGATGGATGTAACAACAAAATATTTGTTAATAATAATAATAATAATAATATATAATTAGTATAATAATTATAAGGGAAAAATAATAATAATAATCATAATAAAAATAAATAAATAAAACGAAAAAGAAAGAAAACATACATATCATATCAAATAATCCAATACAGAAATGCAAAAAAAAAAATTAAATAAATAAATAAATTTACAGCTTTGTCAACCAATATCATCTCAAAATGCTTTTTCAACCAATATCATCTCAAAATACTCTTTGTTGTTAGAATCATCCGCCTTTCATAACTCTTCTCGCCGTGGATATGAATATGATGAAGATAACGACCAAACTCTCCACGTAATAGCCATGGATATGAATATGATTAAGATAACAACCAAACATAATCAATGATGAAGATTAAGATGACACCGAACATGAATGGATTATGGGTTATAAATCATCATCAGTGGGACGGTTCAAAAATCAAAGGTGGTTTCAGTTAATTCAATATTGTAACCGTTTATGAAATTGGGAATTTATTGAGAATTATGGAAAGTGTTAGGAACAACAATTTAAAGAAAAAACGTATGAAAGTTGAGAGAAAAAACGTATGAAAGTTGAGAGAAGAGAAAACAAATGAAACGTGAAAATTGGGAGAAGTGATTTTAGCTCACCCACGTGTCAGGTTTTTAAACCCAGAGAGTGAGTTTTCTTACATTAAAACATTAAAACAATAAAACAATAAATTACTATGATATTAAAACAACTTTAAAACAATAAATTCAAATATTCTTATATATTAATTAGTATGACAGTAAAACAATAAAAATAATATATATAATTATAATAATAGTATACAAAAATATTTAATATAAAAAAATCAAAAACAAAAATAAAGAAAACAAAAGTAGGATGGGACTGTAACAATTTTTTTTTCTCTTCCCCATCTTCCAGATGGATGTAACAACAAAATATTTGTTAATAATAATAATAATAATAATAATATATAATCAGTATAATAATTATAAGGGAATAATAATAATAATAATCATAATAAAAATAAATAAATAAAAAGAAAAAGAAAGAAAACATACATATCATATCAAATAATCCAATACAGAAATGCAAAAAAAACAATTAAATAAATAAATAAATTTACAGCTTTGTCAACCAATATCATCTCAAAAGTCTTTTTCAACCAATATCATCTCAAAATACTCTTTGTTGTTAGAAACATCCGCCTTTCATAACTCTTCTCGCCATTGATATGAATATGATGAAGATAACGACCAAACTCGCCACGTAATAGCCATGGATATGAATATGATGAAGATAACAACCAAACATAATCAATGATGAAGATGAAGATGACACCGAACATGAATGGATTATGGGTTATAAATCATCATCAGTGGGACGGTTCAAAAATCAAAGGTCGTTTTAGTTAATTCAATATTGTAACAGTTTATGAAATTGGGAATTTATTGAGAATTATGGAAAGTGTTAGGAACAACAATTTAAAGAAAAAACGTATGAAAGTTGAGAGAAAAAACGTATGAAAGTTGAGAGAAGAGAAAACAAATGAAACGTGAAAATTGGGAAAAGTGATTTTAGCTCACCCACGTGTCAGGTTTTTAAACCCAGAGAGTGAGTTTTCTTATATTATAAGTTTATAACATTAAAACATTAAAACAATAAAACAATAAATTACTATGATATTAAAACAACTTTAAAACAATAAATTCAAATATTCTTATATATTAATTACTATGACAGTAAAACAATAAAAATAATATATATAATTATAATAATAGTATACAAAAATATTTAATATAAAAAAAATCAAAAACAAAAATAAAGAAAACAAAAGTAGGATGGGAATGTAACAATTTTTTTTCTCTTCCCCGTCTTCCAGATGGATGTAACAACAAAATATTTGTTAATAATAATAATAATAATAATAATAATAATATATAATTAGAATAATAATTAGAAGGGAATAATAATAATAATAATCATAATAAAAATAAATAAATAAAAAGAAAAAGAAAGAAAACATACATATCATATCAAATAATCCAATACAGAAATGCAAAAAAAAAAAATTAAATAAAAAAATAAATTTACAGCGTTGTCAACCAATATCATCTCAAAATGCTTTTTCAACCAATATCATCTCAAAATACTCTTTGTTGTTAGAAACATCCGCCTTTCATAACTCTTCTCGCCGTGGAAATGAATATGATGAAGATAACGACCAAACTCGCCACGTAATAGCCATGGATATGAATATGATGAAGATAACAACCAAACATAATCAATGATGAAGATTAAGATGACACCGAACATGAATGGATTATGGGTTATAAATCATCATGAATGGATTATGGGTTATAAATCATCATCAGTGGGACGGTTCAAAAATCAAAGGTCGTTTTAGTTAATTCAATATTGTAACCGTTTATGAAATTGGGAATTTATTGAGAATTATGGAAAGTGTTAGGAACAACAATTTAAAGAAAAAACGTATGAAAGTTGAGAGAAGAGAAAACAAATGAAACGTGAAAATTGGGAGAAGTGATTTTAGCTCACCCACGTGTCAGGTTTCCAGAGAGTGAGTTTTCTTATTATAAGTTTATAACATTAAAACATTAAAACAATAAAACAATAAATTACTATGATATTAAAACAACTTTAAAACAATAAATTCAAATATTCTTATATATTAATTAGTATGATAGTAAAACAATAAAAATAATATATATAATTATAATAATAGTATACAAAAATATTTAATATAAAAAAAATCAAAAACAAAAATAAAGAAAACAAAAGTAGGATGGGAATGTAACAATTTTTTTTCTCTTCCCCGTCTTCCAGATGGATGTAACAACAAAATATTTGTTAATAATAATAATAATAATAATAATATTATATAATTAGTATAATAATTATAAGGGAATAATAATAATAATAATCATAATAAAAATAAATAAATAAAAAGAAAAAGAAAGAAAACATACATATCATATCAAATAATCCAATACAGTAATGCAAAAAAAAATTAAATAAAAAATAAATTTACAGCTTTGTCAACCAATATCATCTCAAAATGCTTTTTCAACCAATATCATCTCAAAATACTCTTTGTTGTTAGAAACATCCGCCTTTCATAACTCTTCTCGCCATGGATATGAATATGATGAAGATAACGACCAAACTCGCCACGTAATAGCCATGGATATGAATATGATGAAGATAACAACCAAACATAATCAATGATGAAGATTAAGATGACACCGAACATGAATGGATTATGGGTTATAAATCATCATGAATGGATTATGGGTTATAAATCATCATCAGTGGGACGGTTCAAAAATCAAAGGTCGTTTCAGTTAATTCAATATTGTAACCGTTTATGAAATTGGGAATTTATTGAGAATTATGGAAAGTGTTAGGAACAACCATTTAAAGAAAAAACGTATGAAAGTTGAGAGAAGAGAAAACAAATGAAACGTGAAAATTGGGAGAAGTGATTTTAGCTCACCCACGTGTCAGGTTTCCAGAGAGTGAGTTTTCTTATTATAAGTTTAAAACATTAAAACATTAAAACAATAAAACAATATATTACTATGATATTAAAACAACTTTAAAACAATAAATTCAAATATTCTTATATATTAATTAGTATGACAGTAAAACAATAAAAATAATATATATAATTATAATAAGAGTATACAAAAATATTTAATATAAAAAAAATCAAAAACGAAAATAAAGAAAACAAAAGTAGGATGGGACTGTAACAATTTTTTTTCTCTTCCCCATCTTCCAGATGGATGTAACAACAAAATATTTGTTAATAATAATAATAATAATAATAATATATAATTAGTATAATAATTATAAGAGAATAAAATAATAAAAATAATCCTAATAAAAATAAATAAATAAAAAGAAAAAGAAAGAAAACATACATATCATATCAAATAATCCAATACAGAAATGCAAAAAAAAAAATAAATAAATAAATAAATTTACAGCTTTGTCAACCAATATCATCTCAAAATGCTTTTTCAACCAATATCATCTCAAAATACTCTTTGTTGTTAGAAACATCCGCCTTTCATAACTCTTCTCGCCGTGGATATGAATATGATGAAGATAACGACCAAACTCGCCACGTAATAGCCATGGATTTGAATATGATGAAGATAACAACCAAACATAATCAATGATGAAGATTAAGATGACACCGAACATGAATGGATTATGGGTTATAAATCATCATCAGTGGGACGGTTCAAAAATCAAAGGTCGTTTCAGTTAATTCAATATTGTAACCGTTTATGAAATTGGGAATTTAATGAGAATTATGGAAAGTGTTAGGAACAACAATTTAAAGAAAAAACGTATGAAAGTTGAGAGAAAAAACGTATGAAAGTTGAGAGAAGAGAAAACAAATGATACGTGAAAATTGGGAGAAGTGATTTTAGCTCACCCACGTGTCAGGTTTTTAAACCCAGAGAGTGAGTTTTCTTATATTATAAGTTTATAACATTAAAACATTAAAACAATAAAACAATAAATTACTATGATATTAAAACAACTTTAAAACAATAAATTCAAATATTCTTATATATTAATTAGTATGACAGTAAAACAATAAAAATAATATATATAATTATAATAATAGTATACAAAAATATTTAATATAAAAAAAATCAAAAACAAAAATAAAGAAAACAAAAGTAGGATGGGAATGTAACAATTTTTTTTCTCTTCCCCGTTTTCCAGATGGATGTAACAACAAAATATTTTTTAATAATAATAATAATAATAATAATAATAATATATAATTAGTATAATAATTATAAGGGAATAATAATAATAATAATCATAATAAAAATAAATAAATAAAAAGAAAAAGAAAGAAAACATACATATCATATCAAATAATCCAATACAGAAATGCAAAAAAAAAAAAAAAAAAAAAAAAATTACAGCTTTGTCAACCAATATCATCTCAAAATGCTTTTTCAACCAATATCATCTCAAAATACTCTTTGTTGTTAGAAACATCCGCCTTTCATAACTCTTCTCGCCATGGATATGAATATGATGAAGATAACGACCAAACTCGCCACGTAATAGCCATGGATATGAATATGATGAAGATAACAACCAAACATAATCAATGATGAAGATTAAGATGACACCGAACATGAATGGATTATGGGTTATAAATCATCATGAATGGATTATGGGTTATAAATCATCATCAGTGGTACGGTTCAAAAATCAAAGGTCGTTTCAGTTAATTCAATATTGTAACCGTTTATGAAATTGGGAATTTATTGAGAATTATGGAAAGTGTTAGGAACAACAATTTAAAGAAAAAACGTATGAAAGTTGAGAGAAGAGAAAAGAAATGAAACGTGAAAATTGGGAGAAGTGATTTTAGCTCACCCACGTGTCAGGTTTCCAGAGAGTGAGTTTTCTTATTATAAGTTTATAACATTAAAACAATAAAACAATAAATCACTATGATATTAAAACAACTTTAAAATAATAAATTCAAATATTCTTATATATTAATTAGTATGACAGTAAAACAATAAAAATAATATATATAATTATAATAATAGTATACAAAAATATTTAATATAAAAATAATCAAAAACAAAAATAAAGAAAACAAAAGTAGGATGGGACTGTAACAATTTTTTTTCTCTTCCCCATCTTCCAGATGGATGTAACAACAAAATATTTGTTAATAATAATAATAATAATAATAATATATAATTAGTATAATAATTATAAGAGAATAATAATAATAATAATCATAATAAAAATAAATAAATAAAAAGAAAAAGAAAGAAAACATACATATCATATCAAATAATCCAATACAGAAATGCAAAAAAAAAATTAAATAAATAAATAAATTTACAGCTTTGTCAATAAATATCATCTCAAAATGCTTTTTCAACCAATATCATCTCAAAATACTCTTTGTTGTTAGAAACATCCGCCTTTCATAACCAAACTCGCAACGTAATAGCCATGGATATGAATATGATGAAGATAACAACCAAACATAATCAATGATGAAGATTAAGATGACACCGAACATGAATGGATTATGGGTTATAAATCATCATCAGTGGGACGGTTCAAAAATCAAAGGTCGTTTCAGTTAATTCAATATTGTAACCGTTTATGAAATTGGGAATTTATTGAGAATTATGGAAAGTGTTAGGAACAACAATTTAAAGAAAAAACGTATGAAAGTTGAGAGAAAAAACGTATGAAAGTTGAGAGAAGAGAAAACAAATGAAACGTGAAAATTGGGAGAAGTGATTTTAGCTCACCCACGTGTCAGGTTTTTAAACCCAGAGAGTGAGTTTTCTTACATTAAAACATTAAAACAATAAAACAATAAAACAATAAATCACTATGATATTAAAACAACTTTAAAACAATAAATTCAAATATTCTTATATATTAATTAGTATGACAGTAAAACAATAAAAATAATATATATAATTATAATAATAGTATACAAAAATATTTAATATAAAAAAAATCAAAAACAAAAATAAAGAAAACAAAAGTAGGATAGGACTGTAACAATTTTTTTTCTCTTCCCCATCTTTCAGATGGATGTAACAACAAAATATTTGTTAATAATAATAATAATAATAATATATAATTAGTATAATAATTATAAGGGAATAATAATAATAATAATCATAATAAAAATAAATAAATAAAAAGAAAAAGAAAGAAAACATACATATATATCATATCAAATAATCCAATACAGAAATGCAAAAAAAAAATTAAATAAATAAATAAATTTACAGCTTTGTCAACCAATATCATCTCAAAATGCATTTTCAACCAATATCATCTCAAAATACTCTTTGTTGTTAGAAACATCCGCCTTTCATAACTCTTCTCGCCATGGATATGAATATGATGAAGATAACGACCAAACTCGCCACGAAATAGCCATGGATATGAATATGATGAAGATAACAACCAAACATAATCAATGATGAAGATTAAGATGACACCGAACATGAATGGATTATGGGTTATAAATCATCATCAGTGGGACGGTTCAAAAATCAAAGGTCGTTTCAGTTAATTCAATATTGTAACCGTTTATGAAATTGGGAATTTATTGAGAATTATGGAAAGTGTTAGGAACAACAATTTAAAGAAAAAACGTATGAAAGTTGAGAGAAAAAACGTATGAAAGTTGAGAGAAGAGAAAACAAATGAAACGTGAAAATTGGGAGAAGTGATTTTAGCTCACCCACGTGTCAGGTTTTTAAACCCAGAGAGTGAGTTTTCTTATATTATAGATTGGTGAGGTTATTAATTTTCCTAAAAAACAAGTTTTAAATGATTGTTAATTATTGATGAATAATTAAGAATGTTTTTTAATAGTAGTGAGAATTAATTGACACTATGTGTCGTATACTTATGCTGGAGTTATTATTTTTCTTAGTTCATAAGAGTTATTAAAAAAAATCAATTAGTAAATAAATGAATTAGTAAATAAATGAGTAAATATGTGATGTTTCTTCTCTAAAAATTTGATCTAAGTGAAGACAAATTGTGAAAAGGGAAACAACTTAATTTGGAATTAAGACAAATTTTATATATAGAATATAAAATGATATGATTTACTATATGAGATTTGTTATTTATTAAAATTGAAACAAATTTTCTTTTTTTAATTTTATATTATTTTTAGCAAAAGTGCATACACAATTATTTTAAAACAAAAGACCCCCAAAAAATAAAATTAAATGTATCCTCTTTTTATCAATAGTTTCATATATATTTTTTATAAAACTAAATAATAATTAAATTTTCTAAGATATTCCCTTTTTTAATAAATAAATAAGAGAACTCTAACCCTATTTTTATATAAATTAAATTTTTATCTATCTTAATAACCTAACAAGTAATTATTAGGTTCAAGATACATCTTCCATATACATAACAAACCCCATTTTATATTTACTCTTTTTTCAAACTATATAACAAACTTAATAAAACTTTGACAATACCATTTTTTTAATAAATTAAATGACTATACCCCCTATTTTATAAAGAACCCCCAAAATTAATAAATTATGTCTAAAAAGCCAAAAGAGTCTTTCTTTGACTTTTTTTTAGGTTATAAGAAGAAAAAAAATCTCGGATCAAAATTTAGGGTACGACAGATGTACTTTGATTGTGGTTGTTGCTGCCACAAGTAGAATCTTCCTCATGACTAGTTACTAAGAACTACCAGCCATGAAGAGAGCAATATTTTTTCTCAGGATTTTTTCTGCACCACTGTTAAGTATTAATACACAAACCATGCTCTAATACCAACTAAAGGTGAGAAATATACACAAGAATGGGAGGGGGTTGAATTGTGTATTCCAAATATCCGTTTCTCTTCTAATTATGAAACTTTCAGAATTTGGACCATGTTCAGAGTCTAATATCAAATCAAGTAACAACAACGAAAATAAAATGATTAGAAGTAAAAGCAAGCAACACACAAACATTATCCTGGTTTATCTCCTCAAATGAGAGTAGTTCAGTTCATTTGCCTCAATAAGAGGTTTTCATTATAACCAAACAAATTATAATTTTATCAAGCGCACTTATAAGAGACTCCAATTCTCAATCAACCTAGAAAGAGACTTTTGCTCAAGAAACCTTGCAAGAAACTTTTGCTCAATCAACTTAGAAAGAGACTTCATTGCTCAAGTACACAGACAAGAGACATCAATGATCAAGTACACAAGCAAGAGACTTCTTCTACTTTTAAGCAAATAATTTAGTAGAATAGGTAAAAATTATACTTTGATACATAATCAGAAGTATAACAGTTCAGCAACAATCACAAAGCTTCTTAAACTCTTAAGATTTCTAAGATATATGAAGATAAGAAATCTTAAGATTTTATGCAATTACAGTTACAAAAGTAACAACTCAAAGTTATGCCAAAGATCTTATAATGCGTTGTGATATTTTAACCTTCCTTTAAGTTTTTAGCTTCCATTTATAGTGGTAGAGAAAGAGTTGTTGGACGTTTTGAACATAACATCAAAATTAGTGAAGAAGTATGCCAAGAGAGGCGTTGAATAATGTATCTGGTTAGAAGTATTGTACACTAAATAATGGCATTGTTCATAACACCTTTTGAAGTACTAGGTATTTACCAAAGGGAAAAGCAGAATGAAGAGGTCACATCACCGTTCCTTGAGCCTTGCAAAAACGAAACTCTAATTAATTATACCCAAAAATATGACGCTTGACAAGACTGGTAGGGTTTTGGTTCAGGGTACGAATTATAGGCTTTTTTGCTTTCAGAGTCTGAGCTGTCACAAGAGGATGAAACAATATATTAGAGTCTGAACCTTCAGATGCTGATGAACACATTCAGAGTTACCATTTTCTGATCATCCAGAATCTGAGTAACATTGTTTCTCTAGTTATGCTTTCAACAAGATCAATTCATAGTATATTCTAAGCTAGTAGTCTTGCACACTTGAACATATGATATTCATTCTATAAATACTTTGTTATCATTAAAACCCAAGGGATATGATAAATCTTGTTTCAACAATACCTTCTCAAGATCATGATAGAGACAAATCGAAACAATTTCTCCATTCTAAATAAACCTAAACACAAATTAACCAAACTTATAGTTTTAGCACATTAGTCCAATATACTTTGATTATTTTAAGAACAAATAAGAGGAAGAAAGAGAAAGATCTTAGATATTTAAATATGTAGAACTTAATATTTACACTTGTTTAATAAAATATAGATTGTAAAAAACTTTTTTCTGTGATATCAAACTCATTATTATTTATTCTCTCTAGTAAAGTATCTTACATTCATCCAAAATACAAAATTAAAAACAAAAATCCCACTTTACAAATTTGTTTACTCTCAAAACCATGGTCATAAACAGAAAACTGTATTCAAAGAAAAAATCTATCTGAAACCCCAATGTTGTTTACCCCTAATCCGTATTCCAATGATATCTTACAAAATCAAGAACTTATTTTCATCACTCTCTAAAATTATTTATGAACTCAAAACTTAGCTTGAAGATATGTATCAAAATCATTACTATACATCTAACACCATCTAGATCCTAAACCAGAGAATTTGATTTACATTCAAATTTTGAATCATGAAGTCGTGGAGGGAAATAGATTAATGATATTAAACATGTGTTCGATAGGTATTAAGTATTAGTTTATTGTAGCTTTAAAAATTGGATTTTTTTTTTAATTTTTGAAAATGGATTCTAAAAAAAAATGTTTTTGAAAATATTTCAGATTTTTCTAATTTTATTTTATAAAATTAAAAAACTAATTTTGACATTCTATAACATAAACTTACATTAATGAACATTAAAATATAGTCAAAATCACAATTTTTTTTTAAAAAAAAAATCTCAAAAATGATTTTTATGAAAAACTATTTGAAATAGCTTCAAAATTAAGTAATTTTTTTTTTAAAATTTCGATATCCAAAAAATATTTCGATAAAATAATGAAATACCTAAAATAACACTTTAAAATCATTTTAAAAAAAGAGTCAAAACAAACGACTATAAACCTCGTTAATTGAAAATGAAAAAAAAAATCTATCGGAGGAACAACGAATTGTGGAGCCATGGAGAGAAAAAAGTGAACGAAAAGCTCACCTTTGAAGATAGAAAAAGAGAAGCTAACGACGAAACAATGAACAATGACATCGAAATAATAGATGTGAAAAACGATTAATGAGAGGGTTTTACGCGAGAAATAAATAAATTATGTTTTTTTTTTGTCTAAAGAAACAAAGTGTGCTACAAAAAGAAGTTTTTTTTTTTCTTTTAACAATAATCTATTCTTTTTGTTTAAGTTCTTTTTGGTGTGAATTTTTACCCTTTTGTAAATTTATTTAAATATTTTTGGTGTTATTAAATTTTTTATTTTATTTTATTTTATTTATTATCCATAAAAAATATGATAAAATTATCATAAACATCATTTCAATTAAATATATTAAATTTGTTATCTATACATTAATTTTTATAATAAAATATAAATTTTGTGATAATATAATTAATCAATATAATATCTCAATATTAAAGTATAATTAAATTTAAAATCTCAATGATAAATTTACGAATTTTTTTTTAAGATAACATAGTTTGTTAATTTTATTTCCAAAATAACATTGTTTTAAAAAAAATTACCAAACTAACATAGTTTGGTAACATGTTCGCCAAACCATTTGTTGAACAAGTGAAATTTCTCACTAATTCGCCAAACGGATTGGCATGATCCAAATTTTTTTAACTAATTCGCCAAACCATTTGGCGAATGAGTGTTAATTTTGTGTATGCATTCGCCAAATGGTATGTTGTGCATGTTTAGGGCTTGTAAATTTTTTTACTATAAATGCATATGCCCGGTTATCACTCATACACATCATATTTATCTCACTCCTTCCTTACAAACCCTCTCTCATTCATTCCTTTCAATCTCCCCCTCTCACAACATGGCTTCTCCTCGTCCATCTAGTTATGCATCGACACCGTCTTCCTCAACATCAGAAGAACCGCTTCCAAAATTTGATATTTTGAAGAAAATTGCTTTGGTGTTTTTCTCGGCAACAAAGCCTCCTTTGAAGATGCTGTTATGGAACCCCCAAACTTTGGAACACTTGCATAGAGAATTAACCCGCTGGTTAGAAGGAGAGATCGGCCACAAAGAAAAGATAATTAAAATTGAGAAGCGGGTTGTGGAGTCTGGTGTGACGAAATGGAGAAAAGTTATCAATGATGCGGGTGTTCTTTCGATGATGTTAGGCGGATGTGAAGTTGTCCTGATGGTTCTGATAGGCTAGATATGTTGAATGTTGCAGTTGTTTTATTTATGTATGGTCATGTTTGAATTTATGTATTTTTTAGTTTTATTTATGTACGGTCATGTTTTGAATCATGTATTTCCTTGTTTTATTTATGTATGTTTGTGTTTGTGGTTGTATGATTTTACTGATATGAATGAAACGAACTAGGCTTCTATTTAAAATAAATACGGTTACAATGGTTTAATTTATGATGTTGAGCTTGGTCCAACGTTGGGACATTTTTTACGATTGTGACCGGGCTAACGACATGAACTACACAGTCTCACCATCTTATTCGCCGTATCCATTTCGGTGCGAATACGCGTGCTGTTAGGACGCCCTTTTTTCTTTCTTTGCATGTTCTCATTGTGCCAGACTATTTCCCCGTTGTAGGAGGGCCAGTAGTCCTCATTTGCAACAACCGGAAAGCTTTTGTTGTAGACGTTACAAAGATTGTGCACTTGGTAAACAGGGGATAGTAAGCCTGAAGGGTCCAGCCGAACCTTCGAACATGCCGCTATGACATGGGAGCAAGGCATGCGAAAGGCTTGAAATTTTCCACAGTCGCACCAATTGTTATCAAGTTCTACCCGATAGGATCCCCTCGGTCTCCCTTCGTTGTGATCCATGATCTCAGCAACATTGAAATGTCCCTTATTGCGGTTAAACACGGTGACCACATGTGTGTTAGATTTGGATGCTTCGTCTTTTATGAATGTCATAGAACTATCGCTGAACACTTGACCAGACTGTAGGATTAAACTCTACTTTGAACGCTTGGTGTCAAAAAGTGCTCCGAGCCTAAAGTAGGTTGACCTCACCAAAGCGATTATCGGTAGGTTGCAGATTCCTTTGAAAACAGAGTTCATTGATTCCACGAGGTTTGTTGTCATGTGACCCCAGCGTTGTCCTTTGTCGTAGGCCCTGGTCCACTTATCCAAAGGAATCTGGTTTATCCATCTGAACGCATCTTCATTTGTCAGTCTGATTTCGTCACGATAATGTTTGAATGACGATTCGGTTAATGAGTACCCTGCGTTCACGACCTTCTTCCGCAATGTCTTGTCTTTGATCTCTCTCATGAAGTTTTGTGCGATGTGTCTAATACAATAGACATGTGTTGAAGGCGGTTCCTGCCAGCCGTTATCAATATTCTTCCATGCACTCTCAATTGATGCATGTCTGTCCGAAATCAAACATAAGTTAGACTGGGGAGCCACGTGCAAGCGAAGATTTTTAAGGAAAAAACTCCATCCCTCGGCAGTCTCTCCCTCGACTATAGCGAATGCAATTGGGAAGATATTGATGTTGCCGTCCTGTGCCACTGCCATCAATAGAGTTCCTTTGTATTTGCCGTAGAGCCATGTTCCATCAATTTGGATTATAGGCTTGCAGAAGGAAAAACCCTTTATATATGGGTCAAAATCCCAAAAGAGTCGGTGGAATATGCCATTTCCACTAACACAATGACTTTCCGAAGTATACGCCGGCAAGGTCTCAAGGATGACAACGGTCCCTGGTGCATAGTGCTTTAGTGCTAGCAAAAACTTTGGGAGTTCTTTGTACGATTCCTCCCAATTTCCAAATACAATGGCAACAACCTTAGTTCTAGCAATCCATGCTTTCCTGTATGATGGAGTATAATTGTGCTTCTGTACTATGTGCTTAATTATCGTGCTGACCTTTACCGAAGGATCGTCGGCAACGATTGATAGGATATCGTTGCATATTAGCTGAGAGCTCAGTTGCCGATGATCCTGCAATGAGTTGGTTATTACACAGGTATGCTCCGGTCCCATAGAAGCAACCTTCCAATCTTCACTTCTCTTTCTGTATGATGCTGTCAATCGAAACGGACACGCCACGTTACGACAACGTATCATATATAGTGTAGTATTCGTTCGGTCGACCTTATAATCAGCTGATAAATCCATGTGGTAAAATTTTATAGCTCGAACGCATTCTTCTTTTGTTCGAAAATGGTCGCCCTCCTTTAATGCACCTTGTCTTTGTGGATATGGATCATAAAATATGTCTGAAGATGGGCCTTCACTTCCCAAGTTCAAGTTTGTCATGTGTGGAGGAGGACATATACATGACTGGCCGGGACCTCGTCTTCATTGACCATTTCATCAACTACTGCCTCCTCTTGTTCCTCGTCCTCATCAACAACATCGACTTCAGCCAAATCATTGTCAGATTCGAAGAAGACTTGCGAAGGATCAATGGTCTGAGACATTTGTTGTTGGTGAAGCGTAACATAGAGCTCGATATCATTGAAACCAGAATACTCATGGCTTAGAAACATAGTACGAACACTTTCGTCATCAGATATAGTTAATTGGAAATACATGACCTGGTTATCCTCATAGAATACTGGATTTTTGTAAATAATGACGTCCACTGGACCACGCTGCATTTTGTTTTCCAATCTCTTTTTTAGAAGAGCAAAATTGGATTGTTGGGTGATTGAGAACCGAGTAACCTCGGTGTTACGAAAGTTGAAACCAGAATGGGCACACAGCTTTGAAAACATGGGCACACAACTGAGTTACGGCAGCGCCTTTGGCAGCAACCTTCCACGTAATTGGGGACAAGCAGAATCATGGACTCAACAACAACCGCCTCCACCAAACAAACAAATACAAGCGGAACCTCGACCACCTGGTGGTAGAGTTCGAAGACGGGGTCATCCCCGTGGATGTGGTACTGGGGGACAGTTAGATCGGGCGGGAAATTAGTTTTTGTACTGTCGTTGTTGGATTATTAATAATAATTTTCTTTTATATTATATTTCTCTTTGTCAGATTCTCTAATTTTCTTTTATATGAATAATTTTCTTTAATATTATAATTTTCTTATATATATATATATATATATATATATATATATATATATATATATATATATATGAGTATATATATATATATATACTTATATATATATATATATATATATATATATATATATATATATATATATATATATATGAGTATATATATATATATACTTATATATATATATATATATGAGTATATATATATTTATATAAGTGTATATATATTTATATAAGTATATATCTATGTATACTCATTCATATATATATATATATATATATATATATATATATATATATATATATATATATATATATATATATATATATATATATAAGTATATATATATATATATAAGTATATATATATATATACATATATATATATATATATATATATATATATATACTTATATATACTTATATATATATATATATATATATATATATATACATATATATATATATATACTTATATATATATATATATATATATATAAAGATATATATATATACTTATATATATATATATATATATATATATATATATATATATATATATATATATATATATATATATATATATATAAAAGTATATATATATCTTTATATATATATATATATATATATATATATATATATAAAAGTATATATATATATATATATATATATATATATATATAAATATATATATATATATATATATATATATATATATATATATATATATACTTTTATATATATATATATATATATATATATATATATATATATACTTTTATATATATATATATATATATATATATATATATATATATATATATATATATATATATATATATATATATATATATATATATATATATATATATATATACTTATACATATATATGAATAACAAAAATATGAAACACAAAAATACTTATACATATATATGAAGTGGTACTTGAATAACAAAAATATGAAACACAAAAATAACAAAAAACACACCTAAACATGCACAACATACCATTTGGCGAATGCATGTATCAAATTACACTCATTCGCCAAATGGATTGGCGAATTAGTTATAAAATTTTGAATCATGCCAATCCATTTGGCGAATTAGTGATAAATTTCACTTGTTCAACAAATGGTTTGGCGAACATGTTACCAAACTATGTTAGTTTGGTAATTTTTTTTAAAACATTGTTATTTTAGAAATTAATTTAATAAACTATGTTATTTTAAAAAAAATTCTAAATTTACAATAATTTTATTGTCTTCGTATTCGAGTCATTTAATTAATTTAAATACATTTAAATATATATTTTATATTTAATATTATTTTATATTTATTAATGTTTTTGTCTTTTTATTTCTTTATATTACTAATTTCTCTTACGAGCATTTAGTTTTTTTAAGTATTCTTTTATTTTATTCTTTAATTAAATGACACAACATTACTAGTTTCTTTAGTTTTAAAAATTAATTAACATAATAGAAAATATCACAAATTAAATTGTATTTTATTAACACATAAATAAATACAAACATAAGAAAGGAGGAAAAAGAAAATAATGGGGAAAAACAACAATTTCAATTAATTTAGCGTCAGGCCATAACCATTGTTACATTTTAATAAATAAATTAATATATTAATAAACAAATAAATAAAGTTGTTAGCGTCAATCTACATTAATACTACTAGAAATATATAAATAGATAAATTATTAAATTAAAATAGTAGCGTCAGCTTTGGCCAACACAAAAAAGAAATTTAAAAAATAATTAATAAATTATCCGATTAGCATAATCTGTCATTAATGACATAACTCCAACACTAATAACGTCAGAGTTAGGGATGTGGAGAAAAATGGTGTTTCCTTCATTCGCATGAGAAGAATAATATTCCTTTCGTTTGCTAAGGTACAAAAAGTGAATGAGACTTCACATTCTGATGAAGAAATAAAATATTGTTTAGATTTTTCATCTCAATTTTTGGAAAAACCGAAGGCATATAACTTAGTTCAATCTAATTAAATAAAATATTGTTTAGAGTTTTCATCCCGGTTTTCTAGAAAATTGAGGGATAATATTCTTGACTTATAAAATAAAGGTCAATTTTTGGTTCTAAATAAAATATAAAATTGTAGAAGTTGAGAATTGAAGCTCAAACCCTAGCAACATTTATGTCGATTTTGTGCAAAACCGAGGTATATGATTTATTTATTTTTTAAATAAAACAAATAAATGGCGTGTTCCATGTCATTTGACCTCAATTTTTGAATGGTTGAGGTGAATCCTTTGTCATGAAATGTATTATATATAGTAGTGATAGTAAAAAAATTTCTCTGATCTATTCTCTTATACTTCATTTTCAATAAACTATAAAAATATATAATATTTTTACGATTCTTAATCCATGTTTTTTTAAAGTTTGTATTTCTTTTTACATGTTATTAATGTTTTTAGCCTAACTCATCCTTACAAATCTGGCTTGTAGGATGATGATTTCCCCCATTTATAAGCACATGTTCATCCATATACATCTGATGTGGGAATCTTAACATCCCCCTCACGTACAGGACTTGACATCATGAGTGTAGAAATAAATGGTGGGTAGCCCGATAGCAGAAACTTGTTAGCAAATGGCCTACCAGATCTTAAACCAGACTATGATACCATGTTAAAATTTGACCTGACTCATCCTTATAAAACTTGATTATAAGATGATAAATATCACTCTATATAAACTCTTTCAATGGTCTCTCTCCAATCAATGTGGGACTTTGAATTTTCCCAAAACACCCTCTCATGTCTAACACTCTTTTGCACTTGGTACGTGGATATTAACGGTGAACGGCCCATAGTCCGATTGATAGGCTCTGATATCATATTAAGAAATATGGTTAGACATAACTAAACCCAAAAAAAACTTCTTGTAAGATGGGGACGGCACTCTATATAAACTATTTCTAAGCTTTATGTCTAATCAATGTGGCACTTGGGATCTTCCCAATACACCTCTCATGCCCATAACTCTTTTGGGCTTGGTACATGGATATAAATATTGGGAGGTCCATGGTCTGATCGGTAAGATCTGATACCATATTAGATTTTGTCCTAACTCATCCTTACAAAATCGGCTTGTAAGGTGAGAGATGTCTAACTCTTTCAAGACTCTATCTCTAACCAACATGGGACTTGTGATTTTCCCAATGCACCTTCTCACTCCCAACACTCTTTTGTGCTTGGTGTGTGAATATTAACAGTGGACGACCCATTGTCGGATCGATAGGCTTTGATACCATATTAACTTTGACTTAACTCATTCTTATAAAATCGGCTTGTAAGCTAAGTGATGTCATTTTAATAGTTTGATATATAAGTAGTTATGATTTAATTAAGTATGATAGATAAGTATATTAATTCAGTTAGTTTATTTATTTCTCTCATGTTCCTTATTAACTACTACAATATTTTAGATTTTCCATTTAATCATTATTCTCCCTAGTAATAAATAGTTGAACAGTATGAATGAAAATTTTGTTGATACATCTACTCTTAATAAAATTTGATTCATTTTAAATTATAAATTAATAACACATTTAATATTCCATGGAAAATTTGAGTTCATGATATTCTTTTGACAAGGATCTATGAATTCTTAAAAAGCAACTTTTGATATTCATGCTTACTAAAAGGTGGTACGATTAATATGAATGATGTGATGAAGTCTTTTCTTTTCAATCAAATATGGGAACTATCTAAGTTATATGGTGGAGAGAAGACACTTCAAAAAATAGGTGTATCAAGTAAAGGAGGAGCATGATGACTCTAAGCAACACAAATAATGAATAGTGGTAAAAGGATTCTAGCAAAATAGAGGAATTGATTACACTACCATTTTTGCTCCAGTTGTGATTGTGAAGCATAATACCATCATATTTGTCTTAAGTATTGTGGCTAGTGTAGATCTCTATTTTGAGTAGTTGGACGCGAATATTTCATATCTTCATGGAGATTTAGTTGAGGAGATATACATGTACCAACCTGAAGGATTTTCAGAAAAAGGGCGAAAAATATGGTATGTAGACTAAAGAAGAACTTATATGACCTGACAAATTCACTCTATAGGCTTCATCCATTGGAATTCTGATGTACGCAATGGTTTGTACAAGACCGTACATTGGCTATGAAGAAGGTGTTCTTAGGAGATTTATGTTAAATCCATGTAAAGCTCATTGAGAAGAAATTAAATATATTTTGAGGTATCCTCGAGGCACCATTAAGACATGTTTGTACTTTGGCAAGGGAGAATTAAGGCTACGTTGATGCAGACTTTGTTGGAGATATTAATTACAAAATAAGTACAATTGACTATATTTAGTATTCGTACTTGAACGGTTAGTTGAATGTCACATATACAAAATATTGTTGTTCCATCCTCTAGAAGTGTTGAGTATGCAACAATAATAGAAGCTAGAAAAGAATTGATATGGTTTAAAAGATTGTTAATAAAGTTGGGTTTTACACACGAGAAAATTGTTTTGTACAATGATAGTTAGGTTGTAATACATATGGCAAAGAATTCAATATTTCATTCAAGAACAAAACACATTGATATTGGTTATAACTTCATCAAATTTCGGCTTAAGGGCGAGGTTCTAACATTAAGTAAGATTCAAGAAAGTGATAATCTAACATACATGTTAACAAAAGTGGTAACAATTGATAAATTGAATATGTGCTCATTTTCAATTGGCCTGCTATAATAACAGAGCGAGATATATTATTGTTTGATCGAGGTGTCAAGACCGATTGAAACCTATCTTCACATGGGAAAGTGTTGGTAAAAAAAGAGAGAAACAAGGAGAAACAAAAGAAAAAGCAATAAAAGGAAATAGAAATAAAAAGGTACAAAGAGACTCAAGGACGGGATGCATGGATCGAGAAAGAAAAAAAACTCTCTCTATACATTATAACTATTTATTTTATTTATGTTAACTATAAAAGCAGAGCTTGTTTCATTTATAATAACAAGTGTAAAGTTTTAGTGTGTTTGTTAACTATAAAAGCAGAGCTTGTTTTATTTTATTTGGTGAGAGAGTGATTGTTATTAAACACTTTATATATTTTATTTTATATTAGTTTTAGTGTGTTTGTGCATTATTTTATTCTTCTACAAATATGACATTAATATATGAAAAAATTTCGTAGTTTTCTAACATACTTATTTATTATAGCTAGGGATCGAAATATGTTGGATTAAATTAGACTTTGTCAAGCTTGATCTGCTAAAAAGTTTAAAGTCTAAGTCTAACATGTAGCTTATCATAAACCAACCTTTCTAATGCTCGATGAGCGATTAGCCCAATTAAAAGCCTATTATGTTTAAACGTTTGTAAATAAACAATTCAACTAATGTTTAAATTAACTAACAAATTAAAAGACAAATGATACTTAATATTTGTTTGTATTGACTTATTCGAGTTTACTTAGTAGAAAATATTGTGTGATACTATTTTCTTGAAAGAACTTATGACATTGCTTCTAAAGTTTTTTCAACTTATTTTCATAAGTTCTTCAAGATAAATAAACTTTATTTCTATATTTTAATCAAACTACAAAATACAATATACTAATAATAATAATAATAATAATAATAATAATAATAATAATAATAATAAGTTACTCATATTTATTTAAATAGGTCATTTAAATGGTTTAAAATACTTTTCTATGGTTTGTGGTTTAGTATTTTAACTAAATAAACTTATAAAAAATATAAGTATTTTTTTATTAAAATAAACTTAGATTGACTTAAAAGACAATACAAATTTTTGTGAATTGTCTAGTTGGCTTTTTCTTGGTTGATACAATTTTTTTTGTGAACTGTCTAATTTTTTTTTTGTGAACTGCCCTATAGCCCAACAAAAGCCAACCAGGCAAAAAACCAAAAACCAATCCTAAGACAAAAAATCATTTCCAATACACGTTCCTTCTCTTAGAGAAATCGTAGTTGCTTCATGAGCTATTTGGTTTTCTTCTCTGCTGATGTACTCGAAAATCACAGTTTTGAACAAATTTTGCATCTTCTTCATCACTCTAAATATTTGTCCCATCTCTGTTCTAGGTAAGTCTTCTAATTTCTCGTTCATCGCTTGTATGAGTCGATCGTTGTCTGATTATAATCTAATTCTATCTCTCTTTTCCTCTACTATGTTTTTCATGGCGTAATACATTGTTGTTGTTTCCACCGCTGCTATGTCTTCGTGTCTTTTCACTCTGATCGATCTATTGCTTATGGTTTACTACTACAAAACACGCAATTAACAACGCCATGGTCACCACGGTGTTTCCTAGATCGTGGTGACATATCTTAACTAAGACGTTACCTTATTTATTTATTTTTTGAATAAAATTATTTGTATATAACAACAGTTTCAGAATCAACTATTGTGATACAATTAAACTTTCATCGGTTCGAACCTCAACACATTAATATATTTTACCCCTTTAATGTTAAGGCGCACCTTTTCTTTTATTTATTTATTTTAAAATCACCAATAAAAGGGGTATCACTACGGTTACAACTATAAACCGTTGTGATTTATTTATAATATTTATAATACTTAGAATCTATTGCTTCATACATTAAGGTATTCATATTCTTCCATCTAGTGTAACATATTTCCCATTATATCGTTTGTTCTACTTTGAGGTTTAACAATGTTGCATCTAAAGACAAACTTATCCAAAGGTGTTTCCATGTCTTCTACCGTAGTAAAATCTCAATCTGGAAATTTATGTGGTTGTGATGGTCGTATGGTTTCATACCAATGCAAGAAGGGACAAAATAAAGAAAGACTTTTTTTTTGGAGATGTCCATTTTGGAGGAGTGATGAAACATGTACTTGTTCATATGGGATAAAGATATGGGAGAAAGAGATGAAAATGAAGATAAGAGCATTATGAAGTCAGAGTTGGAAGTTATGTGTTATTTGAAGATTATGTATGAGGATTCAAAGAAGAAGAACATTAATTTGAAGAATAAACTGAAATCAAAGAGATTTTATGGAAATCTCAAGATGTTATGTTTTTTAGTCTCATTTTTTTAATGTTTACTTTGTTATGAAATGTAATAGTTAGGATTTGAATTACATTGTTGATGTTTATGTTTCTCTTCTTTTTTTTTTTTAAAAGAGTCATCATTACGGTTTTGCTTGTTAATCAATGTGATATATTTATTATTAATAAATACTTATAATTTGGGTCTTTTTTTATTATATACTTATCATTATGGTTCTTTTAGAAAACCGTTGTTAAATATTTACCTATATAAGGGAATTAACTTTCCCTTATTGACAGTAGCACCGTTTCCTTCACAGTGAAACCCTAGCACCCATTTTTCCTCTACATTTTTGGCAGCTAGACTTCATCTTTTTTTAGAATCTGCAAAAAGGAGTACAAGAAGTATGAAGCTTTTTATTTAGGCTTCTTCATCCTAATATTCCTTCTTGTAGAATCTAAAACTAAATGAACACAATGATGATGCTGACGATAGCAAGCGTAATTGACATATTGTTTATGGAAAAAAGTATTCTTCAAGGGTTTTGTTTCAACTTTTTCTTGTTTTATTTTGATTACTAACTAATTTTCTTCATTGCTTCCCATTTCTTAGGGTTTTGTTTCACATGGTGGATGATGTTGGTGGTAGCAAGCTTATAGTATGAATTGTTGAGGTACATATATATGAAAATAAGGTATTCTTCTACTTCAATCTTTTTGTTAGATAGTTCCCACTTTCTCATTTATTGCATGTTGTTTTTGTTGATTGTTCTCAATTTTTTGGATTCGTCTTCTCGTTTCTGCAACTATGTGTAATAAATGAGGAAACAACTGTGACAACAAATCTTACCTAGTTTTAGAAACAATAAAAAGAAGTATAAGAAGTATGAAGTCATTCTGGTTAAGAGGTATGTTCTCTTGTAACAGTTTAATATAGTCTGTGATAAATTATAGTATTTGGTTCTGGTGTATAATAAATTATAGTATCTGGTTCTGGTGTATGATGTTGTTTGATTTTATTATAATCTATATAGATTGTTTGTTTCACTAATATGCCTCACCTAAAATACATTCATTTAAATTGAGGTAGATACTTATAATATGTAAATTAAGTTATATTTGAAAACTAAGTTAAACAAACCATTGTTGTTTTTGGATTGACAATGATTTGATTGAATTGGTTTTCAAGAATAATTTAATTTTTCAGATTATATACTTCTTCGTCAATCCGAATCCCTGTATTTATTTAGTGAGGGGTATAAAAAACAAGAAATTTATATAAAATATAATAAACCATGGGCCTTTCACGACGATTATCTATTCTAACCGAGGCTAAAAGTAATTTTTGTTTTCGTCTAAATTTGTTGTTGATGGGTTTCGAACCCAGTATCTAAGACAAACCCAATATCTAAACAAACCATTTTTGTTTCGTTATGGAATTAACGAACTTACAATGACCCTCTACTTAACAACGGTATGATCGGCGTGATGCTAGCCCTTTTCCAACTGTTGTGAAAGGGGTTTTCCGTAGTATTGGTTTCCCCATTCACATGAAAACTCACTTCTCCAAGACACCATGCTCCTACTTCAATCAAGGAAGTATTTGTTGTAATACGAGTGAATCCCTCTGTACCTTTTTTATTACTCCTTTTCAGATTTTCAGATGTTTTTTATATGTGTTGTTTTGATTTGTCTCTAGGTTCCTTTTTCTCACTTCGGCCTTCTCAGTATTCGTTGTTTGAAGCTTTATGTGCTCCTCTTCCTTGTTTTCCAATTGCGTTGTTTTTTTTTTTAGCGAATTTTCTTATGTTCTTTCCCTAATTTTTAATGCCTTCTCCTTGCTTATACCTGTTGTTGATTTGTTTCTGGTCTTGATTACTATTTTTTGCAGGTAGGTTTTTTTATCAGGATAACTTTCCCCTTATCTCTCTGCTTCTGAATTTTGGTAGTCTTCCTTTGTTTTTGTAAGTATTCTTCTTGATCATTTGTCTCTACCTTTTGGCTTTGTGTTTTTTTAAATGATGTGAACTATCTAGTTCACTTTTTAATGCCACATTCTCTTTTTATTTTCTTTTAAATTATTTTTAATCATTAATATTTCAAATAAACAAAAACAAACAAAATTTTATACTTGCCAAGGTTTGAACTAGTAACCTTATTGTGAAAATCACCTCTTATCCAATAAGTTATGTTCATTTGGGAACTATAATCCCCATTTTTTGCTTCTTATTTAGATCAATTTTAATTTTACATATAAAAATTTAAAATTAAGAAAAATTGCAACATGGAGGATTGTTGGGTCTTAATTTTGACTTATTTATGTACGCACTCTTTACCACTGGGCTATTGCACATTTGTTTTATAAATGCTCTCGATTGTAGTTTTTCATAATTTTAACTTTTAAAATAAAATCTAAATTGTTCTAAATAAGTATTAATGTCAGGGATTGAATTTTATAAATGCAACATTTAGTGGATTAAAGGTGTGTTTTGCAAAACAAGGTCACTAGTTCAAAATTTGACAAGTGTAAAATAAATTTTGCTTGATTTTGTTTATTTAAAATATTAATGGTTAGAAATATTTAAAAATAATTAAAAATAAAATGAAAAGATAATGTCGTTTTTAAACAAAAAAAGAATACTTAGAAATAAGTCAATTAGGTATTCCCCATCATTAAAAAAAAACACATGGCAGTGCCACATCATTTTTTCAGTGACTGGTTTGAGTGAAAGACTACAATAGGAAATTATTTTATAAACTAAGGAAATGATCTAAACCTTTTTTACAAGAGTTTTTCAAAATTCGTCCAAATGGTTAGGAAATAAGGAAGAAAACACTTAAAAAATGCAACTAAATAGGAAGAAAATGTGGTAAAAAAAAAGCTAAAATAACATTAAGACTATGTATCAATGTGAATTTGGTATTATGAATAAATGAAATTGGATTTGATTTTGTTGTTGTTGCATATCTTACTTTTATGTTCCAAAAGCTTAGGGTCGAGTACTATAACACTAGGTTCTTGAGTCAAACTTCCTTCTTCAGACTCAAGTATTATCATTGATTGGCCAACACTAACACTAAGTCCTTCAGTTGCAATAGTCTTTAGAGCCTTCAACCTGTTACTACTCATCTTCTTACCCATAGATACAACTTTTTTGTTTTGTTTTGTACTCTTCTTCAACGGTAGAATTTATTGGAATTGATTCTACATTTTGTGATTGGATGCCTGAACTAGTTACAAAAACAATGTAAAACACAGTGGTTATAAATGATCAAAACATTCATTGGAACACATACCAAACACAAAGGGAATCGTCATTCATATTGGATTTCTGGGTGCATACAATGATTATGCCAACTTGATTGGAATTTTCGGATTAAACTCCTAACCTTAGGGTTATGGGCCTTGGTTTCAATGGAGTATTGGTAGATTTTTGTGTGTATCAAGGATCCGGTGTGGTAGCATTTGTGGTTAGTCAGTTCTATAGATTTTCCGGTGCTACAATGTTATTGTTTATCCGGCAGAGTTTTTGTGTTTTGTTTTGCTCAGACTTGTAGTTTTAGGGTTTAGAGTCAGAAGCATTTTTTTTTCTTTCCAAAATGGTCTGGAAAAAATTGGAGAGGAAGAGGAGTAGAGGGAATCTTAGAGGATTTTCAGTGTGGAAGGAAAATCAAGGTAAAATAGCTCTTGAGGGTGAACCAATGACATCATTCTTGATGATTGAGTTCCCTGAGGAGATGAATGTGAAAGTCCTTTTCAAGGTGTTTAAAGTCTATGGAGTCATATTTGAAGTGTTCATCCCTGAGATAAGGGATAAGAGAGGAAAAAGGTTCAGATTCACCAAGTTCAAGAAGTCCATGACCCACGTATTCTGGCAATCAAACTTGATAGCATTATCTTGGAAGGAAAGAAGATGTTTGTTAATATTCCTAGATTTAACTCGGTGGATAAGTTTCCAAGACCCTTAAGTAGGAGACAAAAGAGCGGTTTGAGAGTCTCAGTTTAAGGCTGGAACAAGGATCCAATCCCTAACTTGAAGTCCTATATTAATGTTGTAGGGGGTAGAGAACAAGAACAAGATGTTGGACCAAGTAGTTGGGAAAAACTTACTGCTAGACGAGGTTAGTAGTAATTTGGAAAGATTTGGGAAAATGAGGGTGGGTGATGTGATTGATGGAGGTAATGCTTACAAAATTCAAAGGAGCCTAAATGAAGAGGGGTATTTCAACATCAAGGCTCTTCCTTTAGGAGCTTCAAAGTGTTTTTTGGAAGACTTATCAGGTGGAGATATTGAGGACTTCATAAATGAAGCACGAGGTTGGTTGGATAATTGGTCCAGTGATATATGCAATTGGACTCTATCGGAGGTGGACAACGTGAGATATGCCTGGGTAAAGTGTTATGGTCTTCCTTGCATTTCCTGGAGCGATAACAATTTTAGTATTATTGTGTTTAGATTGGGATCCTTCATCCAGTGCGATGAGAAAATAAGCAGTATGGATAGTTTTGATGTAGTCAGGATGTTGATTAAAACAAATAGATTTGTTATTCTGAACGAATCGATTAGTATCAAGGTTAATCACCAATTTCTTTTACCATTTACGTGAATGTCCAAGGAGCTTTGAATCAAGATGAGGAAATTCTATCAGATATACGAATCTCTATCTCCTGATAATGGTGGCGCGTGGGATAGTGAGTAGGAGTTTGAAGATGAAGTATCAAGCAACCCAAAGGGGACAACACTAGAGAAGGATCGGGCTCAGAAGGGTAACATGTCAGGAGAGGATATTGCTAGTTCAGACGATAAATATTTTATTGGTGATACCCTTAGAGGTGGGGCCATAGGGGGAAGTACTAAGATATAGGTGAAAAAGACGCTTCATATCATAACATCATCCCTATTGTTGGTAATCATAGAGAACAATTAATGTTAGAAGACTTGGTTGACATAGAGGGTCAAATTGATAAAGATAAGGCTATGCATAAATCTGGTGTAGGAAGCTTTTACCTAGTCAATGTAACAAAACAAGTTGAGGAAGCCCAAAACGTTATTTTTAATGGTGAATTAGTAGTGGACCTTGGGTGCTCTGAACCTATTTTTGGGCCACCAGAAAGGATTATTGGGCCTTCAATTTGGGTCAAAACTAAAAAGAAAAAAATTTTCCACGAGGAAGGATTTACCCTATACCCCCACATCTATACTTTTACCCCTACAATTTTTTCAAAATGCCTATTATAACCTTATTATATATATATATATATATATATATATATATATATATATATATATATATATATATATATATATATATATATTTACCATTTATGTCAGACCGTCAGATTCTAGAAAAAGTGATCCAAAAAAACACATTCCAGAAGACTTAAAATATGAGTTCCGGTACGTTAATTATCATACCAGAAGACTTTGGGAAATTCTTCCGGTTTTGTAATTTTTGTTCACTGGAAGACTTAATAGAAGTGTTCCGGTACGAAACACTTTTATTAAGTCTTTCGGTAGTCCTGTGTATGTGTACCGGAACACTTTATGTAAGTGTTCCGGTTTGTATCGCGTACAATACCGGAAGACTTACATAAAGTCTTCCGGTGTGTAAAAAAAAAATTAAAATTTTTTTAAATTTTTTATTAAAAAATATTTTTATTGTGTAGGTGCAGTACCTATATATGAAAAAGAACCGATATGTGTGAATACGTCAGATGTATTTACAACGTCAGAGAGATTTGGTACACGAGATGAGGTGATAAGATGGGTTAAAGACACCAGATTACGAAATAAAATGACGGTCATCATCACTCGTTCAGATACACAAACAGGCAAGAGAGGAATAAGTAACAAAATAATATTTGGTTGTGATAAAGGTGGGAAATACAAGGATATTCGTAGTGGAATCGAAAGTGCGACAAAAAAATGCGGATGTCCATTTAAGATCAGGTCGACTCCGACAAAAGATGGATCTGGATGGAAGATTGATGTAAAATATGACGTTCATAACCATGATTTACCTGATAGATTAGAAGGTCACTCATTTGTTGGTACGTTGACAGCGGATCAGAAGCAACATGTTGCTGATTTAACAAAGAGAAAGGTTGCACCTAGAAATATATTGCATTCCTTGCACGAGCGAGATCCAGATTGTGTCACTCGGATCACACAAATATACAAGCAGAAGAGTATGATGGAAAAAGAGATAAGAGGTCCTAGAAGTGAGATACAACATTTTTTTAAGCTTATCGAGGTTGCAGGTTATGTTTATTGGAGTAGAAAAAGATACGACTCTGAAATTATTATAGATATATTTTGGGCACATCCAGATTCAGTTAAGTTGTTGAATATTTTTCCTATTGTGTTAGTTATGGATAACACTTATAAGACAAACAAATACAGGCAACCTTTGTTTGAAATTGTTGGCATGACATCAACCGAGTTGACTTTTGATGTCGCATTTGCGTATATTGAGTCTGAGCAGACTGAGACTTTTTGTTGGGTGTTAGATAAGCTTAAACAATTGTTTGTGAAGAAAGATTTATTTCCATAAGTGATGATGACAGATAGAGATCTTGCTTTGATGAAAGTCGTTGAGATTGTGTTTCCAAGGACAAATAATTTGCTATGTCAGTTTCACATTAACAAAAATGTTGGTGCAAAAAGGAAACTATTAGTGGCTCCTGATATGCAAGAGTCAATTGGTAAATTATGGACAGATGTTGTATGGGATAGTGATGAGGTTGAGTATGCTCAAAATTTAAAAGAACTTGAGAAAGAGTGTGTTGATTGTCCTAAATTTTTTGAGTACGTGAACGACACATGGTTGACACCACATAGACAGAGGTTTGTTTGCGCATGGATTAATCGAGTCCTACATATGGGTAACACGAAGACTAATCGGTATGTTTTGATTTAGATCCCAAAATATACTTTTTGTGAATTTTGTATTTTTCTTACTTAGTTTAAATATGTATTATTATAGGGTTGAGTCTGCTCATTGGAAGTTAAAGCAGATGTTGGGTAACAGTATAGGTGACATGGTCAAATGTTGGGAGGCCATGAATGACAACTTAAAGATACAAATTAGCAACATTCGAGCTTTTTTTCAAAAGAGTGTGTATGAAGTTGCACATGTCTATTCAAGTCCATTTTACACATATTTACGTACTTCAGTGTCGCGAGCTGCATTGAGGCGCGTTGATGAAGAGTTAACTAGAATTGATTATATTGGAACTAACAAGGACAAATATCGATGTACTTTTAGAACAACCTATGGATTACCTTGCGCGTGTGAGTTGGCAGGGTATAGAACTAGTGGTATTTCGATACCAATTGACGCTGTGCATGTACATTGGAGGAAACTAAGTATGGAAATTAAGTTGGAAGAAGACTTAGATGAGGAATCAGATGTGGGTATGAAATCTGCAATGGATGAGTTATGGAAAAGGTATAGGTCACAAGATGTTGTTGGAAGAAGGGAATTATATAGTAGGGTTTATGAACTTGCCTTTCCGACAACGACTTCTTTGTTAGCACCACCTGAAAAAATAAAAACAAAAGGTGGAGTCAAGAAAAAAGACAAAAAACCTGTAGGGTAATGATGTTTACAGGGATCCTTCGTATCATGAGTATGTTGATCAAGCATCTCAATCTTCACAACGACAATCTCAACCATCACAAAATTCAAAAAAGAAATCTCAACCATCACAACCTGTGAAAAAGAAGTTGAAATTATCACAAACTGCACAATCATCTAAACGGTTCATCCTTCAATTTCCTTATCATATTAGGTCATTTATTGATGACGTAGTCAACATATTGTCAGATGGTAATTGTGGATTTAGAGTGTTTGCTTCATTGCGGGGTTATGCTAAAGATGGTTGGCCAATGGTTCGTCGGGACTTAGAGTTGGAAATTATACATAATGAAAGATCAGCTTTATATGCCAATTTATTTGCTGATCGGTTAGCTGAAGTGAGAGATTCTTTGAAGATAGAGGGAACTGGTTCTCAACCAATAAATAAATGGTTGACTCTACCAAACATGGGTTACGTGATTGCGAATCGGTATAATGTGGTACTTGTCTGTTTATGAGTCGAATGTTTGACTTTCTTCCCTATGACAACTACATTCTCACCGAATATCTCATTTTATTGCATTCGATTTGTAAACTCAAATCATTGGATTCAGGTAAACATTGTTATAATTTGATATTATTAGTAAATGTTTTGAGTAATGTTAAATAATGTTTTGTTTAATTTTGTATATAGGTTAACATGAAAGAAGGATTTCCATTGCCACCAGTGACAACAGATTGGAAGAACTTTCGTTATCCAACAACAACATCGTGGATGGTAGGATTTGCAGCACGTCTACAACATTGGCAACAACTTACGCCTATATTACGAACATATTATTCAAACTAGTTTACAAAAAATCTTGCCACTTGCCAGTAGAACTGGAACACAAAGCTTATTGGGCGATTAAAACCCTTAACTTTAGTTCACTTGCCTACATTCCTAACTGCGGGAAAGGTTTTACTAGAGGTAGGATAACCTTCAGACTGTTTAGATACCCTTGTGAATTCAACATACATAAGATGGATGAGCTACTGAATTTCCCAGATGGCCCTACTATTTTCTCAGAGGCACAAGAAGATGTACTTATGGAGGATGAGTTGATCTGTTTTGGAGTAGTATCTCAGGACGCCCTGATCATGACCTGTACCCCATGTTATCTAATGATATTCATAACCCGACTATTAGGTACTTTCACATGATTTTGACCTATACTATATTTGGAAAACCTGAGAGTGATAATAACGTCTCTAGAGATGAGTTATTCATTATGTTATGTGTTTTTCAGTTCCGACAGGTTAATGGAGCAACCTTCATGTTTGCGAATATCTGAAAGATTTTGCAATCTGATCACCAACCAATTCTGATAGGTGGCCTGGTTACTAAAATTGCTAATGCAATGTGATTTAGAACCGCCTTTCTCAGATTATCCCTCTCGGAGATTATAGGCCTATGAATATCATTTTCTGTTTTGAAAGGGAAATGCTTTATGACTGTGGACCGCATCATTTCAAACTTCTGATCAACAGTGTAGTTGTGCCACATTTTACACTTCCTGACCATGAACGTACAAGTGTGCATAATCATCGCAACTGGCTGTATGATCTGGACAAACCATTTTTTGAACCTGAGGATGCTTGGTCCGAAGTAGAAATTAATCCAAAAACATCTCTAAATTATTATGATTCTGACTATCCTACGGACATGATTGAATAAGAAGAGAATCTCACTCCTGCCTCCATTAACGTTCCTGCTGCCACTAATCCACTACTTACCATAGAGAACCTCCGCACTGAAATGACCATAATGCACAATGAGCTTAGCGACTTGCATATCGACATCATTACATTGAGGGATATGGACATTGAACAGTTTGATCATTGAAGCCAAGCCATTGAATCAATCTGCCAAAACCGTGGCTAATCACTAACACCAACATCCATCTGAATTTTTATCGCATTTCAATTTAACTTAGTTTTTAAATTTTTCAATTTTGTTTGCAATTTTTGATTATTTGAAGCTACTGTGTTCACCTCTTAATTTTAATGAAATTATCAATTTTATTCCATCTTCTAAAATTATTTATGCATTTGATTTAATGTATTTACTAGAAGTTAATTATTTTTCAGTGTTACCATTGATGCCATGAGTATTCCTATTTACTCTGTAGCACAAATATGATATTGTCTGTTATTTATTTATGCACTGCTATGTTACTACTAATACTAGAGTTTATAAGAAGTGTTAAATAATAATAATATTGTGAGAAAATGAAAAGTAGTGCATGGAAGACACCTAAGGAATTAGCCGTTACCACCATCCCACGATGCATGACGCTTGTCACACATCTTTATAGTGTGACATTTGTCATAAGTGGAGGACGACCGTCCCACTAACCAGACGACTGTCAGGTTTTTGCAACGGTCGTCACAACGTTAACCTGTAACGTCTCTGCAACGTTCACAAGACTGTTGTGAACTCCTTATCCTATTCATCTTCCAACGGTCCACTCCCTCCACTACTATTTATTAACCGAACACCCTTCAACTTTCTCACACCACCATCCCATTAACATCCCATTTTCACATTGCTCTTTATATATTACAGTATATTCTCGTTCCAATTTCATAGCCAACACCTTCCAAATTCTTTTCTTCCTTCACGAAACTCTCCAACCTTGTGAAAATATGGCCAACCCGACCTTTCTGCAATCACCTTCCATGAAGGCGAAGCAGGTGACCGTCAACGAGAAAGATACATCTCTTTTTAAGAATGATCTGTTGAAGCCACCCAATACGTCGACAAAGAGTGTCTAATGCAAATTGGACTTCTCGACGGTGTCTAGTGGTTGTTCACCAACACTGGTCTGACGAAACTCTACACGAATAATATGCCAGCGTACGAAACATTGACATTGGAGTTCCTGAGCTCATTCGACTACAACCGAATGAAGACGACAAGTTCCTAACGGGATATGCCACATTTAGGATGTTCGGTGAAAAATACTATGTGATGCAAGAGCAATTTAGCGAATGGCTCAGCTTCCACCAAGGCACTCAAGTTCACTACCGCTTATCTGGTCACACAACTTGGCAGGATGATACCTTCAAACTTTGGCAACACCTGACATGTTCTATGCCGTCTAGATAGGACGACCTTAATGCTTCTCACATCCATAACCCCGCCACCCATTACTTTTAGAGAGTTCTAAGCCACCCCGTCTTCGGAAGGTTCAACAACCATAAGGTTAATCAGAAGGATCTCTTTCTCCTTTAATGCGTTTTTCATCCTATGCCTTCGAACTCGATGCCCTTCATGTGTTCCAACATTAATTCAGTATGTGCCAGAAAGAAAACTCCATTCTGTTTCGGGGGGATCATCACTGACATTACACTGAAATTAAATTTAGGAGATCGACTCACTGACCTACCATCCCTACCGCCATTTTTCATGTACCTGGAAAATTTTCGTTATGGGCATATTGTTAAGCAAAGAAAGGACGACAAGTATAGTCTGATGGTAAAAAAAAAGGCAGTAAGAGGTATAATCATGCCATGCCCCACTCGCACGCATGCTCAGTAACAGATTAATTGGCTTTTCGACCTTAACGCTCCATCACCAAATACTGCTATACCGGAAGAGCCTCCGTAAGATGTTTTTGATGAGATGATGGACCAGTAACAACAAGAGCCTGAGAAAGAACCTGAGCAACCTCCAGCCTCTGACATTGCCGACACTTCCTCCAGAAGCTTTCATAGCAGTGAACTAGAACAAGCAATGAATAATGACATTCTCGTGGTGATCATTCAGAGGAATGAACTAGATGCCCAGAGAGACGAGCGCCACCAGAGACAACATGCTAAGATGATGGCTCTAATAGGACAAATCCAGTTGGAACAAACAGCCCAAGGAGGAAGGTTTACAGGCGCCATAGAAGGACTTGGTGCAGTGACTAGGCAGGTGCAAGAACTGCATGATTATATCCATCACGTGGGTCCTGATCATGTTGCACAATATGGACAACGTAACCTTAAAGGCAGAGCACGAGGTAGAGGACCGCAATAGTTTTCCTTATTTTTATTGTATTTTCCCTTTTTCTTTTGTAGTTTACCTTTATCTCGCAACATTGAGGACAATGTCCGAGATAATGTGGGAGAAGGGTAGTTAGTATTTCCGTTTATGTACTTTTCATTCGAAACCAAGTTGATTACCTCTATTATTTTTAGTTATAATTTTTTTCCTTAGAATGCATTCACTCGGCATACCCTACGAGTATATAGGTTGATAGGCTATGCTAGAAAACTAAGAAAATACTTAAAAGATTGATACAGTCTTGACACCTTAGACCCTTATATATGCGATATCAGTTTGAATACCTTTTATACCGAAATGTGAAGCTTTAGTTCTAGATTAGCCCTGAGTAGTTTATATTAACAGTTAGCACCGCCTTAAGCACAAGCTACGTGGAGAGCCAATGCAAATAAGTGATTGATACTTAAAGTGCCAAAAAGAAAAAAAATAAAGAAAAAGCATGTCAATGATAAAATGGTTAAGTTTGCACAAATTCTGAAGGATGCAAAAACATACAAAAAAAGTCAAAGCAAAGTCTGATGTTGGTTGGTTCAGAGGTATTTGGTTCTAAACTCGGAAGGGCAAATTACAATTCGATCCCCTACAACTTGCACTCAGTATATATAAAGGGTTACCACACTTGTGTACTAGACCCCGTGTTCGAAAAAGATCAAATTCACCAATAGGCTACTCCACTATGAGCGTGTAAAGGTAAATGGCTTAATGTGATTGCGCCAGAAAGAAAACAGGTGAAATAGAAACAAGAGCATTAGGTTGAGCTATAATAGAATGATCCAGACTGGTTTGTATATGGGGTTTATGAGCATTATATTGTTTACGTGTCACTATTGTATCTTTAGTGTTCGAGTTACTATTATTTCTTTTAGCAAAATGCCGCACAACCACGTATGGATATGCATTATGTTTCATGTTTGTGTTTGATGGTTATTTTCAAAAAATTATTGATTGTTTGCTTGAGGACAAGCAAATATTCAAATCTGGGGGAGTTTGATAACACGATTTTATATCGATTATGTACCCTGGTTTCCGATTAATTAAGTTATTATTTTTCGTAATTTGAACGATATTATGCAAGTTATTTGTATGTTTTGCAAGTATTATGATTTATGTAGCTTGTAGAAGAAAACGAGTTAAAATGAGAGAGAATTGAAACTTTTAGAAAAAGAAATGAGACAAATGACAGAAAATAGAGGTTTCTGTATTATAATGTTCAGGCGACCGTTATAAGGCTAAGACGACCGTCACATATTGCAACTTTGGGATGACTGTCTAAAAGCTAGAACGACCGTCACAGGTCATTTACTCAGAATTATAAATATGCCTCAATCAAAACAGAGACATTGTGGTGTTACGTAATTTGCTTGTTCAACTCAGTACCAGGCAATACAACCATATCAAATCCCAACAACTTTATTTCCTGCATTTTCTCAACAACACAAATATATGAAGACTATAAATAAAAGCCAATTTAATT
This sequence comes from Lathyrus aphaca, assembly GCA_963966055.1. NCBI lineage: Eukaryota > Viridiplantae > Streptophyta > Magnoliopsida > Fabales > Fabaceae > Lathyrus > Lathyrus aphaca. The sequence goes on along the minus strand of OZ014519.1, from coordinate 448,459,460 downwards.
TACAAAGAGAGCTTCGACCTAATCCTAATTTTCTTCTGTTTCCACCATCGAAGCCCAATTTATTTTCATTGTTCAGAGCTTTGTTCTAGTTTATTTTTCTGCATTAGTTTACTATTTCCGTACCTTTACCGAACCATAGTAATAGCTTCCTACATCGGGAAGCTATTGCAATTTATATTGTTTCAAGTCACTGCCATTCCTATTTTTATTTTTCCGCAAGAATTTATTACGCCAAGATTGTACTGATGTCCCGTACTTCAATCCAGGTTTACTTTTAGATTAATAAAATCGCCTTTATTTTATATTCGCCATGCTTTATATTGTTTATTGTTTCTATTTATTATTGTCTGTTTTAATTAAGAAGTCTGGCTAAAACACTTATTCAATATGTAATTGATTAACCAAAATGAATTCAATAGATCTAGGCTAAAACCATAAACACAACTTATTTTCTGGTTTCGATTTTATAATTTAAAATCAGCTTTTGTTATGAAAGTAAGAAGGTAAAAATGTTAGAATTAAGACCACGAGAGTGTGAGGTTTTAACCGGATAGCTGAGATCAGACATTAGTTTTAAATACAACGGAAGTGTCTATTACTCAAAGTAGACACTTATTGGATGGTGTTCTTATGGTTAGTGAAGTTATAGACTTTGCTAGAAGATATCTCCCTCTCAATCTGCGTTTATTCCAGGGCGAAAATTATTGGATGGTGTTCTTATGGCTAGTGAAATTATATACTTTGCTAGAAGACATAAGAAGAAGTGTCTATTACTCAAAGTAGATTTTGCATAGGTTTATGATTGCGTAGACTGGACATACCTTAAAGAAATGCTGATAAAGGTGGTATTCAGAGCTAATTGGTTGAAATGGGTGAAAGGTTTAGTTTTACATAGTTTCCTGTCGGTTCTGATCAACGAAATCCCTTTGAAGGATTTCAAGGCATCGAGGGGGCTGAAACAAGGGGATCCGTTATCTTCGTTTCTATTCGCAATAGTAGCGGAAGGTTTAGCTTGTATGGTTAGAAGAGCTTCATCTCAAAATTTGTTGTCCGAATTTAAAGTCTTGGACTCTCCTACTGTTAGCATTCTACAATATGTTAATACTTTACTCTTCGAGGATGGGTCAATCCATAACATTTGGGCATTCAAGGCAATTCTCAGGACATTTGAACTTATTTCCGATCTAAAAATTAACTTTTCCAAAAGCTGTTTGTAGGGGATAGGGATGAAGCCGAAACTGCTAGTGGCTGCAAAACAATTCTTACACTGCAAATCAGGTAGCATTCCGCTTAAGTTCCTAGGTATTATGGTTGTAGGAAATCAAAGACGTATTTTGTTTTGGAAGCTTGTTGTTAATTGTTTGAGGAATAGATTGTCAAGCTGGATTGGTCAAAAGTTGTCCATAGGAGGTTGAGTTTCTCTAATAAATTTTGTTCTAGTAAACTTGCCGATCCACCACTTGTCCTTTTTTAAAGCTCCTAAGAAGGTTATGAATGAAATCATTGCCATATTGTTTGCTGTGATTTCTGACGAACAACCTCTGGTTAACCAATCTTTTACAGGACTGGGTTACTTGCAGGACTAACCAAACAAGTCCTAGGACACATGTGCAATTTTGTTGTCAAATTACTCTTAGTGTTTGATAATTGTTTGTGGTTTGTTTTGTCAATGATATTAAAATCTTGAATGTTTGAATGTAAAAGTAAAGTAAACTAAAAGTTGAACAAAAAGTAAAGAAAAATGGCAAAAAGACCATAAATTTTGCAGAAAAGTAAAGAAACTGGAAGTAAAAGAATTGGACGAAAAAGACTTGTAATTTAAATAACTTAAATAAAATTGGTGTTCAACACGTACATTTCTCCAAATATCAAACTCGTTTCTCTCACACTGGGTACTTAGAGTATTTTTTACAGGATTATTGTACAAGTTTTTCACACCTGATTCTACAACAACTACCCTATTTATATACAAATAAAATAACTGCCTAAAACGGAAAAATCCTAACTATTTGACACTTGTCAATCTGCATGTATTCTTCTTTTCCTGAAGCTTCCACGCGTCTGTAACACGGTGGGAGAACTGACTTTAGTTAAATGTTGCGGATAGCAAGAGTCGCCACCGACTTTTATTTTATCCAAAAGGAAAGGGCATAAAAGAACAGGAAAGACCTTAAAAGATTTTTGGGTTCGGGGGGTAGGTTATGTAAAGGGAAGGTGTTAGCACCCTTTACATCCATGGTTATCCATGGGCTCTTAGTTACTTAGCTCACTTTAAACTGTTTTGAGAAGTGTAGTGTGTGATTAAAAATTTTCTTAAGTACTTTATAATGATCCTTGTATGGATATATATAAAGACTTTGTTTTGAAAATTTGTTTGAAAATGTGAAGTGTAATGAAGTATTTTGAAGGAAAGTGAGCAAGTACTTAAGAGGAACCTACCCTATGCTAAATCTTTACTGTTCTTATATGTTCTTTCAATGGTAAGACTATCCCTATTATTAAGGAATAGGTAGTCATTACCTTGGATGTATTAAGGGACAAACGTAAGGTCATCGTATGGTCAATGAAGGCAACTTAAAGGATGTCTTTACCAATTCGTAGGGACTATCATCATTTATTCGAAGGGACAAGATCATTATCGTAGGCAACCTCGAAGGGACTTGATCCCTTAAAATGTAGGGACTTGATGATTTATATTCGAAGGGACTTTGCTTAAGACATCCCTATATTCGAGGGACTTGACCATTTAAATAAGGCAACCAAGAGGAATACCCTAGGAAGTGCAGACGACGATCAAAGATCGACTTACGTGTGTGAGTGTTTTATTTCAAATATTTAATCATTTTTAATTAAATTATCTAAATGAATTTTAATTACAAGTATGTTTTCACACCCTATTTACTAACCACACAGTAAATATTTACAAAAATAAAAGCAAGAAAAATAAATTCCTAAACTATTACATGGCTATGGGGGAGATACATAATAATCAGGCGAGAAAGAATACATTTTACAACCTATACATTTTTTCCTAATATTATAAATAAAACAAAATTAAAATAAGGAAAATAATGAAGCAAAAATAGAATAGATAAAAACAAATAATAATAAAATAATAAATAAACAATGGTAATAAAGAAATAATAAAATAATAATAATAATAAAGTGATAATAAAAAGGTTAGAATTTTAAAAGAAATTATTTTAGGTTAAACAAGTTAGATTTTTTAGAAGTTATTAGAAAAATATGAGTTTAAAATAAATTAGTAATAATAAAATAATTTAAAAAATATTAATGTACAAAATATAAAATAAAAGAGTTATATGAAAAATATTAAGTTAGTTATTTACAAAATAAATAAAGATTATAGAAAATATCAAATTATTAGGTTAATAGGTTTATTTGTAACAAGATTTTAGAATTATTATTATTCAATTAGAAAAATGGTCAATTAGATTTTATTTACAAAATATATAAGGATTTATTATTATAAGTAAGTAATAAAAAAAGTTATTAAAATAGTTAGTATTTATTATTTATTTACAAAAAATATAAAGATTATAGAAAAATATTAAATAATTAATTAGTAGGTTTTCACTTTTCACGCCCTACATTACTAAACCACGCAGTTAATATAGGATCAATGGCAGGAATTTAAATGGCAGAAAAATAAAATGGCAGAAAATACATGGCAGAAAAATAAAATGGCAGAAAATAAATGGCAGAAAATAAATGACAGAAAATAAAATCCTAACTATTACAACGCTTTGGGACAGTTACATAATAAAGATGGCGGAAAATAAAACTTAAAATATTACAAGTTAAAACTTAAAATATTACAAGGGCGAAGCAATTACAGTGTATGAATAACATAAACATGAGTGAAAATAAGAAATAATAACAGGTTTGTTAAGGTTTGAGAAAAGGTTTATGGTTTAGAGGAAGTTTATGAGAAAGTTTTAAGGTTTACATGAAAACTTAAGGTTTATGAAAAGTTTGAGGTTTTAGGAAAAAAAACAGGGTCAAAGTTTTAGGTTTGAAATTTAGAGTTTATGGCGAAATTGTCAAGGTTTATGTAAAATCAGAGTAGTTAGTTATTTGTGCAGATCTAAATATATAACATAAAAAAAATGAATTAGAAAAAACGACGTTGCTAACGCAAAAATTGCGATCATCGCAACCGGATCGGATCAACATAGATGCCACGCCTAATACACACAGATGTGCAAACGGCGTATCGACACGATCCAACCCGAACAAGATAACTAAAAAATAGAATTAACAATATTAAAATAAAACAAAAATTATATTGGATTAAAACAAAATATTATGGATATTCTAATATGTATATTAGTAAAACAAAATTAGAAAAGGTTATTTCGGATTCCTTATAATACATGGCAAAACGTTAATTGTATAATAGTAAAACAAAACTAAACTACTATTAGAATATTAATATATAACATAGTATATTACTAAGACAAAACATTACCGTAGATGCATCCAAAACGTGGTTATGTCAAAATGTGGATACATGTATCAGTAAAACAAAAATAATGCATATTACAATATTTTAAAATATGGTTATGTATGTATTCAAACTTGAAGACAAAAAACACCTAAATAAGAACAATGACTGACACCATATATACACCAGCAAATCATCTAACAAAGAAAAATAAGGATCATATATAATCTAAGCAAACTGTACATGAAGAAAACAGAACGTAGTAGATCCGCCGCAATCCCTTTCCTCTTCTTTTTTTTCGTCCACTTAGCAGCACACAACATAAATATATATAGGGATCAATTAGGGTTAGTGATAATGAGCCTCAATGTTTATTTTGAAACTTAAATAAAATATTAAATTAAAAACTGAATATAGTTAAATAATTAAAATTAAAATTAAAACTAATATTCCTATTTATTTATTTTAGACACAATGTAAAAATAAACAGACCAAAAAAAAAGTCGGGCGCCAAAATGCTCGAAAAAATAAAATGAACATGTCAAAATAATCAGCGCGAAATAAATGACTCGGAAAAATACAGCGTTTGGTCGGATTTTGAAATAAAAATTATGACCATTTAAACTGCTCAGACTGATCAATATATGACAAAAAATAGTCGTAAAAATATTTTTAGCATGTCAAATTAAACCACGTGAACCGCAGATTAATGTTACCAACATTTGCAAACTTAAACTTGACATTTTTTCATTGACTAATTTTAGGCACAGTTAAAAAGTTAATTTGACCAGTCTGTTTGTAAATTCCGAGAAATTATTCCGGCTAATATTAAGACAGAAAAAAATGTTATGCTATGAAGATGATGCAAATGAATGTGAAACAAAAAAATTGGTTAGAGTTAAAAATAGAGGGCAAATTTTGGGGTGCAACAGCTACCCCTGTTCAATTTTCTGAAACCTGAGGAGTTAGATTGGCCTGTGTGCCATTCGTGACTTGGAAGGTTGAAGGGGATTGAACACAAAAGTCCAAAAATTTGCACTCGCCGATGCGTAACACTGATGATTAATTGTTTATGCTTAAGTGGGCTAGAAGATGCCACTTGGAAGAACTGGAGATGGGCTTATAGATGCCATCCATAATATCAGGAGGTGATAATATCTTGATGTTGATACTGGATATCAGTACTAGGTCTTCGCATAGGCCGTCTCTGAATCGTTTATGCAACATGATTTGAATTGTTGAATAGACCAGTAGAAATAAATCTTCGTGACGATCATCTTTTCTGGAAATATCCTGGATTAGGGAATAGATCTTCGTATAGACCGTTTGCCTACTCTCCAAGGACAAAAGGATATTAGGATTGATTCTTCTGAAAATATCTTGAACTAGGGAATGGATCTTTGTACAGACCGTTTGCCTAATATCCAAGAACAAATAGAGTGTCAGGATCAAATCTCCTGAAAATATCCTGGACTAGGGAATGGATCTTTGTACAGACCGTTTACCTAATATCCAAGAACAAATAGATTAAATCTTCTGAAAGTATCCTGGACTAGGGAATAGATCTTTGTACAGACCGTTTGCCTAATATCCAAGGACAAAAGAGTGTCAGGATCAAGTCTCCTTAAAAATATCCTGGACTAGGGAATGTATCTTTGTACATACCGTTTGCCTACATAAATATATTGCATCCTACATCTATACTACCTATATTATTTGAAATCTTACATTTATGCTACATTACTTTTCTTTCAATATCATAGTTTATTATACTATCATTTTTCTAGTTTAATTTTTTCACTACAATGCATCCTAAATTTAAATATAATAATCATTGATTAATAAACAATTAATATTTTTAACAACATATAATTAAGATAATAAATAAATGTAAATTACTATTAATAAAATATAATAAAAAAATGTTAAGGAAGGAGATATTGATATCGATACACTACATTTAATTTAATTGTGGTCTTTGGATTATATTACCATTTAAATATAGAGTCATATAACACTTTTAACCTTAAACAAATTGGGTATAATATTAAATTCTAATCTTCCTCTATGTTGTTTTAAGAAAAGTAATGTAATATTATTTTTTATTTCCTTTTCTATCTAGAATAATTATTCTGTTGTATATAATAACTTATAATAATATTAAAACAATAAATTATTATGATATTAAAACAATTTTAAAACAATAAATTCAAACATTTTTATATATTAATTAGTATGACATTAAAACAATAAAACATGAATTTTGAAATCTGATCATAATTTTAGTATATGAGAAATATCAACATTATAAGTTTATAACATTAAAACAATAAATTACTATGATATTAAAATAATTTTAAAACAATAAATTCAAACACTTTTATATATTAATTAGTATGACATTAAAACAATAAATTCAAACATTTTTATATATTAATTAGTATGACATTAAAACAATAAAACTTGAATTTTGAAATCTGCTCATAATTTTAGTATATGAGAAAATCATCATTATAAGTTAATAACATTAAAACAATAAATTATTATGATATTAAAATAATTTTAAAACAATAAATTCAAACATTTTTATATATTAATTAGTATGACATTAAAATAATAAAAGTTGAATTTTGAAATCTGCTCATAATTTTAGTATATGAGAAATATCCTCATTATAAGTTTATAACATTAAAACAATAAATTACTATGATATTAAAACAACTTTAAAACAATAAATTCAAATATTCTTATATATTAATTAGTATGACAATAAAACAATAAAAATAATATATATAATAATAATAATAGTATACAAAAATATTTAATATAAAAAAAATCAAAAACAAAAATAAAGAAAACAAAAGTAATGGGACTGTAACAATTTTTTTTCTCTTTCCCATCTTCCAGATGGATGTAACAACAAAATATTGTTAATAATAATAATAATAATAATAATAATAATAATAATAATATATAATTAGTATAATAATTATAAGGAATAATAATAATAATCATAATAAAAATAAATAAATAAAAAGAAAAAGAAAGAAAACATACATATCATATCAAATAATCCAATACAGAAATGCAAAAAAAAAATTAAATAAATAAATAAATTTACAGCTTTGTCAACCAATATCATCTCAAAATGCTTTTTCAACCAATATCATCTCAAAATACTCTTTGTTGTTAGAAACATCCGCCTTTCATAACTCTTCTCGCCATGGATATGAATATGATGAAGATAACGACCAAACTCGCCACGTAATAGCCATGGATATGAATATGATGAAGATAACAACCAAACATAATCAATGATGAAGATTAAGATGACACCGAACATGAATGGATTATGGGTTATAAATCATCATCAGTGGGACGGTTCAAAACTCAAAGGTCGTTTCAGTTAATTCAATATTGTAACCGTTTATGAAATTGGGAATTTATTGAGAATTATGGAAAGTGTTAGGAACAACAATTTAAAGAAAAAACGTAGGAAAGTTGAGAGAAAAAACGTATGAAAGTTGAGAGAAGAGAAAACAAATGAAACGTCAAAATTGGGAGAAGTGATTTTAGCTCACCCACGTGTCAGGTTTTTAAACCCAGAGAGTGAGTTTTCTTATTATAAGTTTATAACATTAAAACATTAAAACAATAAAACAATAAATTACTATGATATTAAAACAACTTTAAAACAATAAATTCAAATATTCTTATATATTAATTAGTATGACAGTAAAACAATAAAAACAATATATATAATTATAATAATAGTATACAAAAATATTTAATATAAAAAAAATCAAAAACAAAAATAAAGAAAACAAAAGTAGGATGAGAATGTAACAATTTGTTTTCTCTTCCCCGTCTTCCAGATGGATGTAACAACAAAATATTTGTTAATAATAATAATAATAATAATATATAATTAGTATAATAATTATAAGGGAATAATAATAATAATAATCATAATAAAAATAAATAAATAAAAAGAAAAAGAAAGAAAACATACATATCATATCAAATAATCCAATACAGAAATGCAAAAAAAAAATTAAATAAATAAATAAATTTACAGCTTTGTCAACCAATATCATCTCAAAATGCTTTTTCAACCAATATCATCTCAAAATACTCTTTGTTGTTAGAAACATCTGCCTTTCATAACTCTTCTCGCCATGGATATGAATATGATGTAGATAACGACCAAACTCGCCACGTAATAGCCATGGATATGAATATGATGAAGATAACAACCAAACATAATCAATGATGAAGATTAAGATGACACCGAACATGAATGGATTATGGGTTATAAATCATCATCAGTGGGACAGTTCAAAAATCAAAGGTCGTTTCAGTTAATTCAATATTGTAACCGTTTATGAAATTGGGAATTTATTGAGAATTATGGAAAGTGTTAGGAACAACAATTTAAAGAAAAAACGTATGAAAGTTGAGAGAAGAGAAAACAAATAAAACGTGAAAATTGGGAGAAGTGATTTTAGCTCACCCACGTGTCAGGTTTTTAAACCCAGAGAGTGAGTTTTCTTACATTAAAACATTAAAACAATAAAACAATAAATTACTATGATATTAAAACAACTTCAAAACAATAAATTCAAATATTCTTATATATTAATTAGTATGACAGTAAAACAATAAAAATAATATATATAATTATAATAATAGTATACAAAAATATTTAATATAAAAAAAATCAAAAACAAAAATAAAGAAAACAAAAGTAGGATGGGACTATAACAATTTTTTTTCTCTTCCCCATCTTTCAGATGGATGTAACAACAAAATATTTGTTAATAATAATAATAATAATATATAATTAGTATAATAATTATAAGAGAATAATAATAATAATAATCTTAATAAAAATAAATAAATAAAAAGAAAAAGAAAGGAAACATACATATCATATCAAATAATCCAATACAGAAATGCAAAAAAAAAAATTAAATAAATAAATAAATTTACAGCTTTGTCAACCAATATCATCTCAAAATGCTTTTTCAACCAATATCATCTCAAAATACTCTTTGTTGTTAGAAACATCCGCCTTTCATAACTCTTCTCGCCGTGGATATGAATATGATGAAGATAACGACCAAACTCGCCACGTAATAGCCATGGATATGAATATGATGAAGATAACAACCAAACATAATCAATGATGAAGATTAAGATGACACCGAACATGAATGGATTATGGGTTATAAATCATCATCAGTGGGACAGTTCAAAAATCAAAGGTCGTTTCAGTTAATTCAATATTGTAACCGTTTATGAAATTGGGAATTTATTGAGAATTATGGAAAGTGTTAGGAACAACAATTTAAAGAAAAAACGTATGAAAGTTGAGAGAAGAGAAAACAAATAAAACGTGAAAATTGGGAGAAGTGATTTTAGCTCACCCACGTGTCAGGTTTTTAAACCCAGAGTGTGAGTTTTCTTACATTAAAACATTAAAACAATAAAACAATAAATTACTATGATATTAAAACAACTTTAAAACAATAAATTCAAATATTCTTATATATTAATTAGTATGACAGTAAAACAATAAAAATAATATATATAATTATAATAATAGTATACAAAAATATTTAATATAAAAAAAATCAAAAACAAAAATAAAGAAAACAAAAGTAGGATGGGACTGTAACAATTTTTTTTCTCTTCCCCATCTTCCAGATGGATGTAACAACAAAATATTTGTTAATAATAATAATAATAATATATAATTAGTATAATAATTATAAGGGAATAATAATAATAATAATCGTAATAAAAATAAATAAATAAAAAGAAAAAGAAAGAAAACATACATATCATATCAAATAATCCAATACAGAAATGCAAAAAAAAAATTAAATAAATAAATAAATTTCCAGCTTTGTAAACCAATATCATCTCAAAATGCTTTTTCAACCAATATCATCTCAAAATACTCTTTGTTGTTAGAAACATCCGCCTTTCATAACTCTTCTCGCCATGGATATGAATATGATGAAGATAACGACCAAACTCGCGACGTAATAGCCATGGATATGAATATGATGAAGATAACAATCAAACATAATCAATGATGAAGATTAAGATGACACCGAACATGAATGGATTATGGGTTATAAATCATCATCAGTGGGACGGTTCAAAAATCAAAGGTCGTTTCAGTTAATTCAATATTGTAACCGTTTATGAAATTGGGAATTTATTGAGAATTATGGAAAGTGTTAGGAACAACAATTTAAAGAAAAAACGTATGAAAGTTGAGAGAAAAAACGTATGAAAGTTGAGAGAAGAGAAAACAAATGAAACGTGAAAATTGGGAGAAGTGATTTTAGCTCACCCACGTGTCAGGTTTTTAAACCCAGAGAGTGAGTTTTCTTACATTAAAACATTAAAACAATAAAACAATAAATTACTATGATATTAAAACAACTTTAAAACAATAAATTCAAATATTCTTATATATTAATTAGTATGACAGTAAAACAATAAAAATAATATATATAATTATAATAATAGTATACAAAAATATTTAATATAAAAAAAATCAAAAACAAAAATAAAGAAAACAAAAGTAGGATGGGACTGTAACAATTTTTTTTCTCTTCCCCATCTTCCAGATGGATGTAACAACAAAATATTTGTTAATAATAATAATAATAATAATATATAATTAGTATAATAAATATAAGAGAATAATAATAATAATAATCTTAATAAAAATAAATAAATAAAAAGAAAAAGAAAGAAAACATACATATCATATCAAATAATCCAATACAGAAATGCAAAAAAAAAATTAAATAAATAAATAAATTTACAGCTTTGTCAACCAATATCATCTCAAAATGCTTTTTCAACCAATATCATCTCAAAATACTCTTTGTTGTTAGAAACATCCGCCTTTCATAACTCTTCTCGCCGTGGATATGAATATGATGAAGATAACGACCAAACTCACCACGTAATAGCCATGGATATGAATATGATGAAGATAACAACCAAACATAATCAATGATGAAGATTAAGATGACACCGAACATGAATGGATTATGGGTTATAAATCATCATCAGTGGGACAGTTCAAAAATCAAAGGTCGTTTCAGTTAATTCAATATTGTAACCGTTTATGAAATTGGGAATTTAATGAGAATTATGGAAAGTGTTAGGAACAACAATTTAAAGAAAAAACGTATGAAAGTTGAGAGAAGAGAAAACAAATAAAACGTGAAAATTGGGAGAAGTGATTTTAGCTCACCCACGTGTCAGGTTTTTAAACCCAGAGAGTGAGTTTTCTTACATTAAAACATTAAAACAATAAAACAATAAATTCAAATATTCTTATATATTAATTAGTATGACAGTAAAACAATAAAAATAATATATATAATTATAATAATAGTATACAAAAATATTTAATATAAAAAATATCAAAAACAAAAATAAAGAAAACAAAAGTAGGATGGGACTGTAACAATTTTTCTTCTCTTCCCCATCTTCCAGATGGATGTAACAACAAAATATTTGTTAATAATAATAATAATAATATATAATTAGTATAATAATTATAAGGGAATAATAATAATAATAATCATAATAAAAATAAATAAATAAAAAGAAAAAGAAAGAAAACATACATATCATATCAAATAATCCAATACAGAAATGCAAAAAAAAAAATTAAATAAATAAATAAATTTACAGCTTTGTCAACCAATATCATCTCAAAATGCTTTTTCAACCAATATCATCTCAAAATACTCTTTGTTGTTAGAAACATCCGCCTTTCATAACTCTTCTCGCCGTGGATATGAATATGATGAAGATAACAACCAAACTCGCGACGTAATAGCCATGGATATGAATATGATGAAGATAACAACCAAACATAATCAATGATGAAGATTAAGATGACACCGAACATGAATGGATTATGGGTTATAAATCATCATCAGTGGGACGGTTCAAAAATCAAAGGTCGTTTCAGTTAATTCAATATTGTAACCGTTTATGAAATTGGGAATTTATTGAGAATTATGGAAAGTGTTAGGAACAACAATTTAATTTAAAGAAAAAACGTATGAAAGTTGAGAGAAAAAACGTATGAAAGTTGAGAGAAGAGAAAACAAATGAAACCTGAAAATTGGGAGAAGTGATTTTAGCTCACACACGTGTCAGGTTTTTAAACCCAGAGAGTGAGTTTTCTTATATTATAAGTTTATAACATTGAAACATTAAAACAATAAAACAATAAATTACTATGATATTAAAACAACTTTAAAACAATAAATTCAAATATTCTTATATATTAATTAGTATGACAGTAAAACAATAAAAATAATATATATAATTATAATAATAGTATACAAAAATATTTAATATAAAAAAAATCAAAAACAAAAATAAAGAAAACAAAAGTAGGATGGGACTGTAACAATTTTTTTTCTCTTCCCCATCTTCCAGATGGATGTAACAACAAAATATTTGTTAATAATAATAATAATAATATATAATTAGTATAATAATTATAAGGGAATAATAATAATAATAATCGTAATAAAAATAAATAAATAAAAAGAAAAAGAAAGAAAACATACATATCATATCAAATAATCCAATACAGAAATGCAAAAAAAAAATTAAATAAATAAATAAATTTCCAGCTTTGTAAACCAATATCATCTCAAAATGCTTTTTCAACCAATATCATCTCAAAATACTCTTTGTTGTTAGAAACATCCGCCTTTCATAACTCTTCTCGCCATGGATATGAATATGATGAAGATAACGACCAAACTCGCGACGTAATAGCCATGGATATGAATATGATGAAGATAACAATCAAACATAATCAATGATGAAGATTAAGATGACACCGAACATGAATGGATTATGGGTTATAAATCATCATCAGTGGGACGGTTCAAAAATCAAAGGTCGTTTCAGTTAATTCAATATTGTAACCGTTTATGAAATTGGGAATTTATTGAGAATTATGGAAAGTGTTAGGAACAACAATTTAAAGAAAAAACGTATGAAAGTTGAGAGAAAAAACGTATGAAAGTTGAGAGAAGAGAAAACAAATGAAACGTGAAAATTGGGAGAAGTGATTTTAGCTCACCCACGTGTCAGGTTTTTAAACCCAGAGAGTGAGTTTTCTTACATTAAAACATTAAAACAATAAAACAATAAATTACTATGATATTAAAACAACTTTAAAACAATAAATTCAAATATTCTTATATATTAATTAGTATGACAGTAAAACAATAAAAATAATATATATAATTATAATAATAGTATACAAAAATATTTAATATAAAAAAAATCAAAAACAAAAATAAAGAAAACAAAAGTAGGATGGGACTGTAACAATTTTTTTTCTCTTCCCCATCTTCCAGATGGATGTAACAACAAAATATTTGTTAATAATAATAATAATAATAATATATAATTAGTATAATAAATATAAGAGAATAATAATAATAATAATCTTAATAAAAATAAATAAATAAAAAGAAAAAGAAAGAAAACATACATATCATATCAAATAATCCAATACAGAAATGCAAAAAAAAAATTAAATAAATAAATAAATTTACAGCTTTGTCAACCAATATCATCTCAAAATGCTTTTTCAACCAATATCATCTCAAAATACTCTTTGTTGTTAGAAACATCCGCCTTTCATAACTCTTCTCGCCGTGGATATGAATATGATGAAGATAACGACCAAACTCACCACGTAATAGCCATGGATATGAATATGATGAAGATAACAACCAAACATAATCAATGATGAAGATTAAGATGACACCGAACATGAATGGATTATGGGTTATAAATCATCATCAGTGGGACAGTTCAAAAATCAAAGGTCGTTTCAGTTAATTCAATATTGTAACCGTTTATGAAATTGGGAATTTAATGAGAATTATGGAAAGTGTTAGGAACAACAATTTAAAGAAAAAACGTATGAAAGTTGAGAGAAGAGAAAACAAATAAAACGTGAAAATTGGGAGAAGTGATTTTAGCTCACCCACGTGTCAGGTTTTTAAACCCAGAGAGTGAGTTTTCTTACATTAAAACATTAAAACAATAAAACAATAAATTCAAATATTCTTATATATTAATTAGTATGACAGTAAAACAATAAAAATAATATATATAATTATAATAATAGTATACAAAAATATTTAATATAAAAAATATCAAAAACAAAAATAAAGAAAACAAAAGTAGGATGGGACTGTAACAATTTTTCTTCTCTTCCCCATCTTCCAGATGGATGTAACAACAAAATATTTGTTAATAATAATAATAATAATATATAATTAGTATAATAATTATAAGGGAATAATAATAATAATAATCATAATAAAAATAAATAAATAAAAAGAAAAAGAAAGAAAACATACATATCATATCAAATAATCCAATACAGAAATGCAAAAAAAAAAATTAAATAAATAAATAAATTTACAGCTTTGTCAACCAATATCATCTCAAAATGCTTTTTCAACCAATATCATCTCAAAATACTCTTTGTTGTTAGAAACATCCGCCTTTCATAACTCTTCTCGCCGTGGATATGAATATGATGAAGATAACAACCAAACTCGCGACGTAATAGCCATGGATATGAATATGATGAAGATAACAACCAAACATAATCAATGATGAAGATTAAGATGACACCGAACATGAATGGATTATGGGTTATAAATCATCATCAGTGGGACGGTTCAAAAATCAAAGGTCGTTTCAGTTAATTCAATATTGTAACCGTTTATGAAATTGGGAATTTATTGAGAATTATGGAAAGTGTTAGGAACAACAATTTAATTTAAAGAAAAAACGTATGAAAGTTGAGAGAAAAAACGTATGAAAGTTGAGAGAAGAGAAAACAAATGAAACCTGAAAATTGGGAGAAGTGATTTTAGCTCACACACGTGTCAGGTTTTTAAACCCAGAGAGTGAGTTTTCTTATATTATAAGTTTATAACATTGAAACATTAAAACAATAAAACAATAAATTACTATGATATTAAAACAACTTTAAAACAATAAATTCAAATATTCTTATATATTAATTAGTATGACAATAAAACAATAAAAATAATATATATAATTATAATAATAGTATACAAAAATATTTAATACAAAAAAAATCAAAAACAAAAATAAAGAAAACAAAAGTAGGATGGGAATGTAACAATTTTTTTTCTCTTCCCCGTCTTCCAGATGGATGTAACAACAAAATATTTGTTAATAATAATAATAATAATAATAATAATAATAATAATAATATATAATTAGTATAATAATTATAAGGGAATAATAATAATAATAATCATAATAAAAATAAATAAATAAAAAGAAAAAGAAAGAAAACATACATATCATATCAAATAATCCAATACAGAAATGCAAAAAAAAAATTAAATAAAAAAATAAATTTACAGCTTTGTCAACCAATATCATCTCAAAATGCTTTTTCAACCAATATCATCTCAAAATACTCTTTGTTGTTAGAAACATCCGCCTTTCATAACTCTTCTCGCCATGGATATGAATATAATGAAGATAACGACCAAACTCGCCACGTAATAGCCATGGATATCAATATGATGAAGATAACAACCAAACATAATCAATGTTGAAGATTAAGATGACACCGAACATGAATGGATTATGGGTTATAAATCATCATGAATGGATTATGGGTTATAAATCATCATCAGTGGGACGGTTCAAAAATCAAAGGTCGTTTCAGTTAATTCAATATTGTAACCGTTTATGAAATTGGGAATTTATTGAGAATTATGGAAAGTGTTAGGAACAACAATTTAAAGAAAAAACGTATGAAAGTTGAGAGAAGAGAAAACAAATGAAACGTGAAAATTGGGAGAAGTGATTTTAGCTCACCCACGTGTCAGGTTTCCAGAAAGTGAGTTTTCTTATATTATAAGTTTATAACATTAAAACATTAAAACAATAAAACAATAAATTACTATGATATTAAAACAACTTTAAAACAATAAATTCAAATATTCTTATATATTAATTAGTATGACAGTAAAATAATATAAATAATATATATAATTATAATAATAGTGTACAAAAATATTTAATATAAAAAAAATCAAAAACAAAAATAAAGAAAACAAAAGTAGGATGGGAATGTAACAATTTTTTTTCTCCTCCCCGTCTTCCAGATGGATGTAACAACAAAATATTTGTTAATAATAATAATAATAATAATATATAATTAGTATAATAATTATAAGGGAATAATAATAATAATAATCATAATAAAAATAAATAAATAAAAAGAAAAAGAAAGAAAACATACATATCATATCAAATAATCCAATACAGAAATGCAAAAAAAAAATTAAATAAATAAATAAATTTACAGCTTTGTCAACCAATATCATCTCAAAATGCTTTTTCAACCAATATCATCTCAAAATACTCTTTGTTGTTAGAAACATCCGCCTTTCATAACTCTTCTCGCCATGGATATGAATATGATGAAGATAACGACCAAACTCGCCACGTAATAGCCATGGATATGAATATGATGATGATAACAACCAAACATAATCAATGATGAAGATTAAGATGACACCGAACATGAATGGATTATGGGTTATAAATCATCATGAATGGATTATGGGTTATAAATCATCATCAGTGGGACGGTTCAAAAATCAAAGGTCGTTTCAGTTAATTCAATATTGTAACCGTTTATGAAATTGGGAATTTATTGAGAATTATGGAAAGTGTTAGGAACAACAATTTAAAGAAAAAACGTATGAAAGTTGAGAGAAGAGAAAACAAATGAAACGTGAAAATTGGGAGAAGTGATTTTAGCTCACCCACGTGTCAGGTTTCCAGAGAGTGAGTTTTCTTATTATAAGTTTATAACATTAAAACATTAAAACAATAAAACATTAAATTACTATGATATTAAAACAACTTTAAAACAATAAATTCAAATATTCTTATATATTAATTAGTATGACAGTAAAACAATAAAAATAATATATATAATTATAATAATAGTATACAAAAATATTTAATATAAAAAAAATCAAAAACAAAAATAAAGAAAACAAAAGTAGGATGGGACTGTAACAATTTTTTTTCTCTTCCCCATCTTCCAGATGGATGTAACAACAAAATATTTGTTAATAATAATAATAATAATATATAATTAGTATAATAATTATAAGTGAATAATAATAATAATAATCATAATAAAAATAAATAAATAAAAAGAAAAAGAAAGAAAACATACATATCATATCAAATAATCCAATACAGAAATGCAAAAAAAAAAATTAAATAAATAAATAAATTTACAGCTTTGTCAACCAATATCATCTCAAAATGCTTTTTCAACCAATATCATCTCAAAATACTCTTTGTTGTTAGAAACATCCGCCTTTCATAACTCTTCTCGCCGTGGATATGAATATGATGAAGATAACGACCAAACTCGCCACGTAATAGCCATGGATATGAATATGATGAAGATTAAGATGACACCGAACATGAATGGATTATGGTTTATAAATCATCATCAGTGGGACGGTTCAAAAATCAAAGGTCGTTTCAGTTAATTCAATATTGTAACCGTTTATGAAATTGGGAATTTATTGAGAATTATGGAAAGTGTTAGGAACAACAATTTAAAGAAAAAACGTATGAAAGTTGAGAGAAAAAACGTATGAAAGTTGAGAGAAGAGAAAACAAATGAAACGTGAAAATTGGAAGAAGTGATTTTAGCTCACCCACGTGTCAGGTTTTTAACCCAGAGAGTGAGTTTTCTTACATTAAAACATTAAAACAATAAATTACTATGATATTAAAACAACTTTAAAACAATAAATTCAAATATTCTTATATATTAATTAGTATGACAGTAAAACAATAAAAATAATATATATAATTATAATAATAGTATACAAAAATATTTAATATAAAAAAAATCAAAAACAAAAATAAAGAAAACAAAAGTAGGATGGGACTGTAACAATTTTTTTTCTCTTCCCCATCTTCCAGATGGATGTAACAACAAAATATATGTTAATAATAATAATAATAATAATAATAATATATAATTAGTATAATAATTATAAGGGAATAATAATAATAATAATCATAATAAAAATAAATAAATAAAAAGAAAAAGAAAGAAAACATACATATCATATCAAATAATCCAATACAGAAATGCAAAAAAAAAAATTAAATAAATAAATAAATTTACAGCTTTGTCAACCAATATCATCTCAAAATGCTTTTTCAACCAATATCATCTCAAAATACTCTTTGTTGTTAGAAACATCCGCCTTTCATAACTCTTCTCGCCATGGATATGAATATGATGAAGATAACGACCAAACTCGCCACGTAATAGCCATGGATATGAATATGATGAAGATAACAACCAAACATAATCAATAATGAAGATTAAGATGACACCGAACATGAATGGATTATGGGTTATAAATCATCATCAGTGGGACGGTTCAAAAATCAAAGGTCGTTTCAGTTAATTCAATATTGTAACCGTTTATGAAATTGGGAATTTATTGAGAATTATGGAAAGTGTTAGGAACAACAATTTAAAGAAAAAACGTATGAAAGTTGAGAGAAAAAACGTATGAAAGTTGAGAGAAGAGAAAACAAATGAAACGTGAAAATTGGGAGAAGTGATTTTAGCTCACCCACGTGTCAGGTTTTTAAACCCAGAGAGTGAGTTTTCTTACATTAAAACATTAAAACAATAAAACAATAAATTACTATGATATTAAAACAACTTTAAAACAATAAATTCAAATATTCTTATATATTAATTAGTATGACAGTAAAACAATAAAAATAATATATATAATTATAATAATAGTATACAAAAATATTTAATATAAAAAAAATCAAAAACAAAAATAAAGAAAACAAAAGTAGGATGGGACTGTAACAATTTTTTTTCTCTTCCCCATCTTCCAGATGAATGTAACAACAAAATATTTGTTAATAATAATAATAATAATATATAATTAGTATAATAATTATAAGGGAATAATAATAATAATAATCATAATAAAAATAAATAAATAAAAAGAAAAAGAAAGAAAACATACATATCATATCAAATAATCCAATACAGAAATAAAAAAAAAATTAAATAAATAAATAAATTTACAGCTTTGTCAACCAATATCATCTCAAAATGCTTTTTCAACCAATATCATCTCAAAATACTCTTTGTTGTTAGAAACATCCGCCTTTCATAACTCTTCTCGCCATGGATATGAATATGATGAAGATAACGACCAAACTCGCCACGTAATAGCCATGGATATGAATATGATGAAGATAACAACCAAACATAATCAATGATGAAGATTAAGATGACACCGAACATGAATGGATTATGGGTTATAAATCATCATCAGTGGGACGGTTCAAAAATCAAAGGTCGTTTCAGTTAATTCAATATTGTAACCGTTTATGAAATTGGGAATTTATTGAGAACTATGGAAAGTGTTAGGAACAACAATTTAAAGAAAAAACGTATGAAAGTTGAGAGAAGAGAAAACAAATGAAACGTGAAAATTGGGAGAAGTGATTTTAGCTCACCCACGTGTCAGGTTTTTAAACCCAGAGAGTGAGTTTTCTTACATTAAAACATTAAAACAATAAAACAATAAATTACTATGATATTAAAACAACTTTAAAACAATAAATTCAATTATTCTTATATATTAATTAGTATGACAGTAAAACAATAAAAATAATATATATAATTATAATAATAGTATACAAAAATATTTAATATAAAAAAAATCAAAAACAAAAATAAAGAAAACAAAAGTAGGATGGGACTGTAACAATTTTTTTTCTCTTCCCCATCTTCCAGATGGATGTAACAACAAAATATTTGTTAATAATAATAATAATAATAATAATAATATAATTAGTATAATAATTATAAGGGAATAATAATAATAATAATCATAATAAAAATAAATAAGTAAAAAGAAAAAGAAAGAAAACATACATATCATATCAAATAATCCAATACAGAAATACAAAAAAAAAAAATTAAATAAATAAATAAATTTACAGCTTTGTCAACCAATATCATCTCAAAATGCTTTTTCAACCAATATCATCTCAAAATACTCTTTGTTGTTAGAAACATCCGCCTTTCATAACTCTTCTCGCCGTGGATATGAATATGATGAAGATAACGACCAAACTCGCCACGTAATTGCCATGGATATGAATATGATGAAGATAACAACCAAACATAATCAATGATGAAGATTAAGATGACACCGAACATGAATGGATTATGGGTTATAAATCATCATCAGTGGGACGGTTCAAAAATCAAAGGTCGTTTCAGTTAATTCAATATTGTAACCGTTTATGAAATTGGGAATTTATTGAGAATTATGGAAAGTGTTAGGAACAACAATTTAAAGAAAAAACGTATGAAAGTTGAGTGAAAAAACGTATGAAAGTTGAGAGAAGAGAAAACAAATGAAACGTGAAAATTGGGA
The DNA here is from genome assembly GCA_963966055.1 of Lathyrus aphaca. Taxonomy (NCBI): domain Eukaryota; kingdom Viridiplantae; phylum Streptophyta; class Magnoliopsida; order Fabales; family Fabaceae; genus Lathyrus; species Lathyrus aphaca. The sequence goes on along the minus strand of OZ014519.1, from coordinate 448,438,382 downwards.
GAAGTGATTTTAGCTCACCCACGTGTCAGGTTTTTAAACCCAGAGAGTAAGTTTTCTTACATTAAAACATTAAAACAATAAAACAATAAATCACTATGATATTAAAACAACTTTAAAACAATAAATTCAAATATTCTTATATATTAATTAGTATGACAGTAAAACAATAAAAATAATATATATAATTATAATAATAGTATTCCAAAATATTTAATATAAAAAAAATCAAAAACAAAAATAAAGAAAACAAAAGTAGGATGGGACTGTAACAATTTTTTTTCTCTTCCCCATCTTCCAGATGGATGTAACAACAAAATATTTGTTAATAATAATAATAATAATAATATATAATTAGTATAATAATTATAAGGGAATAATAATAATAATAATCATAATAAAAATAAATAAATAAAAAGAAAAAGAAAGAAAACATACATATCATATCAAATAATCCAATACAGAAATGCAAAAAAAAAATTAAATAAATAAATAAATTTACAGCTTTGTCAATCAATATCATCTCAAAATGCTTTTTCAACCAATATCATCTCAAAATACTCTTTGTTGTTAGAAACATCCGCCTTTCATAACTCTTCTCGCCGTGGATATGAATATGATGAAGATATCGACCAAACTCGCCACGTAATAGCCATGGATATGAATATGATGAAGATAACAACCAAACATAATCAATGATGAAGATTAAGATGACACCGAACATGAATGGATTATAGGTTATAAATCATCATCAGTGGGACGGTTCAAAAATCAAAGGTCGTTTCAGTTAATTCAATATTGTAACCGTTTATGAAATTGGGAATTTATTGAGAATTATGGAAAGTGTTAGGAACAACAATTTAAAGAAAAAACGTATGAAAGTTGAGAGAAGAGAAAACAAATGAAACGTGAAAATTGGGAGAAGTGATTTTAGCTCACCCACGTGTCTGGTTTCCAGAGAGTGAGTTTTCTTATTATAAGTTTATAACATTAAAACATTAAAACAATAAAACAATAAATTACTATGATATTAAAACAACTTTAAAACAATAAATTCAAATATTCTTATATTTTAATTAGTATGACAGTAAAACAATAAAAATAATATATATAATTATAATAATAGTATACAAAAATATTTAATATAAAAAAAATCAAAAACAAAAATAAAGAAAACAAAAGTAGGATGGGACTGTAACAATTGTTTTTCTCTTCCCCATCTTCCAGATGGATGTAACAACAAAATATTTGTTAATAATAATAATAATAATAATAATATATAATTAGTATAATAATTATAAGAGAATAATAATAATAATAATCATAATAAAAATAAATAAAGAAAAAGAAAAAGAAAGAAAACATACATATCATATCAAATAATCCAATACAGAAATGCAAAAAAAAATTAAATAAATAAATAAATTTACAGCTTTGTCAACCAATATCATCTCAAAATGCTTTTTCAACCAATATCATCTCAAAATACTCTTTGTTGTTAGAAACATCCGCCTTTCATAACTCTTCTCGCCGTGGATATGAATATGATGAAGATAACGACCAAACTCGCCACGTAATAGCCATGGATATGAATATGATGAAGATAACAACCAAACATAATCAATGATGAAGATTAAGATGACACCGAACATGAATGGATTATGGGTTATAAATCATCATCAGTGGGACGGTTCAAAAATCAAAGGTCGTTTCAGTTAATTCAATATTGTAACCGGTTATGAAATTGGGAATTTATTGAGAATTATGGAAAGTGTTAGGAACAACAATTTAAAGAAAAAACGTATGAAAGTTGAGTGAAAAAACGTATGAAAGTTGAGAGAAGAGAAAACAAATGAAACGTGAAAATTGGGAGAAGTGATTTTAGCTCACCCACGTGTCAGGTTTTTAAACCCAGAGAGTGAGTTTTCTTACATTAAAACATTAAAACAATAAAACAATAAATCACTATGATATTAAAACAACTTTAAAACAATAAATTCAAATATTCTTATATATTAATTAGTATGACAGTAAAACAATAAAAATAATATATATAATTATAATAATAGTATACAAAAATATTTAATATAAAAAAAATCAAAAACAAAAATAAAGAAAACAAAAGTAGGATGGGACTGTAACAATTTTTTTACTCTTCCCCATCTTCCAGATGGATGTAACAACAAAATATTTGTTAATAATAATAATAATAATAATAATATAGAATTAGTATAATAATTATATGGGAATAATAATAATAATAATCATAATAAAAATAAATAAATAAAAAGAAAAAGAAAGGAAACATACATATCATATCAAATAATCCAATACAGAAATGCAAAAAAAAAAAATTAAATAAATAAATAAATTTACAGCTTTGTCAACCAATATCATCTCAAAATGCTTTTTCAACCAATATCATCTCAAAATACTCTTTGTTGTTAGAAACATCCGCCTTTCATAACTCTTCTCGCCATGGATATGAATATGATGAAGATAACGACCAAACTCGCCACGTAATAGCCATGTATATGAATATGATGAAGATAACAACCAAACATAATCAATGATGAAGATTAAGATGACACCGAACATGAAAGGATTATGGGTTATAAATCATCATGAATGGATTATGGGTTATAAATCATCATCAATGGGACGGTTCAAAAATCAAAGGTCGTTTCAGTTAATTCAATATTGTAACCGTTTATGAAATTGGGAATTTATTGAGAATTATGGAAAGTGTTAGGAACAACAATTTAAAGAAAAAACGTATGAAAGTTGAGAGAAGAGAAAACAAATGAAACGTGAAAATTGGGAGAAGTGAATTTAGCTCACCCACGTGTCAGGTTTCCAGAGAGTGAGTTTTCTTATTATAAGTTTATAACATTAAAACATTAAAACAATAAAACAATAAATTACTATGATATTAAAACAACTTTAAAACAATAAATTCAAATATTCTTATATATTAATTAGTATGACAGTAAAACAATAAAAACAATATATATAATTATAATAATACTCTTTGTTTTTAGAAACATCCGCCTTTCATAACTCTTCTCGCCGTGGATATGAATATGATGAAGATAACGACCAAACTCGCCACGTAATAGCCATGGATATGAATATGATGAAGATAACAACCAAACATAATCAATAATGAAGATTAAGATGACACCGAACATGAATGGATTATGGGTTATAAATCATCATCAGTGGGACGGTTCAAAAATCAAAGGTCGTTTCAGTTAATTCAATATTGTAACCGTTTATGAAATTGGGAATTTATTGAGAATTATGGAAAGTGATAGGAACAACAATTTAAAGAAAAAACGTATGAAAGTTGAGAGAATAAACGTATGAAAGTTGAGAGAAGAGAAAACAAATGAAACGTGAAAATTGGGAGAAGTGATTTTAGCTCACCCACGTGTCAGGTTTTTAAACCCAGAGAGTGAGTTTTCTTATATTATAAGTTTATAACATTGAAACATTAAAACAATAAAACAATAAATTACTATGATATTAAAACAACATTAAAACAATAAATTCAAATATTCTTATATTTAATTAGTATGACAGTAAAACAATAAAAATAATATATATAATTATAATAATAGTATACAAAAATATTTAATATAAAAAAAATCAAAAACAAAAATAAAGAAAACAAAAGTAGGATGGGAATGTAACAATTTTTTTTCTCTTCCCCGTCTTCCAGATGGATGTAACAACAAAATATTTGTTAATAATAATAATAATAATAATATATAATTAGTATAATAATTATAAGGGAATAATAATAATAATAATCATAATAAAAATAAATAAATAAAAAGAAAAAGAAAGAAAACATACATATCATATCAAATAATCCAATACAGAAATGCAAAAAAACAAATTAAATAAATAAATAAATTTACAGCTTTGTCAACCAATATCATCTCAAAATGCTTTTTCAACCAATATCATCTCAAAATACTCTTTGTTGTTAGAAACATCCGCCTTTCATAACCAAACTCGCCACGTAATAGCCATGGATATGAATATGATGAAGATAACAACCAAACATAATCAATGATGAAGATTAAGATGACACCGAACATGAATGGATTATGGGTTATAAATAATCATCAGCGGGACGGTTCAAAAATCAAAGGTCGTTTCAGTTAATTCAATATTGTAACCGTTTATGAAATTGGGAATTTATTGAGAATTATGGAAAGTGTTAGGAACAACAATTTAAAGAAAAAACGTATGAAAGTTGAGAGAAAAACGTATGAAAGTTGAGAGAAGAGAAAACAAATGAAACGTGAAAATTGGGAGAAGTGATTTTAGCTCACCCACGTGTCAGGTTTTTAAACCCAGAGAGTGAGTTTTCTTACATTAAAACATTAAAACAATAAAACAATAAATTACTATGATATTAAAACAACTTTAAAACAATAAATTCAAATATTCTTATATATTAATTAGTATGACAGTAAAACAATAAAAATAATATATATAATTATAATAATAGTATACAAAAATATTTAATATAAAAAAAATCAAAAACAAAAATAAAGAAAACAAAAGTAGGATGGGACTGTAACAATTTTTTTTCTCTTCCCCATCTTCCAGATGGATGTAACAACAAAATATTTGTTAATAATAATAATAATAATAATATATAATTAGTATAATAATTATAAGGGAATAATAATAATAATAATCATAATAAAAATAAATAAATAAAAAGAAAAAGAAAGAAAACATACATATCATATCAAATAATCCAATACAGAAATGCAAAAAAAAAAATTAAATAAATAAATAAATTTACAGCTTTGTCAACCAATATCATCTCAAAATGCTTTTTCAACCAATATCATCTCAAAATACTCTTTGTTGTTAGAAACATCCGCCTTTCATAACTCTTCTCGCCATGGATATGAATATGATGAAGATAACGACCAAACTCGCCATGTAATAGCCATGGATATGAATATGATGAAGATAACAACCAAACATAATCAATGATGAAGATTAAGATGACACCGAACATGAATGGATTATGGGTTATAAATCATCATCAGTGGGACGGTTCAAAAATCAAAGGTCGTTTCAGTTAATTCAATATTGTAACCGTTTATGAAATTGGGAATTTATTGAGAATTATGGAAAGTGTTAGGAACAACAATTTAAAGAAAAAACGTATGAAAGTTGAGAGAAAAAACGTATGAAAGTTGAGAGAAGAGAAAACAAATGAAACATGAAAATTGGGAGAAGTGATTTTAGCTCACCCACGTGTCAGGTTTTTAAACCCAGAGAGTGAGTTTTCTTATATTATAGATTGGTGAGGTTATTAATTTTCCTAAAAAACAAGTTTTAAATGATTGTTAATTATTGATGAATAATTAAGAATGTTTTTAAATAGTAGTGAGAATTAATTGACACTATGTGTCGTATACTTATGCTGGAGTTATTATTTTTCTTAATAATTTTTCTTAGTTCATAAGAGTTATTAAAAAAAATCAATTAGTAAATAAATGAATTAGTAAATAAATGAGTAAATATGTGATGTTTCTTCTCTAAAAATTTGATCTAAGTTAAGACAAATTGTGAAAAGGGAAACAACTTAATTTGGAATTAAGACAAATTTTATATATAGAATATAAAATGATATGATTTACTATATGAGATTTGTTATTTATTAAAATTGAAACAAATTTTCTTTTTTTAATTTTATATTATTTTTAGCAAAAGTGCATACACAATTATTTTAAAACAAAAGACCCCCAAAAAATAAAATTAAATGTATCCTCTTTTTATCAATAGTTTCATATATATTTTTTATAAAACTAAATAATAATTAAGTTTTCTAAGATATTCCCTTTTTTAATAAATAAATAAGAGAACTCTAACCCTATTTTTATATAAATTAAATTTTTATCTATCTTAATAACCTAACAAGTAATTATTAGGTTCAAGATACATCTTCCATATACATAACAAACCCCATTTTATATTTACTCTTTTTTCAAACTATATAACAAACTTAATAAAACTTTGACAATACCATTTTTTTTAATAAATTAAATGACTATACCCCCTATTTTATAAAGAACCCCCAAAATTAATAAATTATGTCTAAAAAGCCAAAAGAGTCTTTCTTTGACTTTTTTTTAGGTTATAAGAAGAAAAAAAATCTCGGATCAAAATTTAGGGTACGACAGATGTACTTTGATTGTGGTTGTTGCTGCCACAAGTAGAATCTTCCTCATGACTAGTTACTAAGAACTACCAGCCATGAAGAGAGCAATATTTTTTCTCAGGATTTTTTCTGCACCACTGTTAAGTGTTAATACACAAACCATGCTCTAATACCAACTAAAGATGAGAAATATACACAGGAATGGGAGGGGGTTGAATTGTGTATTCCAAATATCCGTTTCTCTTCTAATTATGAAACTTTCAGAATTTGGACCATGTTCAGAGTCTAATATCAAATCAAGTAACAACAACGAAAATAAAATGATTAGAAGTAAAAGCAAGCAACACACAAACATTATCCTGGTTTATCTCCTCAAATGAGAGTAGTTCAGTTCATTTGCCTCAATAAGAGGTTTTCATTATAACCAAACAAATTATAATTATACCCAAAAATATGACACTTGACAAGACTGGTAGGGTTTTGGTTCAGGGTACGAATTATAGGCTTTTTTGCTTTCAGAGTCTGAGCTGTCACAAGAGGATGAAACAATATATTAGAGTCTGAACCTTCAGATGCTGATGAACACATTCAGAGTTACCATTTTCTGATCATCCAGAATCTGAGTAACATTGTTTCTCCAGTTATGCTTTCAACAAGATCAATTCATAGTATATTCTAAGCTAGTAGTCTTGCACACTTGAACATATGATATTCATTCTATAAATACTTTGTTATCATTAAAACCCAAGGGATATGATAAATCTTGTTTCAACAATACCTTCTCAAGATCATGATAGAGACAAATCGAAACAATTTCTCCATTCTAAATAAACCTAAACACAAATTAACCAAACTTATAGTTTTAGCACATTAGTCCAATATACTTTGATTATTTTAAGAACAAATAAGAGGAAGAAAGAGAAAGATCTTAGATATTTAAATATGTAGAACTTAATATTTACACTTGTTTAATAAAATATAGATTGTAAAAAACTTTTTTCTGTGATATCAAACTCATTATTATTTATTCTCTCTAGTAAAGTATCTTACATTCATCCAAAATACAAAATTAAAAACAAAAATCCCACTTTACAAATTTGTTTACTCTCAAAACCATGGTCATAAACAGAAAACTGTATTCAAAGAAAAAATCTATCTGAAACCCCAATGTTGTTTACCCCTAATCCGTATTCCAATGATATCTTACAAAATCAAGAACTTATTTTCATCACTCTCTAAAATTATTTATGAACTCAAAACTTAGCTTGAAGATATGTATCAAAATCATTACTATACATCTAACACCATCTAGATCCTAAACCAGAGAATTTGATTTACATTCAAATTTTGAATCATGAAGTCGTGGAGGGAAATAGATGAATGATATTAAACATGTGTTCGATAGGTATTAAGTATTAGTTTATTGTAGCTTTAAAAATTGGATTTTTTTTTTTAATTTTTGAAAATGGATTCTAAAAAAAAATGTTTTTGAAAATATTTCAGATTTTTCTAATTTTATTTTATAAAATTAAAAAACTAATTTTGACATTCTATAACATAAACTTACATTAATGAACATTAAAATATAGTCAAAATCACAATTTTTTAAAAAAAAAAATCTCAAAAATGATTTTTATGAAAAACTATTTGAAATAGCTTCAAAATTAAGTAATTTTTTTTTTAAATTTCGATATTCAAAAAATATTTCGATAAAATAATGAAATACCTAAAATAACACTTTAAAATCATTTTAAAAAAAGAGTCAAAACAAACGACTATAAACCTCGTTAATTGAAAATGAAAAAAAAAATCTATCGGAGGAACAACGAATTGTGGAGCCATGGAGAGAAAAAAGTGAACGAAAAGCTCACCTTTGAAGATAGAAAAAGAGAAGCTAACGACGAAACAATGAACAATGACATCGAAATAATAGATGTGAAAAACGATTAATGAGAGGGTTTTACGCGAGAAATAAATAAATTATGTTTTTTTTTTTGTCTAAAGAAACAAAGTGTGCTACAAAAAGAAGTTTTTTTTCTTCTTTTAACAATAATCTATTCTTTTTGTTTAAGTTCTTTTTGGTGTGAATTTTTACCCTTTTGTAAATTTATTTAAATATTTTTGAAGTTATTAAATTTTTTATTTTATTTTATTTATTATCCATAAAAAATATGATAAAATTATCATAAACATCATTTCAATTAAATATATTAAATTTGTTATCTATACATTAATTTTTATAATAAAATATAATTTTTGTGATAATATAATTAATCAATATAATATCTCAATATTAAAGTATAATTAAATTTAAAATCTCAATGATAAATTTACGATTTTTTTTTAAGATAACATAGTTTGTTAATTTTATTTCCAAAATAACATTGTTTTAAAAAAAATTACCAAACTAACATAGTTTGGTAACATGTTCGCCAAACCATTTGTTGAACAAGTGAAATTTCTCACTAATTCGCCAAACGGATTGGCATGATCCAAATTTTTTTAACTAATTCGCCAAACCATTTGGCGAATGAGTGTTAATTTTGTGTATGCATTCGCCAAATGGTATGTTGTGCATGTTTAGGGCTTGCAAATTTTTTTACTATAAATGCATATGCCCGGTTATCACTCATACACATCATATTTATCTCACTCCTTCCTTACAAACCCTCTCTCATTCATTCCTTTCAATCTCTCCCTCTCACAACATGGCTTCTCCTCGTCCATCTAGTTATGCATCGACACCGTCTTCCTCAACATCAGAAGAACCGCTTCCAAAATTTGATATTTTGAAGAAAATTGCTTTGGTGTTTTTCTCGGAAACAAAGCCTCCTTTGAAGATGCTGTTATGGAACCCCCAAACTTTGGAACACTTGCATAGAGAATTAACCCGCTGGTTAGAAGGAGAGATCGGCCACAAATAAAAGATAATTAAAATTGAGAAGCGGGTTGTGGAGTCTGGTGTGACGAAATGGAGAAAAGTTGTCAATGATGCGGGTGTTCTTTCGATGATGTTAGGCGGATGTGAAGTTGTCCTGATGGTTCTGATAGGCTAGATATGTTGAATGTTGCAGTTGTTTTATTTATGTATGGTCATGTTTGAATTTATGTATTTTTTAGTTTTATTTATGTACGGTCATGTTTTGAATCATGTATTTCCTTGTTTTATTTATGTATGTTTGTGTTTGTGGTTGTATGATTTTACTGATATGAATGAAACGAACTAGGCTTCTATTTAAAATAAATACGGTTACAATGGTTTAATTTATGATGTTGAGCTTGGTCCAACGTTGGGACATTTTTTACGATTGTGACCGGGCTAACGACATGAACTACACAGTCTCACCATCTTATTCGCCGTATCCATTTCGGTGCGAATACGCGTGCTGTTAGGACGCCCTTTTTTCTTTCTTTGCATGTTCTCATTGTGCCAGACTATTTCCCCGTTGTAGGAGGGCCAGTAGTCCTCATTTGCAACAACCGGAAAGCTTTTGTTGTAGACGTTACAAAGATTGTGCACTTGGTAAACAGGGGATAGTAAGCCTGAAGGGTCCAGCCGAACCTTCGAACATGCCGCTATGACATGGGAGCAAGGCATGCGAAAGGCTTGAAATTTTCCACAGTCGCACCAATTGTTATCAAGTTCTACCCGATAGGATCCCCTCGGTCTCCCTTCGTTGTGATCCATGATCTCAGCAACATTGAAATGTCCCTTATTGTGGTTAAACACGGTGACCACATGTGTGTTAGATTTGGATGCTTCGTCTTTTATGAATGTCATAGAACTATCGCTGAACACTTGACCAGACTGTAGGATTAAACTCCACTTTGAACGCTTGGTGTCAAAAAGTGCTCCGAGCCTAAAGTAGGTTGACCTCACCAAAGAGATTATCGGTAGGTTGCAGATTCCTTTGAAAACAGAGTTCATTGATTCCACGAGGTTTGTTGTCATGTGACCCCAGCGTTGTCCTTTGTCGTAGGCCCTGGTCCACTTATCCAAAGGAATCTGGTTTATCCATCTGAACGCATCTTCATTTGTCAGTCTGATTTCGTCACGATAATGTTTGAATGACGGCTCGGTTAATGAGTACCCTGCGTTCACGACCTTCTTCCGCAATGTCTTGTCTTTGATCTCTCTCATGAAGTTTTGCGCGATGTGTCTAATACAATAGACATGTGTTGAAGGCGGTTCCTGCCAGCCGTTATCAACATTCTTCCATGCACTCTCAATTGATGCATGTCTATCCGAAATCAAACATAAGTTAGACTGGGGAGCCACGTGCAAGCGAAGATTTTTAAGGAAAAAACTCCATCCCTCGGCAGTCTCTCCCTCGACTATAGCGAATGCAATTGGGAAGATATTGATGTTGTCGTCCTGTGCCACTGCCATCAATAGAGTTCCTTTGTATTTGCCGTAGAGCCATGTTCCATCAATTTGGATTATAGGCTTGCAGAAGGAAAAACCCTTTATACATGGGTCAAAAGCCCAAAAGAGTCGGTGGAATATGCCATTTCCACTAACACAATGACTTTCCGAAGTATACGCCGGCAAGGTCTCAAGGATGACAACGGTCCCTGGTGTATAGTGCTTTAGTGCCAGCAAAAACTTTGGGAGTTCTTTGTACGATTCCTCCCAATTTCCGAATACAACGGCAACAACCTTAGTTCTAGCAATCCATGCTTTCCTGTATGATGGAGTATAATTGTGCTTCTGTACTATGTGCTTAATTATCGTGCTGACCTTTACCGAAGGATCGTCGGCAACGATTGATAGGATATCGTTGCATATTAGCTGAGAGCTCAGTTGCCGATGATCCTGCAATGAGTTAGTTATTACACAAGTATGCTCCGATCCCATAGAAGCAACCTTCCAATCTTCACTTCTCTTTCTGTATGATGCTGTCAATCGAAACGGACACGCCACGTTACGAAAATGTATCATATATAGTGTAGTATTCGTTCGGTCGACCTTATAATCAGCTGATAAATCCATGTGGTAAAATTTTATAGCTCGAACGCATTCTTCTTTTGTTCGAAAATGGTCGCCCTCCTTTAATGCACCTTGTCTTTGTGGATATGGATCATAAAATATGTCTGAAGATGGGCCTTCACTTCCCAAGTTCAAGTTTGTCATGTGTGGAGGAGGACGATATACATGACTGGTCGGGACCTCGTCTTCATTGACCATTTCATCAACTACTGCCTCCTCTTGTTCCTCGTCCTCATCAACAACATCGACTTCAGCCAAATCATTGTCAGATTCGAAGAAGACTTGCGAAGGATCAATGGTCTGAGACATTTGTTGTTGGTGAAGCGTAACAAATCTGGCTTGTAGGATGATGATTTCCCCCATTTATAAGCACATGTTCATCCATATACATCTGATGTGGGAATCTTAACATCCCCCTCACGTACAGGACTTGACATCATGAGTGTAGAAATAAATGGTGGGTAGCCCGATAGCAGAAACTTGTTAGCAAATGGCCTACCAGATCTTAAACCAGACTATGATACCATGTTAAAATTTGACCTGACTCATCCTTATAAAACTTGATTATAAGATGATAAATATCACTCTATATAAACTCTTTCAATGGTCTCTCTCCAATCAATGTGGGACTTTGAATTTTCCCAAAACACCCTCTCATGTCTAACACTCTTTTGCACTTGGTACATGGATATTAACGGTGAACGGCCCATAGTCCGATTGATAGGCTCTGATATCATATTAAGAAATATGGTTAGACATAACTAAACCCAAAAAAAAACTTCTTGTAAGATGGGGACGACACTCTATATAAACTATTTCTAAGCTTTATGTCTAATCAATGTGGCACTTGGGATCTTCCCAATACACCTCTCATGCCCATAAGTCTTTTGGGCTTGGTACATGGATATAAATATTGGGAGGTCCATGGTCTGATCGGTAAGATCTGATACCATATTAGATTTTGTCCTAACTCATCCTTACAAAATCGGCTTGTAAGGTGAGAGATGTCTAACTCTTTCAAGACTCTATCTCTAACCAACATGGGACTTGTGATTTTCCCAATGCACCTTCTCACTCCCAGCACTCTTTTGTGCTTGGTGTGTGAATATTAATAGTGGACGACCCATTGTCGGATCGATAGGCTTTGATACCATATTAATGTTTTACTTAACTCATTCTTATAAAATCGGCTTGTAAGCTAAGTGATGTCATTTTAATAGTTTGATATATAAGTAGTTATGATTTAATTAAGTATGATAGATAAGTATATAATTCCAGTTAGTTTATTTATTTCTCTCATGTTCCTTATTAACTACTACAATATTTTAGATTTTCCATTTAATCATTATTCTCCCTAATAATAAATAGTTGAACAGTATGAATGAAAATTTTGCTGATACATCTACTCTTAATAAAATTTGATTCATTTTAAATTATAAATTAATAACACATTTAATATTCCATGGAAAATTTGAGTTCATGATATTCTTTTGACAAGGATCTATGAATTCTTAAAAAGCAACTTTTGATATTCATGCTTACTAAAAGGTGGTACGATTAATATGAATGATGTGATGAAGTCTTTTCTTTTCAATCAAATATGGGAACTATCTAAGTTATATAGTGGAGAGAAGACACTTCAAAAAATAGGTGTATCAAGTAAAGGAGGAGAATGATGACTCTAAGCAACACAAATAATGAATAGTCGTAAAAGGATTCTAGCAAAATAGAGGAATTGATTACACTACCATTTTTGCTCCAGTTGTGAAGCATAATACCATCATATTTGTCTTAAGTATTGTGGCTAGTGTAGATCTCTATTTTGAGTAGTTGGACGCGAATATTTCATATCTTCACGGAGATTTAGTTGAGGAGATATACATGTACCAACCTGAAGGATTTTCAGAAGAAGGGCGAAAAATATGGTATGTAGACTAAAGAAGAACTTATATGACCTGACAAATTCACTCTATAGGCTTCATCCATTGGAATTCTGATGTACGCAATGGTTTGTACAAGACCGTACATTGGCTATGAAGAAGGTGTTCTTAGGAGATTTATGTTAAATCCATGTAAAGCTCATTGAGAAGAAATTAAATATATTTTGAGGTATCCTCGAGGCACCATTAAGACATGTTTGTACTTTGGCAAGGGAGAATTGAGGCTACGTTGATGCAGACTTTGTTGGAGATATTAATTACAAAATAAGTACAATTGACTATATTTAGTATTCTTACTTGAACGGTTAGTTGAATGTCACATATACAAAATATTGTTGTTCCATCCTCTAGAAGTGTTGAGTATGCAACAATAATAGAAACTAGAAAAGAATTGATATGGTTTAAAAGATTGTTAATAAAGTTGGGTTTTACACACGAGAAAATTGTTTTGTACAATGATAGTTAGGTTGTAATACATATGGCAAAGAATTCAATATTTCATTCAAGAACAAAACACATTGATATTGGTTATAACTTCATCAAATTTCGGCTTAAGGGCGAGGTTCTAACATTAAGTAAGATTCAAGAAAGTGATAATCTAACATACATGTTAACAAAAGTGGTAACAATTGATAAATTGAATATGTGCTCATTTTCAATTGGCCTGCTATAATAACAGAGCGAGATATATTATTGTTTGATCGAGGTGTCAAGACCGATTGAATACTATCTTCACATGGGAAAGTGTTGGTAAAAAAAGAGAGAAACAAGGAGAAACAAAAGAAAAAGCAATAAAAGGAAATAGAAATAAAAAGGTACAAAGAGACTCAAGGACGGGATGCATGGATCGAGAAAGAAAAAAAACTCTCTCTATACATTATAACTATTTATTTTATTTATGTTAACTATAAAAGCAGAGCTTGTTTCATTTATAATAACAAGTGTAAAGTTTTAGTGTGTTTGTTAACTATAAAAGCAGAGCTTGTTTTATTTTATTTGGTGAGAGAGTGATTGTTATTAAACACTTTATATATTTTATTTTATATTAGTTTTAGTGTGTTTGTGCATTATTTTATTCTTCTACAAATATGACATTAATATATGAAAAAATTGGGAGAAGTGATTTTAGCTCACCCACGTGTCAGGTTTTTAAACCCAGAGAGTGAGTTTTCTTACATTAAAACATTAAAACAATAAAACAATAAATTACTATGATATTAAAACAACTTTAAAACAATAAATTCCAATATTCTTATATATTAATTAGTATGACAGTAAAACAATAAAAATAATATATATAATTATAATAATAGTATACAAAAATATTTAATATAAAAAAAATCAAAAACAAAAATAAAGAAAACAAAAGTAGGATGGGACTGTAACAATTTTTTTTCTCTTCCCCATCTTCCAGATGGATGTAACAACAAAATATTTGTTAATAATAATAATAATAATAATAATAATAATATATAATTAGTATAATAATTATAAGGGAATAATAATAATAATAATCATAATAAAAATAAATAAATAAAAAGAAAAAGAAAGAAAACATACATATCATATCAAATAATCCAATGCAGAAATGCAAAAAAAAAAAATTAAATAAATAAATAAATTTACAGCTTTGTCAACCAATATCATCTCAAAATTCTTTTTCAACCAATATCATCTCAAAATACTCTTTGTTGTTAGAAACATCCGCCTTTCATAACTCTTCTCGCCGTGGATATGAATATGATGAAGATAACGACCAAACTCGCCACGTAATAGCCATGGATATGAATATGATGAAGATAACAACCAAACATAATCAATGATGAAGATTAAGATGACACCGAACATGAATGGATTATGGGTTATAAATCATCATCAGTGGGACGGTTCAAAAATCAAAGGTCGTTTCAGTTAATTCAATATTGTAACCGTTTATGAAATTGGGAATTTATTGAGAATTATGGAAAGTGTTAGGAACAACAATTTAAAGAAAAAACGTAGGAAAGTTGAGAGAAAAAACGTATGAAAGTTGAGAGAAGAGAAAACAAATGAAACGTGAAATTTGGGAGAAGTGATTTTAGCTCACCCACGTGTCAGGTTTTTAAACCCAAAGAGTGAGTTTTCTTATTATAAGTTTATAACATTAAAACATTAAAACATTAAAACATTAAAACAATAAATTACTATGATATTAAAACAACTTTAAAACAACAAATTCAAATATTCTTATATATTAATTAGTATGACAGTAAAACAATAAAAATAATATATATAATTATAATAATAGTATACAAAAATATTTAATATAAAAAAAATCAAAAACAAAAATAAAGAAAACAAAAGTAGGATGGGAATGTAACAATTTTTTTTCTCTTCCCCGTCTTCCAGATGGATGTAACAACTAAATATTTGTTAATAATAATAATAATAATAATAATAATAATATATAATTAGTATAATAATTATAAGGGAATAATAATAATAATAATCATAATAAAAGTAAATAAATAAAAAGAAAAAGAAAGAAAACATACATATCATATCAAATAATCCAAAACAGAAATGCAAAAAAAAAAATTAAATAAAAAAATAAATTTACAGCTTTGTCAACCAATATCATCTCAAAATGCTTTTTCAACCAATATCATCTCAAAATACTCTTTGTTGTTAGAAACATCCGCCTTTCATAACTCTTCTCGCCATGGATATGAATATGATGAAGATAACGACCAAACTCGCCACGTAATAGCCATGGATATGAATATGATGAAGATAACAACCAAACATAATCAATGATGAAGATTAAGATGACACCGAACATGAATGGATTATGGGTTATAAATCATCATGAATGGATTATGGGTTATAAATCATCATCAATGGGACGGTTCAAAAATCAAAGGTCGTTTCAGTTAATTTAATATTGTAACCGTTTATGAAATTGGGAATTTATTGAGAATTATGGAAAGTGTTAGGAACAACAATTTAAAGAAAAAACGTATGAAAGTTGAGAGAAGAGAAAACAAATGAAACGTGAAAATTGGGAGAAGTGATTTTAGCTCACCCACGTGTCAGGTTTCCAGAGAGTGAGTTTTCTTATTATAAGTTTATAACATTAAAACATTAAAACAATAAAACAATAAATTACTATGATATTAAAACAACTTTAAAACAATAAATTCAAATATTCTTATATATTAATTAGTATGACAGTAAAACAATAAAAACAATATATATAATTATAATAATAGTATACAAAAATATTTAATATAAAAAAAATAAAAAACAAAAATAAAGAAAACAAAAGTAGGATGGGACTGTAACAATTTTTTTTCTCTTCCCCATCTTCCAGATGGATGTAACAACAAAATATTTGTTAATAATAATAATAATAATAATAATAATAATAATAATAATAATAATATATAATTAGTATAATAATTATAAGAGAATAATAATAATAATAATCATAATAAAAATAAATAAATAAAAAGAAAAAGAAAGAAAACATACATATCATATCAAATAATCCAATACAGAAATGCAAAAAAAAAATTAAATAAAAAAATAAATTTACAGCTTTGTCAACCAATATCATCTCAAAATGCTTTTTCAACCAATATCATCTCAAAATACTCTTTGTTGTTAGAAACATCCGCCTTTCATAACTCTTCTCGCCATGGATATGAATATGATGAAGATAACGACCAAACTCGCCACGTAATAGCCATGGATATGAATATGATGAAGATAACAACCAAACATAATCAATGATGAAGATTAAGATGACACCGAACATGAATGGATTATGGGTTATAAATCATCATGAATGGATTATGGGTTATAAATCATCATCAGTGGGACGGTTCAAAAATCAAAGGTCGTTTCAGTTAATTCAATATTGTAACCGTTTATGAAATTGGGAATTTATTGAGAATTATGGAAAGTGTTAGGAACAACAATTTAAAGAAAAAACGTATGAAAGTTGAGAGAAGAGAAAACAAATGAAACGTGAAAATTGGGAGAATTGATTTTAGCTAACCCATGTGTTAGGTTTCCAGAGAGTGAGTTTTCTTATTATAAGTTTATAACATTAAAACATTAAAACAATAAAACAATAAATTACTATGATATTAAAACAACTTTAAAACAATAAATTCAAATATTCTTATATATTAATTAGTATGACAGTAAAACAATAAAAACAATATATATAATTATAATAATAGTATACAAAAATATTTA
The DNA here is from genome assembly GCA_963966055.1 of Lathyrus aphaca. Taxonomy (NCBI): domain Eukaryota; kingdom Viridiplantae; phylum Streptophyta; class Magnoliopsida; order Fabales; family Fabaceae; genus Lathyrus; species Lathyrus aphaca. The sequence goes on along the minus strand of OZ014519.1, from coordinate 448,421,011 downwards.
ATATAAAAAAAATCAAAAACAAAAATAAAGAAAACAAAAGTAGGATGGGACTGTAACAATTTTTTTCTCTTCCCCATCTTCCAGATGGATGTAACAACAAAATATTTGTTAATAATAATAATAATAATAATAATAATAATATATAATTAGTATAATAATTATAAGAGAATAATAATAATAATAATAATCATAATAAAAATAAATAAATAAAAATAAAAAGAAAGAAAACATACATATCATATCAAATAATCCAATACAGAAATGCAAAAAAAAAAATTAAATAAAAAAATAAATTTACAGCTTTGTCAACCAATATCATCTCAAAATGCTTTTTCAACCAATATCATCTCAAAATACTCTTTGTTGTTAGAAACATCCGCCTTTCATAACTCTTCTCGCCATGGATATGAATATGATGAAGATAACGACCAAACTCGCCACGTAATAGCCATGGATATGAATATGATGAAGATAACAACCAAACATAATCAATGATGAAGATTAAGATGACACCGAACATGAATGGATTATGGGTTATAAATCATCATGAATGGATTATGGGTTATAAATCATCATCAGTGGGACGGTTCAAAAATCAAAGGTCGTTTCAGTTAATTCAATATTGTAACCGTTTATGAAATTGGGAATTTATTGAGAATTATGGAAAGTGTTAGGAACAACAATTTAAAGAAAAAACGTATGAAAGTTGAGAGAAGAGAAAACAAATGAAACGTGAAAATTGGGAGAAGTGATTTTAGCTCACCCACGTGTCAGGTTTCCAGAGAGTGAGTTTTCTTATTATAAGTTTATAACATTGAAACATTAAAACAATAAAACAATAAATTACTATGATATTAAAACAACTTTAAAACAATAAATTCAAATATTCTTATATGTTAATTAGTATGACAGTAAAACAATAAAAACAATATATATAATTATAATAATAGTATACAAAAATATTTAATATAAAAAAAATCAAAAACAAAAATAAAGAAAACAAAAGTAGGATGGGACTGTAACAATTTTTTTTCTCTTCCCCATCTTCCAGATGGATGTAACAACAAAATATTTGTTAATAATAATAATAATAATAAGAATATATAATTAGTATAATAATTATAAGAGAATAATAATAATAATCATAATAAAAATAAATAAATAAAAAGAAAAAGAAAGAAAACATACATATCATATCAAATAATCCAATACAGAAATGCAAAAAAAAAATTAAATAAAAAAATAAATTTACAGCTTTGTCAACCAATATCATCTCAAAATGCTTTTTCAACCAATATCATCTCAAAATACTCTTTGTTGTTAGAAACATCCGCCTTTCATAACTCTTCTCGCCATGGATATGAATATGATGAAGATAACGACCAAACTCGCCACGTAATAGCCATGGATATGAATATGATGAAGATAACAACCAAACATAATCAATGATGAAGATTAAGATGACACCGAACATGAATGGATTATGGGTTATAAATCATCATGAATGGATTATGGGTTATAAATCATCATCAGTGGGACGGTTCAAAAATCAAAGGTCGTTTCAGTTAATTCAATATTGTAACCGTTTATGAAATTGGGAATTTATTGAGAATTATGGAAAGTGTTAGGAACAACAATTTAAAGAAAAAACGTATGAAAGTTGAGAGAAGAGAAAACAAATGAAACGTGAAAATTGGGAGAAGTGATTTTAGCTCACCCACGTGTCAGGTTTCCAGAGAGTGAGTTTTCTTATTATAAGTTTATAACATTGAAACATTAAAACAATAAAACAATAAATTACTATGATATTAAAACAACTTTAAAACAATAAATTCAAATATTCTTATATATTAATTAGTATGACAGTAAAACAATAAAAACAATATATATAATTATAATAATAGTATACAAAAATATTTAATATAAAAAAAATCAAAAACAAAAATAAAGAAAACAAATGTAGGATGGGACTGTAACAATTTTTTTTCTCTTCCCCATCTTCCAGATGGATGTAACAACCAAATATTTGTTAATAATAATAATAATAATAATATATAATTAGTATAATAATTATAAGAGAATAATAATAATAATAATCATAATAAAAGTAAATAAATAAAAAGAAAAAGAAAGAAAACATACATATCATATCAAATAATCCAATACAGAAATGCAAAAAAAAATTAAATAAAAAAATAAATTTACAGCTTTGTCAACCAATATCATCTCAAAATGCTTTTTCAACCAATATCATCTCAAAATACTCTTTGTTGTTAGAAACATCCGCCTTTCATAACTCTTCTCGCCATGGATATGAATATGATGAAGATAACGACCAAACTCGCCACGTAATAGCCATGGATATGAATATGATGAAGATAACAACTAAACATAATCAATGATGAAGATTAAGATGACACCGAACATGAATGGATTATAGGTTATAAATCATCATGAATGGATTATGGGTTATAAATCATCATCAATGGGACGGTTCAAAAATCAAAGGTCGTTTCAGTTAATTCATTATTGTAACCGTTTATGAAATTGGAAATTTATTGAGAATTATGGAAAGTGTTAGGAACAACAATTTAAAGAAAAAACGTATGAAAGTTGAGAGAAGAGAAAACAAATGAAACATGAAAATTGGGAGAAGTGATTTTAGCTCACCCACGTGTTAGGTTTCCAGAGAGTGAGTTTTCTTATTATAAGTTTATAACATTAAAACATTAAAACAATAAAACAATAAATTACTATGATATTAAAACAACTTTAAAACAATAAATTCAAATATTCTTATATATTAATTAGTATGACAGTAAAACAATAAAAACAATATATATAATTATAATAATAGTATACAAAAATATTTAATATAGAAAAAATTAAAAACAAAAATAAAGAAAACAAAAGTAGGATGGGACTGTAACAATTTTTTTTCTCTTCCCCATCTTCCAGATGGATGTAACAATAAAATATTTGTTAATAATAATAATAATAATAATAATAATAATAATAATATATAATTAGTATAATAATTATAAGAGAATAATAATAATAATAATCATAATAAAAATAAATAAATAAAAAGAAAAAGAAAGAAAACATACATATCATATCAAATAATCCAATACAGAAATGCAAAAAATAAATTAAATAAAAAAATAAATTTACAGCTTTGTCAACCAATATCATCTCAAAATGCTTTTTCAACCAATATCATCTCAAAATACTCTTTGTTGTTAGAAACATCCGCCTTTCATAACTCTTCTCGCCATGGATATGAATATGATGAAGATAACGACCAAACTCGCCACGTAATAGCCATGGATATGAATATGATGAAGATAACAACTAAACATAATCAATGATGAAGATTAAGATGACACCGAACATGAATGGATTATAGGTTATAAATCATCATGAATGGATTATGGGTTATAAATCATCATCAATGGGACGGTTCAAAAATCAAAGGTCGTTTCAGTTAATTCATTATTGTAACCGTTTATGAAATTGGGAATTTATTGAGAATTATGGAAAGTGTTAGGAACAACAATTTAAAGAAAAAACGTATGAAAGTTGAGAGAAGAGAAAACAAATGAAACATGAAAATTGGGAGAAGTGATTTTAGCTCACCCACGTGTTAGGTTTCCAGAGAGTGAGTTTTCTTATTATAAGTTTATAACATTAAAACATTAAAACAATAAAACAATAAATTACTATGATATTAAAACAACTTTAAAACAATAAATTCAAATATTCTTATATATTAATTAGTATGACAGTAAAACAATAAAAACAATATATATAATTATAATAATAGTATACAAAAATATTTAATATAGAAAAAATTAAAAACAAAAATAAAGAAAACAAAAGTAGGATGGGACTGTAACAATTTTTTTTCTCTTCCCCATCTTCCAGATGGATGTAACAATAAAATATTTGTTAATAATAATAATAATAATAATAATAATATATAATTAGTATAATAATTATAAGAGAAGAATAATAATAATAATCATAATAAAAATAAATAAATAAAAAGAAAAAGAAAGAAAACATACATATCATATCAAATAATCCAATACAGAAATGCAAAAAATAAATTAAATAAAAAAATAAATTTACAGCTTTGTCAACCAATATCATCTCAAAATGCTTTTTCAACCAATATCATCTCAAAATACTCTTTGTTGTTAGAAACATCCGCCTTTCATAACTCTTCTCGCCATGGATATGAATATGATGAAGATAACGACCAAACTCGCCACGTAATAGCCATGGATATGAATATGATGAAGATAACAACCAAACATAATCAATGATGAAGATTAAGATGACACCGAACATGAATGGATTATGGGTTATAAATCATCATGAATGGATTATGGGTTATAAATCATCATCAATGGGACGGTTCAAAAATCAAAGGCCGTTTCAGTTAATTCAATATTGTAACCGTTTATGAAATTGGGAATTTATTGAGAATTATGGAAAGTGTTAGGAACAACAATTTAAAGAAAAAACGTATGAAAGTTGAGAGAAGAGAAAACAAATGAAACGTGAAAATTGGGAGAAGTGATTTTAGCTCACCCACGTGTCAGGTTTCCAGAGAGTGAGTTTTCTTATTATAAGTTTATAACATTAAAACATTAAAACAATAAAACAATAAATTACTATGATATTAAAACAACTTTAAAACAATAAATTCAAATATTCTTATATATTAATTAGTATGACAGTAAAACAATAAAAACAATATATATAATTATAATAATAGTATACAAAAATATTTAATATAAAAAAAATCAAAAACAAAAATAAAGAAAACAAATGTAGGATGGGACTGTAACAATTTTTTTTCTCTTCCCCATCTTCCAGATGGATGTAACAACAAAATATTTGTTAATAATAATAATAATAATAAGAATATATAATTAGTATAATAATTATAAGAGAATAATAATAATAATCATAATAAAAATAAATAAATAAAAAGAAAAAGAAAGAAAACATACATATCATATCAAATAATCCAATACAGAAATGCAAAAAAAAAATTAAATAAATAAATAAATTTACAGCTTTGTCAACCAATATCATCTCAAAATGCTTTTTCAACCAATATCATCTCAAAATACTCTTTGTTGTTAGAAACATCCGCCTTTCATAACTCTTCTCGCCATGGATATGAATATGATGAAGATAACGACCAAACTCGCCACGTAATAGCCATGGATATGAATATGATGAAGATAACAACCAAACATAATCAATGATGAAGATTAAGATGACACCGAACATGAATGGATTATGGGTTATAAATCATCATGAATGGATTATGGGTTATAAATCATCATCAGTGGGACGGTTCAAAAATCAAAGGTCGTTTCAGTTAATTCAATATTGTAACCGTTTATGAAATTGGGAATTTATTGAGAATTATGGAAAGTGTTAGGAACAACAATTTAAAGAAAAAACGTATGAAAGTTGAGAGAAGAGAAAACAAATGAAACGTGAAAATTGGGAGAAGTGATTTTAGCTCACCCACGTGTCAGGTTTCCAGAGAGTGAGTTTTCTTATTATAAGTTTATAACATTGAAACATTAAAACAATAAAACAATAAATTACTATGATATTAAAACAACTTTAAAACAATAAATTCAAATATTCTTATATATTAATTAGTATGACAGTAAAACAATAAAAACAATATATATAATTATAATAATAGTATACAAAAATATTTAATATAAAAAAAATCAAAAACAAAAATAAAGAAAACAAATGTAGGATGGGACTGTAACAATTTTTTTTCTCTTCCCCATCTTCCAGATGGATGTAACAACCAAATATTTGTTAATAATAATAATAATAATAATAATAATATATAATTAGTATAATAATTATAAGAGAATAATAATAATAATAATCATAATAAAAGTAAATAAATAAAAAGAAAAAGAAAGAAAACATACATATCATATCAAATAATCCAATACAGAAATGCAAAAAAAAATTAAATAAAAAAATAAATTTACAGCTTTGTCAACCAATATCATCTCAAAATGCTTTTTCAACCAATATCATCTCAAAATACTCTTTGTTGTTAGAAACATCCGCCTTTCATAACTCTTCTCGCCATGGATATGAATATGATGAAGATAACGACCAAACTCGCCACGTAATAGCCATGGATATGAATATGATGAAGATAACAACTAAACATAATCAATGATGAAGATTAAGATGACACCGAACATGAATGGATTATAGGTTATAAATCATCATGAATGGATTATGGGTTATAAATCATCATCAATGGGACGGTTCAAAAATCAAAGGTCGTTTCAGTTAATTCATTATTGTAACCGTTTATGAAATTGGGAATTTATTGAGAATTATGGAAAGTGTTAGGAACAACAATTTAAAGAAAAAACGTATGAAAGTTGAGAGAAGAGAAAACAAATGAAACATGAAAATTGGGAGAAGTGATTTTAGCTCACCCACGTGTTAGGTTTCCAGAGAGTGAGTTTTCTTATTATAAGTTTATAACATTAAAACATTAAAACAATAAAACAATAAATTACTATGATATTAAAACAACTTTAAAACAATAAATTCAAATATTCTTATATATTAATTAGTATGACAGTAAAACAATAAAAACAATATATATAATTATAATAATAGTATACAAAAATATTTAATATAGAAAAAATTAAAAACAAAAATAAAGAAAACAAAAGTAGGATGGGACTGTAACAATTTTTTTTCTCTTCCCCATCTTCCAGATGGATGTAACAATAAAATATTTGTTAATAATAATAATAATAATAATAATAATAATAATAATATATAATTAGTATAATAATTATAAGAGAATAATAATAATAATAATCATAATAAAAATAAATAAATAAAAAGAAAAAGAAAGAAAACATACATATCATATCAAATAATCCAATACAGAAATGCAAAAAATAAATTAAATAAAAAAATAAATTTACAGCTTTGTCAACCAATATCATCTCAAAATGCTTTTTCAACCAATATCATCTCAAAATACTCTTTGTTGTTAGAAACATCCGCCTTTCATAACTCTTCTCGCCATGGATATGAATATGATGAAGATAACGACCAAACTCGCCACGTAATAGCCATGGATATGAATATGATGAAGATAACAACTAAACATAATCAATGATGAAGATTAAGATGACACCGAACATGAATGGATTATAGGTTATAAATCATCATGAATGGATTATGGGTTATAAATCATCATCAATGGGACGGTTCAAAAATCAAAGGTCGTTTCAGTTAATTCATTATTGTAACCGTTTATGAAATTGGGAATTTATTGAGAATTATGGAAAGTGTTAGGAACAACAATTTAAAGAAAAAACGTATGAAAGTTGAGAGAAGAGAAAACAAATGAAACATGAAAATTGGGAGAAGTGATTTTAGCTCACCCACGTGTTAGGTTTCCAGAGAGTGAGTTTTCTTATTATAAGTTTATAACATTAAAACATTAAAACAATAAAACAATAAATTACTATGATATTAAAACAACTTTAAAACAATAAATTCAAATATTCTTATATATTAATTAGTATGACAGTAAAACAATAAAAACAATATATATAATTATAATAATAGTATACAAAAATATTTAATATAGAAAAAATTAAAAACAAAAATAAAGAAAACAAAAGTAGGATGGGACTGTAACAATTTTTTTTCTCTTCCCCATCTTCCAGATGGATGTAACAATAAAATATTTGTTAATAATAATAATAATAATAATAATAATATATAATTAGTATAATAATTATAAGAGAAGAATAATAATAATAATCATAATAAAAATAAATAAATAAAAAGAAAAAGAAAGAAAACATACATATCATATCAAATAATCCAATACAGAAATGCAAAAAATAAATTAAATAAAAAAATAAATTTACAGCTTTGTCAACCAATATCATCTCAAAATGCTTTTTCAACCAATATCATCTCAAAATACTCTTTGTTGTTAGAAACATCCGCCTTTCATAACTCTTCTCGCCATGGATATGAATATGATGAAGATAACGACCAAACTCGCCACGTAATAGCCATGGATATGAATATGATGAAGATAACAACCAAACATAATCAATGATGAAGATTAAGATGACACCGAACATGAATGGATTATGGGTTATAAATCATCATGAATGGATTATGGGTTATAAATCATCATCAATGGGACGGTTCAAAAATCAAAGGTCGTTTCAGTTAATTCAATATTGTAACCGTTTATGAAATTGGGAATTTATTGAGAATTATGGAAAGTGTTAGGAACAACAATTTAAAGAAAAAACGTATGAAAGTTGAGAGAAGAGAAAACAAATGAAACGTGAAAATTGGGAGAAGTGATTTTAGCTCACCCACGTGTCAGGTTTCCAGAGAGTGAGTTTTCTTATTATAAGTTTATAACATTAAAACATTAAAACAATAAAACAATAAATTACTATGATATTAAAACAACTTTAAAACAATAAATTCAAATATTCTTATATATTAATTAGTATGACAGTAAAACAATAAAAACAATATATATAATTATAATAATAGTATACAAAAATATTTAATATAAAAAAAATCAAAAACAAAAATAAAGAAAACAAATGTAGGATGGGACTGTAACAATTTTTTTTCTCTTCCCCATCTTCCAGATGGATGTAACAACAAAATATTTGTTAATAATAATAATAATAATAATAATAATATATAATTAGTATAATAATTATAAGAGAATAATAATAATAATAATCATAATAAAAGTAAATAAATAAAAAGAAAAAGAAAGAAAACATACATATCATATCAAATAATCCAATACAGAAATGCAAAAAAAAAATTAAATAAAAAAATAAATTTACAGCTTTGTCAACCAATATCATCTCAAAATGCTTTTTCAACCAATATCATCTCAAAATACTCTTTGTTGTTAGAAACATCCGCCTTTCATAACTCTTCTCGCCATGGATATGAATATGATGAAGATAACGACCAAACTCGCCACGTAATAGCCATGGATATGAATATGATGAAGATAACAACCAAACATAATCAATGATGAAGATTAAGATGACACCGAACATGAATGGATTATGGGTTATAAATCATCATGAATGGATTATGGGTTATAAATCATCATCAATGGGACGGTTCAAAAATCAAAGGTCGTTTCAGTTAATTCAATATTGTAACCGTTTATGAAATTGGGAATTTATTGAGAATTATGGAAAGTGTTAGGAACAACAATTTAAAGAAAAAACGTATGAAAGTTGAGAGAAGAGAAAACAAATGAAACGTGAAAATTGGGAGAAGTGATTTTAGCTCACCCACGTGTCAGGTTTCCAGAGAGTGAGTTTTCTTATTATAAGTTTATAACATTAAAACATTAAAACAATAAAACAATAAATTACTATGATATTAAAACAACTTTAAAACAATAAATTCAAATATTCTTATATATTAATTAGTATGACAGTAAAACAATAAAAACAATATATATAATTATAATAATAGTATACAAAAATATTTAATATAAAAAAAATCAAAAACAAAAATAAAGAAAACAAATGTAGGATGGGACTGTAACAATTTTTTTTCTCTTCCCCATCTTCCAGATGGATGTAACAACAAAATATTTGTTAATAATAATAATAATAATAATAATATATAATTAGTATAATAATTATAAGAGAATAATAATAATAATAATCATAATAAAAGTAAATAAATAAAAAGAAAAAGAAAGAAAACATACATATCATATCAAATAATCCAATACAGAAATGCAAAAAAAAAATTAAATAAAAAAATAAATTTACAGCTTTGTCAACCAATATCATCTCAAAATGCTTTTTCAACCAATATCATCTCAAAATACTCTTTGTTGTTAGAAACATCCGCCTTTCATAACTCTTCTCGCCATGGATATGAATATGATGAAGATAACGACCAAACTCGCCACGTAATAGCCATGGATATGAATATGATGAAGATAACAACCAAACATAATCAATGATGAAGATTAAGATGACACCGAACATGAATGGATTATGGGTTATAAATCATCATGAATGGATTATGGGTTATAAATCATCATCAATGGGACGGTTCAAAAATCAAAGGTCGTTTCAGTTAATTCAATATTGTAACCGTTTATGAAATTGGGAATTTATTGAGAATTATGGAAAGTGTTAGGATCAACAATTTAAAGAAAAAACGTATGAAAGTTGAGAGAAGAGAAAACAAATGAAACATGAAAATTGGGAGAAGTGATTTTAGCTCACCCACGTGTCAGGTTTCCAGAGAGTGAGTTTTCTTATTATAAGTTTATAACATTGAAACATTAAAACAATAAAACAATAAATTACTATGATATTAAAACAACTTTAAAACAATAAATTCAAATATTCTTATATATTAATTAGTATGACAGTAAAACAATAAAAACAATATATATAATTATAATAATAGTATACAAAAATATTTAATATAAAAAAAATCAAAAACTAAAATAAAGAAAACAAATGTAGGATGGGACTGTAACAATTTTTTTTCTCTTCCCCATCTTCCAGATGGATGTAACAACAAAATATTTGTTAATAATAATAATAATAATATATAATTAGTATAATAATTATAAGAGAATAATAATAATAATAATCATAATAAAAGTAAATAAATAAAAAGAAAAAGAAAGAAAACATACATATCATATCAAATAATCCAATACAGAAATGCAAAAAAAAAATTAAATAAAAAAATAAATTTACAGCTTTGTCAACCAATATCATCTCAAAATGCTTTTTCAACCAATATCATCTCAAAATACTCTTTGTTGTTAGAAACATCCGCCTTTCATAACTCTTCTCGCCATGGATATGAATATGATGAAGATAACGACCAAACTCGCCACGTAATAGCCATGGATATGAATATGATGAAGATAACAACCAAACATAATCAATGATGAAGATTAAGATGACACCGAACATGAATGGATTATAGGTTATAAATCATCATGAATGGATTATGGGTTATAAATCATCATCAATGGGACGGTTCAAAAATCAAAGGTCGTTTCAGTTAATTCAATATTGTAACCGTTTATGAAATTGGGAATTTATTGAGAATTATGGAAAGTGTTAGGAACAACAATTTAAAGAAAAAACGTATGAAAGTTGAGAGAAGAGAAAACAAATGAAACATGAAAATTGGGAGAAGTGATTTTAGCTCACCCACGTGTTAGGTTTCCAGAGAGTGAGTTTTCTTATTATAAGTTTATAACATTAAAACATTAAAACAATAAAACAATAAATTACTATGATATTAAAACAACTTTAAAACAATAAATTCAAATATTCTTATATATTAATTAGTATGACAGTAAAACAATAAAAACAATATATATAATTATAATAATAGTATACAAAAATATTTAATATAAAAAAAATCAAAAACAAAAATAAAGAAAACAAATGTAGGATGGGACTGTAACAATTTTTTTTCTCTTCCCCATCTTCCAGATGGATGTAACAACAAAATATTTGTTAATAATAATAATAATAATATATAATTAGTATAATAATTATAAGAGAATAATAATAATAATAATCATAATAAAAGTAAATAAATAAAAAGAAAAAGAAAGAAAACATACATATCATATCAAATAATCCAATACAGAAATGCAAAAAAAAAATTAAATAAAAAAATAAATTTACAGCTTTGTCAACCAATATCATCTCAAAATGCTTTTTCAACCAATATCATCTCAAAATACTCTTTGTTGTTAGAAACATCCGCCTTTCATAACTCTTCTCGCCATGGATATGAATATGATGAAGATAACGACCAAACTCGCCACGTAATAGCCATGGATATGAATATGATGAAGATAACAACCAAACATAATCAATGATGAAGATTAAGATGACACCGAACATGAATGGATTATGGGTTATAAATCATCATGAATGGATTATGGGTTATAAATCATCATCAGTGGGACGGTTCAAAAATCAAAGGTCGTTTCAGTTAATTCAATATTGTAACCGTTTATGAAATTGGGAATTTATTGAGAATTATGGAAAGTGTTAGGAACAACAATTTAAAGAAAAAACGTATGAAAGTTGAGAGAAGAGAAAACAAATGAAACGTGAAAATTGGGAGAAGTGATTTTAGCTCACCCACGTGTCAGGTTTCCAGAGAGTGAGTTTTCTTATTATAAGTTTATAACATTGAAACATTAAAACAATAAAACAATAAATTACTATGATATTAAAACAACTTTAAAACAATAAATTCAAATATTCTTATATATTAATTAGTATGACAGTAAAACAATAAAAACAATATATATAATTATAATAATAGTATACAAAAATATTTAATATAAAAAAAATCAAAAACAAAAATAAAGAAAACAAAAGTAGGATGGGACTGTAACAATTTTTTTTCTCTTCCCCATCTTCCAGATGGATGTAACAACAAAATATTTGTTAATAATAATAATAATAATAATAAGAATATATAATTAGTATAATAATTATAAGAGAATAATAATAATAATCATAATAAAAATAAATAAATAAAAAGAAAAAGAAAGAAAACATACATATCATATCAAATAATCCAATACAGAAATGCAAAAAAAAAATTAAATAAAAAAATAAATTTACAGCTTTGTCAACCAATATCATCTCAAAATGCTTTTTCAACCAATATCATCTCAAAATACTCTTTGTTGTTAGAAACATCCGCCTTTCATAACTCTTCTCGCCATGGATATGAATATGATGAAGATAACGACCAAACTCGCCACGTAATAGCCATGCATATGAATATGATGAAGATAACAACCAAACATAATCAATGATGAAGATTAAGATGACACCGAACATGAATGGATTATGGGTTATAAATCATCATGAATGGATTATGGGTTATAAATCATCATCAATGGGACGGTTCAAAAATCAAAGGTCGTTTCAGTTAATTCAATATTGTAACCGTTTATGAAATTGGGAATTTATTGAGAATTATGGAAAGTGTTAGGAACAACAATTTAAAGAAAAAACGTATGAAAGTTGAGAGAAGAGAAAACAAATGAAACGTGAAAATTGGGAGAAGTGATTTTAGCTCACCCACGTGTCAGGTTTCCAGAGAGTGAGTTTTCTTATTATAAGTTTATAACATTGAAACATTAAAACAATAAAACAATAAATTACTATGATATTAAAACAACTTTAAAACAATAAATTCAAATATTCTTATATATTAATTAGTATGACAGTAAAACAATAAAAACAATATATATAATTATAATAATAGTATACAAAAATATTTAATATAAAAAAAATCAAAAACAAAAATAAAGAAAACAAATGTAGGATGGGACTGTAACAATTTTTTTTCTCTTCCCCATCTTCCAGATGGATGTAACAACCAAATATTTGTTAATAATAATAATAATAATAATAATATATAATTAGTATAATAATTATAAGAGAATAATAATAATAATAATCATAATAAAAGTAAATAAATAAAAAGAAAAAGAAAGAAAACATACATATCATATCAAATAATCCAATACAGAAATGCAAAAAAAAATTAAATAAAAAAATAAATTTACAGCTTTGTCAACCAATATCATCTCAAAATGCTTTTTCAACCAATATCATCTCAAAATACTCTTTGTTGTTAGAAACATCCGCCTTTCATAACTCTTCTCGCCATGGATATGAATATGATGAAGATAACGACCAAACTCGCCACGTAATAGCCATGGATATGAATATGATGAAGATAACAACTAAACATAATCAATGATGAAGATTAAGATGACACCGAACATGAATGGATTATAGGTTATAAATCATCATGAATGGATTATGGGTTATAAATCATCATCAATGGGACGGTTCAAAAATCAAAGGTCGTTTCAGTTAATTCATTATTGTAACCGTTTATGAAATTGGGAATTTATTGAGAATTATGGAAAGTGTTAGGAACAACAATTTAAAGAAAAAACGTATGAAAGTTGAGAGAAGAGAAAACAAATGAAACATGAAAATTGGGAGAAGTGATTTTAGCTCACCCACGTGTTAGGTTTCCAGAGAGTGAGTTTTCTTATTATAAGTTTATAACATTAAAACATTAAAACAATAAAACAATAAATTACTATGATATTAAAACAACTTTAAAACAATAAATTCAAATATTCTTATATATTAATTAGTATGACAGTAAAACAATAAAAACAATATATATAATTATAATAATAGTATACAAAAATATTTAATATAGAAAAAATTAAAAACAAAAATAAAGAAAACAAAAGTAGGATGGGACTGTAACAATTTTTTTCTCTTCCCCATCTTCCAGATGGATGTAACAATAAAATATTTGTTAATAATAATAATAATAATAATAATAATAAGAATATATAATTAGTATAATAATTATAAGAGAAGAATAATAATAATAATCATAATAAAAATAAATAAATAAAAAGAAAAAGAAAGAAAACATACATATCATATCAAATAATCCAATACAGAAATGCAAAAAATAAATTAAATAAAAAAATAAATTTACAGCTTTGTCAACCAATATCATCTCAAAATGCTTTTTCAACCAATATCATCTCAAAATACTCTTTGTTGTTAGAAACATCCGCCTTTCATAACTCTTCTCGCCATGGATATGAATATGATGAAGATAACGACCAAACTCGCCACGTAATAGCCATGGATATGAATATGATGAAGATAACAACCAAACATAATCAATGATGAAGATTAAGATGACACCGAACATGAATGGATTATGGGTTATAAATCATCATGAATGGATTATGGGTTATAAATCATCATCAATGGGACGGTTCAAAAATCAAAGGTCGTTTCAGTTAATTCAATATTGTAACCGTTTATGAAATTGGGAATTTATTGAGAATTATGGAAAGTGTTAGGAACAACAATTTAAAGAAAAAACGTATGAAAGTTGAGAGAAGAGAAAACAAATTAAACATGAAAATTGGGAGAAGTGATTTTAGCTCACCCACGTGTTAGGTTTCCAGAGAGTGAGTTTTCTTATTATAAGTTTATAACATTAAAACATTAAAACAATAAAACAATAAATTACTATGATATTAAAACAACTTTAAAACAATAAATTCAAATATTCTTATATATTAATTAGTATGACAGTAAAACAATAAAAACAATATATATAATTATAATAATAGTATACAAAAATATTTAATATAAAAAAAATCAAAAACAAAAATAAAGAAAACAAATGTAGGATGGGACTGTAACAATTTTTTTTCTCTTCCCCATCTTCCAGATGGATGTAACAACAAAATATTTGTTAATAATAATAATAATAATAATAATAATAATATATAATTAGTATAATAATTATAAGAGAATAATAATAATAATAATCATAATAAAAGTAAATAAATAAAAAGAAAAAGAAAGAAAACATACATATCATATCAAATAATCCAATACAGAAATGCAAAAAAAAAATTAAATAAAAAAATAAATTTACAGCTTTGTCAACCAATATCATCTCAAAATGCTTTTTCAACCAATATCATCTCAAAATACTCTTTGTTGTTAGAAACATCCGCCTTTCATAACTCTTCTCGCCATGGATATGAATATGATGAAGATAACGACCAAACTCGCCACGTAATAGCCATGGATATGAATATGATGAAGATAACAACCAAACATAATCAATGATGAAGATTAAGATGACACCGAACATGAATGGATTATGGGTTATAAATCATCATGAATGGATTATGGGTTATAAATCATCATCAGTGGGACGGTTCAAAAATCAAAGGTCGTTTCAGTTAATTCAATATTGTAACCGTTTATGAAATTGGGAATTTATTGAGAATTATGGAAAGTGTTAGGAACAACAATTTAAAGAAAAAACGTATGAAAGTTGAGAGAAGAGAAAACAAATGAAACGTGAAAATTGGGAGAAGTGATTTTAGCTCACCCACGTGTCAGGTTTCCAGAGAGTGAGTTTTCTTATTATAAGTTTATAACATTGAAACATTAAAACAATAAAACAATAAATTACTATGATATTAAAACAACTTTAAAACAATAAATTCAAATATTCTTATATATTAATTAGTATGACAGTAAAACAATAAAAACAATATATATAATTATAATAATAGTATACAAAAATATTTAATATAAAAAAAATCAAAAACAAAAATAAAGAAAACAAAAGTAGGATGGGACTGTAACAATTTTTTTTCTCTTCCCCATCTTCCAGATGGATGTAACAACAAAATATTTGTTAATAATAATAATAATAATAATAAGAATATATAATTAGTATAATAATTATAAGAGAATAATAATAATAATCATAATAAAAATAAATAAATAAAAAGAAAAAGAAAGAAAACATACATATCATATCAAATAATCCAATACAGAAATGCAAAAAAAAAATTAAATAAAAAAATAAATTTACAGCTTTGTCAACCAATATCATCTCAAAATGCTTTTTCAACCAATATCATCTCAAAATACTCTTTGTTGTTAGAAACATCCGCCTTTCATAACTCTTCTCGCCATGGATATGAATATGATGAAGATAACGACCAAACTCGCCACGTAATAGCCATGCATATGAATATGATGAAGATAACAACCAAACATAATCAATGATGAAGATTAAGATGACACCGAACATGAATGGATTATGGGTTATAAATCATCATGAATGGATTATGGGTTATAAATCATCATCAATGGGACGGTTCAAAAATCAAAGGTCGTTTCAGTTAATTCAATATTGTAACCGTTTATGAAATTGGGAATTTATTGAGAATTATGGAAAGTGTTAGGAACAACAATTTAAAGAAAAAACGTATGAAAGTTGAGAGAAGAGAAAACAAATGAAACGTGAAAATTGGGAGAAGTGATTTTAGCTCACCCACGTGTCAGGTTTCCAGAGAGTGAGTTTTCTTATTATAAGTTTATAACATTGAAACATTAAAACAATAAAACAATAAATTACTATGATATTAAAACAACTTTAAAACAATAAATTCAAATATTCTTATATATTAATTAGTATGACAGTAAAACAATAAAAACAATATATATAATTATAATAATAGTATACAAAAATATTTAATATAAAAAAAATCAAAAACAAAAATAAAGAAAACAAATGTAGGATGGGACTGTAACAATTTTTTTTCTCTTCCCCATCTTCCAGATGGATGTAACAACCAAATATTTGTTAATAATAATAATAATAATAATAATATATAATTAGTATAATAATTATAAGAGAATAATAATAATAATAATCATAATAAAAGTAAATAAATAAAAAGAAAAAGAAAGAAAACATACATATCATATCAAATAATCCAATACAGAAATGCAAAAAAAAATTAAATAAAAAAATAAATTTACAGCTTTGTCAACCAATATCATCTCAAAATGCTTTTTCAACCAATATCATCTCAAAATACTCTTTGTTGTTAGAAACATCCGCCTTTCATAACTCTTCTCGCCATGGATATGAATATGATGAAGATAACGACCAAACTCGCCACGTAATAGCCATGGATATGAATATGATGAAGATAACAACTAAACATAATCAATGATGAAGATTAAGATGACACCGAACATGAATGGATTATAGGTTATAAATCATCATGAATGGATTATGGGTTATAAATCATCATCAATGGGACGGTTCAAAAATCAAAGGTCGTTTCAGTTAATTCATTATTGTAACCGTTTATGAAATTGGGAATTTATTGAGAATTATGGAAAGTGTTAGGAACAACAATTTAAAGAAAAAACGTATGAAAGTTGAGAGAAGAGAAAACAAATGAAACATGAAAATTGGGAGAAGTGATTTTAGCTCACCCACGTGTTAGGTTTCCAGAGAGTGAGTTTTCTTATTATAAGTTTATAACATTAAAACATTAAAACAATAAAACAATAAATTACTATGATATTAAAACAACTTTAAAACAATAAATTCAAATATTCTTATATATTAATTAGTATGACAGTAAAACAATAAAAACAATATATATAATTATAATAATAGTATACAAAAATATTTAATATAGAAAAAATTAAAAACAAAAATAAAGAAAACAAAAGTAGGATGGGACTGTAACAATTTTTTTTCTCTTCCCCATCTTCCAGATGGATGTAACAATAAAATATTTGTTAATAATAATAATAATAATAATAATAAGAATATATAATTAGTATAATAATTATAAGAGAAGAATAATAATAATAATCATAATAAAAATAAATAAATAAAAAGAAAAAGAAAGAAAACATACATATCATATCAAATAATCCAATACAGAAATGCAAAAAATAAATTAAATAAAAAAATAAATTTACAGCTTTGTCAACCAATATCATCTCAAAATGCTTTTTCAACCAATATCATCTCAAAATACTCTTTGTTGTTAGAAACATCCGCCTTTCATAACTCTTCTCGCCATGGATATGAATATGATGAAGATAACGACCAAACTCGCCACGTAATAGCCATGGATATGAATATGATGAAGATAACAACCAAACATAATCAATGATGAAGATTAAGATGACACCGAACATGAATGGATTATGGGTTATAAATCATCATGAATGGATTATGGGTTATAAATCATCATCAATGGGACGGTTCAAAAATCAAAGGTCGTTTCAGTTAATTCAATATTGTAACCGTTTATGAAATTGGGAATTTATTGAGAATTATGGAAAGTGTTAGGAACAACAATTTAAAGAAAAAACGTATGAAAGTTGAGAGAAGAGAAAACAAATGAAACGTGAAAATTGGGAGAAGTGATTTTAGCTCACCCACGTGTCAGGTTTCCAGAGAGTGAGTTTTCTTATTATAAGTTTATAACATTAAAACATTAAAACAATAAAACAATAAATTACTATGATATTAAAACAACTTTAAAACAATAAATTCAAATATTCTTATATATTAATTAGTATGACAGTAAAACAATAAAAACAATATATATAATTATAATAATAGTATACAAAAATATTTAATATAAAAAAAATCAAAAACAAAAATAAAGAAAACAAATGTAGGATGGGACTGTAACAATTTTTTTTCTCTTCCCCATCTTCCAGATGGATGTAACAACAAAATATTTGTTAATAATAATAATAATAATAATAATAATAATATATAATTAGTATAATAATTATAAGAGAATAATAATAATAATAATCATAATAAAAGTAAATAAATAAAAAGAAAAAGAAAGAAAACATACATATCATATCAAATAATCCAATACAGAAATGCAAAAAAAAAATTAAATAAAAAAATAAATTTACAGCTTTGTCAACCAATATCATCTCAAAATGCTTTTTCAACCAATATCATCTCAAAATACTCTTTGTTGTTAGAAACATCCGCCTTTCATAACTCTTCTCGCCATGGATATGAATATGATGAAGATAACGACCAAACTCGCCACGTAATAGCCATGGATATGAATATGATGAAGATAACAACCAAACATAATCAATGATGAAGATTAAGATGACACCGAACATGAATGGATTATGGGTTATAAATCATCATGAATGGATTATGGGTTATAAATCATCATCAATGGGACGGTTCAAAAATCAAAGGTCGTTTCAGTTAATTCAATATTGTAACCGTTTATGAAATTGGGAATTTATTGAGAATTATGGAAAGTGTTAGGATCAACAATTTAAAGAAAAAACGTATGAAAGTTGAGAGAAGAGAAAACAAATGAAACATGAAAATTGGGAGAAGTGATTTTAGCTCACCCACGTGTCAGGTTTCCAGAGAGTGAGTTTTCTTATTATAAGTTTATAACATTGAAACATTAAAACAATAAAACAATAAATTACTATGATATTAAAACAACTTTAAAACAATAATTTAAATATTCTTATATATTAATTAGTATGACAGTAAAACAATAAAAACAATATATATAATTATAATAATAGTATACAAAAATATTTAATATAAAAAAAATCAAAAACTAAAATAAAGAAAACAAATGTAGGATGGGACTGTAACAATTTTTTTTCTCTTCCCCATCTTCCAGATGGATGTAACAACAAAATATTTGTTAATAATAATAATAATAATATATAATTAGTATAATAATTATAAGAGAATAATAATAATAATAATCATAATAAAAGTAAATAAATAAAAAGAAAAAGAAAGAAAACATACATATCATATCAAATAATCCAATACAGAAATGCAAAAAAAAAAATTAAATAAAAAAATAAATTTACAGCTTTGTCAACCAATATCATCTCAAAATGCTTTTTCAACCAATATCATCTCAAAATACTCTTTGTTGTTAGAAACATCCGCCTTTCATAACTCTTCTCGCCATGGATATGAATATGATGAAGATAACGACCAAACTCGCCACGTAATAGCCATGGATATGAATATGATGAAGATAACAACCAAACATAATCAATGATGAAGATTAAGATGACACCGAACATGAATGGATTATAGGTTATAAATCATCATGAATGGATTATGGGTTATAAATCATCATCAATGGGACGGTTCAAAAATCAAAGGTCGTTTCAGTTAATTCAATATTGTAACCGTTTATGAAATTGGGAATTTATTGAGAATTATGGAAAGTGTTAGGAACAACAATTTAAAGAAAAAACGTATGAAAGTTGAGAGAAGAGAAAACAAATGAAACATGAAAATTGGGAGAAGTGATTTTAGCTCACCCACGTGTTAGGTTTCCAGAGAGTGAGTTTTCTTATTATAAGTTTATAACATTAAAACATTAAAACAATAAAACAATAAATTACTATGATATTAAAACAACTTTAAAACAATAAATTCAAATATTCTTATATATTAATTAGTATGACAGTAAAACAATAAAAACAATATATATAATTATAATAATAGTATACAAAAATATTTAATATAAAAAAAATCAAAAACAAAAATAAAGAAAACAAATGTAGGATGGGACTGTAACAATTTTTTTTCTCTTCCCCATCTTCCAGATGGATGTAACAACAAAATATTTGTTAATAATAATAATAATAATAATAATAATATATAATTAGTATAATAATTATAAGAGAATAATAATAATAATAATCATAATAAAAGTAAATAAATAAAAAGAAAAAGAAAGAAAACATACATATCATATCAAATAATCCAATACAGAAATGCAAAAAATAAATTAAATAAAAAAATAAATTTACAGCTTTGTCAACCAATATCATCTCAAAATGCTTTTTCAACCAATATCATCTCAAAATACTCTTTGTTGTTAGAAACATCCGCCTTTCATAACTCTTCTCGCCATGGATATGAATATGATGAAGATAACGACCAAACTCGCCACGTAATAGCCATGGATATGAATATGATGAAGATAACAACCAAACATAATCAATGATGAAGATTAAGATGACACCGAACATGAATGGATTATAGGTTATAAATCATCATGAATGGATTATGGGTTATAAATCATCATCAATGGGACGGTTCAAAAATCAAAGTCGTTTCAGTTAATTCAATATTGTAACCGTTTATGAAATTGGGAAATTTATTGAGAATTATGGAAAGTGTTAGGAACAACAATTTAAAGAAAAAACGTATGAAAGTTGAGAGAAGAGAAAACAAATGAAACATGAAAATTGGGAGAAGTGATTTTAGCTCACCCACGTGTTAGGTTTCCAGAGAGTGAGTTTTCTTATTATAAGTTTATAACATTAAAACATTAAAACAATAAAACAATAAATTACTATGATATTAAAACAACTTTAAAACAATAAATTCAAATATTCTTATATATTAATTAGTATGACAGTAAAACAATAAAAACAATATATATAATTATAATAATAGTATACAAAAATATTTAATATAAAAAAAATCAAAAACAAAAATAAAGAAAACAAAAGTAGGATGGGACTGTAACAATTTTTTTTCTCTTCCCCATCTTCCAGATGGATGTAACAACAAAATATTTGTTAATAATAATAATAATAATAATAATAATAATATATAATTAGTATAATAATTATAAGAGAATAATAATAATAATAATCATAATAAAAATAAATAAATAAAAAGAAAAAGAAAGAAAACATACATATCATATCAAATAATCCAATACAGAAATGCAAAAAAAAAATTAAATAAAAAAATAAATTTACAGCTTTGTCAACCAATATCATCTCAAAATGCTTTTTCAACCAATATCATCTCAAAATACTCTTTGTTGTTAGAAACATCCGCCTTTCATAACTCTTCTCGCCATGGATATGAATATGATGAAGATAACGACCAAACTCGCCACGTAATAGCCATGGATATGAATATGATGAAGATAACAACCAAACATAATCAATGATGAAGATTAAGATGACACCGAACATGAATGGATTATGGGTTATAAATCATCATGAATGGATTATGGGTTATAAATCATCATCAATGGGACGGTTCAAAAATCAAAGGTCGTTTCAGTTAATTCAATATTGTAACCGTTTATGAAATTGGGAATTTATTGAGAATTATGGAAAGTGTTAGGAACAACAATTTAAAGAAAAAATGTATGAAAGTTGAGAGAAGAGAAAACAAATGAAACGTGAAAATTGGGAGAAGTGATTTTAGCTCACCCACGTGTCAGGTTTCCAGAGAGTGAGTTTTCTTATTATAAGTTTATAACATTAAAACATTAAAACAATAAATTACTATGATATTAAAACAACTTTAAAACAATAAATTCAAATATTCTTATATATTAATTAGTATGACAGTAAAACAATAAAAACAATATATATAATTATAATAATAGTATACAAAAATATTTAATATAAAAAAAATCAAAAACAAAAATAAAGAAAACAAAAGTAGGATGGGACTGTAACAATTTTTTTTCTCTTCCCCATCTTCCAGATGGATGTAACAACAAAATATTTGTTAATAATAATAATAATAATAATAATATATAATTAGTATAATAATTATAAGAGAATAATAATAATAATAATCATAATAAAAATAAATAAATAAAAAGAAAAAGAAAGAAAACATACATATCATATCAAATAATCCAATACAGAAATGCAAAAAAAAAATTAAATAAAAAAATAAATTTACAGCTTTGTCAACCAATATCATCTCAAAATGCTTTTTCAACCAATATCATCTCAAAATACTCTTTGTTGTTAGAAACATCCGCCTTTCATAACTCTTCTCGCCGTGGATATGAATATGATGAAGATAACGACCAAACTCGCCACGTAATAGCCATGGATATGAATATGATGAAGATAACAACCAAACATAATCAATGATGAAGATTAAGATGACATCGAACATGAATGGATTATGGGTTATAAATCATCATCAGTGGGACGGTTCAAAAATCAAAGGTCGTTTCAGTTAATTCAATATTGTAACCGTTTATGAAATTGGGAATTTATTGAGAATTATGGAAAGTGTTAGGAACAACAATTTAAAGAAAAAACGTAGGAAAGTTGAGAGAAAAAACGTATGAAAGTTGAGAGAAGAGAAAACAAATGAAACGTGAAAATTGGGAGAAGTGATTTTAGCTCACCCACGTGTCAGGTTTTTAAACACAAAGAGTGAGTTTTCTTATTATAAGTTTATAACATTAAAACATTAAAACAATAAAACAATAAATTACTATGATATTAAAACAACTTTAAAACAATAAATTCAAATATTCTTATATATTAATTAGTATAATAGTAAAACAATAAAAATAAAATATATAATTATAATAATAGTATACAAAAATATTTAATATAAAAAAAATCAAAAACAAAAATAAAGAAAACAAAAGTAGGATGGGAATGTAACAATTTTTTTTCTCTTCCCCGTCTTCCAGATGGATGTAACAACAAAATATTTGTTAATAATAATAATAATAATAATAATAATAATATATAATTAGTATAATAATTATAAGGGAATAATAATAATAATAATCATAATAAAAGTAAATAAATAAAAAGAAAAAGAAAGAAAACATACATATCATATCAAATAATCCAATACAGAAATGCAAAAAATAAATTAAATAAAAAAATAAATTTACAGCTTTGTCAACCAATATCATCTCAAAATGCTTTTTCAACCAATATCATCTCAAAATACTCTTTGTTGTTAGAAACATCCGCCTTTCATAACTCTTCTCGCCATGGATATGAATATGATGAAGATAACGACCAAACTCGCCACGTAATAGCCATGGATATGAATATGATGAAGATAACAACCAAACATAATCAATGATGAAGATTAAGATGACACCGAACATGAATGGATTATGGGTTATAAATCATCATGAATGGATTATGGGTTATAAATCATCATCAATGGGACGGTTCAAAAATCAAAGGTCGTTTCAGTTAATTCAATATTGTAACCGTTTATGAAATTGGGAATTTATTGAGAATTATGGAAAGTGTTAGGAACAACAATTTAAAGAAAAAACGTATGAAAGTTGAGAGAAGAGAAAACAAATGAAACGTGAAAATTGGGAGAAGTGATTTTAGCTCACCCACGTGTCAGGTTTCCAGAGAGTGAGTTTTCTTATTATAAGTTTATAACATTAAAACATTAAAACAATAAAACAATAAATTACTATGATATTAAAACAACTTTAAAACAATAAATTCAAATATTCTTATATATTAATTAGTATGACAGTAAAACAATAAAAACAATATAAATAATTATAATAATAGTATACAAAAATATTTAATATAAAAAAATTCAAAAACAAAAATAAAGAAAACAAAAGTAGGATGGGACTGTAACAATTTTTTTTCTCTTCCCCATCTTCCAGATGGATGTAACAACAAAATATTTGTTAATAATAATAATAATAATAATAATAATAATAATATATAATTAGTATAATAATTATAAGAGAATAATAATAATAATAATCATAATAAAAATAAATAAATAAAAAGAAAAAGAAAGAAAACATACATATCATATCAAATAATCCAATACAGAAATGCAAAAAAAAAATTAAATAAATAAATAAATTTACAGCTTTGTCAACCAATATCATCTCAAAATGCTTTTTCAACCAATATCATCTCAAAATACTCTTTGTTTTTAGAAACATCCGCCTTTCATAACTCTTCTCGCCGTGGATATGAATATGATGAAGATAACGACCAAACTCGCCACGTAATAGCCATGGATATGAATATGATGAAGATAACAACCAAACATAATCAATGATGAAGATTAAGATGACATCGAACATGAATGGATTATGGGTTATAAATCATCATCAGTGGGACGGTTCAAAAATCAAAGGTCGTTTCAGTTAATTCAATATTGTAACCGTTTATGAAATTGGGAATTTATTGAGAATTATGGAAAGTGTTAGGAACAACAATTTAAAGAAAAAACGTATGAAAGTTGAGTGAAAAAACGTATGAAAGTTGAGAGAAGAGAAAACAAATGAAACGTGAAAATTGGGAGAAGTGATTTTAGCTCACCCACGTGTCAGGTTTTTAAACCCAGAGAGTGAGTTTTCTTACATTAAAACATTAAAACAATAAAACAATAAATCACTATGATATTAAAACAACTTTAAAACAATAAATTCAAATATTCTTATATATTAATTAGTATGACAGTAAAACAATAAAAATAATATATATAATTATAATAATAGTATACAAAAATATTTAATATAAAAAAAATCAAAAACAAAAATAAAGAAAACAAAAGTAGGATGGGAATGTAACAATTTTTTTTCTCTTCCCCGTCTTCCAGATGGATGTAACAACAAAATATTTGTTAATAATAATAATAATAATAATAATAATAATAATATATAATTAGTATAATAATTATAAGGGAATAATAATAATAATAATAATAATAAAAATAAATAAATAAAAAGAAAAAGAAAGAAAACATACATATCATATCAAATAATCCAATACAGAAATGCAAAAAAAAAAATTAAATAAATAAATAAATTTACAGCTTTGTCAACCAATATCATCTCAAAATGCTTTTTCAACCAATATCATCTCAAAATACTCTTTGTTGTTAGAAACATCCGCCTTTCATAACTCTTCTCGCCGTGGATATGAATATGATGAAGATAACGACCAAACTCGCCACGTAATAGCCATGGATATGAATATGATGAAGATAACAACCAAACATAATCAATGATGAAGATTAAGATGACACCGAACATGAATGGATTATGGGTTATAAATCATCATCAGTGGGACGGTTCAAAAATCAAAGGTCGTTTCAGTTAATTCAATATTGTAACCGTTTATGAAATTGGGAATTTATTGAGAATTATGGAAAGTGTTAGGAACAACAATTTAAAGAAAAAACGTATGAAAGTTGAGTGAAAAAACGTATGAAAGTTGAGAGAAGAGAAAACAAATGAAACGTGAAAATTGGGAGAAGTGATTTTAGCTCACCCACGTGTCAGGTTTTTAAACCCAGAGAGTGAGTTTTCTTACATTAAAACAATAAAACAATAAATCACTATGATATTAAAACAACTTTAAAACAATAAATTCAAATATTCTTATATATTAATTAGTATGACAGTAAAACAATAAAAATAATATATATAATTATAAAAATAGTATACAAAAATATTTAATATAAAAAAAATCAAAAACAAAAATAAAGAAAACAAAAGTAGGATGGGACTGTAACAATTTTTTTCTCTTCCCCATCTTCCAGATGGATGTAACAACAAAATATTTGTTAATAATAATAATAATAATAATATATAATTAGTATAATAATTATAAGAGAATAATAATAATAATAATCATAATAAAAATAAATAAATAAAAAGAAAAAGAAAGAAAACATACATATCATATCAAATAATCCAATACAGAAATGCAAAAAAAAAATTAAATAAATAAATAAATTTACAGCTTTGTCAACCAATATCATCTCAAAATGCTTTTTCGACCAATATCATCTCAAAATACTCTTTGTTGTTAGAAACATCCACCTTTCATAACTCTTCTCGCCGTGGATATGAATATGATGAAGATAACGACCAAACTCGCCACGTAATAGCCATGGATATGAATA
Organism: Lathyrus aphaca; assembly: GCA_963966055.1. Taxonomy (NCBI): domain Eukaryota; kingdom Viridiplantae; phylum Streptophyta; class Magnoliopsida; order Fabales; family Fabaceae; genus Lathyrus; species Lathyrus aphaca. Next base: position 448,393,732 of record OZ014519.1, on the reverse strand, counting down.
TGATGAAGATAACAACCAAACATAATCAATGATGAAGATTAAGATGACACCGAACATGAATGGATTATGGGTTATAAATCATCATCAGTGGGACGGTTCAAAAATCAAAGGTCGTTTCAGTTAATTCAATATTGTAACCGTTTATGAAATTGGGAATTTATTGAGAATTATGGAAAGTGTTAGGAACAACAATTTAAAGAAAAAACGTAGGAAAGTTGAGAGAAAAAACGTATGAAAGTTGAGAGAAGAGAAAACAAATGAAACGTGAAAATTGGGAGAAGTGATTTTAGCTCATCCACGTGTCAGGTTTTTAAACCCAAAGAGTGAGTTTTCTTATTATAAGTTTATAACATTAAAATATTAAAACAATAAAACAATAAATTACTATGATATTAAAACAACTTTAAAACAATAAATTCAAATATTCTTATATATTAATTAGTATAACAGTAAAACAATAAAAATAATATATATAATTATAATAATAGTATACAAAAATATTTAATATAAAAAAAATCAAAAACAAAAATAAAGAAAACAAAAGTAGGATGGGAATGTAACAATTTTTTTTCTCTTCCCCGTCTTCCAGATGGATGTAACAACAAAATATTTGTTAATAATAATAATAATAATAATAATATATAATTAGTATAATAATTATAAGGGAATAATAATAATAATAATCATAATAAAAGTAACTAAATAAAAAGAAAAAGAAAGAAAACATACATATCATATCAAATAATCCAATACAGAAATGCAAAAAATAAATTAAATAAAAAAATAAATTATCAGCTTTGTCAACCAATATCATCTCAAAATGCTTTTTCAACCAATATCATCTCAAAATACTCTTTGTTGTTAGAAACATCCGCCTTTCATAACTCTTCTCGCCATGGATATGAATATGATGAAGATAACGACCAAACTCGCCACGTAATAGCCATGGATATGAATATGATGAAGATAACAACCAAACATAATCAATGATGAAGATTAAGATGACACCGAACATGAATGGATTATGGGTTATAAATCATCATCAGTGGGACGGTTCAAAAATCAAAGGTCGTTTCAGTTAATTCAATATTGTAACCGTTTATGAAATTGGGAATTTATTGAGAATTATGGAAAGTGTTAGGAACAACAATTTAAAGAAAAAACGTATGAAAGTTGAGTGAAAAAACGTATGAAAGTTGAGAGAAGAGAAAACAAATGAAACGTAAAAATTGGGAGAAGTGATTTTAGCTCACCCACGTGTCAGGTTTTTAAACCCAGAGAGTGAGTTTTCTTACATTAAAACAATAAAACAATAAATCACTATGATATTAAAACAACTTTAAAACAATAAATTCAAATATTCTTATATATTAATTAGTATGACAGTAAAACAATAAAAATAATATATATAATTATAATAATAGTATACAAAAATATTTAATATAAAAAAAATCAAAAACAAAAATAAAGAAAACAAAAGTAGGATGGGACTGTAACAATTTTTTTTCTCTTCCCCATCTTCCAGATGGATGTAACAACAAAATATTTGTTAATAATAATAATAATAATAATAATAATAATAATAAATAATTAGTATAATAATTATAAGAGAATAATAATAATAATAATCATAATAAAAATAAATAAATAAAAAGAAAAAGATAGAAAACATACATATCATATCAAATAATCCAATACAGAAATGCAAAAAAAAAATTAAATAAATAAATAAATTTACAGCTTTGTCAACCAATATCATCTCAAAATGCTTTTTCAACCAATATCATCTCAAAATACTCTTTGTTGTTAGAAACATCCGCCTTTCATAACTCTTCTCGCCGTGGATATGAATATGATGAAGATAACGACCAAACTCGCCACGTAATAGCCATGGATATGAATATGATGAAGATAACAACCAAACATAATCAATGATGAAGATTAAGATGACACCGAACATGAATGGATTATGGGTTATAAATCATCATCAGTGGGACGGTTCAAAAATCAAAGGTCGTTTCAGTTAATTCAATATTGTAACCGTTTATGAAATTGGGAATTTATTGAGAATTATGGAAAGTGATAGGAACAACAATTTAAAGAAAAAACGTAGGAAAGGTGAGAGAAAAAACGTATGAAAGTTGAGAGAAGTGAAAACAAATGAAACGTGAAAATTGGGAGAAGTGATTTTAGCTCACCCACGTGTCAGGTTTTTAAACCCAAAGAGTGAGTTTTCGTATTATAAGTTTATAACATTAAAACATTAAAACAATAAAACAATAAATTACTATGATATTAAAACAACTTTAAAACAATAAATTCAAATATTCTTATATATTAATTAGTATAACAGTAAAACAATAAAAATAATATATATAATTATAATAATAGTATACAAAAATATTTAATATAAAAAAACACAAAAACAAAAATAAAGAAAACAAAAGTAGGATGGGAATGTAACAAATTTTTTTTCTCTTCCCCGTCTTCCAGATGGATGTAACAACAAAATATTTGTTAATAATAATAATAATAATATATAATTAGTATAATAATTATAATGGAATAATAATAATAATAATCATAATAAAAATAAATAAATAAAAAGAAAAAGAAAGAAAACATACATATCATATCAAATAATCCAATACAGAAATGCAAAAAAAAAAATTAAATAAATAAATTAATTTACAGCTTTGTCAACCAATATCATCTCAAAATGCTTTTTCAACCAATATCATCTCAAAATACTCTTTGTTGTTAGAAACATCCGCCTTTCATAACTCTTATCGCCGTGGATATGAATATGATGAAGATAACGACCAAACTCGCCACGTAATAGCCATGGATATGAATATGATGAAGATAACAACCAAACATAATCAATGATGAAGATTAAGATGACACCGAACATGAATGGATTATGGGTTATAAATCATCATCAGTGGGACGGTTCAAAAATCAAAGGTCGTTTCAGTTAATTCAATATTGTAACCGTTTATGAAATTGGGAATTTATTGAGAATTATGGAAAGTGTTAGGAACAACAATTTAAAGAAAAAACGTATGAAAGTTGAGTGAAAAAACGTATGAAAGTTGAGAGAAGAGAAAACAAATGAAACGTGAAAATTGGGAGAAGTGATTTTAGCTCACCCACGTGTCAGGTTTTTAAACCCAGAGAGTGAGTTTTCTTACATTAAAACAATAAAACAATAAATCACTAAGATATTAAAACAACTTTAAAACAATAAATTCAAATATTCTTATATATTAATTAGTATGACAGTAAAACAATAAAAATAATATATATAATTATAATAATAGTATACAAAAATATTTAATATAAAAAAAATCAAAAACAAAAATAAAGAAAACAAAAGTAGGATGGGACTGTAACAATTTTTTTTCTCTTCCCCATCTTCCAGATGGATGTAACAACAAAATATTTGTTAATAATAATAATAATAATAATAATATATAATTAGTATAATAATTATAAGAGAATAATAATAATAATAATCATAATAAAAATAAATAAATAAAAAGAAAAAGAAAGAAAACATACATATCATATCAAATAATCCAATACAGAAATGCAAAAAAAAAATTAAATAAAAAAATAAATTTACAGCTTTGTCAACCAATATCATCTCAAAATGCTTTTTCAACCAATATCATCTCAAAATACTCTTTGTTGTTAGAAACATCCGCCTTTCATAACTCTTCTCGCCGTGGATATGAATATGATGAAGATAACGACCAAACTCGCCACGTAATAGCCATGGATATGAATATGATGAAGATAACAACCAAACATAATCAATGATGAAGATTAAGATGACATCGAACATGAATGGATTATGGGTTATAAATCATCATCAGTGGGACGGTTCAAAAATCAAAGGTCGTTTCAGTTAATTCAATATTGTAACCGTTTATGAAATTGGGAATTTATTGAGAATTATGGAAAGTGTTAGGAACAACAATTTAAAGAAAAAACGTAGGAAAGTTGAGAGAAAAAACGTATGAAAGTTGAGAGAAGAGAAAACAAATGAAACGTGAAAATTGGGAGAAGTGATTTTAGCTCACCCACGTGTCAGGTTTTTAAACACAAAGAGTGAGTTTTCTTATTATAAGTTTATAACATTAAAACATTAAAACAATAAAACAATAAATTACTATGATATTAAAACAACTTTAAAACAATAAATTCAAATATTCTTATATATTAATTAGTATAATAGTAAAACAATAAAAATAAAATATATAATTATAATAATAGTATACAAAAATATTTAATATAAAAAAAATCAAAAACAAAAATAAAGAAAACAAAAGTAGGATGGGAATGTAACAATTTTTTTTCTCTTCCCCGTCTTCCAGATGGATGTAACAACAAAATATTTGTTAATAATAATAATAATAATAATAATAATATATAATTAGTATAATAATTATAAGGGAATAATAATAATAATAATCATAATAAAAGTAAATAAATAAAAAGAAAAAGAAAGAAAACATACATATCATATCAAATAATCCAATACAGAAATGCAAAAAATAAATTAAATAAAAAAATAAATTTACAGCTTTGTCAACCAATATCATCTCAAAATGCTTTTTCAACCAATATCATCTCAAAATACTCTTTGTTGTTAGAAACATCCGCCTTTCATAACTCTTCTCGCCATGGATATGAATATGATGAAGATAACGACCAAACTCGCCACGTAATAGCCATGGATATGAATATGATGAAGATAACAACCAAACATAATCAATGATGAAGATTAAGATGACACCGAACATGAATGGATTATGGGTTATAAATCATCATGAATGGATTATGGGTTATAAATCATCATCAATGGGACGGTTCAAAAATCAAAGGTCGTTTCAGTTAATTCAATATTGTAACCGTTTATGAAATTGGGAATTTATTGAGAATTATGGAAAGTGTTAGGAACAACAATTTAAAGAAAAAACGTATGAAAGTTGAGAGAAGAGAAAACAAATGAAACGTGAAAATTGGGAGAAGTGATTTTAGCTCACCCACGTGTCAGGTTTCCAGAGAGTGAGTTTTCTTATTATAAGTTTATAACATTAAAACATTAAAACAATAAAACAATAAATTACTATGATATTAAAACAACTTTAAAACAATAAATTCAAATATTCTTATATATTAATTAGTATGACAGTAAAACAATAAAAACAATATAAATAATTATAATAATAGTATACAAAAATATTTAATATAAAAAAATTCAAAAACAAAAATAAAGAAAACAAAAGTAGGATGGGACTGTAACAATTTTTTTTCTCTTCCCCATCTTCCAGATGGATGTAACAACAAAATATTTGTTAATAATAATAATAATAATAATAATAATAATAATATATAATTAGTATAATAATTATAAGAGAATAATAATAATAATAATCATAATAAAAATAAATAAATAAAAAGAAAAAGAAAGAAAACATACATATCATATCAAATAATCCAATACAGAAATGCAAAAAAAAAATTAAATAAATAAATAAATTTACAGCTTTGTCAACCAATATCATCTCAAAATGCTTTTTCAACCAATATCATCTCAAAATACTCTTTGTTTTTAGAAACATCCGCCTTTCATAACTCTTCTCGCCGTGGATATGAATATGATGAAGATAACGACCAAACTCGCCACGTAATAGCCATGGATATGAATATGATGAAGATAACAACCAAACATAATCAATGATGAAGATTAAGATGACATCGAACATGAATGGATTATGGGTTATAAATCATCATCAGTGGGACGGTTCAAAAATCAAAGGTCGTTTCAGTTAATTCAATATTGTAACCGTTTATGAAATTGGGAATTTATTGAGAATTATGGAAAGTGTTAGGAACAACAATTTAAAGAAAAAACGTATGAAAGTTGAGTGAAAAAACGTATGAAAGTTGAGAGAAGAGAAAACAAATGAAACGTGAAAATTGGGAGAAGTGATTTTAGCTCACCCACGTGTCAGGTTTTTAAACCCAGAGAGTGAGTTTTCTTACATTAAAACATTAAAACAATAAAACAATAAATCACTATGATATTAAAACAACTTTAAAACAATAAATTCAAATATTCTTATATATTAATTAGTATGACAGTAAAACAATAAAAATAATATATATAATTATAATAATAGTATACAAAAATATTTAATATAAAAAAAATCAAAAACAAAAATAAAGAAAACAAAAGTAGGATGGGAATGTAACAATTTTTTTTCTCTTCCCCGTCTTCCAGATGGATGTAACAACAAAATATTTGTTAATAATAATAATAATAATAATAATAATAATAATATATAATTAGTATAATAATTATAAGGGAATAATAATAATAATAATAATAATAAAAATAAATAAATAAAAAGAAAAAGAAAGAAAACATACATATCATATCAAATAATCCAATACAGAAATGCAAAAAAAAAAATTAAATAAATAAATAAATTTACAGCTTTGTCAACCAATATCATCTCAAAATGCTTTTTCAACCAATATCATCTCAAAATACTCTTTGTTGTTAGAAACATCCGCCTTTCATAACTCTTCTCGCCGTGGATATGAATATGATGAAGATAACGACCAAACTCGCCACGTAATAGCCATGGATATGAATATGATGAAGATAACAACCAAACATAATCAATGATGAAGATTAAGATGACACCGAACATGAATGGATTATGGGTTATAAATCATCATCAGTGGGACGGTTCAAAAATCAAAGGTCGTTTCAGTTAATTCAATATTGTAACCGTTTATGAAATTGGGAATTTATTGAGAATTATGGAAAGTGTTAGGAACAACAATTTAAAGAAAAAACGTATGAAAGTTGAGTGAAAAAACGTATGAAAGTTGAGAGAAGAGAAAACAAATGAAACGTGAAAATTGGGAGAAGTGATTTTAGCTCACCCACGTGTCAGGTTTTTAAACCCAGAGAGTGAGTTTTCTTACATTAAAACAATAAAACAATAAATCACTATGATATTAAAACAACTTTAAAACAATAAATTCAAATATTCTTATATATTAATTAGTATGACAGTAAAACAATAAAAATAATATATATAATTATAAAAATAGTATACAAAAATATTTAATATAAAAAAAATCAAAAACAAAAATAAAGAAAACAAAAGTAGGATGGGACTGTAACAATTTTTTTCTCTTCCCCATCTTCCAGATGGATGTAACAACAAAATATTTGTTAATAATAATAATAATAATAATATATAATTAGTATAATAATTATAAGAGAATAATAATAATAATAATCATAATAAAAATAAATAAATAAAAAGAAAAAGAAAGAAAACATACATATCATATCAAATAATCCAATACAGAAATGCAAAAAAAAAATTAAATAAATAAATAAATTTACAGCTTTGTCAACCAATATCATCTCAAAATGCTTTTTCGACCAATATCATCTCAAAATACTCTTTGTTGTTAGAAACATCCACCTTTCATAACTCTTCTCGCCGTGGATATGAATATGATGAAGATAACGACCAAACTCGCCACGTAATAGCCATGGATATGAATATGATGAAGATAACAACCAAACATAATCAATGATGAAGATTAAGATGACACCGAACATGAATGGATTATGGGTTATAAATCATCATCAGTGGGACGGTTCAAAAATCAAAGGTCGTTTCAGTTAATTCAATATTGTAACCGTTTATGAAATTGGGAATTTATTGAGAATTATGGAAAGTGTTAGGAACAACAATTTAAAGAAAAAACGTAGGAAAGTTGAGAGAAAAAACGTATGAAAGTTGAGAGAAGAGAAAACAAATGAAACGTGAAAATTGGGAGAAGTGATTTTAGCTCATCCACGTGTCAGGTTTTTAAACCCAAAGAGTGAGTTTTCTTATTATAAGTTTATAACATTAAAATATTAAAACAATAAAACAATAAATTACTATGATATTAAAACAACTTTAAAACAATAAATTCAAATATTCTTATATATTAATTAGTATAACAGTAAAACAATAAAAATAATATATATAATTATAATAATAGTATACAAAAATATTTAATATAAAAAAAATCAAAAACAAAAATAAAGAAAACAAAAGTAGGATGGGAATGTAACAATTTTTTTTCTCTTCCCCGTCTTCCAGATGGATGTAACAACAAAATATTTGTTAATAATAATAATAATAATAATAATATATAATTAGTATAATAATTATAAGGGAATAATAATAATAATAATCATAATAAAAGTAACTAAATAAAAAGAAAAAGAAAGAAAACATACATATCATATCAAATAATCCAATACAGAAATGCAAAAAATAAATTAAATAAAAAAATAAATTATCAGCTTTGTCAACCAATATCATCTCAAAATGCTTTTTCAACCAATATCATCTCAAAATACTCTTTGTTGTTAGAAACATCCGCCTTTCATAACTCTTCTCGCCATGGATATGAATATGATGAAGATAACGACCAAACTCGCCACGTAATAGCCATGGATATGAATATGATGAAGATAACAACCAAACATAATCAATGATGAAGATTAAGATGACACCGAACATGAATGGATTATGGGTTATAAATCATCATCAGTGGGACGGTTCAAAAATCAAAGGTCGTTTCAGTTAATTCAATATTGTAACCGTTTATGAAATTGGGAATTTATTGAGAATTATGGAAAGTGTTAGGAACAACAATTTAAAGAAAAAACGTATGAAAGTTGAGTGAAAAAACGTATGAAAGTTGAGAGAAGAGAAAACAAATGAAACGTAAAAATTGGGAGAAGTGATTTTAGCTCACCCACGTGTCAGGTTTTTAAACCCAGAGAGTGAGTTTTCTTACATTAAAACAATAAAACAATAAATCACTATGATATTAAAACAACTTTAAAACAATAAATTCAAATATTCTTATATATTAATTAGTATGACAGTAAAACAATAAAAATAATATATATAATTATAATAATAGTATACAAAAATATTTAATATAAAAAAAATCAAAAACAAAAATAAAGAAAACAAAAGTAGGATGGGACTGTAACAATTTTTTTTCTCTTCCCCATCTTCCAGATGGATGTAACAACAAAATATTTGTTAATAATAATAATAATAATAATAATAATAATAATAAATAATTAGTATAATAATTATAAGAGAATAATAATAATAATAATCATAATAAAAATAAATAAATAAAAAGAAAAAGATAGAAAACATACATATCATATCAAATAATCCAATACAGAAATGCAAAAAAAAAATTAAATAAATAAATAAATTTACAGCTTTGTCAACCAATATCATCTCAAAATGCTTTTTCAACCAATATCATCTCAAAATACTCTTTGTTGTTAGAAACATCCGCCTTTCATAACTCTTCTCGCCGTGGATATGAATATGATGAAGATAACGACCAAACTCGCCACGTAATAGCCATGGATATGAATATGATGAAGATAACAACCAAACATAATCAATGATGAAGATTAAGATGACACCGAACATGAATGGATTATGGGTTATAAATCATCATCAGTGGGACGGTTCAAAAATCAAAGGTCGTTTCAGTTAATTCAATATTGTAACCGTTTATGAAATTGGGAATTTATTGAGAATTATGGAAAGTGATAGGAACAACAATTTAAAGAAAAAACGTAGGAAAGGTGAGAGAAAAAACGTATGAAAGTTGAGAGAAGTGAAAACAAATGAAACGTGAAAATTGGGAGAAGTGATTTTAGCTCACCCACGTGTCAGGTTTTTAAACCCAAAGAGTGAGTTTTCGTATTATAAGTTTATAACATTAAAACATTAAAACAATAAAACAATAAATTACTATGATATTAAAACAACTTTAAAACAATAAATTCAAATATTCTTATATATTAATTAGTATAACAGTAAAACAATAAAAATAATATATATAATTATAATAATAGTATACAAAAATATTTAATATAAAAAAACACAAAAACAAAAATAAAGAAAACAAAAGTAGGATGGGAATGTAACAAATTTTTTTTCTCTTCCCCGTCTTCCAGATGGATGTAACAACAAAATATTTGTTAATAATAATAATAATAATATATAATTAGTATAATAATTATAATGGAATAATAATAATAATAATCATAATAAAAATAAATAAATAAAAAGAAAAAGAAAGAAAACATACATATCATATCAAATAATCCAATACAGAAATGCAAAAAAAAAAATTAAATAAATAAATTAATTTACAGCTTTGTCAACCAATATCATCTCAAAATGCTTTTTCAACCAATATCATCTCAAAATACTCTTTGTTGTTAGAAACATCCGCCTTTCATAACTCTTATCGCCGTGGATATGAATATGATGAAGATAACGACCAAACTCGCCACGTAATAGCCATGGATATGAATATGATGAAGATAACAACCAAACATAATCAATGATGAAGATTAAGATGACACCGAACATGAATGGATTATGGGTTATAAATCATCATCAGTGGGACGGTTCAAAAATCAAAGGTCGTTTCAGTTAATTCAATATTGTAACCGTTTATGAAATTGGGAATTTATTGAGAATTATGGAAAGTGTTAGGAACAACAATTTAAAGAAAAAACGTATGAAAGTTGAGTGAAAAAACGTATGAAAGTTGAGAGAAGAGAAAACAAATGAAACGTGAAAATTGGGAGAAGTGATTTTAGCTCACCCACGTGTCAGGTTTTTAAACCCAGAGAGTGAGTTTTCTTACATTAAAACAATAAAACAATAAATCACTAAGATATTAAAACAACTTTAAAACAATAAATTCAAATATTCTTATATATTAATTAGTATGACAGTAAAACAATAAAAATAATATATATAATTATAATAATAGTATACAAAAATATTTAATATAAAAAAAATCAAAAACAAAAATAAAGAAAACAAAAGTAGGATGGGACTGTAACAATTTTTTTTCTCTTCCCCATCTTCCAGATGGATGTAACAACAAAATATTTGTTAATAATAATAATAATAATAATAATATATAATTAGTATAATAATTATAAGAGAATAATAATAATAATAATCATAATAAAAATAAATAAATAAAAAGAAAAAGAAAGAAAACATACATATCATATCAAATAATCCAATACAGAAATGCAAAAAAAAAATTAAATAAATAAATAAATTTACAGCTTTGTCAACCAATATCATCTCAAAATGCTTTTTCAACCAATATCATCTCAAAATACTCTTTGTTGTTAGAAACATCCGCCTTTCATAACTCTTCTCGCCGTGGATATGAATATGATGAAGATAACGACCAAACTCGCCACGTAATAGCCATGGATATGAATATGATGAAGATAACAACCAAACATAATCAATGATGAAGATTAAGATGACACCGAACATGAATGGATTATGGGTTATAAATCATCATCAGTGGGACGGTTCAAAAATCAAAGGTCGTTTCAGTTAATTCAATATTGTAACCGTTTATGAAATTGGGAATTTATTGAGAATTATGGAAAGTGATAGGAACAACAATTTAAAGAAAAAACGTAGGAAAGGTGAGAGAAAAAACGTATGAAAGTTGAGAGAAGTGAAAACAAATGAAACGTGAAAATTGGGAGAAGTGATTTTAGCTCACCCACGTGTCAGGTTTTTAAACCCAAAGAGTGAGTTTTCGTATTATAAGTTTATAACATTAAAACATTAAAACAATAAAACAATAAATTACTATGATATTAAAACAACTTTAAAACAATAAATTCAAATATTCTTATATATTAATTAGTATAACAGTAAAACAATAAAAATAATATATATAATTATAATAATAGTATACAAAAATATTTAATATAAAAAAACTCAAAAACAAAAATAAAGAAAACAAAAGTAGGATGGGAATGTAACAAATTTTTTTTCTCTTCCCCGTCTTCCAGATGGATGTAACAACAAAATATTTGTTAATAATAATAATAATAATATATAATTAGTATAATAATTATAATGGAATAATAATAATAATAATCATAATAAAAATAAATAAATAAAAAGAAAAAGAAAGAAAACATACATATCATATCAAATAATCCAATACAGAAATGCAAAAAAAAAAATTAAATAAATAAATTAATTTACAGCTTTGTCAACCAATATCATCTCAAAATGCTTTTTCAACCAATATCATCTCAAAATACTCTTTGTTGTTAGAAACATCCGCCTTTCATAACTCTTATCGCCGTGGATATGAATATGATGAAGATAACGACCAAACTCGCCACGTAATAGCCATGGATATGAATATGATGAAGATAACAACCAAACATAATCAATGATGAAGATTAAGATGACACCGAACATGAATGGATTATGGGTTATAAATCATCATCAGTGGGACGGTTCAAAAATCAAAGGTCGTTTCAGTTAATTCAATATTGTAACCGTTTATGAAATTGGGAATTTATTGAGAATTATGGAAAGTGTTAGGAACAACAATTTAAAGAAAAAACGTATGAAAGTTGAGTGAAAAAACGTATGAAAGTTGAGAGAAGAGAAAACAAATGAAACGTGAAAATTGGGAGAAGTGATTTTAGCTCACCCACGTGTCAGGTTTTTAAACCCAGAGAGTGAGTTTTCTTACATTAAAACAATAAAACAATAAATCACTAAGATATTAAAACAACTTTAAAACAATAAATTCAAATATTCTTATATATTAATTAGTATGACAGTAAAACAATAAAAATAATATATATAATTATAATAATAGTATACAAAAATATTTAATATAAAAAAAATCAAAAACAAAAATAAAGAAAACAAAAGTAGGATGGGACTGTAACAATTTTTTTTCTCTTCCCCATCTTCCAGATGGATGTAACAACAAAATATTTGTTAATAATAATAATAATAATAATAATATATAATTAGTATAATAATTATAAGAGAATAATAATAATAATAATCATAATAAAAATAAATAAATAAAAAGAAAAAGAAAGAAAACATACATATCATATCAAATAATCCAATACAGAAATGCAAAAAAAAAATTAAATAAATAAATAAATTTACAGCTTTGTCAACCAATATCATCTCAAAATGCTTTTTCAACCAATATCATCTCAAAATACTCTTTGTTGTTAGAAACATCCGCCTTTCATAACTCTTCTCGCCGTGGATATGAATATGATGAAGATAACGACCAAACTCGCCACGTAATAGCCATGGATATGAATATGATGAAGATAACAACCAAACATAATCAATGATGAAGATTAAGATGACACCGAACATGAATGGATTATGGGTTATAAATCATCATCAGTGGGACGGTTCAAAAATCAAAGGTCGTTTCAGTTAATTCAATATTGTAACCGTTTATGAAATTGGGAATTTATTGAGAATTATGGAAAGTGTTAGGAACAACAATTTAAAGAAAAAACGTATGAAAGTTGAGTGAAAAAACGTATGAAAGTTGAGAGAAGAGAAAACAAATGAAACGTGAAAATTGGGAGAAGTGATTTTAGCTCACCCACGTGTCAGGTTTTTAAACCCAGAGAGTGAGTTTTCTTACATTAAAACAATAAAACAATAAATCACTATGATATTAAAACAACTTTAAAACAATAAATTCAAATATTCTTATATATTAATTAGTATGACAGTAAAACAATAAAAACAATATATATAATTATAATAATAGTATACAAAAATATTTAATATAAAAAAAATCAAAAACAAAAATAAAGAAAACAAAAGTAGGATGGGACTGTAACAATTTTGTTTCTCTTCCCCATCTTCCAGATGGATGTAACAACAAAATATTTGTTAATAATAATAATAATAATAATATATAATTAGTATAATAATTATAAGAGAATAATAATAATAATAATCATAATAAAAATAAATAAATAAAAAGAAAAAGAAAGAAAACATACATATCATATCAAATAATCCAATACAGAAATGCAAAAAAAAAATTAAATAAATAAATAAATTTACAGCTTTGTCAACCAATATCATCTCAAAATGCTTTTTCAACCAATATCATCTCAAAATACTCTTTGTTGTTAGAAACATCCGCCTTTCATAACTCTTCTCGCCGTGGATATGAATATGATGAAGATAACGACCAAACTCGCCACGTAATAGCCATGGATATGAATATGATGAAGATAACAACCAAACATAATCAATGATGAAGATTAAGATGACACCGAACATGAATGGATTATGGGTTATAAATCATCATCAGTGGGACGGTTCAAAAATCAAAGGTCGTTTCAGTTAATTCAATATTGTAACCGTTTATGAAATTGGGAATTTATTGAGAATTATGGAAAGTGTTAGGAACAACAATTTAAAGAAAAAACGTATGAAAGTTGAGAGAAGAGAAAACAAATGAAACGTGAAAATTGGGAGAAGTGATTTTAGCTCACCCACGTGTCAGGTTTTTAAACCCAGAGAGTGAGTTTTCTTACATTAAAACATTAAAACAATAAAACAATAAATCACTATGATATTAAAACAACTTTAAAACAATAAATTCAAATATTCTTATATATTAATTAGTATGACAGTAAAACAATAAAAATAATATATATAATTATAATAATAGTATTCAAAAATATTGAATATAAAAAAAATCAAAAACAAAAATAAAGAAAACAAAAGTAGGATGGGACTATAACAATTTTTTTTCTCTTCCCCATCTTCCAGATGGATGTAACAACAAAATATTTGTTAATAATAATAATAATAATATATAATTAGTATAATAATTATAATCGAATAATAATAATAATAATCATAATAAAAATAAATAAAGAAAAAGAAAAAGAAAGAAAACATACATATCATATCAAATAATCCAATACAGAAATGCAAAAAAAAAATTAAATAAATAAATAAATTTACAGCTTTGTCAACCAATATCATCTCAAAATGCTTTTCAACCAATATCATCTCAAAATACTCTTTGTTGTTAGAAACATCCGCCTTTCATAACTCTTCTCGCCATGGATATGAATATGATGAAGATAACGACTAAACTCGCCACGTAATAGCCATGGATATGAATATGATGAAGATAACAACCAAACATAATCAATGATGAAGATTAAGATGACACCGAACATGAATGGATTATGGGTTATAAATCATCATCAGTGGGACGGTTCAAAAATCAAAGGTCGTTTCAGTTAATTCAATATTGTAACCGTTTATGAAATTGGGAATTTATTGAGAATTATGGAAAGTGTTAGGAACAACAATTTAAAGAAAAAACGTAGGAAAGTTGAGAGAAAAAACGTATGAAAGTTGAGAGAAGAGAAAACAAATGAAACGTGAAAATTGGGAGAAGTGATTTTAGCTCACCCACGTGTCAGGTTTTTAAACCCAAAGAGTGAGTTTTCTTATTATAAGTTTATAACATTAAAACATTAAAACAATAAAACAATAAATTACTATGATATTAAAACAACTTTAAAACAATAAATTCAAATAATCTTATATATTAATTAGTATAACAGTAAAACAATAAAAATAATATATATAATTATAATAATAGTATACAAAAATATTTAATATAAAAAAATCAAAAACAAAAATAAAGAAAACAAAAGTAGGATGGGAATGTAACAATTTTTTTTCTCTTCCCCGTCTTCCAGATGGATGTAACAACAAAATATTTGTTAATAATAATAATAATAATAATAATAATATATAATTAGTATAATAATTATAAGGGAATAATAATAATAATAATCATAATAAAAATAAATAAATAAAAAGAAAAAGAAAGAAAACATACATATCATATCAAATAATCCAATACAGAAATGCAAAAAAAAAAATTAAATAAATAAATAAATTTACAGCTTTGTCAACCAATATCATCTCAAAATGCTTTTTCAACCAATATCATCTCAAAATACTCTTTGTTGTTAGAAACATCCGCCTTTCATAACTCTTCTCGCCGTGGATATGAATATGATGAAGATAACGACCAAACTCGCCACGTAATAGCCATGGATATGAATATGATGAAGATAACAACCAAACATAATCAATGATGAAGATTAAGATGACACCGAACATGAATGGATTATGGGTTATAAATCATCATCAGTGGGACGGTTCAAAAATCAAAGGTCGTTTCAGTTAATTCAATATTGTAACCGTTTATGAAATTGGGAATTTATTGAGAATTATGGAAAGTGTTAGGAACAACAATTTAAAGAAAAAACGTATGAAAGTTGAGTGAAAAAACGTATGAAAGTTGAGAGAAGAGAAAACAAATGAAACGTGAAAATTGGGAGAAGTGATTTTAGCTCACCCACGTGTCAGGTTTTTAAACCCAGAGAGTGAGTTTTCTTACATTAAAACAATAAAACAATAAATCACTATGATATTAAAACAACTTTAAAACAATAAATTCAAATATTCTTATATATTAATTAGTATGACAGTAAAACAATAAAAATAATATATATAATTATAATAATAGTATACAAAAATATTTAATATAAAAAAAATCAAAAACAAAAATAAAGAAAACAAAAGTAGGATGGGACTGTAACAATTTTTTTTCTCTTCCCCATCTTCCAGATGGATGTAACAACAAAATATTTGTTAATAATAATAATAATAATAATAATAATATATAATTAGTATAATAATTATAAGAGAATAATAATAATAATAATCATAATAAAAATAAATAAATAAAAAGAAAAAGAAAGAAAACATACATATCATATCAAATAATCCAATACAGAAATGCAAAAAAAAAATTAAATAAATAAATAAATTTACAGCTTTGTCAACCAATATCATCTCAAAATGCTTTTTCAACCAATATCATCTCAAAATACTCTTTTTTGTTAGAAACATCCGCCTTTCATAACTCTTCTCGCCGTGGATATGAATATGATGAAGATAACGACCAAACTCGCCACGTAATAGCCATGGATATGAATATGATGAAGATAACAACCAAACATAATCAATGATGAAGATTAAGATGACACCGAACATGAATGGATTATGGGTTATAAATCATCATCAGTGGGACGGTTCAAAAATCAAAGGTCGTTTCAGTTAATTCAATATTGTAACCGTTTATGAAATTGGGAATTTATTGAGAATTATGGAAAGTGTTAGGAACAACAATTTAAAGAAAAAACGTATGAAAGTTGAGTGAAAAAACGTATGAAAGTTGAGAGAAGAGAAAACAAATGAAACGTGAAAATTGGGAGAAGTGATTTTAGCTCACCCATGTGTCAGGTTTTTAAACCCAGAGAGTGAGTTTTCTTACATTAAAACATTAAAACAATAAAACAATAAATCACTATGATATTAAAACAACTTTAAAACAATAAATTCAAATATTCTTATATATTAATTAGTATGACAGTAAAACAATAAAAATAATATATATAATTATAATAATAGTATTCAAAAATATTTAATATAAAAAAAATCAAAAACAAAAATAAAGAAAACAAAAGTAGGATGGGACTATAACAATTTTTTTTCTCTTCCCCATCTTCCAGATGGATGTAACAACAAAATATTTGTTAATAATAATAATAATAATATATAATTAGTATAATAATTATAAGGGAATAATAATAATAATAATCATAATAAAAATAAATAAATAAAAAGAAAAAGAAAGAAAACATACATATCATATCAAATAATCCAATACAGAAATGCAAAAAAAAAATTAAATAAATAAATAAATTTACAGCTTTGTCAACCAATATCATCTCAAAATGCTTTTTCAACCAATATCATCTCAAAATACTCTTTGTTGTTAGAAACATCCGCCTTTCATAACTCTTCTCGCCGTGGATATGAATATGATGAAGATAACGACCAAACTCGCCACGTAATAGCCATGGATATGAATATGATGAAGATAACAACCAAACATAATCAATGATGAAGATTAAGATGACACCGAACATGAATGGATTATGGGTTATAAATCATCATCAGTGGGACGGTTCAAAAATCAAAGGTCGTTTCAGTTAATTCAATATTGTAACCGTTTATGAAATTGGGAATTTATTGAGAATTATGGAAAGTGTTAGGAACAACAATTTAAAGAAAAAACGTATGAAAGTTGAGTGAAAAAACGTATGAAAGTTGAGAGAAGAGAAAACAAATGAAACGTGAAAATTGGGAGAAGTGATTTTAGCTCACCCACGTGTCAGGTTTTTAAACCCAGAGAGTGAGTTTTCTTACATTAAAACATTAAAACAATAAAACAATAAATCACTATGATATTAAAACAACTTTAAAACAATAAATTCAAATATTCTTATATATTAATTAGTATGACAGTAAAACAATAAAAATAATATATATAATTATAATAATAGTATTCAAAAATATTTAATATAAAAAAAATCAAAAACAAAAATAAAGAAAACAAAAGTAGGATGGGACTATAAAATTTTTTTTTCTCTTCCCCATCTTCCAGATGGATGTAACAACAAAATATTTGTTAATAATAATAATAATAATATATAATTAGTATAATAATTATAAGGGAATAATAATAATAATAATCATAATAAAAATAAATAAAGAAAAAGAAAAAGAAAGAAAACATACATATCATATCAAATAATCCAATACAGAAATGCCAAAAAAAAAATTAATAAAATAAATAAATTTACAGCTTTGTCAACCAATATCATCTCAAAATGCTTTTTCAACCAATATCATCTCAAAATACTCTTTGTTGTTAGAAACATCCGCCTTTCATAACTCTTCTCGCCGTGGATATGAATATGATGAAGATAACGACCAAACTCGCCACGTAATAGCCATGGATATGAATATGAAGAAGATAACAACCAAACATAATCAATGATGAAGATTAAGATAACACCGAACATGAATGGATTATGGGTTATAAATCATCATCAGTGGGACGGTTCAAAAATCAAAGGTCGTTTCAGTTAATTCAATATTGTAACCGTTTATGAAATTGGGAATTTATTGAGAATTATGGAAAGTGTTAGGAACAACAATTTAAAGAAAAAACGTATGAAAGTTGAGTGAAAAAACGTATGAAAGTTGAGAGAAGAGAAAACAAATGAAACGTGAAAATTGGGAGAAGTGATTTTAGCTCACCCACGTGTCAGGTTTTTAAACCCAGAGAGTGAGTTTTCTTACATTAAAACATTAAAACAATAAAACAATAAATCACTATGATATTAAAACAACTTTAAAACAATAAATTCAAATATTCTTATATATTAATTAGTATGACAGTAAAACAATAAAAATAATATATATAATTATAATAATAGTATTCAAAAATATTTAATATAAAAAAAATCAAAAACAAAAATAAAGAAAACAAAAGTAGGATAGGACTATAACAATTTTTTTTCTCTTCCCCATCTTCCAGATGGATGTAACAACAAAATATTTGTTAATAATAATAATAATAATAATATATAATTAGTATAATAATTATAAGGGAATAATAATAATAATAATCATAATAAAAATAAATAAATAAAAAGAAAAAGAAAGAAAACATACATATCATATCAAATAATCCAATACAGAAATGCAAAAAAAAAATTAAATAAATAAATAAATTTACAGCTTTGTCAACCAATATCAT
The DNA here is from genome assembly GCA_963966055.1 of Lathyrus aphaca. Taxonomy (NCBI): domain Eukaryota; kingdom Viridiplantae; phylum Streptophyta; class Magnoliopsida; order Fabales; family Fabaceae; genus Lathyrus; species Lathyrus aphaca. The sequence goes on along the minus strand of OZ014519.1, from coordinate 448,374,022 downwards.
CTCAAAATGCTTTTTCAACCAATATCATCTCAAAATACTCTTTGTTGTTAGAAACATCCGCCTTTCATAACTCTTCTCGCCGTGGATATGAATATGATGAAGATAACGACCAAACTCGCCACGTAATAGCCATGGATATGAATATGATGAAGATAACAACCAAACATAATCAATGATGAAGATTAAGATGACACCGAACATGAATGGATTATGGGTTATAAATCATCATCAGTGGGACGGTTCAAAAATCAAAGGTCGTTTCAGTTAATTCAATATTGTAACCTTTTATGAAATTGGGAATTTATTGAGAATTATGGAAAGTGTTAGGAACAACAATTTAAAGAAAAAACGTATGAAAGTTGAGTGAAAAAACGTATGAAAGTTGAGAGAAGAGAAAACAAATGAAACGTGAAAATTGGGAGAAGTGATTTTAGCTCACCCACGTGTCAGGTTTTTAAACCCAGAGAGTGAGTTTTCTTACATTAAAACATTAAAACAATAAAACAATAAATCACTATGATATTAAAACAACTTTAAAACAATAAATTCAAATATTCTTATATATTAATTAGTATGAAAGTAAAACAATAAAAGTAATATATATAATTATAATAATAGTATACAAAAATATTTAATATAAAAAAAATCAAAAACAAAAATAAAGAAAACAAAAGTAGGATGGGACTGTAACAATTTTTTTCTCTTCCCCATCTTCCAGATGGATGTAACAACAAAATATTTGTTAATAATAATAATAATAATAATATATAATTAGTATAATAATTATAAGGGAATAATAATAATAATAATCATAATAAAAATAAATAAATAAAAAGAAAAAGAAAGAAAACATACATATCATATCAAATAATCCAATACAGAAATGCAAAAAAAAAATTAAATAAATAAATAAATTTACAGCTTTGTCAACCAATATCATCTCAAAATGCTTTTTCAACCAATATCATCTCAAAATACTCTTTGTTGTTAGAAACATCCGCCTTTCATAACTCTTCTCGCCATGGATATGAATATGATGAAGATAACGACCAAACTCGCCACGTAATAGCCATGGATATGAATATGATGAAGATAACAACCAAACATAATCAATGATGAAGATTAAGATGACACCGAACATGAATGGATTATGGGTTATAAATCATCATGAATGGATTATGGGTTATAAATCATCATCAATGGGATGGTTCAAAAATCAAAGGTCATTTCAGTTAATTCAATATTGTAACCGTTTATGAAATTGGGAATTTATTGAGAATTATGGAAAGTGTTAGGAATAACAATTTAAAGAAAAAACGTATGAAAGTTGAGAGAAGAGAAAACAAATGAAACGTGAAAATTGGGAGAAGTGATTTTAGCTCACCCACGTGTCAGGTTTCCAGAGAGTGAGTTTTCTTATTATAAGTTTATAACATTAAAACATTAAAACAATAAAACAATAAATTACTATGATATTAAAACAACTTTAAAACAATAAATTCAAATATTCTTATATATTAATTAGTATGACAGTAAAACAATAAAAACAATATATATAATTATAATAATAGTATACAAAAATATTTAATATAAAAAAAATCAAAAACAAAAATAAAGAAAACAAAAGTAGGATGGGACTGTAACAATTTTTTTTCTCTTCCACATCTTCCAGATGGATGTAACAACAAAATATTTGTTAATAATAATAATAATAATAATAATAATAATATATAATTAGTATAATAATTATAAGAGAATAATAATAATAATAATCATAATAAAAATAAATAAATAAAAAGAAAAAGAAAGAAAACATACATATCATATCAAATAATCCAATACAGAAATGCAAAAATAAAATTAAATAAATAAATAAATTTACAGCTTTGTCAACCAATATCATCTCAAAATGCTTTTTCAACCAATATCATCTCAAAATACTCTTTGTTGTTAGAAACATCCGCCTTTCATAACTCTTCTCGCCGTGGATATGAATATGATGAAGATAACAACCAAACTCGCCACGTAATAGCCATGGATATGAATATGATGAAGATAACAACCAAACATAATCAATGATGAAGATTAAGATGACACCGAACATGAATGGATTATGGGTTATAATTCATCATCATTGGGACGGTTCAAAAATCAAAGGTCGTTTCAGTTAATTCAATATTGTAACCGTTTATGAAATTGGGAATTTATTGAGAATTATGGAAAGTGTTAGGAACAACAATTTAAAGAAAAAACGTATGAAAGTTGAGTGAAAAAACGTATGAAAGTTGAGAGAAGAGAAAACAAATGAAACGTGAAAATTGGGAGAAGTGATTTTAGCTCACCCACGTGTCAGGTTTTTAAACCCAGAGAGTGAGTTTTCTTACATTAAAACATTAAAACAATAAAACAATAAATCACTATGATATTAAAACAACTTTAAAACAATAAATTCAAATATTCTTATATATTAATTAGTATGACAGTAAAACAATAAAAATAATATATATAATTATAATAATAGTATTCAAAAATATTTAATATAAAAAAAATCAAAAACAAAAATAAAGAAAACAAAAGTAGGATGGGACTATAACAATTTTTTTTCTCTTCCCCATCTTCCAGATGGATTTAACAACAAAATATTTGTTAATAATAATAATAATAATATATAATTAGTATAATAATTATAAGGGAATAATAATAATAATAATCATAATAAAAATAAATAAATAAAAAGAAAAAGAAAGAAAACATACATATCATATCAAATAATCCAATACAGAAATGCAAAAAAAAAATTAAATAAATAAATAAATTTACAGCTTTGTAAACCAATATCATCTCAAAATGCTTTTTCAACCAATATCATCTCAAAATACTCTTTGTTGTTAGAAACATCCGCCTTTCATAACTCTTCTCGCCGTGGATATGAATATGATGAAGATAACGACCAAACTCGCCACGTAATTGCCATGGATATGAATATGATGAAGATAACAACCAAACATAATCAATGATGAAGATTAAGATGACACCGAACATGAATGGATTATGGGTTATAAATCATCATCAGTGGGACGGTTCAAAAATCAAAGGTCGTTTCAGTTAATTCAATATTGTAACCGTTTATGAAATTGGGAATTTATTGAGAATTATGGAAAGTGTTAGGAACAACAATTTAAAGAAAAAACGTATGAAAGTTGAGTGAAAAAACGTATGAAAGTTGAGAGAAGAGAAAACAAATGAAACGTGAAAATTGGGAGAAGTGATTTTAGCTCACCCACGTGTCAGGTTTTTAAACCCAGAGAGTGAGTTTTCTTACATTAAAACATTAAAACAATAAAACAATAAATCACTATGATATTAAAACAACTTTAAAACAATAAATTCAAATATTCTTATATATTAATTAGTATGACAGTAAAACAATAAAAATAATATATATAATTATAATAATAGTATTCCAAAATATTTAATATAAAAAAAATCAAAAACAAAAATAAAGAAAACAAAAGTAGGATGGGACTATAACAATTTTTTTTCTCTTCCCCATCTTCCAGATGGATGTAACAACAAAATATTTGTTAATAATAATAATAATAATATATAATTAGTATAATAATTATAAGGGAATAATAATAATAATAATCATAATAAAAATAAATAAATAAAAAGAAAAAGAAAGAAAACATACATATCATATCAAATAATCCAATACAGAAATGCAAAAAAAAAATTAAATAAATAAATAAATTTACAGCTTTGTCAACCAATATCATCTCAAAATGCTTTTTCAACCAATATCATCTCAAAATACTCTTTGTTGTTAGAAACATCCGCCTTTCATAACTCTTCTCGCCGTGGATATGAATATGATGAAGATAACGACCAAACTCGCCACGTAATAGCCATGGATATGAATATGATGAAGATAACAACCAAACATAATCAATGATGAAGATTAAGATGACACCGAACATGAATGGATTATAGGTTATAAATCATCATCAGTGGGACGGTTCAAAAATCAAAGGTCGTTTCAGTTAATTCAATATTGTAACCGTTTATGAAATTGGGAATTTATTGAGAATTATGGAAAGTGTTAGGAACAACAATTTAAAGAAAAAACGTATGAAAGTTGAGAGAAGAGAAAACAAATGAAACGTGAAAATTGGGAGAAGTGATTTTAGCTCACCCACGTGTCTGGTTTCCAGAGAGTGAGTTTTCTTATTATAAGTTTATAACATTAAAACATTAAAACAATAAAACAATAAATTACTATGATATTAAAACAACTTTAAAACAATAAATTCAAATATTCTTATATTTTAATTAGTATGACAGTAAAACAATAAAAATAATATATATAATTATAATAATAGTATACAAAAATATTTAATATAAAAAAAATCAAAAACAAAAATAAAGAAAACAAAAGTAGGATGGGACTGTAACAATTGTTTTTCTCTTCCCCATCTTCCAGATGGATGTAACAACAAAATATTTGTTAATAATAATAATAATAATAATAATATATAATTAGTATAATAATTATAAGAGAATAATAATAATAATAATCATAATAAAAATAAATAAATAAAAAGAAAAAGAAAGAAAACATACATATCATATCAAATAATCCAATACAGAAATGCAAAAAAAAATTAAATAAATAAATAAATTTACAGCTTTGTCAACCAATATCATCTCAAAATGCTTTTTCAACCAATGTCATCTCAAAATACTCTTTGTTGTTAGAAACATCCGCCTTTCATAACTCTTCTCGCCGTGGATATGAATATGATGAAGATAACGACCAAACTCGCCACGTAATAGCCATGGATATGAATATGATGAAGATAACAACCAAACATAATCAATGATGAAGATTAAGATGACACTGAACATGAATGGATTATGGGTTATAAATCATCATCAGTGGGACGGTTCAAAAATCAAAGGTCGTTTCAGTTAATTCAATATTGTAACCGGTTATGAAATTGGGAATTTATTGAGAATTATGGAAAGTGTTAGGAACAACAATTTAAAGAAAAAACGTATGAAAGTTGAGTGAAAAAACGTATGAAAGTTGAGAGAAGAGAAAACAAATGAAACGTGAAAATTGGGAGAAGTGATTTTAGCTCACCCACGTGTCAGGTTTTTAAACCCAGAGAGTGAGTTTTCTTACATTAAAACATTAAAACAATAAAACAATAAATCACTATGATATTAAAACAACTTTAAAACAATAAATTCAAATATTCTTATATATTAATTAGTATGACAGTAAAACAATAAAAATAATATATATAATTATAATAATAGTATACAAAAATATTTAATATAAAAAAAAATCAAAAACAAAAATAAAGAAAACAAAAGTAGGATGGGACTGTAACAATTTTTTTACTCTTCCCCATCTTCCAGATGGATGTAACAACAAAATATTTGTTAATAATAATAATAATAATAATAATAATAATATAGAATTAGTATAATAATTATATGGGAATAATAATAATAATAATCATAATAAAAATAAATAAATAAAAAGAAAAAGAAAGAAAACATACATATCATATCAAATAATCCAATACAGAAATGCAAAAAAAAAAAATTAAATAAATAAATAAATTTACAGCTTTGTCAACCAATATCATCTCAAAATGCTTTTTCAACCAATATCATCTCAAAATACTCTTTGTTGTTAGAAACATCCGCCTTTCATAACTCTTCTCGCCATGGATATGAATATGATGAAGATAACGACCAAACTCGCCACGTAATAGCCATGTATATGAATATGATGAAGATAACAACCAAACATAATCAATGATGAAGATTAAGATGACACCGAACATGAAAGGATTATGGGTTATAAATCATCATGAATGGATTATGGGTTATAAATCATCATCAATGGGACGGTTCAAAAATCAAAGGTCGTTTCAGTTAATTCAATATTGTAACCGTTTATGAAATTGGGAATTTATTGAGAATTATGGAAAGTGTTAGGAACAACAATTTAAAGAAAAAACGTATGAAAGTTGAGAGAAGAGAAAACAAATGAAACGTGAAAATTGGGAGAAGTGAATTTAGCTCACCCACGTGTCAGGTTTCCAGAGAGTGAGTTTGCTTATTATAAGTTTATAACATTAAAACATTAAAACAATAAAACAATAAATTACTATGATATTAAAACAACTTTAAAACAATAAATTCAAATATTCTTATATATTAATTAGTATGACAGTAAAACAATAAAAACAATATATATAATTATAATAATAGTATACAAAAATATTTAATATAAAAAAAATCAAAAACAAAAATAAAGAAAACAAAAGTAGGATGGGACTGTAACAATTTTTTTTCTCTTCCCCATCTTCCAGATGGATGTAACAACAAAATATTTGTTAATAATAATAATAATATATAATTAGTATAATAATTATAAGAGAATAATAATAATAATCATAATAAAAATAAATAAATAAAAAGAAAAAGAAAGTAAACATACATATCATATCAAATAATCCAATACAGAAATGCAAAAAAAAAAATTAAATAAATAAATAAATTTACAGCTTTGTCAACCAATATCATCTCAAAATGCTTTTTCAACCAATATCATCTCAAAATACTCTTTGTTGTTAGAAACATCCGCATTTCATAACTCTTCTCGCCGTGGATATGAATATGATGAAGATAACGACCAAATCGCCACGTAATAGCCATGGATATGAATATGATGAAGATAACAACCAAACATAATCAATGATGAAGATTAAGATGACACCGAACATGAATGGATTATGGGTTATAAATCATCATCAGTGGGACGGTTCAAAAATCAAAGGTCGTTTCAGTTAATTCAATATTGTAACCGTTTATGAAATTGGGAATTTATTGAGAATTATGGAAAGTGTTAGGAACAACAATTTAAAGAAAAAACGTATGAAAGTTGAGTGAAAAAACGTATGAAAGTTGAGAGAAGAGAAAACAAATAAAACGTGAAAATTGGGAGAAGTGATTTTAGCTCACCCACGTGTCAGGTTTTTAAACCCAGAGAGTGAGTTTTCTTACATTAAAACATTAAAACAATAAAACAATAAATCACTATGATATTAAAACAACTTTAAAACAATAAATTCAAAATATTCTTATATATTAATTAGTATGACAGTAAAACAATAAAAATAATATATATAATTATAATAATAGTATACAAAAATATTTAATATCAAAAAAATCAAAAACAAAAATAAAGAAAACAAAAGTAGGATGGGACTGTAACAATTTTTTTTCTCTTCCCCATCTTCCAGATGGACGTAACAACAAAATATTTGTTAATAATAATAATAATAATAATATAGAATTAGTATAATAATTATAAGGGAATAATAATAATAATAATCATAATAAAAATAAATAAATAAAAAGAAAAAGAAAGAAAACATACATATCATATCAAATAATCCAATACAGAAATGCAAAAAAAAAATTAAATAAATAAATAAATTTACAGCTTTGTCAACCAATATCATCTCAAAATGCTTTTTCAACCAATATCATCTCAAAATACTCTTTGTTGTTAGAAACATCCGCCTTTCATAACTCTTCTCGCCATGGATATGAATATGATGAAGATAACGACCAAACTCGCCACGTAATAGCCATGGATATGAATATGATGAAGATAACAACCAAACATAATCAATGATGAAGATTAAGATGATACCGAACATGAATGGATTATGGGTTATAAATCATCATGAATGGATTATGGGTTATAAATCATCATCAATGGGACGGTTCAAAAATCAAAGGTCGTTTCAGTTAATTCAATATTGTAACCGTTTATGAAATTGGGAATTTATTGAGAATTATGGAAAGTGTTAGGAACAACAATTTAAAGAAAAAACGTAGGAAAGTTGAGAGAAGAGAAAACAAATGAAACGTGAAAATTGGGAGAAGTGATTTTAGCTCACCCACGTGTCAGGTTTCCAGAGAGTGAGTTTTCTTATTATAAGTTTATAACATTAAAACATTAAAACAATAAAACAATAAATTACTATGATATTAAAACAACTTTAAAATAATAAATTCAAATATTCTTATATATTAATTAGTATGACAGTAAAACAATAAAAACAATATATATAATTATAATAATAGTATACAAAAATATTTAATATAAAAAAAATCAAAAACAAAAATAAAGAAAACAAATGTAGGATGGGACTGTAACAATTTTTTTTCTCTTCCCCATCTTCCAGATGGATGTAACAACAAAATATTTAATAATAATAATAATAATAATAATAATAATATATAATTAGTATAATAATTATAAGAGAATAATAATAATAATAATCATAATAAAAATAAATAAATAAAAAGAAAAAGAAAGAAAACATACATATCATATCAAATAATCCAATACAGAAATGCAAAAAAAAATTAAATAAATAAATAAATTTACAGCTTTGTCAACCAATATCATCTCAAAATGCTTTTTCAACCAATATCATCTCAAAATACTCTTTGTTGTTAGAAACATCCGCCTTTCATAACTCTTCTCGCCGTGGATATGAATATGATGAAGATAACGACCAAACTCGCCACGTAATAGCCATGGATATGAATATGATGAAGATAACAACCAAACATAATCAATGATGAAGATTAAGATGACACCGAACATGAATGGATTATGGGTTATAAATCATCATCAGTGGGACGGTTCAAAAATCAAAGGTCGTTTCAGTTAATTCAATATTGTAACCGTTTATGAAATTGGGAATTTATTGAGAATTATGGAAAGTGTTAGGAACAACAATTTAAAGAAAAAACTTAGGAAAGTTGAGAGAAAAAACGTATGAAAGTTGAGAGAAGAGAAAACAAATGAAACGTGAAAATTGGGAGAAGTGATTTTAGCTCACCCACGTGTCAGGTTTTTAAACCCAAAGAGTGAGTTTTCTTATTATAAGTTTATAACATTAAAACATTAAAACAATAAAACAATAAATTACTATGATATTAAAACAACTTTAAAACAATAAATTCAAATATTCTTATATATTAATTAGTATAACAGTAAAACAATAAAAATAATATATATAATTATAATAATAGTATACAAAAATATTTAATATAAAAAAAATCAAAAACAAAAATAAAGAAAACAAAAGTAGGATGGGAATGTAACAATTTTTTTTCTCTTCCCCGTCTTCCAGATGGATGTAACAACAAAATATTTGTTAATAATAATAATAATAATAATAATATATAATTAGTATAATAATTATAAGGGAATAATAATAATAATCATAATAAAAGTAAATAAATAAAAAGAAAAAGAAAGAAAACATATATATCATATAAAATAATCCAATACAGAAATGCAAAAAATAAATTAAATAAAAAAATAAATTTACAGCTTTGTCAACCAATATCATCTCAAAATGCTTTTTCAACCAATATCATCTCAAAATACTCTTTGTTGTTAGAAACATCCGCCTTTCATAACTCTTCTCGCCATAGATATGAATATGATGAAGATAACGACCAAACTCGCCACGTAATAGCCATGGATATGAATATGATGAAGATAACAACCAAACATAATCAATGATGAAGATTAAGATGACACCGAACATGAATGGATTATGGGTTATAAATCATCATGAATGGATTATGGGTTATAAATCATCATCAATGGGACGGTTCAAAAATCAAAGGTCGTTTCAGTTAATTCAATATTGTAACCGTTTATGAAATTGGGAATTTATTGAGAATTATGGAAAGTAATAGGAACAACAATTTAAAGAAAAAACGTATGAAAATTAGGAGAAGAGAAAACAAATGAAACGTGAAAATTGGGAGAAGTGATTTTAGCTCACCCACGTGTCAGGTTTCCAGAGAGTGAGTTTTCTTATTATAAGTTTATAACATTAAAACATTAAAACAATAAAACAATAAATTACTATGATATTAAAACAACTTTAAAATAATAAATTCAAATATTCTTATATATTAATTAGTATGACAGTAAAACAATAAAAATAATATATATAATTATAATAATAGTATACAAAAATATTTAATATAAAAAAATCAAAAACAAAAATAAAGAAAACATAAGTAGGATGGGACTGTAACAATTTTTTTTCTCTTCCCCATCTTCCAGATGGATGTAACAACAAAATATTTGTTAATAATAATAATAATAATAATATATAATTAGTATAATAATTATAAGAGAATAATAATAATAATAATCATAATAAAAATAAATAAATAAAAAGAAAAAGAAAGAAAACATACATATCATATCAAATAATCCAATACAGAAATGCAAAAAAAAAATTAAATAAATAAATAAATTTACAGCTTTGTCAACCAATATCATCTCAAAATGCTGTTTCAACCAATATCATCTCAAAATACTCTTTGTTGTTAGAAACATCCGCCTTTCATAACTCTTCTCGTCGTGGATATGAAAATGATGAAGATAACGACCAAACTCGCCACGTAATAGCCATGGATATGAATATGATGAAGATAACAACCAAACATAATCAATGATGAAGATTAAGATGACACCGAACATGAATGGATTATGGGTTATAAATCATCATCAGTGGGATGGTTCAAAAATCAAAGGTCGTTTCAGTTAATTCAATATTGTAACCGTTTATGAAATTGGGAATTTATTGAGAATTATGAAAAGTGTTAGGAACAACAATTTAAAGAAAAAACGTATGAAAGTTGAGAGAAAAAACTTCTGAATGTTGAGAGAAGAGAAAACAAATGAAACGTGAAAATTGGGAGAAGTGATTTTAGCTCACCCACGTGTCAGGTTTTTAAACCCAGAGAGTGAGTTTTCTTACATTAAAACATTAAAACAATAAAACAATAAATTACTATGATATTAAAACAACTTTAAAACAATAAATTCAAATATTCTTATATATTAATTAGTATGACAGTAAAACAATAAAAATAATATATATAATTATAATAATAGTATACAAAAATATTTAATATAAAAAAAATCAAAATCAAAAATAAAGAAAACAAAAGTAGGATGGGAATGTAACAATTTTTTTTCTCTTCCCCATCTTCCAGATGGATGTAACAACAAAATATTTGTTAATAATAATAATAATAATAATAATAATAATATATAATTAGTATAATAATTATAAGGGAATAATAATAATAATAATCATAATAAAAATAAATAAATAAAAAGAAAAAGAAAGAAAACATACATATCATATCAAATAATCCAATACAGAAATGCAAAAAAAAATTAAATAAATAAATAAATTTACAGCTTTGTCAACAAATATCATCTCAAAATGCTTTTCAACCAATATCATCTCAAAATACTCTTTGTTGTTAGAAACATCCGCCTTTCATAACTCTTCTCGCCATGGATATGAATATGATGAAGATAACGACTAAACTCGCCACGTAATAGCCATGGATATGAATATGATGAAGATAACAACCAAACATAATCAATGATGAAGATTAAGATGACACCGAACATGAATGGATTATGGGTTATAAATCATCATCAGTGGGACGGTTCAAAAATCAAAGGTCGTTTCAGTTAATTCAATATTGTAACCGTTTATGAAATTGGGAATTTATTGAGAATTATGGAAAGTGTTAGGAACAACAATTTAAAGAAAAAACGTATGAAAGTTGAGAGAAAAAACGTATGAAAGTTGAGAGAAGAGAAAACAAATGAAACGTGAAAATTGGGAGAAGTGATTTTAGCTCACCCACGTGTCAGGTTTTTAAACCCAGAGAGTGAGTTTTCTTACATTAAAACATTAAAACAATAAAACAATAAATTACTATGATATTAAAACAACTTTAAAACAATAAATTCAAATATTCTTATATATTAATTAGTATGACAGTAAAACAATAAAAATAATATATATAATTATAATAATAGTATACAAAAATATTTAATATAAAAAAAATCAAAATCAAAAATAAAGAAAACAAAAGTAGGATGGGAATGTAACAATTTTTTTTCTCTTCCCCATCTTCCAGATGGATGTAACAACAAAATATTTGTTAATAATAATAATAATAATAATATATAATTAGTATAATAATTATAAGGGAATAATAATAATAATAATCATAATAAAAATAAATAAATAAAAAGAAAAAGAAAGAAAACATACATATCATATCAAATAATCCAATACAGAAATGCAAAAAAAAAATTAAATAAATAAATAAATTTACAGCTTTGTCAACCAATATCATCTCAAAATGCTTTTCAACCAATATCATCTCAAAATACTCTTTGTTGTTAGAAACATCCGCCTTTCATAACTCTTCTCGCCATGGATATGAATATGATGAAGATAACGACTAAACTCGCCACGTAATAGCCATGGATATGAATATGATGAAGATAACAACCAAACATAATCAATGATGAAGATTAAGATGATACCGAACATGAATGGATTATGGGTTATAAATCATCATCAGTGGGACGGTTCAAAAATCAAAGGTCGTTTCAGTTAATTCAATATTGTAACCGTTTATGAAATTGGGAATTTATTGAGAATTATGGAAAGTGTTAGGAACAACAATTTAAAGAAAAAACGTATGAAAGTTGAGAGAAAAAACGTATGAAAGTTGAGAGAAGAGAAAACAAATGAAACGTGAAAATTGGGAGAAGTGATTTTAGCTCACCCACGTGTCAGGTTTTTAAACCCAGAGAGTGAGTTTTCTTATATTATAAGTTTATAACATTAAAACATTAAAACAATAAAACAATAAATTATTATGATATTAAAACAACTTTAAAACAATAAATTCAAATATTCTTATATATTAATTAGTATGACAGTAAAACAATAAAAATAAAATATATAATTATAATAATAGTATACAAAATTATTTAATATAAAAAAAATCAAAAACAAAAATAAAGAAAACAAAAGTAGGATGGGAATGTAACAATTTTTTTTCTCTTCCCCGTCTTCCAGATGGATGTAACAACAAAATATTTGTTAATAATAATAATAATAATAATAATAATATATAATTAGTATAATAATTTTAAGGGAATAATAATAATAATAATCATAATAAAAATAAATAAATAAAAAGAAAAAGAAAGAAAACATACATATCATATCAAATAATCCAATACAGAAATGCAAAAAAAAAATTAAATAAAAAAATAAATTTACAGCTTTGTCAACCAATATCATCTCAAAATGCTTTTTCAAACAATATCATCTCAAAATACTCTTTGTTGTTAGAAACATCCGCCTTTCATAACTCTTCTCTCCATGGATATGAATATGATGAAGATAACGACCAAACTCGCCACGTAATAGCCATGGATATGAATATGATGAAGATAACAACCAAACATAATCAATGATGAAGATTAAGATGACACCGAACATGAATGGATTATGGGTTATAAATCATCATGAATGGATTATGGGTTATAAATCATCATCAGTGGGACGGTTCAAAAATCAAAGGTCGTTTCAGTTAATTCAATATTGTAACCGTTTATGAAATTGGGAATTTATTGAGAATTATGGAAAGTGTTAGGAACAACAATTTAAAGAAAAAACGTATGAAAGTTGAGAGAAGAGAAAACAAATGAAACGTGGAAATTGGGAGAAGTGATTTTAGCTCACCCACGTGTCAGGTTTCCAGAGAGTGAGTTTTCTTATTATAAGTTTATAACATTAAAACATTAAAACAATAAAACAATATATTACTATGATATTTAAACAACTTTAAAACAATAAATTCAAATATTCTTATATATTAATTAGTATGACAGTAAAACAATAAAAATAATATATATAATTATAATAATAGTATACAAAAATATTTAATATAAAAAAAATCAAAAACAAAAATAAAGAAAACAAAAGTAGGATGGGACTGTAACAATTTTTTTTTCTCTTCCCCATCTTCCAGATGGATGTAACAACAAAATATTTGTTAATAATAATAATAATAATAATATATAATTAGTATAATAATTATAAGAGAATAATAATAATAATAATCATAATAAAAATAAATAAATAAAAAGAAAAAGAAAGAAAACATACATATCAAAAAGTGCTCCGAGCCTAAAGTAGGTTGACCTCACCAAAGCGATTATCGGTAGGTTGCAGATTCCTTTGAAAACAGAGTTCATTGATTCCACGAGGTTTGTTGTCATGTGACCCCAGCGTTGTCCTTTGTCGTAGGCCCTGGTCCACTTATCCAAAGGAATCTGGTTTATCCATCTGAACGCATCTTCATTTGTCAGTCTGATTTCGTCACGATAATGTTTGAATGACGGCTCGGTTAATGAGTACCCTGCGTTCACGACCTTCATCCGCAATGTCTTGTCTTTGATCTCTCTCATGAAGTTTTGCGCGATGTGTCTAATACAATAGACATGTGTTGAAGGCGGTTCCTGCCAGCCGTTATCAACATTCTTCCATGCACTCTCAATTGATGCATGTCTATCCGAAATCAAACATAAGTTAGACTGGGGAGCCACGTGCAAGCGAAGATTTTTAAGGAAAAAACTCCATCCCTCGGCAGTCTCTCCCTCGACTATAGCGAATGCAATTGGGAAGATATTGATGTTGCCGTCCTGTGCCACTGCCATCAATAGAGTTCCTTTGTATTTGCCGTAGAGCCATGTTCCATCAATTTGGATTATAGGCTTGCAGAAGGAAAAACCCTTTATACATGGGTCAAAAGCCCAAAAGAGTCGGTGGAATATGCCATTTCCACTAACACAATGACTTTCCGAAGTATACGCCGGCAAGGTCTCAAGGATGACAACGGTCCCTGGTGCATAGTGCTTTAGTGCCAGCAAAAACTTTTGGAGTTCTTTGTACGATTCCTCCCAATTTCCGAATACAACGGCAACAACCTTAGTTCTAGCAATCCATGCTTTCCTGTATGATGGAGTATAATTGTGCTTCTGTACTATGTGCTTAATTATCGTGCTGACCTTTACCGAAGGATCGTCGGCAACGATTGATAGGATATCGTTGCATATTAGCTGAGAGCTCAGTTGCCGATGATCCTGCAATGAGTTGGTTATTACACAAGTATGCTCCGGTCCCATAGAAGCAACCTTCCAATCTTCACTTCTCTTTCTGTATGATGCTGTCAATCGAAATGGACACGCCACGTTACGACAACGTATCATATATAGTGTAGTATTTGTTCGGTCGACCTTATAATCAGCTGATAAATCCATGTGGTAAAATTTTATAGCTCGAACGCATTCTTCTTTTGTTCGAAAATGGTCGCCCTCCTTTAATGCACCTTGTCTTTGTGGATATGGATCATAAAATATGTCTGAAGATGGGCCTTCACTTCCCAAGTTCAAGTTTGTCATGTGTGGAGGAGGACGATATACATGACTGGCCGGGACCTCGTCTTCATTGACCATTTCATCAACTACTGCCTCCTCTTGTTCCTCGTCCTCATCAACAACATCGACTTCAGCCAAATCATTGTCAGATTCGAAGAAGACTTGCGAAGGATCAATGGTCTGAGACATTTGTTGTTGGTGAAGCGTAACATAGAGCTCGATATCATTGAAACCAGAATACTCATGGCTTAGAAACATAGTACGAACACTTTCGTCATTAGATATAGTTAATTGGAAATACATGACCTGGTTATCCTCATAGAATACTGGATTTTTGTAAATAATGACGTCCACTGGACCACGCTGCATTTTGTTTTCCAATCTCTTTTTTAGAAGAGCAAAATTGGATTGTCGGGTGATTGAGAACCGAGTAACCTCGGTGTTACGAAAGTTGAAACCAGAATGGGCACACAGCTTTGAAAACATGGGCACACAACTGAGTTACGGCAGCGCCTTTGGCAGCAACCTTCCACGTAATTGGGGACAAGCAGAATCATGGACTCAACAACAACCGCCTCCACCAAACACACAAATACAAGCGGAACCTCGACCACCTGGTGGTAGAGTTCGAAGACGGGGTCATCCCCGTGGATGTGGTACTGGGGGACAGTTAGATCGGGCGGGAAATTAGTTTTTGTACTGTCGTTGTTGGATTATTAATAATAATTTTCTTTTATATTATATTTCTCTTTGTCAGATTCTCTAATTTTCTTTTATATGAATAATTTTCTTTTAATATAATTTTCTTTAATATTATAATTTTCTTTTATATATATATATATATATATATATATATATATATGAGTATATATATATATATATACTTATATAAATATATATATATATATATGAGTATATATATATTTATATAAGTATATATATATTTATATAAGTATATATCTATGTATACTCATTCATATATATATATATATATATATATATATATATATATAAGTATATATATATATATATATAAGTATATATATATATATATACATATATATATATATATATACTTTTATATATATATATATATATATATATATATATATATATACTTATATATATATATATATATATATATATATATACTTATATATATATATATATATATATATATATATACTTATATATATATATATATACTTATATATATATATAAATATAAAAGTATATATATATATATATATATATATATATATATATATAAATATATATATATATATATATATATATATATATATATATATATATATATATATATATATACTTATACATATATATGAATAACAAAAATATGAAACACAAAAATACTTATACATATATATGAAGTGGTACTTGAATAACAAAAATATGAAACACAAAAATAACAAAAAACACACCTAAACATGCACAACATACCATTTGGCGAATGCATGTATCAAATTACACTCATTCGCCAAATGGATTGGCGAATTAGTTATAAAATTTTGAATCATGCCAATCCATTTGGCGAATTAGTGATAAATTTCACTTGTTCAACAAATGGTTTGGCGAACATGTTACCAAACTATGTTAGTTTGGTAATTTTTTTTAAAACATTGTTATTTTAGAAATTAATTTAATAAACTATGTTATTTTAAAAAAAATTCTAAATTTACAATAATTTTATTGTCTTCGTATTCGAGTCATTTAATTAATTTAAATACATTTAAATATATATTTTATATTTAATATTCTTTTATATTTATTAATGTTTTTGTCTTTTTATTTCATTATATTACTAATTTCTCTTACGAGCATTTAGTTTTTTTAAGTATTCTTTTATTTTATTCTTTAATTAAATGACACAACATTACTAGTTTCTTTAGTTTTAAAAATTAATTAACATAATAGAAAATATCACAAATTAAATTGTATTTTATTAACACATAAATAAATACAAACATAAGAAAGGAGGAAAAAGAAAATAATGGGGAAAAACAACAATTTCAATTAATTTAGCGTCAGGCCATAACCATTGTTACATTTTAATAAATAAATTAATATATTAATAAACAAATAAATAAAGTTGTTAGCGTCAATCTACATTAATACTACTAGAAATATATAAATAGATAAATTAATAAATTATTAAATTAAAATAGTAGCGTCAGCTTTGGCCAACACAAAAAAGAAATTTAAAAAATAATTAATAAATTATCCGATTAGCATAATCTGTCATTAATGACATAACTCCAACACTAATAACGTCAGAGTTAGGGATGTGGAGAAAAATGGTGTTTCCTTCATTCGCATGAGAAGAATAATATTCCTTTCGTTTGCTAAGGTACAAAAAGTGAATGAGACTTCACATTCTGATGAAGAAATAAAATATTGTTTAGATTTTTCATCTTAATTTTTGGAAAAACCGAAGGCATATAACTTAGTTCAATCTAATTAAATAAAATATTGTTTAGAGTTTTCATCCCGGTTTTCTAGAAAATTGAGGGATAATATTCTTGACTTATAAAATAAAGGTCAATTTTTGGTTCTAAATAAAATATAAAATTGTAGAAGTTGAGAATTGAAGCTCAAACCCTAGCAACATTTATGTCGATTTTGTGCAAAA
This sequence comes from Lathyrus aphaca, assembly GCA_963966055.1. Taxonomy (NCBI): domain Eukaryota; kingdom Viridiplantae; phylum Streptophyta; class Magnoliopsida; order Fabales; family Fabaceae; genus Lathyrus; species Lathyrus aphaca. Next base: position 448,355,966 of record OZ014519.1, on the reverse strand, counting down.
CCGAGGTATATGATTTATTTATTTTTTAAATAAAACAAATAAATGGCGTATTCCATGTCATTTGACCTCAATTTTTGAATGGTTGAGGTGAATCCTTTGTCATGGAATGTATTATATATAGTAGTGATAGTAAAAAAAATTCTCTGATCTATTCTCTTATACTTCATTTTCAATAAACTATAAAAATATATAATATTTTTACGATTCTTAATCCATGTTTTTTTAAAGTTTGTATTTCTTTTTACATGTTATTAATGTTTTTAGCCTAACTCATCCTTACAAATCTGGCTTGTAGGATGATGATTTCCCCCATTTATAAGCACATGTTCATCCATATACATCTGATGTGGGAATCTTAACATCCCCCTCACGTACAGGACTTGACATCATGAGTGTAGAAATAAATGGTGGGTAGCCCGATAGCAGAAACTTGTTAGCAAATGGCCTACCAGATCTTAAACCAGACTATGATACCATGTTAAAATTTGACCTGACTCATCCTTATAAAACTTGATTATAAGATGATAAATATCACTCTATATAAACTCTTTCAATGGTCTCTCTCCAATCAATGTGGGACTTTGAATTTTCCCAAAACACCCTCTCATGTCTAACACTCTTTTGCACTTGGTACGTGGATATTAACGGTGAACGGCCCATAGTCCGATTGATAGGCTCTGATATCATATTAAGAAATATGGTTAGACATAACTAAACCCAAAAAAACTTCTTGTAAGATGGGGACGACACTCTATATAAACTATTTCTAAGCTTTATGTCTAATCAATGTGGCACTTGGGATCTTCCCAATACACCTCTCATGCCCATAACTCTTTTGGGCTTGGTACATGGATATAAATATTGGGAGGTCCATGGTCTGATCGGTAAGATCTGATACCATATTAGATTTTGTCCTAACTCATCCTTACAAAATCGGCTTGTAAGGTGAGAGATGTCTAACTCTTTCAAGACTCTATCTCTAACCAACATGGGACTTGTGATTTTCCCAATGCACCTTCTCACTCCCAGCACTCTTTTGTGCTTGGTGTGTGAATATTAACAGTGGACGACCCATTGTCGGATCGATAGGCTTTGATACCATATTAATGTTTGACTTAACTCATTCTTATAAAATCGGCTTGTAAGCTAAGTGATGTCATTTTAATAGTTTGATATATAAGTAGTTATGATTTAATTAAGTATGATAGATAAGTATATAATTTCAGTTAGTTTATTTATTTCTCTCATGTTCCTTATTAACTACTACAATATTTTAGATTTTCCATTTAATCATTATTCTCCCTAGTAATAAATAGTTGAACAGTATGAATGAAAATTTTGCTGATACATCTACTCTTAATAAAATTTGATTCATTTTAAATTATAAATTAATAACACATTTAATATTCCATGGAAAATTTGAGTTCATGATATTCTTTTGACAAGGATCTATGAATTCTTAAAAAGAAACTTTTGATATTCATGCTTACTAAAAGGTGGTACGATTAATATGAATGATGTGATGAAGTCTTTTCTTTTCAATCAAATATGGGAACTATCTAAGTTATATAGTGGAGAGAAGACACTTCAAAAAATAGGTGTATCAAGTAAAGGAGGAGCATGATGACTCTAAGCAACACAAATAATGAATAGTGGTAAAAGGATTCTAGCAAAATAGAGGAATTGATTACACTACCATTTTTGCTCCAGTTGTGAAGCATAATACCATCATATTTGTCTTAAGTATTGTGGCTAGTGTAGATCTCTATTTTGAGTAGTTGGACGCGAATATTTCATATCTTCATGGAGATTTATTTGAGGAGATATACATGTACCAACCTGAAGGATTTTCAGAAGAAGGGCGAAAAATATGGTATGTAGACTAAAGAAGAACTTACATGACCTGACAAATTCACTCTATAGGCTTCATCCATTGGAATTCTGATGTACGCAATGGTTTGTACAAGACCGTACATTGGCTATGAAGAAGGTGTTCTTAGGAGATTTATGTTAAATCCATGTAAAGCTCATTGAGAAGAAATTAAATATATTTTGAGGTATCCTCGAGGCACCATTAAGACATGTTTGTACTTTGGCAAGGGAGAATTGAGGCTACGTTGATGCAGACTTTGTTGGAGATATTAATTACAAAATAAGTACAATTGACTATATTTAGTATTCGTACTTGAACGGTTAGTTGAATGTCACATATACAAAATATTGTTGTTCCATCCTCTAGAAGTGTTGAGTATGCAACAATAATAGAAGCTAGAAAAGAATTGATATGGTTTAAAAGATTGTTAATAAAGTTGGGTTTTACACACGAGAAAATTGTTTTGTACAATGATAGTTAGGTTGTAATACATATGGTAAAGAATTCAATATTTCATTCAAGAACAAAACACATTGATATTGGTTATAACTTCATCAAATTTCGGCTTAAGGGCGAGGTTCTAACATTAAGTAAGATTCAAGAAAGTGATAATCTAACATACATGTTAACAAAAGTGGTAACAATTGATAAATTGAATATGTGCTCATTTTCAATTGGCCTGCTATAATAACAGAGCGAGATATATTATTGTTTGATCGAGGTGTCAAGACCGATTGAAACCTATCTTCACATGGGAAAGTGTTGGTAAAAAAAAGAGAGAAACAAGGAGAAACAAAAGAAAAAGCAATAAAAGGAAATAGAAATAAAAAGGTACAAAGAGACTCAAGGACGAGATGCATGGATCGAGAAAGAAAAAAAACTCTCTCTATACATTATAACTATTTATTTTATTTATGTTAACTATAAAAGCAGAGCTTGTTTCATTTATAATAACAAGTGTAAAGTTTTAGTGTGTTTGTTAACTATAAAAGCAGAGCTTGTTTTATTTTATTTGGTGAGAGAGTGATTGTTATTAAACACTTTATATATTTTATTTTATATTAGTTTTAGTGTGTTTGTGCATTATTTTAATCTTCCACGTGTCAGGTTTTTAAACCCAAAGAGTGAGTTTTCTTACATTAAAACATTAAAACAATAAAACAATAAATTACTATGATATTAAAACAACTTTAAAACAATAAATTCAAATATTCTTATATATTAATTAGTATGACAGTAAAACAATAAAAATAATATATATAATTATAATAATAGTATACAAAAATATTTAATATAAAAAAAATCAAAAACAAAAATAAAGAAAACAAAAGTAGGATGGGACTGTAACAATTTTTTTTCTCTTCCCCATCTTCCAGATGGATGTAACAACAAAATATTTGTTAATAATAATAATAATAATATATAATTAGTATAATAATTATAAGGGAATAATAATAATAATAATCATAATAAAAATAAATAAATAAAAAGAAAAAGAAAGAAAACATACATATCATATCAAATAATCCAATGCAGAAATGCAAAAAAAAAATTAAATAAATAAATAAATTTACAGCTTTGTCAACCAATATCATCTCAAAATGCTTTTTCAACCAATATCATCTCAAAATACTCTTTGTTGTTAGAAACATTCGCCTTTCATAACTCTTCTCGCCGTCGATATGAATATGATGAAGATAACGACCAAACTCGCCACGTAATAGCCATGGATATGAATATGATGAAGATAACAACCAAACATAATCAATGATGAAGATTAAGATGACACCGAACATGAATGGATTATGGGTTATAAATCATCATCAGTGGGACGGTTCAAAAATCAAAGGTCGTTTCAGTTAATTCAATATTGTAACCGTTTATGAAATTGGGAATTTATTGAGAATTATGGAAAGTGTTAGGAACAACAATTTAAAGAAAAAACGTAGGAAAGTTGAGAGAAAAAACGTATGAAAGTTGAGAGAAGAGAAAACAAATGAAACGTGAAATTTGGGAGAAGTGATTTTAGCTCACCCACGTGTCAGGTTTTTAAACCCAAAGAGTGAGTTTTCTTATTATAAGTTTATAACATTAAAACATTAAAACAATAAAACAATAAATTACTATGATATTAAAACAACTTTAAAACAATAAATTCAAATATTCTTATATATTAATTAGTATGACAGTAAAACAATAAAAATAATATATATAATTATAATAATAGTATACAAAAATATTTAATATAAAAAAAATCCAAAACAAAAATAAAGAAAACAAAAGTAGGATGGGAATGTAACAATTTTTTTTCTCTTCCCCGTCTTCCAGATGGATGTAACAACAAAATATTTGTTAATAATAATAATAATAATAATAATAATATATAATTAGTATAATAATTATAAGGGAATAATAATAATAATAATCATAATAAAAGTAAATAAATAAAAAGAAAAAGAAAGAAAACATACATATCATATCAAATAATCCAATACAGAAATGCAAAAAAAAAATAAATAAAAAAATAAATTTACAGCTTTGTCAACCAATATCATCTCAAAATGCTTTTTCAACCAATATCATCTCAAAATACTCTGTGTTGTTAGAAACATCCGCCTTTCATAACTCTTCTCGCCATGGATATGAATATGATGAAGATAACGACCAAACTCGCCACGTAATAGCCATGGATATGAATATGATGAAGATAACAACCAAACATAATCAATGATTAAGATTAAGATGACACCGAACATGAATGGTTTATGGGTTATAAATCATCATGAATGGATTATGGGTTATAAATCATCATCAATGGGACGGTTCAAAAATCAAAGGTCGTTTCAGTTAATTCAATATTGTAACCGTTTATGAAATTGGGAATTTATTGAGAATTATGGAAAGTGTTAGGAACAACAATTTAAAGAAAAAACGTATGAAAGTTGAGAGAAGAGAAAACAAATGAAACGTGAAAATTGGGAGAAGTGATTTTAGCTCACCCACGTGTTAGGTTTCCAGAGAGTGAGTTTTCTTATTATAAGTTTATAACATGAAAACATTAAAACAATAAAACAATAAATTACTATGATATTAAAACAACTTTAAAACAATAAATTCAAATATTCTTATATATTAATTAGTATGACAGTAAAACAATAAAAACAATATATATATAATTATAATAATAGTATACAAAAATATTTAATATAAAAAAAATCAAAAAGAAAAATAAAGAAAACAAAAGTAGGATGGGACTGTAACAATTTTTTTTGTCCATCTTCCAGATGGATGTAACAACAAAATATTTGTTAATAATAATAATAATAATAATAATAATATATAATTAGTATAATAATTATAAGAGAATAATATTAATAATAATCATAATAAAAGTAAATAAATAAAAAGAAAAAGAAAGAAAACATACATATCATATCAAATAATCCAATACAGAAATGCAAAAAAAAAATTAAATAAAAAAATAAATTTACAGCTTTGTCAACCAATATCATCTCAAAATGCTTTTTCAACCAATATCATCTCAAAATACTCTTTGTTGTTAGAAACATCCGCCTTTCATAACTCTTCTCGCCATGGATATGAATATGATGAAGATAACGACCAAACTCGCCACGTAATAGCCATGGATATGAATATGATGAAGATAACAACCAAACATAATCAATGATGAAGATTAAGATGACACCGAACATGAATGGATTATGGGTTATGAATCATCATGAATGGATTATGGGTTATAAATCATCATCAATGGGACGGTTCAAAAATCAAAGGTCGTTTCAGTTAATTCAATATTGTAACCGTTTATGAAATTGGGAATTTATTGAGAATTATGGAAAGTGTTAGGAACAACAATTTAAAGAAAAAACGTATGAAAGTTGAGAGAAGAGAAAACAAATGAAACGTGAAAATTGGGAGAAGTGATTTTAGCTCACCCACGTGTCAGGTTTCCAGAGAGTGAGTTTTCTTATTATAAGTTTATAACATTAAAACATTAAAACAATAAAACAATAAATTACTATGATATTAAAACAACTTTAAAACAATAAATTCAAATATTCTTATATATTAATTAGTATGACAGTAAAACAATAAAAACAATATATATAATTATAATAATAGTATACAAAAATATTTAATATAAAAAAAATCAAAAAGAAAAATAAAGAAAACAAAAGTAGGATGGGACTGTAACAATTTTTTTTGTCCATCTTCCAGATGGATGTAACAACAAAATATTTGTTAATAATAATAATAATAATAATAATAATAATAATAATAATATATAATTAGTATAATAATTATAAGAGAATAATATTAATAATAATCATAATAAAAGTAAATAAATAAAAAGAAAAAGAAAGAAAACATACATATCATATCAAATAATCCAATACAGAAATGCAAAAAAAAAATTAAATAAAAAAATAAATTTACAGCTTTGTCAACCAATATCATCTCAAAATGCTTTTTCAACCAATATCATCTCAAAATACTCTTTGTTGTTAGAAACATCCGCCTTTCATAACTCTTCTCGCCATGGATTTGAATATGATGAAGATAACGACCAAACTCGCCACGTAATAGCCATGGATATGAATATGATGAAGATAACAACCAAACATAATCAATGATGAAGATTAAGATGACACCGAACATGAATGGATTATGGGTTATGAATCATCATGAATGGATTATGGGTTATAAATCATCATCAATGGGACGGTTCAAAAATCAAAGGTCGTTTCAGTTAATTCAATATTGTAACCGTTTATGAAATTGGGAATTTATTGAGAATTATGGAAAGTGTTAGGAACAACAATTTAAAGAAAAAACGTATGAAAGTTGAGAGAAGAGAAAACAAATGAAACGTGAAAATTGGGAGAAGTGATTTTAGCTCACCCACGTGTCAGGTTTCCAGAGAGTGAGTTTTCTTATTATAAGTTTATAACATTAAAACATTAAAACAATAAAACAATAAATTACTATGATATTAAAACAACTTTAAAACAATAAATTCAAATATTCTTATATATTAATTAGTATGACAGTAAAACAATAAAAACAATATATATAATTATAATAATAGTATACAAAAATATTTAATATAAAAAAAATCAAAAACAAAAATAAAGAAAACAAAAGTAGGATGGGAATGTAACAATTTTTTTTCTCTTCCCCATCTTCCAGATGGATGTAACAACAAAATATTTGTTAATAATAATAATAATAATAATAATAATAATAATAATATATAATTAGTATAATAATTATAAGAGAATAATAATAATAATCATAATAAAAATAAATAAATAAAAAGAAAAAGAAAGAAAACATACATATCATATCAAATAATCCAATACAGAAATGCAAAAAAAAAATTAAATAAATAAATAAATTTACAGCTTTGTCAACCAATATCATCTCAAAATGCTTTTTCAACCAATATCATCTCAAAATACTCTTTGTTGTTAGAAACATCCGCCTTTCATAACTCTTCTCGCCGTGGATATGAATATGATGAAGATAACGACCAAACTCGCCACGTAATAGCCATGGATATGAATATGATGAAGATAACAACCAAACATAATCAATGATGAAGATTAAGATGACACCGAACATGAATGGATTATGGGTTATAAATCATCATCAGTGGGACGGTTCGAAAATCAAAGGTCGTTTCAGTTAATTCAATATTGTAACCGTTTATGAAATTGGGAATTTATTGAGAATTATGGAAAGTGTTAGGAACAACAATTTAAAGAAAAAACGTAGGAAAGTTGAGAGAAAAAACGTATGAAAGTTGAGAGAAGAGAAAACAAATGAAACGTGAAAATTGGGAGAAGTGATTTTAGCTCACCCACGTGTCAGGTTTTTAAACCCAAAGAGTGAGTTTTCTTATTATAAGTTTATAACATTAAAACATTAAAACAATAAAACAATAAATTACTATGATATTAAAACAACTTTAAAACAATAAATTCAAATATTCTTATATATTAATTAGTATAACAGTAAAACAATAAAAATAATATATATAATTATAATAATAGTATACAAAAATATTTAATATAAAAAAAATCAAAAACAAAAATAAAGAAAACAAAAGTTGGATGGGAATGTAAATTTTTTTTTCTCTTCCCCGTCTTCCAGATGGATGTAACAACAAAATATTTGTTAATAATAATAATAATAATATATAACTAGTATAATAATTATAAGGGAATAATAATAATAATAATCATAATAAAAATAAATAAATAAAAAGAAAAAGAAAGAAAACATACATATCATATCAAATAATCCAATGCAGAAATGCAAAAAAAAAATTAAATAAATAAATAAATTTACAGCTTTGTCAACCAATATCATCTCAAAATGCTTTTTCAACCAATATCATCTCAAAATACTCTTTGTTGTTAGAAACATTCGCCTTTCATAACTCTTCTCGCCGTGGATATGAATATGATGAAGATAACGACCAAACTCGCCACGTAATAGCCATGGATATGAATATGATGAAGATAACAACCAAACATAATCAATGATGAAGATTAAGATGACACCGAACATGAATGGATTATGGGTTATAAATCATCATCAGTGGGACGGTTCAAAAATCAAAGGTCGTTTCAGTTAATTCAATATTGTAACCGTTTATGAAATTGGGAATTTATTGAGAATTATGGAAAGTGTTAGGAACAACAATTTAAAGAAAAAACGTAGGAAAGTTGAGAGAAAAAACGTATGAAAGTTGAGAGAAGAGAAAACAAATGAAACGTGAAATTTGGGAGAAGTGATTTTAGCTCACCCACGTGTCAGGTTTTTAAACCCAAAGAGTGAGTTTTCTTATTATAAGTTTATAACATTAAAACATTAAAACAATAAAACAATAAATTACTATGATATTAAAACAACTTTAAAACAATAAATTCAAATATTCTTATATATTAATTAGTATGACAGTAAAACAATAAAAATAATATATATAATTATAATAATAGTATACAAAAATATTTAATATAAAAAAAATCCAAAACAAAAATAAAGAAAACAAAAGTAGGATGGGAATGTAACAATTTTTTTTCTCTTCCCCGTCTTCCAGATGGATGTAACAACAAAATATTTGTTAATAATAATAATAATAATAATAATATATAATTAGTATAATAATTATAAGGGAATAATAATAATAATAATCATAATAAAAGTAAATAAATAAAAAGAAAAAGAAAGAAAACATACATATCATATCAAATAATCCAATACAGAAATGCAAAAAAAAAATTAAATAAAAAAATAAATTTACAGCTTTGTCAACCAATATCATCTCAAAATGCTTTTTCAACCAATATCATCTCAAAATACTCTTTGTTGTTAGAAACATCCGCCTTTCATAACTCTTCTCGCCATGGATATGAATATGATGAAGATAACGACCAAACTCGCCACGTAATAGCCATGGATATGAATATGATGAAGATAACAACCAAACATAATCAATGATGAAGATTAAGATGACACCGAACATGAATGGTTTATGGGTTATAAATCATCATGAATGGATTATGGGTTATAAATCATCATCAATGGGACGGTTCAAAAATCAAAGGTCGTTTCAGTTAATTCAATATTGTAACCGTTTATGAAATTGGGAATTTATTGAGAATTATGGAAAGTGTTAGGAACAACAATTTAAAGAAAAAACGTAGGAAAGTTTAGAGAAGAGAAAACAAATGAAACGTGAAAATTGGGAGAAGTGATTTTAGCTCACCCACGTGTCAGGTTTCCAGAGAGTGAGTTTTCTTATTATAAGTTTATAACATTAAAACATTAAAACAATAAAACAATAAATTACTATGATATTAAAACAACTTTAAAACAATAAATTCAAATATTCTTATATATTAATTAGTATGACAGTAAAACAATAAAAACAATATATATAATTATAATAATAGTATACAAAAATATTTAATATAAAAAAAATCAAAAAGAAAAATAAAGAAAACAAAAGTAGGATGGGACTGTAACAATTTTTTTTGTCCATCTTCCAGATGGATGTAACAACAAAATATTTGTTAATAATAATAATAATAATAATAATATATAATTAGTATAATAATTATAAGAGAATAATAATAATAATAATAATCATAATAAAAGTAAATAAATAAAAAGAAAAAGAAAGAAAACATACATATCATATCAAATAATCCAATACAGAAATGCAAAAAAAAAATTAAATAAAAAAATAAATTTACAGCTTTGTCAACCAATATCATCTCAAAATGCTTTTTCAACCAATATCATCTCAAAATACTCTTTGTTGTTAGAAACATCCGCCTTTCATAACTCTTCTCGCCATGGATATGAATATGATGAAGATAACGACCAAACTCGCCACGTAATAGCCATGGATATGAATATGATGAAGATAACAACCAAACATAATCAATGATGAAGATTAAGATGACACCGAACATGAATGGTTTATGGGTTATAAATCATCATGAATGGATTTTGGGTTATAAATCATCATCAATGGGACGGTTCAAAAATCAAAGGTCGTTTCAGTTAATTCAATATTGTAACCGTTTATGAAATTGGGAATTTATTGAGAATTATGGAAAGTGTTAGGAACAACAATTTAAAGAAAAAACGTATGAAAGTTGAGAGAAGAGAAAACAAATGAAACGTGAAAATTGGGAGAAGTGATTTTAGCTCACCCACGTGTCAGGTTTCCAGAGAGTGAGTTTTCTTATTATAAGTTTATAACATTAAAACATTAAAACAATAAAACAATAAATTACTATGATATTAAAACAACTTTAAAACAATAAATTCAAATATTCTTATATATTAATTAGTATGACAGTAAAACAATAAAAACAATATATATAATTATAATAATAGTATACAAAAATATTTAATATAAAAAAAATCAAAAACAAAAATAAAGAAAACAAAAGTAGGATGGGACTGTAACAATTTTTTTTCTCTTCCCCATCTTCCAGATGGATGTAACAACAAAATATTTGTTAATAATAATAATAATAATAATATATAATTAGTATAATAATTATAAGAGAATAATAATAATAATAATCAAAATAAAAATAAATAAATAAAAAGAAAAAGAAAGAAAACATACATATCATATCAAATAATCCAATACAGAAATGCAAAAAAAAAATTAAATAAATAAATAAATTTACAGCTTTGTCAACCAATATCATCTCAAAATGCTTTTTCAACCAATATCATCTCAAAATACTCTTTGTTGTTAGAAACATCCGCCTTTCATAACTCTTCTCGCCGTGGATATGAATATGATGAAGATAACGACCAAACTCGCCACGTAATAGCCATGGATATGAATATGATGAAGATAACAACCAAACATAATCAATGATGAAGATTAAGATGACACCGAACATGAATGGATTATGGGTTATAAATCATCATCAGTGGGACGGTTCGAAAATCAAAGGTCGTTTCAGTTAATTCAATATTGTAACCGTTTATGAAATTGGGAATTTATTGAGAATTATGGAAAGTGTTAGGAACAACAATTTAAAGAAAAAACGTAGGAAAGTTGAGAGAAAAAACGTATGAAAGTTGAGAGAAGAGAAAACAAATGAAACGTGAAAATTGGGAGAAGTGATTTTAGCTCACCCACGTGTCAGGTTTTTAAACCCAAAGAGTGAGTTTTCTTATTATAAGTTTATAACATTAAAACATTAAAACAATAAAACAATAAATTACTATGATATTAAAACAACTTTAAAACAATAAATTCAAATATTCTTATATATTAATTAGTATAACAGTAAAACAATAAAAATAATATATATAATTATAATAATAGTATACAAAAATATTTAATATAAAAAAAATCAAAAACAAAAATAAAGAAAACAAAAGTTGGATGGGAATGTAAAATTTTTTTTTCTCTTCCCCGTCTTCCAGATGGATGTAACAACAAAATATTTGTTAATAATAATAATAATAATAATATATAACTAGTATAATAATTATAAGGGAATAATAATAATAATAATCATAATAAAAATAAATAAATAAAAAGAAAAAGAAAGAAAACATACATATCATATCAAATAATCCAATGCAGAAATGCAAAAAAAAAAAATTAAATAAATAAATAAATTTACAGCTTTGTCAACCAATATCATCTCAAAATGCTTTTTCAACCAATATCATCTCAAAATACTCTTTGTTGTTAGAAACATTCGCCTTTCATAACTCTTCTCGCCGTGGATATAAATATGATGAAGATAACGACCAAACTCGCCACGTAATAGCCATGGATATGAATATGATGAAGATAACAACCAAACATAATCAATGATGAAGATTAAGATGACACCGAACATGAATGGATTATGGGTTATAAATCATCATCAGTGGGACGGTTCAAAAATCAAAGGTCGTTTCAGTTAATTCAATATTGTAACCGTTTATGAAATTGGGAATTTATTGAGAATTATGGAAAGTGTTAGGAACAACAATTTAAAGAAAAAACGTAGGAAAGTTGAGAGAAAAAACGTATGAAAGTTGAGAGAAGAGAAAACAAATGAAACGTGAAATTTGGGAGAAGTGATTTTAGCTCACCCACGTGTCAGGTTTTTAAACCCAAAGAGTGAGTTTTCTTATTATAAGTTTATAACATTAAAACATTAAAACAATAAAACAATAAATTACTATGATATTAAAACAACTTTAAAACAATAAATTCAAATATTCTTATATATTAATTAGTATGACAGTAAAACAATAAAAATAATATATATAATTATAATAATAGTATACAAAAATATTTAATATAAAAAAAATCCAAAACAAAAATAAAGAAAACAAAAGTAGGATGGGAATGTAACAATTTTTTTTCTCTTCCCCGTCTTCCAGATGGATGTAACAACAAAATATTTGTTAATAATAATAATAATAATAATAATAATAATAATATATAATTAGTATAATAATTATAAGGGAATAATAATAATAATAATCATAATAAAAGTAAATAAATAAAAAGAAAAAGAAAGAAAACATACATATCATATCAAATAATCCAATACAGAAATGCAAAAAAAAAATTAAATAAAAAAATAAATTTACAGCTTTGTCAACCAATATCATCTCAAAATGCTTTTTCAACCAATATCATCTCAAAATACTCTTTGTTGTTAGAAACATCCGCCTTTCATAACTCTTCTCGCCATGGATATGAATATGATGAAGATAACGACCAAACTCGCCACGTAATAGCCATGGATATGAATATGATGAAGATAACAACCAAACATAATCAATGATGAAGATTAAGATGACACCGAACATGAATGGTTTATGGGTTATAAATCATCATGAATGGATTATGGGTTATAAATCATCATCAATGGGACGGTTCAAAAATCAAAGGTCGTTTCAGTTAATTCAATATTGTAACCGTTTATGAAATTGGGAATTTATTGAGAATTATGGAAAGTGTTAGGAACAACAATTTAAAGAAAAAACGTAGGAAAGTTTAGAGAAGAGAAAACAAATGAAACGTGAAAATTGGGAGAAGTGATTTTAGCTCACCCACGTGTCAGGTTTCCAGAGAGTGAGTTTTCTTATTATAAGTTTATAACATTAAAACATTAAAACAATAAAACAATAAATTACTATGATATTAAAACAACTTTAAAACAATAAATTCAAATATTCTTATATATTAATTAGTATGACAGTAAAACAATAAAAACAATATATATAATTATAATAATAGTATACAAAAATATTTAATATAAAAAAAATCAAAAAGAAAAATAAAGAAAACAAAAGTAGGATGGGACTGTAACAATTTTTTTTGTCCATCTTCCAGATGGATGTAACAACAAAATATTTGTTAATAATAATAATAATAATAATAATATATAATTAGTATAATAATTATAAGAGAATAATAATAATAATAATAATCATAATAAAAGTAAATAAATAAAAAGAAAAAGAAAGAAAACATACATATCATATCAAATAATCCAATACAGAAATGCAAAAAAAAAATTAAATAAAAAAATAAATTTACAGCTTTGTCAACCAATATCATCTCAAAATGCTTTTTCAACCAATATCATCTCAAAATACTCTTTGTTGTTAGAAACATCCGCCTTTCATAACTCTTCTCGCCATGGATATGAATATGATGAAGATAACGACCAAACTCGCCACGTAATAGCCATGGATATGAATATGATGAAGATAACAACCAAACATAATCAATGATGAAGATTAAGATGACACCGAACATGAATGGTTTATGGGTTATAAATCATCATGAATGGATTTTGGGTTATAAATCATCATCAATGGGACGGTTCAAAAATCAAAGGTCGTTTCAGTTAATTCAATATTGTAACCGTTTATGAAATTGGGAATTTATTGAGAATTATGGAAAGTGTTAGGAACAACAATTTAAAGAAAAAACGTATGAAAGTTGAGAGAAGAGAAAACAAATGAAACGTGAAAATTGGGAGAAGTGATTTTAGCTCACCCACGTGTCAGGTTTCCAGAGAGTGAGTTTTCTTATTATAAGTTTATAACATATAAACATTAAAACAATAAAACAATAAATTACTATGATATTAAAACAACTTTAAAACAATAAATTCAAATATTCTTATATATTAATTAGTATGACAGTAAAACAATAAAAACAATATATATAATTATAATAATAGTATACAAAAATATTTAATATAAAAAAAATCAAAAACAAAAATAAAGAAAACAAAAGTAGGATGGGACTGTAACAATTTTTTTTCTCTTCCCCATCTTCCAGATGGATGTAACAACAAAATATTTGTTAATAATAATAATAATAATAATAATAATAATAATATATAATTAGTATAATAATTATAAGAGAATAATAATAATAATAATCAAAATAAAAATAAATAAATAAAAAGAAAAAGAAAGAAAACATACATATCATATCAAATAATCCAATACAGAAATGCAAAAAAAAAATTAAATAAATAAATAAATTTACAGCTTTGTCAACCAATATCATCTCAAAATTCTTTTTCAACCAATATCATCTCAAAATACTCTTTGTTGTTAGAAACATCCGCCTTTCATAACTCTTCTCGCCGTGGATATGAATATGATGAAGATAACGACCAAACTCGCCACGTAATAGCCATGGATATGAATATGATGAAGATAACAACCAAACATAATCAATGATGAAGATTAAGATGACACCGAACATGAATGGATTATGGGTTATAAATCATCATCAGTGGGACGGTTCAAAAATCAAAGGTCGTTTCAGTTAATTCAATATTGTAACCGTTTATGAAATTGGGAATTTATTGAGAATTATGGAAAGTGTTAGGAACAACAATTTAAAGAAAAAACGTAGGAAAGTTGAGAGAAAAAACGTATGAAAGTTGAGAGAAGAGAAAACAAATGAAACGTGAAAATTGGGAGAAGTGATTTTAGCTCACCCACGTGTCAGGTTTTTAAACCCAAAGAGTGAGTTTTCTTATTATAAGTTTATAACATTAAAACATTAAAACAATAAAACAAAAAATTACTATGATATTAAAACAACTTTAAAACAATAAATTCAAATATTCTTATATATTAATTAGTATAACAGTAAAACAATAAAAATAATATATATAATTATAATAATAGTATACAAAAATATTTAATATAAAAAAAATCAAAAACAAAAATAAAGAAAACAAAAGTAGGATGGGAATGTAACAATTTTTTTTCTCTTCCCCGTCTTCCAGATGGATGTAACAACAAAATATTTGTTAATAATAATAATAATAATAATAATATATAATTAGTATAATAATTATAAGGGAATAATAATAATAATAATAATCATAATAAAAATAAATAAATAAAAAGAAAAAGAAAGAAAACATACATATCATATCAAATAATCCAATGCAGAAATGCAAAAAAAAAATTAAATAAATAAATAAATTTACAGCTTTGTCAACCAATATCATCTCAAAATGCTTTTTCAACCAATATCATCTCAAAATACTCTTTGTTGTTAGAAACATTCGCCTTTCATAACTCTTCTTGCCGTCGATATGAATATGATGAAGATAACGACCAAACTCGCCACGTAATAGCCATGGATATGAATATGATGAAGATAACAACCAAACATAATCAATGATGAAGATTAAGATGACACCGAACATGAATGGATTATGGGTTATAAATCATCATCAGTGGGACGGTTCAAAAATCAAAGGTCGTTTCAGTTAATTCAATATTGTAACCGTTTATGAAATTGGGAATTTATTGAGAATTATGGAAAGTGTTAGGAACAACAATTTAAAGAAAAAACGTAGGAAAGTTGAGAGAAAAAACGTATGAAAGTTGAGAGAAGAGAAAACAAATGAAACCTGAAAATTGGGAGAAGTGATTTTAGCTCACCCACGTGTCAGGTTTCCAGAGAGTGAGTTTTCTTATTATAAGTTTATAACATTAAAACATTAAAACAATAAAACAATAAATTACTATGATATTAAAACAACTTTAAAACAATAAATTCAAATATTCTTATATATTAATTAGTATGACAGTAAAACAATAAAAACAATATATATAATTATAATAATTGTATACAAAAATATTTAATATAAAAAAAATCAAAAACAAAAATAAAGAAAACAAAAGTAGGATGGGACTGTAACAATTTTTTTTCTCTCCCCCATCTTCCAGATGGATGTAACAACAAAATATTTGTTAATAATAATAATAATAATAATAATAATAATAATATATAATTAGTATAATAATTATAAGGGAATAATAATAATAATAATAATCATAATAAAAATAAATAAATAAAAAGAAAAAGAAAGAAAACATACATATCATATCAAATAATCCAATACAGAAATGCAAAAAAAAAATTAAATAAAAAAATAAATTTACAGCTTTGTCAACCAATATCATCTCAAAATGCTTTTTCAACCAATATCATCTCAAAATACTCTTTGTTGTTAGAAACATCCGCCTTTCATAACTCTTCTCGCCATGGATATGAATATGATGAAGATAACGACCAAACTCGCCACGTAATAGCCATGGATATGAATATGATGAAGATAACAACCAAACATAATCAATGATGAAGATTAAGATGACTCCGAACATGAATGGATTATGGGTTACAAATCATCATGAATGGATTATGGGTTATAAATCATCATCAGTGGGACGGTTCAAAAATCAAAGGTCGTTTCAGTTAATTCAATATTGTAACCTTTTATGAAATTGGGAATTTATTGAGAATTATGGAATGTGTTAGGAACAACAATTTAAAGAAAAAACGTAGGAAAGTTGAGAGAAGAGAAAACAAATGAAACGTGAAAATTGGGAGAAGTGATTTTAGCTCACCCACGTGTCAGGTTTCCAGAGAGTGAGTTTTTTTATTATAAGTTTATAACATTAAAACATTAAAACAATAAAACAATAAATTACAATGATATTAAAACAACATTAAAACAATAAATTCAAATATTCTTATATATTAATTAGTATGACAGTAAAACAATAAAAACAATATATATAATTATAATAATAGTATACAAAAATATTTAATATAAAAAAAAATCAAAAAGAAAAATAAAGAAAACAAAAGTAGGATGGGACTGTAACAATTTTTTTTGTCCATCTTCCAGATGGATGTAACAACAAAATATTTGTTAATAATAATAATAATAATAATAATAATAATAATAATAATATATAATTAGTATAATAATTATAAGAGAATAATAATAATAATAATAATCATAATAAAAGTAAATAAATAAAAAGAAAAAGAAAGAAAACATACATATCATATCAAATAATCCAATACAGAAATGCAAAAAAAAAATTAAATAAAAAAATAAATTTACAGCTTTGTCAACCAATATCATCTCAAAATGCTTTTTCAACCAATATCATCTCAAAATACTCTGTGTTGTTAGAAACATCCGCCTTTCATAACTCTTCTCGCCATGGATATGAATATGATGAAGATAACGACCAAACTCGCCACGTAATAGCCATGGATATGAATATGATGAAGATAACAACCAAACATAATCAATGATTAAGATTAAGATGACACCGAACATGAATGGTTTATGGGTTATAAATCATCATGAATGGATTATGGGTTATAAATCATCATCAATGGGACGGTTCAAAAATCAAAGGTCGTTTCAGTTAATTCAATATTGTAACCGTTTATGAAATTGGGAATTTATTGAGAATTATGGAAAGTGTTAGGAACAACAATTTAAAGATAAAACGTATGAAAGTTGAGAGAAGAGAAAACAAATGAAACGTGAAAATTGGGAGAAGTGATTTTAGCTCACCCACGTGTTAGGTTTCCAGAGAGTGAGTTTTCTTATTATAAGTTTATAACATGAAAACATTAAAACAATAAAACAATAAATTACTATGATATTAAAACAACTTTAAAACAATAAATTCAAATATTCTTATATATTAATTAGTATGACAGTAAAACAATAAAAACAATATATATATAATTATAATAATAGTATACAAAAATATTTAATATAAAAAAAATCAAAAACAAAAATAAAGAAAACAAAAGAAGGATGGGACTGTAACAATTTTTTTTCTCTTCCCCATCTTCCAGATTGATGTAACAACAAAATATTTGTTAATAATAATAATAATAATAATAATAATAATAATATATAATTAGTATAATAATTATAAGAGAATAATAATAATAATAATAATCATAATAAAAATAAATAAAGAAAAAGAAAAAGAAAGAAAACATACATATCATATCAAATAATCCAATACAGAAATGCAAAAAAAAAATTAAATAAAAAAATAAATTTACAGCTTTGTCAACCAATATCATCTCAAAATGCTTTTTCAACCAATATCATCTCAAAATACTCTTTGTTGTTAGAAACATCCGCCTTTCATAACTCTTCTCGCCATGGATATGAATATGATGAAGATAACGACCAAACTCGCCACGTAATAGCCATGGATATGAATATGATGAAGATAACAACCAAACATAATCAATGATGAAGATTAAGATGACACCGAACATGAATGGTTTATGGGTTATAAATCATCATGAATGGATTATGGGTTATAAATCATCATCAATGGGACGGTTCAAAAATCAAAGGTCGTTTCAGTTAATTCAATATTGTAACCGTTTATGAAATTGGGAATTTATTGAGAATTATGGAAAGTGTTAGGAACAACAATTTAAAGAAAAAACGTAGGAAAGTTGTGAGAAGAGAAAACAAATGAAACGTGAAAATTGGGAGAAGTGATTTTAGCTCACCCA
The DNA here is from genome assembly GCA_963966055.1 of Lathyrus aphaca. NCBI lineage: Eukaryota > Viridiplantae > Streptophyta > Magnoliopsida > Fabales > Fabaceae > Lathyrus > Lathyrus aphaca. The sequence goes on along the minus strand of OZ014519.1, from coordinate 448,336,671 downwards.
CGTGTCAGGTTTCCAGAGAGTGAGTTTTCTTATTATAAGTTTATAACATTAAAACATTAAAACAATAAAACAATAAATTACTATGATATTAAAACAACTTTAAAACAATAAATTCAAATATTCTTATATATTAATTAGTATGACAGTAAAACAATAAAAACAATATATATAATTATAATAATAGTATACAAAAATATTTAATATAAAAAAAATCAAAAAGAAAAATAAAGAAAACAAAAGTAGGATGGGACTGTAACAATTTTTTTTGTCCATCTTCCAGATGGATGTAACAACAAAATATTTGTTAATAATAATAATAATAATAATAATAATATATAATTAGTATAATAATTATAAGAGAATAATAATAATAATAATCATAATAAAAGTAAATAAATAAAAAGAAAAAGAAAGAAAACATACATATCATATCAAATAATCCAATACAGAAATGCAAAAAAAAAATTAAATAAAAAAATAAATTTACAGCTTTGTCAACCAATATCATCTCAAAATGCTTTTTCAACCAATATCATCTCAAAATACTCTTTGTTGTTAGAAACATCCGCCTTTCATAACTCTTCTCGCCATGGATATGAATATGATGAAGATAACGACCAAACTCGCCACGTAATAGCCATGGATATGAATATGATGAAGATAACAACCAAACATAATCAATGATGAAGATTAAGATGACACCGAACATGAATGGTTTATGGGTTATAAATCATCATGAATGGATTATGGGTTATAAATCATCATCAATGGGACGGTTCAAAAATCAAAGGTCGTTTCAGTTAATTCAATATTGTAACCGTTTATGAAATTGGGAATTTATTGAGAATTATGGAAAGTGTTAGGAACAACAATTTAAAGAAAAAACGTATGAAAGTTGAGAGAAGAGAAAACAAATGAAACGTGAAAATTGGGAGAAGTGATTTTAGCTCACCCACGTGTCAGGTTTCCAGAGAGTGAGTTTTCTTATTATAAGTTTATAACATTAAAACATTAAAACAATAAAACAATAAATTACTATGATATTAAAACAACTTTAAAACAATAAATTCAAATATTCTTATATATTAATTAGTATGACAGTAAAACAATAAAAACAATATATATAATTATAATAATAGTATACAAAAATATTTAATATAAAAAAAATCAAAAACAAAAATAAAGAAAACAAAAGTAGGATGGGACTGTAACAATTTTTTTTCTCTTCCCCATCTTCCAGATGGATGTAACAACAAAATATTTGTTAATAATAATAATAATAATAATAATATATAATTAGTATAATAATTATAAGAGAATAATAATAATAATAATCATAATAAAAATAAATAAATAAAAAGAAAAAGAAAGAAAACATACATATCATATCAAATAATCCAATACAGAAATGCAAAAAAAAAATTAAATAAATAAATAAATTTACAGCTTTGTCAACCAATATCATCTCAAAATGCTTTTTCAACCAATATCATCTCAAAATACTCTTTGTTGTTAGAAACATCCGCCTTTCATAACTCTTCTCGCCGTGGATATGAATATGATGAAGATAACGACCAAACTCGCCACGTAATAGCCATGGATATGAATATGATGAAGATAACAACCAAACATAATCAATGATGAAGATTAAGATGACACCGAACATGAATGGATTAATGGTTATAAATCATCATCAGTGGGACGGTTCAAAAATCAAAGGTCGTTTCAGTTAATTCAATATTGTAACCGTTTATGAAATTGGGAATTTATTGAGAATTATGGAAAGTGTTAGGAACAACAATTTAAAGAAAAAACGTAGGAAAGTTGAGAGAAGAGAAAACAAATGAAATGTGAAAATTGGGAGAAGTGATTTTAGCTCACCCACGTGTCAGGTTTTTAAACCCAAAGAGTGAGTTTTCTTATTATAAGTTTATAACATTAAAACATTAAAACAATGAAACAATAAATTACTATGATATTAAAACAACTTTAAAACAATAAATTCAAATATTCTTATATATTAATCAGTATAACAGTAAAACAATAAAAATAATATATATAATTATAATAATAGTATACAAAAATATTTAATATAAAAAAAATCAAAAACAAAAATAAAGAAAACAAAAGTAGGATGGGAATGTAACAATTTTTTTTCTCTTCCCCGTCTTCCAGATGGATGTAACAACAAAATATTTGTTAATAATAATAATAATATATAATTAGTATAATAATTATAAGGGAATAATAATAATAATAATAATCATAATAAAAGTAAATAAATAAAAAGAAAAAGAAAGAAAACATACATATCATATAAAATAATCCAATACAGAAATGCAAAAAATAAATTAAATAAATAAATAAATTTACAGCTTTGTCAACACATATCATCTCAAAATGCTTTTTCAACCAATATCATCTCAAAATACTCTTTGTTGTTAGAAACATTCGCCTTTCATAACTCTTCTCGCCGTGGATATGAATATGATGAAGATAACGACCAAACTCGCCACGTAATAGCCATGGATATGAATATGATGAAGATAACAACCAAACATAATCAATGATGAAGATTAAGATGACACCGAACATGAATGGATTATGGGTTATAAATCATCATTAGTGGGACGGTTCAAAAATCAAAGGTCGTTTTAGTTAATTCAATATTGTAACCGTTTATGAAATTGGGAATTTATTGAGAATTATGGAAAGTGTTAGGAACAACAATTTAAAGAAAAAACGTAGGAAAGTTGAGAGAAAAAACGTATGAAAGTTGAGAGAAGAGAAATCAAATGAAACGTGAAAATTGGGAGAAGTGATTTTAGCTCACCCACGTGTCAGGTTTTTAAACCCAAAGAGTGAGTTTTCTTATTATAAGTTTATAACATTAAAACATTAAAACAATGAAACAATAAATTACTATGATATTAAAACAACTTTAAAACAATAAATTCAAATATTCTTATATATTAATTAGTATAACAGTAAAACAATAAAAATAATATATATAATTATAATAATAGTATACAAAAATATTTAATATAAAAAAAATCAAAAACAAAAATAAAGAAAACAAAAGTAGAATGGGAATGTAACAATTTTTTTTCTCTTCCCCGTCTTCCAGATGGATGTAACAACAAAATATTTGTTAATAATAATAATACTAATAATAATATATAATTAGTAAAATAATTATAAGGGAATAATAATAATAACAATCATAATAAAAGTAAATAAATAAAAAGAAAAAGAAAGAAAACATACATATCATATAAAATAATCCAATACAGAAATGCAAAAAATAAATTAAATAAAAAAATAAATTTACAGCTTTGTCAACCAATATCATCTCAAAATGCTTTTTCAACCAATATCATCACAAAATACTCTTTGTTGTTAGAAACATCCGCCTTTCATAACTCTTCTCGCCATGGATATGAATATGATGAAGATAACGACCAAACTCGCCACGTAATAGCCATGGATATGAATATGATGAAGATAACAACCAAACATAATCAATGATGAAGATTAAGATGACACCGAACATGAATGGATTATGGGTTATAAATCATCATGAATGGATTATGGGTTATAAATCATCATCAATGGGACGGTTCAAAAATCAAAGGTCGTTTCAGTTAATTCAATATTGTAACCGTTTATGAAATTGGGAATTTATTGAGAATTATGGAAAGTGTTAGGAACAACAATTTAAAGAAAAAACGTATGAAAGTTGAGAGAAGAGAAAACAAATGAAACCTGAAAATTGGGAGAAGTGATTTTAGCTCACCCACGTGTCAGGTTTCCAGAGAGTGAGTTTTCTTATTATAAGTTTATAACATTAAAACATTAAAACAATAAAACAATAAATTACTATGATATTAAAACAACTTTAAAACAATAAATTCAAATATTCTTATATATTAATTAGTATGACAGTAAAACAATAAAAACAATATATATAATTATAATAATAGTATACAAAAATATTTAATATAAAAAAAATCAAAAACAAAAATAAAGAAAACAAAAGTAGGATGGGACTGTAACAATTTTTTTTCTCTCCCCCATCTTCCAGATGGATGTAACAACAAAATATTTGTTAATAATAATAATAATAATAATAATATATAATTAGTATAATAATTATAAGGGAATAATAATAATAATAATAATAATCATAATAAAAATAAATAAATAAAAAGAAAAAGAAAGAAAACATACATATCATATCAAATAATCCAATACAGAAATGCAAAAAAAAAATTAAATAAAAAAATAAATTTACAGCTTTGTCAACCAATATCATCTCAAAATGCTTTTTCAACCAATATCATCTCAAAATACTCTTTGTTGTTAGAAACATCCGCCTTTCATAACTCTTCTCGCCATGGATATGAATATGATGAAGATAACGACCAAACTCGCCACGTAATAGCCATGGATATGAATATGATGAAGATAACAACCAAACATAATCAATGATGAAGATTAAGATGACACCGAACATGAATGGATTATGGGTTACAAATCATCATGAATGGATTATGGGTTATAAATCATCATCAGTGGGACGGTTCAAAAATCAAAGGTCGTTTCAGTTAATTCAATATTGTAACCGTTTATGAAATTGGGAATTTATTGAGAATTATGGAAAGTGTTAGGAACAACAATTTAAAGAAAAAATGTATGAAAGTTGAGAGAAGTGAAAACAAATGAAACGTGAAAATTGGGAGAAGTGATTTTAGCTCACCCACGTGTCAGGTTTCCAGAGAGTGAGTTTTCTTATTATAAGTTTATAACATTAAAACATTAAAACAATAAAACAATAAATTACTATGATATTAAAACAACTTTAAAACAATAAATTCAAATATTCTTATATATTAATTAGTATGACAGTAAAACAATAAAAACAATATATATAATTATAATAATAGTATACAAAAATATTTAATATAAAAAAAATCAAAAACAAAAATAAAGAAAACAAAAGTAGGATGGGACTGTAACAATTTTTTTTCTCTTCCCAATCTTCCAGATGGATGTAACAACAAAATATTTGTTAATAATAATAATAATAATAATATATAATTAGTATAATAATTATAAGAGAATAATAATAATAATAATCATAATAAAAATAAATAAATAAAAAGAAAAAGAAAGAAAACATACATATCATATCAAATAATCCAATACAGAAATGCAAAAAAAAAATTAAATAAATAAATAAATTTACAGCTTTGTCAACCAATATCATCTCAAAATGCTTTTTCAACCAATATCATCTCAAAATACTCTTTGTTGTTAGAAACATCCGCCTTTCATAACTCTTCTCGCCGTGGATATGAATATGATGAAGATAACGACCAAACTCGCCACGTAATAGCCATGGATATGAATATGATGAAGATAACAACCAAACATAATCAATGATGAAGATTAAGATGACACCGAACATGAATGGATTATGGGTTATAAATCATCATCAGTGGGACGGTTCAAAAATCAAAGGTCGTTTCAGTTAATTCAATATTGTAACCGTTTATAAAATTGGGAATTTATTGAGAATTATGGAAAGTGTTAGGAACAACAATTTAAAGAAAAAACGTATGAAAGTTGAGAGAAGAGAAAACAAATGAAACGTGAAAATTGGGAGAAGTGATTTTAGCTCACCCACGTGTCAGGTTTCCAGAGAGTGAGTTTTCTTATTATAAGTTTATAACATTAAAACATTAAAACAATAAAACAATAAATTACTATGATATTAAAACAACTTTAAAACAATAAATTCAAATATTCTTATATATTAATTAGTATGACAGTAAAAGAATAAAAACAATATATATAATTATAATAATAGTATACAAAAATATTTAATATAAAAAAAATCAAAAACAAAAATAAAGAAAACAAAAGTAGGATGGGACTGTAACAATTTTTTTTCTCTTCCCAATCTTCCAGATGGATGTAACAACAAAATATTTGTTAATAATAATAATAATAATAATATATAATTAGTATAATAATTATAAGAGAATAATAATAATAATAATCATAATAAAAATAAATAAATAAAAAGAAAAAGAAAGAAAACATACATATCATATCAAATAATCCAATACAGAAATGCAAAAAAAAAATTAAATAAATAAATAAATTTACAGCTTTGTCAACCAATATCATCTCAAAATGCTTTTTCAACCAATATCATCTCAAAATACTCTTTGTTGTTAGAAACATCCGCCTTTCATAACTCTTCTCGCCGTGGATATGAATAGGATGAAGATAACGACCAAACTCGCCACGTAATAGCCATGGATATGAATATGATGAAGATAACAACCAAACATAATCAATGATGAAGATTAAGATGACACCGAACATGAATGGATTATGGGTTATAAATCATCATCAGTGGGACGGTTCAAAAATCAAAGGTCGTTTCAGTTAATTCAATATTGTAACCGTTTATGAAATTGGGAATTTATTGAGAATTATGGAAAGTGTTAGGAACAACAATTTAAAGAAAAAACGTATGAAAGTTGAGAGAAGAGAAAACAAATGAAACGTGAAAATTGGGAGAAGTGATTTTAGCTCACCCACGTGTCAGGTTTCCAGAGAGTGAGTTTTCTTATTATAAGTTTATAACATTAAAACATTAAAACAATAAAACAATAAATTACTATGATATTAAAACAACTTTAAAACAATAAATTCAAATATTCTTATATATTAATTAGTATGACAGTAAAACAATAAAAACAATATATATAATTATAATAATAGTATACAAAAATATTTAATATAAAAAAAATCAAAAACAAAAATAAAGAAAACAAAAGTAGGATGGGACTGTAACAATTTTTTTTCTCTTCCCCATCTTCCAGATGGATGTAACAACAAAATATTTGTTAATAATAATAATAATAATAATAATAATATATAATTAGTATAATAATTATAAGAGAATAATAATAATAATAATCATAATAAAAATAAATAAATAAAAAGAAAAAGAAAGAAAACATACATATCATATCAAATAATCCAATACAGAAATGCAAAAAAAAAAAATTAAATAAATAAATAAATTTACAGCTTTGTCAACCAATATCATCTCAAAATGCTTTTTCAACCAATATCATCTCAAAATACTCTTTGTTGTTAGAAACATCCGCCTTTCATAACTCTTCTCGCCGTGGATATGAATATGATGAAGATAACGACCAAACTCGCCACGTAATAGCCATGGATATGAATATGATGAAGATAACAACCAAACATAATCAATGATGAAGATTAAGATGACACCGAACATGAATGGATTAATGGTTATAAATCATCATCAGTGGGACGGTTCAAAAATCAAAGGTCGTTTCAGTTAATTCAATATTGTAACCGTTTATGAAATTGGGAATTTATTGAGAATTATGGAAAGTGTTAGGAACAACAATTTAAAGAAAAAACGTAGGAAAGTTGAGAGAAGAGAAAACAAATGAAATGTGAAAATTGGGAGAAGTGATTTTAGCTCACCCACGTGTCAGGTTTTTAAACCCAAAGAGTGAGTTTTCTTATTATAAGTTTATAACATTAAAACATTAAAACAATGAAACAATAAATTACTATGATATTAAAACAACTTTAAAACAATAAATTCAAATATTCTTATATATTAATCAGTATAACAGTAAAACAATAAAAATAATATATATAATTATAATAATAGTATACAAAAATATTTAATATAAAAAAAATCAAAAACAAAAATAAAGAAAACAAAAGTAGGATGGGAATGTAACAATTTTTTTTCTCTTCCCCGTCTTCCAGATGGATGTAACAACAAAATATTTGTTAATAATAATAATAATATATAATTAGTATAATAATTATAAGGGAATAATAATAATAATAATAATCATAATAAAAGTAAATAAATAAAAAGAAAAAGAAAGAAAACATACATATCATATAAAATAATCCAATACAGAAATGCAAAAAATAAATTAAATAAAAAAATAAATTTACAGCTTTGTCAACACATATCATCTCAAAATGCTTTTTCAACCAATATCATCTCAAAATACTCTTTGTTGTTAGAAACATCCGCCTTTCATAACTCTTCTCGCCGTGGATATGAATATGATGAAGATAACGACCAAACTCGCCACGTAATAGCCATGGATATGAATATGATGAAGATAACAACCAAACATAATCAATGATGAAGATTAAGATGACACCGAACATGAATGGATTATGGGTTATAAATCATCATCAGTGGGACGGTTCAAAAATCAAAGGTCGTTTCAGTTAATTCAATATTGTAACCGTTTATGAAATTGGGAATTTATTGAGAATTATGGAAAGTGTTAGGAACAACAATTTAAAGAAAAAACGTAGGAAAGTTGAGAGAAAAAACGTATGAAAGTTGAGAGAAGAGAAAACAAATGAAACGTGAAAATTGGGAGAAGTGATTTTAGCTCACCCACGTGTCAGGTTTTTAAACCCAAAGAGTGAGTTTTCTTATTATAAGTTTATAACATTAAAACATTAAAACAATGAAACAATAAATTACTATGATATTAAAACAACTTTAAAACAATAAATTCAAATATTCTTATATATTAATTAGTATAACAGTAAAACAATAAAAATAATATATATAATTATAATAATAGTATACAAAAATATTTAATATTAAGAAAATCAAAAACAAAAATAAAGAAAACAAAAGTAGGATGGGAATGTAACAATTTTTTTTCTCTTCCCCGTCTTCCATATGGATGTAACAACAAAATATTTGTTAATAATAATAATAATAATAATAATAATAATAATAATAATATAATTAGTATAATAATTATAAGGGAATAATAATAATAATAATCATAATAAAAGTAAATAAATAAAAAGAAAAAGAAAGAAAACATACATATCATATAAAATAATCCAATACAGAAATGCAAAAAATAAATTAAATAAATAAATAAATTTACAGCTTTGTCAACCAATATCATCTCAAAATGCTTTTTCAACCAATATCATCTCAAAATACTCTTTGTTGTTAGAAACATCCGCCTTTCATAACTCTTATCGCCATGGATATGAATATGATGAAGATAACGACCAAACTCGCCACGTAATAGCCATGGATATGAATATGATGAAGATAACAACCAAACATAATCAATGATGAAGATTAAGATGACACCGAACATGAATGGATTATGGGTTATAAATCATCATGAATGGATTATGGGTTATAAATCATCATCAATGGGACGGTTCAAAAATCAAAGGTCGTTTCAGTTAATTCAATATTGTAACCGTTTATGAAATTGGGAATTTATTGAGAATTATGGAAAGTGTTAGGATCAACAATTTAAAGAAAAAACGTATGAAAGTTGAGAGAAGAGAAAACAAATGAAACGTGAAAATTGGGAGAAGTGATTTTAGCTCACCCACGTGTCAGGTTTCCAGAGAGTGAGTTTTCTTATTATAAGTTTATAACATTAAAACATTAAAACAATAAAACAATAAATTATTATGATATTAAAACAACTTTAAAACAATAAATTCAAATATTCTTATATATTAATTAGTATGACAGTAAAACAATAAAAACAATATATATAATTATAATAATAGTATACAAAAATATTTAATATAAAAAAAATCAAAAACAAAAATAAAGAAAACAAAAGTAGGATGGGACTGTAACAATTTTTTTTCTCTCCCCCATCTTCCAGATGGATGTAACAACAAAATATTTGTTAATAATAATAATAATAATAATAATAATAATATATAATTAGTATAATAATTATAAGAGAATAATAATAATAATAATCATAATAAAAATAAATAAATAAAAAGAAAAAGAAAGAAAACATACATATCATATCAAATAATCCAATACAGAAATGCAAATAAAAAATTAAATAAATAAATAAATTTACAACTTTGTCAACCAATATCATCTCAAAATGCTTTTTCAACCAATATCATCTCAAAATACTCTTTGTTGTTAGACACATTCGCCTTTCATAACTCTTCTCGCCGTGGATATGAATATGATGAAGATAACGACCAAACTCGCCACGTAATAGCCATGGATATGAATATGATGAAGATAACAACCAAACATAATCAATGATGAAGATTAAGATGACACCGAACATGAATGGATTATGGGTTATAAATCATCATCAGTGGGACGGTTCAAAAATCAAAGGTCGTTTTAGTTAATTCAATATTGTAACCGTTTATGAAATTGGGAATTTATTGAGAATTATGGAAAGTGTTAGGAACAACAATTTAAAGAAAAAACGTAGGAAAGTTGAGAGAAAAAACGTATGAAAGTTGAGAGAAGAGAAATCAAATGAAACGTGAAAATTGGGAGAAGTGATTTTAGCTCACCCACGTGTCAGGTTTTTAAACCCAAAGAGTGAGTTTTCTTATTATAAGTTTATAACATTAAAACATTAAAACAATGAAACAATAAATTACTATGATATTAAAACAACTTTAAAACAATAAATTCAAATATTCTTATATATTAATTAGTATAACAGTAAAACAATAAAAATAATATATATAATTATAATAATAGTATACAAAAATATTTAATATAAAAAAAATCAAAAACAAAAATAAAGAAAACAAAAGTAGGATGGGAATGTAACAATTTTTTTTCTCTTCCCCGTCTTCCAGATGGATGTAACAACAAAATATTTGTTAATAATAATAATAATAATAATAATATATAATTAGTATAATAATTATAAGGGAATAATAATAATAATAATCATAATAAAAGTAAATAAATAAAAAGAAAAAGAAAGAAAACATACATATCATATAAAATAATCCAATACAGAAATGCAAAAAATAAATTAAATAAAAAAATAAATTTACAGCTTTGTCAACCAATATCATCTCAAAATGCTTTTTCAACCAATATCATCACAAAATACTCTTTGTTGTTAGAAACATCCGCCTTTCATAACTCTTCTCGCCATGGATATGAATATGATGAAGATAACGACCAAACTCGCCACGTAATAGCCATGGATATGAATATGATGAAGATAACAACCAAACATAATCAATGATGAAGATTAAGATGACACCGAACATGAATGGATTATGGGTTATAAATCATCATGAATGGATTATGGGTTATAAATCATCATCAATGGGACGGTTCAAAAATCAAAGGTCGTTTCAGTTAATTCAATATTGTAACCGTTTATGAAATTGGGAATTTATTGAGAATTATGGAAAGTGTTAGGAACAACAATTTCAAGAAAAAACGTATGAAAGTTGAGAGAAGAGAAAACAAATGAAACCTGAAAATTGGGAGAAGTGATTTTAGCTCACCCACGTGTCAGGTTTCCAGAGAGTGAGTTTTCTTATTATAAGTTTATAACATTAAAACATTAAAACAATAAAACAATAAATTACTATGATATTAAAACAACTTTAAAACAATAAATTCAAATATTCTTATATATTAATTAGTATGACAGTAAAACAATAAAAACAATATATATAATTATAATAATAGTATACAAAAATATTTAATATAAAAAAAATCAAAAACAAAAATAAAGAAAACAAAAGTAGGATGGGACTGTAACAATTTTTTTTCTCTCCCCCATCTTCCAGATGGATGTAACAACAAAATATTTGTTAATAATAATAATATTAATAATAATAATATATAATTAGTATAATAATTATAAGGGAATAATAATAATAATAATCATAATAAAAATAAATAAATAAAAAGAAAAATAAAGAAAACATACATATCATATCAAATAATCCAATACAGAAATGCAAAAAAAAAATTAAATAAAAAAATAAATTTACAGCTTTGTCAACCAATATCATCTCAAAATGCTTTTTCAACCAATATCATCTCAAAATACTCTTTGTTGTTAGAAACATCCGCCTTTCATAACTCTTCTCGCCATGGATATGAATATGATGAAGATAACGACCAAACTCGCCACGTAATAGCCATGGATATGAATATGATGAAGATAACAACCAAACATAATCAATGATGAAGATTAAGATGACACCGAACATGAATGGATTATGGGTTACAAATCATCATGAATGGATTATGGGTTATAAATCATCATCAGTGGGACGGTTCAAAAATCAAAGGTCGTTTCAGTTAATTCAATATTGTAACCGTTTATGAAATTGGGAATTTATTGAGAATTATGGAAAGTGTTAGGAACAACAATTTAAAGAAAAAATGTATGAAAGTTGAGAGAAGAGAAAACAAATGAAACGTGAAAATTGGGAGAAGTGATTTTAGCTCACCCACGTGTCAGGTTTCCAGAGAGTGAGTTTTCTTATTATAAGTTTATAACATTAAAACATTAAAACAATAAAACAATAAATTACTATGATATTAAAACAACTTTAAAACAATAAATTCAAATATTCTTATATATTAATTAGTATGACAGTAAAACAATAAAAACAATATATATAATTATAATAATAGTATACAAAAATATTTAATATAAAAAAAATCAAAAACAAAAATAAAGAAAACAAAAGTAGGATGGGACTGTAACAATTTTTTTTCTCTTCCCAATCTTCCAGATGGATGTAACAACAAAATATTTGTTAATAATAATAATAATAATAATATATAATTAGTATAATAATTATAAGAGAATAATAATAATAATAATCATAATAAAAATAAATAAATAAAAAGAAAAAGAAAGAAAACATACATATCATATCAAATAATCCAATACAGAAATGCAAAAAAAAAATTAAATAAATAAATAAATTTACAGCTTTGTCAACCAATATCATCTCAAAATGCTTTTTCAACCAATATCATCTCAAAATACTCTTTGTTGTTAGAAACATCCGCCTTTCATAACTCTTCTCGCCGTGGATATGAATATGATGAAGATAACGACCAAACTCGCCACATAATAGCCATGGATATGAATATGATGAAGATAACAACCAAACATAATCAATGATGAAGATTAAGATGACACCGAACATGAATGGATTATGGGTTATAAATCATCATCAGTGGGACGGTTCAAAAATCAAAGGTCGTTTCAGTTAATTCAATATTGTAACCGTTAATGAAATTGGGAATTTATTGAGAATTATGGAAAGTGTTAGGAACAACAATTTAAAGAAAATACGTAGGAAAGTTGAGAGAAAAAACGTATGAAAGTTGAGAGAAGAGAAAACAAATGAAACGTGAAAATTGGGAGAAGTGATTTTAGCTCACCCACGTGTCAGGTTTTGAACCCAAAGAGTGAGTTTTCTTATTATAAGTTTATAACATTAAAACATTAAAACAATAAAACAATAAATTACTATGATATTAAAACAACTTTAAAACAATAAATTCAAATATTCTTATATATTAATTAGTATAACAGTAAAACAATAAAAATAATATATATAATTATAATAATAGTATACAAAAATATTTAATATAAAAAAAATCAAAAACAAAAATAAAGAAAACAAAAGTAGGATGGGAATGTAACAATTTTTTTTCTCTTCCCCGTCTTCCAGATGGATGTAACAACAAAATATTTGTTAATAATAATAATAATAATAATAATATATAATTAGTATAATAATTATAAGGGAATAATAATAATAATAATAATCATAATAAAAATAAATAAATAAAAAGAAAAAGAAAGAAAACATACATATCATATCAAATAATCCAATACAGAAATGCAAAAAAAAAATTAAATAAATAAATAAATTTACAGCTTTGTCAACCAATATCATCTCAAAATGCTTTTTCAACCAATATCATCTCAAAATACTCTTTGTTGTTAGAAACATCCGCCTTTCATAACTCTTCTCGCCGTGGATATGAATATGATGAAGATAACGACCAAACTCGCCACGTAATAGCCATGGATATGAATATGATGAAGATAACAACCAAACATAATCAATGATGAAGATTAAGATGACACCGAACATGAATGGATTATGGGTTATAAATCATCATCAGTGGGACGGTTCAAAAATCAAAGGTCGTTTCAGTTAATTCAATATTGTAACCGTTTATGAAATTGGGAATTTATTGAGAATTATGGAAAGTGTTAGGAACAACAATTTAAAGAAAAAACGTATGAAAGTTGAGAGAAGAGAAAACAAATGAAACGTGAAAATTGGGAGTAGTGATTTTAGCTCACCCACGTGTCAGGTTTCCAGAGAGTGAGTTTTCTTATTATAAGTTTATAACATTAAAACATTAAAACAATAAAACAATAAATTACTATGATATTAAAACAACTTTAAAACAATAAATTCAAATATTCTTATATATTAATTAGTATGACAGTAAAAGAATAAAAACAATATATATAATTATAATAATAGTATACAAAAATATTTAATATAAAAAAAATCAAAAACAAAAATAAAGAAAACAAAAGTAGGATGGGACTGTAACAATTTTTTTTCTCTTCCCAATCTTCCAGATGGATGTAACAACAAAATATTTGTTAATAATAATAATAATAATAATATATAATTAGTATAATAATTATAAGAGAATAATAATAATAATAATCATAATAAAAATAAATAAATAAAAAGAAAAAGAAAGAAAACATACATATCATATCAAATAATCCAATACAGAAATGCAAAAAAAAAATTAAATAAATAAATAAATTTACAGCTTTGTCAACCAATATCATCTCAAAATGCTTTTTCAACCAATATCATCTCAAAATACTCTTTGTTGTTAGAAACATCCGCCTTTCATAACTCTTCTCGCCGTGGATATGAATATGATGAAGATAACGACCAAACTCGCCACGTAATAGCCATGGATATGAATATGATGAAGATAACAACCAAACATAATCAATGATGAAGATTAAGATGACACCGAACATGAATGGATTATGGGTTATAAATCATCATCAGTGGGACGGTTCAAAAATCAAAGGTCGTTTCAGTTAATTCAATATTGTAACCGTTAATGAAATTGGGAATTTATTGAGAATTATGGAAAGTGTTAGGAACAACAATTTAAAGAAAATACGTAGGAAAGTTGAGAGAAAAAACGTATGAAAGTTGAGAGAAGAGAAAACAAATGAAACGTGAAAATTGGGAGAAGTGATTTTAGCTCACCCACGTGTCAGGTTTTTAAACCCAAAGAGTGAGTTTTCTTATTATAAGTTTATAACATTAAAACATTAAAACAATAAAACAATAAATTACTATGATATTAAAACAACTTTAAAACAATAAATTCAAATATTCTTATATATTAATTAGTATAACAGTAAAACAATAAAAATAATATATATAATTATAATAATAGTATACAAAAATATTTAATATAAAAAAAATCAAAAACAAAAATAAAGAAAACAAAAGTAGGATGGGACTGTAACAATTTTTTTTTCTCTTCCCCATCTTCCAGATGGATGTAACAACAAAATATTTGTTAATAATAATAATAATAATAATATATAATTAGTATAATAATTATAAGGGAATAATAATAATAATAATCATAATAAAAATAAATAAATAAAAAGAAAAAGAAAGAAAACATACATATCATATCAAATAATCCAATACAGAAATGCAAAAAAAACAATTAAATAAATAAATAAATTTACAGCTTTGTCAACCAATATCATCTCAAAATGCTTTTTCAACCAATATCATCTCAAAATACTCTTTGTTGTTAGAAACATCTGCCTTTCATAACTCTTCTCGCCATGGATATGAATATGATGAAGATAACGACCAAACTCGCCACGTAATAGCCATGGATATGAATATGATGAAGATAACAACCAAACATAATCAATGATGAAGATTAAGATGACACCGAACATGAATGGATTATGGGTTATAAATCATCATGAATGGATTATGGGTTATAAATCATCATCAATGGGACGGTTCAAAAATCAAAGGTCGTTTCAGTTAATTCAATATTGTAACCGTTTATGAAATTGGGAATTTATTGAGAATTATGGTAAGTGTTAGGAACAACAATTTAAAGAAAAAACGTATGAAAGTTGAGAGAAGAGAAAACAAATGAAACGAGAAAATTGGGAGAAGTGATTTTAGCTCACCCACGTGTCAGGTTTCCAGAGAGTGAGTTTTCTTATTATAAGTTTATAACATTAAAACATTAAAACAATAAAACAATAAATTACTATGATATTAAAACAACTTTAAAACAATAAATTCAAATATTCTTATATATTAATTAGTATGACAGTAAAACAATAAAAATAATATATATAATTATAATAATAGTATACAAAAATATTTAATATAAAAAAAATCAAAAACAAAAATAAAGAAAACAAAAGTAGGATGGGACTGTAACAATTTTTTTTCTCTTCCCCATCTTCCAGATGGATGTAACAACAAAAAATTTGTTAATAATAATAATAATAATAATAATAATATATAATTAGTATAATAATTATAAGAGAATAATAATAATAATAATAATAAAAATAAATAAAGAAAAAGAAAAAGAAAGAAAACATACATATCATATCAAATAATCCAATACAGAAATGCAAAAAAAAAAATTTAAATAAATAAATAAATTTACAGCTTTGTCAACCAATATCATCTCAAAATGCTTTTTCAACCAATATCATCTCAAAATACTCTTTGTTGTTAGAAACATCTGCCTTTCATAACACTTCTCGCCATGGATATGAATATGATGAAGATAACGACCAAACTCGCCACGTAATAGCCATGGATATGAATATGATGAAGATAACAACCAAACATAATCAATGATGAAGATTAAGATGACACCGAACATGAATGGATTATGGGTTATAAATCATCATCAGTGGGACGGTTCAACAATATAAGGTCGTTTCAGTTAATTCAATATTGTAACCGTTTATGAAATTGGGAATTTATTGAGAATTATGGAAAGTGTTAGGAACAACAATTTAAAGAAAAAACGTATGAAAGTTGAGAGAAAAAACGTATGAAATTTGAGAGAAGAGAAAACAAATGAAACGTGAAAATTGGGAGAAGTGATTTTAGCTCACCCACGTGTCAGGTTTTTAAACCCAGAGAGTGAGTTTTCTTATATTATAAGTTTATAACATTAAAACATTAAAACAATAAAACAATAAATTATTATGATATTAAAACAACTTTAAATCAATAAATTCAAATATTCTTATATATTAATTAGTATGACAGTAAAACAATAAAAATAATATATATAATTATAATAATAGTATACAAAAATATTTAATTTAAAAAAATTCAAAAACAAAAATAAAGAAAACAAAAGTAGGATGGGACTGTAACAATTTTTTTTCTCTTCCCCATCTTCCAGATGGATGTAACAACAAAATATTTGTTAATAATAATAATAATAATAATAATAATAATAATATATAATTAGTATAATAATTATAAGGGAATAATAATAATAATAATCATCATAATAAAAATAAATAAATAAAAAGAAAAAGAAAGAAAACATACATATCATATCAAATAATCCAATACAGAAATGCAAAAAAAAAAATTTAAATAAATAAATAAATTTACAGCTTTGTCAACCAATATCATCTCAAAATGCTTTTTCAACCAATATCATCTCAAAATACTTTTTGTTGTTAGAAACATCCGCCTTTCATAACCAAACTCACCACGTAATAGCCATGGATATGAATATGATGAAGATAACAACCAAACATAATCAATGATGAAGATTAAGATGACACCGAACATGAATGGATTATGGGTTATAAATCAGCATCAGTGGGACGGTTCAAAAATCAAAGGTCGTTTCAGTTAATTCAATATTGTAACCGTTTATGAAATTGGGAATTTATTGAGAATTATGGAAAGTGTTAGGAACAACAATTTAAAGAAAAAACGTATGAAAGTTGAGAGAAAAAACGTATGAAAGTTGAGAGAAGAGAAAACAAATGAAACGTGAAAATTGGGAGAAGTGATTTTAGCTCACCCACGTGTCAGGTTTTTAAACCCAGAGAGTGAGTTTTCTTACATTAAAACATTAAAACAATAAAACAATAAATTACTATGATATTAAAACAACTTTAAAACAATAAATTCAAATATTCTTATATATTAATTAGTATGACAGTAAAACAATAAAAATTATATATATAATTATAATAATAGTATACAAAAATATTTAATATAAAAAAATTCAAAAACAAAAATAAAGAAAACAAAAGTAGGATGGGACTGTAACAATTTTTTTTCTCTTCCCCATCTTCCAGATGGATGTAACAACAAAATATTTGTTAATAATAATAATAATAATAATAATAATAATAATATATAATTAGTATAATAATTATAAGGGAATAATAATAATAATCATAATAAAAATAAATACATAAAAAGAAAAAGAAAGAAAACATACATATCATATCAAATAATCCAATACAGAAATGCAAAAAAAACAATTAAATAAATAAATAAATTTACAGCTTTGTCAACCAATATCATCTCAAAATGCTTTTTCAACCAATATCATCTCAAAATACTCTTTGTTGTTAGAAACATCCGCCTTTCATAACTCTTCTCGCCGTGGATATGAATATGATGAAGATAACGACCAAACTCTCCACGTAATAGCCATGGATATGAATATGATTAAGATAACAACCAAACATAATCAATGATGAAGATTAAGATGACACCGAACATGAATGGATTATGGGTTATAAATCATCATCAGTGGGACGGTTCAAAAATCAAAGGTCGTTTCAGTTAATTCAATATTGTAACCGTTTATGAAATTGGGAATTTATTGAGAATTATGGAAAGTGTAAGGAACAACAATTTAAAGAAAAAACGTATGAAAGTTGAAAGAAAAAACGTATGAAAGTTGAGAGAAGAGAAAACAGATGAAACGTGAAAATTGGAAGAAGTGATTTTAGCTCACCCACGTGTCAGGTTTTTAAACCCAGAGAGTGAGTTTTCTTATATTATAAGTTTATAACATTAAAACATTAAAACAATAAAACAATAAATTACTATGATATTAAAACAACTTTAAAACAATAAATTCAAATATTCTTATATATTAATTAGTATGACAGTAAAACAATAAAAATAATATATATAATTATAATAATAGTATACAAAAATATTTAATATAAAAAAAATCAAAAACAAAAATAAAGAAAACAAAAGTAGGATGCGAATGTAACAATTTTTTTTCTCTTCCCCGTCTTCCAGATGGATGTAACAACAAAATATTTGTTAATAATAATAATAATAATAATAATATATAATTAGTATAATAATTAGAAGGGAATAATAATAATAATAATCATAATAAAAATAAATAAATAAAAAGAAAAAGAAAGAAAACATACATATCATATCAAATAATCCAATACAGAAATGCAAAAAAAAAATTAAATAAAAAAATAAATTTACAGCTTTGTCAACCAATATCATCTCAAAATGCTTTTTCAACCAATATCATCTCAAAATACTCTTTGTTGTTAGAAACATCCGCCTTTCATAACTCTTCTCGCCGTGGAAATGAATATGATGAAGATAACGACCAAACTCGCCACGTAATAGCCATGGATATGAATATGATGAAGATAACAACCAAACATAATCAATGATGAAGATTAAGATGACACCGAACATGAATGGATTGTGGGTTATAAATCATCATGAATGGATTATGGGTTATAAATCATCATCAGTGGGACGGTTCAAAAATCAAAGGTCGTTTCAGTTAATTCAATATTGTAACCGTTTATGAAATTGGGAATTTATTGAGAATTATGGAAAGTGTTAGGAACAACAATTTAAAGAAAAAACGTATGAAAGTTGAGAGAAGAGAAAACAAATGAAACGTGAAAATTGGGAGAAGTGATTTTAGCTCACCCACGTGTCAGGTTTCCAGAGAGTGAGTTTTCTTATTATAAGTTTATAACATTAAAACATTAAAACAATAAAACAATATATTACTATGATATTAAAACAACTTTAAAACAATAAATTCAAATATTCTTATATATTAATTAGTATGACAGTAAAACAATAAAAATAATATATATAATTATAATAATAGTATACAAAAATATTTAATATAAAAAAAATCAAAAACAAAAATAAAGAAAACAAAAGTAGGATGAGACTGTAACAATTTTTTTTCTCTTCCCCATCTTCCAGATGGATGTAACAACAAAATATTTGTTAATAATAATAATAATAATAATAATATATAATTAGTATAATAATTATAAGAGAATAATAATAATAATAATCATAATAAAAATAAATAAATAAAAAGAAAAAGAAAGAAAACATACATATCATATCAAATAATCCAATACAGAAATGCAAAAAAAAAAATTAAATAAATAAATAAATTTACAGCTTTGTCAACCAATATCATCTCAAAATGCTTTTTCAACCAATATCATCTCAAAATACTCTTTGTTGTTAGAAAAATCCGCCTTTCATAACCAAACTCGCCACGTAATAGCCATGGATATGAATATGATGAAGATAACAACCAAACATAATCAATGATGAAGATTAAGATGACACCGAACATGAATGGATTATGGGTTATAAATCATCATCAGTGGGACGGTTCAAAAATCAAAGGTCGTTTCAGTTAATTCAATATTGTAACCGTTTATGAAATTGGGAATTTATTGAGAATTATGGAAAGTGTTAGGAACAACAATTTAAAGAAAAAACGTATGAAAGTTGAGAGAAAAAACGTATGAAAGTTGAGAGAAGAGAAAACAAATGAAACGTGAAAATTGGGAGAAGTGATTTTAGCTCACCCACGTGTCAGGTTTTTAAACCCAGAGAGTGAGTTTTCTTACATTAAAACATTAAAACAATAAAACAATAAATTACTATGATATTAAAACAACTTTAAAACAATAAAATCAAATATTCTTATATATTAATTAGTATGACAGTAAAACAATAAAAATAATATATATAATTGTAATAATAGTATACAAAAATATTTAATATAAAAAAATTCAAAAACAAAAATAAAGAAAACAAAAGTAGGATGGGACTGTAACAATTTTTTTTCTCTTCCCCATCTTCCAGATGGATGTAACAACAAAATATTTGTTAATAATAATAATAATAATAATAATAATAATATATAATTAGTATAATAATTATAAGGGAATAATAATAATAATAATCATAATAAAAATAAATAAATAAAAAGAAAAAGAAAGAAAACATACATATCATATCAAATAATCCAATACAGAAATGCAAAAAAAAAAAATTAAATAAATAAATAAATTTACAGCTTTGTCAACCAATATCATCTCAAAATGCTTTTTCAACCAATATCATCTCAAAATACTCTTTGTTGTTAGAAACATCCGCCTTTCATAACTCTTCTCACCGTGGATATGAATATGATGAAGATAACGACCAAACTCTCCACGTAATAGCCATGGATATGAATATGATTAAGATAACAACCAAACATAATCAATGATGAAGATTAAGATGACACCGAACATGAATGGATTATGGGTTATAAATCATCATCAGTGGGACGGTTCAAAAATCAAAGGTCGTTTCAGTTAATTCAATATTGTAACCGTTTATGAAATTGGGAATTTATTGAGAATTATGGAAAGTGTTAGGAACAACAATTTAAAGAAAAAACATATGAAAGTTGAGAGAAAAAACGTATGAAAGTTGAGAGAAGAGAAAACAAATGAAACGTGAAAATTGGGAGAAGTGATTTTAGCTCACCCACGTGTCAGGTTTTTAAACCCAGAGAGTGAGTTTTCTTACATTAAAACATTAAAACAATAAAACAATAAATTACTATGATATTAAAACAACTTTAAAACAATAAATTCAAATATTCTTATATATTAATTAGTATGACAGTAAAACAATAAAAATAATATATATAATTATAATAATAGTATACAAAAATATTTAATATAAAAAAATCAAAAACAAAAATAAAGAAAACAAAAGTAGGATGGGACTGTAACAATTTTTTTTTCTCTTCCCCATCTTCCAGATGGATGTAACAACAAAATATTTGTTAATAATAATAATAATAATATATAATTAGTATAATAATTATAAGGGAATAATAATAATAATAATCATAATAAAAATAAATAAAGAAAAAGAAAAAGAAAGAAAACATACATATCATATCAAATAATCCAATACAGAAATGCAAAAAAAACAATTAAATAAATAAATAAATTTACAGCTTTGTCAACCAATATCATCTCAAAATGCTTTTTCAACCAATATCATCTCAAAATACTCTTTGTTGTTAGAAACATCTGCCTTTCATAACTCTTCTCGCCATGGATATGAATATGATGAAGATAACGACCAAACTCGCCACGTAATAGCCATGGATATGAATATGATGAAGATAACAACCAAACATAATCAATGATGAAGATGAAGATGACACCGAACATGAATGGATTATGGGTTATAAATCATCATCAGTGGGACGGTTCAAAAATCAAAGGTCGTTTTAGTTAATTCAATATTGTAACCGTTTATGAAATTGGGAATTTATTGAGAATTATGGAAAGTGTTAGGAACAACAATTTAAAGAAAAAACGTATGAAAGTTGAGAGAAAAAACGTATGAAAGTTGAGAGAAGAGAAAACAAATGAAACGTGAAAATTGGGAAAAGTGATTTTAGCTCACCCACGTGTCAGGTTTTTAAACCCAGAGAGTGAGTTTTCTTATATTATAAGTTTATAACATTAAAACATTAAAACAATAAAACAATAAATTACTATGATATTAAAACAACTTTAAAACAATAAATTCAAATATTCTTATATATTAATTACTATGACAGTAAAACAATAAAAATAATATATATAATTATAATAATAGTATACAAAAATATTTAATATAAAAAAAATCAAAAACAAAAATAAAGAAAACAAAAGTAGGATGGGAATGTAACAATTTTTTTTCTCTTCCCCGTCTTCCAGATGGATGTAACAACAAAATATTTGTTAATAATAATATATAATTATAATAATAATTAGAAGGGAATAATAATAATAATAATCATAATAAAAATAAATAAATAAAAAGAAAAAGAAAGAAAACATACATATCATATCAAATAATCCAATACAGAAATGCAAAAAAAAAATTAAATAAAAAAATAAATTTACAGCTTTGTCAACCAATATCATCTCAAAATGCTTTTTCAACCAATATCATCTCAAAATACTCTTTGTTGTTAGAAACATCCGCCTTTCATAACTCTTCTCGCCGTGGAAATGAATATGATGAAGATAACGACCAAACTCGCCACGTAATAGCCATGGATATGAATATGATGAAGATAACAACCAAACATAATCAATGATGAAGATTAAGATGACACCGAACATGAATGGATTATGGGTTATAAATCATCATGAATGGATTATGGGTTATAAATCATCATCAGTGGGACGGTTCAAAAATCAAAGGTCGTTTTAGTTAATTCAATATTGTAACCGTTTATGAAATTGGGAATTTATTGAGAATTATGGAAAGTGTTAGGAACAACAATTTAAAGAAAAAACGTATGAAAGTTGTGAGAAGAGAAAACAAATGAAACGTGAAAATTGGGAGAAGTGATTTTAGCTCACCCACGTGTCAGGTTTCCAGAGAGTGAGTTTTCTTATTATAAGTTTATAACATTAAAACATTAAAACAATAAAACAATAAATTACTATGATATTAAAACAACTTTAAAACAATAAATTCAAATATTCTTATATATTAATTAGTATGACAGTAAAACAATAAAAATAATATATATAATTATAATAATAGTATACAAAAATATTTAATATAAAAAAAATCAAAAACAAAAATAAAGAAAACAAAAGTAGGATGGGAATGTAACAATTTTTTTTCTCTTCCCCGTCTTCCAGATGGATGTAACAACAAAATATTTGTTAATAATAATAATAATAATAATAATATATAATTAGTATAATAATTATAAGGGAATAATAATAATAATAATCATAATAAAAATAAATAAATAAAAAGAAAAAGAAAGAAAACATACATATCATATCAAATAATCCAATACAGTAATGCAAAAAAAAATTAAATAAAAAAATAAATTTACAGCTTTGTCAACCAATATCATCTCAAAATGCTTTTTCAACCAATATCATCTCAAAATACTCTTTGTTGTTAGAAACATCCGCCTTTCATAACTCTTCTCGCCATGGATATGAATATGATGAAGATAACGACCAAACTCGCCACGTAATAGCCATGGATATGAATATGATGAAGATAACAACCAAACATAATCAATGATGAAGATTAAGATGACACCGAACATGAATGGATTATGGGTTATAAATCATCATGAATGGATTATGGGTATTAAATCATCATCAGTGGGACGGTTCAAAAATCAAAGGTCGTTTCAGTTAATTCAATATTGTAACCGTTTATGAAATTGGGAATTTATTGAGAATTATGGAAAGTGTTAGGAACAACCATTTAAAGAAAAAACGTATGAAAGTTGAGAGAAGAGAAAACAAATGAAACGTGAAAATTGGGAGAAGTGATTTTAGCTCACCCACGTGTCAGGTTTCCAGAGATTGAGTTTTCTTATTATAAGTTTATAACATTAAAACATTAAAACAATAAAACAATATATTACTATGATATTAAAACAACTTTAAAACAATAAATTCAAATATTCTTATATATTAATTAGTATGACAGTAAAACAATAAAAATAATATATATAATTATAATAATAGTATACAAAAATATTTAATATAAAAAAAATAAAAAACAAAAATAAAGAAAACAAAAGTAGGATGGGACTGTAACAATTTTTTTTCTCTTCCCCATCTTCCAGATGGATGTAACAACAAAATATTTGTTAATAATAATAATAATAATAATAATAATAATATATAATTAGTATAATAATTATAAGGGAATAATAATAATAATAATCATAATAAAAATAAATAAATAAAAAGAAAAAGAAAGAAAACATACATATCATATCAAATAATCCAATACAGAAATGCAAAAAAAAAATTAAATAAATAAATAAATTTACAGCTTTGTCAACCAATATCATCTCAAAATGCTTTTTCAACCAATATCATCTCAAAATACTCTTTGTTGTTAGAAACATCCGCCTTTCATAACTCTTCTCGCCATGGATATGAATATGATGAAAATAACGACCAAACTCGCCACGTAATAGCCATGGATATGAATATGATGAAGATAACAACCAAACATAATCAATGATGAAGATTAAGATGACACCGAACATGAATGGATTATGGGTTATAAATCATCATCAGTGGGACGGTTCAAAAATCAAAGGTCGTTTCAGTTAATTCAATATTGTAACCGTTTATGAAATTGGGAATTTATTGAGAATTATGGAAAGTGTTAGGAACAACAATTTAAAGAAAAAACGTATGAAAGTTGAGAGAAAAAACGTATGAAAGTTGAGAGAAGAGAAAACAAATGAAACGTGAAAATTGGGAGAAGTGATTTTAGCTCACCCACGTGTCAGGTTTTTAAACCCAGAGAGTGAGTTTTCTTACATTAAAACATTAAAACAATAAAACAATAAATTACTATGATATTAAAACAACTTTAAAACAATAAATTCAAATATTCTTATATATTAATTAGTATGACAGTAAAACAATAAAAATAATATATATAATTATAATAATAGTATACAAAAATATTTAATATAAAAAAAATCAAAAACAAAAATAAAGAAAACAAAAGTAGGATGGGACTGTAACAATTTTTTTTCTCTTCCCCATCTTCCAGATGGATGTAACAACAAAATATTTGTTAATAATAATAATAATAATAATAATATATAATTAGTATAATAATTATAAGGGAATAATAATAATAATAATCATAATAAAAATAAATAAATAAAACGAAAAAGAAAGAAAACATGCATATCATATCAAATAATCCAATACAGAAATGCAAAAAAAAAAATTAAATAAAAAAATAAATTTACAGCTTTGTCAACCAATATCATCTCAAAATGCTTTTTCAACCAATATCATCTCAAAATACTCTTTGTTGTTAGAAACATCCGCCTTTCATAACTCTTCTCGCCATGGATATGAATATGATGAAGATAACGACCAAACTCGCCACGTAATAGCCATGGATATGAATATGATGAAGATAACAACCAAACATAATCAATGATGAAGATTAAGATGACACCGAACATGAATGGATTATGGGTTATAAATCATCATGAATGGATTATGGGTTATAAATCATCATCAGTGGGACGGTTCAAAAATCAAAGGTCGTTTCAGTTAATTCAATATTGTAACCATTTATGAAATTGGGAATTTATTGAGAATTATGGAAAGTGTTAGGAACAACAATTTAAAGAAAAAACGTATGAAAGTTGAGAGAAGAGAAAACAAATGAAACGTGAAAATTGGGAGAAGTGATTTTAGCTCACCCACGTGTCAGGTTTCCAGAGAGTGAGTTTTCTTATTATAAGTTTATAACATTAAAACATTAAAACAATAAAACAATATATTACTATGATATTAAAACAACTTTAAAACAATAAATTCAAATATTCTTATATATTAATTAGTATGACAGTAAAACAATAAAAATAATATATATAATTATAATAATAGTATACAAAAATATTTAATATAAAAAAAATCAAAAACGAAAATAAAGAAAACAAAAGTAGGATGGGACTGTAACAATTTTTTTTCTCTTCCCCATCTTCCAGATGGATGTAACAACAAAATATTTGTTAATAATAATAATAATAATAATAATATATAATTAGTATAATAATTATAAGAGAATAATAATAAAAATAATCATAATAAAAATAAATAATTAAAAAGAAAAAGAAAGAAAACATACATATCATATCAAATAATCCAATACAGAAATGCAAAAAAAAAATTAAATAAATAAATAAATTTACAGCTTTGTCAACCAATATCATCTCAAAATGCTTTTTCAACCAATATCATCTCAAAATACTCTTTGTTGTTAGAGACATCCGCCTTTCATAACTCTTCTCGCCGTGGATATGAATATGATGAAGATAACGACCAAACTCGCCACGTAATAGCCATGGATATGAATATGATGAAGATAACAACCAAACATAATCAATGATGAAGATTAAGATGACACCGAACATGAATGGATTATGGGTTATAAATCATCATCAGTGGGACGGTTCAAAAATCAAAGGTCGTTTCAGTTAATTCAATATTGTAACCGTTTATGAAATTGGGAATTTATTGAGAATTATGGAAAGTGTTAGGAACAACAATTTAAAGAAAAAACGTATGAAAGTTGAGAGAAAAAACGTATGAAAGTTGAGAGAAGAGAAAACAAATGAAACGTGAAAATTGGGAGAAGTGATTTTAGCTCACCCACGTGTCAGGTTTTTAAACCCAGAGAGTGAGTTTTCTTACATTAAAACATTAAAACAATAAAACAATAAATTACTATGATATTAAAACAACTTTAAAACAATAAATTCAAATATTCTTATATATTAATTAGTATGACAGTAAAACAATAAAAATAATATATATAATTATAATAATAGTATAAAAAAATATTTAATATAAAAAAAATCAAAAACAAAAATAAAGAAAACAAAAGTAGGATGGGACTGTAACAATTTTTTTTCTCTTCCCCATCTTCCAGATGGATGTAACAACAAAATATTTGTTAATAATAATAATAATAATAATATATAATTAGTATAATAATTATAAGGGAATAATAATAATAATAATCATAATAAAAATAAATAAATAAAACGAAAAAGAAAGAAAACATGCATATCATATCAAATAATCCAATACAGAAATGCAAAAAAAAAAATTAAATAAAAAAATAAATTTACAGCTTTGTCAACCAATATCATCTCAAAATGCTTTTTCAACCAATATCATCTCAAAATACTCTTTGTTGTTAGAAACATCCGCCTTTCATAACTCTTCTCGCCATGGATATGAATATGATGAAGATAACGACCAAACTCGCCACGTAATAGCCATGGATATGAATATGATGAAGATAACAACCAAACATAATCAATGATGAAGATTAAGATGACACCGAACATGAATGGATTATGGGTTATAAATCATCATGAATGGATTATGGGTTATAAATCATCATCAGTGGGACGGTTCAAAAATCAAAGGTCGTTTCAGTTAATTCAATATTGTAACCATTTATGAAATTGGGAATTTATTGAGAATTATGGAAAGTGTTAGGAACAACAATTTAAAGAAAAAACGTATGAAAGTTGAGAGAAGAGAAAACAAATGAAACGTGAAAATTGGGAGAAGTGATTTTAGCTCACCCACGTGTCAGGTTTCCAGAGAGTGAGTTTTCTTATTATAAGTTTATAACATTAAAAGATTAAAACAATAAAACAATATATTACTATGATATTAAAACAACTTTAAAACAATAAATTCAAATATTCTTATATATTAATTAGTATGACAGTAAAACAATAAAAATAATATATATAATTATAATAATAATATACAAAAATATTTAATATAAAAAAAATCAAAAACGAAAATAAAGAAAACAAAAGTAGGATGGGACTGTAACAATTTTTTTTCTCTTCCCCATCTTCCAGATGGATGTAACAACAAAATATTTGTTAATAATAATAATAATAATAATATATAATTAGTATAATAATTATAAGAGAATAATAATAAAAATAATCATAATAAAAATAAATAATTAAAAAGAAAAAGAAAGAAAACATACATATCATATCAAATAATCTAATACAGAAATGCAAAAAAAAAATTAAATAAATAAATAAATTTACAGCTTTGTCAACCAATATCATCTCAAAATGCTTTTTCAACCAATATCATCTCAAAATACTCTTTGTTGTTAGAGACATCCGCCTTTCATAACTCTTCTCGCCGTGGATATGAATATGATGAAGATAACGACCAAACTCGCCACGTAATAGCCATGGATATGAATATGATGAAGATAACAACCAAACATAATCAATGATGAAGATTAAGATGACACCGAACATGAATGGATTATGGGTTATAAATCATCATCAGTGGGACGGTTCAAAAATCAAAGGTCGTTTCAGTTAATTCAATATTGTAACCGTTTATGAAATTGGGAATTTATTGAGAATTATGGAAAGTGTTAGGAACAACAATTTAAAGAAAAAACGTATGAAAGTTGAGAGAAAAAACGTATGAAAGTTGAGAGAAGAGAAAACAAATGAAACGTGAAAATTGGGAGAAGTGATTTTAGCTCACCCACGTGTCAGGTTTTTAAACCCAGAGAGTGAGTTTTCTTACATTAAAACATTAAAACAATAAAACAATAAATTACTATGATATTAAAACAACTTTAAAACAATAAATTCAAATATTCTTATATATTAATTAGTATGACAGTAAAACAATAAAAATAATATATATAATTATAATAATAGTATAAAAAAATATTTAATATAAAAAAAATCAAAAACAAAAATAAAGAAAACAAAAGTAGGATGGGACTGTAACAATTTTTTTTCTCTTCCCCATCTTCCAGATGGATGTAACAACAAAATATTTGTTAATAATAATAATAATAATAATAATAATATATAATTAGTATAATAATTATAAGGGAATAATAATAATAATAATCATAATAAAAATAAATAAATAAAACGAAAAAGAAAGAAAACATGCATATCATATCAAATAATCCAATACAGAAATGCAAAAAAAAAATTAAA
Source organism: Lathyrus aphaca (assembly GCA_963966055.1). Lineage (NCBI taxonomy): Eukaryota > Viridiplantae > Streptophyta > Magnoliopsida > Fabales > Fabaceae > Lathyrus > Lathyrus aphaca. Next base: position 448,306,778 of record OZ014519.1, on the reverse strand, counting down.
TAAAAAAATAAATTTACAGCTTTGTCAACCAATATCATCTCAAAATGCTTTTTCAACCAATATCATCTCAAAATACTCTTTGTTGTTAGAAACATCCGCCTTTCATAACTCTTCTCGCCATGGATATGAATATGATGAAGATAACGACCAAACTCGCCACGTAATAGCCATGGATATGAATATGATGAAGATAACAACCAAACATAATCAATGATGAAGATTAAGATGACACCGAACATGAATGGATTATGGGTTATAAATCATCATGAATGGATTATGGGTTATAAATCATCATCAGTGGGACGGTTCAAAAATCAAAGGTCGTTTCAGTTAATTCAATATTGTAACCATTTATGAAATTGGGAATTTATTGAGAATTATGGAAAGTGTTAGGAACAACAATTTAAAGAAAAAACGTATGAAAGTTGAGAGAAGAGAAAACATATGAAACGTGAAAATTGGGAGAAGTGATTTTAGCTCACCCACGTGTCAGGTTTCCAGAGAGTGAGTTTTCTTATTATAAGTTTATAACATTAAAACATTAAAACAATAAAACAATATATTACTATGATATTAAAACAACTTTAAAACAATAAATTCAAATATTCTTATATATTAATTAGTATGACAGTAAAACAATAAAAATAATATATATAATTATAATAATAGTATACAAAAATATTTAATATAAAAAAAATCAAAAACGAAAATAAAGAAAACAAAAGTAGGATGGGACTGTAACAATTTTTTTTCTCTTCCCCATCTTCCAGATGGATGTAACAACAAAATATTTGTTAATAATAATAATAATAATAATAATATATAATTAGTATAATAATTATAAGAGAATAATAATAAAAATAATCATAATAAAAATAAATAATTAAAAAGAAAAAGAAAGAAAACATACATATCATATCAAATAATCCAATACAGAAATGCAAAAAAAAAATTAAATAAATAAATAAATTTACAGCTTTGTCAACCAATATCATCTCAAAATGCTTTTTCAACCAATATCATCTCAAAATACTCTTTGTTGTTAGAGACATCCGCCTTTCATAACTCTTCTCGCCGTGGATATGAATATGATGAAGATAACGACCAAACTCGCCACGTAATAGCCATGGATATGAATATGATGAAGATAACAACCAAACATAATCAATGATGAAGATTAAGATGACACCGAACATGAATGGATTATGGGTTATAAATCATCATCAGTGGGACGGTTCAAAAATCAAAGGTCGTTTCAGTTAATTCAATATTGTAACCGTTTATGAAATTGGGAATTTATTGAGAATTATGGAAAGTGTTAGGAACAACAATTTAAAGAAAAAACGTATGAAAGTTGAGAGAAAAAACGTATGAAAGTTGAGAGAAGAGAAAACAAATGAAACGTGAAAATTGGGAGAAGTGATTTTAGCTCACCCACGTGTCAGGTTTTTAAACCCAGAGAGTGAGTTTTCTTACATTAAAACATTAAAACAATAAAACAATAAAACAATAAATTACTATGATATTAAAACAACTTTAAAACAATAAATTCAAATATTCTTATATATTAATTAGTATGACAGTAAAACAATAAAAACAATATATATAATTATAATAATAGTATACAAAAATATTTAATATAAAAAAAATCAAAAACAAAAATAAAGAAAACAAAAGTAGGATGGGACTGTAACAATTTTTTTTCTCTTCCCCATCTTCCAGATGGATGTAACAACAAAATATTTGTTAATAATAATAATAATAATAATAATAATATATAATTAGTATAATAATTATAAGGGAATAATAATAATAATAATCATAATAAAAATAAATAAATAAAAAGAAAAAGAAAGAAAACATACATATCATATCAAATAATCCAATACAGAAATACAAAAAAAAATTTAAATAAATAAATAAATTTACAGCTTTGTCAACCAATATCATCTCAAAATGCTTTTTCAACCAATATCATCTCAAAATACTCTTTGTTGTTAGAAACATCCGCCTTTCATAACTCTTCTCGCCATGGATATGAATATGATGAAGATAACGACCAAACTCGCCACGTAATAGCCATGGATATGAATATGATGAAGATAACAACCAAACATAATCAATGATGAAGATTAAGATGACACCGAACATGAATGGATTATGGGTTATAAATCATCATCAGTGGGACGGTTCAAAAATCAAAGGTCGTTTCAGTTAATTCAATATTGTAACCGTTTATGAAATTGGGAATTTATTGAGAATTATGGAAAGTGTTAGGAACAACAATTTAAAGAAAAAACGTATGAAAGTTGAGAGAAAAAACGTATGAAAGTTGAGAGAAGAGAAAACAAATGAAACGTGAAAATTGGGAGAAGTGATTTTAGCTCACCCACGTGTCAGGTTTCCAGAGATTGAGTTTTCTTATTATAAGTTTAAAACATTAAAACATTAAAACAATAAAACAATATATTACTATGATATTAAAACAACTTTAAAACAATAAATTCAAATATTCTTATATATTAATTAGTATGACAGTAAAACAATAAAAATAATATATATAATTATAATAATAGTATACAAAAATATTTAATATAAAAAAAATCAAAAACAAAAATAAAGAAAACAAAAGTAGGATGGGAATGTAACAATTTTTTTTCTCTTCCCCATCTTCCAGATGGATGTAACAACAAAATATTTGTTAATAATAATAATAATAATAATATATAATTAGTATAATAATTATAAGGGAATAATAATAATAATAATCATAATAAAAATAAATAAATAAAAAGAAAAAGAAAGAAAACATACATATCATATCAAATAATCCAATACAGAAATGCAAAAAAAAAATTTAATAAATAAATAAATTTACAGCTTTGTCAACCAATATCATCTCAAAATGCTTTTTCAACCAATATCATCTCAAAATACTCTTTGTTGTTAGAAACATCCGCCTTTCATAACTCTTCTCGCCATGGATATGAATATGATGAAGATAACGACCAAACTCGCAACGTAATAGCCATGGATATGAATATGATGAAGATAACAACCAAACATAATCAATGATGAAGATTAAGATGACACCGAACATGAATGGATTATGGGTTATAAATCATCATCAGTGGGACGGTTCAAAAATCAAAGGTCGTTTCAGTTAATTCAATATTGTAACCGTTTATGAAATTGGGAATTTATTGAGAATTATGGAAAGTGTTAGGAACAACAATTTAAAGAAAAAACGTATGAAAGTTGAGAGAAAAAACGTATGAAAGTTGAGAGAAGAGAAAACAAATGAAAGGTGAAAATTGGGAGAAGTGATTTTAGCTCACCCACGTGTCAGGTTTTTAAACCCAGAGAGTGAGTTTTCTTACATTAAAACATTAAAACAATAAAACAATAAAACAATAAATCACTATGATATTAAAACAACTTTAAAACAATAAATTCAAATATTCTTATATATTAATTAGTATGACAGTAAAACAATAAAAATAATATATATAATTATAATAATAGTATACAAAAATATTTAATATAAAAAAAATCAAAAACAAAAATAAAGAAAACAAAAGTAGGATGGGACTGTAACAATTTTTTTTCTCTTCCCCATCTTTCAGATGGATGTAACAACAAAATATTTGTTAATAATAATAATAATAATAATATATAATTAGTATAATAATTATAAGGGAATAATAATAATAATAATCATAATAAAAATAAATAAATAAAAAGAAAAAGAAAGAAAACATACATATATATCATATCAAATAATCCAATACAGAAATGCAAAAAAAAAATTATATAAATAAATAAATTTACAGCTTTGTCAACCAATATCATCTCAAAATGCTTTTTCAACCAATATCATCTCAAAATACTCTTTGTTGTTAGAAACATCCGCCTTTCATAACTCTTCTCGCCATGGATATGAATATGATGAAGATAACGACCAAACTCGCCACGTAATAGCCATGGATATGAATATGATGAAGATAACAACCAAACATAATCAATGATGAAGATTAAGATGACACCGAACATGAATGGATTATGGGTTATAAATCATCATCAGTGGGACGGTTCAAAAATCAAAGGTCGTTTCAGTTAATTCAATATTGTAACCGTTTATGAAATTGGGAATTTATTGAGAATTATGGAAAGTGTTAGGAACAACAATTTAAAGAAAAAACGTATGAAAGTTGAGAGAAAAAACGTATGAAAGTTGAGAGAAGAGAAAACAAATGAAACGTGAAAATTGGGAGAAGTGATTTTAGCTCACCCACGTGTCAGGTTTTTAAACCCAGAGAGTGAGTTTTCTTACATTAAAACATTAAAACAATAAAACAATAAATTACTATGATATTAAAACAACTTTAAAACAATAAAATCAAATATTCTTATATATTAATTAGTATGACAGTAAAACAATAAAAATAATATATATAATTGTAATAATAGTATACAAAAATATTTAATATAAAAAAATTCAAAAACAAAAATAAAGAAAACAAAAGTAGGATGGGACTGTAACAATTTTTTTTCTCTTCCCCATCTTCCAGATGGATGTAACAACAAAATATTTGTTAATAATAATAATAATAATAATAATATATAATTAGTATAATAATTATAAGGGAAAAATAATAATAATAATCATAATAAAAATAAATAAATAAAACGAAAAAGAAAGAAAACATACATATCATATCAAATAATCCAATACAGAAATGCAAAAAAAAAAATTAAATAAATAAATAAATTTACAGCTTTGTCAACCAATATCATCTCAAAATGCTTTTTCAACCAATATCATCTCAAAATACTCTTTGTTGTTAGAATCATCCGCCTTTCATAACTCTTCTCGCCGTGGATATGAATATGATGAAGATAACGACCAAACTCTCCACGTAATAGCCATGGATATGAATATGATTAAGATAACAACCAAACATAATCAATGATGAAGATTAAGATGACACCGAACATGAATGGATTATGGGTTATAAATCATCATCAGTGGGACGGTTCAAAAATCAAAGGTGGTTTCAGTTAATTCAATATTGTAACCGTTTATGAAATTGGGAATTTATTGAGAATTATGGAAAGTGTTAGGAACAACAATTTAAAGAAAAAACGTATGAAAGTTGAGAGAAAAAACGTATGAAAGTTGAGAGAAGAGAAAACAAATGAAACGTGAAAATTGGGAGAAGTGATTTTAGCTCACCCACGTGTCAGGTTTTTAAACCCAGAGAGTGAGTTTTCTTACATTAAAACATTAAAACAATAAAACAATAAATTACTATGATATTAAAACAACTTTAAAACAATAAATTCAAATATTCTTATATATTAATTAGTATGACAGTAAAACAATAAAAATAATATATATAATTATAATAATAGTATACAAAAATATTTAATATAAAAAAATCAAAAACAAAAATAAAGAAAACAAAAGTAGGATGGGACTGTAACAATTTTTTTTTCTCTTCCCCATCTTCCAGATGGATGTAACAACAAAATATTTGTTAATAATAATAATAATAATAATAATATATAATCAGTATAATAATTATAAGGGAATAATAATAATAATAATCATAATAAAAATAAATAAATAAAAAGAAAAAGAAAGAAAACATACATATCATATCAAATAATCCAATACAGAAATGCAAAAAAAACAATTAAATAAATAAATAAATTTACAGCTTTGTCAACCAATATCATCTCAAAAGTCTTTTTCAACCAATATCATCTCAAAATACTCTTTGTTGTTAGAAACATCCGCCTTTCATAACTCTTCTCGCCATGGATATGAATATGATGAAGATAACGACCAAACTCGCCACGTAATAGCCATGGATATGAATATGATGAAGATAACAACCAAACATAATCAATGATGAAGATGAAGATGACACCGAACATGAATGGATTATGGGTTATAAATCATCATCAGTGGGACGGTTCAAAAATCAAAGGTCGTTTTAGTTAATTCAATATTGTAACAGTTTATGAAATTGGGAATTTATTGAGAATTATGGAAAGTGTTAGGAACAACAATTTAAAGAAAAAACGTATGAAAGTTGAGAGAAAAAACGTATGAAAGTTGAGAGAAGAGAAAACAAATGAAACGTGAAAATTGGGAAAAGTGATTTTAGCTCACCCACGTGTCAGGTTTTTAAACCCAGAGAGTGAGTTTTCTTATATTATAAGTTTATAACATTAAAACATTAAAACAATAAAACAATAAATTACTATGATATTAAAACAACTTTAAAACAATAAATTCAAATATTCTTATATATTAATTACTATGACAGTAAAACAATAAAAATAATATATATAATTATAATAATAGTATACAAAAATATTTAATATAAAAAAAATCAAAAACAAAAATAAAGAAAACAAAAGTAGGATGGGAATGTAACAATTTTTTTTCTCTTCCCCGTCTTCCAGATGGATGTAACAACAAAATATTTGTTAATAATAATAATAATAATAATAATAATATATAATTAGAATAATAATTAGAAGGGAATAATAATAATAATAATCATAATAAAAATAAATAAATAAAAAGAAAAAGAAAGAAAACATACATATCATATCAAATAATCCAATACAGAAATGCAAAAAAAAAAAATTAAATAAAAAAATAAATTTACAGCGTTGTCAACCAATATCATCTCAAAATGCTTTTTCAACCAATATCATCTCAAAATACTCTTTGTTGTTAGAAACATCCGCCTTTCATAACTCTTCTCGCCGTGGAAATGAATATGATGAAGATAACGACCAAACTCGCCACGTAATAGCCATGGATATGAATATGATGAAGATAACAACCAAACATAATCAATGATGAAGATTAAGATGACACCGAACATGAATGGATTATGGGTTATAAATCATCATGAATGGATTATGGGTTATAAATCATCATCAGTGGGACGGTTCAAAAATCAAAGGTCGTTTTAGTTAATTCAATATTGTAACCGTTTATGAAATTGGGAATTTATTGAGAATTATGGAAAGTGTTAGGAACAACAATTTAAAGAAAAAACGTATGAAAGTTGAGAGAAGAGAAAACAAATGAAACGTGAAAATTGGGAGAAGTGATTTTAGCTCACCCACGTGTCAGGTTTCCAGAGAGTGAGTTTTCTTATTATAAGTTTATAACATTAAAACATTAAAACAATAAAACAATAAATTACTATGATATTAAAACAACTTTAAAACAATAAATTCAAATATTCTTATATATTAATTAGTATGATAGTAAAACAATAAAAATAATATATATAATTATAATAATAGTATACAAAAATATTTAATATAAAAAAAATCAAAAACAAAAATAAAGAAAACAAAAGTAGGATGGGAATGTAACAATTTTTTTTCTCTTCCCCGTCTTCCAGATGGATGTAACAACAAAATATTTGTTAATAATAATAATAATAATAATAATAATATATAATTAGTATAATAATTATAAGGGAATAATAATAATAATAATCATAATAAAAATAAATAAATAAAAAGAAAAAGAAAGAAAACATACATATCATATCAAATAATCCAATACAGTAATGCAAAAAAAAATTAAATAAAAAATAAATTTACAGCTTTGTCAACCAATATCATCTCAAAATGCTTTTTCAACCAATATCATCTCAAAATACTCTTTGTTGTTAGAAACATCCGCCTTTCATAACTCTTCTCGCCATGGATATGAATATGATGAAGATAACGACCAAACTCGCCACGTAATAGCCATGGATATGAATATGATGAAGATAACAACCAAACATAATCAATGATGAAGATTAAGATGACACCGAACATGAATGGATTATGGGTTATAAATCATCATGAATGGATTATGGGTTATAAATCATCATCAGTGGGACGGTTCAAAAATCAAAGGTCGTTTCAGTTAATTCAATATTGTAACCGTTTATGAAATTGGGAATTTATTGAGAATTATGGAAAGTGTTAGGAACAACCATTTAAAGAAAAAACGTATGAAAGTTGAGAGAAGAGAAAACAAATGAAACGTGAAAATTGGGAGAAGTGATTTTAGCTCACCCACGTGTCAGGTTTCCAGAGAGTGAGTTTTCTTATTATAAGTTTAAAACATTAAAACATTAAAACAATAAAACAATATATTACTATGATATTAAAACAACTTTAAAACAATAAATTCAAATATTCTTATATATTAATTAGTATGACAGTAAAACAATAAAAACAATATATATAATTATAATAATAGTATACAAAAATATTTAATATAAAAAAAATCAAAAACAAAAATAAAGAAAACAAAAGTAGGATGGGACTGTAACAATTTTTTTTCTCTTCCCAATCTTCCAGATGGATGTAACAACAAAATATTTGTTAATAATAATAATAATAATAATATATAATTAGTATAATAATTATAAGAGAATAATAATAATAATAATCATAATAAAAATAAATAAATAAAAAGAAAAAGAAAGAAAACATACATATCATATCAAATAATCCAATACAGAAATGCAAAAAAAAAATTAAATAAATAAATAAATTTACAGCTTTGTCAACCAATATCATCTCAAAATGCTTTTTCAACCAATATCATCTCAAAATACTCTTTGTTGTTAGAAACATCCGCCTTTCATAACTCTTCTCGCCGTGGATATGAATATGATGAAGATAACGACCAATCTCGCCACGTAATAGCCATGGATATGAATATGATGAAGATAACAACCAAACATAATCAATGATGAAGATTAAGATGACACCGAACATGAATGGATTATGGGTTATAAATCATCATCAGTGGGACGGTTCAAAAATCAAAGGTCGTTTCAGTTAATTCAATATTGTAACCGTTTATGAAATTGGGAATTTATTGAGAATTATGGAAAGTGTTAGGAACAACAATTTAAAGAAAAAACGTATGAAAGTTGAGAGAAGAGAAAACAAATGAAACGTGAAAATTGGGAGAAGTGATTTTAGCTCACCCACGTGTCAGGTTTCCAGAGAGTGAGTTTTCTTATTATAAGTTTATAACATTAAAACATTAAAACAATAAAACAATAAATTACTATGATATTAAAACAACTTTAAAACAATAAATTCAAATATTCTTATATATTAATTAGTATGACAGTAAAAGAATAAAAACAATATATATAATTATAATGATAGTATACAAAAATATTTAATATAAAAAAAATCAAAAACAAAAATAAAGAAAACAAAAGTAGGATGGGACTGTAACAATTTTTTTTCTCTTCCCAATCTTCCAGATGGATGTAACAACAAAATATTTGTTAATAATAATAATAATAATAATATATAATTAGTAAAATAATTATAAGAGAATAATAATAATAATAATCATAATAAAAATAAATAAATAAAAAGAAAAAGAAAGAAAACATACATATCATATCAAATAATCCAATACAGAAATGCAAAAAAAAAATTAAATAAATAAATAAATTTACAGCTTTGTCAACCAATATCATCTCAAAATGCTTTTTCAACCAATATCATCTCAAAATACTCTTTGTTGTTAGAAACATCCGCCTTTCATAACTCTTCTCGCCGTGGATATGAATATGATGAAGATAACGACCAAACTCGCCACATAATAGCCATGGATATGAATATGATGAAGATAACAACCAAACATAATCAATGATGAAGATTAAGATGACACCGAACATGAATGGATTATGGGTTATAAATCATCATCAGTGGGACGGTTCAAAAATCAAAGGTCGTTTCAGTTAATTCAATATTGTAACCGTTAATGAAATTGGGAATTTATTGAGAATTATGGAAAGTGTTAGGAACAACAATTTAAAGAAAATACGTAGGAAAGTTGAGAGAAAAAACGTATGAAAGTTGAGAGAAGAGAAAACAAATGAAACGTGAAAATTGGGAGAAGTGATTTTAGCTCACCCACGTGTCAGGTTTTTAAACCCAAAGAGTGAGTTTTCTTATTATAAGTTTATAACATTAAAACATTAAAACAATAAAACAATAAATTACTATGATATTAAAACAACTTTAAAACAATAAATTCAAATATTCTTATATATTAATTAGTATAACAGTAAAACAATAAAAATAATATATATAATTATAATAATAGTATACAAAAATATTTAATATAAAAAAAATCAAAAACAAAAATAAAGAAAACAAAAGTAGGATGGGAATGTAACAATTTTTTTTCTCTTCCCCGTCTTCCAGATGGATGTAACAACAAAATATTTGTTAATAATAATAATAATAATAATAATATATAATTAGTATAATAATTATAAGGGAATAATAATAATAATAATAATCATAATAAAAATAAATAAATAAAAAGAAAAAGAAAGAAAACATACATATCATATCAAATAATCCAATACAGAAATGCAAAAAAAAAATTAAATAAATAAATAAATTTACAGCTTTGTCAACCAATATCATCTCAAAATGCTTTTTCAACCAATATCATCTCAAAATACTCTTTGTTGTTAGAAACATCCGCCTTTCATAACTCTTCTCGCCGTGGATATGAATATGATGAAGATAACGACCAAACTCGCCACGTAATAGCCATGGATATGAATATGATGAAGATAACAACCAAACATAATCAATGATGAAGATTAAGATGACACCGAACATGAATGGATTATGGGTTATAAATCATCATCAGTGGGACGGTTCAAAAATCAAAGGTCGTTTCAGTTAATTCAATATTGTAACCGTTAATGAAATTGGGAATTTATTGAGAATTATGGAAAGTGTTAGGAACAACAATTTAAAGAAAATACGTAGGAAAGTTGAGAGAAAAAACGTATGAAAGTTGAGAGAAGAGAAAACAAATGAAACGTGAAAATTGGGAGAAGTGATTTTAGCTCACCCACGTGTCAGGTTTTTAAACCCAAAGAGTGAGTTTTCTTATTATAAGTTTATAACATTAAAACATTAAAACAATAAAACAATAAATTACTATGATATTAAAACAACTTTAAAACAATAAATTCAAATATTCTTATATATTAATTAGTATAACAGTAAAACAATAAAAATAATATATATAATTATAATAATAGTATACAAAAATATTTAATATAAAAAAAATCAAAAACAAAAATAAAGAAAACAAAAGTAGGATGGGACTGTAACAATTTTTTTTTCTCTTCCCCATCTTCCAGATGGATGTAACAACAAAATATTTGTTAATAATAATAATAATAATAATATATAATTAGTATAATAATTATAAGGGAATAATAATAATAATAATCATAATAAAAATAAATAAATAAAAAGAAAAAGAAAGAAAACATACATATCATATCAAATAATCCAATACAGAAATGCAAAAAAAACAATTAAATAAATAAATAAATTTACAGCTATGTCAACCAATATCATCTCAAAATGCTTTTTCAACCAATATCATCTCAAAATACTCTTTGTTGTTAGAAACATCTGCCTTTCATAACTCTTCTCGCCATGGATATGAATATGATGAAGATAACGACCAAACTCGCCACGTAATAGCCATGGATATGAATATGATGAAGATAACAACCAAACATAATCAATGATGAAGATGAAGATGACACCGAACATGAATGGATTATGGGTTATAAATCATCATCAGTGGGACGGTTCAAAAATCAAAGGTCGTTTCAGTTAATTCAATATTGTAACCGTTTATGAAATTGGGAATTTATTGAGAATTATGGAAAGTGTTAGGAACAACAATTTAAAGAAAAAACATATGAAAGTTGAGAGAAAAAACGTATGAAAGTTGAGAGAAGAGAAAACAAATGAAACGTGAAAATTGGGAGAAGTGATTTTAGCTCACCCACGTGTCAGGTTTTTAAACCCAGAGAGTGAGTTTTCTTACATTAAAACATTAAAACAATAAAACAATAAATTACTATGATATTAAAACAACTTTAAAACAATAAATTCAAATATTCTTATATATTAATTAGTATGACAGTAAAACAATAAAAATAATATATATAATTATAATAATAGTATACAAAAATATTTAATATAAAAAAATCAAAAACAAAAATAAAGAAAACAAAAGTAGGATGGGACTGTAACAATTTTTTTTTCTCTTCCCCATCTTCCAGATGGATGTAACAACAAAATATTTGTTAATAATAATAATAATAATAATATATAATTAGTATAATAATTATAAGGGAATAATAATAATAATAATCATAATAAAAATAAATAAATAAAAAGAAAAAGAAAGAAAACATACATATCATATCAAATAATCCAATACAGAAATGCAAAAAAAACAATTAAATAAATAAATAAATTTACAGCTTTGTCAACCAATATCATCTCAAAATGCTTTTTCAACCAATATCATCTCAAAATACTCTTTGTTGTTAGAAACATCTGCCTTTCATAACTCTTCTCGCCATGGATATGAATATGATGAAGATAACGACCAAACTCGCCACGTAATAGCCATGGATATGAATATGATGAAGATAACAACCAAACATAATCAATGATGAAGATTAAGATGACACCGAACATGAATGGATTATGGGTTATAAATCATCATGAATGGATTATGGGTTATAAATCATCATCAATGGGACGGTTCAAAAATCAAAGGTCGTTTCAGTTAATTCAATATTGTAACCGTTTATGAAATTGGGAATTTATTGAGAATTATGGTAAGTGTTAGGAACAACAATTTAAAGAAAAAACGTATGAAAGTTGAGAGAAGAGAAAACAAATGAAATGAGAAAATTGGGAGAAGTGATTTTAGCTCACCCACGTGTCAGGTTTCCAGAGAGTGAGTTTTCTTATTATAAGTTTATAACATTAAAACATTAAAACAATAAAACAATAAATTACTATGATATTAAAACAACTTTAAAACAATAAATTCAAATATTCTTATATATTAATTAGTATGACAGTAAAACAATAAAAATAATATATATAATTATAATAATAGTATACAAAAATATTTAATATAAAAAAAATCAAAAACAAAAATAAAGAAAACAAAAGTAGGATGGGACTGTAACAATTTTTTTTCTCTTCCCCATCTTCCAGATGGATGTAACAACAAAAAATTTGTTAATAATAATAATAATAATAATAATAATATATAATTAGTATAATAATTATAAGAGAATAATAATAATAATAATAATAATAAAAATAAATAAAGAAAAAGAAAAAGAAAGAAAACATACATATCATATCAAATAATCCAATACAGAAATGCAAAAAAAAAAATTTAAATAAATAAATAAATTTACAGCTTTGTCAACCAATATCATCTCAAAATGCTTTTTCAACCAATATCATCTCAAAATACTCTTTGTTGTTAGAAACATCTGCCTTTCATAACACTTCTCGCCATGGATATGAATATGATGAAGATAACGACCAAACTCGCCACGTAATAGCCATGGATATGAATATGATGAAGATAACAACCAAACATAATCAATGATGAAGATTAAGATGACACCGAACATGAATGGATTATGGGTTATAAATCATCATCAGTGGGACGGTTCAACAATATAAGGTCGTTTCAGTTAATTCAATATTGTAACCGTTTATGAAATTGGGAATTTATTGAGAATTATGGAAAGTGTTAGGAACAACAATTTAAAGAAAAAACGTATGAAAGTTGAGAGAAAAAACGTATGAAATTTGAGAGAAGAGAAAACAAATGAAACGTGAAAATTGGGAGAAGTGATTTTAGCTCACCCACGTGTCAGGTTTTTAAACCCAGAGAGTGAGTTTTCTTATATTATAAGTTTATAACATTAAAACATTAAAACAATAAAACAATAAATTATTATGATATTAAAACAACTTTAAATCAATAAATTCAAATATTCTTATATATTAATTAGTATGACAGTAAAACAATAAAAATAATATATATAATTATAAAAATAGTATACAAAAATATTTAATTTAAAAAAATTCAAAAACAAAAATAAAGAAAACAAAAGTAGGATGGGACTGTAACAATTTTTTTTCTCTTCCCCATCTTCCAGATGGATGTAACAACAAAATATTTGTTAATAATAATAATAATAATAATAATAATAATAATAATATATAATTAGTATAATAATTATAAGGGAATAATAATAATAATAATCATCATAATAAAAATAAATAAATAAAAAGAAAAAGAAAGAAAACATACATATCATATCAAATAATCCAATACAGAAATGCAAAAAAAAAAATTTAAATAAATAAATAAATTTACAGCTTTGTCAACCAATATCATCTCAAAATGCTTTTTCAACCAATATCATCTCAAAATACTTTTTGTTGTTAGAAACATCCGCCTTTCATAACCAAACTCACCACGTAATAGCCATGGATATGAATATGATGAAGATAACAACCAAACATAATCAATGATGAAGATTAAGATGACACCGAACATGAATGGATTATGGGTTATAAATCAGCATCAGTGGGACGGTTCAAAAATCAAAGGTCGTTTCAGTTAATTCAATATTGTAACCGTTTATGAAATTGGGAATTTATTGAGAATTATGGAAAGTGTTAGGAACAACAATTTAAAGAAAAAACGTATGAAAGTTGAGAGAAAAAACGTATGAAAGTTGAGAGAAGAGAAAACAAATGAAACGTGAAAACTGGGAGAAGTGATTTTAGCTCACCCACGTGTCAGGTTTTTAAACCCAGAGAGTGAGTTTTCTTACATTAAAACATTAAAACAATAAAACAATAAATTACTATGATATTAAAACAACTTTAAAACAATAAATTCAAATATTCTTATATATTAATTAGTATGACAGTAAAACAATAAAAATTATATATATAATTATAATAATAGTATACAAAAATATTTAATATAAAAAAATTCAAAAACAAAAATAAAGAAAACAAAAGTAGGATGGGACTGTAACAATTTTTTTTCTCTTCCCCATCTTCCAGATGGATGTAACAACAAAATATTTGTTAATAATAATAATAATAATAATAATAATAATAATAATAATATATAATTAGTATAATAATTATAAGGGAATAATAATAATAATCATAATAAAAATAAATACATAAAAAGAAAAAGAAAGAAAACATACATATCATATCAAATAATCCAATACAGAAATGCAAAAAAAACAATTAAATAAATAAATAAATTTACAGCTTTGTCAACCAATATCATCTCAAAATGCTTTTTCAACCAATATCATCTCAAAATACTCTTTGTTGTTAGAAACATCCGCCTTTCATAACTCTTCTCGCCGTGGATATGAATATGATGAAGATAACGACCAAACTCTCCACGTAATAGCCATGGATATGAATATGATTAAGATAACAACCAAACATAATCAATGATGAAGATTAAGATGACACCGAACATGAATGGATTATGGGTTATAAATCATCATCAGTGGGACGGTTCAAAAATCAAAGGTCGTTTCAGTTAATTCAATATTGTAACCGTTTATGAAATTGGGAATTTATTGAGAATTATGGAAAGTGTAAGGAACAACAATTTAAAGAAAAAACGTATGAAAGTTGAAAGAAAAAACGTATGAAAGTTGAGAGAAGAGAAAACAGATGAAACGTGAAAATTGGAAGAAGTGATTTTAGCTCACCCACGTGTCAGGTTTTTAAACCCAGAGAGTGAGTTTTCTTATATTATAAGTTTATAACATTAAAACATTAAAACAATAAAACAATAAATTACTATGATATTAAAACAACTTTAAAACAATAAATTCAAATATTCTTATATATTAATTAGTATGACAGTAAAACAATAAAAATAATATATATAATTATAATAATAGTATACAAAAATATTTAATATAAAAAAAATCAAAAACAAAAATAAAGAAAACAAAAGTAGGATGCGAATGTAACAATTTTTTTTCTCTTCCCCGTCTTCCAGATGGATGTAACAACAAAATATTTGTTAATAATAATAATAATAATAATAATATATAATTAGTATAATAATTAGAAGGGAATAATAATAATAATAATCATAATAAAAATAAATAAATAAAAAGAAAAAGAAAGAAAACATACATATCATATCAAATAATCCAATACAGAAATGCAAAAAAAAAATTAAATAAAAAAATAAATTTACAGCTTTGTCAACCAATATCATCTCAAAATGCTTTTTCAACCAATATCATCTCAAAATACTCTTTGTTGTTAGAAACATCCGCCTTTCATAACTCTTCTCGCCGTGGAAATGAATATGATGAAGATAACGACCAAACTCGCCACGTAATAGCCATGGATATGAATATGATGAAGATAACAACCAAACATAATCAATGATGAAGATTAAGATGACACCGAACATGAATGGATTGTGGGTTATAAATCATCATGAATGGATTATGGGTTATAAATCATCATCAGTGGGACGGTTCAAAAATCAAAGGTCGTTTCAGTTAATTCAATATTGTAACCGTTTATGAAATTGGGAATTTATTGAGAATTATGGAAAGTGTTAGGAACAACAATTTAAAGAAAAAACGTATGAAAGTTGAGAGAAGAGAAAACAAATGAAACGTGAAAATTGGGAGAAGTGATTTTAGCTCACCCACGTGTCAGGTTTCCAGAGAGTGAGTTTTCTTATTATAAGTTTATAACATTAAAACATTAAAACAATAAAACAATATATTACTATGATATTAAAACAACTTTAAAACAATAAATTCAAATATTCTTATATATTAATTAGTATGACAGTAAAACAATAAAAATAATATATATAATTATAATAATAGTATACAAAAATATTTAATATAAAAAAAATCAAAAACAAAAATAAAGAAAACAAAAGTAGGATGAGACTGTAACAATTTTTTTTCTCTTCCCCATCTTCCAGATGGATGTAACAACAAAATATTTGTTAATAATAATAATAATAATAATATATAATTAGTATAATAATTATAAGAGAATAATAATAATAATAATCATAATAAAAATAAATAAATAAAAAGAAAAAGAAAGAAAACATACATATCATATCAAATAATCCAATACAGAAATGCAAAAAAAAAAATTAAATAAATAAATAAATTTACAGCTTTGTCAACCAATATCATCTCAAAATGCTTTTTCAACCAATATCATCTCAAAATACTCTTTGTTGTTAGAAAAATCCGCCTTTCATAACCAAACTCGCCACGTAATAGCCATGGATATGAATATGATGAAGATAACAACCAAACATAATCAATGATGAAGATTAAGATGACACCGAACATGAATGGATTATGGGTTATAAATCATCATCAGTGGGACGGTTCAAAAATCAAAGGTCGTTTCAGTTAATTCAATATTGTAACCGTTTATGAAATTGGGAATTTATTGAGAATTATGGAAAGTGTTAGGAACAACAATTTAAAGAAAAAACGTATGAAAGTTGAGAGAAAAAACGTATGAAAGTTGAGAGAAGAGAAAACAAATGAAACGTGAAAATTGGGAGAAGTGATTTTAGCTCACCCACGTGTCAGGTTTTTAAACCCAGAGAGTGAGTTTTCTTACATTAAAACATTAAAACAATAAAACAATAAATTACTATGATATTAAAACAACTTTAAAACAATAAAATCAAATATTCTTATATATTAATTAGTATGACAGTAAAACAATAAAAATAATATATATAATTGTAATAATAGTATACAAAAATATTTAATATAAAAAAATTCAAAAACAAAAATAAAGAAAACAAAAGTAGGATGGGACTGTAACAATTTTTTTTCTCTTCCCCATCTTCCAGATGGATGTAACAACAAAATATTTGTTAATAATAATAATAATAATAATAATAATAATAATATATAATTAGTATAATAATTATAAGGGAATAATAATAATAATAATCATAATAAAAATAAATAAATAAAAAGAAAAAGAAAGAAAACATACATATCATATCAAATAATCCAATACAGAAATGCAAAAAAAAAAAATTAAATAAATAAATAAATTTACAGCTTTGTCAACCAATATCATCTCAAAATGCTTTTTCAACCAATATCATCTCAAAATACTCTTTGTTGTTAGAAACATCCGCCTTTCATAACTCTTCTCACCGTGGATATGAATATGATGAAGATAACGACCAAACTCTCCACGTAATAGCCATGGATATGAATATGATTAAGATAACAACCAAACATAATCAATGATGAAGATTAAGATGACACCGAACATGAATGGATTATGGGTTATAAATCATCATCAGTGGGACGGTTCAAAAATCAAAGGTCGTTTCAGTTAATTCAATATTGTAACCGTTTATGAAATTGGGAATTTATTGAGAATTATGGAAAGTGTTAGGAACAACAATTTAAAGAAAAAACATATGAAAGTTGAGAGAAAAAACGTATGAAAGTTGAGAGAAGAGAAAACAAATGAAACGTGAAAATTGGGAGAAGTGATTTTAGCTCACCCACGTGTCAGGTTTTTAAACCCAGAGAGTGAGTTTTCTTACATTAAAACATTAAAACAATAAAACAATAAATTACTATGATATTAAAACAACTTTAAAACAATAAATTCAAATATTCTTATATATTAATTAGTATGACAGTAAAACAATAAAAATAATATATATAATTATAATAATAGTATACAAAAATATTTAATATAAAAAAATCAAAAACAAAAATAAAGAAAACAAAAGTAGGATGGGACTGTAACAATTTTTTTTTCTCTTCCCCATCTTCCAGATGGATGTAACAACAAAATATTTGTTAATAATAATAATAATAATAATATATAATTAGTATAATAATTATAAGGGAATAATAATAATAATAATCATAATAAAAATAAATAAATAAAAAGAAAAAGAAAGAAAACATACATATCATATCAAATAATCCAATACAGAAATGCAAAAAAAACAATTAAATAAATAAATAAATTTACAGCTTTGTCAACCAATATCATCTCAAAATGCTTTTTCAACCAATATCATCTCAAAATACTCTTTGTTGTTAGAAACATCTGCCTTTCATAACTCTTCTCGCCATGGATATGAATATGATGAAGATAACGACCAAACTCGCCACGTAATAGCCATGGATATGAATATGATGAAGATAACAACCAAACATAATCAATGATGAAGATTAAGATGACACCGAACATGAATGGATTATGGGTTATAAATCATCATGAATGGATTATGGGTTATAAATCATCATCAATGGGACGGTTCAAAAATCAAAGGTCGTTTCAGTTAATTCAATATTGTAACCGTTTATGAAATTGGGAATTTATTGAGAATTATGGTAAGTGTTAGGAACAACAATTTAAAGAAAAAACGTATGAAAGTTGAGAGAAGAGAAAACAAATGAAACGAGAAAATTGGGAGAAGTGATTTTAGCTCACCCACGTGTCAGGTTTCCAGAGAGTGAGTTTTCTTATTATAAGTTTATAACATTAAAACATTAAAACAATAAAACAATAAATTACTATGATATTAAAACAACTTTAAAACAATAAATTCAAATATTCTTATATATTAATTAGTATGACAGTAAAACAATAAAAATAATATATATAATTATAATAATAGTATACAAAAATATTTAATATAAAAAAAATCAAAAACAAAAATAAAGAAAACAAAAGTAGGATGGGACTGTAACAATTTTTTTTCTCTTCCCCATCTTCCAGATGGATGTAACAACAAAAAATTTGTTAATAATAATAATAATAATAATAATAATATATAATTAGTATAATAATTATAAGAGAATAATAATAATAATAATAATAAAAATAAATAAAGAAAAAGAAAAAGAAAGAAAACATACATATCATATCAAATAATCCAATACAGAAATGCAAAAAAAAAAATTTAAATAAATAAATAAATTTACAGCTTTGTCAACCAATATCATCTCAAAATGCTTTTTCAACCAATATCATCTCAAAATACTCTTTGTTGTTAGAAACATCTGCCTTTCATAACACTTCTCGCCATGGATATGAATATGATGAAGATAACGACCAAACTCGCCACGTAATAGCCATGGATATGAATATGATGAAGATAACAACCAAACATAATCAATGATGAAGATTAAGATGACACCGAACATGAATGGATTATGGGTTATAAATCATCATCAGTGGGACGGTTCAACAATATAAGGTCGTTTCAGTTAATTCAATATTGTAACCGTTTATGAAATTGGGAATTTATTGAGAATTATGGAAAGTGTTAGGAACAACAATTTAAAGAAAAAACGTATGAAAGTTGAGAGAAAAAACGTATGAAAGTTGAGAGAAGAGAAAACAAATGAAACGTGAAAATTGGGAAAAGTGATTTTAGCTCACCCACGTGTCAGGTTTTTAAACCCAGAGAGTGAGTTTTCTTATATTATAAGTTTATAACATTAAAACATTAAAACAATAAAACAATAAATTACTATGATATTAAAACAACTTTAAAACAATAAATTCAAATATTCTTATATATTAATTACTATGACAGTAAAACAATAAAAATAATATATATAATTATAATAATAGTATACAAAAATATTTAATATAAAAAAAATCAAAAACAAAAATAAAGAAAACAAAAGTAGGATGGGAATGTAACAATTTTTTTTCTCTTCCCCGTCTTCCAGATGGATGTAACAACAAAATATTTGTTAATAATAATATATAATTATAATAATAATTAGAAGGGAATAATAATAATAATAATCATAATAAAAATAAATAAATAAAAAGAAAAAGAAAGAAAACATACATATCATATCAAATAATCCAATACAGAAATGCAAAAAAAAAATTAAATAAAAAAATAAATTTACAGCTTTGTCAACCAATATCATCTCAAAATGCTTTTTCAACCAATATCATCTCAAAATACTCTTTGTTGTTAGAAACATCCGCCTTTCATAACTCTTCTCGCCGTGGAAATGAATATGATGAAGATAACGACCAAACTCGCCACGTAATAGCCATGGATATGAATATGATGAAGATAACAACCAAACATAATCAATGATGAAGATTAAGATGACACCGAACATGAATGGATTATGGGTTATAAATCATCATCAGTGGGACGGTTCAAAAATCAAAGGTCGTTTCAGTTAATTCAATATTGTAACCGTTTATGAAATTGGGAATTTATTGAGAATTATGGAAAGTGTTAGGAACAACAATTTAAAGAAAAAACGTATGAAAGTTGAGAGAAAAAACGTATGAAAGTTGAGAGAAGAGAAAACAAATGAAACGTGAAAATTGGGAGAAGTGATTTTAGCTCACCCACGTGTCAGGTTTTTAAACCCAGAGAGTGAGTTTTCTTACATTAAAACATTAAAAAAATAAAACAATAAAACAATAAATTACTATGATATTAAAACAACTTTAAAACAATAAATTCAAATATTCTTATATATTAATTAGTATGACAGTAAAACAATAAAAACAATATATATAATTATAATAATAGTATACAAAAATATTTAATATAAAAAAAATCAAAAACAAAAATAAAGAAAACAAAAGTAGGATGGGACTGTAACAATTTTTTTTCTCTTCCCCATCTTCCAGATGGATGTAACAACAAAATATTTGTTAATAATAATAATAATAATAATAATAATATATAATTAGTATAATAATTATAAGGGAATAATAATAATAATAATCATAATAAAAATAAATAAATAAAAAGAAAAAGAAAGAAAACATACATATCATATCAAATAATCCAATACAGAAATACAAAAAAAAATTTAAATAAATAAATAAATTTACAGCTTTGTCAACCAATATCATCTCAAAATGCTTTTTCAACCAATATCATCTCAAAATACTCTTTGTTGTTAGAAACATCCGCCTTTCATAACTCTTCTCGCCATGGATATGAATATGATGAAGATAACGACCAAACTCGCAACGTAATAGCCATGGATATGAATATGATGAAGATAACAACCAAACATAATCAATGATGAAGATTAAGATGACACCGAACATGAATGGATTATGGGTTATAAATCATCATCAGTGGGACGGTTCAAAAATCAAAGGTCGTTTCAGTTAATTCAATATTGTAACCGTTTATGAAATTGGGAATTTATTGAGAATTATGGAAAGTGTTAGGAACAACAATTTAAAGAAAAAACGTATGAAAGTTGAGAGAAAAAACGTATGAAAGTTGAGAGAAGAGAAAACAAATGAAAGGTGAAAATTGGGAGAAGTGATTTTAGCTCACCCACGTGTCAGGTTTTTAAACCCAGAGAGTGAGTTTTCTTACATTAAAACATTAAAACAATAAAACAATAAAACAATAAATCACTATGATATTAAAACAACTTTAAAACAATAAATTCAAATATTCTTATATATTAATTAGTAT
This sequence comes from Lathyrus aphaca, assembly GCA_963966055.1. Classification (NCBI taxonomy): domain Eukaryota; kingdom Viridiplantae; phylum Streptophyta; class Magnoliopsida; order Fabales; family Fabaceae; genus Lathyrus; species Lathyrus aphaca. The sequence continues at coordinate 448,284,301 of OZ014519.1, read as the reverse complement.
GACAGTAAAACAATAAAAATAATATATATAATTATAATAATAGTATACAAAAATATTTAATATAAAAAAAATCAAAAACAAAAATAAAGAAAACAAAAGTAGGATGGGACTGTAACAATTTTTTTTCTCTTCCCCATCTTTCAGATGGATGTAACAACAAAATATTTGTTAATAATAATAATAATAATAATAATAATATATAATTAGTATAATAATTATAAGGGAATAATAATAATAATAATCATAATAAAAATAAATAAATAAAAAGAAAAAGAAAGAAAACATACATATATATCATATCAAATAATCCAATACAGAAATGCAAAAAAAAAATTATATAAATAAATAAATTTACAGCTTTGTCAACCAATATCATCTCAAAATGCTTTTTCAACCAATATCATCTCAAAATACTCTTTGTTGTTAGAAACATCCGCCTTTCATAACTCTTCTCGCCATGGATATGAATATGATGAAGATAACGACCAAACTCGCCACGTAATAGCCATGGATATGAATATGATGAAGATAACAACCAAACATAATCAATGATGAAGATTAAGATGACACCGAACATGAATGGATTATGGGTTATAAATCATCATCAGTGGGACGGTTCAAAAATCAAAGGTCGTTTCAGTTAATTCAATATTGTAACCGTTTATGAAATTGGGAATTTATTGAGAATTATGGAAAGTGTTAGGAACAACAATTTAAAGAAAAAACGTATGAAAGTTGAGAGAAAAAACGTATGAAAGTTGAGAGAAGAGAAAACAAATGAAACGTGAAAATTGGGAGAAGTGATTTTAGCTCACCCACGTGTCAGGTTTTTAAACCCAGAGAGTGAGTTTTCTTACATTAAAACATTAAAACAATAAAACAATAAATTACTATGATATTAAAACAACTTTAAAACAATAAAATCAAATATTCTTATATATTAATTAGTATGACAGTAAAACAATAAAAATAATATATATAATTGTAATAATAGTATACAAAAATATTTAATATAAAAAAATTCAAAAACAAAAATAAAGAAAACAAAAGTAGGATGGGACTGTAACAATTTTTTTTCTCTTCCCCATCTTCCAGATGGATGTAACAACAAAATATTTGTTAATAATAATAATAATAATAATAATATATAATTAGTATAATAATTATAAGGGAAAAATAATAATAATAATCATAATAAAAATAAATAAATAAAACGAAAAAGAAAGAAAACATACATATCATATCAAATAATCCAATACAGAAATGCAAAAAAAAAAATTAAATAAATAAATAAATTTACAGCTTTGTCAACCAATATCATCTCAAAATGCTTTTTCAACCAATATCATCTCAAAATACTCTTTGTTGTTAGAATCATCCGCCTTTCATAACTCTTCTCGCCGTGGATATGAATATGATGAAGATAACGACCAAACTCTCCACGTAATAGCCATGGATATGAATATGATTAAGATAACAACCAAACATAATCAATGATGAAGATTAAGATGACACCGAACATGAATGGATTATGGGTTATAAATCATCATCAGTGGGACGGTTCAAAAATCAAAGGTGGTTTCAGTTAATTCAATATTGTAACCGTTTATGAAATTGGGAATTTATTGAGAATTATGGAAAGTGTTAGGAACAACAATTTAAAGAAAAAACGTATGAAAGTTGAGAGAAAAAACGTATGAAAGTTGAGAGAAGAGAAAACAAATGAAACGTGAAAATTGGGAGAAGTGATTTTAGCTCACCCACGTGTCAGGTTTTTAAACCCAGAGAGTGAGTTTTCTTACATTAAAACATTAAAACAATAAAACAATAAATTACTATGATATTAAAACAACTTTAAAACAATAAATTCAAATATTCTTATATATTAATTAGTATGACAGTAAAACAATAAAAATAATATATATAATTATAATAATAGTATACAAAAATATTTAATATAAAAAAATCAAAAACAAAAATAAAGAAAACAAAAGTAGGATGGGACTGTAACAATTTTTTTTTCTCTTCCCCATCTTCCAGATGGATGTAACAACAAAATATTTGTTAATAATAATAATAATAATAATAATATATAATCAGTATAATAATTATAAGGGAATAATAATAATAATAATCATAATAAAAATAAATAAATAAAAAGAAAAAGAAAGAAAACATACATATCATATCAAATAATCCAATACAGAAATGCAAAAAAAACAATTAAATAAATAAATAAATTTACAGCTTTGTCAACCAATATCATCTCAAAAGTCTTTTTCAACCAATATCATCTCAAAATACTCTTTGTTGTTAGAAACATCCGCCTTTCATAACTCTTCTCGCCATGGATATGAATATGATGAAGATAACGACCAAACTCGCCACGTAATAGCCATGGATATGAATATGATGAAGATAACAACCAAACATAATCAATGATGAAGATGAAGATGACACCGAACATGAATGGATTATGGGTTATAAATCATCATCAGTGGGACGGTTCAAAAATCAAAGGTCGTTTTAGTTAATTCAATATTGTAACAGTTTATGAAATTGGGAATTTATTGAGAATTATGGAAAGTGTTAGGAACAACAATTTAAAGAAAAAACGTATGAAAGTTGAGAGAAAAAACGTATGAAAGTTGAGAGAAGAGAAAACAAATGAAACGTGAAAATTGGGAAAAGTGATTTTAGCTCACCCACGTGTCAGGTTTTTAAACCCAGAGAGTGAGTTTTCTTATATTATAAGTTTATAACATTAAAACATTAAAACAATAAAACAATAAATTACTATGATATTAAAACAACTTTAAAACAATAAATTCAAATATTCTTATATATTAATTACTATGACAGTAAAACAATAAAAATAATATATATAATTATAATAATAGTATACAAAAATATTTAATATAAAAAAAATCAAAAACAAAAATAAAGAAAACAAAAGTAGGATGGGAATGTAACAATTTTTTTTCTCTTCCCCGTCTTCCAGATGGATGTAACAACAAAATATTTGTTAATAATAATAATAATAATAATAATAATATATAATTAGAATAATAATTAGAAGGGAATAATAATAATAATAATCATAATAAAAATAAATAAATAAAAAGAAAAAGAAAGAAAACATACATATCATATCAAATAATCCAATACAGAAATGCAAAAAAAAAAAATTAAATAAAAAAATAAATTTACAGCGTTGTCAACCAATATCATCTCAAAATGCTTTTTCAACCAATATCATCTCAAAATACTCTTTGTTGTTAGAAACATCCGCCTTTCATAACTCTTCTCGCCGTGGAAATGAATATGATGAAGATAACGACCAAACTCGCCACGTAATAGCCATGGATATGAATATGATGAAGATAACAACCAAACATAATCAATGATGAAGATTAAGATGACACCGAACATGAATGGATTATGGGTTATAAATCATCATGAATGGATTATGGGTTATAAATCATCATCAGTGGGACGGTTCAAAAATCAAAGGTCGTTTTAGTTAATTCAATATTGTAACCGTTTATGAAATTGGGAATTTATTGAGAATTATGGAAAGTGTTAGGAACAACAATTTAAAGAAAAAACGTATGAAAGTTGAGAGAAGAGAAAACAAATGAAACGTGAAAATTGGGAGAAGTGATTTTAGCTCACCCACGTGTCAGGTTTCCAGAGAGTGAGTTTTCTTATTATAAGTTTATAACATTAAAACATTAAAACAATAAAACAATAAATTACTATGATATTAAAACAACTTTAAAACAATAAATTCAAATATTCTTATATATTAATTAGTATGATAGTAAAACAATAAAAATAATATATATAATTATAATAATAGTATACAAAAATATTTAATATAAAAAAAATCAAAAACAAAAATAAAGAAAACAAAAGTAGGATGGGAATGTAACAATTTTTTTTCTCTTCCCCGTCTTCCAGATGGATGTAACAACAAAATATTTGTTAATAATAATAATAATAATAATAATAATAATATATAATTAGTATAATAATTATAAGGGAATAATAATAATAATAATCATAATAAAAATAAATAAATAAAAAGAAAAAGAAAGAAAACATACATATCATATCAAATAATCCAATACAGTAATGCAAAAAAAAATTAAATAAAAAATAAATTTACAGCTTTGTCAACCAATATCATCTCAAAATGCTTTTTCAACCAATATCATCTCAAAATACTCTTTGTTGTTAGAAACATCCGCCTTTCATAACTCTTCTCGCCATGGATATGAATATGATGAAGATAACGACCAAACTCGCCACGTAATAGCCATGGATATGAATATGATGAAGATAACAACCAAACATAATCAATGATGAAGATTAAGATGACACCGAACATGAATGGATTATGGGTTATAAATCATCATGAATGGATTATGGGTTATAAATCATCATCAGTGGGACGGTTCAAAAATCAAAGGTCGTTTCAGTTAATTCAATATTGTAACCGTTTATGAAATTGGGAATTTATTGAGAATTATGGAAAGTGTTAGGAACAACAATTTAAAGAAAAAACGTATGAAAGTTGAGAGAAAAAACGTATGAAAGTTGAGAGAAGAGAAAACAAATGAAACGTGAAAATTGGGAAAAGTGATTTTAGCTCACCCACGTGTCAGGTTTTTAAACCCAGAGAGTGAGTTTTCTTATATTATAAGTTTATAACATTAAAACATTAAAACAATAAAACAATAAATTACTATGATATTAAAACAACTTTAAAACAATAAATTCAAATATTCTTATATATTAATTACTATGACAGTAAAACAATAAAAATAATATATATAATTATAATAATAGTATACAAAAATATTTAATATAAAAAAAATCAAAAACAAAAATAAAGAAAACAAAAGTAGGATGGGAATGTAACAATTTTTTTTCTCTTCCCCGTCTTCCAGATGGATGTAACAACAAAATATTTGTTAATAATAATAATAATAATAATAATAATATATAATTAGAATAATAATTAGAAGGGAATAATAATAATAATAATCATAATAAAAATAAATAAATAAAAAGAAAAAGAAAGAAAACATACATATCATATCAAATAATCCAATACAGAAATGCAAAAAAAAAAAATTAAATAAAAAAATAAATTTACAGCGTTGTCAACCAATATCATCTCAAAATGCTTTTTCAACCAATATCATCTCAAAATACTCTTTGTTGTTAGAAACATCCGCCTTTCATAACTCTTCTCGCCGTGGAAATGAATATGATGAAGATAACGACCAAACTCGCCACGTAATAGCCATGGATATGAATATGATGAAGATAACAACCAAACATAATCAATGATGAAGATTAAGATGACACCGAACATGAATGGATTATGGGTTATAAATCATCATGAATGGATTATGGGTTATAAATCATCATCAGTGGGACGGTTCAAAAATCAAAGGTCGTTTTAGTTAATTCAATATTGTAACCGTTTATGAAATTGGGAATTTATTGAGAATTATGGAAAGTGTTAGGAACAACAATTTAAAGAAAAAACGTATGAAAGTTGAGAGAAGAGAAAACAAATGAAACGTGAAAATTGGGAGAAGTGATTTTAGCTCACCCACGTGTCAGGTTTCCAGAGAGTGAGTTTTCTTATTATAAGTTTATAACATTAAAACATTAAAACAATAAAACAATAAATTACTATGATATTAAAACAACTTTAAAACAATAAATTCAAATATTCTTATATATTAATTAGTATGATAGTAAAACAATAAAAATAATATATATAATTATAATAATAGTATACAAAAATATTTAATATAAAAAAAATCAAAAACAAAAATAAAGAAAACAAAAGTAGGATGGGAATGTAACAATTTTTTTTCTCTTCCCCGTCTTCCAGATGGATGTAACAACAAAATATTTGTTAATAATAATAATAATAATAATAATAATAATATATAATTAGTATAATAATTATAAGGGAATAATAATAATAATAATCATAATAAAAATAAATAAATAAAAAGAAAAAGAAAGAAAACATACATATCATATCAAATAATCCAATACAGTAATGCAAAAAAAAATTAAATAAAAAATAAATTTACAGCTTTGTCAACCAATATCATCTCAAAATGCTTTTTCAACCAATATCATCTCAAAATACTCTTTGTTGTTAGAAACATCCGCCTTTCATAACTCTTCTCGCCATGGATATGAATATGATGAAGATAACGACCAAACTCGCCACGTAATAGCCATGGATATGAATATGATGAAGATAACAACCAAACATAATCAATGATGAAGATTAAGATGACACCGAACATGAATGGATTATGGGTTATAAATCATCATGAATGGATTATGGGTTATAAATCATCATCAGTGGGACGGTTCAAAAATCAAAGGTCGTTTCAGTTAATTCAATATTGTAACCGTTTATGAAATTGGGAATTTATTGAGAATTATGGAAAGTGTTAGGAACAACCATTTAAAGAAAAAACGTATGAAAGTTGAGAGAAGAGAAAACAAATGAAACGTGAAAATTGGGAGAAGTGATTTTAGCTCACCCACGTGTCAGGTTTCCAGAGAGTGAGTTTTCTTATTATAAGTTTAAAACATTAAAACATTAAAACAATAAAACAATATATTACTATGATATTAAAACAACTTTAAAACAATAAATTCAAATATTCTTATATATTAATTAGTATGACAGTAAAACAATAAAAATAATATATATAATTATAATAAGAGTATACAAAAATATTTAATATAAAAAAAATCAAAAACGAAAATAAAGAAAACAAAAGTAGGATGGGACTGTAACAATTTTTTTTCTCTTCCCCATCTTCCAGATGGATGTAACAACAAAATATTTGTTAATAATAATAATAATAATAATATATAATTAGTATAATAATTATAAGAGAATAAAATAATAAAAATAATCCTAATAAAAATAAATAAATAAAAAGAAAAAGAAAGAAAACATACATATCATATCAAATAATCCAATACAGAAATGCAAAAAAAAAATTAAATAAATAAATAAATTTACAGCTTTGTCAACCAATATCATCTCAAAATGCTTTTTCAACCAATATCATCTCAAAATACTCTTTGTTGTTAGAAACATCCGCCTTTCATAACTCTTCTCGCCGTGGATATGAATATGATGAAGATAACGACCAAACTCGCCACGTAATAGCCATGGATATGAATATGATGAAGATAACAACCAAACATAATCAATGATGAAGATTAAGATGACACCGAACATGAATGGATTATGGGTTATAAATCATCATCAGTGGGACGGTTCAAAAATCAAAGGTCGTTTCAGTTAATTCAATATTGTAACCGTTTATGAAATTGGGAATTTAATGAGAATTATGGAAAGTGTTAGGAACAACAATTTAAAGAAAAAACGTATGAAAGTTGAGAGAAAAAACGTATGAAAGTTGAGAGAAGAGAAAACAAATGAAACGTGAAAATTGGGAGAAGTGATTTTAGCTCACCCACGTGTCAGGTTTTTAAACCCAGAGAGTGAGTTTTCTTATATTATAAGTTTATAACATTAAAACATTAAAACAATAAAACAATAAATTACTATGATATTAAAACAACTTTAAAACAATAAATTCAAATATTCTTATATATTAATTAGTATGACAGTAAAACAATAAAAATAATATATATAATTATAATAATAGTATACAAAAATATTTAATATAAAAAAAATCAAAAACAAAAATAAAGAAAACAAAAGTAGGATGGGAATGTAACAATTTTTTTTCTCTTCCCCGTTTTCCAGATGGATGTAACAACAAAATATTTTTTAATAATAATAATAATAATAATAATATATAATTAGTATAATAATTATAAGGGAATAATAATAATAATAATCATAATAAAAATAAATAAATAAAAAGAAAAAGAAAGAAAACATACATATCATATCAAATAATCCAATACAGAAATGCAAAAAAAAAAAAAAAAAAAAAAAAATTACAGCTTTGTCAACCAATATCATCTCAAAATGCTTTTTCAACCAATATCATCTCAAAATACTCTTTGTTGTTAGAAACATCCGCCTTTCATAACTCTTCTCGCCATGGATATGAATATGATGAAGATAACGACCAAACTCGCCACGTAATAGCCATGGATATGAATATGATGAAGATAACAACCAAACATAATCAATGATGAAGATTAAGATGACACCGAACATGAATGGATTATGGGTTATAAATCATCATGAATGGATTATGGGTTATAAATCATCATCAGTGGTACGGTTCAAAAATCAAAGGTCGTTTCAGTTAATTCAATATTGTAACCGTTTATGAAATTGGGAATTTATTGAGAATTATGGAAAGTGTTAGGAACAACAATTTAAAGAAAAAACGTATGAAAGTTGAGAGAAGAGAAAAGAAATGAAACGTGAAAATTGGGAGAAGTGATTTTAGCTCACCCACGTGTCAGGTTTCCAGAGAGTGAGTTTTCTTATTATAAGTTTATAACATTAAAACAATAAAACAATAAATCACTATGATATTAAAACAACTTTAAAATAATAAATTCAAATATTCTTATATATTAATTAGTATGACAGTAAAACAATAAAAATAATATATATAATTATAATAATAGTATACAAAAATATTTAATATAAAAATAATCAAAAACAAAAATAAAGAAAACAAAAGTAGGATGGGACTGTAACAATTTTTTTTCTCTTCCCCATCTTCCAGATGGATGTAACAACAAAATATTTGTTAATAATAATAATAATAATAATAATATATAATTAGTATAATAATTATAAGAGAATAATAATAATAATAATCATAATAAAAATAAATAAATAAAAAGAAAAAGAAAGAAAACATACATATCATATCAAATAATCCAATACAGAAATGCAAAAAAAAAATTAAATAAATAAATAAATTTACAGCTTTGTCAATAAATATCATCTCAAAATGCTTTTTCAACCAATATCATCTCAAAATACTCTTTGTTGTTAGAAACATCCGCCTTTCATAACCAAACTCGCAACGTAATAGCCATGGATATGAATATGATGAAGATAACAACCAAACATAATCAATGATGAAGATTAAGATGACACCGAACATGAATGGATTATGGGTTATAAATCATCATCAGTGGGACGGTTCAAAAATCAAAGGTCGTTTCAGTTAATTCAATATTGTAACCGTTTATGAAATTGGGAATTTATTGAGAATTATGGAAAGTGTTAGGAACAACAATTTAAAGAAAAAACGTATGAAAGTTGAGAGAAAAAACGTATGAAAGTTGAGAGAAGAGAAAACAAATGAAACGTGAAAATTGGGAGAAGTGATTTTAGCTCACCCACGTGTCAGGTTTTTAAACCCAGAGAGTGAGTTTTCTTACATTAAAACATTAAAACAATAAAACAATAAAACAATAAATCACTATGATATTAAAACAACTTTAAAACAATAAATTCAAATATTCTTATATATTAATTAGTATGACAGTAAAACAATAAAAATAATATATATAATTATAATAATAGTATACAAAAATATTTAATATAAAAAAAATCAAAAACAAAAATAAAGAAAACAAAAGTAGGATAGGACTGTAACAATTTTTTTTCTCTTCCCCATCTTTCAGATGGATGTAACAACAAAATATTTGTTAATAATAATAATAATAATAATATATAATTAGTATAATAATTATAAGGGAATAATAATAATAATAATCATAATAAAAATAAATAAATAAAAAGAAAAAGAAAGAAAACATACATATATATCATATCAAATAATCCAATACAGAAATGCAAAAAAAAAATTAAATAAATAAATAAATTTACAGCTTTGTCAACCAATATCATCTCAAAATGCATTTTCAACCAATATCATCTCAAAATACTCTTTGTTGTTAGAAACATCCGCCTTTCATAACTCTTCTCGCCATGGATATGAATATGATGAAGATAACGACCAAACTCGCCACGAAATAGCCATGGATATGAATATGATGAAGATAACAACCAAACATAATCAATGATGAAGATTAAGATGACACCGAACATGAATGGATTATGGGTTATAAATCATCATCAGTGGGACGGTTCAAAAATCAAAGGTCGTTTCAGTTAATTCAATATTGTAACCGTTTATGAAATTGGGAATTTATTGAGAATTATGGAAAGTGTTAGGAACAACAATTTAAAGAAAAAACGTATGAAAGTTGAGAGAAAAAACGTATGAAAGTTGAGAGAAGAGAAAACAAATGAAACGTGAAAATTGGGAGAAGTGATTTTAGCTCACCCACGTGTCAGGTTTTTAAACCCAGAGAGTGAGTTTTCTTATATTATAGATTGGTGAGGTTATTAATTTTCCTAAAAAACAAGTTTTAAATGATTGTTAATTATTGATGAATAATTAAGAATGTTTTTTAATAGTAGTGAGAATTAATTGACACTATGTGTCGTATACTTATGCTGGAGTTATTATTTTTCTTAGTTCATAAGAGTTATTAAAAAAAATCAATTAGTAAATAAATGAATTAGTAAATAAATGAGTAAATATGTGATGTTTCTTCTCTAAAAATTTGATCTAAGTGAAGACAAATTGTGAAAAGGGAAACAACTTAATTTGGAATTAAGACAAATTTTATATATAGAATATAAAATGATATGATTTACTATATGAGATTTGTTATTTATTAAAATTGAAACAAATTTTCTTTTTTTAATTTTATATTATTTTTAGCAAAAGTGCATACACAATTATTTTAAAACAAAAGACCCCCAAAAAATAAAATTAAATGTATCCTCTTTTTATCAATAGTTTCATATATATTTTTTATAAAACTAAATAATAATTAAATTTTCTAAGATATTCCCTTTTTTAATAAATAAATAAGAGAACTCTAACCCTATTTTTATATAAATTAAATTTTTATCTATCTTAATAACCTAACAAGTAATTATTAGGTTCAAGATACATCTTCCATATACATAACAAACCCCATTTTATATTTACTCTTTTTTCAAACTATATAACAAACTTAATAAAACTTTGACAATACCATTTTTTTAATAAATTAAATGACTATACCCCCTATTTTATAAAGAACCCCCAAAATTAATAAATTATGTCTAAAAAGCCAAAAGAGTCTTTCTTTGACTTTTTTTTAGGTTATAAGAAGAAAAAAAATCTCGGATCAAAATTTAGGGTACGACAGATGTACTTTGATTGTGGTTGTTGCTGCCACAAGTAGAATCTTCCTCATGACTAGTTACTAAGAACTACCAGCCATGAAGAGAGCAATATTTTTTCTCAGGATTTTTTCTGCACCACTGTTAAGTATTAATACACAAACCATGCTCTAATACCAACTAAAGGTGAGAAATATACACAAGAATGGGAGGGGGTTGAATTGTGTATTCCAAATATCCGTTTCTCTTCTAATTATGAAACTTTCAGAATTTGGACCATGTTCAGAGTCTAATATCAAATCAAGTAACAACAACGAAAATAAAATGATTAGAAGTAAAAGCAAGCAACACACAAACATTATCCTGGTTTATCTCCTCAAATGAGAGTAGTTCAGTTCATTTGCCTCAATAAGAGGTTTTCATTATAACCAAACAAATTATAATTTTATCAAGCGCACTTATAAGAGACTCCAATTCTCAATCAACCTAGAAAGAGACTTTTGCTCAAGAAACCTTGCAAGAAACTTTTGCTCAATCAACTTAGAAAGAGACTTCATTGCTCAAGTACACAGACAAGAGACATCAATGATCAAGTACACAAGCAAGAGACTTCTTCTACTTTTAAGCAAATAATTTAGTAGAATAGGTAAAAATTATACTTTGATACATAATCAGAAGTATAACAGTTCAGCAACAATCACAAAGCTTCTTAAACTCTTAAGATTTCTAAGATATATGAAGATAAGAAATCTTAAGATTTTATGCAATTACAGTTACAAAAGTAACAACTCAAAGTTATGCCAAAGATCTTATAATGCGTTGTGATATTTTAACCTTCCTTTAAGTTTTTAGCTTCCATTTATAGTGGTAGAGAAAGAGTTGTTGGACGTTTTGAACATAACATCAAAATTAGTGAAGAAGTATGCCAAGAGAGGCGTTGAATAATGTATCTGGTTAGAAGTATTGTACACTAAATAATGGCATTGTTCATAACACCTTTTGAAGTACTAGGTATTTACCAAAGGGAAAAGCAGAATGAAGAGGTCACATCACCGTTCCTTGAGCCTTGCAAAAACGAAACTCTAATTAATTATACCCAAAAATATGACGCTTGACAAGACTGGTAGGGTTTTGGTTCAGGGTACGAATTATAGGCTTTTTTGCTTTCAGAGTCTGAGCTGTCACAAGAGGATGAAACAATATATTAGAGTCTGAACCTTCAGATGCTGATGAACACATTCAGAGTTACCATTTTCTGATCATCCAGAATCTGAGTAACATTGTTTCTCTAGTTATGCTTTCAACAAGATCAATTCATAGTATATTCTAAGCTAGTAGTCTTGCACACTTGAACATATGATATTCATTCTATAAATACTTTGTTATCATTAAAACCCAAGGGATATGATAAATCTTGTTTCAACAATACCTTCTCAAGATCATGATAGAGACAAATCGAAACAATTTCTCCATTCTAAATAAACCTAAACACAAATTAACCAAACTTATAGTTTTAGCACATTAGTCCAATATACTTTGATTATTTTAAGAACAAATAAGAGGAAGAAAGAGAAAGATCTTAGATATTTAAATATGTAGAACTTAATATTTACACTTGTTTAATAAAATATAGATTGTAAAAAACTTTTTTCTGTGATATCAAACTCATTATTATTTATTCTCTCTAGTAAAGTATCTTACATTCATCCAAAATACAAAATTAAAAACAAAAATCCCACTTTACAAATTTGTTTACTCTCAAAACCATGGTCATAAACAGAAAACTGTATTCAAAGAAAAAATCTATTTGAAACCCCAATGTTGTTTACCCCTAATCCGTATTCCAATGATATCTTACAAAATCAAGAACTTATTTTCATCACTCTCTAAAATTATTTATGAACTCAAAACTTAGCTTGAAGATATGTATCAAAATCATTACTATACATCTAACACCATCTAGATCCTAAACCAGAGAATTTGATTTACATTCAAATTTTGAATCATGAAGTCGTGGAGGGAAATAGATTAATGATATTAAACATGTGTTCGATAGGTATTAAGTATTAGTTTATTGTAGCTTTAAAAATTGGATTTTTTTTTTAATTTTTGAAAATGGATTCTAAAAAAAAATGTTTTTGAAAATATTTCAGATTTTTCTAATTTTATTTTATAAAATTAAAAAACTAATTTTGACATTCTATAACATAAACTTACATTAATGAACATTAAAATATAGTCAAAATCACAATTTTTTTTTAAAAAAAAAATCTCAAAAATGATTTTTATGAAAAACTATTTGAAATAGCTTCAAAATTAAGTAATTTTTTTTTTAAAATTTCGATATCCAAAAAATATTTCGATAAAATAATGAAATACCTAAAATAACACTTTAAAATCATTTTAAAAAAAGAGTCAAAACAAACGACTATAAACCTCGTTAATTGAAAATGAAAAAAAAAATCTATCGGAGGAACAACGAATTGTGGAGCCATGGAGAGAAAAAAGTGAACGAAAAGCTCACCTTTGAAGATAGAAAAAGAGAAGCTAACGACGAAACAATGAACAATGACATCGAAATAATAGATGTGAAAAACGATTAATGAGAGGGTTTTACGCGAGAAATAAATAAATTATGTTTTTTTTTTGTCTAAAGAAACAAAGTGTGCTACAAAAAGAAGTTTTTTTTTTTCTTTTAACAATAATCTATTCTTTTTGTTTAAGTTCTTTTTGGTGTGAATTTTTACCCTTTTGTAAATTTATTTAAATATTTTTGGTGTTATTAAATTTTTTATTTTATTTTATTTTATTTATTATCCATAAAAAATATGATAAAATTATCATAAACATCATTTCAATTAAATATATTAAATTTGTTATCTATACATTAATTTTTATAATAAAATATAAATTTTGTGATAATATAATTAATCAATATAATATCTCAATATTAAAGTATAATTAAATTTAAAATCTCAATGATAAATTTACGAATTTTTTTTTAAGATAACATAGTTTGTTAATTTTATTTCCAAAATAACATTGTTTTAAAAAAAATTACCAAACTAACATAGTTTGGTAACATGTTCGCCAAACCATTTGTTGAACAAGTGAAATTTCTCACTAATTCGCCAAACGGATTGGCATGATCCAAATTTTTTTAACTAATTCGCCAAACCATTTGGCGAATGAGTGTTAATTTTGTGTATGCATTCGCCAAATGGTATGTTGTGCATGTTTAGGGCTTGTAAATTTTTTTACTATAAATGCATATGCCCGGTTATCACTCATACACATCATATTTATCTCACTCCTTCCTTACAAACCCTCTCTCATTCATTCCTTTCAATCTCCCCCTCTCACAACATGGCTTCTCCTCGTCCATCTAGTTATGCATCGACACCGTCTTCCTCAACATCAGAAGAACCGCTTCCAAAATTTGATATTTTGAAGAAAATTGCTTTGGTGTTTTTCTCGGCAACAAAGCCTCCTTTGAAGATGCTGTTATGGAACCCCCAAACTTTGGAACACTTGCATAGAGAATTAACCCGCTGGTTAGAAGGAGAGATCGGCCACAAAGAAAAGATAATTAAAATTGAGAAGCGGGTTGTGGAGTCTGGTGTGACGAAATGGAGAAAAGTTATCAATGATGCGGGTGTTCTTTCGATGATGTTAGGCGGATGTGAAGTTGTCCTGATGGTTCTGATAGGCTAGATATGTTGAATGTTGCAGTTGTTTTATTTATGTATGGTCATGTTTGAATTTATGTATTTTTTAGTTTTATTTATGTACGGTCATGTTTTGAATCATGTATTTCCTTGTTTTATTTATGTATGTTTGTGTTTGTGGTTGTATGATTTTACTGATATGAATGAAACGAACTAGGCTTCTATTTAAAATAAATACGGTTACAATGGTTTAATTTATGATGTTGAGCTTGGTCCAACGTTGGGACATTTTTTACGATTGTGACCGGGCTAACGACATGAACTACACAGTCTCACCATCTTATTCGCCGTATCCATTTCGGTGCGAATACGCGTGCTGTTAGGACGCCCTTTTTTCTTTCTTTGCATGTTCTCATTGTGCCAGACTATTTCCCCGTTGTAGGAGGGCCAGTAGTCCTCATTTGCAACAACCGGAAAGCTTTTGTTGTAGACGTTACAAAGATTGTGCACTTGGTAAACAGGGGATAGTAAGCCTGAAGGGTCCAGCCGAACCTTCGAACATGCCGCTATGACATGGGAGCAAGGCATGCGAAAGGCTTGAAATTTTCCACAGTCGCACCAATTGTTATCAAGTTCTACCCGATAGGATCCCCTCGGTCTCCCTTCGTTGTGATCCATGATCTCAGCAACATTGAAATGTCCCTTATTGCGGTTAAACACGGTGACCACATGTGTGTTAGATTTGGATGCTTCGTCTTTTATGAATGTCATAGAACTATCGCTGAACACTTGACCAGACTGTAGGATTAAACTCTACTTTGAACGCTTGGTGTCAAAAAGTGCTCCGAGCCTAAAGTAGGTTGACCTCACCAAAGCGATTATCGGTAGGTTGCAGATTCCTTTGAAAACAGAGTTCATTGATTCCACGAGGTTTGTTGTCATGTGACCCCAGCGTTGTCCTTTGTCGTAGGCCCTGGTCCACTTATCCAAAGGAATCTGGTTTATCCATCTGAACGCATCTTCATTTGTCAGTCTGATTTCGTCACGATAATGTTTGAATGACGATTCGGTTAATGAGTACCCTGCGTTCACGACCTTCTTCCGCAATGTCTTGTCTTTGATCTCTCTCATGAAGTTTTGTGCGATGTGTCTAATACAATAGACATGTGTTGAAGGCGGTTCCTGCCAGCCGTTATCAATATTCTTCCATGCACTCTCAATTGATGCATGTCTGTCCGAAATCAAACATAAGTTAGACTGGGGAGCCACGTGCAAGCGAAGATTTTTAAGGAAAAAACTCCATCCCTCGGCAGTCTCTCCCTCGACTATAGCGAATGCAATTGGGAAGATATTGATGTTGCCGTCCTGTGCCACTGCCATCAATAGAGTTCCTTTGTATTTGCCGTAGAGCCATGTTCCATCAATTTGGATTATAGGCTTGCAGAAGGAAAAACCCTTTATATATGGGTCAAAATCCCAAAAGAGTCGGTGGAATATGCCATTTCCACTAACACAATGACTTTCCGAAGTATACGCCGGCAAGGTCTCAAGGATGACAACGGTCCCTGGTGCATAGTGCTTTAGTGCTAGCAAAAACTTTGGGAGTTCTTTGTACGATTCCTCCCAATTTCCAAATACAATGGCAACAACCTTAGTTCTAGCAATCCATGCTTTCCTGTATGATGGAGTATAATTGTGCTTCTGTACTATGTGCTTAATTATCGTGCTGACCTTTACCGAAGGATCGTCGGCAACGATTGATAGGATATCGTTGCATATTAGCTGAGAGCTCAGTTGCCGATGATCCTGCAATGAGTTGGTTATTACACAGGTATGCTCCGGTCCCATAGAAGCAACCTTCCAATCTTCACTTCTCTTTCTGTATGATGCTGTCAATCGAAACGGACACGCCACGTTACGACAACGTATCATATATAGTGTAGTATTCGTTCGGTCGACCTTATAATCAGCTGATAAATCCATGTGGTAAAATTTTATAGCTCGAACGCATTCTTCTTTTGTTCGAAAATGGTCGCCCTCCTTTAATGCACCTTGTCTTTGTGGATATGGATCATAAAATATGTCTGAAGATGGGCCTTCACTTCCCAAGTTCAAGTTTGTCATGTGTGGAGGAGGACATATACATGACTGGCCGGGACCTCGTCTTCATTGACCATTTCATCAACTACTGCCTCCTCTTGTTCCTCGTCCTCATCAACAACATCGACTTCAGCCAAATCATTGTCAGATTCGAAGAAGACTTGCGAAGGATCAATGGTCTGAGACATTTGTTGTTGGTGAAGCGTAACATAGAGCTCGATATCATTGAAACCAGAATACTCATGGCTTAGAAACATAGTACGAACACTTTCGTCATCAGATATAGTTAATTGGAAATACATGACCTGGTTATCCTCATAGAATACTGGATTTTTGTAAATAATGACGTCCACTGGACCACGCTGCATTTTGTTTTCCAATCTCTTTTTTAGAAGAGCAAAATTGGATTGTTGGGTGATTGAGAACCGAGTAACCTCGGTGTTACGAAAGTTGAAACCAGAATGGGCACACAGCTTTGAAAACATGGGCACACAACTGAGTTACGGCAGCGCCTTTGGCAGCAACCTTCCACGTAATTGGGGACAAGCAGAATCATGGACTCAACAACAACCGCCTCCACCAAACAAACAAATACAAGCGGAACCTCGACCACCTGGTGGTAGAGTTCGAAGACGGGGTCATCCCCGTGGATGTGGTACTGGGGGACAGTTAGATCGGGCGGGAAATTAGTTTTTGTACTGTCGTTGTTGGATTATTAATAATAATTTTATTTTATATTATATTTCTCTTTGTCAGATTCTCTAATTTTCTTTTATATGAATAATTTTCTTTTAATATAATTTTCTTTAATATTATAATTTTCTTATATATATATATATATATTATATATATATATATATATATATATATATATATATATATATATATATATATATATATATATATATGAGTATATATATATATATACTTATATATATATATATATATATATATATATGAGTGTATATATATTTATATAAGTATATATCTATGTATACTCATTCATATATATATATATATATATATATATATATATATATATATATATATATATATATATATATATATATATATATATATATATATATATAAGTATATATATATATATATAAGTATATATATATATATATACATATATATATATATATATATATATATATACTTATATATACTTATATATATATATATATATATACATATATATATATATACTTATATATATATATATATATATATAAAGATATATATATATACTTATATATATATATATATATATATATATATATATATATATATATATATATATATAAAAGTATATATATATCTTTATATATATATATATATATATATATATATATATATATATAAAAGTATATATATATATATATATATATATATATATATATATATATATATATAATATATATATATATATATATATATATATATATATATATATACTTTTATATATATATATATATATATATATATATATATATATATATATATATATATATATATATATATACTTTTATATATATATATATATATATATATATATATATATATATATATATATATATATATATATATATATATATATATATATATACTTATACATATATATGAATAACAAAAATATGAAACACAAAAATACTTATACATATATATGAAGTGGTACTTGAATAACAAAAATATGAAACACAAAAATAACAAAAAACACACCTAAACATGCACAACATACCATTTGGCGAATGCATGTATCAAATTACACTCATTCGCCAAATGGATTGGCGAATTAGTTATAAAATTTTGAATCATGCCAATCCATTTGGCGAATTAGTGATAAATTTCACTTGTTCAACAAATGGTTTGGCGAACATGTTACCAAACTATGTTAGTTTGGTAATTTTTTTTAAAACATTGTTATTTTAGAAATTAATTTAATAAACTATGTTATTTTAAAAAAAATTCTAAATTTACAATAATTTTATTGTCTTCGTATTCGAGTCATTTAATTAATTTAAATACATTTAAATATATATTTTATATTTAATATTATTTTATATTTATTAATGTTTTTGTCTTTTTATTTCTTTATATTACTAATTTCTCTTACGAGCATTTAGTTTTTTTAAGTATTCTTTTATTTTATTCTTTAATTAAATGACACAACATTACTAGTTTCTTTAGTTTTAAAAATTAATTAACATAATAGAAAATATCACAAATTAAATTGTATTTTATTAACACATAAATAAATACAAACATAAGAAAGGAGGAAAAAGAAAATAATGGGGAAAAACAACAATTTCAATTAATTTAGCGTCAGGCCATAACCATTGTTACATTTTAATAAATAAATTAATATATTAATAAACAAATAAATAAAGTTGTTAGCGTCAATCTACATTAATACTACTAGAAATATATAAATAGATAAATTATTAAATTAAAATAGTAGCGTCAGCTTTGGCCAACACAAAAAAGAAATTTAAAAAATAATTAATAAATTATCCGATTAGCATAATCTGTCATTAATGACATAACTCCAACACTAATAACGTCAGAGTTAGGGATGTGGAGAAAAATGGTGTTTCCTTCATTCGCATGAGAAGAATAATATTCCTTTCGTTTGCTAAGGTACAAAAAGTGAATGAGACTTCACATTCTGATGAAGAAATAAAATATTGTTTAGATTTTTCATCTCAATTTTTGGAAAAACCGAAGGCATATAACTTAGTTCAATCTAATTAAATAAAATATTGTTTAGAGTTTTCATCCCGGTTTTCTAGAAAATTGAGGGATAATATTCTTGACTTATAAAATAAAGGTCAATTTTTGGTTCTAAATAAAATATAAAATTGTAGAAGTTGAGAATTGAAGCTCAAACCCTAGCAACATTTATGTCGATTTTGTGCAAAACCGAGGTATATGATTTATTTATTTTTTAAATAAAACAAATAAATGGCGTGTTCCATGTCATTTGACCTCAATTTTTGAATGGTTGAGGTGAATCCTTTGTCATGAAATGTATTATATATAGTAGTGATAGTAAAAAAATTTCTCTGATCTATTCTCTTATACTTCATTTTCAATAAACTATAAAAATATATAATATTTTTACGATTCTTAATCCATGTTTTTTTAAAGTTTGTATTTCTTTTTACATGTTATTAATGTTTTTAGCCTAACTCATCCTTACAAATCTGGCTTGTAGGATGATGATTTCCCCCATTTATAAGCACATGTTCATCCATATACATCTGATGTGGGAATCTTAACATCCCCCTCACGTACAGGACTTGACATCATGAGTGTAGAAATAAATGGTGGGTAGCCCGATAGCAGAAACTTGTTAGCAAATGGCCTACCAGATCTTAAACCAGACTATGATACCATGTTAAAATTTGACCTGACTCATCCTTATAAAACTTGATTATAAGATGATAAATATCACTCTATATAAACTCTTTCAATGGTCTCTCTCCAATCAATGTGGGACTTTGAATTTTCCCAAAACACCCTCTCATGTCTAACACTCTTTTGCACTTGGTACGTGGATATTAACGGTGAACGGCCCATAGTCCGATTGATAGGCTCTGATATCATATTAAGAAATATGGTTAGACATAACTAAACCCAAAAAAAACTTCTTGTAAGATGGGGACGGCACTCTATATAAACTATTTCTAAGCTTTATGTCTAATCAATGTGGCACTTGGGATCTTCCCAATACACCTCTCATGCCCATAACTCTTTTGGGCTTGGTACATGGATATAAATATTGGGAGGTCCATGGTCTGATCGGTAAGATCTGATACCATATTAGATTTTGTCCTAACTCATCCTTACAAAATCGGCTTGTAAGGTGAGAGATGTCTAACTCTTTCAAGACTCTATCTCTAACCAACATGGGACTTGTGATTTTCCCAATGCACCTTCTCACTCCCAACACTCTTTTGTGCTTGGTGTGTGAATATTAACAGTGGACGACCCATTGTCGGATCGATAGGCTTTGATACCATATTAACTTTGACTTAACTCATTCTTATAAAATCGGCTTGTAAGCTAAGTGATGTCATTTTAATAGTTTGATATATAAGTAGTTATGATTTAATTAAGTATGATAGATAAGTATATTAATTCAGTTAGTTTATTTATTTCTCTCATGTTCCTTATTAACTACTACAATATTTTAGATTTTCCATTTAATCATTATTCTCCCTAGTAATAAATAGTTGAACAGTATGAATGAAAATTTTGTTGATACATCTACTCTTAATAAAATTTGATTCATTTTAAATTATAAATTAATAACACATTTAATATTCCATGGAAAATTTGAGTTCATGATATTCTTTTGACAAGGATCTATGAATTCTTAAAAAGCAACTTTTGATATTCATGCTTACTAAAAGGTGGTACGATTAATATGAATGATGTGATGAAGTCTTTTCTTTTCAATCAAATATGGGAACTATCTAAGTTATATGGTGGAGAGAAGACACTTCAAAAAATAGGTGTATCAAGTAAAGGAGGAGCATGATGACTCTAAGCAACACAAATAATGAATAGTGGTAAAAGGATTCTAGCAAAATAGAGGAATTGATTACACTACCATTTTTGCTCCAGTTGTGATTGTGAAGCATAATACCATCATATTTGTCTTAAGTATTGTGGCTAGTGTAGATCTCTATTTTGAGTAGTTGGACGCGAATATTTCATATCTTCATGGAGATTTAGTTGAGGAGATATACATGTACCAACCTGAAGGATTTTCAGAAAAAGGGCGAAAAATATGGTATGTAGACTAAAGAAGAACTTATATGACCTGACAAATTCACTCTATAGGCTTCATCCATTGGAATTCTGATGTACGCAATGGTTTGTACAAGACCGTACATTGGCTATGAAGAAGGTGTTCTTAGGAGATTTATGTTAAATCCATGTAAAGCTCATTGAGAAGAAATTAAATATATTTTGAGGTATCCTCGAGGCACCATTAAGACATGTTTGTACTTTGGCAAGGGAGAATTAAGGCTACGTTGATGCAGACTTTGTTGGAGATATTAATTACAAAATAAGTACAATTGACTATATTTAGTATTCGTACTTGAACGGTTAGTTGAATGTCACATATACAAAATATTGTTGTTCCATCCTCTAGAAGTGTTGAGTATGCAACAATAATAGAAGCTAGAAAAGAATTGATATGGTTTAAAAGATTGTTAATAAAGTTGGGTTTTACACACGAGAAAATTGTTTTGTACAATGATAGTTAGGTTGTAATACATATGGCAAAGAATTCAATATTTCATTCAAGAACAAAACACATTGATATTGGTTATAACTTCATCAAATTTCGGCTTAAGGGCGAGGTTCTAACATTAAGTAAGATTCAAGAAAGTGATAATCTAACATACATGTTAACAAAAGTGGTAACAATTGATAAATTGAATATGTGCTCATTTTCAATTGGCCTGCTATAATAACAGAGCGAGATATATTATTGTTTGATCGAGGTGTCAAGACCGATTGAAACCTATCTTCACATGGGAAAGTGTTGGTAAAAAAAGAGAGAAACAAGGAGAAACAAAAGAAAAAGCAATAAAAGGAAATAGAAATAAAAAGGTACAAAGAGACTCAAGGACGGGATGCATGGATCGAGAAAGAAAAAAAACTCTCTCTATACATTATAACTATTTATTTTATTTATGTTAACTATAAAAGCAGAGCTTGTTTCATTTATAATAACAAGTGTAAAGTTTTAGTGTGTTTGTTAACTATAAAAGCAGAGCTTGTTTTATTTTATTTGGTGAGAGAGTGATTGTTATTAAACACTTTATATATTTTATTTTATATTAGTTTTAGTGTGTTTGTGCATTATTTTATTCTTCTACAAATATGACATTAATATATGAAAAAATTTCGTAGTTTTCTAACATACTTATTTATTATAGCTAGGGATCGAAATATGTTGGATTAAATTAGACTTTGTCAAGCTTGATCTGCTAAAAAGTTTAAAGTCTAAGTCTAACATGTAGTTTATCATAAACCAACCTTTCTAATGCTCGATGAGCGATTAGCCCAATTAAAAGCCTATTATGTTTAAATGTTTGTAAATAAACAATTCAACTAATGTTTAAATTAACTAACAAATTAAAAGACAAATGATACTTAATATTTGTTTGTATTGACTTATTCGAGTTTACTTAGTAGAAAATATTGTGTGATACTATTTACTTGAAAGAACTTATGACATTGCTTATAAAGTTTTTTCAACTTATTTTCATAAGTTCTTCAAGATAAATAAACTTTATTTCTATATTTTAATCAAACTACAAAATACAATATACTAATAATAATAATAATAATAATAATAATAATAATAATAATAATAAGTTACTCATATTTATTTAAATAGGTCATTTAAATGGTTTAAAATACTTTTCTATGGTTTGTGGTTTAGTATTTTAACTAAATAAACTTATAAAAAATATAAGTATTTTTTTATTAAAATAAACTTAGATTGACTTAAAAGACAATACAAATTTTTGTGAATTGTCTAGTTGGCTTTTTCTTGGTTAATACAATTTTTGTGTGAACTGTCTAATTTTTTTTTTGTGAACTGCCCTATAGCCCAACAAAAGCCAACCAGGCAAAAAACCAAAAACCAATCCTAAGACAAAAAATCATTTCCAATACACGTTCCTTCTCTTAGAGAAATCGTAGTTGCTTCATGCGCTATTTGGTTTTCTTCTCTGCTGATGTACTCGAAAATCACAGTTTTGAACAAATTTTGCATCTTCTTCATCACTCTACATATTTGTCTCATCTCTGTTCTAGGTAAGTCTTCTAATTTCTCGTTCATCGCTTGTATGAGTCGATCGTTGTCTGATTATAATCTAATTCTATCTCTCTTTTCCTCTATTATGTTTTTCATGGCGTAATACATTGTTGTTGTTTCCACCGCTGCTATGTCTTCGTGTCTTTTCACTCTGATCGATCTATTGCTTATGGTTTACTACTACAAAACACGCAATTAACAACGCCATGGTCACCACGGTGTTTCCTAGATCGTGGTGACATATCTTAACTAAGACGTTACCTTATTTATTTATTTTTTGAATAAAATTATTTGTATATAACAACAGTTTCAGAATCAACTATTGTGATACAATTAAACTTTCATCGGTTCGAACCTCAACACATTAATATATTTTACCCCTTTAATGTTAAGGCGCACCTTTTCTTTTATTTATTTATTTTAAAATCACCAATAAAAGGGGTATCACTACGGTTACAACTATAAACCGTTGTGATTTATTTATAATATTTATAATACTTAGAATCTATTGCTTCATACATTAAGGTATTCATATTCTTCCATCTAGTGTAACATATTTCCCATTATATCGTTTGTTCTACTTTGAGGTTTAACAATGTTGCATCTGAAGACAAACTTATCCAAAGGTGTTTCCATGTCTTCTACCGTAGTAAAATCTCGATCTGGAAATTTATGTGGTTGTGATGGTCGTATGGTTTCATACCAATGCAAGAAGGGACAAAATAAAGAAAGACTTTTTTTTTTTGGAGATGTCCATTTTGGAGGAGTGATGAAACATGTACTTGTTCATATGGGATAAAGATATGGGAGAAAGAGATGAAAATGAAGATAAGAGCATTATGAAGTCAGAGTTGGAAGTTATGTGTTATTTGAAGATTATGTATGAGGATTCAAAGAAGAAGAACATTAATTTGAAGAATAAACTGAAATCAAAGAGATTTTATGGAAATCTCAAGATGTTATGTTTTTTAGTCTCATTTTTTTAATGTTTACTTTGTTATGAAATGTAATAGTTAGGATTTGAATTACATTGTTGATGTTTATGTTTCTCTTCTTATTTTTTTTTAAAAGAGTCATCATTACGGTTTTGCTTGTTAATCAATGTGATATATTTATTATTAATAAATACTTATAATTTGGGTCTTTTTTTATTATATACTTATCATTATGGTTCTTTTAGAAAACCGTTGTTAAATATTTACCTATATAAGGGAATTAACTTTCCCTTATTGACAGTAGCACCGTTTCCTTCACAGTGAAACCCTAGCACCCATTTTTCCTCTACATTTTTGGCAGCAAGACTTCATCTTTTTTTAGAATCTGCAAAAAGGAGTACAAGAAGTATGCAGCTTTTTATTTAGGCTTCTTCATCCTAATATTCCTTCTTGTAGAATCTAAAACTAAATGAACACAATGATGATGCTGACGATAGCAAGCGTAATTGACATATTGTTTATGGAAAAAAGTATTCTTCAAGGGTTTTGTTTCAACTTTTTCTTGTTTTATTTTGATTACTAACTAATTTTCTTCATTGCTTCCCATTTCTTAGGGTTTTGTTTCACATGGTGGATGATGTTGGTGGTAGCAAGCTTATAGTATGAATTGTTGAGGTACATATATATGAAAATAAGGTATTCTTCTACTTCAATCTTTTTGTTAGATAGTTCTCACTTTCTCATTTATTGCATGTTGTTTTTGTTGATTGTTCTCAATTTTTTGGATTCGTCTTCTCGTTTGTGCAACTATGTGTAATAAATGAGGAAACAACTGTGACAACAAATCTTACCTAGTTTTAGAAACAATAAAAAGAAGTATAAGAAGTATGAAGTCATTCTGGTTAAGAGGTATGTTCTCTTGTAACAGTTTAATATAGTCTGTGATAAATTATAGTATTTGGTTCTGGTGTATAATAAATTATAGTATCTGGTTCTGGTGTATGATGTTGTTTGATTTTATTATAATCTATATAGATTGTTTGTTTCACTAATATGCCTCACCTAAAATACATTCATTTAAATTGAGGTAGATACTTATAATATGTAAATTAAGTTATATTTGAAAACTAAGTTAAACAAACCATTGTTGTTTTTGGATTGACAATGATTTGATTGAATTGGTTTTCAAGAATAATTTAATTTTTCAGATTATATACTTCTTCGTCAATCCGAATCCCTGTATTTATTTAGTGAGGGGTATAAAAAACAAGAAATTTATATAAAATATAATAAACCATGGGCCTTTCACGACAGTTATCTATTTTAACCGAGGCTAAAAGTATTTTTTGTTTTCGTCTAAATTTGTTGTTGATGGGTTTCGAACCCAGTATCTAAGACAAACCCAATATCTAAACAAACCATTTTTGTTTCGTTATGGAATTAACGAACTTACAATGACCCTCTACTTAACAACGGTATGATCGGCGTGATGCTAGCCCTTTTCCAACTGTTGTGAAAGGGGTTTTCCGTAGTATTGGTTTCCCCATTCACATGAAAACTCACTTCTCCAAGACACCATGCTCCTACTTCAATCAAGGAAGTATTTGTTGTAATACGAGTGAATCCCTCTGTACCTTTTTTATTACTCCTTTTCAGATTTTCAGATTTTTTTTATATGTGTTGTTTTGATTTGTCTCTAGGTTCCTTTTTCTCACTTCGGCCTTCTCAGTATTCGTTGTTTGAAGCTTTATGTGCTCCTCTTCCTTGTTTTCCAATTGCGTTGTTTTTTTTTTTAGCGAATTTTCTTATGTTCTTTCCCTAATTTTTAATGCCTTCTCCTTGCTTATACCTGTTGTTGATTTGTTTCTGGTCTTGATTACTATTTTTTGCAGGTAGGTTTTTCTATCAGGATAACTTTCCCCTTATCTCTCTGCTTCTGAATTTTGGTAGTCTTCCTTTGTTTTTGTAAGTATTCTTCTTGATCATTTGTCTCTACCTTTTGGCTTTGTGTTTTTTTAAATGATGTGAACTATCTAGTTCACTTTGTAATGCCACATTCTCTTTTTATTTTCTTTTAATTATTTTTAATCATTAATATTTCAAATAAACAAAAACAAACAAAATTTTATACTTGCCAAGGTTTGAACTAGTAACCTTATTGTGAAAATCACCTCTTATCCAATAAGTTATGTTCATTTGGGAACTATAATCCCCATTTTTTGCTTCTTATTTAGATCAATTTTAATTTTACATATAAAAATTTAAAATTAAGAAAAATTGCAACATGGAGGATTGTTGGGTCTTAATTTTGACTTATTTATGTACGCACTCTTTACCACTGGGCTATTGCACATTTGTTTTATAAATGCTCTCGATTGTAGTTTTTCATAATTTTAACTTTTAAAATAAAATCTAAATTGTTCTAAATAAGTATTAATGTCAGGGATTGAATTTTATAAATGCAACATTTAGTGGATTAAAGGTGTGTTTTGCAAAACAAGGTCACTAGTTCAAAATTTGACAAGTGTAAAATAAATTTTGCTTGATTTTGTTTATTTAAAATATTAATGGTTAGAAATATTTAAAAATAATTAAAAATAAAATGAAAAGATAATGTCGTTTTTAAACAAAAAAAGAATACTTAGAAATAAGTCAATTAGGTATTCCCTATCACTAAAAAAAACACATGGCAGTGCCACATCATTTTTTCAGTGACTGGTTTGAGTGAAAGACTACAATAGGAAATTTTTTTATAAACTAAGGAAATGATCTAAACCTTTTTTACAAGAGTTTTTCAAAATTCGTCCAAATGGTTAGGAAATAAGGAAGAAAACACTTAAAAAATGCAACTAAATAGGAAGAAAATGTGGTAAAAAAAAGCTAAAATAACATTAAGACTATGTATCAATGTGAATTTGGTATTATGAATAAATGAAATTGGATTTGATTTTGTTGTTGTTGCATATCTTACTTTTATGTTCCAAAAGCTTAGGGTCGAGTACTATAACACTAGGTTCTTGAGTCAAACTTCCTTCTTCAGACTCAAGTATTATCATTGATTGGCCTTCAGTTGCAATAGTCTTTAGAGCCTTCAACCTGTTACTACTCATCTTCTTACCCATAGATACAACTTTTTTGTTTTGTTTTGTACTCTTCTTCAACGGTAGAATTTATTGGAATTGATTCTACATTTTGTGATTGGATGCCTGAACTAGTTACAAAAACAATGTAAAACACAGTGGTTATAAATGATCAAAACATTCATTGGAACACATACCAAACACAAAGGGAATCGTCATTCATATTGGATTTCTGGGTGCATACAATGATTATGCCAACTTGATTGGAATTTTCGGATTAAACTCCTAACCTTAGGGTTATGGGCCTTGGTTTCAATGGAGTATTGGTAGATTTTTGTGTGTATCAAGGATCCGGTGTGGTAGCATTTGTGGTTAGTCAGTTCTATAGATTTTCCGGTGCTACAATGTTATTGTTTATCCGGCAGAGTTTTTGTGTTTTGTTTTGCTCAGACTTGTAGTTTTAGGGTTTAGAGTCAGAAGCATTTTTTTTTCTTTCCAAAATGGAGAGGAAGAGGAGTAGAGGGAATCTTAGAGGATTTTCAGTGTGGAAGGAAAATCAAGGTAAAATAGCTCTTGAGGGTGAACCAATGACATCATTCTTGATGATTGAGTTCCCTGAGGAGATGAATGTGAAAGTCCTTTTCAAGGTGTTTAAAGTCTATGGAGTCATATTTGAAGTGTTCATCCCTGAGATAAGGGATAAGAGAGGAAAAAGGTTCAGATTCACCAAGTTCAAGAAGTCCATGACCCACGTATTCTGGCAATCAAACTTGATAGCATTATCTTGGAAGGAAAGAAGATGTTTGTTAATATTCCTAGATTTAACTCGGTGGATAAGTTTCCAAGACCCTTAAGTAGGAGACAAAAGAGCGGTTTGAGAGTCTCAGTTTAAGGCTGGAACAAGGATCCAATCCCTAACTTGAAGTCCTATATTAATGTTGTAGGGGGGTAGAGAACAAGAACAAGATGTTGGACCAAGTAGTTGGGAAAAACTTACTGCTAGACGGGGTTAGTAGTAATTTGGAAAGATTTGGGAAAATGAGGGTGGGTGAGGTGATTGATGGAGGTAATGCTTACAAAATTCAAAGGAGCCAAAATGAAGAGGGGTATTTCAACATCAATGCTCTTCCTTTAGGAGCTTCAAAGTGTTTGTTGGAAGACTTATCAGGTGGAGATATTGAGGACTTCATAAATGAAGCACGAGGTTGGTTGGATAATTGGTCCAGTAATATATGCAATTGGACTCTATCAGAGGTGAACAACATGAGATATTCCTGGGTAAAGTGTTATGGTCTTCCTTGCATTGTCTGGAGCGATAACAATTTTAGTATTATTGCGTTTAGATTGGGATCCTTCATCAAGTGCGATGAGAAAACAAGCAGTATGGATAGTTTTGATGTAGTCAGGATGTTGATTAAAACAAATAGATTTGTTATTCTGAATGAATCGGTTAGTATCAAGGTTAATCACCAATTTTTTTACCATTTACGTGAATGTCCAAGGAGCTTTGAATCAAGATGAGGAAATTCTATCAGATATACGAATCTCTATCTCCTGATGATAGTGGCGCGTGGGATAGTGAGTAGGAGTTTGAAGATGAAGTATCAAGCAACCCAAAGGGGACAACACTAGAGAAGGATCGGGCTCAGAAGGGTAACATGTCAGGAGAGGATATTGCTAGTTCAGACGATAAATATTTTATTGGTGATACCCTTAGAGGTGGGGCCATAGGGGGAAGTACTAAGATATAGGTGAAAAAGACGCTTCATATCATAACATCATCCCTATTGTTGGTAATCATAGAGAACAATTAATGTTAGAAGACTTGGTTGACATAGAGGGTCAAATTGATAAAGATAAGGCTATGCATAAATCTGGTGTAGGAAGCTTTTACCTAGTCAACGTAACAAAACAAATTGAGGAAGCCCAAAACGTTATTTTTAATGGTGAATTAGTAGTGGACCTTGGGTGCTCTGAACCTATTTTTGGGCCACCAGAAGGGATTATTGGGCCTTCAATTTGGGTCAAAACTAAAAAGAAAAAAATTCTCCATGAGGAAGGATTTACCCTATACCCCACATCTATACTTTTACCCCTATATTTTACCATTTATGTCAGACCGTCAGATTCTAGAAAAAGTGATCCAAAAAAACACATTCCGGAAGACTTAAAATATGAGTTCCGGTACGTTAATTATCATACCAGAAGACTTTGGGAAATTCTTCCGGTTTTGTAATTTTTGTTCACTGGAAGACTTAATAGAAGTGTTCCGGTACGAAACACTTTTATTAAGTCTTTCGGTAGTCCTGTGTATGTGTACCGGAACACTTTATGTAAGTGTTCCGGTTTGTATCGCGTACAATACCGGAAGACTTACATAAAGTCTTCCGGTGTGTAAAAAAAAATTTTAAATTTTTTTAAATTTTTTATTAAAAAATATTTTTATTGTGTAGGTGCAGTACCTATATATGAAAAAGAACCGATATGTGTGAATACGTCAGATGTATTTACAATGTCAGAGAGATTTGGTACATGAGATGAGGTGATAAGATGGGTTAAAGACACCAGATTACGAAATAAAATGACGGTCATCATCACTCGTTCAGATACACAAACAGGCAAGAGAGGAATAAGTAACAAAATAATATTTGGTTGTGATAAAGGTGGGAAATACAAGGATATTCGTAGTGGAATCGAAAGTGCGACAAAAAAATGCGGATGTCCATTTAAGATTAGGTCGACTCCGACAAAAGATGGATCTGGATGGAAGATTGATGTAAAATATGACGTTCATAACCATGATTTACCTGATAGATTAGAAGGTCACTCATTTGTTGGTAGGTTGACAGCGGATCAGAAGCAACATGTTGCTGATTTAACAAAGAGAAAGGTTGCACCTAGAAATATATTGCATTCCTTGCACGAGCGAGATCCAGATTGTGTCACTCGGATCACACAAATATACAAGCAGAAGAGTATGATGGAAAAAGAGATAAGAGGTCCTAGAAGTGAGATACAACATTTGTTTAAGCTTATCGAGGTTGCAGGTTATGTTTATTGGAGTAGAAAAAGAGACGACTCTGAAATTATTAAAGATATATTTTGGGCACATCCAGATTCAGTTAAGTTGTTGAATATTTTTCCTATTGTGTTAGTTATGGATAACACTTATAAGACAAACAAATACAGGCAACCTTTGTTTGAAATTGTTGGCATGACATCAACCGAGTTGACTTTTGATGTCGCATTTACGTATATTGAGTCTGAGCAGACTGAGACTTTTTGTTGGGTGTTAGATAAGCTTAAACAATTGTTTGTGAAGAAAGATTTATTTCCACAAGTGATGATGACAGATAGAGATCTTGCTTTGATGAAAGCCGTTGAGATTGTGTTTCCAAGGACAAATAATTTGCTATGTCAGTTTCACATTAACAAAAATGTTGGTGCAAAAAGGAAACTATTAGTGGCTCCTGATATGCAAGAGTCAATTGGTAAATTATGGACGAATGTTGTATGGGCTAGTGATGAGGTTGAGTATGCTCAAAATTTAAAAGAACTTGAGAAAGAGTGTGTTGATTGTCCTAAATTTTTTGAGTACGTGAACGACACATGGTTGACACCACATAGACAGAGGTTTGTTTGCGCATGGATTAATCGAGTCCTACATATGGGTAACACGAAGACTAATCGGTATGTTTTGATTTAGATCCCAAAATATACTTTTTGTGAATTTTGTATTTTTCTTACTTAGTTTAAATATGTATTATTATAGGGTTGAGTCTGCTCATTGGAAGTTAAAGCAGATGTTGGGTAACAGTATAGGTGACATGGTCAAATGTTGGGAGGCCATGAATGACAACTTAAAGATACAAATTAGCAACATTCGAGCTTTTTTTCAAAAGAGTGTGTATGAAGTTGCACATGTCTATTCAAGTCCATTTTACACATATTTACGTACTTCAGTGTCGCGAGCTGCATTGAGGCGCGTTGATGAAGAGTTAACTAGAATTGATTATATTGGAACTAACAAGGACAAATATCGATGTACTCTTAGAACAACCTATGGATTACCTTGCGCGTGTGAGTTGGCAGGGTATATAACTAGTGGTATTTCGATACCAATTGACGTTGTGCATGTACATTGGAGGAAACTAAGTATGGAAATTAAGTTGGAAGAAGACTTAGATGAGGAATCAGATGTGGGTATGAAATCTGCAATGGATGAGTTATGGAAAAGGTATAGGTCACAAGATGTTGTTGGAAGAAGGGAATTATATAGTAGGGTTTATGAACTTGCCTTTCCGACAACGACTTCTTTGTTAGCACCACCTGAAAAAATAAAAACAAAAGGTGGAGTCAAGAAAAAAGACAAAAAACCTGTAGGGTAATGATGTTTACAGGGATCCTTCGTATCATGAGTATGTTGATCAAGCATCTCAATCTTCACAACGACAATCTCAACCATCACAAAATTCAAAAAAGAAATCTCAACCATCACAACCTGTGAAAAAGAAGTTGAAATTATCACAAACTGCACAATCATCTAAACGGTTCATCCTTCAATTTCCTTATCATATTAGGTCATTTATTGATGACGTAATCAACATATTGTCAGATGGTAATTGTGGATTTAGAGTGTTTGCTTCATTGCGGGGTTATGCTAAAGATGGTTGGCCAATGGTTCGTCGGGACTTAGAGTTGGAAATTATACATAATGAAAGATCAGCTTTATATGCCAATTTATTTGCTGATCGGTTAGCTGAAGTGAGAGATTCTTTGAAGATAGAGGGAAGTGGTTCTCAACCAATAAATAAATGGTTGACTCTACCAAACATGGGTTACGTGATTTCGAATCGGTATAATGTGGTACTTGTCTGTTTATGAGTCGAATGTTTGACTTTCTTCCCTATGACAACTATATTCTCACCGAATATCTCATTTTATTGCATTCGATTTGTAAACTCAAATCATTGGATTCAGGTAAACATTGTTATAATTTGATATTATTAGTAAATGTTTTAAGTAATGTTAAATAATGTTTTGTTTAATTTTGTATATAGGTTAACATGAAAGAAGGATTTCCATTGCCACCAGTGACAACAGATTGGAAGAACTTTCGTTATCCAACAACAACATCGTGGATGGTAGGATTTGCAGCACGTCTACAACATTGGCAACAACTTACGCCTATATTACGAACATATTATTCAAACTAGTTTACAAAAAATCTTGCCACTTGCCAGTAGAACTGGAACACAAAGCTTATTGGGCGATTAAAACCCTTAACTTTAGTTCACTTGCCTACATTCCTAACTGCGAGAAAGGTTTTACTAGAGGTAGGATAACCTTCAGACTGTTTAGATACCCTTGTGAATTCAACATACATGAGATGGATGAGCTACTGAATTTCCCAGATGGCCCTACTATTTTCTCAGAGGCACAGGAAGATGTACTTATGGAGGATGAGTTGATCTGTTTTGGAGTAGTATCTCAGGACGCCCTGATCATGACCTGTACCCCATGTTATCTAATGATATTCATAACCCGACTATTAGGTACTTTCACATGATTTTGACCTATACTATATTTGGAAAACCTGAGAGTGATAATAACGTCTCTAGAGATGAGTTATTCATTATGTTATGTGTTTTTCAGTTCCGACAGGTTAATGGAGCGACCTTCATGTTTGCGAATTTCTGTAAGATTTTGCAATCTGATCACCAACCAATTCTGATAGGTGGCCTGGTTACTAAAATTGCTAATGCAATGTGATTTAGAACCGCCTTTCTCAGATTATCCCTCTCGGAGATTATAGGCCTATGAATATCATTTTCTGTTTTGAAAGGGAAATGCTTTATGACTGTGGACCGCATCATTTCAAACTTCTGATCAACAGTGTAGTTGTGCCACATTTTATACTTCCTGACCATGAACGTACAAGTGTGCATAATCATCGCAACTGGCTGTATGATCTGGACAAACCATTTTTTGAACCTGAGGATGGTTGGTCCGAAGTAGAAATTAATCCAAAAACATCTCTAAATTATTATGATTCTGACTATCCTACGGACATGATTGAATAAGAAGAGAAGCTCACTCCTGCGTCCATTAACGTTCCTGCTGCCACTAATCCACTACTTACCATAGAGAACCTCCGCACTGAAATGACCATAATGCACAATGAGCTTTGCAACTTGCATATCGACATCATTACATTGAGGGATATGGCCATTGAACAGTTTGATCATTGAAGCCAAGCCATTGAATCAATCTGCCAAAACCGTGGCTAATCACTAACACCAACATCCATCTGAATTTTTATCGCATTTCAATTTAACTTAGTTTTTAAATTTTTCAATTTTGTTTGCAATTTTTGATTATTTGAAGCTACTGTGTTCACCTCTTAATTTTAATGAAATTATCAATTTTATTCCATCTTCTAAAATTATTTATGCATTTGATTTAATGTATTTACTAGAAGTTAATTATTTTTCAGTGTTACCATTGATGCCATGAGTATTCCTATTTACTCTGTAGCACAAATATGATATTGTCTGTTATTTATTTATGCACTGCTATGTTACTACTAATACTAGAGTTTATAAGAAGTGTTAAATAATAATAATATTGTGAGAAAATGAAAAGTAGTGCATGGAAGACACCTAAGGAATTAGCCGTTACCACCATCCCACGATGCATGGCGCTTGTCACACATCTTTATAGTGTGACATCTGTCATAAGTGGAGGACGACCGTCCCACTAACCAGACGACTGTCAGGTTTTTGCAACGGTCGTCACAACGTTAACCTGTAACGTCTCTGCAACGTTCACAAGACCGTTGTGAACTCCTTATCCTCTTCATCTTCCAACGGTCCACTCCCTCCACTACTATTTATTAACCGACCACCCTTCAACTTTCTCACACCACCATCCCATTAACATCCCATTTTCACATTGCTCTTTATATATTACAGTAGATTCTCGTTCCAATTTCATAGCCAACACCTTCCAAATGCTTTTCTTCCTTCACGAAACTCTCCAACCTTGTGAAAATATGGCCAACCCAACCTTTCTGCAATCACCTTCCATGAAGGCGAAGCAGGTGACCGTCAACGAGCAAGATACATCTCTTTTTAAGAATGATCTGTTGAAGCCACCCAATACATCGACAAAGAGTGTCTAATGCAAATTGGACTTCTCGACGGTGTCTAGTGGTTGTTCACCAACACTGGTCTGACGAAACTCTACACGAATAATAGGCCAGCGTACGAAACATTGACATTGGAGTTCCTGAGCTCATTCGACTACAACCGAATGAAGACGACAAGTTCCTAACGGGATATGCCACATTTAGGATGTTCGGTGAAAAATACTATGTGATGCAAGAGCAATTTAGCGAATGACTCAGCTTCCACCAAGGCACTCAAGTTCACTACCGCTTATCTGGTCACGCAACTTGGCAGGATGATACCTTCAAACTTTGGCAACACCTGACATGTTCTATGTCGTCTAGATAGGACGACCTTAATGCTTCTCACATCCATAACCCCGCCACCCGTTACTTTTAGAGAGTTCTAAGCCACCCCGTCTTCGGAAGGTTCAACAACCATAAGGTTAATCAGAAGGATCTCTTTCTCCTTTAATGCGTTTTTCATCCTATGCCTTCGAACTCGATGCCCTTCATGTGTTCCAACATTAATTCAGTATGTGCCAGAAAGAAAACTCCATTCTGTTTCGGGGGGATCATCACTGACATTACACTGAAATTGAATTTAGGAGATTGACTCACTGACCTACCATCCCTACCGCCATTTTTCATGTACCTGGAAAATTTTCGTTATGGGCATATTGTTAAGCAAAGAAAGGACGACAAGTATAATCTGATGGTAAAAAAAAAGGCAGTAAGAGGTATAATCATGCCATGCCCCACTCGCACGCATGCTCAATAACAGATTAATTGGCTTTTCGACCTTAACGCTCCATCACCAAATACTGCTATACCGGAAGAGCCTCCGCAAGATGTTTTTGATGAGATGATGGACCAGTAACAACAAGAGCCTGAGAAAGAACCTGAGCAACCTCCAGCCTCTGACATTGCCGACACTTCCTCCAGAAGCTTTCATAGCAGTGAACTAGAACAAGCAATGAATAATGACATTCTCGTGGTGATCATTCAGAGGAATGAACTAGATGCCCAGAGAGACGAGCGCCACCAGAGACAACATGCTAAGATGATGGCTCTAATAGGACAAATCCAGTTGGAACAAACAGCCCAAGGAGGAAGGTTTACAGGCGCCATAGAAGGACTTGGTGCAGTGACTAGGCAGGTGCAAGAACTGCATGATTATATCCATCACGTGGGTCCTGATCATGTTGCACAATATGGACAACGTAACCTTAAAGGCAGAGCACGAGGTAGAGGACCGCAATAGTTTTCCTTATTTTTATTGTATTTTCCCTTTTTCTTTTGTAGTTTACCTTTATCTCGCAACATTGAGGACAATGTCCGAGATAGTGTGGGAGAAGGGTAGTTAGTATTTCCGTTTATGTACTTTTCATTCGAAACCAAGTTGATTACCTCTATTATTTTTAGTTATAATTTTTTTCCTTAGAATGCATTCACTCGACATACCCTACGAGTATATAGGTTGATAGGCTATGCTAGAAAACTAAGAAAATACTTAACATGATTGATACAGTCTTGACACCTTAGACCCATATATATGCGATATCAGTTTGAATACCTTTTATACCGTAATGTGAAGCTTTAGTTCTAGATTAGCCCTGAGTAGTTTATATTAACAGTTAGCACCGCCTTAAGCACAAGCTACGTGGAGAGCCAATGCAAATAAGTGATTGATATTTAAAGTGCCAAAAAGAAATAAAATAAAGAAAAAGTATGTCAATGATAAAATGGTTAAGTTTGCACAAATTCTGAAGGATGCAAAAACATACGAAAAAAGTCAAAGCAAAGTCTGATGTTGGTTGGTTCAGAGGTATTTGGTTCTAAACTCGGAAGGGCAAATTACAATTCGATCCCCTACAACTTGCACTCAGTATATATAAAGGGTTACCACACTTGTGTACTAGACCCCGTGTTCGAAAAAGATCAAATTCACCAATAGGCTACTCCACTATGAGCGTGTAAAGGTAAATGGCTTAATGTGATTGCGCCAGAAAGAAAACAGGTGAAATAGAAACAAGAGCATTAGGTTGAGCTATAATAGAATGATCCAGACTGGTTTGTATATGGGGTTTATGAGCATTATATTGTTTACGTGTCACTATTGTATCTTTAGTGTTCGAGTTACTATTATTTCTTTTAGCAAAATGCCGCACAACCACGTATGGATATGCATTATGTTTCATGTTTGTGTTTGAT
Source organism: Lathyrus aphaca (assembly GCA_963966055.1). Classification (NCBI taxonomy): domain Eukaryota; kingdom Viridiplantae; phylum Streptophyta; class Magnoliopsida; order Fabales; family Fabaceae; genus Lathyrus; species Lathyrus aphaca. The sequence goes on along the minus strand of OZ014519.1, from coordinate 448,247,032 downwards.
GGTTATTTTCAAAAAATTATTGATTGTTTGCTTGAGGACAAGCAAATATTCAAATCTGGGGGAGTTTGATAACACGATTTTATATCGATTATGTACCCTGGTTTCCGATTAATTAAGTTATTATTTTTCGTAATTTGAACGATATTATGCAAGTTATTTGTATGTTTTGCAAGTATTATGATTTATGTAGCTTGTAGAAGAAAACGAGTTAAAATGAGAGAGAATTGAAACTTTTAGCAAAAGAAATGAGACAAATGACAGAAAACAGAGGTTTCTGTATTATAATGTTCAGGCGATCGTTATAAGGCTAAGACGACCGTCACATATTGCAACTTTGGGATGACTGTCTAAAAGCTAGGACGACCGTCACAAGTCATTTACTCAGAATTATAAATGTGCCTCAATCAAAACAGAGACATTGTGGTGTTACGTAATTTGCTTGTTCAACTCAGTACCAGGAAATACAACCATATCAAATCCCAACAACTTTATTTCCTGCATTTTCTCAACAACACAAATATATGAAGACTATAAATAAAAGCCAATTTAATTTACAAAGAGAGCTTCGACCTAATCCTAATTTTCTTCTGTTTCCACCATCGAAGCCCAATTTATTTTCATTGTTCAGAGCTTTGTTCTAGTTTATTTTTCTGCATTAGTTTACTATTTCCGTACCTTTACCGAACCATAGTAATAGCTTCCTACATCGGGAAGCTATTGCAATTTATATTGTTTCAAGTCACTGCCATTCCTATTTTTATTTTTCCGCAAGAATTTATTACGCCAAGATTGTAATGATGTCCCATACTTCAATCCAGGTTTACTTTTAGATTAATAAAATCGCCTTTATTTTATATTCGCCATGCTTTATATTGTTTATTGTTTCTATTTATTATTGTCTGTTTTAATTAAGAAGTCTGGCTAGAACACTTATTCAATATGTAATTGATTAACCAAAATGAATTCAATAGATCTAGGCTAAAACCATAAACACAACTTATTTTCTGGTTTCGATTTTATAATTTAAAATCAGCTTTTGTTATGAAAGTAAGAAGGTAAAAATGTTAGAATTAAGACCACGAGAGTGTGAGGTTTTAACCGGATAGCTGAGATCAGACATTAGTTTTAAATACAATGGAAGTGTCTATTACTCAAAGTAGACACTTATTGGATGGTGTTCTTATGGTTAGTGAAGTTATAGACTTTGCTAGAAGATATCTCCCTCTCAATCTGCGTTTATTCCAGGGCGAAAATTATTGGATGGTGTTCTTATGGCTAGTGAAATTATATACTTTGCTAGAAGACATAAGAAGAAGTGTCTATTACTCAAAGTAGATTTTGCATAGGTTTATGATTGCGTAGACTGGACATACCTTGAAGAAATGCTGATAAAGGTGGTATTCAGAGCTAATTGGTTGAAATGGGTGAAAGTTTTAGTTTTACATAGTTTCCTGTCGGTTCTGATCAACGAAATCCCTTTGAAGGATTTCAAGGCATCGAGGGGGCTGAAACAAGGGGATCCGTTATCTTCGTTTCTATTCGCAATAGTAGCGGAAGGTTTAGCTTGTATGGTTAGAAGAGCTTCATCTCAAAATTTGTTGTCCGAATTTAAAGTCTTGGACTCTCCTACTGTTAGCATTCTACAATATGTTAATACTTTACTCTTCGAGGATGGGTCAATCCATAACATTTGGGCATTCAAGGCAATTCTCAGGACATTTGAACTTATTTCCGATCTAAAAATTAACTTTGCCAAAAGCTGTTTGTAGGGGATAGGGATGAAGCCAAAACTGCTAGTGGCTGCAAAACAATTCTTACACTGCAAATCAGGTAGCATTCCGCTTAAGTTCCTAGGTATTATGGTTGGAGGAAATCAAAGACGTATTTTGTTTTGGAAGCTTGTTGTTAATTGTTTGAGGAATAGATTGTCAAGCTGGATTGGTCAAAAGTTGTCCATAGGAGGTTGAGTTTCTCTAATAAATTTTGTTCTAGTAAACTTGCCGATCCACCACTTGTCCTTTTTTAAAGCTCCTAAGAAGGTTATGAATGAAATCATTGCCATATTGTTCGCTGTGATTTCTGACGAACAACCTCTGGTTAACCAATCTTTTACAGGACTGGGTTACTTGCAGGACTAACCAAACAAGTCCTAGGACACATGTGCAATTTTGTTGTCAAATTACTCTTAGTGTTTGATAATTGTTTGTGGTTTGTTTTGTCAATGATATTAAAATCTTGAATGTTTGAATGTAAAAGTAAAGTAAACTAAAAGTTGAACAAAAAGTAAAGAAAATGGCAAAAAGACCATAAATTTTGCAGAAAAGTAAAGAAACTGGAAGTAAAAGAATTGGACGAAAAAGACTTGTAATTTAAATAACTTAAATAAAATTGGTGTTCAACACGTACATTTCTCCAAATATCAAACTCGTTTCTCTCACACTGGGTACTTAGAGTATTTTTTACAGGATTATTGTACAAGTTTTTCACACCTGATTCTACAACAACTACCCTATTTATATACAAATAAAATAACTGCCTAAAACGGAAAAATCCTAACTATTTGACACTTGTCAATCTGCATGTATTCTTCTTTTCCTGAAGCTTCCACGCGTCTGTAACACGGTGGGAGAACTGACTTTAGTTAAATGTTGCGGATAGCAAGAGTCGCCACCGACTTTTATTTTATCCAAAAGGAAAGGGCATAAAAGAACAGGAAAGACCTTAAAAGATTTTTGGGTTCGGGGGGTAGGTTATGTAAAGGGAAGGTGTTAGCACCCTTTACATCCATGGTTATCCATGGGCTCTTAGTTACTTAGCTCACTTTAAACTGTTTTGAGAAGTGTAGTGTGTGATTAAAAAATTTCTTAAGTACTTTATAATGATCCTTGTATGGATATATATAAAGACTTTGTTTTGAAAATTTGTTTGAAAATGTGAAGTGTAATGAAGTATTTTGAAGGAAAGTGAGCAAGTACTTAAGAGGAACCTACCCTATGCTAAATCTTTACTGTTCTTATATGTTCTTTCATTGGTAAGACTATCCCTATTATTAAGGAATAGGTAGTCATTACCTTGGATGTATTAAGGGACAAACGTAGGGTCATCGTATGGTCAATGAAGGCAACTTAAAGGATGTCTTTACCAATTCGTAGGGACTATCATCATTTATTCGAAGGGACAAGATCATTATCGTAGGCAACCTCGAAGGGACTTGATCCTTTAAAATGTAGGGACTTGATGATTTATATTCGAAGGGACTTTGCTTAAGACATCCCTATATTCGAGGGACTTGACCATTTAAATAAGAAAAACACAGAGGAATACCCTAGGAAGTGCAGACGACGATCAAAGATCGACTTACGTGTGTGAGTGTTTTATTTCAAATATTTAATCATTTTTAATTAAATTATCTAAATGAATTTTAATTACAAGTATGTTTTCACACCCTATTTACTAACCACACAGTAAATATTTACAAAAATAAAAGCAAGAAAAATAAATTCCTAAACTATTACATGGCTATGGGGGAGATACATAATAATCAGGCGAGAAAGAATACATTTTACAACCTATACATTTTTTCCTAATATTATAAATAAAACAAAATTAAAATAAGGAAAATAATGAAGCAAAAATAGAATAGATAAAAACAAATAATAATAAAATAATAAATAAACAATGGTAATAAAGAAATAATAAAATAATAATAATAATAAAGTGATAATAAAAAGGTTAGAATTTTAAAAGAAATTATTTTAGGTTAAACAAGTTAGATTTTTTAGAAGTTATTAGAAAAATATGAGTTTAAAATAAATTAGTAATAATAAAAGAATTTAAAAAATATTAATGTACAAAATATAAAATAAAAGAGTTATATGAAAAATATTAAGTTAGTTATTTACAAAATAAATAAAGATTATAGAAAATATCAAATTATTAGGTTAATAGGTTTATTTATAACAAGATTTTAGAATTATTATTATTCAATTAGAAAAATGGTCAATTAGATTTTATTTACAAAATATATAAGGATTTATTATTATAAGTAAGTAATAAAAAAAAGTTATTAAAATAGTTAGTATTTATTATTTATTTACAAAAAATATAAAGATTATAGAAAAATATTAAATAATTAATTTAGTAGGTTTTCACTTTTCACGCCCTACATTACTAAACCACGCAGTTAATATAGGATCAATGGCAGGAATTTAAATGGCAGAAAAATAAAATGGCAGAAAATACATGGCAGAAAAATAAAATGGCAGAAAATAAATGACAGAAAATAAAATCCTAACTATTACAACGCTTTGGGACAGTTACATAATAAAGATGGCGGAAAATAAAACTTAAAATATTACAAGTTAAAACTTAAAATATTACAAGGGCGAAGCAATTACAGTGTATGAATAACATAAACATGAGTGAAAATAAGAAATAATAACAGGTTTGTTAAGGTTTGAGAAAAGGTTTATGGTTTAGAGGAAGTTTATGAGAAAGTTTTAAGGTTTACATGAAAACTTAAGGTTTATGAAAAGTTTGAGGTTTTAGGAAAAAAAAACAGGGTCAAGGTTTTAGGTTTGAAATTTAGAGTTTATGGCGAAATTGTCAAGGTTTATGAAAAATCAGAGTAGTTAGTTATCTGTGCAGATCTAAATATATAACATAAAAAAAGGAATTAGAAAAAACGACGTTGCTAACGCAAAAATTGCGATCATCGCAACAGGATCGGATCAACATAGATGCCACGCCTAATACACACAGATGTGCAAACGGCGTATCGACACGATCCAAGCCGAACAAGATAACTAAAAAAATAGAATTAACAATATTAAAATAAAACAAAAATTATATTGGATTAAACAAAATATTATGGATATTCTAATATGTATATTAGTAAAACAAAATTAGAAAAGGTTATTTCGGATTCCTTATAATACATGGCAAAACGTTAATTGTATAATAGTAAAACAAAACTAAACTACTATTAGAATATTAATATATAACATAGTATATTACTAAGACAAAACATTACCGTAGATGCATCCAAAACGTGGTTATGTCAAAATGTGGATACATGTATCAGTAAAACAAAAATAATGCATATTACAATATTTTAAAATATGGTTATGTATGTATTCAAACTTGAAGACAAAAAACACCTAAATAAGAACAATGACTGACACCATATATACACCAGCAAATCATCTAACAAAGAAATCTAAGCAAACCGTACATGAAGATAACAGAACGTAGTAGATCCGCCGCAATCCCTTTCCTCTTCTTTTTTTTCCGTCCACTTAGCAGCACACAACATAAATATATATAGGGATCAATTAGGGTTAGTGATAATGGGCCTCAATGTTTATTTTGAAACTTAAATAAAATATTAAATTAAAAACTGAATATAGTTAAATAATTAAAATTAAAATTAAAATTAAAACTAATATTCCTATTTATTTATTTTAGACACAATGTAAAAATAAACAGACTAAAAAAAAGTCGGGCGCCAAAATGCTCGAAAAAATAAAATGAACATGTCAAAATAATCAGCGCGAAATAAATGACTCGGAAAAATACAGCGTTTGGTTGGATTTTGAAATAAAAATTATGACCATTTAAACTGCTCAGACTGATCAACATATGACCAAAAATAGTCGTAAAAATATTTTTAGCATGTCAAATTAAACCACGTGAACCGCAGATTAATGTTACCGACATTTGCAAACTTAAACTTGACATTTTTTCGTTGACTAATTTTAGGCACAGTTAAAAAGTTAATTTGACCAGTCTGTTTGTAAATTCCGAGAAATTATTCCGGCTAATATTAAGACAGAAAAAAATGTTATGCTATGAAGATGATGCAAATGAATGTGAAACAAAAAAATTGGTTAGAGTTAAAAATAGAGGGCAAATTTTGGGGTGCAACAGCTACCCCTGTTCAATTTTCTGAAACCTGAGGAGTTAGATTGCCTGTGTGCTATTCGTGACTTGGAAGGTTAAAGGGGATTGAACACAAAAGTCCAAAAATTTGCACTCGCCGATGCGTAACACTGATGATTAATTGTTTATGCTTAAGTGGGCTAGAAGATGCCACTTGGAAGAACTGGAGATGGGCTTATAGATGCCATCCATAATATCAGGAGGTGATAATATCTTGATGTTGATACTGGATATCAGTACTAGGTCTTCGCATAGGCCGTCTCTGAATTGTTTATGCAACATGATTTGAATTGTTGAATAGACCAGTAGAAATAAATCTTCGTGACGATCATCTTTTCTGGAAATATCCTGGATTAGGGAATAGATCTTCGTATAGACCGTTTGCCTACTCTCCAAGGACAAAAGGATATTAGGATTGATTCTTCTGAAAATATCTTGAACTAGGGAATGGATCTTTGTACAGACCGTTTGCCTAATATCCAAGAACAAATAGAGTGTCAGGATCAAATCTCCTGAAAATATCCTGGACTAGGGAATGGATCTTTGTACAGACCGTTTGCCTAATATCCAAGGACAAATAGATTAAATCTTCTGAAAGTATCCTGGACTAGGGAATGGATCTTTGTACAGACCGTTTGCCTAATATCCAAGGACAAAATAGTGTCAGGATCAAGTCTCCTTAAAAATATCCTGGACTAGGGAATGGATCTTTGTACAGACCGTTTGCCTACTATTCGAGGACAAAAGAGTGTCAGGATTAAATCTCCTGAAAATATCCTGGACTAGGGAATGGATCTTTGTACAAACCGTTTGCCTAATATCCAAGAACAAAAGAATATCTTTTGAAAATATCCTGAACTAGGGAATGGATCTTTGTACAGACCGTTTGCCTAATATTCAAGGACAAAAGAATATCTTTTGAGAATATCCTGGACTAGGGAATGGATCTTTGTACAGACCGTTTGCCTAATATCCAAGGACATCTTGAGTAATGTATAGATCTTTTCTGACATGTTGTGGATTGTTGGTATTATTTTATCTGCATATAACTATCCTGCAAAGAAAAGGTTAGTTTATGCAATATGCATGCATGTATGTATGGCATGGTGCATCTAAGTAAATGTATTATGCATTTGTGATGGTATGATGTAAATGATGTATGTATGAATCATGCAGCCTGAAGCGTATGGATATCTTTGTATAACAACTGCTGGCTAGGGAAAATAAATCCCGATTCGTTGATGAAGAATATGAGGACCTTGTTCCCGTCTTGTTTGATAGTATAGTATTTATAACCTACCGTCTTCGTTCGTCGTACCTCTATTGAAGGAATAAGTTCCTGAGTATCCTGACTGAGGATAAAAGAGATGGATATAAATTCAAGGGGAGATGTAACTTGAAGTATCTATAAAGATAGATTTGCTCTACTGGGGATTTGTAGTTATCTTGTGGGGATGAACCGGAGAAGTTTCGTTGAATTCCTATCCTCGTTCGTCCTTAGTAAATACTATTACTGCTTTTTATGCATTTCTAGTAAACATCAATCATATTCAAAAGCATATATACATTCCAACACAACCAACAGACATTTCTCGCTTTAGTTAAAGGGGAAAAGTAAACCTGAATTCGGAAAGCATTTCCTACTTGAATAAAGAGGGAAAAGTAAAGCTGAACTCGAAAACAAAATCGTTTCAACGTTGAGAGTGTATAACCAATTAGATTTAGAGCTCCTGAGATTCTTAACTTTCCTGAATACCTTCCCAGAAATCCTCATAGCTAGATCTGAAGACATGATACTGACACTATCTGATACTACTGGCGTAGACAATTAATTTCCACAATGGCTTCTGCTGAGAATCCAATATCAAGGTAATACAATGAAAGGAACGTTTCTTCAAATTGTGATGGACCATATACGCTCCGGATATTAAATTTGAAAAGAGAGCATTGCCCCTTGGTTGAGGATGAATTGTCCCATAATGGAAGTATCTGAATGTAGTCACCTCAAGAGAAATAAGCAGAATTCCCCACAATAATATGCCCTTGACATCATGAACTTTGTAATGTTACCCTTGGTAATTTAGATAGATGAGGAGATTTGCCCCTGTCTACTTAAACATAGTTGAATCCTGTCCTGATTGCCCCAAATGAGTTAGGCAGTATCATGGCCTGCCCCCTTGATTGGGAGATAATGACTATGCCCATTTGTATACATGGACTTTGATTCAGGAAACAACTTTGTTTATCGGAAGGACTTTGGTTTATTGAACATTCATCCTGTAAGTTTCTCTGTTTATCAAACACTCAGGTATATGCAAACAAATATATTCAAAAATGCAATGCTTATGTCTGTCTTGAAGTTTTGAAAAAGAGTTATTTTAGAAAAAACAGTTTTTGTGAAAACTGTGATATTAACTCAAGTTTTATAATAAGCCTTAAAGGAGTCAGGATACCTTTTTGTAGCAGTACGCTTTCGAACTAACCATGCTTCAGTTAGGACTTTTAAAGGGTTGTAACGTGGTCTGGTTCACGGTTTAAGAAACAAAGGATAAAGGCTCAAATTTTATTTGTACCCAACCCAATCTCCATGATGTTCTTCAGTCCTATGCTCAGTTAACTTATGCATTGAGGCTCAAAGGAGTTTGGAATTGTAACACTGACATTTGTGATGGTTCAGAAACCAAAAATTTATTTGAACATTCAGTCATCTTTCTTTGTTGATGATTCATAGTGACCTCTTTTTTTCTTTTGACTTTGTTATCCCTTCTTTTTGCCTGAACTGTTTGTTTCAAAATTACAGTCAGCGGAATTTCTCAATTTTGTTTTACTAAGTCTCCTTCATAGGTTTTGACTTAGTGGGTTTTTCTTTTGCTGGATATTGACTGTCGGGTTTAATGATTACAGAGAACCACCATTAGTTGTGTACAACACAGATAATTGACATATTTGAGTTAACCGAGTAACTACCCTGCCCCGGGTTATGAATAAGGGTTTTAATTTGTGCGAGAATAAAAACTCCTACTTCATAGGCTCAAAAGGGTTGACTAGGGATTAACTTCCTTATATCTCCACTGTTTAGGAATTGAAACAATGCCTGTACATCGTCAGCATAGTCTGTTCAAAAGCATACTGCCTAATATTATGGTATTGTTTTCGTCATCCTCCCTCTACATGCTTATAGCTTTATCAGGAGTTAAATATCACAAAATAGAAATATGAATCATAGTTCAAAATATAGTGAAACGAATGGATTAATTCAAGACAAACATATGCAATGCATTAATGAAAACAAAAGTTTAACATAATAGTAAGTGTTTAAACAAACAAAAGAAATTACAAATGAAAATTCAAATGTTCTCAAAGCCTCTTCCTCTAAACTCGTCACTCCAGTTATCTGGAAACTTTGATGCTTGATGGACGATAGAAGAACTCAACCTGGCCTTCTGGAGTAACCTCGAGTATTCCTTCGTCAATTAGGTCTTGAATCTTATTCTTCAATGCCCAAAAGTTATTAGTGTCATGTCCAGGACAGTCGGAGTGATACATACACCTTGCCCTTGGGTTATAGCGAGGAGAAGAGGTGTTAAGATTTTTAGGAGAATTTTCCAAGGAAATCAACTTCATCTCCAACAGGCATTGCAAAACTTGTGACATTGGTGTGTTGAATCGGATGAACTGTCTTCCACATTCCTTGTATCGAAGTGGATTAACCTTACAAGGCCTTCCTTCTTCCATTGAAGAACAATTAGTGGTAACTTGTCTCTTTCCTTCTCTTATCCTTACTTTCCTTTCAGCCAAGTCAGCTTGTTTCAATGGAGGTTGACTGATGATTAGATTTCCAACTCTATTATGCCGAAGCTTATTGACAAAGCTTATCAGCTCTTCTTGCCCCTGGGCCAAACTCTGGATAAGAGCCATTTGGCTATTCATCTGGATCCTCATCTCAGCCATCTCCGCTTGTAGTTGTTTCAGATGATCATCTTTGTTGTCCTCAGGATTCTTCTTCTTCATGTCCTTAGAGAGGAATGCTTTCAACTCTTCTTGCCCCTTGGACAAATTCAGAATCACTTCCTGAAACTGAGCATTCTGAGCTTGAAGATCTTTGACAGATTGTTCGAGAGCCATTTCTGCTGAAATAAACAGCGAGAAGATGAGAAACCTGTTGTGAAACCTGTGATGCAATGATATGGTATGTATATGCTTATGCAATGTTTTCAAGGACCGCAGGATTTAAATTTGTTTAAAAGAGCCAGAAATGAAACTTTTATTAGTAATCAATTAACTTGTTTGCCTCTTGGGCTTACAACAAAAATGAAATGAATACAAAGATGGGGTTTTAAGTCTCCCATGGACGTTTCCTTTTTGTGTTGAGGTATGAGTTGAGATTCCGCTCCTCGTGAAGTTGTTTTGTCAGCTCTAGGATTCTCTCTTGACTAGCTTTGAAATGAGTCTCAAAAGTATCCCTTTGCTCCTTCAACTGGATCCAGGACCTCTGTAACTCTTCCATGTCAGTGGGCATGTCTGGATGAAGAATGATATAAGAAGTATCTCCTTGAGCAACAGGCTCCATGGTAACTGGCAGGATGGCAGGATATGGCATCATAAGAGTCTGAGTACGAGATCGCACCCATCTGAGATAAGGTTCCATAGGAATAGTGTACTTGGGTTCCAGAGTCTTGCTGTCAACCTTGTTCACTTTACCCCATGCTCGTATGAACCTTTGACGGTAACCTTGTAGATCGTTGTCGTAGTCGAACACAATACCCTGAATAAGCATGTCATGAGGACCATCACTCAGAGCATAACCAAACTGACGTAGAGCTAAGGAAGGATTGTAGGTAATTCCCCCTCTTATGCCAAGGAGTGACAGATTAGCGAACTCCCCACAACGGTTAATGATAGTAACATTCTCCATAGATCTAGAACACCAATGAATATCTGAATGTGAAAGTGACATGATCCTCTTGGACCACCTGAACCCTTGTTCATTCTTCATCACTGATCGAGGAAGGTGAGAAATAAACCACCTAGACAAGAGAGGTATGCAGCACATCAGAGTCCCTCTCGCCTTCGTAGTACGAGTGTAGAGAGAATGTAAGATGTCCCCAAGTAATGTGGGCATTGGATTGCGATTCAGAAATATGTTGATGGCATGTACGTCTATGAACTTGTCTGGATTAGGGAACAACACTAGGCCATAGATCAATTAGGCCAAGATCTCCTTAAAAGCATCATAACTCATAGCCTTCAGGAACACTTGAGCTTTCTCCATCAATACCTTAGCAAGGATACCCTTAACTCCACTTCTTGTTTCTAGGACAATGTCTGATTTCTTTAGATGTAGGGCTGCAACAATGACTTCAGGTTTAGGCTCTTTCTCTAAGCCTGTGAAGGGTCTTTGATCAAGGATAGGTATACCCAGTAGTTTAGATAACTCTTCCATTGTAGGAACCAACTGATAATCGGGGAATGTGAAGCAGTGATGTTTAGGATCACAGAACTGAAATAGCACACTCATCATGTCCTCATCAAACCCTGAAGTGACTAGATCCAATAGGTGACCATGCCTCTTGATGAATTGGGAGTTTTCAGAAACTTGAGAGACCAATTCTTTAAGCTTAGGAGGTATTCCTACAAAGTTGATCCGGATAGTATTCCTACGAGCAGAAGCCATGACCTGCAACAAAGGACAAAGATAAATCCTTTGGTCCTTGAAATAGTTAGTGAAAATGCTATGCTTATGATGCATGATGATGCTATGATGTTATGTTCAATCACAAACATGTGGCACACACAAACAAGTCACGCAATAGCCTTAGGTTTGAAGGCTTGCATGAGGTTTAAAGGTAAGTACCCTCCCTTGAAGTTTAGTTGGTTCATCCTGTCCTACAAAAGTAACCAGGTTCTAAGGGATCTCAATATCACTGATCCTTCCCAAGGGTGGTTGTTCAGTAGGCAACTTACTTGCCAACCAAAACCCTCCAAGTTTGGGATCTCATTGAGCGTAGTATCGAGTATCAACCAACTTCAGTCTTCACCAAAGCCGGTTATCTCACTACTTTTCTAAAGGCCAAGATGGGATGATTAAGGTTCTAAAAGTCAGTTAGTGTATTGACAACCTATGGCAGCCTCATATTATCCTCAACATACTTAAGGAACATAAGCACCAACCAAGAAGTCACACTAACTATGGCCACCAGATCAACCATATCGGTATACGCCGTACAGTTTCCTTGGTCTATTGCCATTTACCTAAGGTACACTAGATCCGGGTTAGGATCTTTCACACATAAAGCCCAGTAAATAATATAAAGCAAACAAGGCAAACAATTTAAGTGATCTAATTCCTAAGGGTACCCCTCTTTTATTAAATCCCCAGCAGAGTCGCCAGTTCTGTAACACGGTGGGAGAACTGACTTTAGTTAAATGTTGCTGATAGCAAGATTCACCACCGACTTTTATTTTATCCAAAAGGAAAGGGCATAAAAGAAAAGGAAAGACCTTAAAAGATTTTTGGGTTCGGGGGGGTAGGTTATGTAAAGGGAAGGTGTTAGCACCCTTTACATCCATGGTTATCCATGGGCTCTTAGTTACTTAGCTCACTTTAAACAGTTTTGAGAAGTGTAGTGTGTGATTAAAAATTTTCTTAAGTACTTTATAATGATCCTTGTATGGATATATATAAAGACTTTGTTTTGAAAATTTGTTTGAAAATGTGAAGTGTAATGAAGTATTTTGAAGGAAAGTGAGCAAGTACTTAAGAGGAACCTACCCTATGCTAAATCTTTACTGTTCTTATATGTTCTTTCAATGGTAAGACTATCCCTATTATTAAGGAATAGGTAGTCATTACCTTGTATGTATTAAGGGACAAACGTAGGGTCATCGTATGGTCAATGAAGGCAACTTAAAGGATGTCTTTACCAATTCGTAGAGACTATCATCATTTATTCGAAGGGACAAGATCATTATCGTAGGCACCCTCGAAGGGACTTGATCCTTTAAAATGTAGGGACTTGATGATTTATATTCGAAGGGACTTTGCTTAAGACATCCCTATATTCGAGGGACTTGACCATTTAAATAAGGCAACCAAGAGGAATACCCTAGGAAGTGCAGACGACGATCAAAGATCGACTTACGTGTGTGAGTGTTTTATTTCAAATATTTAATCATTTTTAATTAAATTATCTAAATGAATTTTAATTACAAGTATGTTTTCACACCCTATTTACTAACCATACAGTAAATATTTACAAAAATAAAAACAAGAAAAATAAATTCCTAAACTATTACATGGCTATGGGGGAGATACATAATAATCAAGCGAGAAAGAATACATTTACAACCTATACATTTTTTTCTAATATTATAAATAAAACAAAATTAAAATAAGGAAAATAATGAAGCAAAAATAGAATAGATAAAAACAAATAATAATAAAATAATAAATAAACAATGGTAATAAAGAAATAATAAAATAATAATAATAATAAAGTGATAATAAAAAGGTTAGAATTTTAAAAGAAATTATTTTTGGTTAAACAAGTTAGATTTTTTAGAAGTTATTAGAAAAATATGAGTTTAAAATAAATTAGTAATAATAAAAGAATTTAAAAAATATTAATGTACAAAATATAAAATAAAAGAGTTATATGAAAAATATTAAGTTAGTTATTTACAAAATAAATAAAGATTATAGAAAATATCAAATTATTAGGTTAATAGGTTTATTTATAACAAGATTTTAGAATTATTATTATTCAATTAGAAAAATGGTCAATTAGATTTTATTTACAAAATATATAAGGATTTATTATTATAAGTAAGTAATAAAAAAAAGTTATTAAAATAGTTAGTATTTATTATTTATTTACAAAAAATATAAAGATTATAGAAAAATATTAAATAATTAATTTAGTAGGTTTTCACTTTTCACGCCCTACATTACTAAACCACGCAGTTAATATAGGATCAATGGCAAGAATTTAGATGGCAGAAAAATAAAATGGCAGAAAATAAATGGCAGAAAATAAATGAGAGAAAATAAAATCCTAACTATTACAACGCTTTGAGACAGTTACATAATAAAGATGGCGGAAAATAAAACTGAAAATATTACAAGTTAAAACTTAAAATATTACAAGGGCGAAGCAATTACAGTGTATTAATAACATAAACATGAGTGAAAATAAGAAATAATAACAGGTTTGTTAAGGTTTGAGAAAAGTTTTATGGTTTAGAGGAAGTTTATGAGAATGTTTTAAGGTTTACATGAAAACTTAAGGTTTATGAAAAGTTTGAGGTTTTAGGAAAAAAAAACAGAGTCAAAGTTTTAAGTTTGAAATTTAGAGTTTATGGCGAAATTGTCAAGGTTTATGAAAAATCAGAGTAGTTAGTTATATGTGCAGATCTAAATATATAACATAAAAAAATGAATTAGAAAAAACGACGTTGCTAACGCAAAAATTGCGATCATCGCAACCGGATCGGATCAACATAGATGCCACGCCTAATACACACAGATGTACAAACGACGTATCGACACGATCCAACCCGAACAAGATAACTAAAAAAATAGAATTAACAATATTAAAATAAAACAAAAATTATATTGGATTAAAACAAAATATTATGGATATTCTAATATGTATATTAGTAAAACAAAATTAGAAAAGGTTATTTCGGATTCCTTATAATACATGGCAAAACGTTAATTGTATAATAGTAAAACAAAACTAAACTACTATTAGAATATTAATATATAACATAGTATATTACTAAGACAAAACATTACCGTAGATGCATCCAAAACGTGGTTATGTCAAAATGTGGATACATGTATCAGTAAAACAAAAATAATGCATATTACAATATTTTAAAATATGGTTATGTATGTATTCAAACTTGAAGACAAAAAACACCTAAATAAGAACAATGACTGACACCATATATACACCAGCAAATCATCTAACAAAGAAAAATAAGGATCATATATAATCTAAGCAAACTGTACATGAAGAAAACAGAACGTAGTAGATCCGCCGCAATCCCTTTCCTCTTCCTTTTTTTCCTCCACTTAGCAGCACACAACATAAATATATATAGGGATCAATTAGGGTTAGTGATAATGAGCCTCAATGTTTATTTTGAAACTTAAATAAAATATTAAATTAAAAACTGAATATAGTTAAATAATTAAAATTAAAATTAAAACTAATATTCCTATTTATTTATTTTAGACACAATGTAAAAATAAACAGACCAAAAAAAAAGTCGGGCGCCAAAATGCTCGAAAAAATAAAATGAAAATGTCAAAATAATCAGCGCGAAATAAATGACTCGGAAAAATACAGCGTTTGGTCGGATTTTGAAATAAAAATTATGACCATTTAAACTGCTCAGACTGATCAATATATGACAAAAAATAGTCGTAAAAATATTTTTAGCATGTCAAATTAAACCACGTGAACCGCAGATTAATGTTACCGACATTTGCAAACTTAAACTTGACATTTTTTCATTGACTAATTTTAGGCACAGTTAAAAAGTTAATTTGACCAGTCTGTTTGTAAATTCCGAGAAATTATTCTGGCTAATATTAAGACAGAAAAAAAATGTTATGCTATGAAGATGATGCAAATGAATGTGAAACAAAAAAAATTTGTTAGAGTTAAAAATAGAGGGCAAATTTTGGGGTGCAACAGCTACCCCTGTTCAATTTTCTGAAACCTGAGGAGTTTGATTGGCCTGTGTGCCATTCGTGACTTGGAAGGTTGAAGGGGATTGAACACAAAAGTCCAAAAATTTGCACTCGCCGATGCGTAACACTGATGATTAATTGTTTATGCTTAAGTGGGCTAGAAGATGCCACTTGGAAGAACTGGAGATGGGCTTATAGATGCCATCCATAATATCAGGAGGTGATAATATCTTGATGTTGATACTGGATATCAGTACTAGGTCTTCGCATAGGCCGTCTCTGAATCGTTTATGCAACATGATTTGAATTGTTGAATAGACCAGTAGAAATAAATCTTCGTGACGATCATCTTTTCTAGAAATATCCTGGATTAGGGAATAGATCTTCGTATAGACCGTTTGCCTACTCTCCAAGGACAAAAGAATATTAGGATTGATTCTTCTGAAAATATCTTGAACTAGGGAATGGATCTTTGTACAGACCATTTGCCTAATATCCAAGAACAAATAGAGTGTCAGGATCAAATCTCCTGAAAATATCCTGGACTAGGGAATGGATCTTTGTACAGACCGTTTGCCTAATATCCAAGAACAAATAGATTAAATCTTCTGAAAGTATCCTGGACTAGGGAATGGATCTTTGTACAGACCGTTTGCCTAATATCCAAGGACAAAAGAGTGTCAGGATCAAGTCTCTTTAAAAATATCCTGGACTAGGGAATGGATCTTTGTACAGACCGTTTGCCTACTATTCGAGGACAAAAGAGTGTCAGGATTAAATCTCCTGAAAATATCCTGGACTAGGGAATGGATCTTTGTACAAACAGTTTGCCTAATATCCAAGAACAAAAGAATATCTTTTGAAAATATCCAGAACTAGGGAATGGATCTTTGTACATACCGTTTGCCTAATATTCAAGGACAAAAGAATATATTTTGAGAATATCCTGGACTAGGGAATGGATCTTTGTACATACCGTTTGCCTAATATCCAAGGACATCTTGAGTAATGTATAGATCTTTTCTGACCTGTTGTGGATTGTTGGTATTATTTTATCTGCATATAACTATCCTGCAAAGAAAAGGTTAGTTTATGCAATATGCATGCATGTGTGTATGGCATGGTGCATCTAAGTAAATGTATTATGCATTTGTGATGGTATGATGTAAATGATGTATGTATGAATCATGCAGCCTGAAGCGTATGGATATATTTGTATAACAACTGCTGGCTAGGGAAAATAAATCCCGATTCGTTGATGAAGAATATGAGGACCTTGTTCCCATCTTGTTTGATAGTATAGTATTTATAACCTACCGTCTTCGTTCGTCGTACCTCTATTGAAGGAATAAGTTCCTGAGTATCCTAACTGAGGATAAAAGAGATGGATATAAATTCAAGGGGAGATGTAACTTGAAGTATCTATAAAGATAGATTTGCTCTACTGGGGATTTGTAGTTATCTTGTGGGGATGAACCGGAGAAGTTTCGTTGAATTACTATCCTCGTTCGTCCTTAGTAAATACTATTACTGCTTTTTATGCATTTCTGGTAAACATCAATCATATTCAAAAGCATATATACATTCAAACACAAATAACAGACATTTCTCGCTTTAGTTAAAGGGGAAAAGTAAACCTGAATTCAGAAAGCATTTCCTACATGAATAAAGAGGGGAAAGTAAAGCTGAACTCGAAAACAAAATCGTTTCAACATTGAGAGTGTATAACCAATTGGATTTAGAGCTCCTGAGATTCTTAACTTTCCTGAATACCTTCCCAGAAATCCTCATAGCTGGATCTGAAGACATGATACTGACACCATCTGATACTACTGGCGTAGACAATTAATTTCCACAATGGCTTCTGCTGAGAATCCAATATCAAGGTAATACAATGAAAGGAACGTGTCTTCAAATTGTGATGGACCATATACGCTCCGGATATTAAATTTGAAAAGAGAGCATTGCCCCTTGGTTGAGGATGAATTGTCCCATAATGGAAGTATCTGAATGTAGTCACCTCAAGAGAAATAAGCAGAATGCCCCACAATAATATGCCCTTGACATCATGAACTTTGTAATGTTACCCTTTGTAATTTAGATAGATGAGGAGATTTGCCCCTGGCTACTTAAACATAGTTGAATCCTGTCCTGATTGCCCCAAATGAGTTAGGCAGTATCATGGCCTGCCCCCTTGATTGGGAGATAATGACTATGCCCATTTGTATACATGGACTTTGATTCAGGAAGAAACTTTGTTTATCGGAAGGACTTTGGTTTATTGAACATTCATCCTGTAAGTTTCTCTGTTTATCAAACACTCAGGTATATGCAAACAAATATATTCAAAAATGCAATGCTTATGTCTGTCTTGAAGTTTTGAAAAAGAGTTATTTTAGAAAAAACAGTTTTTGTGAAAACTGTGATATTAACTCAAGTTTTATAATAAGCCCTAAAGGAGTCAGGATACCTTTTTGTAGCAGTACGCTTTCGAACTAACCATGCTTCAGTTAGGACTTTTAAAGGGTTGTAACGTGGCCTGGTTCACGGTTTAAGAAACAAAGAATAAAGGCTCAAATTTTATTTGTACCCAACCCAATCTCCATGATGTTCTTCAGTCCTATGCTCAGTTAACTTATGCATTGAGGCTCAAAGGAGTTTGGAATTGTAACACTAACATTTGTGATGGTTCAGAAACCAAAAATTTATTTGAAAATTCAGTCATCTTTCTTTGTTAAGGATTCATAGTGACCTCTTTTTTTCTTTTGACTTTGTTATCCCTTCTTTTTGCCTGAACTGTTTGTTTCAAAATTACAGTCAGCGGAATTTCTCAATTTTGTTTTACTAAGTCTCCTTCATAGGTTTTGAATTAGTGGGTTTTTCTTTTGCTGGATATTGACTGTCAGGTTTAATGATTAAAGAGAACCACCATTAGTTGTGTACAACACAGATAATTGACATATTTGAGTTAACCGAGTAACTACCCTGCCCCGGGTTATGAATAAGGGTTTTAATTTGTGCGAGAATAAAAACTCCTACTTCATAGGCTCAAAAGGGTTGACTAGGGATTAACTTCCTTATATCTCCACTGTTTAGGAATTGAAACAATGCCTGTACATCGTCAGCATAGTCTGTTCAAAAGCATACTGCCTAATATTATGGTATTGTTTTCGTCATCCTCCCTCTACATGCTTATAGCTTTATCAGGAGTTAAATATCACAAAATAGAAATATGAAGCATAGTTCAAAATATAGTGAAACGAATGGATTAATTCAAGACAAACATATGCAATGCATTAATGAAAACAAAAGTTTAACATAATAGTAAGTGTTTAAACAAACAAAAGAAATTACAAATGAAAATTCAAATGTTCTCAAAGCCTCTTCCTCTAAACTCGTCACTCCAGTTATCTGGAAACTTTGATGCTTGATGGACGATAGAAGAACTCAACCTGGCCTTCTGGAGTAACCTCGAGTATTCCTTCGTCAATTAGGTCTTGAATCTTATTCTTCAATGCCCAAAAGTTATTAGTGTCATGTCCAGGACAGTCGGAGTGATACATACACCTTGCCCCTGGGTTATAGCGAGGAGAGGAGGTATTAGGATTTTTAGGAGAATTTTCCAAGGAAATCAACTTCATCTCCAACAGGCATTGCAAAACTTGTGACATTGGTGTGTTGAATCGGATGAACTGTCTTCCACATTCCTTGTATCGAAGTGGATTAACCTTACAAGGCCTTCCTTCTTCCATTGAAGAACAATCAGTGGTAACCTGTCTCTTTCCTTCTCTTATCCTTACTTTCCTTTCAGCCAAGTCAGCTTGTTTCAATGGAGGTTGACTGATGATTAGATTCCCAACTCTATTATGCCGAAGCTTATTGACAAAGCTTATCAGCTCTTCTTTCCCCTGGGCCAAACTCTGGATAAGAGCCATTTGGCCATTCATCTGGATCCTCATCTCAGCCATCTCAGCTTGTAGTTGTTTCAGCTGATCATCTTTGTTGTCCTCAGGATTCTTCTTCTTCATGTCCTTAGAGAGGAATGCTTTCAACTCTTCTTGCCCCTTGGACAAATTCAGAATCACTTCCTGAAACTGAGCATTCTGAGCTTGAAGATCTTTGACAGATTGTTCGAGAGCCATTTCTGCTGAAATAAACAGCGAGAAGATGAGAAACCTATTGTGAAACCTGTGATGCAATGATATGGTATGTATATGCTTATGCAATGTTTTCAAGGACCGCAGGATTTAAATTTGTTTAAAAGAGCCAGAAATGAAACTTTTATTAGTAATCAATAAACTTGTTTGCCTCTTGGGCTTACAACAAAAATGAAATGAATACAAAGATGGGGTTTTAAGTCTCCCATGGACGTTTCCTCTTTGTGTTGAGGAATGAGTTGAGATTCCGCTCCTCGTGAAGTTGTTTTGTCAGCTCTAGGATTCTCTCTTGACTAGCTTTGAAATGAGTCTCAAAAGTATCCCTTTGCTCCTTCAACTGGATCCAGGACCTCTATAACTCTTCCATGTCAGTGGGCATGTCTGGATGAAGAATGATATAAGAAGTATCTCCTTCAGCAACAGGCTCCATGGTAACTGGCAGGATGGCAGGATATGGCATCATAAGAGTCTGAGTACGAGATCGCACCCATCTGAGATAAGGTTCCATAGGAATAGTGTACTTGGGTTCCAGAGTCTTGCTGTCAACCTTGTTCACTTTACCCCATGCTCGTATGAACCTTTGACGGTAACCTTGTAGATCGTTGTCGTAGTCGAACACAATACCCTGAATAAGCATGTCATGAGGACCATCACTCAGAGCATAACCAAACTGACGTAGAGCTAAGGAAGGATTGTAGGTAATTCCCCCTCTTATGCCAAGGAGTGACAGATTAGCGAACTCCCCACAACGGTTAATGATAGTAACATTCTCCATAGATCTAGAACACCGATGAATATCTGAATGTGAAAGTGACATGATCCTCTTGGACCACCTGAACCCTTGTTCATTCTTCATCACTGATCGAGGAAGGTAAGAAATAAACCACATAGACAAGAGAGGTATGCAGCACATCAGAGTCCCTCTCGCCTTCGTAGTACGAGTGTAGAGAGAATGTAAGATGTCCCCAAGTAATGTGGGCATTGGATTGCGAGTCAGAAATATGTTGATGGCATGTATGTCTATGAACTGGTCTGGATTAGGGAACAACACTAGGCCATAGATCAATAAGGCCAAGATCTCCTTAAAAGCATCATAACTCATAGCCTTCAGGAACACTTGAGCTTTCTCCATCAATACCTTAGCAAGGATACCCTTAACTCCACTTCTTGTTTCTAGGACAATGTCTGATTTCTTCAGATGTAGGACTGCAACAATGACTTCAGGTTTAGGCTCTTTCTTTAAGCCTGTGAAGGGTCTTTGATCAAGGATAGGTATACCCAGTAGTTTAGAGAACTCTTCCATTGTAGGAACCAACTGATAGTCGGGGAATGTGAAGCAGTGATGTTTAGGATCAGAGAACTGAAATAGCACACTCATCATGTCCTCATCAAACCCTGAAGTGACTAGATCCAATAGGTGACCATGCCTCTTGATGAATTGGGAGTTTTCAGAAACTTGAGAGACCAATTCTTTAAGCTTAGGAGGTATTCCTACAAAGTTGATCCGGATAGTATTCCTACGAGCAGAAGCCATGACCTGCAACAAAGGACAAAGATAAATCCTTTGGTCCTTGAAATAGTTAGTGAAAATGCTATGCTTATGATGCATGATGATGCTATGATGTTATGTTCAATCACAAACATGTTTCACACACAAACAAGTCACACAATAGCCCTAGGTTTGAAGGCTTGCATGAGGTTTAAAGGTAAGTACCCTCCCTTGAAGTTTAGTTGGTTCATCCTGTCCTACAAAAGTAACTAGGTTCTAAGGGATCTCAATATCACTGATCCTTCCCAAGGGTGATTGTTCAGTAGGCAACTTACTTGCCAACCAAAACCCTCCAAGTTTGGGATCTCATTGAGCGTAGTATCGAGTATCAACCAACTTGAGTCTTCACCAAAGCCGGTTATCTCACTACTTTTCTAAAGGCCAAGATGGGATGATTAAGGTTCTAAAAGTCAGTTAGTGTATTGACAACATATGGCAGCCTCATATTATCCTCAACTTACTTAAGGAACATAAGCACCAACCAAGAAGTCACACTAACTATGGCCACTAGATCAACCATATCGGTATACGCCGTACAGTTTCCTTGGTCTATTGCCATTTACCTAAGGTACACTAGATCCGGGTTAGGATCTTTCACACATAAAGCCCAGTAAATAATATAAAGCAAACAAGGCAAACAATTTAAGTGATCTAATTCCTAAGGGTACCCCTCTTTTATTAAATCCCCAACAGAGTCGCCAATTCTGTAACACGGTGGGAGAACTGACTTTAGTTAAATGTTGCGGATAGCAAGATTCGCCACCGACTTTTATTTTATCCAAAAGGAAAGGGCATAAAAGAAAAGGAAAGACCTTAAAAGATTTTTGGGTTCGGGGGGTAGGTTATGTAAAGGGAAGGTGTTAGCACCCTTTACATCCATGGTTATCCATGGGCTCTTAGTTACTTAGCTCACTTTAAACTGTTTTGAGAAGTGTAGTGTGTGATTAAAAAATTTCTTAAGTACTTTATAATGATCCTTGTATGGATATATATATATAAAGACTTTGTTTTGAAAATTTGTTTGAAAATGTGAAGTGTAATGAAGTATTTTGAAGGAAAGTGAGCAAGTACTTAAGAGGAACATACCCTATGCTAAATCTTTACTGTTCTTATATGTTCTTTCAATGGTAAGACTATCCCTATTATTAAGGAATAGGTAGTCATTACCTTGGATGTATTAAGGGACAAACGTAGGGTCATCGTATGGTCAATGAAGGCAACTTAAAGGATGTCTTTACCAATTCGTAGGGACTATCATCATTTATTCGAAGGGACAAGATCATTATCATAGGCAACCTCGAAGGGACTTGATCCTTTAAAATGTAGGGACTTGATGATTTATATTCGAAGGGACTTTGCTTAAGACATCCCTATATTCGAGGGACTTGACCATTTAAATAAGGCAACCAAGAGGAATACCCTATGAAGTGCAGACGGCGATCAAAGATCGACTTACGTGTGTAAGTGTTTTATTTCAAATATTTAATCATTTTTAATTAAATTATCTAAATGAATTTTAATTACAAGTATGTTTTCACACCCTATTTACTAACCACTCAGTAAATATTTACAAAAATAAAAGCAAGAAAAATAAATTCCTAAATTATTACATGGCTATGGGGGAGATACATAATAATCAGGCGAGAAAGAATACATTTACAACCTATACATTTTTTCCTAATATTATAAATAAAATAAAATTAAAATAAGGAAAATAATGAAGCAAAAATAGAATAGATAAAAACAAATAATAATAAAATAATAAATAAACAATGGTAATAAAGAAATAATAAAATAATAATAATAATAAAGTGATAATAAAAAGGTTAGAATTTTAAAAGAAATTATTTTAGGTTAAATAAGTTAGATTTTTTAGAAGTTATTAGAAAAATATGAGTTTAAAATAAATTAGTAATAATAAAAGAATTTAAAAAATATTAATGTACAAAATATAAAATAAAAGAGTTATATGAAAAATATTAAGTTAGTTATTTACAAAATAAATAAAGATTATAGAAAATATCAAATTATTAGGTTAATAGGTTTATTTATAACAAGATTTTAGAATTATTATTATTCAATTAGAAAAATGGTCAATTAGATTTTATTTACAAAATATATAAGGATTTATTATTATAAGTAAGTAATAAAAAAAAGTTATTAAAATAGTTAGTATTTATTATTTATTTACAAAAAATATAAAGATTATAGAAAAATATTAAATAATTAATTTAATAGGTTTTCACTTTTCACGCCCTACATTACTAAACCACGCAGTTAATATAGGATCAATGGCAGGAATTTAAATGGTAGAAAAATAAAATGGCAGAAAATAAATGGCAGAAAAATAAAATGGCAGAAAATAAAATCCTAACTGTTACAACGCTTTGGGACAGTTACATAATAAAGATGGCGGAAAATAAAACTGAAAATATTACAAGTTAAAACTTAAATTATTACAAGGGCGAAGCAATTACAGTGTATGAATAACATAAACATGAGTGAAAATAAGAAATAATAACAGGTTTGTTAAGGTTTGAGAAAAGGTTTTTGGTTTAGAGGAAGTTTATGAGAAAGTTTTAAGGTTTACATGAAAACTTAAGGTTTATGAAAAGTTTGAGGTTTTAGGAAAAAAAACAGGGTCAAAGTTTTAGGTTTGAAATTTAGAGTTTATGGCGAAATTGTCAAGGTTTATGAAAAATCAGAGTAGTTAGTTATCTTTGCAGATCTAAATATATAACATAAAAAAAATGAATTAGAAAAAACGACGTTGCTAACGCAAAAATTGCGATCATCGCAACCGGATCGGATCAACATAGATGCCACGCCTAATACACACAGATGTGCAAACGGCGTATCGACACGATCCAACCCGAACAAGATAACTAAAAAAATAGAATTAACAATATTAAAATAAAACAAAAATTATATTGGATTAAAACAAAATATTATGGATATTCTAATATGTATATTAGTAAAACAAAATTAGAAAAGGTTATTTCGGATTCCTTATAATACATGGCAAAACGTTAATTGTATAATAGTAAAACAAAACTAAACTACTATTAGAATATTAATATATAACATAGTATATTACTAAGACAAAACATTACCGTAGATGCATCCAAAACGTGGTTATGTCAAAATGTGGATACATGTATCAGTAAAACAAAAATAATGCATATTACAATATTTTAAAATATGGTTATGTATGTATTCCAACTTGAAGACAAAAAACACCTAAATAAGAACAATGACTGACACCATATATACACCAGCAAATCATCTAACAAAGAAAAATAAGGATCATATATAATCTAAGCAAACTGTACATGAAGAAAACAGAACGTAGTAGATCCGCCGCAATCCCTTTCCTCTTCTTTTTTTTCGTCCACTTAGCAGCACCAACATAAATATATATAGGGATCAATTAGGGTTAGTGATAATGAGCCTCAATGTTTATTTTGAAACTTAAATAAAATATTAAATTAAAAACTGAATATAGTTAAATAATTAAAATTAAAATTAAAACTAATATTCCTATTTATTTATTTTAGACACAATGTAAAAATAAACAGACCAAAAAAAAGTCGGGCGCCAAAATGCTCGAAAAAATAAAATGAACATGTCAAAATAATCAGCGCGAAATAAATGACTCGGAAAAATACAGCGTTTGGTCGGATTTTGAAATAAAAATAATGACCATTTAAACTGCTCAGACTGATCAACATATGACCAAAAATAGTCGTAAAAATATTTTTAGCATGTCAAATTAAACCACGTGAACCGCAGATTAATGTTATCGACATTTGCAAACTTAAACTTGACATTTTTTCGTTGACTAATTTTAGACACAGTTAAAAAGTTAATTTGACCAGTCTGTTTGTAAATTCCGAGAAATTATTCCGGCTAATATTAAGACAGAAAAAAAATGTTATGCTATGAAGATGATGCAAATGAATGTGAAACAAAAAAATTGATTAGAGTTAAAATAGAGGGCAAATTTTGGGGTGCAACAGCGTCCAACTGCCAAATGTTGTAACTTTTGAATTTGAATTCTTCCTTTTTGTGACGAAACGCTGCATCTCTTCGTTTTGTCGAATTGTCGAAGAGAACAAAACTCTTCAAACTTTATAGGATAATGCCTTTGTCGAAATCTCTTCCAACCTATCTTCTGTAAAAATGTCGAAAAGCATGCCAATTCTTTAAATTCTATCAAATGCTGAACTGTAATGAAAGTTCTTCAAACCTTGTCTGCTGAAACATTCCTCATATTCCTGTCGAAGTATTTGAACATCTGGTCTTGTCGAAAATATCAAAACTTCTTCTGAATATCTTTATTTTCTTTCTCCTTTATCTGGTGACCATTTCCTTAGTAAAAACATGATTTTACATCTTAACTCATGGTGTCGAAATTATGTGCCTACAAATTGCCCCCCAGCAAAGATGTTTCGACTAACTCTGGAGAAATCATCCTTTGTTGTCGAAATTATTTTGACACCATGTCAACTTCATTAATTGTGACGTGACTTCGTTAAGTCCCAAGAAAATCCATGATTACACTTTTTCTGAAAACGTCTCATCTATCCCACGTTTTAGCCATGATCTTCCATAACCCTACAAACTAGCTAATCATGGGTTTTCTCCAACTATCAACTTTTTGATCATCACCGTTGATTAACATGACACGTACCCCATGATCATCATAAAACTGAAACGTTTTTTCTTCTTCTTCTTTTTACTTTATCACTTTTCTTCCTATAAATACCTCTTTTTACCAATCTTTTCATTTTTTACGCTCTTGAACTTTCTCTTCTTTATCAAACCCATATTTCAATTCCATTACTTCTTCTGCAACTCTCGCTCAAACTTCTCTCAACAATGGCTCCTCCAAAGAACGCTGCTGACCAAGGTGATGAGAAAGCAAAAAGAACAACTGATCTTCCTCATGCTCACACGCTACTTGGGCCGGTGCAGGTAAACAAACAACAATATATTCCAGAGCCTCCTAATGAGAGAGAAAAGGCTAGCATCTATCGATCTCAGGTACTTATCCCTGTTTTAATCTCTGGAGTTTGCCAAGCACTGTTAGGCCCACTCTCTGATCCTAACGCTGATCAGGACCGTTTAAAAGAATTTTACCCTTCTTACTCTGCTTCAAATCCCATAGGTACAGGTAGAAAACCTTAACCTACGGAAACAACCTCCAAAAATCCTGAAAGCTCTTCAGCTTCGACAGACCTAGATTTATTATATCTAAATCAAAATAGGATTTTTAGGAGCCCTCCATTGACAAAAGACCCCAAGGATTACTTAGCTTGGTTAATTCGAGTCGAAGGGGCTAAGGGAAAGTTTTGGAAGAAAATAGGCATTTATGACCTAATCCAATTGTCGAGAGATGGACCACGTTATTGCCAAAACATGTTGTTGGCTTCCCTATATTTTTGGGACAGTACTTACAACAATTTTCACCTCCCTTGTGGGATGGTCACCCCAACCCTTTTTGATCTAGTAGCCATCACAGGTCTTAGTCATATAGGTGAAATTTTCAACCATGAGCATTTAAATAAAGACCCTATAGGCTTCGACACCAAACATGCTGGTTACTCCCTGTTCATTGCGCACCACCATGGTGAAGACACTGAAGAGGTTTCTGATAAGGAACATGTGGCTTTCCTAACTTTGTGGCTAGCAAAATTCGTCTTCTGCACTAGATCTCTTCAAGTTGCCAAGAGTTACATCACCATTGCTAACCAACTTCATGCCGAAGTTAATCTTTGTCTAAGTGAAATGATTCTGGCGAATCTTTATGAATCCCTTAGTGAAAGTGTAAACGCCCTGAAGACTAGCAAAGAAAAAGGAAATATCAGCCTGACAGGTCCTTTTTGGCTTCTACAATTGTGGCTGAATGCTACTTTTGAAACTTGCATTCCCATCAAGAACCAAATAGACGAAGAAGAGGTAAAGGACAGGCGTGTCGAATGGCCTAGGCTGGTCAAACTGACTCCAACTGATGAAGGGATAAGCCTTCGACAAGCCTTTACCGGCTATGTGATGATGTTTGCCAAACACTACAATTTCACACCATCCATGGCACCTTTCGCCAACAGGACTATAGGTCCTAAATGGTTCATCAGACAACTTCCTTTAGAACATAAGAAAGAAGAGGATTCATACATATCTATCTGGGCATCATTCCTCACGCCAAGGCATTTCTTTTCTCACCATAGCATGAATAGCACAAAGATTTCTCTCATTGTCTATCATCCTAATTTAGTGGTTAGACAATTTGGGTTAATCCAAACAAAAACTAAACCTATCTATCCCAAGAAAGGTTCTATTTTATTTTACAATTCTTTTCACAACTTAGAAAAAAGTTTAGAGCTGTATCATATGTTTTTTGACGAAACCTTGGAAGTCCGACCTGTGATTTTTCGACCAACCTATTTGTGCACTGAGGACTTCGACGTCTGGTGGAGAGAATACTATCTTACCAAATTCTTCGACATAGAAGCTTTTACGACACTCCTGACGAACGCTTTTGCTTTTGTGCAGGACAAAAAGAAGAAAGGTACGGACAAACACATCAAAGAGATTCAAAATTTTCAAAAATATTTTGAAACCATTTACAGGCCAAATGATCTTCGTCGAACCATAGGCAAAGCAGCAGTGACCCTAAAACAAAAGTTTTCAGAAAAAATGGATAAGCTGGAGTTGCCTCCATATACTCCACCACATGCACGCTATAACTTCGCGTTTAGAACGTATCCTCCAAAGTTTCCTCCACTTCCTTCTGCGGAATTTGGTGTGGCCTTGCGCCCTCCATTTCCAGATTGGTTTGTGTGTGGGTCTGACTTAAAGCTGCTTCGTGAGTCTTGCAAAAAACTTGTTGATCGTGTGGTTCCGACGAAGTATCATTTGGACAACTTCCCAGGGCACCTTCATATTGGAATAGAACACGTTCGCGTGGAATCTCCTATTCTTGAAGGTGTCGAAGAAATACACTTCTCTTCTTATTTCTAACTTTCTTATATGTTTTATATCCATGTTTATTTATTTTCCCTCCTTTCAGCTGTCAAGATTGCTAGTAGGAAAACCCTTGGCGAAGGGACTTCCACCAAACAGGTCGAAAAA
Source organism: Lathyrus aphaca (assembly GCA_963966055.1). Lineage (NCBI taxonomy): Eukaryota > Viridiplantae > Streptophyta > Magnoliopsida > Fabales > Fabaceae > Lathyrus > Lathyrus aphaca. Next base: position 448,218,549 of record OZ014519.1, on the reverse strand, counting down.
TCACCTGTTGCTGCAAAGAAGGTTTCGACACGCAAAAGCATTCAACCTCTCTTATATAAACTTTATTATTCTTAAGCTGAACAAATCTCTTTTATGTATGCCTCAGATAACTCGCACACAAACAACCAAGAGGAAACAAGAAGAGAAAAAGGTGGGTGTCGAAGAGTCCGAAGACGAATGCCCTGAGCCACAACCTCTCAAAAGAAAAAAAGGTTGTAAAAATAAAAACGGTAGCATCTCAGAGATCTATCGTCAAATCTAGAAAAACTCCCCCTACCAGTCCAATCACCAAAACTCACTCAAAAAGTGAAAAGAGTGGGAATTCAAGTACCCATACTGAGATTCCTCAGGTATTTTTTTACTTCGACTGACAGTATTCAAATTTTTACTTGCATTGTTTCTTCTTTTAATTTCCTTTTGCTGTTGACTTCAGGTTGATCTTGATGTCGAAGGGACTTCCAAAGTCCAAGAAACACTTATCTCTTCTGATTCTGAAAAAACTTTGGCTGAGCAACTTCTGGAAGAGGCCACTCCAGGCACTGGTACTCATGGACCTCAGACCAATAGTGACTTCGACATCAGTGACCAAGAATCTTCTGACAACGACTCCCCTGTTTGCCCAGGATTTACCGCGGAAGAAAAAGCTGATAAGGACCAAGACGAACAAATGCAAGGGCCAAATGATATAGCTGAAGCTGACAAGAAGATTATCGAAGAGGAAGAAGATATGTCGAAACGATCAGATATTAGCTTGAATCCTGGAGGAAGTACCCAACCTATTCCCGTTCAACTAGAAACTCCTCCAACAACGGGTTCGACAAGCTTATCTCGTGAAGAGATTGAGAGTCTGAAAGTGAAAAAACCTCTAGAAATCTGAAGGCTCTTCTCAATTCTCGACATAACTTTCAGGATTCCTCCTACAGCAGCTCGACAACTTCTGGAGCTACCTCTGAAGTTCAATCAATTAATGTTGTCATGGCTGAGATCAAGACTAAAATTCTTGGCGCAGACTTGTTTAAAGTTTTGGTCGAAAAACCTTCTGCTCAATATGAGCTGAAAAAACTTCTTAAACAAGCTAATCTCTTGGAGGCTTCTACTGAGGAAAGCCGTCTGGTAATGGACTTGATTTCTATGATCGACTCGGTGAGTGCTGACTTACTTCGCCAAAAGGATTTTTCCCAGAACATCTTAACTAAGTCTGAGAAACAAGTTTCAGAGTGGAATGCTGTAGCTTCTTCGACCGAAAAAATCTCAGAATTAAACAAACTTTCTGAAGACTACTCCAAAGTTGTTGCTGAATGTGAAAGCAAAATCCAAACTTTCCAGGCTCAAATTGTCGAACTTCAGAAGAAAATCCTTCAAGAGAAAGAACGCCAAGCCAACCTTCAGCAACCTAACTAAGAGGACATTGATAGAGAACTTCAAAAGGGGCTTCAACATGCAGAAATGGCTCAGCAACTTAATCAAGAAATTGACGAATTGTTCGTTGGTAAAAGCCTTTGTGAACGTCGAATTCAACTTCAACAGAAGAAACTTGACGAACTCAAAGAAACTTTTCTTCGACAATAATTTGTGATAGAAATAGGTTTTTACATTTGTTTCGTTTTGGCAGCCTTTCAAGGCTTTATCTGTAATGTTACCAACGCCATCTGTTTGGCGAAGACATATTTTTTCAGTTTATGAACTTATTCCATTTCTATTTTTATTTCTTGCAATGTTGGCTTATATTTTTTTCAAATACCTGCCATTTATTTTCAATATCCTTTTATCTTTTTCTATTTCTTCGACTTCATATGCGCCATTTGAAAAAACTCTTAAGATTTGGAAAGGTCCTTCCCATTTAGGATACCATTTTCCCATTAATCTATCTTTCTTGTCCATGGGCAAAATTACCTTCCAAACAAGATCACCAACTAAAAAGGCTTTAAATTTTACTTTCTTATTGTAAAACTTTTCGACTCTTTCTTTCTGCCTCTTTATCAACTCCAAAGCACGCAACCTCTCCTCATCTAAGTCAACTAACTCATCCATCATCATACTCCAATAAGTCTCAGATGGAATTTCATGATGCCTTTGAATTCGTATTGATTGTAAATAGATTTCAACTGGTAATACTGCATCATGCCCATAAGTTAACTTAAATGGGGTATAATTAGTTACCTCTTTAGGAGACGTTCGACAAGCCCAAAGAATTTGATCCAGAGTCTTGTGTCAATTTTTAGGTTTTTTACCAACATGCTTTTTTATCAGATTTATCACAACTTTGTTGGCTGCTTCGACCTGTCCATTTGCTTGGGCATAATAGGGTGTCGAAGTTAACAACTTAAAACCTGTTTCTTTTGCAAATGCCTGCACGTTTTTCCCAGTAAACACAGATCCTTGATCAGTGGTTATGGTTTCTGGTATTCCAAACCTATGAATTATGTGTTTCTGGATGAATTCTATAACTGCCTCCTGATCTACATTCGTCTGTGGTATAGCTTCAATCCACTTAGTAAAATAGTCTACTCCAACCAAAATGTATTTTTGCCCCTTTGAAGAAGCTGGTCGAATTTCCCCAACTAAATCTAAAGCCCAACCTCTAAATGGCCAAGGCTTTATAATATAGTGTAACTCATTTGCAGGTACATGAGGTATGCCTGCATGAATTTGGCATTCTTGACACCCTTTTGCAAATTCGACACAGTCCTTTAGCATTGTTGGCCAATACATCCCTTGTCGAAATAGTAACCACTTCATCTTGTGACCTTCCTGGTGTGCACCACATGCACCACTGTGCACGTTTGACAAAGCTATATAAGCTTCACTCTCACCTAAGCATTTTAGTAAGACTCCTTCTGCAGTCTTTTTAAATAACTCATTTCCAAAAAGTACGTAGCTTAAAGCCCTATACTTTATTTTTCTTTCGACTGTCTGGTTTGGGTTTTGTAAATAATCCTTAATAGGTCTTCTCCAATCTCCCACCTCTGGATCATCTACATTAAAAATTTCAAAAATTTCTTCGTCACCATAACCCAGTCTTATTGTCTCCAAATCTGATGGGGACAATTTGGGATAATACTCTTCCTCTTACTTCAATAGCTTTCTCCAAATTTTCTTTCGACACTTTGTATCCTGATTCCAGTTGAGCCAAGTCATTTGCTTCCTGATTTTCCAATCTAGGAATGTGTTTAAAGGCTACACTGTCAAATTTCTTGAGGAGTCTATTGGCTATTACAAAGTACATGATCAAATTCTCCTTGACACATTTGTATTCTTTTGTCAATTGCTTTATTACCAACTCAGAGTCACCCATTATTTCGACTCTTGTTGCCCCCAATTCCGACAATATTTCAAGTCCAGCAATCAAAGCCTCATATTCTGCTTCATTATTTGAACACAAGCCTTCTACTTTGTACTTGAATTTTGTTGGAATTTTATTAGGAGAAATAATCAACATCCCAACACCAGTTCCATTCTTGTGACTAGAACCGTCGAAATATAATGTCCAAGGTTCTACTTCGACATATTTTATTTCACTTTCATTTATTGAATGGTCAGCTATAAAATCAGCAACCACTTGTCCTTTGACAGCATTTAGAGGCATATACTTCAAAGAATATTCAGTTAATGCCAAGGCCCATTTCCCAATTCGACTATGTAAAATGGATTTAGATAACATATATTTTATTACGTCGAAATGAGAGGATACATATACATCAATGGGTTTTATATAATGCTTTAACTTTGTACAAGAGAAATATACACATAAACATAGTTTTTCTGTTACACTATATCTAGTTTCAGCATCATTTAAGACTCTGCTGAGGTAATAGATGGCCCTTTCGAAGCCATCTTCATCTTCCTGACAAAGCATGCTTCCCAATGTTCTGTCAGATGCTGAGATGTAAAGCCTCATACTTCTTTTTCGACAAGGAGACATTAGAACTGGAGGACTAGCCAGATACTCTTTGATTTTGTCGAAAGCATCTTGTTGCTCTTGCCCCCAAGTGAAATCTTCCTTCTTCAGTCGAAGTAGAGGTGAGAAAACCTGTGTCTTTCCACTAAGGTTGGAGATGAACCTTCTAAGAAATTTGATTTTCCCTAGTAGAGACTACAATCCCTTCTTTGTCGATGGCGTTTTCGCTTCCATTATGGCTTTGGCTTTGTTCTCATTAATTTTGATCCCTTTCTTGTGGACCACAAAACCTAAGAAATCACTCGCCTGCACACCAAAAGCACATTTAAGGGGATTCATTTTTAAACCAAACTTCCTCATCCTTTCAAAGCATTGTCGAAGATGGTCAATATGGCTTGAACCTGAGACAAACTTAATCACAATATCATCTATATAAATTTGCATAAATGTCTCAATGAAATCATGAAAAATAGAATTCATTGCCCTTTGATAAGTGGCTCCAGCATTCTTTAAACCAAAGGGCATTACTACCCATTCATATGTTCCTATTGCCCCAGGACAACGAAAAGCTGTCTTTGGAACATCTTCTTCAGCAATAAAAATCTGGTTGTAGCCAGAGTATCCATCAAGCATACTCAAATATTCATGGCCTGCTGCAGAATCTATAAGCATTTCTGCTATTGGCATAAGATATTCATCCTTAGGGGTAGCTGAGTTTAAATCTCTAAAGTCAATGCATACCCTAAGCTTGCCATTTTTCTTAATCACGGGAACAATATTAGCAATCCATTCGACATACCTCGTTGTACGGATGAATTTGCATTTTAGAAGTCTTTCGACTTCTTCTTTAATTTTCGACAGGATCTCTGGTGCGAAGCGTCTGGGAGTTTGCTTTATTGGCTTTTTTCCCTCCATTATTGGCAACTTCAATTCGACCAAGTTCCTGTCTAAACCAGGCATTTCGTCATAATCCCATGCGGAGCAGTCTTTAAACTCATTCAGCAATTGGATTACTTCGACTCTGAACTGAGGATCCATCTTGGCACTGATGTAAGTTGGCCTTTTTTTTGCCCCCAGTCCTAAATTAATTTCTTCTAAGGGATCCTGCACCACCATCTTCATATTTATTGGTGCTGGATCTTTTTCAAACCCCAGGGGTTCGTCATCATAAATGGCGTCAAGCCTTTGATTTTGCCATTCGCCATTTTGGTTATCATTAACGTTTTCTTCAATACTTTGTTTTGGACATTGTTCCTCAACATTCTCTTGAGGATGTTGTTCTTTGACAGTCTGTTGAGGATGTTGTCCTTTGAAACTTTGTGTGTTGGCTTCGATAGCCATATATTTTACTTCGGCCTCAAGGGCCGCTTTGAGTTTGTTTTCGGCTATATAAGCCGTAATCCTTTTCATTGTCGATGCTTCAGTCATTTTCACTAAATTCACTTCCCCACCCAGTTGGATCTACGTGAGTGGTTCCCCAAGCATAATTCGTCTCTCCAATTATCTCTTTGTCCCATTGGAATCCATGCGTAGGGTGGAGATACATGGAACAATATGCATTGTCGGAGGCTGTCAAGTCGAACCCAGCAGGGTTGCAAGGTGCTATGTGAGCCAAGTTTTTGTCGAAATTACGACTATTAACGTTGTTCACATCAGCCATGAAGTAACTTTGGTCTGCCTCTATGTTCTCAACGATCCCGTCTGGCCTCCAAATTGCTATCCTCTGATGCATGGATGAATGTACAACCCCAATTCCATGGATCCACTCTCTTCCTAGCAACAAATTGTAGTTTGCTCTTGATGATATAACCATAAACATTGTAGGTATGGTAATAGTTCCCACAGTTAGGTTCAAATGTATCACCCCCATTGTCGTTCCTACCTTACCTTCATAGTTAGATAACACCATGTTGTGAGGTTTGGTGTCTGAGTCATCTTTGCCAATCTTCTTTATCATATAATGAGGGATTAGATTGACAGCTGCTCCTCCGTCTACCAAGATCTTGTTTACACCCACATTCTCTACTTTCCCTTTTATAAACAAGGGCTTCAAATGGGCCTTCATTGCATTGTCTGGCTTTTCAAAGAACGCATTCTGCTCTCCGACACAGCCATTATTCATTACATAGTAACACACAGGCTTAAGCCCTATGCTGTCATCTGCCATATCATCCTCTTCGTCCTCCACTTCCATTGTTCTGTCATAATCTCTAGGCAATACTGAAACCACATTGCATGTTTCATCGAAGGACGCTTCAGAATCTGACTTGAAGTTATCAGTCACTTCTTCGTCTTCTGGAATTTTGTTGCTAGTCTTTGACATTTCTGTTATGTTGCTTGATTTGTTTTTCTGAGAAGGCTCTTCTTTTGGCAGAGACTCTCCTTTGCTTATTGCCTGCATAAACTTACTTGATTCAGCTTTATTTTTACCATCCATGTTCTGTTCTGCAGTTTCTTTTTCGGCTCTCTTTTGCCTTTGAAACCTCCTCCATTGAGACCTCGACATGGGGTTCTTCCCCTTGTAATTTTCAGAGATGTATTTTGGTTTTGGTTTTTCTGCTTCCTTTTTTGCTTCTATTGAAGCACCCCTATTTACTTAAAAATATTTCCACCTTTTCTGACCTTGGGCATCCCTTATAGGCTGGACCCACTTGTCATCATTTGCCTTGTTGGATGGCTTATAGGTACTATAACGCCTTTCTCCCATTCTCTGGTTATGATGTTCCGTTTTTCTTGGATCAAACTTCTCATTTATGACTGGTGGGACTGCTCCCCAGTTTCCTCTCTTTTTGGCCTTCTCTACTGCTTCCAGATTGTTGGCTGCTTTTCTATCGAATACAGCACTACACCTTGGACAAAGCATGACCTCTGCATTCTTTTTCTGGCATCTTTTGATGAATTCCACCAGACTTTCGTCTTCTTTTGGATAAACAGACTTCTGATGTTCCTCTTGATGATTCTTTTTATTGGTATCTGCTTGTGTTTTCTGAGTGACCTCCACCATATGAACGTCTGCATTCTGATCACTTGTAATCTTTAGTTTGTTCATTTTTTCAATTAACATCATCTCCTCAGAGATATTTCCTTTTAACTGATCCAAACTGCTTTTTGGGCGTAAGCCTTTGTGGATGTACTTACAACATTGCGTAACTGACTTTTCTTTTGGATCTTCCATTATTCTGCGCAGAATTCCATGAGGGGTGGGTTGTACGAAACTTTTAGCAGCATCTTCTTTAATTCTGGTAACGCTTTTATTCACTGGTTCGACAGTGTTGACATTGTCAGCAATTCCTATTTCCTCAATTTTGTCATGACTAAGGCCTTCAGTGGCCTCTTTTTTGGTAATGAGGACCTTATTATCTGTTTCCTCGTCAACATTTCTGAAGAAATCTCCCCATCCTGTGGGTTTGATTTCATTGATGTCAGTTTTAGAGCTTGGTGGTGCAGAATACTTCACCATGAAGTCAAACTTTCCACTGGGCTCTCCTAGAGTGTCCCAGACCACTCCATGCTCAGTACCTTTGTTGTTATTCTTCTTGTCGAAGCCTTCACTAGCTTTGATTGTGTTCCCTCCGTCGAAGCCTTCAGTAGCTTTAATTATGTTCTCTCTGTCGAAGCCTTCAGTAGCTTTGACTTCTTCCTGGATGTCGAAACTATCAGTAGTTTCTTCTGTGTTGGTGTAATCATTTATTTCTTTAGTGTCAAAATCCTCAGCAACCTTGATTATGGCTGGTTTTGCCACAGAGCCTTCAGATATTACCTCCTCAGCCTGATCAGTGAGATCATCAGCACCCTCCACCATGTTTACATAGGTGTCGAAACCTTCAGCAGCTTCCATCGTGTTTACATGGGTGTCGAAGCCCTCAGCAGCTTCTATCATGGTGAAGTTGGTGTCGAAGCCCTCAGTAGCTTCTACCATTTCAAAACTTCCTTCAGACATCACTTCCATTTCGACCATGTTCACCATCTCCGGTTCAACATAGTTGGCTTCCACAACCTGCATGGGATTAGAGTCGGTCCTCATCTGTTGCTTGGCTTTGTCTCCAAATTTCAGCCTTCCGTTCTGAATAGCATTCTGAACAAGATCCCTGAAAAGGTAACATTTGAGAAGTTTTATGACCCAAAAAATTATGGTATTTGCAAAAACCTCTCTTTTTCTGTTGGTCTACAGGAGGCTCTTTAGTGCCTGCTGGTTTTATCAATTGACCATCTTTAACTAATAAGTCGAAAATTTCATCACACTTGGTGATGTCGAATGTGTAATTTCTTTTAGGGAACCTATCATTCCTTTCAATTTCGACTGGATTTTTTCCATTCGACAGAGCTAAAACTTTACACGAATACGGTGGGCCTTGTTTTAATTCTGCCAGATCAATTTCTTGTTCGTCGAAAATGATGGATTCGTTTTCGTCATAATCTTCGTCTTGACATATCCCTACATAGGCCACTCTTTCCTTTTTTTTTTTTTTGATCTAAATTTCTCAGTTTTTAGCCTTTCTATTTGTCTTACTCTATCTGCTAGTTGTGCCATGTCTCTTAAATACTGGGTGTCTAATTTTTTCCTTATGGAATAATCCAGACCCCCTGCAGCCATTTCGACTAATTCTTGTTCTGGAACTTGTGTAAAACATCTAGCCTTCAATAATCTAAACCTATTTAGATAGTCATCTATAGGTTCAGAGAATTTTCTTTTGACACTTGCTAATTCCTTCAAACTTATCTTAGTTTGCCTCATATAGAATTGTTCATGGAACAATCTTTCTAATTGGGTCCATGTAAATATTGAATTCGCAGGCAAGGAAGTAAACCAAGTAAAAGCATTTTTTGTCAAAGAACTTGGAAAATATTTCATTCTTAAGTTCTCATCATTGGCTATTTCCCCTGCTTCGATCAAATAACGTGTTATATGCTCTATGGTGGATTCACTAGTATCCCCTGAAAATTTGGTGAATTTAGGGACTTTCCACCTTGGTGGTAATTCTTGTTGCAAAACGTATTCAGACAAAGGGGAAGTATAACTAGGCCTTTGTAATCCTATGTTTACCCCCATTCTGCGCCATTATTCTTTCGACCATGGCTGCAATGTTATTTTCGACAGGCAAATTGTTACAACGCATTCTTTGCTGCAATATTTCATCAGCGTTCTGGTCTCTTCGAACCATTATTCTCCTAGGTTCCTGTCGAACATGATTTTCTACACGAGGCTGTTCGACTACTACCTCTTGGTCCCTAGAATTTTCCTGAGGATTTTCTAATGGCCTTTGGTTTATGGTAGGTTCTTCTTCGACAGGCCTATTAACAGGATTTTGATTTATTTGTATTCTTTGTTGTGTTTGAGGAACTCCAAAGAAACTAGCAATATGTGCCATTTGTTCTGCTAATATCTGGTTTGTTTGGGTAGTGTTTTGTATTAAAGGGTTGAACACTTCTCCCATTTGTTGTGTCAATGCCTGTACCATACCATGGTTACTTTCATCCATCTGTTGACGAATTACTTGCGCAGAATGGTTCGTAATAGTTGGCATTTGGAATCCTGGTGGAATCTGATTTAATCTACTCCCATTTCCACCATATCCGACCCTTGTAATGGTGAAGACATTTGAACCATAGCATCAGAAAACAATGGTGATGAATTATGTAAATTTGCCATCATTGAAGTTGGCATTCCGTATGGTTGTTCTCTACCAAACATGGGCATGGAATAATTAAAGAATGGCCTACAGTTACTTCCTCCAGGAGGAGGCGTTCCCATGGGCATTGGGTGTCCTATTGTGGAAGAACCAAGCGCATTTTGGGATCCTGAAACCGATGGTATCGAATCTGCTGATGAAGGCACAATCTGTTCTAAAACAGGGCCAGAACCTGCACCTCCTTCTGACGAAGGGATAGGATTAGATACTGGAATGATTTCATTAGGATTGTTTGAAGTATTTGGCGGATTAGCCATCTTTCTTCCTCTTGTTCTTTTTGGTCTTTCTACGTCGGTTACGGCTAATTTACCGCTTTTAAGAATCATACAACGCAGTAAGAAACTTTCTAACTAAGAGGATTTGTATTAATTTTTACAACTGCACTGGTCCCACTGGGCGTGCCAATTTGTTCGCTGTGATTTCTGAAGAACAACCTCTGGTTAACCAATCTTTTACAGGACTGGGTTACTTGCAGGACCAACCAAACAAGTCCTAGGACACATGTGCAATTTTGTTGTCAAATTACTCTTAGTGTTTGATAATTGTTTGTTGTTTGTTTTGTCAATGATATTAAAATCTTGAATGTTTGAATGTAAAAGTAAAGTAAACTAAAAGTTGAACAAAAAGTAAAGAAAAATGGCAAAAAGACCATAAATTTTGCAGAAAAGTAAAGAAACTGGAAGTAAAAGAATTGGACGAAAAAGACTTGTAATTTAAATAACTTAAATAAAATTGGAGTTCAACACGTACATTTCTCCAAATATCAAACTCGTTTCTCTCACACTGGGTACTTAGAATATTTTTTACAGGATTATTGTACAAGTTTTTCACACCTGATTCTACAACAACTACCCTATTTATATACAAATAAAATAACTGCCTAAAACGGAAAAATCCTAACTATTTGACACTTGTCAATCTGCATGTATTCTTCTTTTCCTGAAGCTTCCACGCGTCCAACTGCCAAATGTTGTAACTTTTGAATTTGAATTCTTCCTCTTTGTGACGAAACGCTGCATCTCTTCGTTTTGTCGAATTGTCGAAGAGAACAAAACTCTTCAAACTTTATAGGATAATGCCTTTGTCGAAATCTCTTCCAACCTATCTTCTGTCAAAATGTCGAAAAGCACACCAATTCTTCAAATTCTGTCAAATGTTGAACTGTAATGAAAGTTCTTCAAACCTTGTCTGCTGAAACATTCCTCATATTCCTGTCGAAGTATTTGAACATCTGGTCTTGTCGAAAATATCAAAACTTCTTCTGAATATCTTTATTTTCTTTCTCCTTTATCTGGTGACCATTTCCTTAGTAAAAACATGATTTTACATCTTAACTGATGGTGTCGAAATTATGTGCCTACACATATCCAACGACGTTTTCTATCGGCTGGCTCATCGATAAACAATTTTATTCTGTGGGTTAGTTAGAATTCGGTGTGCAAACCGAAGGACTACGGGGCCCTTGGAATTAAACATGTTGGCCACTTCAATAGGGCTCTTCTTGCAAAGTGGTTGTGGAGATTATCTAGAGACGACAATGAGATATGGAGGCCCATTCTTGAAAAGAGATATGGCAACTGAGTTTGAAAGTGCATACCTATAAGGATATAGGTAATTTGGCTAAGGATTAATTTTTTGGATGAAAGATACATTTTCTGTTGCATTATCTAATTTCCATGTCAGTTTCAGAAATCTGTTGGTGAGAAAAGTGGGAGAAGGTGTTAGTACTGCTTTTTGGAAGTCATCCTGGTTAGGAAGTACACCTTTGAAAGATGCCTTTCCAATGTTGTTCCAGTTGAGTACTAAGAAAATCAACACTGTTTGCGAGATAAGAGCTTGGGAAGAAGGCTTGTGGTGCTGGAAAATTAGTGATAATATGACTGTTGAGGATCTAGTGTTAGATCATGAAATAAGGGAGTTGGGCCAGTTGCTGGACACACACCAGATGCATCAGGGTATTCCAGATGAGAGGGTTTGGTCGTTGGATAGTTCGATAGGTTTTTCAGTAAGATCGTTCTATTCCTATACCAATTCTTGTGAGTTTTCGTAGGTGTTGACACGGAGCTGCTGGAACTGGTTTGGAAGACTGCTATTCCTTTGAAAGTTCAAGTATTTTCTTGGAGGATGGTTCTTGACAGATTGCCTACGAGCGTAAATTTGGCGGATAGACATGTTATCGGAAATGAGCACAGTAAGGTATGTATGTTTTGTTTTCATGACATTGAAGATTCCACTCATCTTTTCTTCTTGTGTCATAAATCTTTGTTGGTTTGGAGCAATATTTGTGAGTGAATGGATATTGATAGGATTACTGAAACTGAATGCTGTCAACATGCTAAGGTTTGATCTTTGCGTCTTCACAATCGATGCAAATCGAGAATGGTCAATTCAATTTGGTTTATTTCTTGTTGGAATATATAGAGGGCTAGAAATAATATTTTATTTAATGATGAGATTTGTATTGTCGATGATATAGGTAACACTATTATTGTTTCTTCTTGAAATTTGTTGAATTTAGGAAATTGTAACACCAAGAAATGTAATTTGTACGAGTGGTATAACTTTCCATACAATTTTTTATAATTTTGTTGGACTGTGGTATTGTTATTCTTTGATTTAAGATCCCTTAATATCTTATTAATGGAGTTACTTGTAAAAAAAAATTGACACATGCTAGATATTGGACATTCTCAGTATGTTCAACATTTACAACAATTTTGACATGTGCTTTTTCTTTTTGTTGACTTCATTTTAAGTGAGGCAGTATCATTTGGTTAAACATTTGCAACAGTACTGCCAAGTGCTTGTTTTTTTCTTTTCAAATTCTTCAATTTAGGTGGGATCGTTTCAACATGTGCAATAAGTATATCAAGTTCAACAAGATTTTCATGTGCAATAAGTTCAGCAAGGTTGACATGTGCATCTTGTCCAACACTTGCAACAATTTTGTCATTGATTGGTTCAATTGGTTCACCACTTTTTCATCAAAATTGTGCATCTTGATTGAAAAGTTGATGTATTAGAGAGTGTCAATGTCATCTACTCTCCTGTTTTCCATTCTCATCTTCCAAAATGATCTTCAATTCGACTCTCATTTTCACATCAAAATGTATTTTTTCCACAACCTCATCCTTGCATATTTTCACATTTTTCATTGAGATCATGTAAACATAAAATAATAATAATTTTATTATTATTTCTAATCAAATAAAGAGTAAGAGAAAATAAAATATAAAATAAATAAAATATTGAGACATCATTGATTAAATCAATATTTTAAAAACAGGACTTAATTATTTGAGTTTTATTTTAGTTACTATATTTTATTAACACAATAATTAATGCTATCTTGTTTTATTTAACTTAGTTATTTTATTTCAAAAATAGATTAGTTAATTTTTCCAACACCACTTCATCCCGGTTGACTTGCATC